>OX336391.1:333519404-335938638 GCA_946902985.2 Meconema thalassinum | reverse complement strand
CGTGACATGATCAGAAAAGTAATTGTTGATGGCATCCATTTTGGCCAAGACTTTGTTGCTATCCAAAGCCAATTTATTTCCTGTTCTCAGAAGCTAAGTGTTATTTTAAGGGCTAAAGTACAAGCAGCTTACCAGGAAGAGTTTAGTTGCATCCAGACCAAAATCAATGCCTCCCCTTCAGTACAATATGTAAACAAAATTGATTGATAAGCTAGTCAATGATGAGAATGCATTCCTTCCTTGTTCACTAATAAGACAATGAACCTTCAATCATTATACTAATTCTCAAAATAGGATAAATTAAAACTCATCCTTATCATAAAAATCATCCTCTACTTATCAGTCTTGAGATTCAATAAATCCAATGTTATATAAAAAAAACTTTCAAACAATATTTCATTCCACTTTTCCTATTTCAAAAATGAAATATACGGTCTATAAGACCAGTCTGGGGTGAGTGGGCGTCTCTGTGTATTATGTATGTTTGTATGTATTGTGACCGTAAGCGATATACGCCGAGAGTCGAATCATGGATTTGGCCGATGTGCGAGATCACCACTGCGTGGCTGAACTGCTCTGACGTGACATAGGACACACCACCCCTTCTTAACCTCGGGCGAAACATAATTCACACCTCTGAATCACGCAGTTTGAACTCTTCAAAATAATGTAACAAATTATATGGCATTCAGAGCTTGCTTATAATAATGTGTATTTAATTTTCATTCTTTACGATCTGGAACATGCCATCCAGAAATGGAAGTCGTCATGAAGCGGAGCGATATTAATATAAATCCCGACATGAGAAAGAAGACGAAATGACTTGTATGATTATTTGACAGGTGAGCTTCAGTGCCGGACTTGATCAAATTTCGGTCGCTTTTATTACAGTACTAGCAGTAGTGCCCGGCTTCGCCCGGTGGATTTATTTGTTTTACAGAACTGGAGCGCTTAAGGATAAGGATCAGAATAAATGAAAGTAAATTTGAAAGCACCAACGCGTATTGCAGCTGATAACCTCAGTACACTGCACCAACACCATCGCCCTTATACAGGGGCATACTATTGTCATGATGATAACTGTTTTAAGGGGCCTCAGAAATCTTTTTGCACTAATTACTCCCCGCGACTGCAATTTATAAGCAACTCTCAATTCTGCACCAGAACATTGGTAGGGGCGACGAGATGCGGCCCGCATTACATGGCAACAATAGACTTCGGTATTATTGAAGCCGTTCTGGAGCGCTTTTTCTTCCGACTTACTGAACAAAAATCCATCTTTAAGGTTACCAGAGAGGTGTAGCCTAATTCTACATAGCCTAAACTATTCCTCTTGAATCAGGCTATCATATACAAAAAGAATTTTTCGAATCCGACTGGTAGTTCCAGAGATAAGCGCGTTTAAACACATAAACACACAAACAAACTCTTCAGCTTCATTATATTAGTAGAGATTTCAGCTTGTGAACACATTATATTACATTAGCGGACCCGTGCGAGAAATCTCGCATGTTCATAAACCACACTTTCCCCAATAGATTTATGAGACACTTAAGGAGAAAGGTTATGTTTTTATTTCAACCAAATGATTATAGAACACTATTTACATTAATTCAAGATAAAGGAAAGACCTCAGAATGTTAATATGACATGAAACAGGTGTCACAGCGGCCCGTGGACAGCAATATTATGGAGCGTATTTTCCTACATCGACGGTGTTTGCAAATCGCACAATTCGTACATTTTATAAGTCATGTTTTAAAGAAATTATAGTTTTTTATGAAATTAGAGTGCAATAAGTCACTGCTAATGTATATTCTCTTTCATTTGAATCAGGGCTGGATAACTTAACATAATGGCCTTCAATAACGAATTGTTTGGCGTTACGGTATACATCGCGTAACGTATAACAGAAAGTTTGTTGTAACGTTATTCATACGAAGAACGAATAAACGGATACTGTATATATACCGTTATTTTAAATATTTTATTATCATACCGGATAGCATTTTAGTTATCGCAGGAGACACAAGTCGAATAACGTTATTGGCGTTGTAACACAATCAAATGTACCCCATTCACTCAGTTGTTTTAAATAACGTTATTGACAAGACCGGATAGCATTGTGTTATGCTGCATGCCTCGCAGGTCGAATAACGTTATTCGTGCTCTAACACGTCGCGAACAACTACCACTCATTCCGAACATCAAATAACGTTATTCACAAGACCGGATAGCATTGTGTTATGCTGCATGCCTCGCAGGTCGAATAACGTTATTAACGTCGTGTTCTGTTGTATGGGTCCCGGGTTGAATAACGTTTTTAGCCTCGTACTAGGATCGTAACGTAAAAGCTTGTATACAAGCACAATTCCGGTATAGGCTTCAATAACGTTATTCGTACCTGCATTACGAGTTCTTATTGGCTCAGCTGCAAGAAATCAAAGATGGAGGAAACTTGTGGATTGAGATTAATAGTTGCAGTTCATTGGCATTATTAATGCAAATCAGTCATTTAGTACCGTTACGTTGAATACTGGAAAAGGCACTGACTGATTAAACGCATTTCTGTCAGTATTTATGATTTAACTGAAATCATTCGACATTTAGCCATATGGATGAAGCTGTGAATCTGCATAGAATATGAAATGTGTACGAGTGCTAAGGCGTTAACTTGGTACCTAATGGGTCCGGGGTTCGAGACGCTCCATGGCCAGAATTTTTATTCTTTTTGAATTATTTCGTTGTGTCAACACTACTGTGTGATGCAACTTTTCAACTTCGATTTACTCGCATGATCTAGGGGGGCGAATTTAATAATGGATATTGGTAGGGAAAAATCTTTCTATTTTATCATTCGAATTTGTACTTTCCCAATCAAAACCATGAATATTTGTACAATTCGTGAAACTAATATAATTTTCACAGCACTGATTACTCCACAGTAAAATAATAATAATAATAATAATAATAATAATAATAATAATAATAATAACAATAATATGAAGTAGTTCCGTGACGATCTAAAGAGCCTGATTTTCTTTATATTTAAGATTCATGCCAATGATTAATCTACATAGACCTATATAGAATAATGACGAGATTAAGTTGGCAATACTAACTTTTCTATTTAGATTGGAATATATCTGAAGTAATGTATTCAAATACAGCTCTACATTTGGCAACCATGGTGACTCTGAATATATCCTTAGTTCCATATCTTAAGGTACATAATCCACATACAAAATTTTGTTGAAGTCCAATGGATAGTATGAACGTTGCATGCTGTGAAATATTGGATGTATCAGTGCGAGTAAAATCATATTGGCAACAATGTCAAGAAGGCGTGCTCAGAATTAATCTGAATTATTCCTATATTTTATAGTGCCAATTTTGGATAAAATCCATTTCTTAGTATAGAAGTTACATGCATTAAAAAATTGGCCCTATAAACAGGCTTAGAATTATGTTGGCAGCACTGATGTGCATTAGTTGCTCCCAAATAATCTAAAATTTCCGGAACTATTCGTGCGCAAAATTTAGAGCTGTTGGCTTACATACATTCTGATATATTGGTATTAGGATAAAGAGAGTGAGCATTTATTAACAAATAATAATAATGTTAATGGTTTTACGTCCCTTTTAACTACTCTGGCCTTTAGAGACTCAGGGGTGCCGTAATTTTGTCCATAAGGGGATCTTCAACGTGCCAGTAAATCTACTGACACGGCTCTCTGGCATTTGCGCACACTCAAATGCCAGCTGACTGCGCCAGGATACGAACGAGCAACCTTGGGCCCAGCAAGCGAGAACGTTAACCCTGAGTCACGCAGCCAGCCGCATTTATTAACAGTTGGCAGCCCTAATGGCTCTCAAGCATCAGCATAGTCATATCTGTTATAGTACACAAAGCACGTACGAAATTTGGTTAAAATCCAATTAATAGTATAGGTGTTAGATGTACTTAAACATTGGTCTTATCAGCAGGCTTAGAATGATCTTGGCACACTGTCAAATATGGGATCCTTAAAATGTATCTGGAATGTTATTATCCCTGTGTGTGCTAATTTTGGAAAATTTCGCATGCATAACCTCTGAGATATCCAACGTAGAGCTTAAAAGTGAATTGTGATTTTTAGCAGTTGGTAACTCTGAAATCATTTCCAATTATGTCCCTGAGATATTCAGATATATATTTCCTTAAACCGAATTTGGTTTCGATAACTGCAATCTTTAGGGGTTTATAGGGGGAGACACACAAAGACAGACAGACAGACAGACATTTGCCTGGATCGATGCCATAAGTCTATCTCATCATCATTTAAAAAAAAGTGAAAAGTAAGCTAAAAATAGCAAGTAGAATATACGATAGCTAATGTATAACATCCTACCTTAGGTGCTTCGATACTGTGCTGACCAGTACCCTCTGCTTATGGACATTTCACATGTGTTGTACCGCAATCATTGGCCATCAGCGTACAGATGTTACAGATCGTAACGTAAAAGCTTGTATACAAGCACAATTCCGGTATAGGCTTCAATAACGTTATTCGTACCTGCATTACGAGTTCTTATTGGCTCAGCTGCAAGAAATCAAGATGGAGGAAACTTGTGGATTGAGATTAATAGTTGCAGTTCATTGGCATTATTAATGCAAATCAGTCATTTAGTACCGTTACGTTGAATACAGGAAAAGGCACTGACTGATTAAACGCATTTCTGTCAGTATTTAAGATTTAACTGAAATCACTCGACATTTAGCCATATGGATGAAGCTGTGAATCTGCATAGTACATGAAATGTGTACGAGTGCTAAGGCGTTAACTTGGTACCTAATGGGTCTTGGGTTCGAGACGCTCCATGATCAGAATTTTTATTCTTTTTGAATTATTTCGTTGTGTCAACACTACTGTGCGATGCAACTTTTCAACTTCGATTTACTCGAATGATCTAGGGGGGCGATGTTAATAATGGATATTGGTAGGGAAAAATCTTTCTATTTTATCATTCGAATTTGTACTTTCCCAATCAAAACCATGAATATTTGTACTATTCGTGAAACTAATATAATTTTCACAGCACTGATTACTCCACAGTAAAATAATAATAATAATAATATTAACAATAATATGAAGTAGTTCCGTGACGATCTAATGAACCTAATTTTCTTTATATTTATGATTCATGCCAATGATTAATCTACATAGAACTATCTAGAATAATGACGAGATTAAGTTGGTAATACTAACTTTTCTATTTAGATTGGAATATATCTGAAGTAATGTATTCCAGTACAGCTCTACAGTTGGCAGCCTTGGTGACTCTAAATATATTCTTAATTCCATATCTTAAGGTACAGAATGCACATACAAAATTTGGTTGAAGTCCAATGGATAGTATGAACGTTGCATGCTGTGAAATATTGGATGTATCAGTGCGAGTAAAATCATATTGGCAACAACGTCAAGAAGGCGTGCTCAGAATTAATCTGAATTATTCCTATATTTTATAGTGCCAATTTTGGATAAAATCCATTTCATAGTATAGAAGTTACATGCATTAAAAAATTGGCCCTATAAACAGGCTTAGAATTATGTTGGCAGCACTGATGTGCATTAGTTGCTCCCAAATAATCTAAAATTTCCGGAACTATTCGTGCGCAAAATTTAGAGCTGAGGCTTGCATACTTTCTTATATATTGGTATTAGGATAGAGAGAGTGAGCATTTAATAACAAATAATAATAATGTTATTGGTTTTACGTCCCTTTTAACTACTCTGGCTTTTAGAGACTCTGGGGTGCCGTAATTTTGTCCATACGGGGATCTTCAACGTGCCAGTAAATCTACTGACACGGCTCTCTCGCATTTGCGCACACTCAAATGCCAGCTGACTGCGCCAGGATACGAACGAGCAACCTTGGGCCCAGCAAGCGAGAACGTTACCCCTGAGCCACGCAGCCAGCCGCATTTATTAACAGTTGGCAGCCCTAATGGCTCTCAAGCATAAGCATAGTCATATCTGTTATAGTACACAAAGCACGTACGAAATTTGGTTACAATCCAATTGATAGTATAGGTGTTAGATGTACTTAAACATTGGACTTATCAGCAGGCTTAGAATCATCTTGGCAACACTGTCATATATGGACACCTTAAAATGTATCTGGAATGTTATTATCCCTGTGTGTGCTAATTTTGGAAAATTTCGCATGCATAACGTCTGAGATATCCAACGTAGAGCTTAAAAGTGAATTGTGATTTTTAGCAGTTGGAACTCTGAAATAATTTTCAATTATGTCCCTGAGATATTCAGATATAGATATTTTCTTAAACCGAATTTGGTTTCGATAACTGCTGTCTTTTAGGGGTTGATAGGGGGAGACACACAAAGACAGACAGACAGACATTTGCCTGGATCGAAGCCATAAGTCTATCTCATCATCATTTAAAAAAAAGTGAAAAGTAAGCTAAAAATAACAAGTAGAATATACGATAGCTAATGTATAACATCCTACCTTAGGTGCTTCGATACTGTGCTGACCAGTACCCTCTGCTTATGGACATTTCACATGTGTTGTACCGCAATCATTGGCCATCAGCGTACAGATGTTACAGATCGTAACGTAAAAGCTTGTATACAAGCACAATTCCGGTATAGGCTTCAATAACGTTATTCGTACCTGCATTACGAGTTCTTATTGGCTCAGCTGCAAGAAATCAAAGATGGAGGAAACTTGTGGATTGAGATTAATAGTTGCAGTTCATTGGCATTATTAATGCAAATCAGTCATTTAGTACCGTTACGTTGAATACAGGAAAAGGCACTGACTGATTAAACGCATTTCTGTCAGTATTTAAGGTTTAACTGAAATCATTCGACATTTAGCCATATGGATGAAGCTGTGAATCTGCACAGTACATGAAATGTGTACGAGTGCTAAGGCGTAAACTTGGTACCTAATGGGTCCTGGGTTCGAGACGCTCCATGGTCAGAATTTTTATTCTTTTTGAATTATTTCGTTGTGTCAACACTACTGTGCGATGCAACTTTTCAACTTCGATTTACTCGAATGATCTAGGGGGGCGATGTTAATAATGGATATTGGTAGGGAAAAATCATTCTATATTATCATTCGAATTTGTACTTTCCCAATCAAAACCATGAATATTTGTACTATTCGTGAAACTAATATAATTTTCACAGCACTGATCACTCCACAGTAAAATAATAATAATAATAATAATAATAATATTAACAATAATATGAAGTAGTTCCGTGACGATCTAATGAACCTAATTTTCTTTATATTTATGATTCATGCCAATGATTAATCTACATAGACCTATCTAGAATAATGACGAGATTAAGTTGGTTATACTAACTTTTCTATTTAGATTGGAATATATCTGAAGTAATGTATTCCAGTACAACTCTACAGTTGGCAGCCTTGGTGACTCTAAATATATTCTTAATTCCATATCTTAAGGTACAGAATGCACATACAAAATTTGGTTGAAGTCCAATGGATAGTATGAACGTTGCATGCTGTGAAATATTGGATGTATCAGTGCGAGTAAAATCATATTGGCAACAACGTCAAGAAGGCGTGCTCAGAATTAATCTGAATTATTCCTATATTTTATAGTGCCAATTTTGGATAAAATCCATTTCTTAGTATAGAAGTTACATGCATTAAAAAATTGGCCCTATAAACAGGCTTAGAATTATGTTGGCAGCACTGATGTGCATTAGTTGCTCCCAAATAATCTAAAATTTCCGGAACTATTCGTGCGCAAAATTTAGAGCTGTGGCTTGCATACTTTCTTATATATTGGAATTAGGATAAAGAGAGTGAGCATTTAATAACAAATAATAATAATGTTATTGGTTTTACGTCCCTTTTAACTACTCTGGCTTTTAGAGACTCCGGGGTGCCGTAATTTTGTCCAGAAGGGGATCTTCAACGTGCCAGTAAATCTACTGACACGGCTCTCTCGCATTTGCGCACACTCAAATGCCAGCTGACTGCGCCAGGATACGAACCTGCAACCTTGGGCCCAGAAAGGGAGAACGTTACCCCTGAGCCACGCAGCCAGCCGCATTAATTAACAGTTGCAGCCCTAATGGCTCTCAAGTATAAGCATAGTCATATCTGTTATAGTACACAAAGCACGTACGAAATTTGGTTAAAATCCAATTAATAGTATAGGTGTTAGATGTACTTAAACATTGGACTTATCAGCAGGCTTAGAATGATCTTGGCACACTGTCATATATGGGATCCTTAAAATGTATCTGGAATGTTATTATCCCTGTGTGTGCTAATTTTGGAAAATTTCGCATGCATAACCTCTGAGATATCCAACGTAGAGCTTAAAAGTGAATTGTGATTTTTAGCAGTTGGTAACTCTGAAATCATTTCCAATTATGTCCCTGAGATATTCAGATATATATTTCCTTAAACCGAATTTGGTTTCGATAACTGCAATCTTTAGGGGTTTATAGGGGGAGACACACAAAGACAGACAGACAGACATTTGCCTGGATCGATGCCATAAGTCTATCTCATCATCATTTTAAAAAAAAAGTGAAAAGTAAGCTAAAAATAGCAAGTAGAATATACGATAGCTAATGTATAACATCCTACCTTAGGTGCTTCGATACTGTGCTGACCAGTACCCTCTGCTTATGGACATTTCACATGTGTTGTACCGCAATCATTGGCCATCAGCGTTCAGATGTTACAGATCGTAACGTAAAAGCTTGTATACAAGCACAATTCCGGTATAGGCTTCAATAACGTTATTCGTACCTGCATTACGAGTTCTTATTGGCTCAGCTGCAAGAAATCAAAGATGGAGGAAACTTGTTGATTGAGATTAATAGTTGCAGTTCATTGGCATTATTAATGCAAATCAGTCATTTAGTTCCGTTACTTTGAATACAGGAAAAGGCACTGACTGATTAAACGCATTTCTGTCAGTATTTAAGATTTAACTGAAATCATTCGACATTTAGCCATATGGATGAAGCTGTGATTCTGCACAGTACGTGAATTGTGTACGAGTGCTAAGGCGTTAACTTGGTACTTAATGGGTTCTGGGTTCGAGGCGCTCCATGGCCAGAATTTTTATTCTTTTTGAATTATTTCGTTGTGTCAACACTACTGTGTGATGCAACTTTTCAACTTCGATTTACTCGCATGATCTAGGGGGCGATGTTAATAATGGATATTGGTAGGGAAACATCTTTCTATTTTATCATTCGAATTTGAACTTTCCCAATCAAAACCATGAATATTTGTACTATTCTTGAAACTAATATAATTTTCACAGCACTGATTACTCCACAGTAAAATAATAATAATAATAATATTAACAATAATATGAAAGTAGTTCCGTGACGATCTAAAGAGCCTAATTTTCTTTATATTTAAGATTCATGCCAATGATTAATCTACATAGACCTATCTAGAATAATGACGAGATTAAGTTGGTAATACTAACTTTTCTATTTAGATTGGAATATATCTGAAGTAATGTATTCCAATACAGCTCTACAGTTGGCAGCCTTGGTGACTCTGAATATATTCTTAGTTCCATATTTTAAGGTACAGAATGCACATACAAAATTGGTTGAAGTCCAATGGATAGTATGGACGTTGCATGCTGTGAAATATTGGATGTATCAGTGCGAGTAAAATCATATTGGCAACATGTCAAGAAGGCGTTTTCAGAATTAATCTGATTTATTCCTATATTTTATAGTGCCAATTTTGGATAAAATCCATTTCTTAGTATGGAAGTTCAATTTCAACTATTTCCAACTGTGGCTACCAGATGCTTCTGTCACTAACACTGGCGGAGAACGTTGGAACTTGATAGAGCGTTTCTAACTCGCCAAATATAACCTAAAAACTTTTCTACACACTACCAATTGTAATGGTAGGTGCTTTTACCTGCCATAAATCTATGACATGGGCACACCTGCTTTATTTCCCCTTCGAAGAAAGGCATACTGAAGAATTTTAACGCTCTTAACCAATCCGACGACTTCAGCCGGGTTTGAACACGCCATCTTGGGCTTAGCAGTTCAGCATGCTATCGACCACGCCACCGAAGCCCCTTATAGAAGTAATACAGGGTGAAGAAATATGCCGTACTTGGAGGTCGTCATGCGACTTCTCATCCAAATGCAAGACAAAAGTTTCTATAGCAAAATCGGAGCGGGTGTTATTTGAAAAGACGAGTATGAAAACGAGAAGCCGGCAACACTGTCGCATCCTGCGGCGGAATGTGTATCATATCACCGTACCAGCCGTCGTAGCTCACTGAGTAGGCTGCTGTATTATCCAAACCACAACCACCAACGAACTACGGTTCGAATCTACGTCAGGTCGTCGTTTTGTGTGACGTCAGTTCGTGGCTCTGTGAAGATAAGACTGGACTTCAAACGATTTTTCTTTCGTAGTCAGTTTACCCTCCAAGTAGGCTTTTCCCACGGACTCAGCGAGAGATCCCACCTTTACCTCCTCTACGGGCAGTGTCCTGGCGCTTGAGAGTGAGTCGGGGGATCCAACTGGGGAGGCGGGACTAGCACCTCACCCAATGCGGCCTCACCTGCAAAGCGAACAGGGGGCCTCATGTGGGATGGGACGGGATGGGAAGAATAGAAAGGATAGACAAGGAAGAGGGAAGGAGGCGGCCGTGACCTGACGGTAGGGACCATCCCGGCATTTGCCCGAAGATGAAGCGGGCAACCACGAAAAACCACTTCGAGGATGGATGTGGTGGGAATCGAACCCCATCTACTCATTTGGACCACCCGAGGCTGAGTAGATCCCGTTCCAGTCCTCATACCACTTTTCAAATTTCGTGGCAGCGTACGGAATGGAATTATTGTGCGTATCATAATGGGCAATCTAGTGTATATCATTGGATGCAGACGATGTTACTGGCTTTATTTGTGCCATGGACGAAACTAAGTGGTCGTTTACGTATGTAAGAGGCTCATATTATGTTTCAATGTTTAAATAAAGGTAACAGAAGGAAATAATATAAGAGATGAAGACACTTTGGACAGAGAAGGTGTTATGTTTGGAAGTACGCCAGGGTAGAGTGGAAAGGAAACCTGGGGCGAAGTGGTCTGAGGACAGAAAGAAGCAACATAGTCTAAGAACGAAGAAATATTGGGAAGAAAACAACAAAGAGTGAAGAATTGAAATTGGTGCGTGGTCCGTAGCGGGTCTCATCGAAATAAGAAAGAAGTAGAGAAGTAACAGCAATGTAAGACACAGTACACAACATAATGTATTGATTGCATTGTGGAGGTGTACATTGGATACAATTTGAGACTTTAACTGAAGAACTCTTTGACGCGAACGCCATTGGACAATAACCGACCTTCACGGCATACCTTTTCGCACTGAGCTAATGAGACAGCACCGGCACAGCGCAGACTTCATGCGTGCTGTTCTCTTGGCCATGCTGCACGCAGTTACAGCGTTGCCAGAGCCTCGTTTCTTAACTCGCATTTCTATTAAACGTATTGGCAGGACCAGGCCTTCCTAGATAAGCCTTTGCCATGAATTTCGACGAGGAACCGCATGCTGACCTCCAAGTACGGGATTTGTTCTTCATCCTGTATATAGTATATACAACATTATGTATAATATTTGACGCAATCAAAGTTTTTGATATTTCAGAGGAAACCTCTGGTTGGTTATGATAGGATTACTGGTATGCTACTGGTAGAGCGTATGTTAGTACAGTATATGATAATTAGTAAACAATATTTTAACTTCTTCTTCGACATAATTGATTTTTCAGTACGGTATGTTTAGGCTTTAGAGATCATATCAGCAACGGGTTGTGTATCATTCACAGCATTCCAATACGAAATAATTTTTCTTGTAACAATAAATGTACTGTGTGAAATGAAAGGGAACAAAGAGCAAATGCCATTATTCATTTAAAGACAAGACGGAAAATGGCTAAGTTGCTCCAACGCGTAGCCCACTACTCCATGTTGTTTGATGTGGTGGTACGTTTAAATTTACGCTGCGATTTGTCGTCAACGGTATGAATGGCATTATTTACTTTTAAACCAGAATTACACTGCTGTTAATGAATACGACAACCCACCCGGCACTTTCTACTGTTAAAGCGATAGAGAGACTTGAGGTGTCCCACCTGTTATGACGAGACTTCTTGAATTGAGTCATCTCATGAGCACGTTCTGTCCAAGCGGAGCCTCGCTCACAGTAGTGTTGTGCCCAGGTGCGGGAGTGATTAATCTGCCAATGGATTTCAATTTTAAATAAAGGGAGGAGGAAATAGAGAACAGCATTCATAAGAGAAATAGCAAATGGAAGGGGTGACACATACGTTTTAATATTGTATTAGGCAAATGGGTTGTTGATTGTGTTCAATGTTAATAGTTAATTTTCAAGAGGAAGAGTACGTAGTATATGATTAGGCACAGATGTTCATGACCAGAAGGTGAAATTATATTGATGTATGTGTGACAAAATCATCGTAAAATCAGTGTGGAGGTATGTGTCCATGATATACGATCCATCTCCATTGCAAGTGTGAAAGAATTTCTGAGATATGGCCAAACATTTTTAAATATTTAAAAAAAATACAAAAATATATCTGTAGAAGCTCGACCCAAGTTGAAGACAAATTGCTGAAATGGCAAGATAGAGACTAAACAGGAGGTGTTCAAGATTAGGACCGGACACATTGCATTAGCCTACTTACTATTTCAAATGCGGTTTACTCTCTAATAACTATATTTTACAGCTTATTCCAGGGGATAATTCACTACATTCATTCATGTTTATTAAAGAGGACGATTGGGAGTTCCACGGCAGTGACGTCTGAACATTATGATAAAGATCGGGAATGTAGACTAGTGATTAGAATTTTGTGTTGGAAGGTTCAAGAAGTATGTTGTTTAGAAAAGTGAGACTCGGCATTTGTTATGCCAATATAACATGAAGTAATCAGATATCATGTTTGAAACTGTAATCTCAGTATAACCCTTTCTTTTATCTGAGTGAAGATTTCTGCTGCCTTTTTTTCACATCTGATAAACGAATCGCTTTTCAGTGGGTCAGCACATTAACGTGCGCAATTAAATGGGGTGGGGAATAACAAGTATGTATCCCACTTCACCGATGTGGCTCTATCCTGTAAGCCTAGATCAGGACCATCCAGTCATTGCGCTCCGAGAGCGCGGCCGCGCTCGGGGAGCACTGGGCAGTCAGACTAGCGCTCCTTCCCCTACCACCACTACACTGTGGCAGCGAGGAGATCTGAGACACACGGACTATGTTCGTACCGCAATAACTAGATACGAACGCACAGATGCAGGCGACGGCTTTTGTGGCATTGTTGACATCATATTGATAGGGCTGTTTTACCATAATAGGATATATACTGCCATAATATATATGTATACAAATCGAATGGTACTCCGATGCATGGAATGTGTAGGAAACGAACGCAAGTGTTAAGTAAAGAATATTGTGCTTTATTACAAAATGAAATGAGAACATATTAGAGAGGAAAATTCAACAACATTTTACCAATATGAACAGATAGTACAGGCCTTGAGTGACTCTTTCTCCGTCGTTTTTACGAATTTCTAGTTTTGGAGGAAACAATCTTCTCCAAATTGGGTACAATATTTCTGGACACAGCTATTCGTAAACAATTGCGCAAGTTTCTATCACTCATCGTTGCACGATGTTTACTTTTGGTAAGCTTAAGAACTGAAGAGAAGCGCTCATAAATGTACGTTGAGTCGAACATTGACAGAACTTCACTTGCATGTCTTTACAAAAGGGGATATTCTCCTTGCGGAAAGCCACTGTAAAATTCTTCTAAACTTCGTGACATTAGAAAGCGGTCATTAAGACGAACATTGCATTGCAGTTTTCTTAACTTCGTGACATTTAGAAAGAGGTCTTTAAGACGAACATTGCATTGCAGTTCAATCAGCTCTAATTGAAATAGCTGTGGAACACTGTCTGCACTAATAGAAAATGGTCGAACAAATACATCTAACACCGCTTGGAGTTCTGATAATTCTGAAAATCGCTTGTCAAACTCTTCTTGTATTTGGCGAATTACCTCCAAGTACTCATCAAAGTCGACACCTTTCACTGTTTCAAACGATGGAAAATGTCCTGTGTTCCTTGCACGTAACTGGTTTTCCCGCAAAATCAATTTTCTTGTGAACGCTTCAATTTTTTCCACCAAATCGCAGATGTTGTGCTTTTCGCCCTGAAGCGAAGTGTTCAAATTATTCAGATGGGCAGTAATGTCACATAAAAATCCAAGTCCGCCACCCACTTAGGGTCACGCAAAAGAACTTCGGGCCGCCCTTTCATGTCACAGAATGTATGTATTGCGTTCCGCAAGAAAAACACACGATTCAGCACCTTCGCCTTGCTCAGCCATCTTACTTCTGCATGGTACGGGATATCCGGACACTCCGCTTCAATGTCATCCAAGAACTCTTTGAATTGACGGTGCGTGAGTTCATGGGAGTGAAGATAATTTACCATTCGCACAACTGTTCCCATTACATCTTTGCGCTTGGCGACTTTTGCACAGATTGCCTCCTGGTGTATGAAGCAATGGATCGCCACCATTAGGGTACTACCGTTCTCAGCCATTTTTAACTTTACATATCTGAGGAACCCCATGCGTACACATCGTAAAGCAGGAGCTCCATCCGTCGTTATACTCGTCAACCGCTCCCATTTTAATCCCATTGATTCAAAAGCACCCTCCACAGCTTGGAAAATATCGAAACCGGTAGTGGTGACTTTGAGTGTTACCAAGTCGAGGAAATTCTCGGTGACCCGAAGATCGTCATCCACCCCTCGAATAAAAATAACGAG
The DNA here is from genome assembly GCA_946902985.2 of Meconema thalassinum. NCBI lineage: Eukaryota > Metazoa > Arthropoda > Insecta > Orthoptera > Tettigoniidae > Meconema > Meconema thalassinum. The sequence goes on along the minus strand of OX336391.1, from coordinate 335,923,719 downwards.
CTATGCTATGTCCGCAATGTCAGTTGATTCGTCGAGGGCGATGGAAAATTATACAAATTTTGCTGCCTTCTCCATTAATTGCTGTTCCATATCAACGGACATATCGTCTATTCTGCGAGCCACAGTTTGAGGAGAAAGAGAGATGTTTTCAAATTTCTCAACTACCTCCGTAGGACAAATACATGCCGCCACGTCCATTAGGCACTCCTTGATGAAATTCCCTTCCGCGAAGGGCTTCCCAGCTTCGGCAATTCGCATCGAACATTTGTAGCTTGCTCGTAAAATCGGTCCACCAACCTCACTCTCCTCTATCTCCTGTCAGACAAAAATACGGCAAGTCACAATTTTAGTGTTCTTCAGATAATTAAATCATTTGTTCATTCCCATTTGTAAGCAAGCATTTTAAAATTAAGGCAATAATACTTACAGGAAAGTGCTGCTTGAAATTTTCTTTCAATTCTTCCAACTTCGATTGCCGACTGGCGTCTGTCAAGTCACCGTAATCATCCCTGTGGTTGGCACTGCAGTGCCGTTCCAAATTGTGTTTTTTTTTTACTCATTAAATCTCGGTGGCACACTAAACATTTGGCATGCCCTTTATAAGCTGTACAGAAAAATAATTTTTCCCATTCTGCTTTAAAGGCAGCTGCTTCACCACTCCTTATTAGCCTACTTTTCACATTCTGCAAAAATGAGGAAAAAGTACACTTATGAGATCGATCCGGGAGAATGTGAGTCTGTCTGTCTGTCCTTCTGTCTGTCAGGCTGTGTGTGTGTGCCACCCCCCCCCCCCCCTGTCAACTCCTAAACGGCTGCAGAAATCGAAACCAAATTTAGTATGAGTAAAGATGTATACCGGAATATCTCACGCCCATATTTGAAAATGATGTCAGTGCTACCAACTGCTAAAAATCACAATTCACTTTTAACCTCTACGTTGGATATCTCAGACGTTATGCATGCGAAATTTTCCAAAATTAGCACACACAGGGATAATAACATTCCAGATACATTTTAAGGATCCCATGTATGACAGTGTTGCCAAGATGATTCTAAGCCTGCTGATAAGTCCAATGTTTAAGTACATCTAACATCTATACTATCAATTGGATTTTAACCAAATTTCGTACGTGCTTTGTGTACTATAACAGATATGACTATGCTTATACTTAAGAGCCATTAGCGCTGCCAGCTGTTAATAAATGCGGCTGGCTGCGTGGCTCAGGGGTAACGTTCTCCCTTGCTGAACCCAAGGTTGCAGGTTCGTATCCTGGCGCAGTTAGCATTATTATTTGTTAATAAATGCTCACTCTCTTTATCCTAATACCAATATATCAGAAAGTATGCAAGCCAACAGCTCTAAATTTTGCGCACGAATAGTTCCTGAAATTTTAGATTATTTGGGAGCAACTAATGCACATCAGTGCTGCCAACATAATTCTAAGCCTGTTTATAGGGCCAATTTTTAAATGCATGTAACTTCTATACTAAGAAATGGATTTTATCCAAAATTGGCACTATAAAATATAGGAATAATTCAGATTAATTCTGAAAACGCCTTCTTGATGTTGTTGCCAATATGATTTTACTCGCACTGATACATCAAATATTTCACAGCATGCAACGTCCATACTATCCATTGGACTTTACCAAATTTAGCATGAGCATTCTTTACCTTAAGATATGGAACTAAGAATATATTCAGAGTCACCAAGGCTGCCAAATGTAGATCTGTATTGGAATACATTACTTCAGATATATTCCAATCTAAATAGAAAAGTTAGTATTACCAACTTAATCTCGTAATTATTCTAGATAGGTCTATGTAGATTAATCATTGGCATGAATGTTAAGTATAAAGAAAATTAGGTCCTTTAGATCGTCACGGAACTACTTCATATTATTGTTAATATTATTATTATTATTATTTTACTGTGGAGTAATCAGTGCTGTGAAAATTATATTAGTTTCACTAATAGTACAAATATTCATGGTTTTGATTTGGAAAGTACAAATACGAATGATAAAATAGAATGATTTTTCCCTACCAATATCCATTATTAACATCGCCCCCCTAGAACATGCGAGTAAATCGAAGTTGAAAAGTTGCATCACACAGTAGTGTTGACACAACGAAATAATTCAAAAAGAATAAAAATTCTGGCCATGGAGCGTCTCGAACCCAGGACCCCGTAGGTACCAAGTTTACGCCTTAGCACACGTACACATTTCACGTACTATGCAGGTTCACAGCTTCATCCATATGGCTAAATGTCGAATGATTTCAGTTAAATCTTAAATACTGTCAGAAATGCGTTTAATCAGTCAGTGCCTTTTCCTGTATTCAACGTAACGGAACTAAATGACTGATTTGCATTAATAATGCCAATGAACTGCAACTATTAATCTCAATCCACAAGTTTCCTCCATCTTTGATTTCTTGCAGCTGAGCCAATAAGAACTCGTAATGCAGGTACGAATAACGTTATTGAAGCCTATACCGGAATTGTGCTTGTATACAAGCTTTTACGTTACGATCTGTAACATCTGTACGCTGATGGCCAATGATTGCGGTACAACACATGTGAAATGTCCATAAGCAGAGGGTACTGGTCAGCACAGTATCGAAGCACCTAAGGTAGGATGTTATACATTAGCTATCGTATATTCTACTTGCTATTTTTAGCTTACTTTTCACTTTTTTTTAAATGATGATGAGATAGACTAATGACATCGATCCAGGCAAATGTCTGTCTGTCTGTCTTTGTGTGTCTCCCCCTATCAACCCCTAAAAGACTGCAGTTATCGAAAGCAAATTCGGTTTAAGGAAATATCTAAATCTGAATATCTCAGGGACATAATTGTAAATGATTTCAGAGTTACCAACTGCTAAAAATCACAATTCACTTTTAAGCTCTACGTTGGATATCTCAGACGTTATGCATGCGAAATTTTCCAAAATTAGCACACACAGGGATAATAACATTCCAGATACATTTTAAGGAGCCCATATATGACAGTGTTGCCAAGATGATTCTAAGCCTACTGATAAGTCCAATGTTTAAGTACATCTAACATCTATACTATCAATTGGATTTTAACCGAATTTCGTACGTGCTTTGTGTACTATAACAGATATGACTATGCTTATACTTGATAGTCATCAGGGCTGCCAACTGCTAATGAATGCTCATTCTCTTTCTTTATCCTAATACCAATAAATATATCAGAAAGTATGCTAGCCAACACCTCTGAATGTTGCACACGTATGGTACCTAAAATTTCAGATTAACTTCGAGTAACTAATGTACATCAGTGCTGCCAACATAATTCTAAGCCTGCTGAAAATGCATGTAACTTCTATACCAACAAATGGATGTTATCCAAAATTGGCACTATTAGATAAAGTATTATTTCAGATATCGCCTCCGTAGCGTAGCGGTCAGCATGGTTAGCTGCCGCCCCGGAGGTCCTGGGTTTGATTCCCGGCTCTGCCACGAAATTTGAAAAGTGGTACGAGGACTGGAACGGGAGCTACTCAGCCTCGGGTGGCCCAAATGAGTAGAGGGTGTTCGATTCCCCTTCAGCCATCCTCGAAGTGGTTTTCCGTGGTTTCCCACTTCGTCTTCGGGAAAATGCCGGGATGGTACTGTCCCCGTTTACCTGGACAGTAGGCTGTCAGATATCCGCCCCCTCAATCGGATTGCCAATTATCAATCGCACCGGCACAGTTACATCAATAAAAATGGCACTGACAGATACTATCGAGATAAGAGCACAGAAGTTCACAGGAAATCATTGTGGAACACACCAAAATAGACGGGGGTTCATACTTACCGTTACTTACCTCTTAATTATCTCGGGGTTTGAGTTGACAACAGGATCACTAAAGTCTGTTCACACAATAACCTCCACCATGACATTTAAAAATGAACCAGAACGAAGACGAGAACTTTGAACTGTACAAAAGCTTTATTTCAAATAAAGGGTCTGATTTTACTAACACAACAAAATCAACGTGGCTATCAGTAGCCCAAGTCACTTTGACTACGTCCTCCAGCAGGACTTGCAAAAATTATCATACAACATGATATAAAACATTTTAGCTCCCAAGAGCTTCAAATAACTTAATATTCATAACACTATTGGATTGGAGAAGGACGTCAGGGTGTGACATATATAGAGCATTTGGTTTCCTTTTAATAAACATGAGAATGGTATTTATAGTCGCAAGGCCAAAGTGTGTACGACCTCACTCTCTGAGAACCATATGTTGGCACAGCTGCGGGCTACCCTCGAACCTGTTGCATACTGGTCAAATGCACTCCCTTCTCACATGCTATGTTACGTAGGAATACAGCTTGTTCTCTCAAGCTTTTAAATGTCCACAAGACAACTCACATTATATTTACGCAAATCTTTCAAGTACTTTGCTCACATCCTATTGGATCATTATATTAATTTCTTAAACTTGTTAACTTCAATCCAAATGTTTAATTAGCTCTTAAATGTTTATAACAAAATCACATAAATTATTTATAACAATAATAAATTGTTTATAATATTTGTCAAAGACAATAAAAATATTTTAAGCACGCCTTTAACATCACTCTCGTTTCACATTATTTTCAAAAATATTTACAGCAATTATTTACAATATTAACATTTAAATTGTTTAAATTATTAATTTAAGAAATACATTAACCACATGTTCATTCGGTTGATAATTTTATAATCCTGTTTAATATAATCGACCAATGAAGGTTAGTTATACAAGTTAATGTCACAATCTGGTTTAATAAAGGTTTTAATAATGATTTGTGACGGCAACCTTCATTCAAAATCTTATCTCAAATTCTTTCAAAACTCGTGTTAATTATAACAGTAACTCACTTGATTAATTTTCAACGAACTATGACAATCTTACTCCAGCGGAAAATCCTTCGCTAACAAGTCAATGCACCAACTGCATTAAAAATATGCCCAAAATCATCATATATTAATCTATATGGCATTAAAAACTTCCACATAACTTACAAAACTTCCACAAATAATTCTTTAACATTTATTCCTGTGGGAACTTCCTTCATATTCAAGGGCATTATACCTCAGCGACTTTCAACACGCGCTGCACTAGCGATTATACATTCATAGTTCCACTTAAAAATTCTAATAATCATTAATTGTTTCAAAACTGTTTTTTATTTAACCTTCGTGGATTTCATTCATGAACCGAAATGAAGTCAAAACTTGCCAATCACAAACAAATTTAATAGTGAATACGCTTATATACGCCTGTCTGGTCTATCAAAATTTAAGATTAACATCTTAAAAGAAATTGTAGTATAAAAATACTATCTTCAAATAAAGTGCGACTAAAATGCAAAGTAGTCGAATAGAATCCAATTAGACTGGGGAATGCAAACATCGTTCTATAATTCTCTAATTGAGAAAAACTCCTAACAAAAGTACTTGACTTTAATGCATTCAATAATTCATTATTAAAGTTACTCTTTCACAAAGTGTCTATAATGCAATGTTCATTCATAACTGACGATAAATGTCTGTGTTGCAATCAATACAAATAACGACTAGTATTTCCAAGATCGTCGACAACGTAAGAGATTTTAACGCTCTAAAATCATTTAAATGTTCTTCCTTCTTGATGATGACAGAAAATTGTTCAAAGTAATTAAACTGGGGTAGAATTACTTTAATAAAAATGACACGCTGTCTGAATTTAAATCTGCCATAAAAATCATTAACTTACAGTCAAATCGTGACTACAAAAAATATTAATTACTGAAAAATCCAAATATCAGTCTCAACTGATTCAAAATCATTAACTATGCCCATGACATAACAATGTCTTAATAAATCGTCGAAAAAGGCATAACTCATCAAGGTGAACTGAGAATAAGAATCTCAACAAGAAAATAGGGCAAAAAACATGAGGATAAAAATATGGGAAAAATGGTTGCTCAAACATTATTAATAAACTCAAATACAATAAACGTTCACGACTACCTTATCTGCCGATTGACGTTCCAGAGGAAAATTCCCCAAAGAAGACTGCTGATGGATCCATTTCACCACGTTAAAGTTGAGCTCCATCCTCGAAATAGGAAATAGCACCCTCGGAGAATCGAACTGCTTCCTTCTCCGGAAATCGCTCTGCTCCTCGAAGACGAATAGACATCCTTCCGGCAATAATCTTCTTTGTGAGTCGGGATATCCCTGACCTCTCTTGAAAAATTCCCTGAAGTTCCAGTAGACAATCGCCATGAAGTTTTGTAGAAATATCCGAAGAAATTATTCATATACAGAGTATGAAATTGTTTCTATGGCTGCTCGATGGTATTCAGCCTTTAATTACGAAACATGGGTGTAGATGGTATTCACCGCATGTTCGCTTGTGTGGAATAGCAATTAGCGAAGTTCCATGTCGCTATCTTACTCCGTTGAAGTATGTCCCAATTGCAATAAGCCCTTTTAGCCTTCCATCTGCTCTTCGGTTGTAGAATTAGAAGAACAAACTGCCGTATTCAATTGCTCCATTATACTGTATCGTTCTGTAACCAAGCAATCTGAAGTCTTTCTATTCCACTCGCAGCGTCAGCCTTGCGTTGATTCTGGCTATACAAAAGTGCTTCTCTAGTGGCGAGATAATCACTTTTGTCAGTCGTATAAAACTGCTAATATCTTTTAAACTAATCGGTCGAAATTGTTCAGCTTTTCTCTATTACTGCATATAGCACTGCACAATACAATTAGCTTATCGGTGACCGCTAACTGTTCGAAGCTAAACTTGTAGAAGCTTTCTAAGGTCCGTTTCAACTTCACCTAGTTTGACTTGGATCTCGTTAATATAGTGGCCTCGCCACGCGTTATAAAGACGATTCTTTTCACTGCTGTTCACTTCGACGTCTCACTATAATGAATGTATAAGAAAAGAACTTTCACAAATATACTTCGATGATCTGAGAATGAGATCTCAGAATGATCAGAGAACGAAAGAGGCTCCTCTCTTCTGCGCAAGCCCTTTTATTAACTTCTCGAGGGGCGTTTCCATCCCTTCCAAAGCGTGATACTGCGTCATCGCTAAAACTTCCAACTTCGTTAATACATGACGGATTTTCAAAATTCAAAAACTGAAAATAAATTTCACCAAAATTCCAAATCAATGCTTTTACTGCAAATGGATTTCCACAATTCTGCATTCCAAAAGTAATAAAAATACCATAGTTTCAGCAATCTCCGTCTTCCTTTAAACTATCGTTCATTGGTTCATGCCTCTCCTCCAATAGCATAGTTTCTTCCTCAGCAGAATTCCTCGTTTCCTGCGACTGCGTCGTAAATCTTGGAACATTCTGGACTAAAATGCTGACGTCACTGAGAATCTCAGCTCAAGTAGCCTGCTGGCATAACATTTACGTCATCCGTGCTTACGTCATGACTACCCACGTCATAACTATGACAGCCATAACTATAATTATAATTTCAAATATGGCCACCGTGGTCTCTACATAATTCAATTACGGGGGCAGTACCTTCTTCAAGGCCACGGCTGCCTCCTTCCCTCTTCCTTGCCTATCCATCCTACCCATCCCTTACCATCCCTCATGAGGCCCCTGTTCGCTTTGCAGGTGAGGCCGCCTGGGCGAGGTGCCAATCCCACCTCACCAGTTGTATCCCTTCCGATTCGATGTTCCTAGCTCTAGGACACTGCCCATAGAGGCGGTAGTGGTGAGTTCCCTCACTGAGTCCGTGGATTCCACCAACCTGGAGGGTAAACGACTAAAAATAAAATAAAAATTGGCGTGAATCTTAAATATAAAGAAAAGTATGCTCTTTAGATCGTCACGAAACTATTTCTCCTTATTCTTAATATTATTATCTATTGTGGAGTAAACATAGACTATTATTGAGGTATGAAAATATTAGTATACTTTCATGAATAGTACAAATATTCATGGTTTTGTATGGGGAAGTACAAATTTGAATGATAGAATAGAATAATTTTCCCTTCCAATATCCATTATTAACATCATCTCCGTAGATTATGCGAATAAATCGTAGTTGGAAACTCACAAGGAATGTAGTGTGAATGCAACATAATAATTCAAAAAGAATAAAAAATTCGGCCCTAGCGCGTCTCGAACCCGAGACTCATTGGACACTATGTTGCAGCTATAGCACCCGTACACTTCTCACTTTCTAGCCTAGCTCATAGTTACGTAACTTCATGCGTATAGCTAAATGTCGAATTATTTCAGTTAAATCGTAAATACTGACAGGAATGCGTTCAATCAGTCAGTGCCCCTTCATGTATTCAACGTAACGCATCTTAATGACTGGTTTGCATTAATAATGCCAATGAACTGCAAATATTACTCTCAATCCACAACTTTCCTCCATGTTTGATTTCTTGCAGCTTAGCCAATCGGAACACGGAATGCTGCTGCGAATAACGTTATTCAAGCCTATACCGGAATTGTGCCTGTATACAAGCTTTAACGTTATAATCTGTACCATTTGTATTCTGATGGTCAATGATTGCGGTACAACACATGTGATATGTCCATAAGCAGAGGGTACTGATCAGCACAGTATCGAAACACCTAAGGTTGGATGTTATACAGTAGCTATCGTATATTCTTCGTAATATTTTAGCCTACTTTTCACATTTTGTAAAAATGAGGGAAAAGTAGACTTATGGCATCGGTCCAGGCAAATGTCTGTCTGTCCCTCCTAGACGGCTGCAGTTATTGAAACCCAATTTGGTATAAGTAAAGACCTATATTTGAATATCTCACGGGCATTTTTGAAAATTATTTTAGTGCTAGTAACTGCTGAAAATTCACAATTCACTTTTGAGCTCTATGTTGGATTTATCAGACGTTATGCATGCGAACCCTTCCAAAATTAGTACAGATAGAGATAATAACATTCCAGATATATATTTTAGGTAGCGCATATATGACAGTGGTGCAAACATGATTTTAAGCCAGCGGATAAGTCCAATGTTTAAGTGCATCTAACTTCTAACTATCAATTGGATTTTATCCGAATTTCGTATGCGCTATTGTTACTGTAACATATATGACTATGCTCATACTTGAGAGCCAGCAGGGCTGCCAACTGATAATGAATGCTCATTCTCTTTCTTTATCCTAATACCAATAAATATATCAGAAAGTATGCTAGCCAACACCTCTGAATGTTGCACACGTATGGTACCTAAAATTTCAGATTAACTTCGAGTAACTAATGTACATCAGTGCTGCCAACATAATTCTAAGCCTGCTGAAAATGCATGTAACTTCTATACCAACAAATGGATGTTATCCAAAATTGGCACTAGTAGATAAAGTATTATTTCAGATATCGCCTCAGTAGCGTAGCGGTCAGCATGGTTAGCTGCCGCCCCGGAGGTCCTGGGTTTGATTCCCGGCTCTGCCACGAAATTTGAAAAGTGGTACGAGGACTGGAACGGGAGCTACTCAGCCTCGGGTGGCCCAAATGAGTAGAGGGTGTTCGATTCCCCTTCAGCCATCCTCGAAGTGGTTTTCCGTGGTTTCCCACTTCGTCTTCGGGAAAATGCCGGGATGGTACCTTCTTCAAGGCCACGGCTGCCTCCTTCCCTCTTCCTTGCCTATCCATCCTACCCATCCCTTACCATCCCTCATGAGGCCCCTGTTCGCTTTGCAGGTGAGGCCGCCTGGGCGAGGTGCCAATCCCACCTCACCAGTTGTATCCCTTCCGATTCGATGTTCCTAGCTCTAGGACACTGCCCATAGAGGCGGTAGTGGTGAGTTCCCTCACCGAGTCCGTGGATTCCACCAACCTGGAGGGTAAACGACTAAAAATAAAATAAAAATTGGCGTGAATCTTAAATATAAAGAAAAGTATGCTCTTTAGATCGTCACGAAACTATTTCTCCTTATTCTTAATATTATTATCTATTGTGGAGTAAACATAGACTATTATTGAGGTATGAAAATATTAGTATACTTTCATGAATAGTACAAATATTCATGGTTTTGTATGGGGAAGTACGAATTTGAATGATAGAATAGAATAATTTTCCCTTCCAATATCCATTATTAACATCATCTCCGTAGATTATGCGAATAAATCGTAGTTGGAAACTCACAAGGAATGTAGTGTGAATGCAACATAATAATTCAAAAAGAATAAAAAATTTGGCCCTAGCGCGTCTCGAACCCGAGACTCATTGGACACTAAGTTGCAGCTATAGCACCCGTACACTTCTCACTTTCTAGCCTAGCTCATAGTTACGTAACTTCATGCGTATAGCTAAATGTCGAATTATTTCAGTTAAATCGTAAATACTGACAGGAATGCGTTCAATCAGTCAGTGCCCCTTCATGTATTCAACGTAACGCATCTTAATGACTGGTTTGCATTAATAATGCCAATGAACTGCAAATATTACTCTCAATCCACAACTTTCCTCCATGTTTGATTTCTTGCAGCTTAGCCAATCGGAACACGGAATGCTGCTGCGAATAACGTTATTCAAGCCTATACCGGAATTGTGCCTGTATACAAGCTTTAACGTTATAATCTGTACCATTTGTATTCTGATGGTCAATGATTGCGGTACAACACATGTGATATGTCCATAAGCAGAGGGTACTGATCAGCACAGTATCGAAACACCTAAGGTTGGATGTTATACAGTAGCTATCGTATATTCTTCGTAATATTTTAGCCTACTTTTCACATTTTGTAAAAATGAGGGAAAAGTAGACTTAGGGCATCGGTCCAGGCAAATGTCTGTCTGTCCCTCCTAGACGGCTGCAGTTATTGAAACCCAATTTGGTATAAGTAAAGACCTATATTTGAATATCTCACGGGCATTTTTGAAAATTATTTTAGTGCTAGTAACTGCTGAAAATTCACAATTCACTTTTGAGCTCTATGTTGGATTTATCAGACGTTATGCAAGCGAACCCTTCCAAAATTAGTACAGATAGAGATAATAACATTCCAGATATATATTTTAGGTAGCGCATATATGACAGTGGTGCAAACATGATTTTAAGCCAGCGGATAAGTCCAATGTTTAAGTGCATCTAACTTCTAACTATCAATTGGATTTTATCCGAATTTCGTATGCGCTATTGTTACTGTAACAGATATGACTATGCTCATACTTGAGAGCCAGCAGGGCTGCCAACTGATAATGAATGCTCATTCTCTTTCTTTATCCTAATACCAATAAATATATCAGAAAGTATGCTAGCCAACACCTCTGAATGTTGCACACGTATGGTACCTAAAATTTCAGATTAACTTCGAGTAACTAATGTACATCAGTGCTGCCAACATAATTCTAAGCCTGCTGAAAATGCATGTAACTTCTATACCAACAAATGGATGTTATCCAAAATTGGCACTATTAGATAAAGTATTATTTCAGATATCGCCTCAGTAGCGTAGCGGTCAGCATGGTTAGCTGCCGCCCCGGAGGTCCTGGGTTTGATTCCCGGCTCTGCCACGAAATTTGAAAAGTGGTACGAGGACTGGAACGGGAGCTACTCAGCCTCGGGTGGCCCAAATGAGTAGAGGGTGTTCGATTCCCCTTCAGCCATCCTCGAAGTGGTTTTCCGTGGTTTCCCACTTCGTCTTCGGGAAAATGCCGGGATGGTACCTTCTTCAAGGCCACGGCTGCCTCCTTCCCTCTTCCTTGCCTATCCATCCTACCCATCCCTTACCATCCCTCATGAGGCCCCTGTTCGCTTTGCAGGTGAGGCCGCCTGGGCGAGGTGCCAATCCCACCTCACCAGTTGTATCCCTTCCGATTCGATGTTCCTAGCTCTAGGACACTGCCCATAGAGGCGGTAGTGGTGAGTTCCCTCACTGAGTCCGTGGATTCCACCAACCTGGAGGGTAAACGACTAAAAATAAAATAAAAATTGGCGTGAATCTTAAATATAAAGAAAAGTATGCTCTTTAGATCGTCACGAAACTATTTCTCCTTATTCTTAATATTATTATCTATTGTGGAGTAAACATAGACTATTATTGAGGTATGAAAATATTAGTATACTTTCATGAATAGTACAAATATTCATGGTTTTGTATGGGGAAGTACAAATTTGAATGATAGAATAGAATAATTTTCCCTTCCAATATCCATTATTAACATCATCTCCGTAGATTATGCGAATAAATCGTAGTTGGAAACTCACAAGGAATGTAGTGTGAATGCAACATAATAATTCAAAAAGAATAAAAAATTTGGCCCTAGCGCGTCTCGAACCCGAGACTCATTGGACACTAAGTTGCAGCTATAGCACCCGTACACTTCTCACTTTCTAGCCTAGCTCATAGTTACGTAACTTCATGCGTATAGCTAAATGTCGAATTATTTCAGTTAAATCGTAAATACTGACAGGAATGCGTTCAATCAGTCAGTGCCCCTTCATGTATTCAACGTAACGCATCTTAATGACTGGTTTGCATTAATAATGCCAATGAACTGCAAATATTACTCTCAATCCACAACTTTCCTCCATGTTTGATTTCTTGCAGCTTAGCCAATCGGAACACGGAATGCTGCTGCGAATAACGTTATTCAAGCCTATACCGGAATTGTGCCTGTATACAAGCTTTAACGTTATAATCTGTACCATTTGTATTCTGATGGTCAATGATTGCGGTACAACACATGTGATATGTCCATAAGCAGAGGGTACTGATCAGCACAGTATCGAAACACCTAAGGTTGGATGTTATACAGTAGCTATCGTATATTCTTCGTAATATTTTAGCCTACTTTTCACATTTTGTAAAAATGAGGGAAAAGTAGACTTATGGCATCGGTCCAGGCAAATGTCTGTCTGTCCCTCCTAGACGGCTGCAGTTATTGAAACCCAATTTGGTATAAGTAAAGACCTATATTTGAATATCTCACGGGCATTTTTGAAAATTATTTTAGTGCTAGTAACTGCTGAAAATTCACAATTCACTTTTGAGCTCTATGTTGGATTTATCAGACGTTATGCATGCGAACCCTTCCAAAATTAGTACAGATAGAGATAATAACATTCCAGATATATATTTTAGGTAGCGCATATATGACAGTGGTGCAAACATGATTTTAAGCCAGCGGATAAGTCCAATGTTTAAGTGCATCTAACTTCTAACTATCAATTGGATTTTATCCGAATTTCGTATGCGCTATTGTTACTGTAACAGATATGACTATGCTCATACTTGAGAGCCAGCAGGGCTGCCAACTTCTAATGAATGCTCATTCTCTTTCTTTATCCTAATACATATATATAATAAAGTATGCAAGCCAACAGCTCTAAATTTTGCACACTTATGATACCTGAAATTTCAGATTAATTTCGAGTAACTAATGTACGTCAGTGCTGCCAACATAATTCTAAGCCTGCTGAAAATGCATGTAACGTCTATACCAACAAATGGATGTTATCCAAAATTGGCACTATAAAATATAGTATTATTTCAGATTAATTCTGAGCACACGTGCATGACTTTGTTGCCAATATGATTCTACATACACTGGTAGATCCAATATTTCATAACATGCAACGTCCATACTATCCATTGGACTTCAACCGAATGTTATATGTGCATTATGTACCTTAAGAGATGGAACTAAGGATATATTCAGAGTCACCTAGGCTACCAACTGTAGTGCTGTATTAGAATATTTCAGGTATATTCCAATCCAATTAGAAATGTTAGTAGGCCTATTACCTATTAAATTTTGTCATGGGAAAAGGCACCTACTTTATTATTGCAATGTGCTCAAATATTTCATATGACCCTTCTTTGTATAATGTGACTAATCCCACACAACGTCGCTCTTTCTACATCACATTTAGTAACAACGTTATGGCCCTCTGTTCGAGCTGTTTCCTTAATAACGTTCTTGACGGAATATACATAATTTCTTGTCATTAAGATTGGATTTGATTAATAATAAACAAGAAATGGGAATAACATTAATTTGTAGAACTCAATTTTAGCCGTCTTTTAAACAACGTTATCGTCGGTAGTACTCACAATTTTGTTCCTTAAAGATTGGGTAAGACAAATAACGAAAACCGGCGAATAACGTTTTTATGAGGAACTTCCTTTACCCGCCTTTCGAATAACGTTATTGTCAGCAGTTCGTTCAATTTCGTTCTTCGACATCAGGTTGAACTAATAACGAAATGATGCCAATAACGTTATTCAGTTATTCACTATGTGAGCCACCCTCCCAATAACGTTATTGGTAGGGACCGGAATAATAGCGTTCTTCAATTCGGTTACTGAATATAACGTTATTGTGATAGTATATGATAAATACGGTATTCTTGTCGAAACGAAGTAATTCGTTCTGTAACGCATTTACCTAAATGCACTCATGGAGTTTTCCGGTACATTCCCTAATTACGTTACGTTATGGTTACGGTTAAGTTATCTAGCCCTGATTTGAATGCTCATTTGTCACGATCGGTCAAGTGTACGAGTGAATTTCACAGGAAGATTGACACGATTTCATATCGGTGCAAAACCCATGCTTTTCTAATACTCATTGACGGCTTGAAAGCCCATAGCATAATTGTTCCACACGACGTGTACAACGTCGTAAATTTAAACAGCAATCAGTTTCTCAAGCGCCGTAAATGCAATCTGATATTATTAGGCCTATGTGTAAATCTACAGTGCACGAACATAATATCCAGATTTGAAGACGGGAATTATTATTCTCAATTCTACGCAAAAATGGATTATCATGTGGGAATTATCTACATGGGTATTATGAATGGAATCCAACATCAATGCCATTGTTACTAGATTAACCTTGTTGGGGATGGCAAGTCAGTCACCTGGTTTTTATAGTGCTAAAACAGGGAGCACGTGGACCAACATCACCTATGGATCCCAAACCAGATGCGTAATCCAGCATGAAGGTACTGAAAACTTCTAACCTCATTATGTAGTATAATTTCAGTGTTGGTAATTCTTAGAAATGAAATAATACATATCTCAAGTGCCAATTAATTTATTATTTCAACATTAACTAGAAAAATAGCTACATAGACTAAGATAGCCAGATTGCGTGTGACGATATTTATAACATGCGAAGGAAGTTACTCACTTTTAGGAAAGCATTGAATTTCCAAACCAAAGAAAAAGCCAAGTAGAATTGGATTATCACGACCGCAATTATGAACATTTAAGTTTTCAGTTTTTGGGTTGAGAGTGTACATTGAGTACCGGTACAAGTCATATGAATGTAGGATATGGTAGTCAAAATATCTTGGTACTTGTGGGGATCAAGATACGATTATTGGTTAGTAGATCACCACTTCTGCCAAAATATTGTAGGCTAATATGACAGTCCACGAACTTCATAATTTAATACGACTAACTATGCTGACATTGAGATCATTTGTGGAGTATTTTGAAGTAATAAAGTGACAAATTTGTGAATTGTAACAGTGGAAAATGTTGTTCACAATGTCATTATGAGTCAAGTGAAGGCTAATATTGTCAAGTTAAATGTTCACCGGATAGAGAAGTTGTCGATCACCATTACGGCGTGGCACACAGCTGATCGAGTCCATCATGGAATTGTATTCTGTTTTAAGTAGACTGGACGTGAGCTCATTGGTTATATATTTTGTTTTTGCGCATAATTAAATTGTGAAGGAGTCGTGCCACGATATTGAAAATGTTTACGGTACATTGGTAGCTAATAAGTGAAGTGACAATGGAAAAATTAAATCTAATATATGAAAGTGAAAGTCTGTATTTTTGTATGTGGGTTGGTTCCGTATACAAATCTACACCGTTCCAAAAATCTTAACCATATTTTGCATACACATAGTTTAGGATTCAGAAGGAACCGCTGGCTACATAGTCTTTCTCATTCTTCTGATTTCGGCCCTTTTGCACTCAAGCACAGGCTAATCAAATCATAAAATATACTCATGAAGGAATGGCAAGGCAGATAGTTTCCATGGCAACATAGCTCAAGTCGAGGCACGGCCGACTAGATGCCAATTGCGCTCTACACTACCGGTATAGAAAATGAGGATCTTTACTTGAAATCCCGTTAGTTACTCAACTGCTCACACAGCACTGTCAACCGAGTTTAGCATAACAAAGACTTGACACTATCTTCTTTCTACTATATATTTGTCAAATACCACTCACTCACTCACTCATTCATTTATTCATCACGAAATTTCAGAAACCACCGAACGGATTGGAATGAAATCTGGTATGCAGCTTCCTCAAGGGCCGCAAATGCCCACTAAGAGTGGATTTTTGGATATTCAGGTTCTAAAGGGGTGTTAAGGGGGTAGACCTGCATTTCATTGAATAGCAATATCTCCCGATTGGTTTCATTGGGGGATGTGATACTCGGCATATAAACTCATCATTAACAAGTAGTTCCGTGAAGAACTATACAGCCTATTTTCATATATCCTGCTCATGTTAATTGCCTCTATCAACATACAAAATTTGAGTTTAATTGCTGTAACAGATTCGTAGATATTGAGAACCGTCTAAATATTTCAGATGGTCGCCAGGTTGGATTTTTATTTTTGTACTATTACATTAAGATTATTGTGTACGTGTGGTATTCAAACTTCAATCGCATGATTAGAACACAAGAAGTAAAAACGAGATTTTAAAATTACGCACAGCAGCCATCTTGTGATTATGCAAACCATTGAAATAAATTAGATGCCAGTGGATCAACATTTGTACAAGCATTTAACGTGCAACGTTTCACGGCACTCGGATAGTTAATTCGCGAGAAACGCCCATTTAAATATTTATACTTCGCGTCGCCGCCATGTTGGATTTGTGCTCACCAGGTTACTGAAAGTCCTATAGGTGAACATATGTTCATAGTCTCTATGAACATAAAGAATTTCAGTTTGGTTGCTGTAAAAGATTCATAGATATTGAGAACCGTCTAAATATTTCGGAAGCTCGCCATTTAGGATTGTTATATGTATAGGCCATAGAGTTATGTACCATTCAAGGACAATTATTGCCTAGGTTCATTATTCAAACTTTCACTTCGATCGCATGATTATGACACAAGAAATAAAAACTTAATTTTAAAATTTCGCACAGCCGCCATCTTGAGGTTATGTAAACAATTGAATTAAATTAGATGGAAGTGCATTACAATCTGCAAAATCATTTACTGTACCACATTTCACTGCCCTCAGAGAGTTAAATCAGGATAAAAGTCTATTAAATTATTTCAAATTCGCTTGGTCGCCATGTTCGTTTTGTACTTTACAGGTTTATGAAATATACATAGGTAAACTTGTATCAGTACCCTTTATCACCGTACAAAATTGCAGGGTGATATCAGTAATAGTTTCGGAGATATAGAATGTCAGTGAAATATTTCGCACAACCGCCATTTTGAGGTTATGTAAACAATTGAACTAAATTAAACTCCAGTGCATTACAATTTGTATAAACAATTGCTGTACTAAGTTTCATTACGTTTGGATAGTTAAATCGCGAGAAAAGTCTATTTAAAAGTCTCAAATTCGCTTGGCCGCCATGTTGGTTTTGTAGTCGCCAGGTTTTTGAAAGTCTCATAGGTGAACTTCCAGTAGTGCCCTTTATCACCGTACACAATTTCAGGGCGATATCGGTAATAGTTTCGGAGATATTGAATGCTAGTGAAATATTTCGCACGGCCGCCATGTTGGATTGGTGAGACGTAACAAAATTTGAAGGGCACGGTCGAGGTCGCCGGGAATAGCGCTATGAACTTACCGAGTTTCATTGAAATCGCTCCAGCCGTTTAGATTTTATTAGGGACACACACACACACACACACACACACACGGACAAAAGGTGATCTCATAAGCCTATTTTTTCAAAATTGAAAATAGGCTAAAAATAGGAAGACACGTGTGTGAGGGGGCTTATCGATGTGGTGTATATTATGAGGTGAAAGGGGGTGAAAAGTGGGGATTGAAAGATTCCTAACGGAGCGTGTATCTCTTAAACGACATAGGCGAGGAGTTTGAAACTCAGCGAAAAAAAAACAACATAAAACAGTAAATATGTGTTGACCGTTTTTTCATAAATCCAATTTAAGGGGCCCATGGGGAGAAATGAAATATCTTTGGGGGGGGGGGGCAGGAAAGAAAGTGTCCTAACTGATTGACTGACTGACTCACTCATCAAACGCAGGGGGAAAAACTGCTTTAAAGTAAGTAAATAGCTGTTCGACAGTTTTTTTTCATAAATCAAATTTAAGGGGTTTATGGGGAGGGGTGAAATTCTAAAAAAAGAAAATTGAAAGAAAATGTCCTGACTCACTCACTCACTCACTCACTCATCATCGCCCAGCCGAAATTATTGAAGTTAGAAACATGACAGTTTGGGGATATGTTCATTGTATGTCAAAACCGTCTACTAAGGGAGGATTTTCGGATATTCAGGTTCTAAAGGGATCTTAAGGGGGTTAAACCTGCATTTCATTGAATAACACTATCTCCCGATTGGTTTCATTGGGGGATGTGATACACGGCATATAAACTCATCATTAAAAAGTAACAAGACACGTGTCTGAGGGTTTTTCGATGTGTTTATGAGGTGAAAGGGTTGAAAAGTGGGGATTGAAAGATTCCTAACGGGGCGTGTATCTCTTAAACGACATAGGCGAGGAGTTTGAAACTCAGCGGGAAAAAATCAGCATAAAAATAAGTAAATATGTGTTTGACCGTTTTTTCATAAATCCAATTTAAGGGGCCCATGGGGAGGGGTGAAATTCGGGGGGGTGGGAACAGGAAAGAAAGTGTCCTAACTGATTGACTGACTGAATCACTCATCAAACTCAGGGGAAAAAAACTGCTTTAAAGTAAGTAAATAGCTTTTCGACAGTTTTTTTTTCAATAAAATTGATGGGGTTCATCGGGAGGGGTGAAATTCTGAAGAAAAAAAATTGAAAGAAAATGTCCTGACTCATTCACTTCCTCATCATCGCCCAGCCAAAAATATTGAAGTTGGAAACATGACATTTTGGGGATATGTTCGTTGTGTGTCAAAACCGTACACTAAGGGAGGTTTTTGGATATTCAGGTTCTAAAGGGGTCATAAGGGGTTTAAACCTGCATTTCATTGAATAACAATATCTCACAAGTGGTTTCATTTGTGGATGTGATACTCGGCATATAAACTAATCATTAAAAATAAGCAGACATGTGTCTAAGGATTTTTCGACGTGGTGTATTTTTATGAGGTGAAAGGGGTGAAAGGTGGGGGTTGAAGGATTCCTAACGGAGCGTGTAGGCCTATTTCTTAAACGACATAAGCGAGAAATTTGAAACTCAGCGGAAAAAAAATCAGCTTAAAAAGTAAGTAAATCGGTGTTGATTGTTTCTTCATAAATTAATTTAAGGGGCCAATGGGGTGGGGTGAAATTCTGGGGGGGGGGGGGGAAGGAGAGAAAGTGTCCTAACTGACTGACTAACTCACTCACTCATCAAACTCAGGGGAAAAAGACAGCTTAAACAAGATGTTCAGTAAAGAACATATAGCCTACTTTCTCCTAAATGCATGGGTATTGTTATAACTCTTTGTCCTTTTCAAGGAGTATGATTGAATGTTGGTTGTAGTAGCTTGTTGAAATACAACGTGTTATAGGGATATTAAACATGAATATGAGGTGCCATTTGCTAGTGCTACCTCTGTAGCAAATTTCGTTCAATTCGGTTTCACCGTGTTTGAATTGATAGGGGGAATCGATTCGCACACATACTTGGCCTCCATCTGCAAACAATTGGGCTGATGTTCTTGCAGTTTGGTCAGAATATGTTTCCCACATAAAGATATGGTGTTGAAAAATTTGGTAGAGACTAGATTATTAGGTTGGTCGTAATTACATTTTAGCTTTTAAAATTTGGGTGGCCGCGATTTCGTTTCCGTCAAGATAGCGGTGATATAAAACATGACTCTGAGGTGCCCTTTGCTAGTGCTACCTCTGTACCAAATTTCGTTCCTTCGGTTCCACCGTGTTCGAATTAATAGGGGGAATCAATTTTGACATAAATATGGCCACCATCCGCATACCATTAGGCTAATGACCTATTAGATTGGTCAAAGGATGTTCCCTCCATAAAGGTATATTGTTGCAAAGTTTGGTAGAGATCGGATGGTTAAGTTAGTCGTAATTTGATTTAAGCTTTAAACATTTGTGTGGCCGCCATTACGTTTCGGTCAATATGGCGGCGATATTAATCATGACACTGAGATGCCCTTTGCTAGTGCTATCTCTGTACCAAATTTCGTTCCATTCGGTTTCACCGTGTTTGAATTAATAGGGGGAATCGATTCTGACACTAAGATGGCCGCCATCCGCAAACTGTTAGGCGAATGACCTATTAGATTGGTCAAAAGATGCTCCCTCCATAAAGGTATGTAGTTGCAAAATTTGGTAGAGATCGGATGATTAGGTTAATCGTAATTTGATTTAAGCTTTGAACATTCGTGTGGCCACCATTACGTTTTAGTCAAGATGGCGGCGATATAAAACATGACACTGAGGTGCCCTATGCTAGTGCTACCTCTGTACCAAATTTCGTTCCATTCGGTTCCACCGTGTTCGAATTAATAGGGGGAATCACTTTTGACATAAAGATGGGCGCCATCTGCAAACTATTAGGCTAATAATCTATTAGATTGGTCAAAGGATGCTCCCTCCATAAAGGTATGTTGTTGCAAAGTTTGGTAGAGATCGGATGGTTATGTTAGTCGTAATTTAACTTAAGCTTTGAACATTTGTGTGGCCACCATTACGTTTCTGTCAATATGGCGGCGATATGAAACATGACACTGAGATGCCCTTTGCTAGTGCTACCTTTGTACCAAATTTCGTTCCATTCGGTTTCACCGTGTTTGAATTAATAGGGGAAATTGATTTTCACACAAAGATGGCCGCCATCCGCAAACTGTTAGGCTAATGACCTATTCATTTGGTCAAAGGATGATCCCTCTATAAGGATATGTTGTTGCAAAATTTTGGTAGAGATCGGATGATTAGGTTAATCGTAATTTGATTTAAGCTTGAACATTTGTGTGGCCGCCATTACGTTTCCGTCAAGATGGCGGCGATAAAAGACATGACACTGAGGTGCCTTTTGTTAGTACTACCTCTGTACCAAATTTCGTCCCATTCGGTTGCACCGTGTTCGAATTAATAGGGGGAATCGATTTTCACACAAAGATGGCCGCCATCCGCAAACTATTACGCTGATGACCTATTGGTTTGGTCAAAGGATGCTCCCCCCATAAAGGTATGTTGTTGCAAAATTTGGTAGAGATCGGATGATTAGGTTAGTCGTAATTTGATTTAAGCTTTGAACATTTGTGTGGCCGCCATTACGTTTCCGTCAAGATGGCGGCGATATAAAACATGACACTGAGGTGTCCTTTGCTAGTGCTACCTTTGTACCAAATTTCGTTCAATTCGCATTCACCGTGTTCGAATTGATAGGAGGGGACAGACATTCAGAGTACACACACTCACACACAGACACACACACACACAGACTCACACACACACACATACACACACACACAGACTCACACACACACAGACAGACACACTTTTTTCGCCCTGTGTTGATCTCATAAGTCTACTTTCATTTTTTGCAAAAATCGAAAGTAGGCTAAAAATAAGTTAATAGGTGTTCAAGCGTTTTTTCATCAATCCAATTTAAGGGGCCCATGGGGAGGGGTGAAATTCTGGTAAAAATAATTGAAAGAAAATGTCCTGTCTGACTCACTCACTCATCACGCCCAGCGAAAACTATTAAAGTTGGAAACATGAAATGTTGGGAATATGTTCGCTGTATGTCGAAAACGTCAACTAAGGAAAGAGTTTTGGATATTCAGGTTCTAAAGAGGTGTTAAGTGGGTAATCGCGCATTTCATTGAATAACAATATCTCACGAGTGGTTTCATTTGGGGATGTGATATTCGGTATATAAACTAATCATTAAAAATAATCAGACATATGTCTAAGGGTTTATCGATGTGGTGTATATTATGAGGTGAAAGGGGTGAAAATTGGGGGTTGAGGGATTCTTAACGGAGCGTGTATCTCTGAAACGACATAGGCGAGAAGTTTGAAATTCGGCGGGAAAAAACAGCTTAAAATATAAGTAAATAGTTGTTCGACCGTTTTTTTCATAAATCCAATTTAAGGGGCCCTTGGAGAGGGAGAGTGTGAAATTCTGGGGGGAAAAAAAAACAGGAAAGAAAGTGTCCTAACTGATTGACTCACTTACTCACTCATCAAACTCAGGGGGAAAACAGCTTTAAATAAGTAAATAGGTGTTTGACCGTTTGTTTCATAAATCCAATTTAAGGGGTTCATGGGGAGGGGGTGAAATTATCAAAAATAAATGAAAGAAAATGTCCTGACTGACTGACTCACTCATCATCGCCCAGCCAAAATTATTGAAGTTAGAAACATGAAATTTTGGGGATATGTTCATTGTATGTCGAAAACGTCCACTAAAGGAAATAGTTTTGGATATTCAGGTTCTAAAGAGGTGTTAAGTGGGTAATCGCGCATTTCATTGAATAACAATATCTCACGAGTGGTTTCATTTGGGGATGTGATACTTGGCATATATACTAATTATTAAAAATAAGCTGACACATGTCTAATGGTTTTTCGATGTAGTGTATATTATGAGGTGAAATGGATGAAAAGTGGGGGTTGAAAGATTCCTGACGGAGCGTGTATCTCTTAAACGACATAGGCGAGGAGTTTGAAACTCGGAGGAAATCAATCAGCTTAAAAATAAATAAATAAATTAATTAATTAATAAATGTATGTATGTCTACCCCTTATTATTCCCGTTTTCCGACGGGGTCGGGGATGAGATGCGATGGAAGTCTTTGTGGAGATGATTTTTACGTCCGGATGCCCTTCCTGACGCCAACCTCATGAGAGGAGTTAATGAGAGATGAAATGAATGATGGTGAATGAAACTGGGCAAGGATTTGGAAGGAAGCGGCCGTGGCCTGTCAGAAGGTACCGTCCCAGCATTTGCCTGGTGTTGAAAATGGGAAACCACGGAAAACCATTTCAAGGACGGCCGACGGTGGGGCTCGAACCCACGCGTCTACCGAGTCAGCAGAGAGCTTGGCCCCATGACCTAATGCTGAGCTTTAGCCAGCGTAGCCACTACTGTCGGTGCAAATAAATTAATAAATAATTAAATAAATAAAATAAATAGGTGTTCGACCGTTTTTTTTTTCATAAATGCAATTTAAGGGGCCTATGGGGAGGGGTGAAAAGCTGTAAGAAAAACGTCCACTAAGGAAGGATTTTTGGATGTTCACTCTCATCGAACAACCAAAACCATTAAAGTTAGAAGATTGATATTTTGGGGATATGTTTGTTGTGGGTCGGAAACGTCTACTAAGGAGGGATTTTTGGGTATTCAGGTTCTAAAGGGGTGTTAACGGGGTTAAACCTGCATTTCATTGAATAACAATATGACACGACTATGACGCGAGCGAAGCGAGGCTAAAAATGAGATGGTGTGTCTGTGTATTACTCAATCACGCAAGTACCACTGGTCCGATTTACATGAATTTTACATGGAAGTAGCTGATTTACCTGGTTGACATATATGTTACTTTTGATTTCAATACTTTGCACTATTTAAAGATTGCGACCATTTTAGTGACGTCACTACACCCTTCGTTTTCAAACTTTCATATTTCCATTTGAAATAAAAAGAGAACGCTAAAAAATAGCAAACTTTTGATGGCATATACGAGGTTTAAAATTACATTTTCTATCCAAAAGGTATCTCCAACGGTTAGCGAGTAAACCCTAAATTTGTGCTATAAAACACGGTCAACGCCGAGCGGTGTAGTTGGACAAAATGTTCCATCCTTAATCTCCCTCTGCGCAGCACCTCGCCTATCCCCTGTTTTAACTGTCACCTTCACATTTTAATTTATTTATGACGCGTAGCGAAGCACGGGTACTTCAGCTTGTGTGTGATATTTGTGAAGTCATTGTCGAGCGTTATGTAAGGATAGCATAACAGACAATACAGGGTGTTTGTAAATGAGTGTTCGATGTGCACTATGTAAGCTGTTTAATAAAAATGTATTAAATCATGATCTCAGTGAGAAAACAAGACATAAATATGAATTATAATAATAATAATAATAATAATGATAATAATAAAAATAATAATAGCAAGGAATGATGAATTAGGATTTCTTATAAATAATAATGGACTTAAATAATAATTAATTAATTAAACAGAGTGATCATAAATAATGTTCCAGGCGGCTTCGGTGGCGTAGTTGGTAGCATGCTGAGCTTCTATGCCGAAGATCGCGGGTTCAAACCCGGCCGAATCCCTCAGTATGCCTTCCTTCGGAGGGGAAGTAAAGCCAGCGGGCCCATGTCATAGATTTATGGCTTGTAAATGAACCTTCCACTAACTACAATTGTGTAAAGCTAAATTTGTAAGTTAGATTTGATTAACATTCATCAAGTTTGAACGTTCACTGCCAGATGGTGATTGCAGTGGCATCTAGTAGCCAAGTTCACAGCTGAGTATCAGTGACCGTAGCATTTGGTAGAAAAAGTAGGAATTACTTGAAATTGATCGTCTGCAGCCCTTACCTGAATTACAGATAACACACACTAATACAGCCATCACGATTAACACTGGTTGAATATGGATTTAAAGATGGGTTTGAAATTCAACGAGGGCACATGATCTCAACAATAAATGATTATCATGATTTATGGCAGAGGTCTAGATTTGTAGTCAATTTATGAATTGGAGTACGGTACTGGTTTCGATTCCCAGCTATGCCAAGTGGTTTAATTTTGGTCTGGAGGTTGGAACGGGGTACACCCAGCCTCGTGAGGCAAAACTGAGCAGTGGTAGGTTCAATTCTCGCCTCAGCCATCCTGGAAGTGGTTTTCCGTGGTTTCCCACTTCTACTTCAGGTAAATAATGGGATAGTTCCTAGCTTAAGGTCACGCCCACCTCTTTGCCAATCCTCTACTGAATTACAAATACACACGCTACTACAGACACCATAATAACACAGGTCATCAGATAACTTCTACACACACTCAAGTACATGGGTATAATAATGACCACAATATCCAAGCTTTTCAAATGAAACAGTATCATGAAATGTTTCGGCATAGCCTACTCGGGCATACTCACAGTGGGCATACTCGAGCAAGACCAGGCAATAGTTATCTCTTTCCTCAACAGATGGCAGACCTGATCAGAGCATTACCAGCGCAGCCACTCGCATTTGAAATGAACTTCCAGGCATGGTTGACAAGGCAAGTAAGTTAAATCCGGTTTAATCGATTCAGAAACTCGTTACTTCAAATAGCGATTCTATTGAGCCCGAAAGAAGGAAACATACTTAAAATTTGCAGATGACTTCGCTGTTCCACTCCTTAAAACAGCAATATATAAATATGGTACGTACAACAATTCGAGGGAAAATAGCAGAATGTAAAAACGGTCTGGTGGACGAAGATCGAATAATTATTTGTGATGTTTGCAAAGTTGCAACATTCGTATTAATCAAAACTCCCAGTGCGAAAACAAATATGACATAGGCTAATCTCATTTTGATGAGAAATCTCTGTAGGGAATGGCTCCCAGCACATACCTGATTACCTGTTGATTAGGATTCGAATCCCGCCCGAATGTGGGCTCATTTTAAAATTTTACACCATATTATTAACAGTTGACGAAAACCGACAGTAGTGGCTACGTTGGCTAAAGTGCAGCGTTAGGTCATGGGGCCCAGCTCTCCGCTGACTCGGTAGACGCGTGGGTTCGAGCCCCACCGTCGGCCGTCCTTGAAATTGTTTTCCGTGGTTTCCAATTTTCAACACCAGGCAAATGCTGGGACGGTACCTTCTAACAGGCCACGGCCGCTTCCTTCCACATCCTTGCCCAGTTTCATTCACCATCATTCATTTCATCTCTCATTAACTCCTCTCATGAGGATGGCTCAGGAAGTGCACCTGGCCGTAAAAACCATCGCCACAAAGTCTTCCATCGCATCTCATCCCCGACCCTGTTGGAAAAAGGGAATAATAGGGGGTAGACATACATACATTCAACAGTTGACGAATCATGAAAAAATATATCTCGAATTCTCCTGGTAGGTTTATTTCTCATATCAATTTACAAACTGCGCTTTTTAATTTGAAAACTAGTTGTTGCATCATAACGGGGAAGAGGTGGAATTTCTTATAGGGACGCAATAAAATAGGCTGGCTGGCTTCGGTGGCGGTGGCATGTTGAACTGCTATGCCCAAGATCGCGGGTACAAACCCGGTTGAAATCGTCGGATTTTTAAGAGCGTTAAAATCCTTCAGTATGCCATACTTCGGAGGGGCAGTAAATCCGGCGGGTCCATGTCATAGATGTATGGCACGTAAAAGAACCTACCACTGCAATTGGTAGTGAGTAGCAAACATTGTAAGTTATATTTGGCTAGTTAGACACGCTCTATCAAGTTCTAACTTTCGCCGGTATGTGTCAGTGACAGTAGACTAGCAACTGGTAGCCAAAGTTGGGACTACTTGAAATTGAACTTGTTGGGAGCCCTCGGGCGCTCAATCAAAAATACCCAACTATGGCCACTGGCTGCAATTCAAATAATTGATAGAGAATAGGCTAATTTAATGCTTTCGTTTAAAGCGAATAACATCAAGGTCATTGGACAATATTAACTTGCATGTCTACTATAGTCCTTGGTGTCTACCTCCCAAGGTGCTCGCCTCCCCATATTCTCTGGTGTTCACTCTGGGGGTAAGCAATAAGCATCCTATTCGGCATCTAAAATCATATTATGCTATAGTGTACCATCGATTTAGCCTCGATCTGAGCCTGGTACACGCATATAATGTTTCATTTCGATTAGTTGATGAATGTTATTATGTCCTAATTATTCTGGTACCATTCTAAAGATGCGTCCACACTAGTAAACATTTACATTGTTTTTAGCTTGCGGCGCAAATTTGGGAGCGCAGAAGGACATTTTTTACAAGTGTGGATGTGTTTGCTTCTTATAAACGCTTGCGATCCATCCGTTTTAGGTTTTTCCAAAAATATCAATGAGATCTGACCCGCAGAATATTACGAGTATGGACGCAACCATAACAACTGACAATGAATCACAGACACATGTGGCGAGAATATCGAGTCTGTCGAGCAAATACATTGCAATTCAATGGGTCCACCTCGTGGCACTAGCATTCTTGAATGTCTCCTCTAAGGTCCGGGTTTGATTTCCAGCTCTGGCAAGCTAACAACAATGTAAATATTTACTAGTGTGAACGTATCTTAAATATAGTACCAGAGAAATCAACAGATTGTTACGTGTTTTTCGAGGGGATTTTACGCCACTGGCATACGTCAGTAGAAAGCTATTCTATATTTATTTACGCGGCAAATTGTTCAGCCAAGAGAAGTTTTCATGTTAATTTATTATTATTATTAACTTATTATTATTATTAAGGTATTTTTGGAGCATTTTTATAAAATTATAAGCATACAGATAGGTTTTCTATGTCATAGAAAACACTATCAAGCAAATTATTACGAACGACATTATCATAGAAAATTATATGATTACGGAATTTTACGGAGTTTTGTCAGTTAGGGTATTATGAGAGAGGTGAGCCACTGGGAATTCGGCTACAGGCTTATTCTTGTCAAGAAGCATGACGCAAGCCTGGATTGCTGCTTCAAGAAAAGGCGAAATAGTCTGGAACGGTAATCGACATCTTCCTCGCGTCGAGTGTAATGACCCTGAGGAGGGGGGAGGGGGGGTAGAGCGTGGTGGCTCAGCCAATCAGAGGAGAGCGGGCGACTTGAAGCCGTGTCAAGAGAGGGGAGGCGTGGAGTGCATATATGGTTTGCGCGCCGTGGAGGCGAGGACTATCTTTGTAAAACTTAACCAGTGTGGTTGTACGTGTGGTTGGTTCCGATGTTCGGACCATAAATTTTTCATATCTACAAGTATATCATCAACTAACGAAGAAGATGACGACGTCCAGGAGGCTGTGGGAAGCTCACTTCAACATCCAGTACGAGGGAAATGCTACGGCAATTTCCAGTGGTAAGCGCGAATGACTCAGTACTACGTAATCTCTCGTCTCTTTTCAGTATTTCAGTAACTTCATAGCTTGGGAATAAGAGTAAAATCATTAATTTATCCGACTCCGTTTTCACGTAATTTTCTAGCGGTAATATTCAAATCGCAACGCTCCAATATACATTTTAAACTTATTATTATTAATAATTTTGCAATACTTGTTTTATATAATAAATTCATTTCTTTTAACCATGCAATCTTTGCTTTCAGTAGGTAGCATTAGATATAGACCAAATTCCTTCTCCTGATACAATTGTTAGTTGGGTTAATGATCAAATCATACCACGATCTGAGTGAATAGATTCTTGAAGGTGTTCTACCAGAGCTAGGTGTTGTTAAATATAAATTTAGATGTCAACATTGCGTTGAGGTCTTGGCGCCCATTAAAACTACATATCTTAGTCAGAGAAAACATTACATTTGTCACACAAAAGTGAGGGCTAAATAAACCGTTTCACTTGTACGCTCAACGTGGAGCAAAGTAGGAACCGTTTCACTTCGCTACCAACTTGGGGCTGAAAACCTAATAACATTTGTGGAAGGAGAAGGGTATATATTTCTGTGCCTGTATTTTGGGTTTTTTTCATTTATCGGTGTGTATCAGCATGGGTAGTGCTGAGGAAGAGATGAAGTTGCGTAGTGGTCACCAGTTGGATAGTGAAGATACGAGCAGTATGGCTAGTCTTGGAAATGAAAGCAGTACAGGGATGTCGGAGGTAAATCCCGATACTGAGGGGGGTAATCAAAACAGTCAAGCAGGGTTAGAGAGTTTGCTTCTTCAGTTTATGCAACAAAATAAAATAAGTACTGATGCTTTAAACGCTAGACTCGAACAAAATAGCAGGGAAAATAATGTAATAGGGAATTGAGCGATAGTTTAAACGCTAGACTCGAACAAAATAACGCTAAATTAGAACAAAATAGTAGGGAAAATAAAGAGAGTAATAGGGAGCTGAGTGATAGTTTAAATGCTAAATTAGAACAAAACAGTAGGGAAAATAAAGAGAGTACAGAGGCCCTAAACGCTAAATTGGAACAGAGCAGTAAGGAAGTAAGCAATAAATTAAATGAGAAATTTGAAGAGAACAATCTAAAATTAGATAAGAAATTTGAGCAGATTAGAGGAGAAATCAGAGGGGTGATGGAAGAGAAGGCTAAAGAAATTGTAGCAGATGTAGACAGAAAGTTAGGAAAAGTACAGGAGGAGTAAAAAATTAGAATCACTACACAGGCTGAAAATTTAAAAGAACTAGTGCCACTGGAAACACAGCAGGTCAAAAAGCAAATGGGGGGAGAAATTGACAAAATTCAGGTAGCAACTAAAGAGGTTAAAGAACAGCTGGGGGGAAGAATTGATAAAGTACATGCAGAAATAATCACTGAATTAATACTTTAAGGGAGAGGAATAAGGAAAGCATTAATGAAATTAGTGAGAAACAAGCTAAATTAAGTGGTAAAGTTGAAGCATCGGAAGGGAGCATTAGGTTAACTGTAACTAATATTGAAAGAAAAGCTGAGGAGAAAATTGCTGAACTAGAACAGAAGTTGAAAGCTAGAATTAGGCAGGAAAATAGCCAGAGTAGGCCAGTTTATGTGAATAGCACACCCAGGGAAATAGAACTAGGCAAATTTAGTAATCGGCAGGGTTGTCCAATGGAGTTCATGATTACAATAGAAAATAAATTCGGGGAGAGGTTGGAAGATGGTAGTGTTGAGTGGTGCCAGGTAGTTGAAATTTTAGAGCAAGCGTTTGTAGGGGAGACAAGAAACTGGTTTGCTGTCTACAGAGACAATTTCGAGAATATTTCAGATTTTAAAGTTAAATTTTGTGAGAAATTTTGGAATGAGGTCATTCAGTCTCAGCATCGTGAGGGAATTGTGTGTGGAAATATAACCCGAGAGTCAACTACACTATGACCGAGTACTTTTTAGGACAGGTATGAACGTGCAAATATCTGGATGGTTTGAAGGAGGAAAGTGATGTAGTCAGGCTATTACTAAGACATTTTCCATATAGAATCAAGGATGCTGCCTGTATCCAAAATGTTAAATCTATTTCACAAGTGGAGAATTTATTGAGTACATTCGATGCTCTGGGAAGAGGTGGTTACGAGGAGAGTTTCGGTAGGAACCAGGGTAACAATAATGAGAATAGGAACCAGGAAATTCAAGGGAACAGTGGCGAAGGGGCCAGCGTTCAAAATAGGGGGAACCAAAATAGTAATAATAATAATAAGCAAAACCAGTACAGAGGAAATTGGTATGGTACGAACTACCAAGGTAGAAATAATGATTTCAGGGGAAATCAAGGCCGAAATAATGATTATAGGGGTAACCAAGGGCGGTATAATAATAATTATAACCAGAACAGGGGTCAAGGAGGGAATCAGCCCAATGGTAATAACGGACAGAGGGATACCGTTAATACAACCCAGAACAACCAGACCAGTGCAGTAGTGAGTAGTACTACACCAAGCGGTAGCAATGCTTTAAACACGAACCAGGCTGCGATGTAAGGTCAGAATCTCAGTCTGTAACATGCCCTGTCCATACACTTATACAGGAACCCTATGACCTAAATGTAAGAAATGAATTATTACGTGAACTAAATGATGAAGGTATTATTCAGGAGGTGGTCAGTAAGAGCCCATAGTTAAATTTAACGTGTCCGAGGCGTACACAGATATTTTAATTGTTAGTGGTTGTATGAAGAGTTGCATAAGTAGTGCATTTTATGATAAAATGAAAGGAACTGGAGTAAATTTTGAGGAGATGCCAATTAAAAGCACTTTTGTTATCACAGCTGTTGGGAAGAGGTCTAAAGTAATTTCTAAGCAAGTTTTAGTAGACATTAAAATTAATAATCATGTAGAAAAGCACATTTGTCTTGTAATTCCAAATTTAGTATTCAGTGTTATCTTGGGTTCAGAGTGGCTAAGTAGAGTGTCTGGTAACTTATGTTATGATGTAGGGAGTTTGAAATTTAAATGGGGTAATTCTGAAGTAGAAGTAGCGTTCAATGACCATATTCAGAGAAGTAGTGTTGTAGGTGTGATTTGTACTTTAAATGAGATATCGCCAGCCGTAGAGCGGGGTTCTCCATGTTTTGTGGGCAGTGTGATTACGAACGGTAGTCTAGAGGACTCGTTACGTGATGCTGCATTTCAGGGAAATATAGAGGTGGAACAATGTGTTCGGCTCTATGATGTGTTACTGTGTAATAGGAGAGTTTTTGAGGATCGCATTGGTATGGCTAATTGCTATACACATTCATTGAACGTTATTGATAGGTCAGTATTCACAGGACATAGATATCCTGTACCTTTCGCTTATCAGAGTGCAGTTGAGGTACAAATACACCAGATGCTTGAAGATGGGATTATTGAGCACTCGAACAGTCCATATGTTAATCCTTTGATCACGGTACCAAAGGCCGACGGCACAGTTCGTATTTGTTTAGACGCTCGTTTGGTTAACAGTAGAATTAGTTCAGATCAGCTGAAATCTATGTCAATAGAGGAATTAATGCAAACATTTGAGGGGAAGAAGTATTTTACTTGTGTAGATTTGAGTTTCAGTTTTTGGCAAGTGCCACTTAAGTACGAGGATAGACCATTTACAGCTTTTAGTCATAAATATAACCTTTATCAATTTTGTAGAACACCTTATGGGTTAAAGAGTAGTTCAGCAGCTTTAATTAGGGCTTTAAACATCGCATTAGGGGATGACACAGGAGAATTTGTAACCATTTACATTGATGATATGGTAATTAGTTCACGCAGTTTTGAGGAGCATCTACGTCATTTAGATATAGTTTTTCAGAAGTTAGATCAGGCAGGGTTCACTTTGAAGCTGTCTAAATCATCATTCTGTCAGTCAGAAGTGACATTTTTAGGTCATAGAGTGTCGAGTAGAGGTGTGACACCAGAGGAAAGTAGGGTTAATAAGATACTTAACGCAGAGGTGCCACAGAATGTTAAACAGTTAAAAACATACCTGGGAATTTGCAACTTTTTCAGGAGGTTCGTTCTTAAATACTCAGGGTTGGTAGAACCATTCAGGGAATTGCTTAAAAGTGGGACTCGGTGGAGATGGGAGTCCAAGCATGATCAGGCTTTTAGAGCGCTGAAGGAAGGTTTTGAGAAAGCTGTAGTGCTGAAATATCCTTTGAAAGATAAGGAATATGTGGTTATGACAGATGCTTCACATATAGGCATTGCTGGAGTATTATATCAGAAAGATAATGAGGGTAATCTGTGCATTGTATCTTTAGCGTCGCGAGGACTGACAGCAGCGGAGAAATGATACACGATTACTGAGTTAGAGCTTTTAGGTATTGTTTTCAGTTTAGGGAAATTTAGAATGTATTTAGTAGGGGGGAAATTTGAGATCCATACAGATCACCATGCTTTACTGTATATGAGGACTTGTAAAATCAGTTCTAACAGAGTTAGTAGGTGGATTCTTGCTCTGCAGGTATACGAATTCACAGTAAAATATATTAAAGGTATAGATAACATTCTTGCGGACATGCTATCTAGGGACACTAATTTATGTAGGGATAATCCTGTGGTTAAAGCAGAGGACGGTAATTTATTATGTGCATGTGTGGACAGTAGCAACAGGGCATCGTTACAGACACTGAGAAATATGCTAGAGGAGCAACGTGATGACGTTAAAGATGTGTCATAAAGTGAGTGTGTTTAGCTGGCGAGCCAGCCTATCAAATGAGTAAGTGTGGTATTTGGTGCTTGGATGATCTGGTCTTCCAGGCAGGCGTATCAGAAGTCACACAGGGGGGTAGTATGTAAGTAATTGAGAGTTTTTAAGGTACAGGGAAATATGACAGGGTTGTCGGATGCTCTTGAGCACTAAAATGTCTCGATACACCAAGGCCAGAATTTGGTAGCGCTGGTGAATTCCCATTTGTCTCCAAGAGATGGGTGAGCGCTTGAACAGGGTATTTTTGCTTAAGGCGTCCACGAGACAAAAGATGGGCCATCAGAAGGCGAGATAGTCCTTCATGAAACTCAAACATAACAGCACACGTGATTTCGGTTTACGGCCTCGCCATGTAAGATTTGTAAGTGTGTAATTTAAGGTAATTTGTACATTGGTATTATTTGTGTGAGGAGAACTGG
Source organism: Meconema thalassinum (assembly GCA_946902985.2). NCBI lineage: Eukaryota > Metazoa > Arthropoda > Insecta > Orthoptera > Tettigoniidae > Meconema > Meconema thalassinum. The sequence goes on along the minus strand of OX336391.1, from coordinate 335,890,342 downwards.
TCGGTGTTGAGAACTAGTATTAAGTAGAATATGGTGTACGGGAACTTAAGAAGACAGGGGATTACGGCACAGAAATATTTGGGGTTATATGTAATGCGCACTTACTGTTTTTTTTTTCAGAAGTCAATATTAATTTCGTCTAGTATACAGAGAGAATAGGTATTATGGTCCCGATGCGCTGCCACAATAGTGTGATCGTGTGCTCAGTGAGATCAGTGAGATTAAATTTCACCATAAGGAAGGGACCTCCAGTGAAATTAGGAAGTTCTGTGGTGATATATATATCAGAACACCTTCAATGCGTGTGATGTGACATCATAAATACACAGTGCTCACACATTATTTATGTCTATCTTTCCAACATAGAGAAATTTGAGAGGCGGAAATATCCGTGGAACATTATTCTATATGAAAAACATTGGACTGGTTGCACAGAGCAATCCATATTGACAACAGACTTTGACGCAAAGTGCGTAAAGAAAATTATGAGTGTATATATGTGTAATTTAGGGTGATTTCATTTATGTAATATGTATTTTGGATGGGGATTTATTAACGTGTCTGGGATAATCGGATAATGGACCGTCGTCACGGTAAATCATCCGATGATCCGAGGCGAATATGTAACGTGTTTTTCGAGGGGATTTTACGCCACTGGCATAAGTCAGTAGGAAGCCATTCTATATTTATTTACGCGGCAAATGGTTCAGCCAAGAGAAGTTTTCATGTAACTTATTATTATTAACTTATTATTATTATTATTATTATTAAGGTATTTTTTGGAGCATTTTATAAAATTATAAGCATTCAGATAGGTTTTCTATGTCATAGAAAACACTATCAAGCAAATTATTACGAACAACATTATCATAGAAAATTATACGATTACGGAATTTTACGGAGTTTTGTCAGTTAGGGTATTATGAGAGAGGTGAGTCACTGGGAATTCAGCTCCAGGCTTATTCTTGTCAAGAAGCATGACGCAAGCCTGGGTTGCTGCTTCAAAAAAAGGCGAAATAGTCTGGAACGGTAATCGACATCTTCCTCGCGTCGAGTGTAATGACCCTGAGGAGGGGGGGAGGGGGGGGGGTAGCGCGTGGTGGCTCAGCCAATCAGAGGAGAGCGGGCGACTTGAAGCCGGGTCAAGAGAGGGGAGGCGTGGAGTGCATATATGGTTTGCGCGCCGTGGAGGCGAGGACTATCTTTGTAAATTTTAACCAGTGTGGTTGTACGTGTGGTTGGTTCCGATGTTCGGACCATAAATTTTTCATATCTACAAGTATATCATCAACTAACGAAGAAGATGACGACGTCCAGGAGGCTGTGGGAAGCTCACTTCAACATCCAGTACGAGGGAAATGCTACGGCAATTTCCAGTGGTAAGCGCGAATGACTCAGTACTACGTAATCTCTCGTCTCTTTTCAGTGTTTCAGTAACTTCATAGCTTGGGAATAAGAGTAAAATCAGTAATTTATCCGACTCCGTTTTCACGTAATTTTCTAGCGGTAATATTCAAATCGCAACGCTCCAATATAAATTTTAAACTTATTATTATTATTAATTTTGCAATACTTGTTTTATATAATAAATTCTTTTCTTTTAACCATGCAATCTTTGCTTTCAGTAGGTAGCATTAGATATAGACCAAATTCCTTCTCCTGATACAATTGTTAGTTGGGTTAATGATCAAATCATACCACGATCTGAGTGAATAGATTCTTGAAGGTGTTCTACCAGAGCTAGGTGTTGTTAAATATAAATTTAGATTTCAACATTGCGTTGAGGTCTTGGCGCCCATTAAAACAACATATCTTAGTCAGAGAAAACATTACATTTGTCACACAAAAGTGAGGGCTAAAGAAACCGTTTCACTTGTACGCTCAACGTGGAGCAAAGTAGGAACCGTTTCAAGATCGAACTAATACATTGATAGGATTGAAACGGTTCTATTGCCCTCACTGTTGCGTGACAAATGTAATGGTTTCTTACTAGCTCTGTCTTGCACTTTGAAATTTTTACTCTGACTAAGATATGTTGTATTAATGGGCGCCAAGACCTCAACGCTATGTTGAAATCTAAATTTATATTTAACAACACCTAGCTCTGGTAGAACACCTTCAAGAATCTATTCACTCAGATCGTGGTATGATTTGATCATTAACCCAACAAACAATTGTATCAGGAGAAGGAAGTGGTCTATATCTAATGCTACCTACTGAAAGCAAAGATCGCATGGTTAAAAGAAATGAATTTATTATATAAAACAAGTATTGCAAAATTAACAATAATAATAATATTAAGTTTTGAATTTAAATTGGAGCGTTGCGATTTGAATATTACCGCTAGAAAATTACGTGAAAACGGATTCGGATAAATTACTGATTTTACTCTTATTTCCAAGCTATGAAGTTACTGAAATACTGAATATAAAACAAAGAGACGAGAGATTACGTAGTTCTGAGTCATTCGCGCTTACCACTGGAAATTGCCGTAGCATTTCCCTCGTACTGGATGTTGTAGAGAGCTTCCCACAGCATCCTGGTCGTCGTCATCTTCTTCGTTAGTTGATGAGATACTTGTAGATATGATAACTTATGGTCCAAATAACGGAACCAACCACACGTACAACCACACTGGTTAAGCTTTACCAAGATAGTCGCCTTCCTCCTCGGCGCGCAAACCATATATGCACTCGTCGCCTCCCCTCTCTGGAGCCCGTCTTCTTCTCGCCCGCTCTCCTCTGATTGGCTGAGCCACCACGCGCTAACCCCCTCCTCAGGGTCATTACACTCGGCGCGAGGATGATGTCGTTTACCGTTCCAGACTATTTCGCCTTTTCTTGAAGAAGCAACCGAGGCTTGCGTCAAGCTTCTTGACAAGAATAAGCCTGTAGCCGAATTCCCCGTGACTCATCTCTCTCATAATACCCTAACTGACAAAACTCCGTAAAATTCCGTAATCATATAATTTTCTATGATAATGTTGTTCGTAATAATTTGCTTGATAGTGTTTCTATGACATAGAAAACCTATCTGTATGCTTATAATTTTATAAAATGCTCCAAAAAAAATACCTTAATAATATTAATAAGTTAATAATAATAATACGTTACATGAAAACTTCTCTTGGCTGAACCATTTGCCGCGTAAATAAATATAGAATGGCTTCCTACTGACTTATGCCAGTGGCGTAAAATCCCCTCGAAAACACGTTACATATTCGCCTCGGATCATCGGATGATTTACCGTGACGACGGTCCATTATCCGATTATCCCAGACACGTTAATAATCCCCATCCAAAATACATATTTCATAAATGAAATCACCCTAAATTACATATATATACACTCATAATTTTCTTTACGCACTTTGCGTCAAAGTTTGTTGTCACTATGGATAGCACTTTGCAACCAATCCAATGTTTTTCATATAGAATAATGTTCCACGGATATTTCCACCTCTCAAATTTCTCTATGTTGGAAAAATAGACATAAATGATGTGTGAGCACTATGTATATAAGATGTCACATCTCACGCATCAAAGGTGTTCTGATATGTTTATCACCACAGAACTTCCTAATTTCACTGGAGGTCCCTTCCTTATGGTGAAATTTAATCTCACTTATCACTGAGCACACGATCACACTATTGTGGCAGCGCATCGGGACCATAATACTTAATCTCTCTTTATAATAGACGAAATTAATATTGACTTCTGAAAAAAAAGTAAGTGCGCATTACATATAACACCAAATATTTCTGTGCCGTAATCGCCCTGTCTTCTTAAGTTCCCGTAGACCATATTCTACTTAATACTAGTTCTCAACACAGACCAGTTCTCCTCACACAAATAATACCTTTGTACAAATTACCTTAAATTACACACAAATCGCACATGGCGAGGCCGTAAACAGAAATCACGTGTGCTGTTATGTATGAGTTTCATGAAGGACTGTCTCGCCTTCTGATGGCCCATCTTTTGTCTCGTGGACGCCTTAAGCAAAAATACCCTGTTCAAGAGCTCACCCATCTCTTGGAGACAAATGGGAATTCACCAGCGCTACCAAATTCTGGCCTTGGTGTATCGAGACATTTTAGTGCTCAAGAGCATCCGACAATCCCGTCATATTTCCCTGTACCTTAAAAACTCTCATTTACTTACATACTACCCCCCTGTGTGACATCTGATACGCCTGCCTGGAAGATCAGATCTTCCACGCACCGAATACCACACTTACTCATTTGATAGGCTGGCTCGCCAGCTAAACACACTTACTTTATGACACCTATTTTCGTAGACTATGTATATTATACGTCCCGTATAATCTGTTTCCCTTACTATCCTCCAGCACATATGCTGTTTTGCCAATACGTTTGGAAACTATAAATGGGCCTTCGCAGAGATAAAAAGAACTTGGACATGACTTTCTCTAGCTTATTTGACTGTTTCGGCACTCTAAGTAAGACTCTGTCTCCCGGCTCGAATAGGTCAAATTTAGTTTCTTTTTGTTGGCGAATTCTCTTTTGTGCTGACTTAGATAAATTCTGTTTCGCCAACTGGACAATGTAGTCAATCCCCGGTTGCTTACCCTCATTTAAACCCAACACCCTCGCTAGTTCATTTTGTGGTCTTTTTCCGAAGTGAACTTCGTATGGCGTCAATTTCGTGCTCTCATGCTGGACAGAATTCAGCCAAGTCTCGACCTTGGGAAGATGTCCAACCCAGGCCGTATGCTTGTCATGCACTAGAGTCCGAAAAAGACGAGCCACTTCCCTTAATGGACGCTCTGCAGAATTACCCTGAGGGTACCTTACAGAGGAATGAACGTGTGTTATACCAGCTTCCTGCATACTGGTTCTCCATTTCTTTGCAGTAAACTGTGGTCCACTGTCAGATAGTATCCTGAGAGGAAGGCCATACTCAGGTACATATTTATTAATGATCAGACGGCTACACGCTAGTCCCGTGGCTTTCCTTAGCGGATATAGCTTGAGATACTTACTAAAAGCGTCAATAACTATAAAAATGTACTCATAGCCGTACTGTCCTTTAACGATCGACCCAAATAAATCCAAACACAGTAGTTCGCCGGGACTACTTGTGAGAACTGTAGATCTCTCCCCCTCTTAATACTTAACTGGATATTTGCTCCTTTGACAGGTGTCACACTTAGCTAAAATCCTCCTAACATCCCTTCCCATTTTACTCCAAATGAAGTCACGACCAATTTCATAGAAGATCTTGGCAGCACCAAAGTGTCCTAATTCCCTATGAATGAACCAAATTAGCTCCTCCCGCAAACTGGCAGGAACACATATTGCCCACCGATTATTCCTACATTTCCTTGCAAGAAGCCCATCCTGCATCTTGTACGTGAACCGTCCTACTTTCACATACTCTTCTTCACCTATTTCCAACCTAGCCAGTGGCTCCCTTAACTTAACGTCATCACGTTGCTCCACTAGCATATTTCTCAGTGTCTGTAACGATGCCCTGTTGCTACTGTCCACACATGCACATAATAAAATACCGTCCTCTGCTTTGACCACAGGATAATCCCTACATAAATTAGTGTCCCTTGATAGCATGTCCGCAAGAATGTTATCTTTACCTTTAATATATTTTACTGTGAATTCGTATTCCTGCAGAGCAAGAATCCACCTACTAACTCTGTTAGAACTGACTTTACAAGTCCTCATATACAGTAATGCATGGTGATCTGTATGGATCTCAAATTTCCCCCCTACTAAATACATTCTAAATTTCCCCAAACTGAAAACAATACCTAAAAGCTCTAACTCAGTAATCGTGTATCTTTTCTCTGCTGCTGTCAGTCCTCGCGACGCTAAAGATACAATGCACAGATTACCCTCATCATCTTTCTGATATAATACTCCAGCAATGCCTATATGTGAAGCATCTGTCATAACCACATATGCCTTATCTTTTAAAGGATATTTCAGCACTACAGCTTTCTCAAAACCTTTCATCAGCGCTCTAAAAGCCTGATCATGCTTGGACTCCCATCTCCACCGAGTCCCACTTTTCAGCAATTCCCTGAATGGTTCTACCAACCCTGAGTATTTAAGAACGAACCTCCTGAAAAAGTTGCAAATTCCCATGTATGTTTTTAACTGTTTAACATTCTGTGGCACCCCTGCGTTAAGTATCTTATTAACCCTACTTTCCTCTGGTGTCACACCTCTACTCGACACTTTATGACCTAAAAATGTCACTTCTGACTGACAGAATGACGACTTAGACAGCTTCAAAGTGAACCCTGCCTGATCTAACTTCTGAAAAACTATATCTAAATGACGTAGATGCTCCTCGAAACTGCGTGAACTAATTACCATATCATCAATGTAAATGGTTACAAACTCTCCTGTGTCATCCCCTAATGCGATGTTTAAAGCCCTAATTAAAGCTGCTGAACTACTCTTTAACCCATAAGGTGTTCTACGAAATTGATAAAGGTTATATTTATGACTAAAAGCTGTAAATGGTCTATCCTCGTACATAACTGGCACTTACCAAAAACTGGAACTCAAATCTACACAAGTGAAATACTTCTTCCCCTCAAATGTTTGCATTAATTCCTCTATTGACATAGATTTCAGCTGATCTGAACTAATTCTACTGTTAACCAAACGAGCGTCTAAACAAATACGAACTGTGCCGTCGGCCTTTGGTACCGTGATCAAAGGATTAACATATGGACTGTTCGATTGCTCAATAATCCCATCTTCAAGCATCTGGTGTATTTGTACCTCAACTGCACTCTGATAAGCGAAAGGTACAGGATATCTATGTCCTGTGAATACTGACCTATCAATAACGTTCAATGAATGTGTATAGCAATTGGCCATACCAATGCGATCTTCAAAAACTCTCCTATTACACAATAACACATCATAGAGCCGAACACATTGTTCCACCTCTATATTTTCCTGAAATGCAGCATCACGTAACGAGTCCTCTAGACTACCGTTCGTAATCACACTGCCCACAAAACATGGAGAACCCCGCTCTACGGCTGGCGATATCTCATTTAAAGTACAAATCACACCTACAACACTACTTCTCTGAATATGGTCATTGACGCTACTTCTACTTCAGAATTACCCCATTTAAATTTCAAACTCCCTACATCATAACATAAGTTACCAGACACTCTACTTAGCCACTCTGAACCCAAGATAACACTGAATACTAAATTTGGAATTACAAGACAAATGTGCTTTTCTACATGATTATTAATTTTAATGTCTACTAAAACTTGCTTAGAAATTACTTTAGACCTCTTCCCAACAGCTGTGATAACAAAAGTGCTTTTAATTGGCATCTCCTCAAAATTTACTCCAGTTCCTTTCATTTTATCATAAAATGCACTACTTATGCAACTCTTCATACAACCACTATCAATTAAAACATCTGTGTACGCCTCGGACACGTTAAATTTAACTATGGGGCTCTTACTAACCACCTCCTGAATAATACCTTCATCATTTAGTTCACGTAATAATTCATTTCTTATATTTAGGTCATAGGGTTCCTGTATAAGTGTATGGACAGTGCATTTTACAGACTGAAATTCTGACCTTACATCGCAGCCTGGTTCGTGTTTAAAGCATTACTACCGCTTGGTGTAGTACTACTCACTACTGCACTGGTCTGGTTGTTCTGGGTTGTGTTAACGGTATCTCTCTGTCCGTTATTACCATTGGGCTGATTCCCTCCTTGACCCCTGTTCTGGTTATAATTATTATTGTTATTATACCTCCCTTGGTTACCCCTAAAATCATTATTTCGGCCTTGATTTCCCCTGAAATCATTATTTCTACCTTGATAGTTCGTACTATACCCATTTCCTCTGTATTGGTTTTGCTGATTATTATTATTATTATTATTTTGGTTCCCCCTATTTTGAACGTTGGCTCTTTCGCCACTGTTCCCTTGAACTTCCTGACTCCTATTCTCATTAGGCCTGTTATTATGGTTACCCTGGTTCCTACCGAAATTCTCCTCGTAACCACCTCTTCCCAGAGCATCGAATGTACTCAATAAATTTTTCACTTGTGAAATAGATTTAACATTTTGTATACAGGCAGCTTCTTTGATTCTATATGGAAAATGTCTTAGTAATAGCCTGACTACATCACTTTCCTCCTTCAAACCACCCAGATATTTGCACGTTAATACCTGTCCTAAAAGGTACTCGGTCATAGTGTCGTTTCCTCTCGGCTTATATTTCCCACACACAATTCCCTCACGATGCTGAGACTGAAATTCCTCATTCCAAAATTTCTCACAAAATTTAACTTCAAAATCTGAAATATTCTCAAAATTGTCTCTGTAGACAGCAAACCAGTTTCTTGTCTCACCTACAAACGCTTGCTCTAATATCTCAACTACCTGGCACCACTCAATACTACCATCTTCCAACCTCTCCCCGAATTTATTTTCTATTGTATTCATGAACTCCATTGGACAACCCTGTCGATTACTAAATTTGCCTAGTTCTATTTCCCTGTGTGTGCTATTCACATAAACTGGCCTACTCTTGTAATGTCTTTTAAGATGGTGGTTTGCTCACTGTTGGATGATAAATGTAATAGGTCATGAAATGAGATGAGACACATGTTAATACACACTGGTATTGTGAACTTACCTTCAGTAGTGCTCTCAAAATGAAATGTTGGGCGCCATGGTCGCAACAAAGTGTTGAAGACCAATAAAAGAAACACAAATAATGATAAATTAACATCAGTGGAGCACCTGAGACCTCTTTCTCCCAGCCCGTGGCGAAATCAAAGTAATCAACCAGTTAGTTTTTGCATTGGGGATAAGGGATGACTTACATGTACTTCTAACTACTGAAAAAGGAATGCAAGGCATGGATTAAAATACTGAATTTAATTCTACACAAAAACAAAATATGAAAAGTTAATAATAATAAATAGTAAATACTTTTACTGAAGTTATGTTAACCTGTGGGGCGAGAAAAGTGATGAGACCGATATTGAATTTAACGTTATTTCCAAAACTGTGAAGTTACTTGCCAGAAATATAAAAGAAGAGATTTTGAATAATATATGTCAGCCTAGCTTACCGAGGTTGCGTGTCGAAAGAATTGGTCTCCATATTTAAGACTTGTAGTTGTCCCTGGGGCGTTGATTCATCTCTTGGAATGACGACTTGAAGGATCATAGCAGATAAGTTCCGTTAATTATATTTACTGAGCAGCGATGATGTAGATTTAGCTGCTAGCTTGATCAGTGACGAAGTTCTAACTCCATAAATCACTTTACCGACTTTGGCCAAAAACACAACCATTGTCGTTATTGCATGGAAAGACGAAGAAATATGTCTTATATGCACAATCAAGTCCAAACTATAGACGGTATGAATGACTTACTTCATTCCCAATAAGATTCACAGAAGTCAGTGTCTCTTTCCTTAAACGCTCCAGCCCTCAAGTGCCCTCCATCTTTCTCCCCACTCCTGCAGAAAATAAACCTTCGTCGACCAATCAAAATACCGTTGCTATGGTCTTCTGTCTCAGAGATACGTTCCAGTAGACCCCGTGTCCTTCTTAGAAAACATCGGTTAAAATCCTCTTCACTTGGTACAGGCACACCTTGTGAAGCCAGATAGCTCCTTTGACACTAATCTCTTGAAATCGGAGAGCCCCCCTCTGTGCGTGTCACTCAGAATAATTGCACTCGCCACGGTTTTAAAATCTGTCTTAAGAAAATAAGAAAAGAGTCTCATGACTGTGGTCACCTCGCAAGTTAACATACTGTAGAATAACTGAAATATATCGAATCCCTTTGATTCAAATAGCGAAAATAATTGGAGTTATCGTGTGTAATAAAACATCTCCATGGCTCAGTTAGCCTTGAATCTAAACTTAATAATACTAATAATAAAGAATTATATCAATTAAGTACGAATAATAATAATAATAATAATAATAATAATAATAATAAATATATAAATAACAAGTAATAGTTCGCCGTTATGAACATATTACACTCCGACTATTTTCCTGCCTAATTCTAGCTTTCAACTTCTGTTCTAATTCAGCAATTTTCTCCTCAGCTTTTCTTTCGATATTAGTTACAGTTAACCTAATGCTCCATTCCGATGCTTCAACTTTACCACTTAATTTAGCTTGTTTCTCATTAATCTCATTAATGCTTTCCTTATTCCTCTCCCTCAAAGTATTAACTTCAGTGATTATTTCTGCATGTACTTTATCAATTCTTCCCCCCAGCTGTTCTTTAACCTCTTTTGTTGCTACCTGAATCTTATCAATTTCTCCCCCCCCCCCCTCCCCCCAATTGCTTTTTGACCTGCTGTGTTTCAAGTTGCACTCGTTCTTTTAAATTTTCAGCCTGTGTAGTGATTCTAATTTTTTACTCCTCCTGTACTTTTCCTAATTTTCTGTCTACATCTGCAATAATCTCTTTAGCCTTCTCTTCCATCACCCCTCTGATCTCACCTCTAATCAGCTCAAATTTATCATTAATTTCCCTACTGTTTTGTTCATGTTTAGCATTATTTTGTTCGAGTTTAGCATTTAAAGATTCAGTACTCTCTCTATTTTCCCTACTGTTTTGTTCAAGTTTAGCATTATTTTGTTCGAGTTTAGCATTTAAAGTTTCAGTACTCTCTCTATTTTCCCTACTGTTTTGTTCAAGTTTAGCATTATTTTGTTCAAGTTTAGCGTTTAAAGCATCTGTGCTAATTTTATTTTGTTGCATAAACTGAAGAAGCAAACTCTCTAACCCTGCTTGACTGTTTTGATTACCCCCCTCAGTATCGGGATTTACCTCCGACATCCCTGTACTGCTTTCATTTCCAAGACTAGCCATACTGCTCGTATCTTCACTATCCAATTGGTGACCACTACGCAACTTCATCTCTTCCTCAACACTACCCATGCTGATACACACCGATAAATGAAAAACCCCCAAAATACAGGCACAGAAATATATACCCTTCTCCTTCCACAAATGTTATTAGGTTTTCGGCCCCAAGTTGGTAGCGACAAGTGAAACGGTTTCTATTGCCCTCACTGTTACGTGACAAATGTAATGGTTTCTTACTAGCTCTGTCTTGCACTTTGAAATTTTTACTCTGACTAAGATATGTTGTTTTAATGGGCGCCAAGACCTCAACGCTATGTTGAAATCTAAATTTATATTTAACAACACCTAGCTCTGGTAGAACACCTTCAAGAATCTATTCACTCAGATCGTGGTATGATTTGATCATTAACCCAACAAACAATTGTATCAGGAGAAGGAATTTGGTCTATATCTAATGCTACCTACTGAAAGCAAAGATCGCATGGTTAAAAGAAATGAATTTATTATATAAAACAAGTATTGCAAAATTAACAATAATAATAATAAGTTTTGAATTTAAATTGGAGCGTTGCGATTTGAATATTACCGCTAGAAAATTACGTGAAAACGGATTCGGATAAATAACTGATTTTACTCTTATTCCCAAGCTATGATGTTACTGAAATACTGAATATAAAACAATGAGACGAGAGATTACGTAGTTCTGAGTCATTCGCGCTTACCACTGGAAATTGCCGTAGCATTTCCCTCGTACTGGATGTTGTAGAGAGCTTCCCACAGCCTCCTGGTCGTCGTCATCTTCTTCGTTAGTTGATGAGATACTTGTAGATATGATAACTTATGGTCCGAATATCGGAACCAACCACACGTACAACCACACTGGTTAAGTTTTACCAAGATAGTCGCCTTCCTCCTCGGCGTGCAAACCATATATGCACTCGTCGCCTCCCCTCTCTGGAGCCCGTCTTCTTCACGCCCGCTCTCCTCTGATTGGCTGAGCCACCACGCGCTAACCCCCTCCTCAGGGTCATTGCACTCGGCGCGAGGATGATGTCGTTTACCGTTCCAGACTATTTCGCCTTTTCTTGAAGAAGCAACCCAGGCTTGCGTCATGCTTCTTGACAAGAATAAGCCTGTAGCCGAATTTCCCGTGACTCATCTCTCTCATAATACCCTAACTGACAAAACTCCGTAAAATTCCGTAATCGTATAATTTTCTATGATAATGTTGTTCGTAATAATTTGCTTTATAGTGTTTTCTATGACATAGAAAACCTATCTGTATGCTTATAATTTTATAAAATGCTCCAAAAAATACCTTAATAATAATAAGTTAATAATAATAATAATTATAAGTTACATGAAAACTTCTCTTGTCTGAACCATTTGCCGCGTAAATAAATATAGAATGGCTTCCTACTGACTTATGCCAGTGGCGTAAAATCCCCTCGAAAAACACGTTACAGGATTACTGTACCAGACATTTTTAAAATATCGGGCATGCCCTAAAATTCAAACGTTTACCGGGATCAAGTAAAAATTTCTTCAAGTTCGTAAATGTCCTCCATTTGTATAAACTAATATTTGAACACCTTAGTGGTTTCAAAACAATTTTTCAGTCGCGAAAAAAGGAGAAGAAGAATAAGAAACAATGAGTTACGATTGCGAGGGGGAGTGCTGCTATTTATGATCTGTGGTGTTATGAATGTGTACGGTACCTATCATCTGTGGGGAGAGCATTTTACAATCTTTGGATTGTTTCTATTTGCTGTTTGAATGAATGTTGGCGAGTGAGCATTGTTGATTCTTTCAACACGTGTTAAATTAAACCACGGCTAGCCTATACTAGATTTTCTACAATGCCAAAGCGGAAGTGTAAATCGACATTTTAGCAACTAGGCTATTTATAACACTTTCAAAGTGGGAAGAAACGAACATGAAGCTCAGTGTCTAATTTGTCCTCCAGGACAAATCGAGGTAAAACTTGACGAGAACTACTTGATGGGAGGAAATACTTCAAGTACTGAAATTAACCAAAATACCTGAATTAATAGTCGGGAAAATATCTGGAGATGATGTAGTAATACAGACGAATGGTTTTCACCTAGACGAATAATTGTTATATAAATACCCCTGGTTTTTGTCACGCACAGTGGGGGTAGTCACGCATCAATAATCTTTATCCAGGCCAATAGTTTTGCCTTTTATTTCTTTTTTCACATAATTACAAAGACGTCAGGCGCGTATATAAGGGGGGTGCTGAGGGGGCTCCAGCCCCCCCCCCCCCCGAAAAATCCAACTTGGGTACAAAATACAATGTATTTCACAGTACTTTTAAGAAATGCTTATCAATTTGTAAAATTTGCTGAATAAATTAACAAGTAATCCATTTAGATACTTGCCATTCATACTCCACAGGCTATAATAGAACATTCATTAAGTACTCACAATTTTCCAGGATAGTCACCCCCCCCCCCCCCCCCGAAAATAAATTGTATATACGCCCCTGAGTTACGTGTGTCGTGTGGTGTATTTTGTATAGGACATGTTGGCATCGGGTATGACGTCGTGTAGGACGTCAGTGTGTCATGGCGGCCGTCATCGAAAGAGCAAGAAGTAAAATCATTTATTTACGTAATAAAACAAATATTTCCGGCGCAGCAATGACAATTCAATTTGTAATCAACTTCTAACGACTCACAGAAAGGTATGTGAATCATAAATCATATATTTTCAATAATCAACGGTACCTTGTACAAGTTGAAAACCCAAAAGTAGCTGTTGTCAAGAATTAATTATCTTTGTTGTCAATCAAGGGACAATGCCATAATCCAGAACCTAGGGGAGCTGATCAAGTACATAAGCAGTTCTGAACATTATCTTGTGGTCATTGTTTCATTTAGAAACAAAGGATACCTTGGTCATCAGTTCCATATAAGTGAGAGTCTCTAGATGATGTCTAAAACATTATGGTGCCTGTAGAAAAGTGTGTAGTAAACTAAAATTATTATGATCTAGGATTTTGATAGTTCTCGGTGAACTAAAATGAAATATAATACCGCGCTGGAAAAACACGCAAGCTCTATATAAGGCAGAAAAGTACCATGAAGAAGGAGTGGAAGATTGAGGAAAACCAAATTGAGGATTGCTGCTGTCAGTGCTGGGATTCATATGGTGTAGCTACCCAGGGCCATGTGAGTTACCGTACCTTTGACTTTCAAAATACGGAAAATTAATTGTTACCTTTCTGGATCCTTGAGAACATTCTTATACCTTAAGAGAAAGTAGGGTGATATTTTATTAATTCTGTTCAAGGGGTATTAAGCTTGATATTAAGCCCCTAAAAACCACAATTATCATCATCATCATCATACAATTCTCTTCAAACTTTTCCTTTAATTTTTACAAAACAGAATTTACTCTCAAGTCACTTTGGAGTAGGGTTCAGGCTTGCCAGCTTTTGAGCCAACAGTGTGGTGCTCGCACTTGTGTGTGCCAACTCCTGAGCACTCTCCCCAAAACATTCCCCTTCACTCAATATCGCCATGCCTTCTTCATTCCCCTTCACTCAATATCGCCATGCCTTCTTCATTCAGAGAGGAAATAGCAGTCGATTATGTCATAAACACAGATTGGTTGTGTATAGAAGCACTCGAACTTGCCTAAAGGTGCTGGCACAAACTGGCTAAGCAAAGCTCTGTGTCCCAACCAGGTTGGCGTGCACTCAAATTGAGCTGTTTGATGAACAGGGCCACTGAAAGGATTTAAGGGCCCCTATGCATTTTTTTTCGGGGCCCTCTTGAAATGCTTTTATCATTTCAAATGATCTTGTCGACTTCATCGTTATGCTTGAGTCAAAAGTTATGCGTTACGGAGACGGTTGCGTCACGGAGACGGAGACGGTGACGTCATGTAGCCGCGCGAGAAGCCTAAGTTAATGGGTAATGGACAGTGAGTGCGTGGCGTCATGCAGCCACGCGGGAAGCATAAGTTAATGGTTAATGGAGTCTGTTGAAAGAGTCCTGGGGCGTCGAGCGACCTGGGGCTTCGAGCGAAGCAAAAAGAATACAGGATGACTCCTAAAGAGGTGGACAAGATGCCATATAAGAATACAGGGTGACTCCTAAAGAGATATACAAGATGCCAGATAAGAATACAAGGTGACTCTTAAAGAGCTGTAGAAGATGGCAGAGAAGAATACAGGGTGACTCCTAAAGAGATGCACAAGATGTCAGACAAGAATACAGGGTGACTCATAAAGAGGTGTACAAGATGTCACACAAGAATACATGGTGACTTCTAAAGAGATATACAAGATGCCAGATAAGAATACAGGTAGCCTCCTAAAGAGGTATGCAGGATGTCAGAGCAAAATACAGTACAAGATGCCAGATAAGAATACAGGGTGACTCCTAAAGAGATATACAAGATGCCAGATTGGAATACAAGGTGACTCTTAAAGGGGTGTACAAGATGGCAGAGAAGAATACAGGGTGACTCCTAAAGAGGTGCACAAGATGTCAGACTCAAATACAGGGTGACCCTTAAAGAGGTGCCCGCGCGGGAAGCCTAAGTTAATGGGTAATGGAGTCTGTTGAAAGAGTCCTGGGGCTTCGAGCGAAGCGACAAGCCCTCCTGAGCCTTTCTAACATGTGTAGCATTTGTAGCATGCGTCATTTGAAATGATATAACGACTAGTCTTTCAGACTGACAGTAATTTTAAATTATAACTGTCCACTACTAGCTATTCCGGAAAGACAATGTTATTTTGAGAAAAGCATCTATTCCACAGTCAAAATTTAAAAACATACAAATCTTATTTCTTCTTCTTCTTCTCCTCGCGGATGGGTCACTTATGACCACGCGGAATCAACGTATGTTGAGCCTTCCTCCTTGCCCAATAGCTCTTCATATGCATGGATTGTTGCAGTTTCTGTTCCTCCAACCATGCACGTCGTGTTGGTTTCTTCTGTTCTCCCTCAAATCCCCTCATGTGAACAATGTTCCTGATTACATTTCTATTCATCAGATCAGATCTTATTTCATAGAAAACATTTTAGCATTTTTTTATGAAATATACTTTGCAAAGCGGCTTCGGTGGCGTAGTTGGTAGCATGCTGAGCTTCTATGCCCAAGATAGCGGGTTCAAACCCGGCCGAAGCCGTCGTTGTGCCTTCCTTAGGAGGGGAAGTAAAGCCGGCGGTCCCATGTCATAGATTTATGGCATGTTAAAGAACCTCCCACTAATTACACCTGTGTAAAGCTAAATTATATAGGTTAAGAATGTAAACAACGCTCTTAGGTTTCTACGTTCGTTGCTAAGAGTCGATTGCGGTGGCTAAGTTCTGAACTAGTAGTCGTTGACGGTGGCGTTTGGCGGCAAAAGTAGGAACTATTTGAAAAATTCAAAGTTGCAGTCCTTACTTGAATTTAAAAAAAACAGATACACACACTAATACAGCCATCACAATTAACACCGGTTATCGGACAGTTTCTACACACACCCAAAGTACTCGGGGCTACATGACCGCGTTGTCGCAGCCCCTAAACTGCGGAACCAACCAACCATCTTTGCAAAGTGCACAAAACGATTTGGGATTTTTGAGTAATTTTAACTTAATACAGTTAACATGCATAGGGAAATTATCTGCAATTCTGTAAGTCATCACTTTAATTACCAGCTTTTTTATATTTTAATATCGTATGGCCTCGGGTTCCAGGTGCAAGATTTGTTAATTGACGCCCAGAGGGCAGCTTACATGTCGAATTTTATCGCTCCTTGGAGCACTATGAAAGTCAAGGAGGTTAGATATCTAAACTCCTTGACACTATAGCGTTTTGTAGTAGAGAAAGGAGGAACTTTTTGTGTTGGCGGAAAATCCCAAGATTAATTTTGCCATTATTTATTTAGCGTTTGGCTTTTAATGCCATTATGAAAACAGCCTACTGAATTAAAAATGGTTCTTTAACATGTCAACATCGTACGACATGCATACCGTGATTTTTGTCACCTTTCAAAAATCACTTTACACGGCCAGGAACGAACCTGCAAGCTTGGGGTTGGCAGTCCAACACTCACCCACCGTGGCAAGCCTATTTGCCTGTCCATAATGAAAAGTAAGTAGGCTACGGTACCGTAGCATTTTTTAAAACTCCGCATTAGTTTTATAGCAGGTTCAACTCCAGTTGAACAGTTATAACTCCTAACTTAGAGTCATAGAATTTAACACTCTTCCAGGGTAGAATAAGGCACATTATAGCGTGATTTTTTGTAATCTGCGGAATTAGACTTTACCAAATGAATGGTTTCTGCCAATACGTTTGCACTGTCATATAGGCCTATGCCTGTGAAGTGTTTTTCTGCCTCATCTCTCTTGTCAGTTAAAAGTTCGTTAACATGAGATATCTTCTGCAGAGCTGTAGAAAAAGATAGTCAGTCTGAGAGACTAGACTTTATATTATTTCAAATGACGCATGCTACAAATGCTACACATGTTAGAAAGGCTCAGGAGGGCTTCTCGCTTCGCTCGAAGCCCCAGGACTCTTTCAACAGACTCCATTGCCCATTAACTTAGGCTTCCCGCGCGGGGAACGGAGAGCGGGAGGTGCACTCATGTGCATGACGTCACGCACCCGCCGTCTCCGTATCGCATAAGGCCAGATCCCAGGAGTAAACTCAGACTCGGTGCATATGCACTGAACAACATGATGACGTCATACACGCCGTAACCGTAACGCATAACGGTAGACCAAAGCATAACGATGAAGTCGACAAGATCATTTGAAATGATAAAATCAACATCCTTACTCTGCAAAGCCTCGGACAGGTTGTAAGTTAAAGCCAACATTTTATATAATACAAAAGTAGCTACAATAATCTGAAACTAACATGCACCACTAACGGGCCCTCATTGCTTACGGGCCCCTATGCATTTGCCCTCTTTGCCCCCTTTACCACGCCTCTCGATGGCCCTGTTGATGAAGCCTGGTGTACAGTATTCAATGAAGTAACATAATATTTATTCATTACATCCTTTTCTCTTTCCTAACATAGTTCTTCCCTACATCATTGTGGGTACTTAAAGGCAGTGCTTTATTCTCAACCGCTGGGCCATGGTCTAATACAGGGTCTTAGGATGAAATAGCTTGCCACGGTGGGTGAGTAGTTAACATGTCGGTCTACTAACCCCAAGCTTGCAGGTTTGCTCCTGGCTGTGGTAAGTGATTTTTGAAAAGTGTCAAAAATTAAGACACGCATGTCTTACGATGTTGGCATGTCAAAAAAAAAACATTTGAATTCAGTAGGCCGTGCTCATAATGGCAAAATTAATCTCGGTACTGCCAACACAAAGTTCCTCATTTCTCTACTAGAAAGTGCTATAGGTTTCAAGGAGCTTAGATATCTAACCTCCTTGACCTTCATAGTGCTTCAAGAACAATGAAATTTGACATGCAAGCTACCCTCTGGGTGTGCACCCGGCACCCGAGGCCATACGATATTATTATTATTATTATTATTATTATTAGGATGAAATCTACTGAGCTGTAATGTAATCTAACAAGGAATATTAAATGAAACGAAATAGATAAGTGCTTTTTTTTATTTTAAAAAGAAGGCTACTGAACTTCACTGAAGCTTGGGTATGTTGACTCTACCTTCCACAGCAGAGACTCAGAGAGAGAGTCCTCACAACCTTGTAATTTTTATACAAAAATAATCTGGTGTATCGGTGTCACTTTGCATTGTTATGATTCTCTCAATTAGAATTCATTGACCTGTCATGATCATTTGTAGTTACTTTCTGAATGCCCTTCATAAATTTGTGTGTTCAGTAATATTGTGTACTCTCTGAACAAATTTTTGTCATATATAGGCAGCAAGAAGGAAATAATGCAATTGAATAGATTGGATCATGTGGAATCCAAAAACAGACCATTCATCAATGCAGTTAAGGAAAGCTAATTGGAAGTGCGATAGAACTGAAGTTGCTACAGTAAAACTGCAGTGCAGAGTCAAAATCCAATGTAGAAAACACAATACCATCAATGAGTGAAGTAAGATAACACACAAAAAGTGCAAATATTAATAGAAGTAATCTGATAAACCTACATGATTTTGTCTTGCTGTCGATTGCAGGTTAAAAGTAAATGTTAAATACAGTGGAATCTCGTTAGTACTTTTTCAAGGGACTGAAAAATTTGGACGTCATATGCGGGAAAACGTACTACCGAAAAACGCCATACTGCATTTACAACGTATAAGAAAGAACGCGGGTTATATATGGTCGTTCAATCGCCGAACTTAGTAAGTGATTGTATGCACTACTACAGTCACGACATAAATATAGGTTATCAGTAACTTACACGCAATAAATAACATAAAAATTAATTACTGTACCTCTACACTACAGTATAATACAGGGTCTTTCTTTATATTTGATCAGCAAGGACATTTTCGCTCTCGCTCTCGCGCTCCGCCGGCGACCGCGCACGCATATGTAGGCGTACTGCAGAATACGGAGCTTAAAATCAGTAGCCTACCATGCAGTTTTACTGGCCATAATTTACAGAAGATGCTGAAATCCTGAAAATGTTCCCCATCCGCTTCCAAACACATATAATACAGGGTCTTTCTTTATACTTGATCAGCAAGGACATTCTCGCACTCGCGCTCCGCCAGTGACGGCTCTATCGCCGGCGACCGCGCACGCATGATTATGTTTGAAGCACGGGCTTGCTTGAACCACTTCAATAAAGCGCTTTCTAGTTCAAGAAACTGTCCCTCTCGCACACGTTTCCTTTTGCCACTCACCCCTTCTTTAAATGCACGTTCAATTTCCTTCCTTTTGCCGAGAATCGTGTTCAGTGTAGACGGAGGAATGTTCCACTTTCGCGCTATATCCACACGCTTCATGTGAGGATTGCAGTCCACGTCTCGAATGTATTTAATCTTCTCGTCATTAGTTATCTGCCGTACTTTCTTCTTATCCATTATGAAACACGCAATAAAATAGGTCATAACTGGACGTGAACACTAAGAACTAGAAGACAATAGTGCGGAACAGGAAGACAATAATGTGCCTACGTGAGAAATAAACAAAGGGAAGGGGTTGAACGGCAGCGGGAGAGACACACGTCACCTGTGTAGCGTCATAGCTATAGCCACTTCTACGCCGTCAAACACAATAAAATCATCTACACTGTCAATAACTATCAGAGAATATGAGGCAATATCGCGTCGTGTTTTCCAGAAGCCGAATTTTAAAATGAAATAAGAATAAAATACGGTTCACTAACAAATAGTTCAACGGAGATTTGATCGTTGTAAGCGGGAATAGAGAACGTATTAAGGGGATATATCAACATGAATTACCGGGTGAGTTAGCCGTGGTGGTTACGGCATGACTGATGGCAGTCGCTCACATCCGGGAGGCGAGGAGGTTCGAATCCCCCCGCCGGCAACCTTGAAGATGGTCTTCTGTGGTTTCCCATCTTCCTTCCAGGCAAATGCCGGGGTTGGTCCCTAACTATAGGCCACAGCCGCTACCTTCCAACTCCTCGTCCTTACATTCCAACTTCCCTCCTTCCCTCCCCAACGGTACTTGTAGCTCACCCATTGGGTGTCCGTCTCGAAGCAGCTACAAAAATTGGCGAGCCGAACATGTCCTCGGACACTCCCGGCACTAAAAGCCATACGCTAAAAAAAAATCAACATGAATTTAGTAGGATAGGGACTTGAGAAAGGAGAGAAAGGGCAGCGGGAGAGACACACGTCACCTGTGTTGCGTCATTGCTATAGCCACTTCTACGCCGTCAAACACAATGAAATCATCTACACTGTCAATAACTATCAGAGAATATGAGGCAATATCGCGTCGTGTTTTCCAGAAGCCGAATTTTAAAATGAAATAAGAAAAAAATACGGTTCACTAACAAATAGTACAACGGAAATTTGATCGTCGTAGGCGGGAATAGAGAACGTATTAAGGGGATATATCAACATGTATTTTGTAGAATTGAGACTGGAACTTGAGAAAATCATCGCGCTAAGCGGGAAAACGTCGTAACCGAGAACGTGCTAACGAGATTCCACTGCTTTGTCTGTTACCCACCTCACCATCTATACCTCAACATATGGAATGTAAATATTGTCATAACCAGAACAGAATGGTCATAGTGTGTGGATTTCGATAAGTTACCACTCATACATACTGATTGTTCAATATTAACCCTACAGCAGTTGTAATACGTAAAGTTGCACATGTACCTGATAGATCCCATGTGCCTATACTTAGTTTGAAACCGATGTAGCCTATACAACTGTGAAGCATTAATCATAATTATACGGTAATCTAAAGTCTATTCGCCTAGTCGAGACAGTGCCCCTGGCTACCTAGACAGGGAAACACGCCTAGTTCACGTCTACCCCTTCTTGGCCGAACAGGGGTAGCCAAGAAGCTCCGAGATCATTAGTCATGCAGTAGTCCTAGAAAAGACAAGACTTGCTGCACTTAGCGCTGTGCTGCACTGTATACTGTTGCCTGTCATAAGCAGTTAAGAACTAATTAATTAATTAAATAAATACGTAAACGAACAATAAATAAACCGCGCTGTAGCATGTAACTGATAAGTCAGCCCGCTTCACATGTAGGCTATACCACGGCCGACTGAATGCGCTCATACCGGCCTAGACAATGAGACTTTTTTCATGAAATCTTGTTAGTTACTCAACTGCTCACACAGCGCTGTTCACCAAGCATTGCACGACTAAGACTTATCTCTACTTAGTGTAAAACAAAGTCCCCGATTCTTGGATATCACGGGTAATCTCGAGAACCACTGGATGGATTTTGATGCGGCTTTCACCATTCTGTACAGGTAATATCGAGGAAGATTTCTGTAGAAAATAATTTATTTATGATCAAAGGGAGCCAAGCAGTAACGATTTTAGATTTCAGTGAATAGGTCGAAGAAAGAACTTGACGTCCGTGCGCTTTTTAAGCTTACGCTGGACAAACCGTTAAAAATATCAATATACTATGAGTGTAAGAATTGTTCAGCATGAAAAATTGTACAAAAAAGTCCGCGTGAGCATATCTCTATCTTCGATACATCGCCCACTATAAGTGTTTTTAGTTTGGGCGGGAGGGGGATTTGGCTTGCATCTCGCCATTCTTAAATTACGTCTGACAGGAATTCCTTGCACATTCATAACTGTTCCCGGGCGAAGCCGGGGCGGGTTGCTAGTAACACTATTATATTATCATTATAATTCCCACAATATCAAAATGCAAATTATATCACAAAATAAAATAGCGTGCTAATAAATCTAAGAGAAATTAGACATACCTTGCACCTCGTTACAGTTGAATTCGATCAGAATCACTCGGTTTTCATTAAAGTTTATGCATTTTTCTGCTGAACGGTTTGGAAGTTCGGCAACAGGAAACTAGGACTGTTATTTACTTAAAATATTCATTTTTGTATTTTTGTACTATTTGTGTTCATGATTTCATTACATTGTCATAATTACCGACAGTATTGGCTACGCTGGCTAAAGCGCAGCGTTAGGCCATGGGGCCAAGCTCTCTGCTGACTCGGTAGACGCGTGTGTTCGAGCCCCACCGTCGGCCGTCCTTGAAATGATTTTCCGTGGTTTCCCATTTTTCAACACCAGGCAAATGCTGGGACGGTACCTTCTAACAGGCCACGGTCGCTTCCTTCCATATCCTTGCCCAGTTTCATTCATCTTCATCCATTCCATCTCTCATCCTGACGCGCAGGTCGCCCACGGGCGTCGGCTAGAAAGACCTGCACTCGGCCTCTCAGGAGGCCACACGAAAAAAAGTCAGAATTAATGCTTTAATTAGTAGGGTATACTATTCAGTGTACCTATTATAAATAAAAACCGTGAGGTTTCTCACCTCCCCATATTACGAAACCCGGTTGCCTAATACGGGGAAAGTGCACTTTTAAAGTTAATAATATCAGAGGGTATTACAACATCAAACGTGCCCATATTTGTAATATACATAGTATATCGCCTGAGGTTTACATTGGTGAGAAAACCAAAATTATTCTGTTCCTTCTTATGTCTAATGAGAGCCCTATAAAAAAAACTCCCCCTATTTGGCGACTTTCCTCTACCCATTTTTAGAAGATACCTTATGCACTGGACAGCTGAATCCGTGATTAATTGTATAGGTAGCTTCGTAAGTCTCAGAACTCAGGAAGTCCTTTCTAGCAGCGTTACTAGCAGCTTTCCAAGTTTCAAGGTAAGAAAGAAAATATTCCTCTAGCCAGTTTAGGCGACTGACATTTAATGAGAAAAAATGCCCTTTATCTGGATTTCTAGACTGAATATGATGATATGCGATGCGTACGTCGTGCATAGTGAACCATTTATTAACGTTTTTCAAAAAAAAATGGTTGCTTCTGCGTCCATGAATGTGTACGCTTCCGGGTGCATGCCTATATTTTCTTTCAGTGTACTAATGGCACCAATAACTTCTGACGAGAACACTTCCTTGGCACGCCGAACATTCATTTTTTCAAATTTAGTGGGTTCGATGTGTTTTTTAGTGAGGTGTTGTAACATTTTGACTGCCCACACGTTGAGCGTACAAATGTAACAGTTTTGCTGCCCCAAACTGTTGGGAGATAAATGTAACTGTTTACCTTTGCCTAAGCTATGTTGTTTTAATGGGCGCCAAGACCTCAATGCAATGCTGAAATCTAAATTTGTATTTAACAACGTCTAGCTCTGGTAGAACACCTTCAAGAATCTATTCACTCAGATCGTGGTATGATTTGATCATTAACCCAACAAACAATTGTATCAGGAGAAGGAATTGGTCTATATCTAATGCTACCTACTGAAAGCAAAGATTGCATTGTAAAAGAAATGAATTTATTATATAAAACAAGTATAGCAAAATTAATAATAATCAGTATAAAATTTAAATTGGAGCGTTGCGATTTTAATATTACCGATAGAAAATTACGTGAAAACGGATTCTGATAAATTGATTTTACTCTTATTTCCAAGCTATGAAGTTACTGAAATATGAAATGTAAAACAAATAGAAATGAGAGATTGCGTATTTCTGCGTCATATGTGCTTACCACTGGAAATTGCCAAAGCATTTCCCTCGTACTTGATGATGCTGTGTGCTTCCCACAGTCTCCTGGACGTCGTCATCTCCGTCGAAATTTGATGATATTCTGGTAGATTAGATAATTCTATGGTCCGTACATCGGACCCAAACACTCGTACAACTCCACGGAACATCGGAGCGACTCCCGCGTCCAACCGTACTGCTTTCGTCTTACACAGAATGTATAACCACACTCGGCAAGAACTACACAGATTGTCCTCGTTTCACCGAACATCGGAGCGACACGCACTTGCAACCGTACTCCTCAAGTATTTCACAGATAGTCCTCGTTTCACGGCGCGTCGAACGATATATCCACACGTTGGCTCCCCCACCATGGTACCGTCTTCCAGCTTACGTTGTCTCCACTGATTGGCTGAGCACGCCGCTAGATCCCCACTCTGCCTCATTACACTCGGCGCGCGAGAGGGAGAAGTCGTTTTCCGTTCCAACAATTCGCCTTTTCTAGACCTTGCGACCCAGCCTTGCGTAATACTTCATGACAGGAATCAGCTTGTACTTGAATTCCCAGTGAGTCACGTCTCTCAATATACCCTAACTGACGAAACTCCGTAAAATTCCGCAATCACATAATTTTCTATGATATCGTCGTTCGTAATAATTTGCTTGATAGCGTTTTCTAATTCATTGAAAATCTATCTGAATGCTAATAATTTTTATAAAATGCTCCGAAAATACCTTAATAATTATTATAATAAATTAATAATAATAATAAATTAACATGAAAAATTCTCTTGGCTGAACAATTTGCCGTGTAAATAAATATAGAATGGCTTCCTACTGACTTATGCCAGTTGCATAAAAAACCCTCGAAAAACACGTTACATATTCGCCTCGGATCATCGGATGATTTACCGCGACGACGGTCCATTATCCGATTATCCCAGACACGTTAATAAACCCCATCCAAAATACATATTACATAAATGAGATCACCCTAAATTACAGATATATACACTTATAATTTTTCCTTCACGCACTTTGCGTCAAAGTTTGTTGTCACTATGGATTGCACTTTGCAACCAGTCCAATGTTTTACATATAGAATAGTGTTCCACGGATATTTCCGCCTCTCAAATTTCTCTATGTTGGAGAAATAGACATAATTAATGTGTGAGCACTATGTATTTATGATGTCATATCACACGCATTGAAGGTGTTCTGATATATTTATATCACCATAGAACTTCCTAATTTCACTGGAGGTTCCTTCCTTATTGTGAAATTAATCCCACTTATCACTGAGCACACGATCACACTATTGTGGCAGCGCCTCGTGACCATAATACTTCATCTCTCTTTAAAGCAGATTAAATTAATGTTGACTTCTGAAAAAAAAACAGTAAATGCGCATTACATATAACACCAAATATTTCTGTGCCGTAATCGCCCTGTCTTGTTAAGTTCCCGTAGACCATATTCTACTTAATAATATTTCTCAACACAGATCAGTTCTTCACACACAAATAATACCTTTGTACAAATTATCTTAAATTACACACTTACAAATCTTACATGGCGAGGCCGTAAACAGAAATCACGT
This sequence comes from Meconema thalassinum, assembly GCA_946902985.2. Classification (NCBI taxonomy): domain Eukaryota; kingdom Metazoa; phylum Arthropoda; class Insecta; order Orthoptera; family Tettigoniidae; genus Meconema; species Meconema thalassinum. The sequence continues at coordinate 335,864,742 of OX336391.1, read as the reverse complement.
GTGCTGATATGTATGAGTTTCATGAAGGACTGTCTCGCATTCTGATGGCCCATCTTTTGCCTCGTGGACGCCTTAAGCAAAAATACCCTGTTCAAGCGCTCACCCATCTCTAGGAGGCAAATGGGAATTCACCAGCGCTACCAAATTCTGGCCTTGGTGTATCGAGACATTTTAGTGCTCAAGAGCATCCGACAATCCCGTCATATTTCCCTGTACCTTAAAAACTCTCACTTACTTACATACTACCCCCCTGTGTGACTTCTGATACGCCTGCCTGGAAGACCAACTCCTCCCACGCCCCAAATACCACACTTACTCATTTGATAGGCTGGCTCGCCAGCTAAACACACTCACTTTATGACACATATTTTCGTAGACTATGTATATTATACGTCCCGTATAATCTGTTTCCCTCACTATTCTCCAGCACATATGCTGTTTTCCCAATACGTTTGGAAACTATAAATGTTTCTGTGTCACCTGCTTCCAACCTTGCAAGTGGCTCCCTTAAATGAACGTCATCACGTTACTCTACCTACCTATTTCTCAGTATCTGTAACGATGCCCTGTTGCTACTGTCCACACATGATAACCCTACTTCCTTCTGGTGTTACACCTCTACTCGACACTCTATGACCTAAAAATGTCACTTCTGACTGACAGAATGACGACTTAGACAGCTTCAAAGTGAACCCTGCCTGATCTAACTTCTGAAAAACTATATTTAAATGACGTAGATGCTCCTCAAAACTGCGTGAACTAATTACCATATCATCTATGTAAATGGTTACAAACTCTCCTGTGTCATCCCCTAATGCGATGTTTAAAGCCCTAATTAAAGCTGCTGAACTACTCTTTAACCCATAAGGTGTTCTACAAAATTGATAAAGGTTATATTTATGACTAAAAGCTGTAAATGGTCTATCTTCGTACATAAGTGGCACTTGCCAAAAACTGGAACTCAAATCTACACAAGTGAAATACTTCTTCCCCTCAAATGTTTGCATTAATTCTTCTATTGACATAGATTTCAGCTGATCTGAACTAATTCTACTGTTAACCAAACGAGCGTCTAAACAAATACGAACAGTGCCGTCGGTCTTGGGTACCGTGATAAAAGAATTAACATATGGACTGTTAGAATACTCAATAATCCCATCTTCAAGCATCTGATTAATTTGTGCCTCAACTGCACTCTGATAAGCGAAAGGTACAGGATATCTATGTCCTGTGAATACTGACCTATCAATAACGTTCAATGAATGTGTATAGCAATTGGCCATACCAATGCGATCCTCAAAAACTCTCCTATTACACAATAACACATCATAGAGCCGAACACATTGTTCCACCTCTATATTTCCCTGAAATGCCGCATCACGTAACGAGTCCTCTAGACTTCCGTTCGTAATCACACTGCCCACAAAACATGGAGAACCCCGCTCTACGGCTGGCGATATCTCATTTAAAGTACAAATCACACCTACAATACTACTCCTCTGAATATGGTCATTGAACGCTACTTCTACTTCAGAATCTCCCCATTTAAATTTCAAACTCCCTACATCATAACATAAGTTACCAGACACTCTACTTAGCCACTCTGATCCCAAGATAACACTGAATACTAAATTTGGAATTACAAGACAAATCTGCTTCTCTACATGATTATTAATTTTAATGTCTACTAAAACTTGCTTAGAAATTACTTTAGACCTCTTCCCAACAGCTGTGATAACAAAAGTGCTTTTAATTGGCATCTCCTCAAAATTTACTCCAGTTCCTTTCATTTTATCATAAAATGCACTACTTATGCAACTCTTCATACAACCACTATCAATTAAAACATCTGTGTACGCCTCGGACACGTTAAATTTAACTATGGGGCTCTTACTAACCACTTCCTGAATAATACCTTCATCATTTAGTTCATGTAATAATTCATTTCTTACATTTAGGTCATAGGGTTCCTGTATAATTGTATGGACAGGGCATGCTACAGACTGAGATTCTGACCTTACTTCGCAGCCTGGTTTGCGTTTAAAGAACCGCTACAGCTGGCCGTAGTACTACTAACTACTGAACTGGTCTGGTTGTTCTGGGCTATGTTGTCATTGTTTGGCTGTATATTACTACCACTAGGCTGTCCTCTTCCTTGACCCCTATTCTGGTTGTAATTATTGTCATTATAATTTCTCCCTTGATTTCCCCTGAAATCATTGTTTCTCCCTTGATTTCCCCTGTAATCATTGTTCCTCCCTTGATTTCCCCTGAAATCATTGTTCCTCCCTTGATACTGATTACCATAGCCATTTCCTCTGTTCTGATTTAGCTGATTATTATTATTTCTATTTTGAGCGTTGGCCCCTTTGCCACCGTTCCCTTGAACTTCTTGATGCCTGGCTTCATTAGGTCTATTATTATTATTACCCTGGTTCCGATTGAAATTGTCCTCATAACCCCCTCTCCCTAGTGCATCAAATGTGCTTAACAAATTTTCTACTTGTGATATAGTCTTTACATTCTGGATACAAGCAGCCTCCTTGATCCTATAGGGAAAGTGCCTAAGTAGCAACCTTACCACATCACTTTCCTCCTTCAAGCCATCCAGATATTTACACATTAATACCTGCCCTAAAAATATTCGGTCATGGTGGAGCTTCCTTTAGGGTTATATTTACCACACACTACTCCCTCACGATGCTGCGACTGAATAACCTCATTCCAGAACTTTTCACAGAATTTCATTTTAAAATCATTAATATCAGTAAACTTGTCTCTGTAGACAGCAAACCAATTCCTCGTTTCCCCCACAAACACTTGTTCTAAAATTTCAACTACCTGGCACCACTCAATACTACCATTTTCCAACCTTTCCCCGAATTTATTTTCTATAGTGTTCATGAACTCCATTGGGCTCCCCTGTCGATTGCTGAACTTACCCAGTTCTACCTCCCTGTGTGTGCTATTCACAAAAACTGGCCTATTCTGACTATTTTCTTGCCTGATCCTAGCTTTTAATTTTAACTCTAATTCTGCGATTTTCTCCCCAGCCTTCCTCTCAATACTGTTTACTGTTAATTTAATGTTTCCTTCTGATTCTTCTACTTTATCATATAGCTTTGCTTGTTTCTCCTCAATCTTGCTAATGCTCTCTCTATTACTCTCTCTTAAATCATTTACTTCTGCAACTATTTGCGAGTGGACTTTCTCAATTCTACACCCCAGCTGTTCCTTAACCTCTTTAGTAGCTACCTGAATTTTGTCAATTTCTCCCCCCAATTGCTTTTTGACCTGCTGTGTTTCCAGTTGCACTAGTTCTTTTAAATTTTCAGCCTGTGTACTGATTCTAATTTCCAACTCCTCCTGTACTTTTCCTAATTTCTTGTCTACATCTGCAATGATCTCTTTAACCTTCTCTTCCATTACTCCTCTGATTTCTCCTCTAATCTGCTCCATTTTCACACTAATTTCCTTGTTGTTCTTATCTAATTTTGCATTATTCTGTTCTAATTTTTTATTTAAAGCTTCTGTACTTTCTTTCTTTTCCCTACTGTTTTGTTCTAATTTTGCATTATTCTGTTCTAATTTTTCATTATTCTGTTCTAATTTTGCATTTAAGGCTTCTGTACTTTCTTTATTTTCCCTACTGTTTTGTTCTAATTTTGCATTATTCTGTTCTAATTTTGCATTATTCTGTTCTAATTTTGCATTTAAGGCATCACTACTAACTTTGTTCTGATACATGAACTCGAGAAGTAAAGTTTTTAATTCTGGTTGGCCGCCTACACTCCCTGTTTCAGTATCGGGATTTACCTCCGCTACCCCGGTACTACCATCACTCGACATACTGCTCGTATCATCACTCTCCAGTTGATGACCACTACGTAACCTCATCTGTCTTTCTTTCTCATCCCCCATAATGATATACACTGATAAAGACAAATAACCCCCAAAATTCGGCACAGAAATATATACCCTTCTCCTTCCACAAATGTTATTAGGTTTTCAGCCCCAAGTTGTCGGCGACAAGTGTAACATTTTGACTGCCCACACGTTGAGCATACAAATGTAACAGTTTTGCTGTCCCAAACTGTTGGGAGATAAATGTAACTGTTTACCTTTGCCTAAGCTATGTTGTTTTAATGGGCGCCAAGACCTCAATGCAATGCTGAAATCTAAATTTGTATTTAACAACGTCTAGCTCTGGTAGAACACCTTCAAGAATCTATTCACTCAGATCGTGGTATGATTTGATCATTAACCCAACAAACAATTGTATCAGGAGAAGGAATTGGTCTATATCTAATGCTACCTACTGAAAGCAAAGATTGCATTGTAAAAGAAATGAATTTATTATATAAAACAAGTATAGCAAAATTAATAATAATAAGTATAAAATTTAAATTGGAGCGTTGCGATTTTAATATTACCGATAGAAAATTACGTGAAAACGGATTCTGATAAATTGATTTTACTCTTATTTCCAAGCTATGAAGTTACTGAAATATGAAATGTAAAACAAAGAGAAATGAGAGATTGCGTATTTCTGCGTCATATGTGCTTACCACTGGAAATTGCCAAAGCATTTCCCTCGTACTTGATGATGCTGTGTGCTTCCCACAGTCTCCTGGACGTCGTCATCTCCGTCGAAATTTGATGATATTCTGGTAGATTAGATAATTCTATGGTCCGTACATCGGACCCAAACACTCGTACAACTCCACGGAACATCGGAGCGACTCCCGCGTCCAACCGTACTGCTTTCGTCTTACACAGAATGTATAACCACACTCGGCAAGAACTACACAGATTGTCCTCGTTTCACCGAACATCGGAGCGACACGCACTTGCAACCGTACTCCTCAAGTATTTCACAGATAGTCCTCGTTTCACGGCGCGTCGAACGATATATCCACACGTTGGCTCCCCCACCATGGTACCGTCTTCCAGCTTACGTTGTCTCCACTGATTGGCTGAGCACGCCGCTAGATCCCCACTCTGCCTCATTACACTCGGCGCGCGAGAGGGAGAAGTCGTTTTTCGTTCCAACAATTCGCCTTTTCTAGACCTTGCGACCCAGCCTTGCGTAATACTTCTTGACAGGAATCAGCTTGTACTTGAATTCCCAGTGAGTCACGTCTCTCAATATACCCTAACTGACGAAACTCCGTAAAATTCCGCAATCACATAATTTTCTATGATATCGTCGTTCGTAATAATTTGCTTGATAGCGTTTTCTAATACATTGAAAACCTATCTGAATGCTAATAATTTTTATAAAATGCTCCGAAAATACCTTAATAATTATTATAATAAATTAATAATAATAATAAATTAACATGAAAAATTCTCTTGGCTGAACAATTTGCCGTGTAAATAAATATAGAATGGCTTCCTACTGACTTATGCCAGTTGCATAAAAACCCCTCGAAAAACACGTTACAGTGTCTGACCGGTTTGACGATCTCACCCTTTTGCATTGTGTATAGTAATGACAAGTATTTCCCTGAAATTATTCCAGTACCATCAGTCATCTCTCGTTACAGAAACTGCGTTCTAATGGGTTTTTTTAGAATGTGACAATGATCAAAACTAGGGAATACATTCCTAGACTCGTCGTATGGGTGATTGACCATTGGTTGCAAATTCCCTCCCCCTAAATGCCTCATCATTGTAGTGTTAGTTTTGTGATTATCAGAGACAGTTATTATAATTATGAAACCGCATTGTTCAACCTCGAGAATAACGTCCAGCAGGTGTTTATGTAAGTCCCGTCCTGACAGCTGCTTCGTGAAAAAGAAGGCACACGGTATCTGATAATTTGTCGAAAGATCTCTTAGCACAAAACACAACACACGATTAGCTGCTACTTGTTCCCGGCTGTAATTTTGATCCTCTCTTTCCTTTTAATGAGACGGTGCTGGAGTAGTGTCCTTGTACCCGAAGAAGGGGCTAGGTTTGCCTAATTTCTCTTAGATTTATTAGCACGCTATTTTATTTTGTGATATAATTTTAATTTCGATAATGCGGAAATTATAATGATAATAATTATATAGTGTCACTAGCAACGAGTAGAAACTTTCCAATTACATGTTAAACATGGGTTCTGACTGGGAATGTCAAGGCCGGTATAGAGCGCAGCTCGTATTCAGTCGGCCGTGGATATACATAGCACTGAAGTTGGCATACGTTCAACAGGCACAGCTCTATGCACCCCTGAGGGCAGCCCTGCAACAAATGTATGGGTCTATTAATAGTCAAACACTCTTGAGATCTTTCATCTACTTTTAACTGTAAATAAGCCTCCCTTAAATCAAGTACCGTATGCATAAACATTGAGACCCTGCCAATGAAGCAAATATGTCCTTTGGTTTTGGCAAGGGATAAAAGTCAACATGAGGATTAGGGTTGAGGGTCCTCTTATAATCAACACATGTTCTGTAAGTGCCAGGGGTGGGTTTTGGAACTGGCCAAATAGAAGATGCCCATTCAGATCTACTTACTGGAACATAACGGCCCTTCTAGATACCTTCCCTACCACAAAGCCAAGGGAATTAAATTGTCGATTGACCTGGAAGGACATACCGGTACATTTTTTATCACACACATATAATTCATGGCTTTTGTCCAAAAACTGACTGATTTCTTCTTCTTAGGAACAATAAAGTTTTCAATTTTTGGGTTGAGTTGTGTACATTGAGTACAAGCCACATGAATGTAAGGTACTGGTAGTCAAAATGTCTTGAAACTTGTGGGGATCAAACTCAAAACTTTTGGCATTGTAATGTAACTTAACTACTTCCAGAACAGAATCTGTGTAGGCCTATACCGCATAACAATAGCAATATGATGGGGAAAGTAGAAATGATCTCTTGGATCAGAGGAATGGATTTCAGTACTTAAAATGACCAAACATTGGCTAACCGCCACGTGGCTGTAGGACACCCTAAAGTAGGAAGGTAGTGTCAATTGACATAATTGAACTTCACCCACTGGAGAGTAAGCAGCTCGTTAAAGTTAAGGAAATAAACTCTACATTGGCAAGCAGCATTTATTTTACATGATTACAGGTTAAAATATAATTAGTTAATTACCGTAGCCTATATTAAAAAGTAGAAAGTATTTCTTTGATTTATGTGATACATTTGTATCAACTCTAGATGTGAAGCAAAGCTTATTATTATAGCATTCAGATAATCTACCATAACTTAAGTGTCAATATTCTTACATAGCTCAATTCTCCTATAAAGGAAGACAAGTACAAAAATGTTGTTTCAAGAAAAGTGTCATCAACAACATTCTGACCTAGGAATGATAAAGCACCCACTCCACAATTGAATCAGCTATTTCAACAACAAAATTGCAATTGTTTCATTTTCCTTTCAGTGTTGTATATTTTAGAAAATATATTAAAGCTATGTTTTGCTCATGTTACATAAATTGGGAGATATGCCCTTTTTAGAATATATGATTCTGTAAACAGATACTGTATTTGAAATAACACTGGTGTTCACCATTCAAGGGTACTCTGCTGTTGATTTCTTCCTTCCAAAAGAACCTATGAAAATAACCTGTGTTACACATGTAACTTAGAAGTGCCTATCAATGGCAGCATCTGTGGTCACTTCAGCAGAAGGGTATAGCCTACTTCAATCCAGGAACCATGTATTTACCTAGGAGGAAGAGTCTGCATTTCAAGAGATAACATTCAAATTAATAGTACACTTCTGAATTTTAAAACTCATTTTCGGTCAATTAGAGAACTTCTTGAATCATCAGAAGTTTCAGTCTAACACAGAAAACCATAATAATAAAAAAATATACTGCTTATGCTTTCTTAAATACAGGAAACTAAATATTCACATTACACACAATTCAGCAGTAAATATTATTTTTGTAATTACGGTATATTTACATTCACAAATATGAGTTATTAATAAAATATTATCCATGATGATCATCCAGTTGGCGTATCTCGTAATAGAAGCAATCTGAAACATAGAATTATAAATGCTTGTAAGCTTACTATCAAATTTGTGGTTAGTCTTCAAATGGGGCCAGAATGTAACATTCGGTCAGACATTACCAAGTTATAAAATTGCCAGTTTTCTATTTAACTAGAATGTATTCCAGTGTATTGATTGGGAGGCTTAGCTGTAGGAATGACTGTAAATTATATTTTCTTCCATTCAATCATACCTCCATCAATTAACTCATGGATCATTCAGAGAAATTAAAGGGAATAAAATTTACATCCAAAACTATGAGGGTGGTTTTATTTTCAACCTGTGATCTTGCCAGTAAACAATGAATTGAGAGGTAGGAGGCAGGTAAGTTCAGAGGACGACTGCGCATCTTCCCAACTATAACCACTGCCACTTCCAATGTCAGTATACAATATTTTGAGTTGAGTTGCAGGCATGTAAACATGGCTGCTACAATTAATTCTCCCGCCATGTGCGTATGACATGGTGTAATTGGAGGGTTTACAAATTAAATCAGTTTTTGCCTAGTCAATAATCACAGGTACATGTTTTGGAAGCTAATACGGTAGCTAATGCTCCCTTCTTCAGCCTCATACTTAAGAAACTCCTAACACATCCATAAAACAAATATAATCCAAAACTCAAAAATAAAATCAAAAATCTATTGTAATAAAAACCTGTCTTATAAAAAACTAGTGATAGCAATAGCGATATTAAAATTGTAACATGTACAAAACATCTCATTGATGTTCATGTTCTTAAATGTTACTCGAAAAATCTGGAATGGTAACACAGAAAAGTTAGGTAGCGAGAAACTATTTTGTTGTTGACTTTAATTTGGTGACTAAGGGAGAAGAAATGTTCATTAAAGTCTGAAATAGTTTTTAAAACAAACCAGAGCTCGATATCAGATAGCATTCATAAGTATCGCACTTCGCATACTCCTCCCGCCCAGCGCTAACTGATGCAGCAAAAGTTTGTTTATTCAGGTGGCTCGTATCTCCCCGACAGGGTTTGATGGATGGTAGGTGATGGTGTGCCGCCTCGTTACGTAGTGGCTAGCATTCTTGGCTGTCACCGTGGAGGCCTGGGTTTGAATCCCGGCTCTGGCAATAAATTTAATTCTAGTCTGAGGGCTGGAATGGGGTGTACTCAACTTCATGAGACAAAACTGAGAAGAGTCCTGTTGAGTAGGCTTCTCCACACGACGGCTAAGTAGACTCACTACGACTGCGATATCTGGTCTGGATACTGTATAGTATTTGTATGTATAGTAGAGACCCTATGGCTTTCCTGTACAGCGAGTTATTTGGTAACTTTGCACTTGCAGTCACTTCACCAGACAAGAAATTGGTTTCCATTGGAGTCGCAGCTGGTTTTGGCTCCGATAAGCCATGATCCTCCAACAATGCTGCGATCTTTGCCTTTTGGTTTAGAAAAAATGTTCCATTTATCTGTCGTTCCACTTGAATTCCAGAATAGTAACTAACATCACCCAAGTCTTTGAAGTCAAAATAATTTTTTAATTCTGTACCAACTTTATCAGTTAAGTTTGCAGACTGACCAGCTACCAGCATATCATCGACATACAACAGAATGTAAGTGATGCTTCCATCTTCTTCCTTTCTTGAATAAAGACACTAATCTGCATTTCCTTGTTGAAAGCCTAACTTGGAAATCCCACCTACCTAAGCAGGGCAGATCATCCACATAAGGTTAAGGTCTGACCACTGCGTACAAATTATGGGAAATATTCTTTCATTAATGGTGGTATTGATAGTATTGGAACTCGCTACCTGCCTCAGTCTTAGAGCCTTTCCCCAAACATATTGATGTGTTTAAGAGAAGATTGAAATTTTGTGTAAATACTTCGATGTAATTACTACAGTTCCTAAAATGTGAATTGTGTATATTGTGTTTGATGTTTTTGTTGGTAATTTTTTGTATTTGTACAATTTGCCACCGGGGAATTACCCCCCATTTGCAAATATTATAATAAAAAAATAAAAATAATGTCTCTGTAGCCGTCTTCTTCCAAACGTGTGCCGATTGCTTTAAACCGTAGACACTTTTCCGCAATTTCAGAACTTCGCTCTCTTGACCTGGTTCCTCAGAATCCTGTGGCTGTTCCTCCTTTAATTCACCGTTCAAATAAGCACTTCTCACATCAAGATGCCGAACATGAAGTCCTCTCTGTGAAAACTCTAATATTATCATGTTTCACCATTGGCGCAAAAGTTTCATCATAATCCTCACCATATCGTTGAGAAAATCCTCTGGCTACCAATCGGGCCTTGTAAGTGTGGATCTGACCGTTACCAACTAATTTTGCCCAAAATACCCACTTACAAGAAAGAGTCTTCTTCCCTGTTGGGAGCTCCGTTAATTCCCATACACAATGTTGATTGAGACAGCTTATTTCTTCTACCGCAGCTGTAGTCCATAATTTTTATAACGATGTGACATTTTGAGCATTTCGTTCCATGAGACTGGCTCTCTGGTGTGATTCGTCTCCACCTTGTACGTTAGCTTCTTTGTTGGTATACCCTTATTTGGCCGATCAGAAACTCTTCGTGGAAATTGTGGAGTTTCTGGTTCAGTCTCACATTTATCTTCTATGCTGCTTACAGTCTCTCCTCTGTTGAAAGTCACTGTGTTATTACCTTTGGGATTCAGTGTTGAGTTGTCAGCTGATTCCGTCTGTGTCGAAACATGTTCCAAAGTTCCTACATGCTGCGGTGTGATTTCATTAGCCCCCTCTTCTGGGGCACTGCCTATCGAAGCTGGATGTTAGGCAACACTCCCAATTACCCGAACCGATTCGCTGATCCAAACCTTGGCTGTCTTGGTGTTTCCATCATAGCGAATCAGGACACCCTCTATTGCTTTGCTGTCCCATTTCTTTCTCTTTTGTTTGGGTACAAGCGAATAGACCTTAGGTCAAACACACATAAATGACCCTGTGAAAGCTTGCCACAGTGGGTGAGTGGATAGCGTGTCGGTCTACTAACCCCAAGATTGCAGGTTCGCTCCAAGCCGTGGTAAGTGATTTTTGAAATGCGGCAAAAATACGACATTCAGTAGGCCGTGTTCATAATGGCAAAATTAATCTCGGGAGTTTCCGCCAACACAATGTTCATCATTTCTCTGCTAGAAAGCGCTATAGTGTTCAAGGAGCTTAGATATCTAACCTCCTTGACTTTCATAGTGATTCAAGGAACAACGAAATTCGACATGCAAGCTACCCTCTGGGTGTCAAATTACAAAGCATGCACCTGGCACCCGAGGCCATACGATATTATTATTATTACTCCTGTAAACAATTCAACTGGAGTTTTGTTCATACTCCGGCTCATTGACCGATTCTGCAAATAAGCTGCGGTCAAAACTGCTTCTCCCCAGAAGTGGTTGTTCAGATCAGCATCCAACAACATACACTTTTCAGATTCTCGCAATGACTGATTCTTCCTCTATTGTACACCATTTTGTTGTGCAGTGTAGGGGACTGTGAGCTAATGTTGGATCCCCTCCTTCCGCAGAAAGTTCTCCAGGTTTTGAGAAACGTATTCCTTGCCATTGTCTGTACGAATGGCAATCGGCTTCCTTCCAAATCTAGTATGCATTGCAGCAATGTAGTCTTCTACCACACCTGCCACCTCATCCTTGGATTTTACCAGCCTTACCACAGTAAAACGGGAGTAACGGTCAATGACTGATAGAAAATACCTATTTCCACTTGGCGTTGCAGTCTGCATGGGCCCATAAAGATCAGAATGAATGAGTTGTATGGGCTTAACCTCAACCGATGATTTTGCCTATTCTGAGCCTGCTGACATCTGCTGCTGACTTTCCTTGAATCGATAGCAATCTGCTTTTAAATGGCCAAGTTTATTACAGAAGTAACATGGCCGTGTCTCTTTGCCACCCTTATTGGGTTTTCTGTTTGAATTTTTAATTGTTCCATTTTGATGAGCACGACTAACCTTACTTGAGCCGACTGTAGTGCAACCTCTGAATCACAATTTCCAGGCACACCAGCTTCGGCACGCCTTTGGTATTTGTCAAGTATTTTCCCAGTTACTTATTTCACCGTTAGATCTGCCCCGTCACGGCCCTCGAGCACTGTGACAAGCCCTGAATAAGCTTCTAGAAGACTCACCAGAAAAACCGCAACAATCTCGTCATTTTCAAGTAGCCTACCAGATCCATGCAGCAAACCCACTAATTCCATAATTGCGTCGATGTGACTGCTCATTGGTCCACCACGATAATGTATTCCGTACAGTTTACGTCGTAAATATAACCTGCTTCCGAATGTGGATCTCTCGGACTTTCTCGACAGAGCATCACATGCATCGTTCAAATGTGCAAATTGAATAAGTTAACTGTCCTCAACACTCAATGTAATGTACGCTAAGGCTTTGTTATCTTTCTTCTCCCACACCGCGTTAATTATTTCAGGCTTTGGTTCACTGACAACTTCCCACAAATCATCACGCACTAACATGGCTCGCAACTTTGTTTTCCAAAATATAAAATTTCCACCATTTAACATTGGAATATTCAACTTCACACTTTCTTGAGCCATATTGTAACCCCTCACACTCAAAGCACACGATCATTAGTTAAACAGACTTGTAATCCACTTACGCACAGTTTTCCGTAGACTGGGCTCATAACCTGATGAAATAGCAGCTTATGATACATAACAACGATCGATGCACTGTAACACTTGAGTGCTTTTATTTGAAATTGAATATAGTAGCCTACATTATAACAATAACACATGTGCTCTAATCCCAACACAAATGGTAGAGTTCGTTTCCACAGAGTGTGCACACAAGACTAGACACTTCCTTGCAACCCATGGTGATTACTGATTAGGATATGCTAGCGCTCTCGGCAACCAGCTTGGAGTATCCAAAACTTGTGGCAAGTGCTCTCCAACAAATTCAACAGGAGTTTTGTGGATACTCCAACTATTTAATCGATTCCGGTCAAAACTGCTTCTCTCCAGAAGTGGTTGTTCAGATCAGCATCCAACAACATGCACTTTGCAGATTCTGTCTATGACCTATTCTTCCACTCTGCTGCACCGTTTAGTTGTGCTGTAGGAAACAGTGAGCTGATGTTGGATTCCCTCCTTCCGCAAAATGTTCTCCAGTTTTTGAGAGACGTATTCCTTGCCATTGTCTGCATGAATTCCAATTAACTTCCTTCCTAATCTAGTAAGCATTGCGACAATGTAGTCTTCTATGATGCCTGCCACCTAAACCATGGATTTTACCAGCCTCACCACAGTAAAGTGGAGTAATCATCAATTAATGATAGAAAATACCTATTTCCACTACGCATTGCAGTGTGCATGGGCCCACATACTGTAGGTCAGAATGAATACCGTAAGTTGCATGGGCTCCTTCTCTATGGATGTACTCTCAGAAAATTTTGGTTCGGTTAGTTTACCCTTGATACAGTCTTTGCCTACTACCTACCACATGTAGACACTTGGATACCTGTGGTCAATTCCTCATTGAACAGGCGTTTGATTGCAACTGGATTGCAACTGTTCCAATCGACAATGCCACTGGTGTAGGCATACTGTTTCTCTCGACTCATGAGCTGCCGAACTTGGTAACACAGTCTGAAGTCTGTATAAATTCCCATCATTCCTTGCTTCTGTGATAACCTGATGTCCTTTGTAGATGTTGCATGTGTGATTCTTGAATGTCACCTGGTGACTGCTCTGTTATGCGCCTCACCAAAGGTAGACTATCATCCAGTTGTGGAATGAACAGCGCACTTTTCAATCGTACTGTACTTCTTGGATGTGTCCTTCAGATAACTCCCAGTAAAATTGTCCATTTCCAATTTCAGCAACAACCACCGATGAACCATCAGCAAGAAGAACTGTAGCACTTGTGTCTCGAATACGGTAGACATGAAAAATTGTGTATCATTAGTCATAAAGACTGGTTGCTCCTTAATCTTTGCACTATCCTCCAATACTTGCAGCATGTTGTTGATTCAGTGTCTTAAATGTGGCTATGCTCTGTGGCATACATACCTTAAACTCAACCGAGGATTTTGCCAATTCTGAGCCTGTTGACTTTTCTTGGATCGATTGCAATCTGCTTTTAAATGACTAAGTTTATTACAAAAGTTACAAGCCCGTGTCTCTGTGCCACCATTAATTGGTTTCCTCCTTTAATTTTTAATCGTTCCATCATGATGAGCATGACTAGCCATAATATATTGAGGTTACAAATGCCAACTGTAGTGCAACCTCTTAATAACAATTTCCAGGCACACCAGATTCGACACGTCTTGGGTATTCGTCAAGTATTTTCTCAGTTATATATTTCCCCATTAGATCTGCCTCATCACGGCCCTCATGTGCTGTGACAAGCCTGAATAAGCTTCTTGAAGACTTACCAGCAAAACTGCAACAATCTCGTTGCTTTCAAGTAGTCTACCAGATCCACGCAGCAAACCCACTACTTCCAAAATTCCGTCGATGTCACTGGTCATCTTAAATATAACCTGCTGCCAAACGTGGATCTCTCGTACTTTCTCGACAGAGCCTGCCTTGCATCACATGCATTGTTCAAATGTGGAAAATGAATAAGTTCACTGTCCTCAACACTCAATGTAATATACACTTAATTATTTTTCTCTTCCATACAACCTTAACATTCGGCTTTTGGTTCACTGAGAATATCTCACAAATCATCACACAGTAATATGACTCGCAACTTTGTTTTCCAAATGGTAAAATTACCACCATTTAACATTTGAATATTCAACTTGATACTTTCTTGAACCATTTTATAAACCACACACTCAGAGCACACAATAGATAGTTGGTACATGCAGTTTGCTGTAGATTGGGCCCATAACCTGAAGAAATATGATCGATGTACACTTTGACTTGAGTGCTTTTATTGTTAAAATAACATAGCCTATTATGAAAAACTTACATGTTCACTAAGCCTCATGGACAACACTGCTTTTTTTTTTTTTCTGTTTTCAATTTTCAATGCAAGAACTTGCTAGATTAGACACTGCCTTGCAATCTATGATGATTACTACATTAAGTATCCACATGGCTATGACTTTTGGTAACCAGCCTTGAGTATCCAAACCTTGTGGCAAGCGTTCTCCAACAAATTTGTTGCTGAAATCTGTGGGATGCTGTAACATCGTCCAGACTCCGTTGCGGTTCATATTCCTTGTTCAACTAGAGCAACTACCCACTCATGGATGTGAGGTGTTTGGTGTGCCATAGTTGCCAGTAGGAAGATTTACCTGTATGAAATAGGCTAAGCATGGTGGGGGCATCCTGCAATCTGATTGGTTGTCCACTGTTCTTTCTTGGGACATGGGACACTATAATTATGGTTCTGATCAATCTGAATAGAGAAGATCCTACCTCTTCCATCTTTGACAGCAATAATGGAGGTGTATCACCCATTTATTCTTTCTTATGAATTCCTATGTAGGCTAATGTTAAGATATTTTCCTTCAGATACTTAACCATTTATTTAGATCCAAACCAGTTATTTGCTGCATTGTTTCTGTTTGATCCATGCAGAGGAGCACTGAGTAAGTGAAACTGATTGAGTAAGTTTCAAAAGATGTAATCCTACACTTGGTGTTCACCTATCCAAGTTCTTACCACAATAGGTACCGGTATATCCATTATTTAATAATTGTTTCTAGCACCAGTAATATACACTCATGAGCCGAAATATTATGATCACCTGCTAGGTGGTCCGCAATCATTTTCGCATAATTCTAGACTTTCGTAGCGCCTTCGACCACTGCTACAGGTTCCATGGAAACCCAGGTGAATGTCTCCCATAGCATAATACTACCCCCATTGGCCTGCGTCCGTGGCATGGTGTATGTTCCAACCAGCCATTTACCTGGAAGATGGCCTATCTGGATGTGGCCATCGACCTGTTGTAACAGGAAATGTGATTCATCCAACCAAGCAACACATTTCCATTGATCCAAAGGCCAATCTTGAAGATCCCGTGCCCACTGCATTCGTAATTGACGATGTCGTTGGCCGAACATGGGAACACACAGGGGTTGTCTGTTGCAGAGCCCCATGTTCAGCAAAGTGCGCTCAACGTTGTGCTCCAAAACACTTGTTCCTGCACCAGCATTGTACCCTGTTGGTCAATCCCGTTTTACAGCGTGGGCAAGTCTCCATCCTCTGCATTCATTGATGAGGCATGGACGTCCAACACCTTGTTGCCAACTTCTGCATTCACCGTTCTTCAACCTCTTTCCATAAATGCTCATGACAATTTCACACAAACAGCCGACCAGCCTTTCCGTTTCCAAAATCCTAGTTCCCAGCCACTGGGCTATAACAATCTGCCTTTGTCAAAGTCACGTATGTCAGTGGATTTCCCCATTTTTGGCCGATATCGACCTAGACTGATTCATCTTTTGCCTCTGGTCCATTTATATACTTTCCTTACTGTGTCATTTGCCTGCAACATCACAAGGTGGCATTTAATCTTGCAGTGGGCATTGGTCATAATATTGTGGCTCACGAGTATAAGTTGACTTTGAAATACAGTAAAAGAATCACTCTCCAGTCTACCAAAGTGTGTCAAAGTATAAAAGTGTATAATTTATTCATGTTATTCTTTCCAGGTTGTTGTTGTTGTTTGAGACTTCAGTCTTCTGACTGGTTGATGCTGCTCTCCATGCCTCCCACTCCTGAGTTAATAATTTCATCTCTACATAACTACCACACCTTCCATCGAAGACAATCTGTTTAACATATTCTCACCTTGGTCTACCCCTATAATTCTTGCCCTCGACCCTTCCTTCCATTACTAAATTTACTGGGTGTCTTAGCTTGAACCAACCTATGTCTTCTAGTCATTAGCAGGCACCATGGACACCTCTCCTCTCCCACTCGTCTTAGTACCTCTTCATTTGTTACTCTATCTACCCATCTGATCTTCATCATTCCCCTATGACACAGCATTTCAAATGCTTCTCTTCTCCTCTTTTCTGCCCTGCCAGCAGTTCAAGTTTCACTTCCAGAGAGTGCCACGCTCCAGACAAAGGTTTTCAAGAAAGACTTTCTAATATCTAAATCTATATTTGATGTCAACAGATCTCTTTTCTGTAGAAACACTTTCCTTGCCTGTGCCAACCTACATTTATATCGTCTGTTCTTTGTCAATCACTGGTTATTTTGCTTCCTAAGTAGCAGAAATCTCCTACTTTCTTTAGCTTTTCACCTGCCAATTTTATGTCAATAGGGGTTTCCGATTTCTTTTGGCCGCATTCGATTATTTTTGTTTTACATTAATTGATTTTCATCATGAATATTTTCCTCTTACCAATTAAAAACTCATTCAAATCCTCTGGTGAATCAGCTAAGATGACAATGTCATCAACAAATCTCCGAGCTGAAATTACTTCTCCTCGGATCTTTACTCCTACTTTTAATTTTCTCTAATTTTCTTCATTGCTTGTTCAATCTAGATTGAAAAAAATGGATTACAGCTCTGCCTTACACCTTTCTGAATACCTGCTTCTCTCTCATGACCTTCGAACGATTAACTGCAGTCTCATTTTCTGTATGGATTGTAGATCACCCTCCTATCACTATACTTTATTCCAATCCTTTTCAAAATGTCAAGTGTAATAAATAATGGTTATTTACCACCCAAATTAATTGGGTACCGGTACATTAAAGTGTTACCAGCTGAAAAGTGATCCTTTTATTAGCAACAGTACATCAGCTCTAGTCTGTATTTGCATGGGTTATTGGACATATACTTCCCGAATCTACATTTTCCCCTGAAGCCAACCAACATTTCATCAATAAGGCAGGTGATCCAATGCTGAATGCACTCTGTCAATTTCAGACAAATTTGTCAAATGCCTCAGAAATTGCTGTTGCAGGATCAAGCTTCTTACATAATTTCTGACATCAGGGTTGTTATAACTTAAATTTGAGAACAGAGTTGCAAATCAGTTTTCACAATCACACAATGAAAGGTCACTGGATTTTCGATATGCAGAAAAGAAAAAAAGAAAATAAAGAAGGAAGCTAAAGGAAGGAAGCTTGTAGTTTAACGTGACCGTTAATCTCGAGATCATGAGCCACGGGACCTCCTTTTTACGTGGAATCCGAACCACAGGACATGGCATTTCACTTCGAAAATCTCACATGCAATGACCGGGAATCGAACCCGGACCGCCTTGGTGAGAGGCATCCGCTGAGCCACCACGCCCCCAGAAAAAAAAGAAAAAAAAGAGAGCACTCACTTAGGATTATATGGCTTGCAAAAGAACCTTGAGTAACTTGATGGTGTATAAATAAATGAGACCTGGACAAGCACTGAAAAGGAAGATAAGAGAGAACATCTGTAAAAGGAGTAAGTAAAGAACAGCATAATGGAAAAAAGAATCAAATCTATATTTTTTTCTCCTTCTGTTTTCTTTTCCAATTTTCACTTCTTTCTACACCATCTACTATAAAATAGAAGATCTCATCAAAGAATGCTTCCTACTATGAACTCTATTAGCTGCAGAAGAACTGGTTGTTGTCCATTCTCCTGATGAGACCAGGAATTTGAAATGAGTTTGTCGCAGGCTATAGCAGAGACAGCTATTGAGTGGTTTGATGGCGCAAATGACCACCCCTGAAGAGTCAATGTGTCTTGCTGAGAAGATTGTCCTTTCTATGTTTTGCCCCTGGCTTACCTCTGTGTTTCTCCCTCCACCCCCCAACTGCATACCATTGTGTTTGTCCTTTCTCCAGCTTTCTATCCCTTTTTTCCCCCTAACCATTGATAATTTGTTAATTATTCTATATTCTTTGGCTGTTAATTCCAATTGTTGTGGTGAATAAGTGATCTGGATAAATGCACAGTCTCAGACTGTGCCAGATGGGCATAGCACTCCTATATGCCATATTTGTACAGAATAAAATATAATTTTAAATAAGACCTACCTTTATTAAATGATTCCTAGTGAAGATAGCCCAAAGCATGAGAGCCTCCACCATGGTAGGCTCCTGCTGACCCAAAGAGACCCTTTTCACCTTTATGGATTCCTTCAGCAGCCTCATGACCATAACCTCCATGATCACCATAATAGTCAGCGTGGCCTCTCACATCATGGAGCCCCCTACTGGCACCTCCATGACTGTCTGAACCAAAATGCTCCTGTGCTCCTCGGAAGCCGGCTGTGAAAGCATCTGATGCGCCTTTACCATGTACTGTCTGAAGTCCATGAGCACCATAGTAATCTCCAGTATCTTGTGCACCGCCAAGATGACCCTCATCATTATCATCATCATAATACTTGGTGTCATGACCTGTTAACACATGGTAATACACAAATTCAAGTCAAGTTGAAGTATTTACTGTTGCATTTCAGGGTAATATTCAGTTTTACTACAATTTACAGGGTAGGATTGAGACATCAAGGCTGAGGTTGTATGGACACTTAAAGAGAATGGAAGAGAAGAAGATTCCCAAGAGGATATATGAGATGCAGATGCAGAAGAAACGACCAAAGGGAAGACCAAGAGATAGATGGCTGAAAGGAGTGGAGGAATGTGTCAAGAAGAGAGGCGAGGACTGGACCAGAGTGACAACGAAGAAGTGGTGGGAAAAAAGGACTAAGTGGCGAGGCTTATGTTCCAAACAGACCCAGCCTGGGGCTGGAAACTGTACAAGATGATGATGATGACTACAATTTACAGTATAGCACAGACAATGGATGAGGAGCTACAGGGGCAAGGGATGAATAGTTTTGCAGAACAGATGGTGATTTTGGTGGTTATAATTGGTTTAAAGGACAGAACATTATGGTTATCTTCCCTTTCACAGAAGATAAATGGAATACAGTAAACACTCACTAATTTGGACTGATGGGGACGAGGTCCAGTCCGAATTATAGAAATGCTTTCAAGCTATAATTAGGAATATAGTATACAATGTATGTAATTGTTAAAGGTATGAAGACCTTAAAATCAAATTGCCCAACACCATTAAAGACATTGAGTTCATTAAAAAATGCAGAGACCACAAATTAGTACCAAGCCATCTTAAAACTTTTCAAAGAAAAACATTCAACCCGCCTAGACATTTATACAATGGCCCAACATCATGTAATAATGTACACTAGTGATTTTTTAATTTATTTTTATGTATGGATGTTTTTCATTTTTCACACAGTATTTCATTTTGAGACTGAAGAAGAGAAAATTGTACATCCCGAAACACAGGCGCGGATCTAAAGCTTGGTTTGGGGGGGGTCAGAGAATCGATCTAGAGTTTGGCTTTGGGGGGGGGGGGGGGGGGGGGTCAGAGAATCGAAATTGTTAAGAAAAATGATATCACTAAAAACGCAATCACAAAATAACCAAACGTACAAAACCAGACCAATTTTTTTGCAAGCTTCATGGATAGAAATTTGATGCGTTTAGCGAACCAAAAATATTCGTACAAATTGCAACAGCGTGTTTTGCGACTTTTACATCGAGCTTCGAGAAAAGTATCAAGGTAAGTTACAGTTTCGGCAAGTCAAGTTGGTACCGACAAAGGGAGAAAGTCACAGCTCAAATTGTCAACCAAGCTTGCAGTTTGGACGCCGGCAAAAAAAATTTATGCGAAAAAAGACCTAAATTCCTATCCGTTCATTGCTGCACATTCATCGTGACATCACTATAAACTTCGATTCGGTAATCACAAGATTTGCTAAACAAAGTAGACGAGTTGATTTTGTTGTACAAATAATCGTTTTTTATATAAGAGGTTTGAAGTTGTAAATATGTACAGTTGTAACAGAACATAATAATTCGAATAAAGATATTTCAGTAAGTTGAATAAACTGAAAAAAAACAGTTTTTCAGTTAAAATTCGTTAAGATTTATTTGTCTGGTAATTGTGTTTTCGTTTTTTGAGTTTGCAAAAAAATTTGGTCTCCGTTTGGGGGGGGGTCATGAACCCCGTGACCCCCCCCCCCCCCCCCTTGAATCCGCGCCTGCCGAAACATGTCCTTAATTAAAGTTTGATCTTTCAAACGCATTTTGTATTGATTGGGCAGAAATTAATAGATTTGTTTCAAATTAAAGAAAGACTAGATGACCAACAATAGGGGCAGATGACCTTGCTGTTCTGCCCCTTAAGCAACAATTGACTACTACTACTAAAGTTACAATACATATTCAAAGGCTGTATATGTATCCCTATATACATTTTGTCTTAGCGATGTATATTTACCTCTATCACTCATATTAGTTGCTGTATTCTAGCGAGGACAACAGTACAACACTTCCAACCACTTTTAAGCAATCATAGAGATAGAATTTAACACAATGTAACAGTAACTCGTCATGTGGGTTTCAAAAAGCGAACTGAGCAAGCACTGCCTTTGTTGCGTGCTTGTGACCAATAATGATACATACGATACTTATTATTGGCTGCGAGTGGAGTGAATGGGAAGGGGGATGCAATCAACATTTAACAATAGATAGCCTTGGTTTGAATGTTGTCTGGCGCAGTACTGCAGCGATGAAAACCTGTCCAAATTATCCACATTCCAAATTATTGAAGCCCGAAATTGTGAGGGTTCACTGTACTTGGTTTAGCAGCTGTTATGAGATGCTTCACTGACAATTGGAAAGAGCCTTAAGAGAGGTTGTAATCTAAAATAATTTCTATGGATTACAAATTTCTATGTCTGGTTAAGACCATTTATAATTGCTATGCAAACCATAGAATATTTAAATGGTGACTATATGGCAATCAATAGCTTCAGCCATTACATCACTAGTTTCTGTAGGAGTGAGAATTTTTTGGGGTAAGATAGTCAAGAAGTCGCACAAGTCCAAGTTACTGCACATGATTGTGGATGTTAAATGGTGCTTATAAGGAGATTTAGGAAAGGGCTTATCTCTATCTAGTGTGACCTCAGCTGGAGTATTGATTCAGAATTTGGTTTGGAAAAGTTTGATTGATACCATACTTGATAGGCATTCTGGAGCAAGATTAGGGGTATACTTTTAATTTATAGGGAAAGAATGTCTGGGTAGATATTTCTGGGAGATTTATATCATAAATAATATTATTGGTTCTAAGTCCCTGCAACTACTGTGGGTTTTAGAGATGCCAGAATTGTGCCCTGAATGGGATCTTTAACAAGCCAGTAAATGTACTGACACAGCTCCCTTGCATCTGTGTATCCTCAAATGTCAACTGACTGAGCCAGGATTTGATTCTATAACCTTTAGCACAGTAGGCAAGAGATATAGATGATTTGATCATTCTTGTAAAGTTCAACTCAAGTTTAAAGCAACATCTTAATGAAGTATAAACGTCTAGCATATAGAAAACCAAAACACACATTTACACGTGTCAAAATCCAACCATGAATTACAAAACAATAGTTCTTTGGCAAAGACAATTCACTTCAAAATTTCCCTTGGAGCACGAAGATAAATTCAATGGCTTACATGTTCCAACCTTTGCTCCACTCCACAAAGACCAAATATTCAACTTATGGATATCACACCCCATTGATCATCACCAGATATTTTGAAATGAAAAAGAATTTAGTCTCTTTCATAGTAATATACAATTACCGTTTGGATATGTCATTTTCACAAAATTGTTTTATTTTGTATTATCAATTTTATCATCATCTTCATTTCCCATTTCCAGCTTCCTGGGTTGGGTTGTGAATTAAAGACCTCCATCATTGCCTGTCCCTCCACCACTAATCTCCTTTTTTAAGTACATCTTCAGGTTTTCTTCCCCTCTTCTCTATGCACTTCCAGACTGCATACGTCCATCTCTTTCGGGGTCGTCCTGGTGGTCTCTTCCCTGTCATCATTTTGGAAAATGCTTTCTTTGGTACTCTCTCCTCCTCCAACCTCATCATGTGACCATACCACTTTAACTTTGTTGTTTCTATCCTGTCCTGCAGTTTCAAGATTCCTGTCCTTTTTCTTATCTCTACATTTGTAACTCTATCTCTTCTTGTCTTGCCCTCTATGCCTCTTAGAAATGTTATCTCCGCTATGGTACTTGTATTCTACTCTCTCTCTTTTTGTAGTAGTCCATGTTCCAGCTGCACATGTTAGTATAGGCTCGTAACCTTCGGTGGCGTAGTCGGTAGCATGCTGAACTGCTATGCCCAAGATAGCGGGTTCAAACTCGGCCAAAGTCGTCGGATTTTTTAAGAGCGTTAAAAATCCTTCAGTATGCCTTCCTTCGGAGGGGAAGTAAAGCCGGCGGTCCCATGTCATAGATTTATGGCATGTAAAAGATCCATTCACAGACTAAACTTGTGTAAAGCAAAATTTGTTAGGTTAGATTTCGTCAGAACGCTCTATCAAAGTTCCAACGTTCACCACTAGGTATCATTGATATCTGGTGGCGAAAGTTGGAATTACTTGAAATTGAACGGAACTTGTAGCTCACCCTTTAGGGTATCCGCTGGAAGCAGCTACAGACTCAGGCGAGCTGAACATGTCCTCGGACACTCCCGGCACTAAAAGCCATACGATAAATAAATAAATAAATAAAATAAATAACATTTATTTCGAACCTCTCTGTTCCAAAGCATACCCCTTACACTCGGATAAAAATTGCATGCATTTTGTATTCTCCTTCCAGTTTCCTTTATCCAGTTTCCTTTATCATCAATTTAATGCCCATAATTGTTACAGATCTGATTTTTTAAACTATTTTGATACCCTGTATTTTTTATCAATGTTTCAAAGGAACAAAATCCAAGTATAATATATATTCAAACTTTGCTCGCAATTATAATAGTTTCTTTTAAGAAACAATTACTGAGGAGAGCCATAATGTGCCCGAAACTAGAACCAATTAATATACAGTAATTCAATTTATTGGTCTCCCACAAATCCAACCCCTCGTCCTCGTCGTGGGAGATGGGCAACGTAATGAAGTAGGGGATTGCCTGTAGGGGTGAAGTACAGTCGGGACTTTGTGTGCCTCAAGACCGCTATGGTAGCTGTGAAGGCCCTACAGGAACGCTGAAGAAATTACGGCTAACGGGGCTCTGGTGAAACAACTGCTGCCTTGTAGTTTGGAGTTGGTTCTTCAAAGGCTAAGGGAAGAAACCCTGACAGAAAATCAGCCTGGTGCCTCAGGCCTAAGGTGGCAGTCCCTCCAAGGCACTCGGAGGCAGTGGGTTAATCACTCGCCCCTCTTAAATAAACTGATTACTGAAACTGAAGCGAAATTACAAAACCGGACGGATAACCTGATGACGACTTTTGGCATGAAAAGGATTACGAAAATCGGTTTCTGGAATGTGAGGACCTTGATGGAGAAAACCAGACTGAAACAAGTGACACGGGAGATGAAGAACTATGGGCTGGATATCCTAGGATTGAGTGAGGTGAGGTGGCCAGGATTTGGTGAAATACAGACAACAGAGATGGAATTACATTTCTCTATTCTGGGGGCGATGAGGAAGAACACAGGGATGGAGTGGGGTTGCTGCTCAACAGAAATGCAAAGAGGAGCCTTATGGAGTGGAAGCCAATTTCTAGCAGGCTCATGTTTGCTAGGTTCAAGACAAAGATCAGGAATGTGATCATCATCCAATGCTATGCGCCTACAGAACAATCGGAGCCAGAGAAGAAGGAAGAATTCTACCAAATGCTGCGAGATGCCACAAGACAAACAAGTAAGAAGGACATTCTCATTGTTATGGGAGACTTCAACGCGAAGGTGGGATCAAACAATGAGGGGTTGGAGCAGATCATGGGTAAACATGGCCTTGGTGAGATGAATAACAATGGGGAGAAATTTACGGAATATTGCGCCAGTCAGGATTTGGTGATGGGTGGCACGGTGTTTCCTCATAGGCGGTGCCACAAGGTCACCTGGGTGTCTCCTGATCAAGTCACAGAAAATCAAATTGATCACATCGCGGTGAGCAGGAGGTTCAGAAGAAGCTTTGAAGATGTTAGGATCAAGAGAGGAGCGGATGTCGGTAGTGACCATCATCTTATGGTTGCCAATTTCCGCATGAAGATCGTGGCAGTCCGCCGAAAGTTTATCACTCGGCACAACAAGTTTGATGTGGGCAAGCTTAAGAACCAGCAGAGATTGGACCAATTTAAACTGGAGCTCAGAAATAAATTCCAGGTGTTGGACTCCGAGACAGAGAAGGATGTAGAGACTGTGTGGAGCGAGGTAAAGAATATTTTTGTGGAGACCAGTGAGATGCAGCTCGGGTACAAGAACTACCTGCGGAAAGAATGGATATCCGATCAGACCTGGGACAAGATAAATTATAGAAAGGAGATTAAGGCTAAGCTCAACACCTGCAAGACTAGGCAGCAGAAGGCTCTCACACAAGCAGAGTATTCAACAGCAAACAGGGAGGTAAAGAGGAGTGTGCAGAAGGATCATAGGAGGTGGATTGATGAACACGCGGTGAAAGCAGAAGAAGCAGCAAGAAGGGGGGACGTTAAGGAGCTCTATGGCATCACAAAGATGCTTTCGAAGAAAGGTTTTAATAAAACTAGGCCTGTGAAGAGCCAGACGGGCGAGATCCTCACGACGTGTGAACAGCAGCTGACTAGATGGAGAGAAAACTTTGCGGAGGTTCTTAATAGAGATAAAGGACCAGAAAGTAAGCAGCGAGGAGGAGATGAAGAGGAAGCAGAAAGTGACCCGGACATCAGCCTCGACTCCCCAACTCGGGGCGAAATACGGACAGCGTTGAAGCAGATAAAGTGCGGGAAGGCACCAGGTCTGGATAATATCCCAGCAGAAGTATTGAAAGCAGACCTGGATATCACGATCAATCTGCTGCACCCGCTGTTGGAGAAGATCTGGAAGGAGGAGAAAATACCAACCGACTGGAAGAAGGGGTTGATCGTCAAGTTACCGAAGAAAGGGGACACCACAAACTGTAATAACTGGAGGGGAATCACCTTGCTGTCCATTCCAAGCAAAGTACTGGCGAGAGTCATCCTGAATCGTATAAAAGACTGCGTAGAAAAAAGGCTTCGGAAGGAACAGGCTGGATTTCGACAACATCGCAGCTGTGTGGATCTCATCAACACCCTCCGAATCATCCTGGAGCAGAGTGTGGAGTGGCGGAATACCCTTTACCTCACATTTGTTGACTTCGAGAAAGCTTTCGACTCCGTAAATCAAAGAATCATGTGGAAGACCCTCGAGGAATATAAAATTCCAACAAAGATCATCAGAATCATGGAAGAGATGTACGAAGGGTATGAGTGCCAGGTTCTACACGAAGGCAAATTAACAGAAAAGATAAAGGTCAGTTCCGGAGTGAGACAGGGGTGTGTCCTTTCCCCCACTTTGTTCCTGTTGGTCCTGGATAGTGTGATGAAGAAGGTAATGGGAGGACGGAAGAGGGGTATTCAATGGGGTATAAATGACAGGCTTGAAGATCTGGATTTCGCGGACGACATTTGTCTTATGGCACAACGGTACCGAGACATAGAAGATAAGCTGGGGAGGTTGCAGAGAGAAGCAGAACGTGCAGGACTGATGATTAATACCAACAAGACCAAAGAGATGAGGATAAATTCTGACGTCACGACTAGCTTGACAGTCAACGGAAAGGAAATTGAGCGAGTTGAGTCCTTCCTCTACCTTGGGAGTATAGTCACAAATGATGGGGGAGCAGAGGAAGATGTTCGAAGCCGTATCAGGAAGGCAAATGGTGCCTTTGTCCAGCTCTACCCCATCTGGAGAAATAGAAACATTTCCAGGAAGACCAAGCTCCGCCTTTTCAATAGCAACGTAAAGTCGATTCTTCTCTATGGCTGTGAAACATGGAAAGTCACAAAACCGATCAACAACCAGCTACAGGTGTTCATTAACAGATGTCTGCGTCGCATCATGAATGTGAGGTGGCCGGACATAATCTCAAACGAAGATCTTTGGACCATCACCAATCAACAACCGATTAGCATCCAGATCAAGGAGAGGAAATGGCGCTGGATCGGTCACACACTAAGGAAGCCGGACGGAGCTGTTGAGAGGGCGGCGCTAGACTGGAATCCTCAAGGTGCCAGGAAGCGAGGTCGACCTAAGAAGACCTGGAAGAGGACGATCGAAAATGAAATTGCAGAGGAGGACAAGAACTGGAGTCAAATGAAGAGAATAGCCAGGAACCGTACTGCGTGGAGGAATTTCACCAAGGCTCTATGCTCCGGAAGGAGCGGCAGGAATTAAGAAGAAGAAGAATTCAATTTATTGACATAAGGAGTATTTCTTTTAAGTTAAACTATGTCAATGGAATAGTAACTTGGGCAAGAGTTCCTTTGTGGTGAGAGGAGAAATGGAATGAAATCATTTACCATAGCCATCCAAATGTTCAGAGGTTTAAGAAGCTACAGTAGTTGGGCAGAGTAAAAAAAAACAATGGGGGAGGAGTTGTAATTAGATTTGTGGGTAACAAGGTGTTAAATCGTTACTAAACTATCAGTATAATATTTTATGGTGAGTTCTAAAGATGTTCACAAAAGTAAAGTAATTATACTGCATAATCAATTGTGGCCATAGCCAAGGTATGTTACTAACAGAATAGCAAACAGTATAATGATAATAATAATGCTATGGATTTTACATCCCCTTACATTAGTGTGGCATTTAGAGATGCCAGGGTTCCAAAATGTTTGCTCCGAAGGGAATCTTCACCGCGTCAGTAAACCTACTGACATGGCTCCCTCACATATAAGCACCCTCAAATGTCAACTAACTGCGCCAGGATTCTACCCCACAACCTTGGGCACAGTAGGGAAGAACGTTGCCACTACGCCACGCAACCAGTCAGAAAACAATGTACCGTATATCCTACCACCAGGACAATGACATTTGTCCAGATCTAAGGAGTGTCTACATCAAAGATGTGTTTCACTGCATGCAGTTGAACTTAGTTAATTTAAAGTTGAAGGGATTGACAATAAATCAAATTATTCAACAAATTATATATACTGTATATCAGAATAATGGTTTCCTGAGGGATGCAGAATAATTTTCATGAAAAAAGGCTAACAAATGATTATCAAATTTCAAATATTATGCTCATTCAGTTAAAAATATCCTGTATCCCTAGGGGAACAGTTATTCCAAGGCCTTGGTGGCCTAATTCTTTAAAAAAGGGAGCAAGCTCATTGGAATGCAGTCGCAATAAATCAGAAACCTCTATGGACATTGTACCCGATACCTAGTTTAGGCTATCGGCTACGCCAGCAGACATTAAGCCGTAGTTGAGGTTTTGGGAAGAGTTAGGAAAAGATAGCGCATCGATCGAGTCAAGAAGAATGTCAAGATGACGTAGGAGGTCTAGGATCAAGGAGGCACTGACATCTGTAAGAAAATTGAATTATGGATAGAGATGTGAAGCTTTATTGAGATATATATGGAATATGGTAATTAAACATCTTAGAAGAGAAGATATAACATGCATTATATGTGGAAATAATTGTAAGGAAGTTAGATAACCCTTAAGTTATTTTATAACGGAATAGCCAAGATGATGTGGGTTCGAGACTATGATTGTGACGCGAGAGCACAGTGGTGGGGGACGACACCACTTGTCTGCGCCAGGCAGATAAGTGAGAAGACAGTGCCGGCACATTCAGTGGAGCTCTGTCAGTCGAGCAAGTAGGGTCGAGCTCTGTAGCACAAGCGAGACGCACGGTGAAGGTCGCGTAGCATACCGAAACTGTCACGGCAGAGTGTAGGCGACAGTTTCAGCATCGCCGAGCAGCGAACGCCAAGCAGGTCGTTGATCCAGGGGGACTTGCCGAGCAAGCAATCACAGACGGCCGGGATATGTTAGAACAGCACTGCAAGTAGTTGGAGACTTTATTACAAGCTACATTTCAACGCAGTTTAAACACAGCTTTTATGAATAACATTATGACTATGCTTTTTCGTAACGCATTCAAAGTTACTTTAACAATTTCAAGCAAACGGAATGTTGTTAGCATATGCACTGATGAACATTAGATCGTGCATTAATGACATTTATTTCTTATGCAGTTTCATGAATTACCAAATACAGACAACTACAGGGTGTTTCGTAAACTTGGGCACTCTCAAGTAAAATTTTATTTTACGAAAGTGAGACTTAGCAGTTATTAGAGATTGATCTTTCAATACTCAAACTGAACATTTAATGGAACAGTGGCGTAACTTAGAAGAGGAATAGGGGGTCCGCTGTTTCCATGAACTTTCGAGAGGAGTTGGACAATATCCGCTATGGGTAATCCGAAGTTCAACATGTCAGAGTAGACGCAGATAGAGACAAGATGGCACCGCAGAGCGATGGATTCGATTCCTGACGAGAGGAGTCCACCAGCTGATTCACTTGGGATTTCGAAGGCAATCGTCATTTCATGGATGGAATGATATTCACGCCGATCTTTCGAGAAATTCATTATGTAGGGAAAATCGACGATCTTGGAAATTTAATTACAGCTGATTATGAAAGGTACTGTAAGAGTTATAACTACCTGATACGATTATTTTCATGAATACTGGGCACACATGTATATTTTTCTAATAGGAGTGATACGATTATTAAGACATGGTTTGACTTTATATACTTCGAATTTGCTAGAATATGGAGTGACCATATGATATGGCAGGCATCATTATACGAAATTCTCACCATTGGTTGGCTTTATTAAGCAGATGTTTGGTCTTTTAGACATTTTTCCAGCAAGGATATTTTTCATGAATAGTTATTTTTTGTGTAACGAGTATTTCGAACTCGTGATCTGCAATTGATTATCTAAAATTACTTCGTCAGTTCATTGCATACTAGCGAGTGTGTATTATTCATCAGTAGGGATTTTTTCCATTGGATTGTTTGGAGATATTAAGAAGTTATTCACTTTAGTGAATGAACATCGCTTTTATATGACAACTAGAAACTTGTTGATTCCTATCTGGTACATTCACTCATATAGTCTACGAGATGGGGTCTTTCGTATTTATACGATTGTATGGTGGCTACTCATCTTACCCATCGTTCAGGGAACTATCATCCAAGTCGACGGGGCGAGGTCTTTCGTATTTATACGACTGTACGGTGGTTACACATCTTACTTGCCATTGAGGGACTCATTTTTATCATCCGAGTGTACACGAGATTGTAAGTGAATCAAACAAGGAACTACTAGTCACATATCAGTCGAAACTTTGTTAAATAAAGTAACGATAAATGTCAGCAGGATTGCATTTAGTAATTCTTGTTTGCCAATCCAATATTTTGTTGCTATACTCTTTTGAGAGTGATTTCAGTTTAACAGCTGTTACAGCTGATGCTTTTGATGAGTTTATAATTGTGTTTGATACCTTTGAGAAGGATTTAAAGTAATTGAATCTAGTAAGATTAATCATTAATGGTCAGAATTATTTTAAGGCAGATCAGTATTGCAGATTTTGATATGAGAAATTATAGCACATTGGTGTTTTTTCTGTGATGTGAATTATGAAAATTGTAAGAGAATTTATGCTATTGGAAAGTAGATTTTAAATTACTGAAGTAATATTTTTCCAATTGTTTAAGAAGTTGTCTAGATGTGATCAGATTAATTACAGTTATTGGAGATTGTGTGCGTTGATAATTTGAAGCCAGTTATATATTTTTTGTAGATCATGCAACATGGTTAAGTGGAGTTTGTGATAGGCATTTTGTGGAAGTTGCCATGTGATAGTTGCAACGTTGATAATGTATTTTGAGGCAGACATGAGGTCGTCGTACCCAGTCTAGCGTATTTGTTGAGATTCATGCTGTATGTGCTGAATATTTATGGAGTTTTGTGTAATAATTGTTGTATTCAAATGTGATATTTGAAGTATTGAGGAAATGTAATGTCGTTGTGGATAGTTAGATCCAACGTGATGTCGTGGAGGCAATAATATTTTTGGCATGATAAATTAAATACGAGATATAACTTGGAAGTGATAAAACTGTAAGACAACGTTCTATAAACCTTATTAAACAATTTG
The DNA here is from genome assembly GCA_946902985.2 of Meconema thalassinum. Lineage (NCBI taxonomy): Eukaryota > Metazoa > Arthropoda > Insecta > Orthoptera > Tettigoniidae > Meconema > Meconema thalassinum. The sequence continues at coordinate 335,833,715 of OX336391.1, read as the reverse complement.
TTAGGAAATTAAACAAATAAATAAAGTTGATAATACAAGATTTTCTGAAAATAATAATTAATGAAATAATAATCTGAGATTTAAGCATATTAACGATCTGACCTAATGAAATAAAAATCAGAATGACTAGATGAAATAATGAAAAACTAAATAACCAGAAGATTGAAATTTAAATAATTTGATAAATTAAATTTTGGAATAAATCAATGAATTAAATAGATGGATGAATTAAAGATTGGATAAATTAAACTGATTGAAATAAATTAATAGACGATTGTAATGATGATGAATAACTGAATTAGAAGGTGATAATTAATTAAAGAAGCTGATGATTAATGAATTTATATGGAATTAAATAAATTTAATTGAGAGATAATTTGAAGGAATTGCAACTTGAGTTGAGGATTTAAATGATTAAATGGTGATGAATTAAGGATTCTGACAGGAATATGTAGAATTTTGAAGTGAGAATTAATGTGAGAAATATTTAATTTTGATGATGACGATAACGATTACCAATGAGCCATGAATTTTCTGTAATTCACAGATAAGAGATTATGAATGACAATGTAAATAGTGTAAATCAATTATTCGATGTTTAGGAGCATTTGACTAACATGTTCAACATTTAAATTATGCCATGCAAACCATAAATTACTTGATGTTTAATATGTGTGATTATAATATGTGTATGTTTAGACAGATTAATAACTTTTTTAAATCCACATTGATGATGTTAAATTAAAGAGAAATTAGGTCTCAGGTTTCACAAATGTCAGTGACGAAAGACATAGTGCTACAGTGATCCTGAGAACCCAAGAGAACTTTAGAGATTTTTCTTGTTATGTGGATGAATATTTTTGGATTAGAAAAGAGATGGTTCGATTTTTGGACAATGACAATTTAACTTTGGCATTCGACCATACTCTCAGGTAGGAGTTATATTTAAAATGTCTGTCTGACTATCAAAGTAAAATAAATTTGTTTTTATCTTAGTTGTGATCTGATGATGGTGTGATTTTCCTTTTTCTTTCCTTGTCTTGAGTAAGGCTTATCCGGAAAGGAAGTGGTTTGCTAGGAATTCAGTTGATGGCGCCCATTTATATTTGCATTATTTTTATTAAACTTATGCCCGTAACGACCCTAGAGATACTTTGTCTCGTGATACCCACTGCTTTTTCGAGAACTCAGCTGAATTTCCGACACATTCCTTATTTGACTAGAGGTTCATTTAACTCCGCTCTGTCCTGGAACTCCAGGAATGCGATGTTATAGCAGATGGGTCATCGCATCCCCAGGACGAACGGGTACAGAGAGAGAGGGAGAATTGGCTTTATCCAACTAGTGGGGCTTCGATTTTGTTTATTCTATGGAATCACATCAGATTTAGATTACTGAGAGATTGATCTCAAGTTCATTTAAGTGTGTTACAAAATTTATTAAACTTAGTCAGACAATGTACTTGTGTGCCCATTCCAGTGTTCATGTTAATCGTATTAGTAATATCATGTTAGTTATAAGACATTTTTTCCTATACCCAAGTGAATGCAGGAATTGAGACATTGTGATGTGTTGTTGTCTAACGTCTCTGTATAAAACGTATATTGAAAATATAATTATGTTGCCAGAAGATTTAGCTAAGGTGTTAGGAGAGTTACAGACGGGTATGTCTGGTATTGCAGAAACTATTTCTAAGATGGAAACGGAAGTTAAAGAACAAATTAATAGTTCAGAAGCTAGATTAGAAGCTAGATGTACAGAAAATGTGCAATCATTAGAGACTAGGCTACAGACTAGTACTGAAGAAAATTTAAAATTATTACAGTCAAATAGCAAAGATGAGTTGATGTTATTAGAGACTAGGCTACAGTCAAATAGCGAAGTCAACTTGAAAGACAATTTTAAGTCATTAGAAGAAAGGCTACAGTCAAATAGTGAAGCTAACTTGAAGGATAACTTTAAATTATTGGAAGAGAAATTACAAGCTCGTAGTGAAGAAACTAACACTGAATTAGAAAACAAGTTAACTAGATTAGAGAATAGCTTAACTTTAAAGAATAATGAAATGCTGAAGACTTTACAATTAGACATAATTGCAGTAAATATGAAAGGAGAGGAAAATGTTCAAATATACTGCTCAAAAAAATTAAAGCACCACTTTTTTCAAAGGCCACCAAATTTTGAAAAGTTGACCTACAAGCTCGAAATCTCAGTATGACGTTTGTCCTGACGCCTACCAAGCATATGCTTCAGCACAACTCCCCAACTTGAGTAGTTTCGGGGTAGCATCCCGAAAACCAGCCCATTTTCGAAAACCGCAAATTGAAGTTTGCGAAAAACGCTGCAGGACTTGTCGCAGGTTGCCAATGCAGTCGAAAATGAATGAGTCTTGCTCTTAAAGGTTCCACAAACACGTAGAAATCGTTACATTTGACGTTTGGGCATTTTCAACCCCCTTCATCATCCCCTAAACATGGACTACCATTGGGGGCGTCTGAGAAGGTACCGGGTGTGTTTAACCATCTGAAAACCTGCACACCGTCCTCAGTTGCTGATTGCAGTAAGTTCTTAAGGCCTCCGGCAATGTCCACACCCCCTAACACCCTCAACTGGCATGGGACCAAACCACCCCCTCTCGATTCACCCCTAAGGAAGGTTTTAATCGAGATGTTTATCAGTGCTGTGAATGCGGGGGTCTTCCCCTACCGTTTCAAAAAAGGAGCTGTGCCTTTGTCACCACCCCTTCCCCCGCAACCCCCGTTTGTATGATTTTTCGAATCAGGCCCTTTTTAAGGGCTGAAACGAGGTCTTAATCGCTGAAAGGGCTGTAAAGGTCCTTAGAAGTAGCGGTGACACGAAATCAACCCCTTCCGATCGATGATTGACATTCCGTCCCCGAAATTCGAAATTTTTGCACCCCCAACCCTCCCTGTCTGGACGCGTAACGCGTCATGGCAGAGTTTTCAGAGTTGGATGGAAATGAAGCTTATGGCCTGCAATGGAGCCCAAAACAGCAGGTTGGATGGAAATTCATCGGTAGGGTGGGAAACGGGACCAAAAAGGTTTCAAAAAAGTTAACAGCCTCTAGTAAGTACACCAATGCATAGGCAACCCACATCACGTCATTTTTCCCTCATTGCCAAACTTTGTAACCTATTGCCTATCATACGCAACCCACACGCACGGACGTGATGTGGGTTGCCTATGTATGGGCGTAATTACTGTAGGCAGTACACTTTTTTGAAAAATTTTGGTCCCGTTTCCCAACCTACCGATGAATTTCTATCCAACCTGATGTTTTGGGCTCCATTGCAGGCCATAAGCTTCATTTCCATCCAACTCTGAAAACTCTGCCATGACGCGTTACGCGTCCAGACAGGGAGGGTTGGGGGTGGTAAAATTTCGAATTTCGGGGACGGAATGTCAATCATCGATCGGAAGGGATTGATTTCGTGTCACCACTACTTCTAAGGACCTTTACAGCCCTTTCAGCGATTAAGACCTCGTTTCAGCCCTTAAAAAGGGCCTGATTCGAAAAATCATACAAACGGGGGTTGCAGGGGAAGGGGTGGTGACAAAGGCACAGCTCCTTTTTTGAAACGGTAGGGGAAGACCCCCGCATTCACAGCACTGATAAACATCTCGATTAAAACCTTCCTTAGGGGTGAATCGAGAGGGGGTGGTGTGGTCCCATGCCAGTTGAGGGTGTTAGGGGGTGTGGAAATTGCCGGAGGCCTTAAGAACTTACTGCAATCAGCAACTGAGGACGGTGTGCAGGTTTTCAGATGGTTAAACACACCCGGTACCTTCTCAGATGCCCCCAATGGTAGTCCATGTTTAGGGGATGATGAAGGGGGTTGAAAATGCCCAAACGTCAAATGTAACGATTTCTACGTGTTTGTGGAACCTTTAAGAGCAAGACTCATTCATTTTCGACTGCATTGGCAACCTGCGACAAGTCCTGCAAGGTTTTTCGCAAACATCAATTTGCGGTTTTCGAAAATGGGCTGGTTTTCGGGGTGCTACCCCAAAACTACTCAAGTTGGGGAGTTGTGCTGAAGCATATGCTTGGTAGGCGTCAGGACAAACGTCATACTGAGATTTCGAGCTTGTAGGTCAACTTTTCAAAATTTGGTGGCCTTTGAAAAAAGTGGTGCTTTAATTGTTTTGAGCAGTATATTAAGAAAAAATATTATTGAATTAGAAAGTAGAGGAGAAGAAAATATTTTTACTTTAAGAACAGACGTTATGTCCATACAGAAAGACATTAAATCAGATGTATCGAAGTTGAGATTCGACATCGATGGTTTAGTGGCAGATGTAGGCAAAATTCAAGAGTGGTCTACCGAAGTATCTTTCGAGACTAAAATTAAAGGTCTAGAAACGAATCTAGGTAATGAGATTAAAGATTTAAAGACAGTAATTGGGACCATTAAAGAGGAAGTCTTGGGAGAGGTCAATTCTAATTAAAAATCATTAGAAAATCAATTGCAGAAAGATATTAGGAAGATAGACGACGATATAGAGCAAAAGGTTAATGAAAACTTAGCTTTGTTCAAAAATAGAGTCGGTGCAATTGTGGAAGAACGGTATAGTGAGGTCGATGCCGAAGCAAAAGAGAAACGTGAAGGGTTAGATGAAAAATTAATCGCAGGTATGGCAAACTTAGAAGCGAGGTTTACGGAGAACAAGGAAGCGATGAAGATAGATTCAACTCTATTTAGGACAGATGTTGATCTGTTAAAGGAACAAGTCGCGTCAGTAAAGAATACGTGCGAAGGCAAAATTGACAAGTTGAAAAACGACTTAGACGAGAGTAACAAAACGCAGAATGTTACATCGCTAGATGAGTTGAAGACGCAGGTCAAGACCGTGGAGAAATTAGCAGAAGACAGGATAACTAAACTAGAATCCATGTTTAACAGTTTCACCAGTCAGAATATAACATCAGAGGAAACATTGATAAATCAGACAGCGATAGACCGCAGTATGACTAATCAAGAAGCTAGCATGGGAGAAGACCGTCAAATGCAACCAAATGTGACATTCGAAAGGGCCAGTTCAACCCCTCAGGATAATCCAAGTTCGAATAGGAGTACGTTGGGTCCAAGCGAACGATACTCAGGTCCAGTCACCATTATTAGGAATCTGGATGACAAGCCGAGAAAGTTTTCGGGAAATACAGGAGTCACACCAGTCGAATTTCTGCGAGATATTCGAGACTACATGGCGGAACATAGGGTAGCCAAAGAAAGAGAGCTAAGGATAGTCGAACGCGCCTTAGATGGGTCTGCGCTTACTTGGTTTAGGGCGTTCAGAAGCAATTTTGCGAACACGGAGCAATTTGCCATAGCTTTCTTGAGGAGATTTTGGAGTGCCGAGGATCAACTTAACGTAAGAGCGGAAATGTACTCAAAGCGCTATTCTACGTCACATCCGACGCATTTTGCCAATTATTTCACGTCACAGCTGGCTAAATTACAGTTTCTGATTCCTCCATTGGCAGAAGAAGAGCTTTTGCAAGCTATAGCGAGACAGTTACCGATTGGGGTACAGCGATCACTAATAGCGTCGGGAGCCAATACACTTGAGCACTATGACGACATTTTACGGCGATTGGACTATACAAGCGCACAAGTTACGCCTAGAAATACCAGAAACGACAATAGAAACACGCAAGAAGTGAATGCGGTAGTCGTAGACAATGCAGCTCAAACGGACAGAAGAGATTCCTGGAAAACCGACGGAACGAAGGGAATCGAGGAAACATCCGTAACGCTCGAGGAAATGATCGATATAGAGGACCATATGAGAGGCCATACGATCAAGAAGCAAGAGATAGCCGATATAGAAATTATAACCAGAATTCCAGATATCAAGACAGGAATCGATATAACAATAGATATCGGGGCAGAAATAACTGGAGCCGAGGTCAACAGTATAATGGGAACGACAGGCAGGATGGCCGAAGAAACGATCCTAACGACAGACGAGATAATCGTGGATATGAGAGGTCGAGGCAAGAAGATAGACAGCCCAGTGCACCACCCGAAGAGACAGTGAGAGATGTCAATCGAGCAAGCACGAGTGGCGAAGGAAGAAACAAACGTCAGAATAACACGGAATCAAGATGCTAATCATTGGAAGTCAATCATCATTATTGAGAGTCAGAAAGAACCATCATGCTGAGTAAGGGAATTGTAGAGCTATCGTGTACATGTATTATATATAGAATGCCTGAGAGTGTATATTTTTTTCTCAATCCTGATTAAAAAAAAGTCCTCTCGGCACGCCGGAAGGCGGAGGTAGATTTCACCGGACAAACTTGGGGATAGGCGAAAATAGGCAGAATATGCAGATTTTCGTAGAAGGATCAGACCTCATTTAATGCGAGAAGGTATTTTATAATTGGAGCTTAATTAACTTTGTTTTTCGTCATTTTATGCTTATTTTAAACATTTTATTGTCTTATGGGAACGGTAACCTTCTTGTCATTTGGGGTCCATTTTTATACTTGTGGTCACACTGTCCTTATGCTAGGTTTCGACACTGATGTGCAACTATGTAACGGTATGTTACTTCTTCACGCAAAATTATATCTACCGCAGAGATTTTGGTTGGTTCCTCAGTTTAGGGGCTGCGACAACGCGGTCATGTAACCCCGTGTACTTTGGGATGGCTGTATTAGTCTGTAATTCAGGGAAGGACTGCAGACGGTCAATTTCAAGCAGTAGTTACTAATGTTGCTACCAGGTACTACCGTCAACGACACCTAGCTGTGAACTTGGCTACTAGATGCCACCGCAACCAGCAACTCGCAACGAACGTTGGAACTTCCCCTCCAAAGGAAAGCATACTGAGGGATTTTTGGCGCTCTTAGAAAATCCGACGACTTCGGCCGGCTTTGAACTCGCGACCTTGGGCATAAACATTCAGCATGCTACCAGTTACGTCACCGAAGCCGCTTCACACTTAGATGGAAATCTGAATCTGATCTCGTGCAAGTGCGTTATCTTGGCAACGTCTGATGGCTCATCCCTCATCAATTTAGTAGTGTTGCCATGGCAACCACTGATAGGTCTTGGCATTTTCTTATAATTCCGAAATTATTTTTCTCATCCCTTGGCATAATGGTGGGTTATATCAAAAATTCTTTCAGACAAAAGTTTTAGGTAATTATTATGGGAATATTGTCCATTTTGTACGGTTTTGATATTGTGCCTATTAAGAGAGATATGATTAATGTTTCCCGAAAAACCCACTTTTTCCCACCCCTTTGTTCAATGGTTGGTGCTATAAAAAAACTCTTCAAACATACATTTTTGGGCTTTATCCGACACATAGTATGAATGTTGAACGGATTCGATATTTCACATATTAAGAGAGTTATAGCAATATTTCACTTTTTCGAAAAAAAAGCCCCCCATTTTCACCCCCCAACGACCGATTTAGCCCAGTAACGAACTCGACCGAGATTTTATAGGTATACGTATTCGGTAAAAAATTCAAAGTGATTGGTACAAAATTACGGCAGTTATCGTGTCCACAATAAACTGATATACATATACATACATAAATTATATATAACTTTTGAACTGACGGTGGTTTTGGGGCCTGGGGATGTGAAACGCGAAGATATGTCGAAATTTTCCGGAAGTCGAAACATGGTACCCATTGCAATAGTTAGCTTTCTAACGAAATCTACCTCTGGTTGGTTCCTCAGTTTAGGGGCTGCGACAACGCGGTCATCTAACCCCGTGTACTTTGGGTGAGTGTAGAATCTGTCTGATACACGGTGTGAATTGTAATGGCTGTATTAGTCTTAATTCATGTAAGTACTGCAGACGGTCAATTTCAAGCAGTAGTTCCTAATGTTGCTACCAGGTACAACCGTCAACGACACCTAGCTGTGAACTTGGCTACTAGATGCCACCCCAACCATCAACTCGCAACGAACGTTGGAACTTCCCCTCCAAAGGAAAGCATACTGAGGGATTCTAGTGCTCTTAGAAAATCCGACGACTTCGGCCGGCTTTGAAACCGCGACATTGGGCATAGACATTCAGCATGCTACCAGTTACGTCACCGAAGCCGCTTCCCACTTTATCAGGCGGCTTTGGTGGCGTAGTCGGTAACATGCTGAGCTTCTATGCCCAAGATACCGGGTTCAAACCCGGCCGAAGCCGTCGGATTTTTAAGAGCGTTAAATATCCCTCAGTATGCCTTCCTTCGGAGGGGAAGTAAAGCCGGCGGTCCCATGTCATAGATTTATGGCATGTTAAAGATCCTTCCACTAATTGCACCTGTGTGAAGCTAAATTGGATAGGTTAAGAATGTATACAACGCTCTTAGGTTTCTATGTTCGTTGCCAAGAGCCGACTGCGGCGGCGTCTAGTAGCTCAGTTCTGAACTTGGCCTCGTAGTCGTTGACAGTGGCGCTTGGCGGCAAAAGTAGGAACTATCTGAAAAATTGTTAGTTGCAGTACTTAAATTAACAAACAGATAACACACACTAATACAGTCATCACAATTAACACCGGTTATCAGACAGATTCTACACACACCCAAAGTACACGGGGCTACATGACCGCGTTGTCGCAGCCCCTAAACTTAAGAACCAACCAACCAACCACTTAATCAGATGGAAATACTGAATCTGATCTCGTGCAAGTGCGTTGTCATGGCAACGTCTGATGGTCCATGCCTCATCAATTTAGTAGTGTTGCCATGGCAACCACTGATAGCTCTTGGCATTTTCTTATAATTCCGAAATCATTTTTCTCGTCCCTTGGCGTAATGGTGGGTCATATCAAAAATTCTTTCAGACAAAAGTTTTAGGTAATTATTAGGGGAATATTGTCCATTTTGTACGGTTTTGATATTGTGCCTATTAAGAGAGATATGATTAATGTTTCCCGAAAAACCCACTTTCTTCCACCCCTTTGGTCAATGGTTGGTGCTATCAAAAATCTTATTTGACATAAATTTTTGGCACTTATCCGACACATATTATGAACTTTGAATGGATTCGATATTGCACGTATTAAGAGAGTTATAGCGAAATTTCACTTTTTCGAAAAAAGCCCCCCATTTTCACCCCCTTCGACCGATTTAGCCCAGTAACGAACTCGACCGAGATTTTATAGGTATACATCTTCGGTAAAAAATTCGAAGTAATTGGTGCAAAATTACGGCAGTTATCGTGTCCACAAGAAACTGATATACATATATATATACATATATATATATATATATACATAAATTATATATAAACTTTTGAACTGACGGTGGTTTTGGGGTCTGGGGGATGTGAAACGCGAAGATATGCCGAAATTTTCCGGAAGTCGAAACATGGGACCCATTGCAATAGTTAGCTTTCTAATAAAATCTACCTAAAAAGGAGATGTACGGGAGAGATGTACCCGATACCTAGTTTAGGCTATCGGCTACGCCAGCAGACATTAAGCCGTAGTTGAGGTTTTGGGAAGAGTTAGGAAAAGATAGCGCATCGATCGAGTCAAGAAGAATGTCAAGATGACGTAGGAGGTCTAGGATCAAGGAGGCACTGACATCTGTAAGAAAATGGAATTATGGATAGAGATGTGAAGCTTTATTGAGATATATATGGAATATGGTAATTAAACATCTTAGAAGAGAAGATATAACATGCATTATATGTGGAAATAATTGTAAGGAAGTTAGATAACCCTTAAGTTATTTTATAACGGAATAGCCGAGATGATGTGGGTTCGAGACTATGATTGTGACGCGAGAGCACAGTGGTGGGGGACGACACCACGTGTCTGCGCCAGGCAGATAAGTGAGAAGACAGTGCCGGCACATTCAGTGGAGCTCTGTCAGTCGAGCAAGTAGGGTCGAGCTCTGTAGCGCAAGCGAGACGCACGGTGAAGGTCGCGTAGCATACCGAAACTGTCACGGCAGAGTGTAGGCGACAGTTTCAGCATCGCCGAGCAGCGAACGCCAAGCAGGTCGTTGATCCAGGGGGACTTGCCGAGCAAGCAATCACAGACGGCCGGGATATGTTAGAACAGCACTGCAAGTAGTTGGAGACTTTATTACAAGCTACATTTCAACGCAGTTTAAACACAGCTTTTATGAATAACATTATGACTATGCTTTTTCATAACGCATTCAAAGTTACTTTAACAATTTCAAGCAAACGGAATGTTGTTAGCATATGCACTGATGAACATTAGATCGTGCATTAATGACATTTATTTCTTATGCAGTTTCATGAATTACCAAATACAGACAACTACAGGGTGTTTCGTAAACTTGGGCACTCTCAAGCAAAATTTTATTTTACGAAAGTGAGACTTAGCAGTTATTAGAGATTGATCTTTCAATACTCAAACTGAACATTTAATGGAACAGTGGCGTAACTTAGAAGAGGAATAGGGGGTCCGCTGTTTCCATGAACTTTCGAGAGGAGTTGGACAATATCCGCTATGGGTAATCCGAAGTTCAACATGTCAGAGTAGACGCAGATAGAGACAAGATGGCACCGCAGAGCGATGGATTCGATTCCTGACGAGAGGAGTCCACCAGCTGATTCACTTGGGATTTCGAAGGCAATCGTCGTTTCATGGATGGAATGATATTCACGCCGATCTTTCGAGAAATTCATTATGTAGGGAAAATCGACGATCTTGGAAATTTAATTACAGCTGATTATGAAAGGTACTGTAAGAGTTATAACTACCTGATACGATTATTTTCATGAATACTGGGCACACATGTATATTTTTCTAATAGGAGTGATACGATTATTAAGACATGGTTTGACTTTATATACTTCGAATTTGCTAGAATATGGAGTGACCATATGATATGGCAGGCATCATTATACGAAATTCTCACCATTGGTTGGCTTTATTAAGCAGATGTTTGGTCTTTTAGACATTTTTCCAGCAAGGATATTTTTCATGAATAGTTATTTTTTGTGTAACGAGTATTTCGAACTCGTGATCTGCAATTGATTATCTAAAATTACTTCGTCAGTTCATTGCATACTAGCGAGTGTGTATTATTCATCAGTAGGGATTTTTTCCATTGGATTGTTTGGAGATATTAAGAAGTTATTCACTTTAGTGAATGAACATCGCTTTTATATGACAACTAGAAACTTGTTGATTCCTATCTGGTACATTCACTCATATAGTCTACGAGATGGGGTCTTTCGTATTTATACGATTGTATGGTGGCTACTCATCTTACCCATCGTTCAGGGAACTATCATCCAAGTCGACGGGGCGAGGTCTTTCGTATTTATACGACTGTACGGTGGTTACACATCTTACTTGCCATTGAGGGACTCATTTTTATCATCCGAGTGTACACGAGATTGTAAGTGAATCAAACAAGGAACTACTAGTCACATATCAGTCGAAATTTTGTTAAATAAAGTAACGATAAATGTCAGCAGGATTGCATTTAGTAATTCTTGTTTGCCAATCCAATATTTTGTTGCTATACTCTTTTGAGAGTGATTTCAGTTTAACAGCTGTTACAGCTGATGCTTTTGATGAGTTTATAATTGTGTTTGATACCTTTGAGAAGGATTTAAAGTAATTGAATCTAGTAAGATTAATCATTAATGGTCAGAATTATTTTAAGGCAGATCAGTATTGCAGATTTTGATATGAGAAATTATAGCACATTGGTGTTTTTTCTGTGATGTGAATTATGAAAATTGTAAGAGAATTTATGCTATTGGAAAGTAGATTTTAAATTACTGAAGTAATATTTTTCCAATTGTTTAAGAAGTTGTCTAGATGTGATCAGATTAATTACAGTTATTGGAGATTGTGTGCGTTGATAATTTGAAGCCAGTTATATAATTTTTGTAGATCATGCAACATGGTTAAGTGGAGTTTGTGATAGGCATTTTGTGGAAGTTGCCATGTGATAGTTGCAACGTTGATAATGTATTTTGAGGCAGACATGAGGTCGTCGTACCCAGTCTAGCGTATTTGTTGAGATTCATGCTGTATGTGCTGAATATTTATGGAGTTTTGTGGAATAATTGTTGTATTCAAATGTGATATTTGAAGTATTGAGGAAATGTAATGTCGTTGTGGATAGTTAGATCCAACGTGATGTCGTGGAGGCAATAATATTTTTTGGCATGATAAATTAAATACGAGATATAACTTGGAAGTGATAAAACTGTAAGACAACGTTCTATAAACCTTATTAAACTATTTGTTAGGAAATTAAACAAATAAATAAAGTTGATAATACAAGATTTTCTGAAAATAATAATTAATGAAATAATAATCTGAGATTTAAGCATATTAACGATCTGACCTAATGAAATAAAAATCAGAATGACTAGATGAAATAATGAAAAACTAAATAACCAGAAGATTGAAATTTAAATAATTTGATAAATTAAATTTTGGAATAAATCAATGAATTAAATAGATGGATGAATTAAAGATTGGATAAATTAAACTGATTGAAATAAATTAATAGACGATTGTAATGATGATGAATAACTGAATTAGAAGGTGATAATTAATTAAAGAAGCTGATGATTAATGAATTTATATGGAATTAAATAAATTTAATTGAGAGATAATTTGAAGGAATTGCAACTTGAGTTGAGGATTTAAATGATTAAATGGTGATGAATTAAGGATTCTGACAGGAATATGTAGAATTTTGAAGTGAGAATTAATGTAAGAAATATTTAATTTTGATGATGACGATAACGATTACCAATGAGCCATGAATTTTCTGTAATTCACAGATAAGAGATTATGAATGACAATGTAAATAGTGTAAATCAATTATTCGATGTTTAGGAGCATTTGACTAACATGTTCAACATTTAAATTATGCCATGCAAACCATAAATTACTTGATGTTTAATATGTGTGATTATAATATGTGTATGTTTAGACAGATTAATAACTTTTTTAAATCCACATTGATGATGTTAAATTAAAGAGAAATTAGGTCTCAGGTTTCACAAATGTCAGTGACGAAAGACATAGTGCTACAGTGATCCTGAGAACCCAAGAGAACTTTAGAGATTTTTCTTGTTATGTGGATGAAATATTTTTGGATTAGAAAAGAGATGGTTCGATTTTTGGACAATGACAATTTAACTTTGGCATTCGACCATACTCTCAGGTAGGAGTTATATTTAAAATGTCTGTCTGACTATCAAAGTAAAATAAATTTGTTTTTATCTTAGTTGTGATCTGATGATGGTGTGATTTTCCTTTTTCTTTCCTTGTCTTGAGTAAGGCTTATCCGGAAAGGAAGTGGTTTGCTAGGAATTCAGTTGATGGCGCCCATTTATATTTGCATTATTTTTATTAAACTTATGCCCGTAACGACCCTAGAGATACTTTGTCTCGTGATACCCACTGCTTTTTCGAGAACTCAGCTGAATTTCCGACACATTCCTTATTTGACTAGAGGTTCATTTAACTCCGCTCTGTCCTGGAACTCCAGGAATGCGATGTTATAGCAGATGGGTCATCGCATCCCCAGGACGAACGGGTACAACAACAAAATGGCAGGGGAAAAACTAAAGGAAGTAGGAGACTTCTGTTACTTAGGAAGCAAAATAACCAGTAATGGACGAAGCAAAGAGGATATAAAAAGTAGGTTGGCTCAGGCAAGGAAAGCATTTCTACAGAAAAGGAATCTGTTGACATCGAATATAGATTTAGGTAATAGGAATACATTTTTGAAAACCTTTTGTCTGGAGCATGGCACTATATGGAAGTGAAACTATTGGTGCAGCAGAAAAGAGGAGAATTGAAGCGTTTGAAATGTGGTGTTACAGGAGAATGATGAAGATCAGATGGGTAGATAGGGTTACAAACGAAGAGGTATTAAGACGACTGGGAGAGGAGAGATGTTTCTGGCAATTGCTAATGAAGAGAAGAGATAGGTTGGTAGGACACATACTAAGACATCCAGGAATAGCAAGCTTCGTAATGGAAGGAAGGGCCAAGGACAAGAACTGAGGGGTAGACCAAGGTGAGAGTATGTTAAACAGATTGCCTCGGATGTAGGGTGTGGTGGCTATGTAGAGATGAAACGATTAGCTCAGGACAGGGAGACATGGAGTGCTGCATCAAACCAGTCAAAAGACTGAAGACTCAAACAACAACAGCTCATAATACATTGGCACTGCTCATGGCATCATAGTAGCCTTGTAGTGGCCTTCCCAGTATGTGAAATGAAAATCCACAGCCTGCTTCCAGTCTCCGACCGGGTCAGGAATGGAATGAATGAAGCCCCCATCTAGCGGCGAGGATATGAACTGTGCCGGCTGCCGAGGCCTGACGCACTCCTCTGGGGCAATGATTAAATGAATGACAGATGAAATTAAATGATAGTGGAGAGTGTTGCTGGAATGAAATTTTGACAGGGAAAACCGGAGTACCCGGAGAAAAACCTGTCTGCCTCCGTTTTGTCCAGCACAGATCTCACATGGAGTGACCGGGATTTGAACCACGGCCCCAGCGGTGAGAGGCCGGCGTGCTGCCGCCTAAGCCACGGAGGCTTAATCCTTCCCAGCATGTACTAGCCAGAATCTTTGTGAGGTGCCCCATACTAACTGAAAGGCTCAATGGTACACTGGGGTAAAAAGCTGACAATACTGAATTGAGTTAACCGGATGAATATTTTTCAATATTTGAAATTTGTAGAAATATATAGATATATTGCAACCCTAGAATAAGAGGCCATAACTCAAAAAATACCTTTTAAAGTACTGTATAAATGTGAGGTATTTCATAGAATTCTGTAGAAAGGTTGGTATGTCCTTCACTGTGAATGAAGTACCACTAGGTAAAAAGGCAGTATGGATGGACATAAAGGTAATTGTAATTAGCAAAACTGAACCATTCATTATTTTCTACAGGACAGAAAATCAATTTAAAACGATAAACACACGGATATTTCGTCAGTGTGACGCCCAAATTTGAGCAAATGTCTGGAACAAGCTTACCGTACTTAATTCCCCAGGGTGTTCTGGGATCTTTTAGACTCATGTAAATCCAACATCGTTCCTAGAATTCATCATCCATTTTTCTTTGGTTTCAAACCGCAGAACTTGGATGAAGCACATTCAGCTGTTATTTGTCAGATTGAATGTGACGTTGATTAGGTGAAAGATGACTGTTTGTGACATTCTACCAGATCGTTATAAGGCTATAATGATACAGCACTCAACAATCAAACATATATCATTCTTTTAGAGTACCAAGTTGAACATATCGAAAAATCAAAGCCTTGAGTTGAGAAACTGATTTTATATTGCATTTTGAACTTAAAAATTGCTCTGCTGAAATACCGGTATTGCTGTTTTTGAGTTAAGGCTTTATTACTCTAGGTGTGCGATATATCGGTGTACATATAGGACTTTGAAGGGACCTCATGAAAGGTTTGAATTATTCACAATTTCAAATTAAAAATGTTCCAATTAACCAAGTTTGACTGTCACCGTTACTTTTCATTGTGGTGATGGATGATATAATGACCCGAGTGGCACCTTTAATTGGGGAAGGAAAGATGAAAGCAATGGTGTTTGCAGATAATTTGATGATTTGGGGAAACAAGGAGGAGGAAGTACAGGAGCAGTTGGAAGTGGGAAGGAATAGTACAAGGATATGAGATGAAATTTAGCATAAATAAGAGTGAGATGGTGATCACAACAAGGAAGAAGGAAAGAACCACAACGGGAATAACAATTGGTGGGGAACAGCTGAAGAAAGTGGAGAGTTTCAAGTATCTGGGAAGCCTGATACAAGATAATGGAAGAAACGAAAGAGAAATAAATGAGCGGGAGAGAGGAGCAGAAGCATTCGGGAGGAGTGCGAGAAGCATGATATGGAGCAAGGATGTCCCTCAGAACAGCAAAAGGGTCATATATCGGATGTACTATGACCCTATCCTGACATATGCCTCGGAGACCTGGATTATGAAAGGAAGGGAGAAGAGCAAATTACAGGCCAGTGAGATGAGGTTCTTGAGAAACAGTATTGGAGCTACAAAGATGGACAGAATAAGAAATGAGAGGACCAGAGAATTAATGAAGGAGGAACCATTACAGGATGGTATAGAGAAATTTAGAATTAGATGGTATGGACATGTAAAACGAATGGTGGAAAAGAGGATACCCAGGAGGATACACGAGACGAAAGGAACGGAAAGAGACCGGGAGGAAGACGTGAGAAAAGTAGCTGAAGGGGGTGGAAGAAAGCGTGAAGAAGAGAGGAGAAGACTGGACAAGGGTGGAGGCTGAGAGATGGTGAGAAGACAGAAGACGTTGGACAGGCTTGTGTTCCAAACAGACCCGGCCAGTGGCTGGAAACTGCATGATGATGATGGTGATGACTGTGTTATCTTTTAAGATCTCCTTCCCCAGCATGTATTTGACTTGCTTTGTAATTTATTCACACCCTGTTCGTAAGTATCTAACTGGTGTCAAGTAGCTTTCCATTATATGCTGTCTGTATGTGTGATTTTCTTCATACTTTCTTCTAACATTTGTAATTTATATGATCATATTTTGAGGGTGTAAATTTAGTAGGGTACCGGTAACAAAATAAATCTGTACAATTTGGTATTATTTTCAAATAACTCTTACAACTTAATTTTGTTCAGTGCAGGTGCAGCTCTAAATAAGTGTTCATTTGTCCAGTGAACTCCCCAGAAAGAAATTAATCACTGTATATGGCTAATTAGCTACTTCTTCTTCTTCTTCTTCTTATTCTTCTTATTCTTCTTTCATTATGCCTCTATGGGACCACGGGCAGCTCTGCCATGGTTTGGGTCTGCTTCCTTTTCTCCTCCCAGAACCTCTTCATCCACTGTCTTCTTCTCTCCCGTTCTTCCTTGGAAATCCTGTCCCTGTATCCTCTTTTCTTGTCTTCCCCATTGATGATTCTCAATCCTTTCATGGTATCCTTCCCTGTCAGTCAGTTCTGGTATATCGGTTAGTGCATATTTATTTCTCCAGTTCTTTGTCCCTTCCACCTTGATCCCCATCTTTGCCCAGTCCTTCCGAAGTTCAACCATCCATTTGGTTCCTGTTTTTGCTCTTGTCCTCTCTGATGTCTCCCATATCCTTCTGGTCAATCTCCCCATATCCATCCTGATCACATGTCCAGAAAATTGTGTTCTTCTTCAGTCTTATTTCTTCTGAGATAGTCCTCACATTTTTATATAGTTCATTTCTTGATCTTCTTACTCATCTTTCACCTCCCATTTTCGGTCTCAGTATTTTCCTCAGTATTTTTCTCTCTTCCTTCTCCAGTTGTTCGGCTCCATACCTGCGTAGTGTCATAGTCTCTGTGAGCATACAAGACTGTTGCTTTGTAGTGTCGGATTTTTGCTTCCGTAGATATATTTCTTTTATTGTACACGTCTCTGGTCGCTATGTACGATATTCTCATCCCTTTCACCCTCTTTGTTATCCCCTCCTTACCTCTGTTCCGTCCTCCTTGCAACTTTCTTTATTTTGTGAGTCAATTATATGGCTAAATAGCTACTATATGAGAATTAAATTTGAGGTAACATGTTTTATCAAGAGCTGGTCCTTGCTATTTTCTTCATTTTTTTAGTCAATTATATGGCTAAATAATTAATATTTAGAAAGTGCACAAATGTGCATAATTGCAACATAAAGGTCACTTTTAATACATATTCACGTAGAGATTCAATCTTCAGCACTTAGTTCGGTCACTGATTTCTCACATTTGTACACCACAGTACGTGGTACCAGACGCAGCTCATCCCGCAGAAAGTGCAAGTACAAGCTTTTGACACTGGGTGGAAACATTTTGTGGTAGAAGTCGTGCACCGCCAGTCGATTGACGATATTCCTCATTCGTTGGCAGGTCCCTGTCCAGCTTCTGTCGATCATGGTGCTTGTGGTGTAGAAGTCATCATCAGCTATATCCATCCTCTTTACTGTCAGGACTTTCAGCAACTCGTCATACCCAAGTGGTGGTTAGCAGCAGCAGCAGGAACATCTCCTTTGTCAAAATGTAGAATAACCTTGATGGTGTATACTTTGGACTCCTAATATCTGTTTTCTCCCACACTGTCAGGTCTTTCTTCTTCAAGTCTTCCCATATTTCCTGAAGTCTGTAGGCCAATATGGGCAGTATTTTGGCATGGAAGAGCCTCATTGCTGTCTCAAGGGACATTGCTTGTGGATATTTGACGTCATTAATGGCTTTAATGGCCCCTATGGCTCTGTCTTTTACATGACAAATGAAAATTCCACCTGAGGGTTGGAGTGTCACTCCTAGATATTTGAAAGAGTTAACAGTCCTGACTCTTCCTTCCAGGTAGGATATGTAGGCTTGAGCCCCAATCTTTGTCCCTTTCCTGAAAACCATATGGATAGTCTTGTTTTCATTTATCGAGAGTCTGTTCTCGTTTGCCCATGCTATGATTCTATTAAAACTGAGTTTTAGGTCTTGTATATTCTGTGATACGCCTGATACCGTGACCATGTCGTCAGTCTATATAAACATCTTTGTCTGGTGCTGATCATGTATCACTTCTGTTATATCCGTTGCCTCAATATTGAAGAGCAGCGGGCTTAAGGGACCGCCCTGCAAAACGCCTATGGTCTGGCGTATGAGTCTTGAGAGGGTTGCGTTGTCTTATATTGTGATTTGGTTGTGCTGAAGGATCGCTGTTATTATTCTGGTTAGGTAGTGTTCCTTTCTGACTGTGTTCTCAAGTTTTGAGGCTAGTATGTTTCTGTCTAGTAGGTCGAAGGCCTTTCTATTGTCTACAAAGACTTTCGGGCATCCTATTGCTTCTTTGATGTTTCCTAGTGAACCCATGGGCCATAGGGTCCATGACGGTCGAACCAATGTCCTTAAGGAAGAAATGAAAGAAACGTATAGTTCTTAAAGGAACGGAGAAAGATTTTAAGCCAGGAATATAGCTTAACATTGTGCAAGCAACTAGGGACAGCTGCTCCTTAGATGAGATCACCCCACTTAACATTTCAGAGAGGGCTGGTCACGAGTATTAATAACTGAGTGGAAGTTTCCACCGTGATAGAAAGAGAAGCCTGAATCGGAATTCAAGCTGACGTGGCTGGAAATTGACAACGTCGCATACGCACCAGAAGAGGAATAATTAAAATTAACACGTTTACGAGCATAATAATGAGTAAACAAGCACAGTACAGTGAATTATTTTGAATGAGAGATTTTTCAGTATAGAGAAACCATGTAATAATTGTGCAGAAATAAACTGCCGACGTAAGACGACGTCATCGGTGAATTACCTAAGCCTCTGTGGAGGGGAGAGATCAAAAAGAATGCAACACCCACACGATTGAGGACGAGAAATTAATTAATATCTCCGAATTGCACGATCGATTCTGAGGTGCAATAAGATCATTAGACATTGAAAAGACAAGCTTCCGGAAGATATAATTTTTATATTTGTGGCACCATTATTTTAGAAGTTGACCACAGAAAAGGCTTGAGTCTTATTTTTTTTTGTAGTAAAACAGTATAAAGCTTCGGGCGTTTCCAAGCCAATCATGCAGTATTCAGACAGCCAGAGAGCACGTCACTGTGTCACATCGCATCAGTCCTACGAGCATTCCGTGAGGGGAAGTGCTGCTCCACGACGTAGAAGTAATCATTCCGACAGTCCGTGAGGGGACGTAACTCCGCGTTACATCGATAACAGCTACCAGTACTCCTTGAGGGGAGAAAACGCTGTTTTATACCGCCGAAGTAGGATCCAATAGCCACAGGCGTCACAGTAGTAACGACTTGCTTGCCTCCATGAGGAGCAGTCAAGACGAAAGTTTTAAAGTATCGCCGTAGGGAAGTATTAGGAAAATCCTAATTATAGGATTTAGGCCGACTGTATACAAGTTAAAGTGAAGATTCGCAAGATATAGTCAGAGCAGGCTGCGAACGTCGGACTTAAAGGCGATAGGTCGTTAAATGTAACGAACAGATCATAACGTACGGAAGTATCGTACCAGACAGATAAACTGTTATTTAAGTTGAAGCAACCTAAAAAGGAAGAACAGAATAAGGTTCGAACGTAGGAGCGTTAAAAAACAGTTCAAATAAATAGAATAGGAGACTATAAGCATTAGCTCCAGATAGCAGGCGAACAATTATAATAGTACTAGAATCAAAAAGTGCTAGCTGCTAGAAACTAATCTATCGGTCTTAGAGGAGACCTCGATCCATATAGACTCTCGTTAGGATCAATAGACAGATCTACAGAGAAGCCGTTCAAGCTAGATCAACAGCCAGTTATCCAGGATAGGAATATCAGAATTAAACTCCAGGGAACAGTAGATGTTTCGGGACTTTCGGATCCTTCAGAATAGGAAGCTGACATCAGATAAATCTCACCCTTGGAAACGGGAATTTAAGAAGATCACGTGTGATTAGGCTCAGAAGTACGGCCTAGTGATCGAGTCATTGTGAAGTGTAAAAATAATCAAGATTGTGTGTTAGATAATATTTTTAGTGTTATTATGTGTTCAAAAGGGACACACCAGTATATAAAAATGTCGTCAATATTAAGTGTTCTAGATATAGGTCCAAAAGTGTTTTTATGTAAAATGAATACCTTCAATATGGTGTAAACAGTTCGAAGTGGGCCCAAAAATGAAACGCCACACCAGATTTAAGATCATGGGATGATCTGAAAATATGTAAGTACAAAATTCATTTTATTTTGGTGTCAGAAATTGATTGTGTACAACTCACCGGAGTTTTGAGTGAAAGGGATGTGTTTTAATGAATGAATACTGAATAATCAAGAATACGGTCTGAACAATAATAAATAAATAGAGAAATTATGAATAATGATGTAAAGAATAAATTCCGTAGAGAAATATGTGAATAAAGGGTTAATGTATTTAACAAATGTCATAAGAGCAAGCGAAATATCATTTAATTATTATGAAAGACATTGAAATAAAGTAAAGTTGAGATTTGAAAGAAATAGCTTTTGAGCTGGTATAAAGAATAAAGATAATAATAATAATAATTAAATATGGAAATGTTAAATAAAAATCAAATAAATTGATATGAACATAAGAGCGTTAAGCCTTAACGTATGTGTAAGAAATGAGGTTCAATGGAATCTTTTAAAACAGGGAGCGATTTATCGACCATGGAAAGATTAATATGTGAATCAAAATAATATGAATTATTACTAAAGAGATTTTATCAGTTCTTGGGAAGACAATTTCGGCTTAAAATAATGCATAGCGCATAATGAGCGCAGATATAATATTAAAGTGTCACGCTAGGAACGCGTAGTGGTTAAATACTTGGTACATTACTTATGGAGGGTAGTTGATTGCAGTGAATTGATAATTGTGTAAGTCCTCTATTAGTGACATTAGTATCACGAGGCATTGTGTATGTATTTAAAAAGGGAGCTAATATATGGTATTATTGAGCGTATGTCATTGGGCCACGGCCGACTCTAAATCGCATTTTGGATAAGTCCTCTGTACGGGATTAGTTCCCGAGGCACCTGAAGAGATTCGAATGCAGGATCTTCTTATGATAAAAGCCCCTGAAATTCTTCGTCGTCGTATGTGTATTTAATCTTCCCAATCAATGAGGACCCTCTCATAATTAATAAATGCCAAGGATATGGAAATGGTCTTTGAACCAAAGAATAGTTGTTTGAATGTTACGGTACAATAAAGCCTGGTCTCCTCAGAACTGTATGAATGGAAAGGTTTGTTTTGAAAGCCTTGAAAATAAGCTACTAAATGTTGGGCCAGACGGGATGTCTCCCCTCCCTAACGTGTCATAAATCGCACCCCATGTAGTGGAGTCTAGCCTTCTTAAAGCGAGAAGGAACTGAGACCGTCTCGTAAGCTGTTTTAAAGAGAAACGAATACACCAGGAGTGTTTAAAGTTGTAAACGACCCGGGCGTTGAACCGAGGTCCTTAAAGATGGATATTTCGTTTTGCCGGTTCTGATCGTAGTTTCTTATATGATAATGGTCTATTAAGACATAAGAGATAAATAACAATCCCTATTGTAATAATGTAAGGACGTGGGATTCCACGAGTTGATTGAAGGCAACTGAGTTCGGGAGTAACTATAGTTTTTTGACTGTGTCAAGTACCTTCACGCTCTGGAGTACACAATTAATTTTCTGATTACCTTAATATATTTGTGAAGTAAAGGGAAATGATAACAGCTGAATGTGTGGACATGCCCAAAATATTGAATTAAATAATTAACAGAGATTTTAAATATAATTATATATTTGTTCTTGAGAAATAAGAAAATATAAAAGCTAGTGTTTGAGGTGTACAAAAATGACACCGTAATAATGCAAATGCATGGAGCCAAAGAGCTCAGAGTTATGTAAACTGAATGTTAGTGCTTTATGGAAGTGAGATTAAGTAAGAATTGTTGGTTTATGTAAAAACCATAGGTTTTGAATACAATATTTGTTTATTTTATTTTGTGATCCCTTGTTCATTTGGAACAAGCAGTTGATATTTGGGTCAGTAATTAATTTGTTTAAATGTTTGTAGCGCCATTAATTTTATTAATTAAATATGTTTAAATAGGAGTTGATTTTGTTGTTATTTTTGCAAGTGTATCCTCTAATTAATCCAAAATATGTGAGTCACAGAGTGGGGGAACGTACCGCTGCCCCGAAATCCCGAAATGAGCTACGCTGGTATACTGTGATTGGCATATTTCTTGCTAAATGGGCACAGGGGGATATATAAATACTGTGCTGGATTAATAACCCGAGGAACACTTAAGTCGGTCATATCATGTAAAATTAAAGTAATGATAGGAAAAGCTACAACGTAAAATATTAACTGACCGCATGGGTCCCTGGAAACTCATACCGAGCAGCCCTGAATATATATACATTATCAAACCCCCTAGCAAACCTAAACACTGATTTTGGCGCCCAGTACGCAGGGATGAGTTTTCCTAGGGAAAACCCGAGTTTTCTCGAAAAATCAAAATTTTCATTTTTTTGAAAAAAATGGTTTTTCGAAATTTTGAATTTTAAATACTTCCATAAAGGTTTATGAAATTGAATAAAAGTAGTAAAAGGGTACGTTGTAAGTGAATACCCGTACCAAAGGAATATTTTAAAAGAAATTGGGACACACCGATTCAGAGTATCATCTCTCAAGCATGTACTAGTGTGGTGGCATTTGTGGCCCACTGTATTCTTATAGTAGAAAAGATGGTGACGATGATGGAGTTAAAGGAGTGTTTGGATGAACATTTCCTAAAGAATAGGGAGGAGATAATAAAAATAAGTACGCAAAGTACGGAAGATGCAAAAAAAGAGAATAGGGTAGAGAGGCAGGAACTTTTGAATGCTATAAAAGCTGATAGCAAAGAAAAGTGGGAGACCCTGAACAATAAATTGGGAACAATAGACAATACATTGAGTCTCCAAAAGGATGAAAATAACAAAGTGTTCGAATCCATAAATGAGAGTTTGAATAAGTTGGATAGCCAACAGATTGAAAATAAAGAAGGGTTAGGATCTATAAACAATAAGTTGGACAGCCAACAGGAGGAAAATAACCAAAGGTTAGGATCCATAAATAAAAGTTTGGAGTCAATAAAAACTGATAGTGCTAATATGGGAACCAAATTAGAAGCTATCGAAGTTAACTGTGTAAAAATGAACGATGAATTGAAGACTGAGATAGAGGGCAAATTGAATAGTATAAAAACAGAAAATTCAGATCATTTGTCAGCACAATCCAGGGCTTTGGAAGAGAAACTAGGAATAATGGAAAGGAAATTTGAAAACGAATTACATTCCTTTCAGGATAAGATTATAGGTGATAATTTCTTGAAAAGTCAAGCCATGAACACTAAACTAGAGGCCATGGAGACTAAAATACAAAGTAATATAAATAAGAAATTAGAAGGGATAATGAATGACAAATTCCAAGGTTTTGACACTAAGTTGGAGACTAAGCTAAGTGAAATTAAAGAGGAAAGTAAAGGATTTTACTCAGGAATACAAGTCCAAATAGAGACTATGAACAAAAATAGTATAGAATCCAAAAAGGAGTGCCAAGATAATTTTAAAAGTATAGGGAGTAAAATTGGCTCCATGGAAAATAAATTTGGTTCTATAGAAACTAAATTAAATAGCTTGGAAACAACTTGTAAACAAAATGGGGACGAATGTAAAAAGGAACTTGTAACCCAGATCCAAGGTGTGCAGAAAATTTTAGAAGCTCAAATAGAATCGAACAAAAGTATTTGTGAAAAATTCCAGGGAGAGATAAAAAGTAGTATTGAGGCGTTAGGAGACAGGTTTGGAGGGATGGAAAAGAAAGTAGAAAACCTCGAGGGGAAAGTCGAGAAAGTACAGACAAAAATAACTGAGGTTAAGAAGCAAGCTGAGGCCGATGCCAACAAAAGGGAATTGCAATTTAACGTATTCACGGGACAGGTGGACGAATGGTTGAGAAAGCATGAGGGGGATATAACTACGAAGTTAAGCGAATACGAAGGGAATCTTAAGAAGGAAAGCACGCAACGAAAAAGGGATCGTGATGAACAACTTATAAAAATAGAGAAGATAGATAAAGGGGTTACTGAAATTCAGGAAACCGTAGTAGGATTAACAAAACAAATGGGAGACACAAAGGGAGAGATAGATAAGGTTATGACCGACATAACAATTATATTCGAGGAGCAAGGAAGGGCTCGAGAGGATATGAACAAGATCCAGGATAAAGTCTACAAAGGACAAAAAGAAGTGGATAAGCAAATAAAGGAGATACGAGAGGGCCTGGAGACCATAGGTGACGTTAAGCCAGAAATTATAGACCAACATGCTAAGATCATTAAGAAAGAGGTAGAAGACCAAATAAATGGATTTAGGGATAGCTTCAGGGATGAGAAATTCCAACTCAAAAAGATAGAGGAAGATATTAAAATGAATCAAGAAAGAATTCAGAATGAATTAAGATCCCGATTGGAGAGGACGGAACTTAAGAACAGTCAAATGGAAATCCAACTCATGGCAAATGAAGAAAGTGCCCGAAGAGAAAGGAAGTTAGAATTCGAAAATCAGGAGGAGTTTCCAAAGACAGGATGGGTAGATTCCCGTGAACAAGGCACAGATACGGAGAGGGACTTAGGAGGGGGGAGCCCTTATAAGATCCCAGGATATCCAATGGCGATGTCAACCCCGTACACGAATCAGACAAATGGCCAAATAATAAACATTATTAAATCCAATGAGGACAGACCAGTAAAGTTTACGGGTAATAACATGTCTATTACTCCCAAATACTGGCTCAAAGAAGTGGCCGAGTATCTAAATGAAATGAAGGTTCCTCAGGATCGGAGACTGAGAGCTATTGAAAAGCTGTTGGCAGGTGATTGTCTCACCTGGTTTAGAAGCTTCAGATACACTTTTGATACGGTGGAAGGCTTTAGGGAAGCATTTTTAAAGCGATATTGGGCAGCAGATGTCCAAGAAAACTTAAGGCTAGATCTGTACTCTAGGAAGTACAGCACCAATGCACCCACTAAATACTCGGAATTTTTCACCGCTCAGCTGTGTAAATTCCGCGAACTGGATATTGCTCCGGCAGAAAACGACCTGTGTGCCGCCATTGCAAGACAGCTTCCACATGAGATTCAGAGGCTGCTAATCTCATCCAAAGCCAGAAGTGCTGTGGAAGTGGAAAGCGTATTACGTCAGTTAGATATGACGACTTCGCACGTAACACCTCGGCATCAGAGACAAACTGAGCAAGTACACATGGCCAGCAGTCAGGAAACTGGAGAAAAACCAGCGACCAGGAATCAATCTACCAGTACGGATACTCCAGGACGAGATCGAGAGTATGGGCACCAGGAGCCTAGAAGGATACAGCCATATTACCGGGGAGGATATCGAGGAAAAAATCCTAGAACGACGGGTTATAGGCAACAGGAAAGCCGACCCTATAATAATAACCAGCAAAGGCCGGACAATAGAAAGAAATGGGAGAATTATCCCAGGAGAAATGTAAGGCCAGACGATAGGGATGATGAATATCGGGCCGAAATAGAAGAAAGATATCAGGAGAGTCTTCGTTATATGAACGAAAGACCAGATGAACCTGATAGGCAAAAAGTCCGTTGGAGTGAAGCAATCAAGAACAGGAAATCACCCGACCGACTAGATGGAGCTCAAAGCTTGGAACTACAAGCTCAGCTAAAGAATGAGGGAAAAGGGAGCCCTCAGGATAAAAAAAAACTCCAAATTTAAATTGTCAAAGTGGAAACATACCAGGAGCTGGGAGGAGGTAGAAATTGTAAATTGGATAGCCAGACCAGATGAACTAATTAACGAGGATGTGGAAGGAATCCCACCTGTTAAAAGAGAACTACCTATAATTATGCTTAGGATAGAAGGATTACTGGTCAGAGCATTGATTGATACTGGATCCACAATAAGTTTAATTACACAAACCCTTTTAAATGAATTGGAAACAAGGGGCCGAGTACTAAAGATTCCCACATCAAGTGTAAAGATTAAGGGAATTATCCCTGAAAAATCTTTGACATGTAAATTTCAGGTTTACATTGATTTAATCATGGGTAACGCTGAAATTTCGCAGTGCTTTTTGCTGGTAAATCAATTACCGTATAATGTCATATTAGGTATTGATTTTATCCGTGAGAACAAGGTCATTATAGACCTCGCGCAAAACTGCATTAGAATTCAAAGAGAGGATGTGGATGAGCAAAACATTAACCTACAGGATCAGGAGGCGAAAATAGCAGAACAGGTATGGCATATAGAAGAAGTGATTGAGGAAGATTATAAGGACATAGAAAAAATATTTGAAGTCCTCAACATAGAACTCGAAGATAATGTGGAAAATGAGTTCGAGACCAACCTGTCAGGAAAAGTGGAGGAAGCTAAAGTCAGCCTCGAAATTAAGGAACAGTTAAAGAAATTATTATTGGATTATAGGGACGTATTTGATTCCAAGCCAGGGAAGATTGAAAATTTTAAATACGCGTTCCAAGTCAACGATTGGGCACCGTTTAAACAAAAACCATACCCGGTTGCGGAAAAACATTACCCACAAACCAAGAAGACACTGCAGGAGATGATGAATGCAGGTGTTATAGAAAAGATGGCGACACCATATGTTAGTCCATTAGTGATTGTGAGTAAACCGGATGGCTCAGTAAGGGTGTGTTTAGATGCCAGAAATCTAAATGCAAAAATTATACCAGAAAATGATTCGGCACCACCCATAAAAGAAATACTGAGGAAATTTAAAGGCAAGAAGATTTTTACGAATATTGACATGACTTCTTCGTATCATCATCTCGAACTGGAAGAGAAAACCAGCTTGTTGACTGGATTTCAGTTCGATCAACAAACATACTGCTTTAGAAGATGTCCGTTTGGATTAAAGACTGCAGGATCGGCATTAATAAGAGCGCTGGATCGAAACCTGTCAGAGGAAGTGAAAGAGTGCACTATCCGATACGTAGATGACATTTTGCTGACCTCAGAGAACATTGAGGAACATTTAGAAAGTTTGAAGAAATTATTAGAAGACCTAAGAAGGGCAAATTTTAAGATAAATTTAAAGAAGTCGAACTTCTGTCAAAGGCAAGTGACATTTTTAGGGCATGTGATTGACAAGGATGGTGTTAAACCAAATCCATGCAAATTGGAATCGATAAGGTATTTTCCAAGGCCTTTGAAAGTGAAGAACGTTCGCCAGTTTTTGGGATTGATTGGGTTCTTCTCAGGACACTGTCCATCATACACCAAAACTGTTGCACCACTACAGGACCTTCTGAAGAAGGGGGGCAAGTGGAGATGGACGGAGGAAGCAGAGAAAGCATTCGTGGAGGCCAAGGAAATGCTCTTAAATTACGTGAAGCTAGGATATCCTGATTTTAATCAGAGATTTATCATTCAGACAGACGCATCCCAGATTGGAATAGGGGCAATGCTATATCAGGAGAACCCGGAAAACCCTGATAAGAAGAACTATCTAGCTTTCACAAGTAGGAGACTGAAACCACACGAGAAAAATTATACGATCAGCGAGATCGAGCTGTTAGCGATATTGCACGCGTTGCAATATTGGCGGAAGATCGTATATGGGTTTCAGGTCATTCTAAGGACGGATCATAAAGCCTTAACCTTTTTGATGAAGACTGATTTATCCAGTCAAAGGTTGATGCGTTGGGCTTTATATATTCAACAATTTGATGTCAAGATAGAGTACTGCCCAGGAAAGGAAAACATAGTTCCAGACTACTTAAGTAGACAGCCAGAGTCCATAGAAGAGGAAGTAATGGCTATAGATTTGGAAGACAGGGATCAGCGTACTCTTAATGAGTTAAGAAGCATTAGTCAAAGACAACGGGAGGATCCATGGATGAACATGCTCATATCATTCCTTGAGGGAAGCCTGATAAGAGGAACACCAGCGTACACGGAAGCTGAGAAGATAGCACAGGACTACACGTTTTATAATGGGTTATTATATAAGTTTGTGGACTCTGACCATACGAAATTAAGGATTGTTGTACCTGCAATTTTGCAGAGGAAAATAGTATGGTTAGCCCATAGATCGTTCGGACATATGGGAGTCGACAAAACAGTCTCGATGCTGAAAGAAGCATTTATATGGCCGAGACTGAGAGAAACTGTAAGGGACACGTTAAAGACATGTGATTTATGTCAAAGGATTAAACCTAATGCATTTCTGATGAGACAGAAGCCTATACCATTGTTGCCCGAAAGGCCCGGCCAAATCATATCTATTGATAATTTTGGACCTTTGCCAAAGGCGAGAAGAGGAAATCGACACATAATGGTGGCTATGGATGTCTTCACTAAAATGGTTGTCCTTGCTCCCATACAGAAGACTAGTACCAAACAGGTGTTAAAACGACTTAAAGAAAAAGTGATACCGATTCTGGGGAAACCTGAGAATTTGTTGTCGGATCACGGCAGTTGTTTCACCAGTGTAGAGTTCAGACGAGAATTAGAAAGACTTGGAATACGTCAAATTTTGTCAAGTATTCGCCATCCTGAGGCAAACCCTGTAGAGAGAGTTATGAGAGAAACGGCCAAGTACTGTAGAATATACTGTGCCGAAGAAAATTGGAAGTGGATAGATATTTTGGATATTATTGAATTTTGTATAAATAATACAATCCATGAATCCACAGGAGAGATATCCATAACGTTACATCGGAATGAGCAACCAGAAAGACCTTGGAATCTGGTAATTCCTAGACCAGCAGACGCTCAGCCGGGAAGAGATGTACGAATTAGGAGAGCCTTTGAGCATCTAAAAGCTCAAGCCGACAGGAGGCAGAGAAGAAATAGGCATAAGAGGTATCATCGACCATTATTAGCAGGAGAAATGGTGTTGGTGAAAAGACCAGCCATTTCGGATCCAGGGAACCGTGTGTACAAGAAGTTCCAGAAAATGTACCACGGACCATATCAGATAATCAGAGATTTGAGGAATAACGCATATAGAATTCGGCACTGTGAAACAGATCACGAAGTGACCATGAATTCAGCAAATTTGAAATTATATTACCCTCCCGAAGATTTCGATGAAGAAAATGAACAAGCCCTGGTCATGGAAACATTTAGAGATGAATCCGCTTTTGACATAAATAAGAATGAGGAAGAAATAGAAAATAGAGCTCAAGCATTCGAGTGCGAATGCGAATTGGAGAAAGTATGTTGGGAAATTAAAGAAATAATTGAATTTATTGAAGAAGAAAATTCCAAGTTAAGAAAAGAAAATGATGAAATAAGGAAACGGGTAGGGATAGACCAAACCCGTAAGGGAGAATGAGGTTCTGGGAACTTAAAGTCCAGACAAATAAAGAAAGAAAGAAAGGGTAGGGACAGAGCATACCTGACCTACACAATTACCGGATACGACTTAAAAGAAGTAAAAACAACAGTAAATACAGAGGACGTTATGATTGATTCGACGGAAAGGAAATACAAATTTAAATTGAAATAAATTTCCTCAAAATTTTCGAAAATTTATTTACCTAAGGAGGGGAGAGATGAACCCATGGGCCATAGGGTCCATGACGGTCGAACCAATGTCCTTAAGGAAGAAATGAAAGAAACGTATAGTTCTTAAAGGAACGGAGAAAGATTTTAAGCCAGGAATATAGCTTAACATTGTGCAAGCAACTAGGGACAGCTGCTCCTTAGATGAGATCACCCCACTTAACATTTCAGAGAGGGCTGGTCACGAGTATTAATAACTGAGTGGAAGTTTCCACCGTGATAGAAAGAGAAGCCTGAATCGGAATTCAAGCTGACGTGGCTGGAAATTGACAACGTCGCATACGCACCAGAAGAGGAATAATTAAAATTAACACGTTTACGAGCATAATAATGAGTAAACAAGCACAGTACAGTGAATTATTTTGAATGAGAGATTTTTCAGTATAGAGAAACCATGTAATAATTGTGCAGAAATAAACTGCCGACGTAAGACGACGTCATCGGTGAATTACCTAAGCCTCTGTGGAGGGGAGAGATCAAAAAGAATGCAACACCCACACGATTGAGGACGAGAAATTAATTAATATCTCCGAATTGCACGATCGATTCTGAGGTGCAATAAGATCATTAGACATTGAAAAGACAAGCTTCCGGAAGATATAATTTTTATATTTGTGGCACCATTATTTTAGAAGTTGACCACAGAAAAGGCTTGAGTCTTATTTTTTTGTAGTAAAACAGTATAAAGCTTCGGGCGTTTCCAAGCCAATCATGCAGTATTCAGACAGCCAGAGAGCACGTCACTGTGTCACATCGCATCAGTCCTACGAGCATTCCGTGAGGGGAAGTGCTGCTCCACGACGTAGAAGTAATCATTCCGACAGTCCGTGAGGGGACGTAACTCCGCGTTACATCGATAACAGCTACCAGTACTCCTTGAGGGGAGAAAACGCTGTTTTATACCGCCGAAGTAGGATCCAATAGCCACAGGCGTCACAGTAGTAACGACTTGCTTGCCTCCATGAGGAGCAGTCAAGACGAAAGTTTTTAAGTATCGCCGTAGGGAAGTATTAGGAAAATCCTAATTATAGGATTTAGGCCGACTGTATACAAGTTAAAGTGAAGATTCGCAAGATATAGTCAGAGCAGGCTGCGAACGTCGGACTTAAAGGCGATAGGTCGTTAAATGTAACGAACAGATCATAACGTACGGAAGTATCGTACCAGACAGATAAACTGTTATTTAAGTTGAAGCAACCTAAAAAGGAAGAACAGAATAAGGTTCGAACGTAGGAGCGTTAAAAAACAGTTCAAATAAATAGAATAGGAGACTATAAGCATTAGCTCCAGATAGCAGGCGAACAATTATAATAGTACTAGAATCAAAAAGTGCTAGCTGCTAGAAACTAATCTATCGGTCTTAGAGGAGACCTCGATCCATATAGACTCTCGTTAGGATCAATAGACAGATCTACAGAGAAGCCGTTCAAGCTAGATCAACAGCCAGTTATCCAGGATAGGAATATCAGAATTAAACTCCAGGGAACAGTAGATGTTTCGGGACTTTCGGATCCTTCAGAATAGGAAGCTGACATCAGATAAATCTCACCCTTGGAAACGGGAATTTAAGAAGATCACGTGTGATTAGGCTCAGAAGTACGGCCTAGTGATCGAGTCATTGTGAAGTGTAAAAATAATCAAGATTGTGTGTTAGATAATATTTTTAGTGTTATTATGTGTTCAAAAGGGACACACCAGTATATAAAAATGTCGTCAATATTAAGTGTTCTAGATATAGGTCCAAAAGTGTTTTTATGTAAAATGAATACCTTCAATATGGTGTAAACAGTTCGAAGTGGGCCCAAAAATGAAACGCCACACCAGATTTAAGATCATGGGATGATCTGAAAATATGTAAGTACAAAATTCATTTTATTTTGGTGTCAGAAATTGATTGTGTACAACTCACCGGAGTTTTGAGTGAAAGGGATGTGTTTTAATGAATGAATACTGAATAATCAAGAATACGGTCTGAACAATAATAAATAAATAGAGAAATTATGAATAATGATGTAAAGAATAAATTCCGTAGAGAAATATGTGAATAAAGGGTTAATGTATTTAACAAATGTCATAAGAGCAAGCGAAATATCATTTAATTATTATGAAAGACATTGAAATAAAGTAAAGTTGAGATTTGAAAGAAATAGCTTTTGAGCTGGTATAAAGAATAAAGATAATAATAATAATAATTAAATATGGAAATGTTAAATAAAAATCAAATAAATTGATATGAACATAAGAGCGTTAAGCCTTAACGTATGTGTAAGAAATGAGGTTCAATGGAATCTTTTAAAACAGGGAGCGATTTATCGACCATGGAAAGATTAATATGTGAATCAAAATAATATGAATTATTACTAAAGAGATTTTATCAGTTCTTGGGAAGACAATTTCGGCTTAAAATAATGCATAGCGCATAATGAGCGCAGATATAATATTAAAGTGTCACGCTAGGAACGCGTAGTGGTTAAATACTTGGTACATTACTTATGGAGGGTAGTTGATTGCAGTGAATTGATAATTGTGTAAGTCCTCTATTAGTGACATTAGTATCACGAGGCATTGTGTATGTATTTAAAAAGGGAGCTAATATATGGTATTATTGAGCGTATGTCATTGGGCCACGGCCGACTCTAAATCGCATTTTGGATAAGTCCTCTGTACGGGATTAGTTCCCGAGGCACCTGAAGAGATTCGAATGCAGGATCTTCTTATGATAAAAGCCCCTGAAATTCTTCGTCGTCGTATGTGTATTTAATCTTCCCAATCAATGAGGACCCTCTCATAATTAATAAATGCCAAGGATATGGAAATGGTCTTTGAACCAAAGAATAGTTGTTTGAATGTTACGGTACAATAAAGCCTGGTCTCCTCAGAACTGTATGAATGGAAAGGTTTGTTTTGAAAGCCTTGAAAATAAGCTACTAAATGTTGGGCCAGACGGGATGTCTCCCCTCCCTAACGTGTCATAAATCGCACCCCATGTAGTGGAGTCTAGCCTTCTTAAAGCGAGAAGGAACTGAGACCGTCTCGTAAGCTGTTTTAAAGAGAAACGAATACACCAGGAGTGTTTAAAGTTGTAAACGACCCGGGCGTTGAACCGAGGTCCTTAAAGATGGATATTTCGTTTTGCCGGTTCAGATCGTAGTTTCTTATATGATAATGGTCTATTAAGACATAAGAGATAAATAACAATCCCTATTGTAATAATGTAAGGACGTGGGATTCCACGAGTTGATTGAAGGCAACTGAGTTCGGGAGTAACTATAGTTTTTTGACTGTGTCAAGTACCTTCACGCTCTGGAGTACACAATTAATTTTCTGATTACCTTAATATATTTGTGAAGTAAAGAGAAATGATAACAGCTGAATGTGTGGACATGCCCAAAATATTGAATTAAATAATTAACAGAGATTTTAAATATAATTATATATTTGTTCTTGAGAAATAAGAAAATATAAAAGCTAGTGTTTGAGGTGTACAAAAATGACACCGTAATAATGCAAATGCATGGAGCCAAAGAGCTCAGAGTTATGTAAACTGAATGTTAGTGCTTTATGGAAGTGAGATTAAGTAAGAATTGTTGGTTTATGTAAAAACCATAGGTTTTGAATACAATATTTGTTTATTTTATTTTGTGATCCCTTGTTCATTTGGAACAAGCAGTTGATATTTGGGTCAGTAATTAATTTGTTTAAATGTTTGTAGCGCCATTAATTTTATTAATTAAATATGTTTAAATAGGAGTTGATTTTGTTGTTATTTTTGCAAGTGTATCCTCTAATTAATCCAAAATATGTGAGTCACAGAGTGGGGGAACGTACCGCTGCCCCGAAATCCCGAAATGAGCTACGCTGGTATACTGTGATTGGCATATTTCTTGCTAAATGGGCACACTAGGAGGTTGGTTATTGCATGTGTTGTTGCTTTCTCCTTCATAAACCCAAACTCTTTGACTGGGATCTTCCCTTTTTTTCCAAATCTCTGCATGGTGATCTTTGAGAAGAACTTGAAAATTGTATTTTCCAAGGTGATGCTTTGGTATGAGTCTGGGTTAGTAGTGTATCCTTTTCCTTTATACAGGGCCCTTCATAAAGAATGAATCGTTTTCGAAGCTTTATTAAACAGTACGCTAGCAATGCAGCAGAACGAGTCGCATACCATTGCAAAGAGCGTAGAGTCACATTTCGAATAGTTGCTAGTAAATTGCTCTGTCATGAACACTTGTAGGAGAAGGGACAAAATTTCAACATCAGTCAAATACATGTGTCTTGGTTGCAATCTTGTACTACTGACTGTTATGGAGGTTTTGGCTTGACTAAATTGGTTCATTCTTTAAGAAAGACCCTGTATATCACTTTGATAGAAGTCGACTTTTCAGTCAGGTACAACAAACAAAAACATATAAATACCGAATTATGCAAAATTAAAAAGTACCAAAGAATATAAAAACAGTCGGGGGGGGGGGGGGAGAGGGGGGCTTTAAAATAGAAATGGAAATTTTATATTTCCAATATCAAGAGATGAACAAAGATAGAGGGGCCTACAAGTCCTAGTCTTTGGACCCATGCTCTCTCTCCATGGCTCTGCTGTAGAGCCAAACCTAGAGATCATTAAATACCGGTATACAAATTTTTCCAATTTCTACTATACTCTGATTTACGAAAAGTGAACGGTGACGGCTGTCATAAGCTTGAAGTAGTACTGTACAGCTGGAATGGTTTTGTTCCAAAAATCGTGCTAAGGTTGGCTTTCTGTAAATCGTTGGAAAAACACAAAAAAAGCTTAACTCTAAATTTCGGAATAATTTGTAGTACCGTATCATGTTGTCGGAAAACTCAAAAAAAAAAAAATTAAAAGCGTTTTTCTCTGAATCTACGTATTTTAAAGAAACGTTTTTTAAACAAAAACTGTAGAGGACATTGTCACCTACAATTTGTCTCATTGAGGTCATGTCATACGTTTTGAAATGCAGAAGCTAGGTGGCGCCAAAGTTTCCAAAAAAGTGGGTTTTTTTTTTCACTTTTTGCCCTAGACTAAATGTTTTATAACAAAGAGTGAATCAGAAATTTGTTCCTCTAAAAATTGTCTGCAACATTTATTTAAACGTTTGTTTCCTCCGACTTACCGTTCCAAAGTTATAGTGCAGCAAATGCAGCACTGCGTAGTCAAGACTACTATTGTTACTGCGGAGAGAGCGGAGGGCATAGTTTAGACCGGGACCGGTGTCGGACAATTTTCTCACTTCGGCAGAGGTGAGGAGTGGAGACGAGAGGGATAATGGTCTCCTTGGCAACAGCGAGCAGTGTATGCAGACACAGCAGTGAGCACATGGTTTGACACAGTGTTCTACTGTGCCTTGACTCGTCACTGTCATTAGACCGCCAGGCAGGGAGGCTAACTTCCCCAGTATTTGTGTCTTCCTGCAAGCCTCTTGGAATGTTATGAGCCATGACCTGTCTCAGTGGCAACGCAGCATTTCCCAACCTGGTAGCTTTGACAGACGCCAGCGGTCATTATTGGTGATACAGACTTAAATTTCAGCTCTGCAGCTTATGAATACAGTATTTCATTTCACTGTTAAGTCAGACTTGAACTAAGACTGTGGGTCCCGCCCTTAAAAAAAATTATTGGCTGGAGAGTTTAGACCAATGGAGGAGAGCTCTAGAGTCTAATGGACTGCGCATTAGTAGAACAATGGCTGTATATGTGGTATGCGACTTCCACAACAATAAACCCAGTATGACAAATATTGAACTAGATGGTGAAACCTTACCAAGGGTAACAACATTCAAATATCTAGGTTCTGGCATTACTGAAGATGGCACGATAACCGCCAATATAATCCATAGGGCCACGTCTGGGTGGAACAAATGGCGCGAACTAACAGGAGTTTTATGTGATCCGAAAATACCCATAAGAACGAAGGGAAAAGTTTATAAAACTGCCGTAAGACCAATCCTACTCTATGGTAGTGAAACATGGGCTACTACAAAGGCACATGAGCAAAATCTACATACCACTGAAATGCGTATGTTACGTTGGGCAGGTGGAGTTACTCTCAAAGATAAAATCCGTAATGAACATGTGCCGGGCAGTTTCAAAGTAGCGCCTATAACAGAGAAACTTTTAGAAACCAGGCTTAGGTGGTATGGACATGTTATGCGAAGACCGGAGAATCATGTAGTGAAGAAGTGTCTTTCCATGACTACGCAAAAAAGAGGGAGCGGCAGACCTCAAACAACATGGATGACGAATGTCCAGAGGGACATGAGAGTATTGGGCCTATCTGCTGATGATGCTTTCCAAAGAAATGAGTGGCGCCTCTGGATTAAGAAAGCCGACCCCGCGTAACGGGAAAAGGCGAGGAGGAAGAGAGAGAGAGGAGTGATTTGAATGGCATTTGTTAAATATATTGGTACTAACCCATTCAACTCCGACCGTACCTTTCAAATTTTGATAAATATCACGAATTCAATATGGCGGCCGCACGAAATTTTCCATCAGGATGCAATATCTCGGGAACTATGGTAGCAATCGACGTAAACAAGTATGATGTGCTTCATATATGGGAATTAGTGCATGATTGACTATCTCAACACGGTCTAGGTAGGGTGTACCAAAAGACTACTGATTAGCGTAAATTGGGACAGTTACCGGCAGTTAGCTCAGCACTTCCCCATCCCACTCTCCTGGTATACTACTGCAACGTACAACATTTACCACGCTGAGCGTGTCTGTGTCTGACTGTGAGAACCTACTGCCATACACGTCAATGTTCTCAGATAGGGAAGTATTCTGCACGCTAACCGCACCACTCTAAACCCCTCTCCTACCACTGAGCTCTCAGTGTCAAGTTCATAGCTAAGCGCCGGTATCAGTACATAAGCGAAATCGATTTGCTAGCGTTTATATCAAGTTGCATTCATTCCAAGAAAAATAATAGAAAATTCAACTGTAATCAGTTGAGTCAAGAAAAACAACGATTTAGATATTAGAATAACAGAATCATGAAATCAGTTAGAAATTTAAAATCAAACTACAATCAGAAATTAAACTTCTACTCACCAGACTCATCCTTATGATATGTTGAACGGAAACCGCTGGTGTGGTGACCTTTCTTGTAGTTATTATTAACGGCGTGTCCTGCGTTCACTTTATTGTCCTTGCCAAATGCCAGTTGTTTCTCGTAGACACCTCCATCTTCTTGCCCTTTACTTCTCTGCGCTAAGTCACTGTAGTATCCTTCATGAGCCAATTTATCTCCAGCATGCCTGTTATCATCCAAGTAGGCATCAGTATTATGGTATCCTGCTCCTCCCGCATCCAGACCCTTCTTGGAGAAGCCTCTACCATTAAGATACTCTCCGCCATCCGACTCTCTGTTATGATGAGCGAAGCCGTCTTTGTGGGCTAATTCCTTTCCTTCTTCATAACCAACAGGAATAAGGTGTTGACTGTACAACGAAGGAACAGGTTTGGGGATTATTTCAGGATAATAGGCAGGGAACGATTTTACGGGCTTGGCGATTATTTCAGGATAATATGGAGGGAAAGCTTTAACGGGTTTGGTGATTATTTCAGGGGAGTAATAGGAATGGTGAGCTGGGCCCGGAACAGGGAAGAGACCAGGTTCTTCAGCGTACACGATGGGCACCAACTGAGCAGTCAAATCACGCTTATCGTCCTTCGGAGCCGCTGCAGCCAGGCACACGAGGGCAGTCACAACCACAAGTGTCTTGTACTCTTTATCTGTCATCGTGTTAGACTGTTGATGAGGGGTGGCTGGGCGTACTCTTATACTATTGCAGTCCATGACTGGAACCCACCCACAACCTTGGTACCCGCCACAAGTTGGTGGTGGTGGACCCAACAGCCCGTGAAGAATACGTTCTGTCTCTAACCTTGCCGCAAAGAGAACTTCTTAGTTGAATTATACTGTAGTCCTATTAGTCACTAGTCAGTAAGAAAATGAACTTGAAAGTTTTTTTTATTGCTTAACAACTGAAATCCATAACCATGGGATTCATAATCAGTCTAGCGCAAGGTAGAGGCGAAGGTCTCCAAACTGATTATTAATCTTGCATAATGTGACCTTAATTTCAGAAAGACGCCTCGATTTTTGGACTGAAAATTCTGCAGAATTTATTTGACATTTGAGCCTCCTTTCATCAGAGCCCAGGGCCGTGGAGAGCGATCAAGGGCCCTAGGGCAGTTTTCCTGGCCCCTCCATTTTTGTTCAGCCTGAGACATTATTTTGGAAGCAGTAATCTGGCTTTCTGGGAACCCTTAAAATAAACTCCATGAAATTTAACTTGTTCATATTGAATATCAGTTTACTTGGTTTTCAGTTATTCAACCACTCTTCTTTATGTCTCACACTTAAGGATGTTGATCAACATGCATTTAAATTTTCATTCACATTGATTGCATCTTTCAGAAATGCATGAAGTAAATAGTCAAATTATTCAGAGGTTGAATTAGAACCTTTCCGGTCTATACATAATTTTCGTACTTAATAAAGTAAGTGGAGAATTCTGGCAATGTGCTCTTTATCCACGAGAGCGGCAAAAACATAATGGGTACCGTATTTATAAAATTCGTAACGGAGTAACCAATGTTCTCTTTGTAATGTTTCGGGTACCATTCACTGGTTCATTTACACCGAATAAAGTCATATAAGAATATTTCAAAATAGAGTGAAGTTGTCCACTCAGCCCTTTTACCGCCCCGGGCGCCTCAGCAAGTTCATACCCTGGGGCTACAGCCCCGCTTGCCCTTCCCTCTCGTCGGGCCAGCCAGAGCCCCATCATGCTTTCCTATAGAATATTGTTCCTACAGAGTATTGTGTACGCCACTGCGCAATGAAATATGTTGTTATTACATTTGAGGGTATTGGATATCGTGGTCATTCAACCCCGTGTACTTGGGTGTGTGTAGAATTTTGTCTAATAACCTGTGTTAATGTGATGGTTGTATTAGTGTGTGTATTTGTAATTCAGGAGAGGGAGCTGGCCGAGGCCTTGAGTTAGGAACTATCCCGGTATTTGCCTGGAGTTGGAATGGGGAAACTATTAAAAAACACTTCTAGGATGGCTGAGGTGAGGCTTGAACCCACCTCTTCTCAGTTGTGCCTCACGAGGCTGAGTGTACCCCGTTTCAACACTCAGACCAGAATTAAATTTTTGTCAGAGCCGGAAATTGAACCCGGACTTCAGGGGTGACAGCTAGGAATTCTAGCCACTGTGCTTTGTGCACTCGCCCGCATGTATCTGGGCTCTGTAGATCTGGTGTGTGTTCAACGCGTCCGATTGCCTTTTTCCCAAGGAATTTGGTAACGCAATACTACCATGTAGGCCTATACTTTCACTGGGCCCTGACTAAAATGTGTGCAACGATTCAGTACTCTTGGAAAATTCGTCCGAACTACCCATATCAAAATATAAATGGTGATAAGACATTATCACCTCCGTTACATACCATTACCATGTATTTTTAAGTACGTTCCTAACAACATATTGTAGTCGACAAAATAAAGATAACTATAGAACTTCATTTTCCACAAGTTTTAGGTGATTATTCGAGGTGTTGTTATTACATTTGAGGGTCTTGGATATCGAGGTCATTTAACCCCGTGTACTTGGGTGTGTGCAGAATTTTGTCTAATAACCTGTGTTAATGTGATGGCTGTATTAGTGTGTGTTTTTGTAATTCAGGAGAAGGAGGTGGCTGAGGCCTTAGTTAAGAACAATCACGGTATTTGCCTGTAGTAGAAGTGGGGAAACTATGAAAAACCACTTCTAGGATGGCTGAGATATAGTTGAGGTCTAGTTGACAAATTTGTTATTTCAGTGGGTGATAAAAAAAACTCAAGTATGAATAAAATTGTGGGTGAAAGTTCTGCCACAATGACGGAGCGTAATCACTATCTGAATATTAACTGAGAGGAACCAACCGCAAAATCAGACTGTGAGACTAATAATGTCACCAGATTATGTAACAGCTCTGTAAGAAATTACAGAATCGTCGTTACTTACTTTTTACCACTTTGTGGAATGTATCATATGATCTGTACGCCAAGGTGTAGATAGTGGTATTTCTGGAGAGTTTAACGACCAACGGTGTTCCTCGTAGTGCATTATATTTTGAGGGATGGGCTAAACTTCTGCAGAACAGTTCCTGTCCTGATCTTGCTCCCAGCGATTTCCACCTATTCTAGCACCTCAAAAAATTCCTGGCCTCCGGTCAACATTTATACAAGAGCTGAAGACGACTGTCTGTCACACGCTGGTTCCATTCGCAGGCTGCAGACTTCTATGACTCAAGACTACAAATGTTGATACCACGTTATGACAAGTGTCTCAATTCGTTTGGTGCCTATGTCGAAAAATAGCTGACACATTGCTGTACCTGTTACCAATAAAGTTCTGTATATCACTATGTTCTCTTTAAAACAATAAATAGGGAAACTTACTTTCTGAATGCGCCTCGTACTTCACGTGGCCGGCATGTTGAATTGGCACGCAGTAGTAAGTTCATATCGAGTATTATTCAATCGCTACAGCCGTTTAGATTTTATTATGGACGCACACAAACACACAGATACGTGCACACACGGACAAAAGGTGGTCTGTTTTTCATATGATGAAAATGTTGCAAAAGTGTGTTTTTCCTTACTCGGAGAACATAAAACGAACTCAAATTTCTCAACATAGCATTTCTTTACATGGATACTTCAGGGATAATATTCATAACTGAACACACTCTAAAACAAGTAGTTCCGTGACGAACTAAAGAGTCTACTTTTCTTTAAATTATAGAGACCATACATCAACAGTTGGCAGACCTAGCGACTCTAAATATATTCTTAGAGCCATCTCTTAAGGTACTCAATGCACACGCAAAATTTAGTTGAGGTCCAATCCAGTAGATAATATGGAAGTTACATGCATTTAAAGATTTGACCTATCAGCAGGCATAGAATCATGTTGGCAAAACTCTCATGTATGGGCTCTCATACATTAGTCTGATGTAATATTATCTATATATACCATGTCTGTCAATTTTGGAACAATTCCCACGCATATCTTCCGAGATATCTAACATAGACCTCAATTTTAATTGTGATTTTTCTGCAGTTGGTAGCACTGACGTCATTTTCAAATATGGCCGTGAGATATTCAGGCATATGACTTTACTCATACCGAATTTGGTTTCGACAGCTGCAGCCGTTTAGGAGCTGATAGACACACAAACACACACACACAGAAGGACAGACGGTCAGACAGACAGACAGACAGACACACATTTGCCCGGCTCGATCTCATAAGTCTACTTTTACCTCATTTTCACAAAACGTGAAAAGTAGGCTAAAATGAAACGCTTCTTCTGCCAGACAAGGTTTCAGCATGTCCCTCCCTTCCGGATTTAATTAATCTTTTCTTTGGTCTTCCTGGATCTCTCTAGTCAGAAGGACGCACTAATGGTATGCAATTCTGTGATTATACAATATTTATAACTTGTGATATATCCTTGCATTGAGAATTAAAGGCGTCCCCCGCATTAGCTCAATTGGCAGATCAACGGTGGCCTATGCTGGTGATTGCGGGTGCAACTCCCGCATACATCAAACATTTAATTTTCTACCTTTTATCCGTATAGCTTGTACTGTACTTACTTCTTGTACAAAACATGATCTCAGAGTTGAAAACCGCTTTGAGCAATATTAATTTTGTGTGAAATAATTCTGTGGAGTACATAACAATACATATTATGCTTTATTGACTTGTTGCTGATATAATTTAATGTTGCCTTTTCTGTCGGTTAACACATATTCATGCCCATTTAGACTAGGCAAGTAACACAAAGCTCTATCCGGTAAAACATGTGATTATTATTACCGTATGCACTGTTTCACGGAAGGGAGCGAAATTATAATGATGACATGTTTCGTTCGTAAAGCGGACATCTTCAGTTCCATTATTAAGGCTTATTAGCCTATATGATAATGGCAAAGGTGATTGGCGATGTAGTTGAATTTATTCATATATAGATTATGTAGCTTACCAATGATATTAAATTTGATCTGTTGTGGATTATGTTTTGCGTATTAGGTATACTGTACAGTTTGCGTTAATTACATACACACTAACTTCTATTGGAATTCAGTTTGAGTATATGAGTAGGCTAGCTGGTTTCTGCGGGGCACGTCTGCTCACTTTGTATTAACCTCACAGATTGAACAGCTCGTGGTGTAGAGGCTAGGGTTCTTGGCTATCACCTCGAAGGTCCAGGTTCCTTTCCCGGCTCTACCAATAAGTTTTAATTCTGGTGTGAGGGCTGGAACGGAGTATACTCAGCTCGTGAGGCAAAACTGAGAAGAGGCGGGTTCGATTCCCATTCAGCCATCCTGGAAGTGAATTTCCGTGGTTTCCCAACTTCTACTCCAGGAAAATCCTGGGATGGTTCCTAACTTAAGGCCACGACCGCCTCCTTACAAATCCTATCCCCAATTTACAAATACACACACTAGTACAGCCAACACAATAACACAGGTTAACACACAAATTGCACATACCCAAATACACGAGGCCATATGAATGCGATGTCACAGCCCGTAAAATAAGCAACTTCAACAATCCTCGCGGATTGACGAGGCCTGAATTGGTTACAGCTAGCGCCTGCTGCGCTGGTGTCGCCATCTGTTCTCCAGTGGTAGAACTTATGCTTTCTTCCGTGGGTTGATTTGAAATGGACATGTGGTGCAGCGACCTCCCCCAACTACTGTATTATTAGATAACTAGCAGAAGTACCTGTTCTTCGAACGGTGTTCGTTGTTAACACCAGACATTATCAATTGAGCTACTGTTGCAATGGTTAGCGGTTTGTCATTCCTTCAAGTTTATCAGAACGAAGTTAGTTTTCTGGGAATATCACACACACGGTTAATTTAAGGCCCTTAAAATGTAGTTTTCGGAGACCCTTTATAGATTCCCGAATTTTGTGTCTCACATTGAGAAGCGCAACATATGCTTCGGTCGTCCTTCTAAGATAATTTTTATATTTCGCCTATTTTAGCATGTATTGAGAAGTTTTTCTCTATATCCACCCTTCTACTGTATGAAAAGTGCGGTGAAGAGTTTTATAAATGATTGGTGTATTGACTCTCATGGTTACCATACCTAATTTTACGATGCTCCAAGCATCCGAACACGAGTTATAGGCGTAGGCTCCTTAATGATACAAAGAAAGACAGACAGACAATTCTATTGTCTACAACATATTACCCAGATATCCAAATATGGGTATATCTACCATAGAGTATCAAACAAAATCATCCTTACGATGAACCCGTTTGTCGACAACAACAAAATTAGTTAAAATGTGCTCTCAGCCTAAATTCACCTAACGTGTACTTCCTGACGTGAAATAGAATTGAAAGCCTTGTAGACGAAACGCAATACACGTCACATAAACACTGACCCTCTAAGTTGTGCTAGGTGCCCATACACAGGAAGACCCCTTTCATAAATTATAAAGGCTTGTGGTGCATGAAAATTCAGGTTCTTTAGCCTCAAATTGCCCAAATTCCTAAAAGCCGCAAAAAAAAAAAAAAATGCTGGTTCAATTCAAGAATTTTTGAAAATAATGTTGCTGTTTGGAGATATAATAGACCTTCTGTACTATATGTCGAACGTGAAAATTGCATGAAAAAGTTCTAGGTTACCCCTTGACCCCCTTAATTGCATTGATGAATTGTACAGTACGTTAGTTCCGTGATAACCTTATAGCCATTTGCAAGCTTTCACTGAAATGTAATAAATGGAGTGACATTGCTTCTTAAAGAAATAGAAGGAAAGTTGTAAGCCAACCCTTGATATAATGTTCTCATGGTTACCGATTTGCATTCCTTCATTAGTTTGTTAAATTAAATTAAATTAGTTTTCTGGGAATATTTCAGAAACTGTTGGATTTAGAGCCTTATAATGTAGTTTTCGAGGACCCTTTAGGGCCCCCGAGTTTTGTTTCTGGCACCGAGGGGATTTGTCTCGTCGTTGTAGCCTACGCCATAATATAATACTAATAATAATATAATATAGGGAGAAATTATAACACCTGTTTTTTTAAATTATTAATGCAGCCAATGGCCATGTACTTTTCTTTTCAGGACGGGTCAGGGAAGACATATTATCAGAGAAAGAAGCTTTCAATCACGCATGAGCAAAATGGAAATGGCCTACCATTTAACT
Source organism: Meconema thalassinum (assembly GCA_946902985.2). Taxonomy (NCBI): domain Eukaryota; kingdom Metazoa; phylum Arthropoda; class Insecta; order Orthoptera; family Tettigoniidae; genus Meconema; species Meconema thalassinum. Next base: position 335,789,347 of record OX336391.1, on the reverse strand, counting down.
AAGGACATCTATAAGAAAAGGTCAATATCCTTCAACGCAAAACTAAAAGATTACTGCAGTGTCATCCGTCCAGAGGTCTTGCATGCTTCTGAATGCCTCACGATGAACAAAAAAGGCTTGGTCGAGAAACTGAAGGCCAAAGAAAGGAAAATTTTGAGAAAGATATTGGGTTCCATCAAAGACAATGGGGAATACAGAAGACGGCATAATCATGAAGTATGTACTCATGTGGAGAAGATGAGTAACGTCATCCGGAAGAGAAGGATACCATTTTTTGGGCATGTGAAACGAATGAGCCCAGCGAGACTGACCAACCGCAACATAACTTACTTTCAGGAGAGGAAAACAAAATGGGCCTGGTTCATAGAACTGGATAAAGATCTGAAAGAAGTGGGGATTACACCAATAGACATTCAGGAGCGCGCCCCACTCAAAAGAAAACTTCAAGCTTGCAAAGGTTTCCAAGAAAATCCGAAGCTGAAAACGGGAAAGATTTTGACCCAGGAACGGAAGGAAGTCCACCGAGAACGAATGCGGGCGTACTGAGCCAGTAGGAGACAGTGGGAATGACGCGGTCCATAGATGGCCTATACGAAATGAATGAATGAATGAATGAATAATATGGGGATAGGCATATAATAGACCTGCCGTACCACACCTGCAGGTGTAAATCGCTTGAAAAAATTCTAGAGTACCCCTTGATCCCCTTAAGCGCGTTAAACCTATTGATGAATTTTACGGCTTAATTTGGTTCCATGATAACCTTCTAGCCGTTTGCAAACTTTCACACTAATGTAATTAATGGAATTGCATTGCATCTTACAGCAATAGATGGACCTCTGAGAATCTGTTGCCATGGTTACTGGCTTGCATTTGTTCATTAGTTTATTAAATGAAATTAGTTTTCTGGGAATATCTCAAAAACGGTTGGTATTAGGGCCTTAAAATGTGGTTTTCGGGTACCCGAGTTTTGTCTCTCACATTGAGGGGCTGGAAATGAGCTTTGTATCATCCTTCTACGCCTATTTCAGCATGTATTTTAAGGGGTAGGCCCCCTTTTATGAGGGGTACGGAGAAGAGTTATATCAATGATAAGTGTCGTGCCTCTGATGGATATCTGTACCAAATTATACGTTGATACACCCAGCCGTTCTCGAGTTATAAGGGAACAAAGTTGTCCACAGACGAACAAACAAACAGACAGACAGACGAAAAAAAACAAGTAGTTCCGTGAAGAACTATACAGCCTATTTTCATATATCCTGCCTCTATCAACATACAATATTTCAGTTTAATTGCTGTAACAGATTCGTAGATATTGAGAACCGTCTAAATATTTCAGATGGTCGCCAGGTTGGATTTTTATTTTTGTACTATTACATTAAGATTATTGTGTACGTGTGGTATTCAAACTTCAATCGCATGATTAGAACACAAGAAGTAAAAACGAGATTTTAAAATTATGCACAGCAGACATCTTGTGATTATGCAAACAATTGAAATAAATTAGATGCCAGTGGATCAACATTTGTATAAGCATTTAACGTGCAACGTTTCACGGCACTCGGATAGTTAATTCGTGAGAAACGTCCATTTAAATATTTATATTTCGCGTCGCCGCCATGTTGGATTTGTGCTCACCAGGTTACTGTAAGTCCTATAGGTGAACATATGTTCATAGTCTCTATGATCATAAAAAATCAGTTTGGTTGCTGTAAAAGATTCATAGATATTGAGAACCGTTTAAATAATTCGGAAGCTCGCCATTTAGGATTGTTATATGTATAGGCCATAGAGTTATGTACCATTCAAGGATAATTGTTGCCTAGGTTCATTATTCAAACTTTCACTTCGATCGCATGATTACGACACAAGAAATTAAAACTTAATTTTAAAATTCCGCACAGCCGCCATCTTGAGGTGATGTAAACAATTGAATTAAATTAGATGGTAGTGCATTACAATCTGCAAAATCATTTACTTTACCTCATTTCACTGCGATCAGAGAGTTAAATCACGAGAAAAGTCTATTAAAATATTTCAAATTCGCTTGGTCGCCATGTTCGTTTTGTACATTACAGGTTTATGAAATATACATGGGTACACTTGTATCAGTACCCTTTATCACCGTACAAAATTGCACGGTGATATCTGTAATAGTTTCGGAGATATAGAATGTCAGTGAAATATTTCGCACAGCCGCCATTTTGAGGTTATGTAAACAATTAAACTAAATTAGACTCCAGTGCATTACAATGTCTATAAACATTTGCTGTACCAAGTTTCATTACGTTTGGATAGTTAAATCGCGAGAAAAGTTTATTTAAATGTCGCAACTTCGCTTGACCGCCATGTTGGTTTTGTAGTCACCAGGTTTTTGAAAGTCTCATAGGTGAACTTCTAGTAGTGTCCTTTATTACCGTACACTATTTCAGGGCTATATCGGTAATAGTTTCGGAGATATTGAATGGTAGTGAAATATTTCGCACAGCCGCCATGTTGGATTGGTGAGACGTAACAAAATTTGAAGGGCACGGTCGAGGTCGCCGGGAATAGTGCTATGAAGTTACCGAGTTTCATTGAAATCGCTCCAGCCGTTTAGATTTTATTAGGGGGGACACACACCCTCACACACACACACACACACACACACACGCGCGCGCACACACACACGGACGAAAGGTGATCTCATAAGCCTATTTTTTCAAAATTGAAAATAGGCTAATAATCGCGCGCATCCATCAAAAACAGTCTGAAACACGTAAACAACTCAATTTTCCGTAGAAATTCAGAGAAAAACAGACAAACTTTCATTTTTATATATCGAGAGATATACTGCACCGGTCGGTGTTGACCGTGTTTTATTGCACAAATTTAGGTTTCACTCGCTAACCGTTGGAGATATACGAAAAGTGATAAGGACCTTTCGGATAGAAAATTAAATGTTAAAGCTCATGTATTGTGCCCATTCAACAATGAAATATGCAAATCACAGTTTGCCAGCAATGCTCAATCGGGAGTATCGGGGTTCATGGTTTGTTCTCCCACTCTGTGACTTACACACTTTGGATTAAGCAGAGGATACACTTCCAAAAAAATAAACAAAAATCAACATCTACTGTTAAAACATTTAATTATCCAAATATATGGCGCTACAAAAATTAAACAAATAAAAATACTGACACTCCTCTTCACACTTGTCCAAAGTTGAACAAGGAATTCATATTAAACAATTACAAAATCATAATGACTGGTTTTCCAAAAACCAACAAACTTCTACTAAGTTTCACTTCCATATGGTGTCCTTTTAAATTCTTCAAAATGAAGAGCTCCAAACGGCTCGGTAATGTTTACATACGCTGTGTTATCAATTTACTACACATCAATTACTATTTACATGAGTATACCTTTTAATCATAAATATCAAAATTACCAAAGTATGGTTAATCATCACGTAATTTTTGGCTTTCACAATGCTCGTATGTTACCATCCCTCTCTCTCTCAAGTCAACAACTCACTACCGTGATTGGGGAAAACTTGCGTACTCCCGAGCTACAGAAGACTACTGAACAAGTCAAACTTCAGATTACTCCCGGAATCTAATGTCTTCAATAGAACTCGTGAATCACTGAATCATATAATAATAAAATTAGGGATTTATAATTATTTGTCTTAAAAGACCATTATATTATAAGAGAGCAACGATCTGAACTCTGCAAGCGATAATCATTTATAAAGGAACCTCGGTTCAAAGACCGAGTCGTTCAAACAATCTTTAAACACTGTTGTGTATTATGACTCAGACGGTCCGTTCCCCGACCTACCGCAATTCCAGAGGGTGAGGGTCTAGTCTAAGCTACTTAGCGTGATTTATTGCAGGGAGAAAAGAGAGTTCACAGTCTCGCTTCACAAGTGACTGGCTACATCAGCTTTTCATACAGCTGTTTCAAATGCAATTTTCTGAATGACAAGACTTCTAATACAGATTCTTAAAACAACATATTTAGGCTCAAAAGACCTATTCTCTCAGCTTCGGTATATAATAATTATGAAGTGTCCTCATTGGCGGGTAATGTTAATGTTAATTCCTGCCGCTCCTTCCGGAGCATAGGGCCTTGGCGAAATTTCTCCATGCAGTACGGTTCCTGGCCATACTCTTCACTTGACTCCAGTTCTTGTCCACCTCTGCAATTTCATTTTCGATCGTCCTCTTCCTGATCTTCTTAGGTCGACCTCGCTTCCTGGCGCCTTGAGGATTCCAGTATAGCGCCGCCCTCTCAACAGCTCCGTCCGGCTTCCTTAGTGTGTGACCGATCCAGCGCCATTTCCTCTCCTTGATCTGGATGCTAATCGGTTGTTGATTGGTGATGGTCCTAAGATCTTCATTTGAGATTATGTCCGGCCACCTCACATTCAAGATGCGACGCAGACATCTGTTAATGAACACCTGTAGCTGGTTGTTGATCGGTTTTGTGACTTTCCATGTTTCACAGCCATAGAGAAGAATCGACTTTACGTTGCTATTGAAAAGGCGGAGCTTGGTCTTCCTGGAAATGTTTCTATTTCTCCAGATGGGGTAGAGCTGGACAAAGACACCATTTGCCTTCCTGATACGGCTTCGAACATCTTCCTCTGCTCCCCCATCATTTGTGACTATACTCCCAATGTAGAGGAAGGACTCAACTCACTCAATTTTCTTTCCGTTGACTGTCAAGCTAGTCGTGACGTCAGAATTTATCCTCACCTCTTTGGTCTTGTTGGTGTTGATCATCAGTCCTGCACGTTCTGCTTCTCTCTGCAACCTCCCCAGCTTATCTTCTATGTCTCGGTACCGTTGTGCCATAAGACAAATGTCGTCCGCGAAATCCAGATCTACAAGCCTGTCCTTTATACCCCATTGAATACCCCTCTTCCGTCCTCCCATTACCTTCTTCATCACACTATCCAGGACCAACAGGAACAGAGTGGGAGAAAGGACACACCCCTGTCTCACTCCGGAACTGACCTTTATCTTTTCTGTTAATTTGCCTTCGTGTAGAACCTGGCACTCTTACCCTTCGTACATCTCTTCCATGATTCTGATGATCTTTGTTGGAATTTTATATTCGTCGAGGGTCTTCCACATGATTCTTTGATTTACGGAGTCGAAAGCTTTCTCGAAGTCAACAAATGTGAGGTAAAGGGTATTCCGCCACTCCACACTCTGTTCCAGGATGATTCGGAGGGTGTTGATGAGATCCACACAGCTGCGATGTTGTCGAAATCCAGCCTGTTCCTTCCGAAGCCTTTTTTTCTACGCAGTCTTTTATACGATTCAGGATGACTCTCGCCAGTACTTTGCTTGGAATGGACAGCAAGGTGATTCCCCTCCAGTTGTTACAGTTTGTGGTGTCCCCTTTCTTCGGTAACTTGACGATCAACCCCTTCTTCCAGTCGGTTGGTATTTTCTCCTCCTTCCAGATCTTCTCCAACAGCGGGTGCAGCAGATTGATCGTGATATCCAGGTCTGCTTTCAATACTTCCGCTGGGATATTATCCAGACCTGGTGCCTTCCCGCACTTCATCTGCTTCAACGCTGTCCGTATTTCGCCCCAAGTTGGGGAGTCAAGGCTGATGTCCGGGTCACTTTCTGCTTCCTCTTCATCTTCTCCTCGCTGCTTACTTTCTGGTCCTCTATCTCTATTAAGAACCTCCGCAAAGTGTTCTCTCCATCTAGTCAGCTGCTGTTCACACGTCGTGAGGATCTCGCCCGTCTTGCTCTTCACAGGCCTAGTTTTATTAAAACCTTTCTTCGAAAGCATCTTTGTGATGCCATAGAGCTCCTTAACGTCCCCCCTTCTTGCCGCTTCTTCTGCTTTCACCGCCTGCTCATCAATCCACCTCCTATGATCCTTCGGCACACTCCTCTTTACCTCCCTGTTTGCTGTTGAATACTCTGCTTGTATGAGAGCCATCTGCTGCCTAGTCTTGCAGGTGTTGAGCTTGGCCTTAATCTCCTTTCTATAATTTATCTTGTCCCAGGTCTGATCGGATATCCATTCTTTCCGCAGGTAGTTCTTGTAGCCGAGCTGCATCTCACTGGTTTCCACGAAGATATTCTTTACCTCGCTCCACACAGTCTCCACATCCTTCTCTGTCTCGGAGCCCAACACCTGGAATTTATTTCTGAGCTCCAGTTTAAATTGGTCCAATCTCTGCTGGTTCTTAAGCTTGCCCACATCAAACTTGTTGTGCCGAGTGATAAACTTTCGGCGGACTGCCACGATCTTTATGCGGAAGTTGGCAACCTCAAGATGATGGTCACTACCAACATCCGCTCCTCTCTTGTTCCTAACATCTTCCAAGCTTCTTCTGAACCTCCTGCTCACCGCGATGTGATCAATTTGATTTTCTATGACTTGATCAGGAGACACCCAGGTGACCTTGTGGCACCGCCTATGAGGAAACACCGTGCCACCCATCACCAAATCCTGACTGGCGCAATATTCCGTAAATTTCTCCTCATTGTCATTCATCTCACCAAGGCCATGTTTACCCATGATCTGCTCCAACCCCTCATTGTTTGTTCCCACCTTCGCGTTGAAGTCTCCCATAACAATGAGAATGTCCTTCTTACTTGTTTGTCTTGTGGCATCTCGCAGCATTTGGTAGAATTCTTCCTTCTTCTCTGGCTCCGATTGTTCTGTAGGCACATAGCATTGGATGATGATCACATTCCTGATCTTTGTCTTGAACCTAGCAAACATGAGCCTGCTAGAAATTGGCTTCCACTCCATAAGGCTCCTCTTTGCATTTCTTTTGAGCAGCATCCCCACTCCATCCCTGTGTTCTTCCTCTTCGCCCCCAGAATAGAGAAATGTAATTCCATCTGTTGTCTGTATTTCACCAAATCCTGGCCACCTCACCTCACTCAATCCTAGGATATCCAGCCCATAGTTCTTCATCTCCCGTGTCACTTGTTTCAGTCTGGTTTTCTCCATCAAGGTCCTCACATTCCAGAAACCGATTTTCGTAGTCCTCTTCATGCCAAAAGTCGTCATCAGGTTATCCGTCCGGTTTTGTAATTTCGCTTCAGTTTCAGTAATCAGTTTATTTAAGAGGAGCGAGTGATTAACCCACTGCCTCCGAGTGCCTTGGAGGGACTGCCACCTTAGGCCTGAGGCACCAGGCTGATTTTCTGTCAGGGTTTCTTCCCTTAGCCTTTGAAGAACCAACTCCAAACTACAAGGCAGCAGTTGTTTCACCAGAGCCCCGTTAGCCGTAATTTCTTCAGGGTTCCTGTAGGGCCTTTACAGCTACCGTAGCGGTCTTGAGGCACACAAAGTCCCCACTGTACTTCACCCCTACAGGCAATCCCCTTCTTCATTACGTTACCCATCTCCCACGACGAAGACGAGGGGTTGGATTTGTGGGAGACATTGGCGGGTAAGAAATTCAATAATACAACCTATATTTAAGGGGCTTCAACACGGACGACTCTGAGTTCGATCCTTTTAAATCCCTCGGGAGCAGTATCCCAATTGGAGGACTTATATAACATTTGCGACTTAGGGCAGGCCTCGCCTTGTACCAGCGCTCATATTACAACATAAATAGCACCCTTTTTAACATACAACACACAATGCCTCGTGATCATTTATCACAACTTTGAGGACTTATCACAGTTCAATTACCACGACCAACTGTCCCTCATAATTAGTTTTACCGAGCATTTCAACGCATTCCTAGCGTGATAAATTACTTCAAAGCGCTACATGGCGCTTATACAATAATTAGCTAAGTTGCCTTAAGAGAACTAAATAAATTCAAAATCAACGTTTGATCTGCATCTCCAAATATAAATTACTCTTCTCGCCTGACAATAATCATTTTTACCACAAGAACATGTATTCATAACATGTATTAATTCATTTAAACGAGCTCGGAAGCTACTATTTTACATATCAAATTCATCAATATCTTCATTCATTTATGTAATTATTATTATTATTATTATTATTATTATTATTATTATTATTATTATTATTATTACGCTTGCTTTCTCATATTTATATCATTTATCATTTACACTGATATTTTACTGAATACATTCCCCAAGGGATTCATTTATATTTCACATATTTATTATATTTATCTCAAATTAATCGTTCAGATCGCGCTATCATTCTTTTACCTGTTATTAAACATTCCTATTCTCTCTCATGAGGATTATACGCAAATTCTCCCAAACACATATCATAATGAAATAGTTACTCACATGACTGTCCGGTCAGCGACCGAATCCTCCAGCGATGGAACATTTTGCCCACTCACTGCTTTTTAAGCCATTTCCATGGTTACACTTACACTCAATGACACTTCTTTAACAGCACATAAAATATTTACCTTAATCACTTGGAATATAATGAATACCATTTTGTATTCGTTTCACTTAACACAATACAATTTCACCAAAAAAATTACACTCAAAAAATTTCACTATATTTACATTACATAACAATTTTATCACTTGGGCGTTAATTATTCGCCTTTACACATGTGATTTCTTTTCTTTTCCCGTTTCCAAGAGTGACACTTATAGAACGTCGGCTCCCTAATCTGACGAGATGATGGAAAGTCTCGATCGAACTACACCTCACTGGAACTGCTGATCTTCAAATCCGGGGTTTGACTATCAGCTTCTATAACTTTACTGCACGATGTCGTTTCTTGCTAGACGCTAACTTGTTCGTTTAGATAAAGTCTGTCCTTAATGTATTACTATTACGGCCGCTCGAATAGTTTATCGGTGACCTAGTAATTTCCTTGCACTACTTGCTGTTACTTTAATTCGTAGCTTATTGGAGTCCTCCCCAATGTTTACTGTTCGTTTGTCTACCTAGACAAAGCCTGGAACTACAATTCCTAATGTTTATCGTCCTGCGCTCTAGTCCCTACCTTTCCGGAACACTGGGCGTTATTTATTTCGTTCTACCCTGATCGGGTTCCTTAACATCGATAGAACTGTCTATTTCACTTCCTTGGGCACTTCGAAACCTTATGATGCGTCGGTTCCTTCACTGAACTATTATTCGAGTACCTATTGCTTGTTATTTCTTCAAGTCCACAGCCTAAACTTTGACTCTACTGGTGAACTTTAACGATAATTGTTTCTGCGTGCAGCGTCTACGTGCTCACTAAAATAACTTGTTATACTTTGCGACACAGTATCAAGCTCTCTGGCGTCTGTTATAACTGAATATACTTTGATGCAGGTTTCCTGTACTAGGAGTTTACTTGTAGCTTGTCTTGTAATCGATGCTTCATCGTGCAGCGTCTCTGTGCTCACGGAACTGAATTGTTGTGATACAGCGACGCCCCTCGGGCTGTCTGAAACTGCATGTGGTGATGCTCCAACGTCACGCCCCCTGGGCTGACTGATACTGCATTAGCTGTGATGCAGCACCTCCGTACGAGGTCTGTTGTAAACTGCATGCATCTCCTGGCTCTGCCAGGGTTTTTATACAAATCGGCGGCAAAAAGATAAAATTCGCGTCTTCTCCAGCACTAACTTTTTAAGTAATAGTCGTATAATTTTGAAAAATATATCTCTGGAAAGCTCTTGTTCTAAACGTAAACTGGTTTCTTGGATCATGAAAATCGATCGCACAATTCCAAGATATTAAATAATTTTGCTCCTCTGCTACGTGGGTGTAGCGGTTTATTTTTCCATCCCTACCAACTCTGGTCTCGGGGAATTACTAACGACGTCATGCCACGTCTGCAGTTCTTTCCTATGCAAATATTATAAACTTTTTCCCCACACAAAAATCTCTCTTCCAGAATGATCCACAATGATGTGTTTCTTTCATTAATTAAATGCTCGCAAATGGCTTAATTCTAATTATTTCTCTTCTTGCGCAATTGCGAGGTTGTCATTTTATAGCTGCGTAAGGTCTATTTCCGAAACCTCTTCTCTCTTACACGCTGTGGAAAGTTTTTATCGTTCTATTAATAATCATGAGCCAGCTCCTTATCTATGCGTCAAGCATCATCTCACGTCCGCATGATTCGTGGTCACCCATTCCTGCGCCACATTATAACAGCCCACTTCTTGCAATCTTTCTAAGTCATTCTGCAGACTGTATTATTTCCTCTCTTCTTTTGTAAATATATTGGATTCGACGCTTGAACCAATGGCATATGGGTTCAGTATGCCATCAAAAGTTTGCTATTTCTTAGCGTTCTCTTTTTATTTGAAATGGAATTATGAAATTTTGAAACCAAAGGGTGTAGTGACGTCACAAATGTCTGTTTTACTCGCTAACCGTTGGAGATACACGAAAAGTGATAAGGACCTTTTGGATAGGAAATTAAATTTCAAAGCTCAGTTGTGCCATCAAAATTTTTCTATTTCCTACCGTTCTCTTTTTATTTGACATGGAAATATGAAATTTTGAAACCAAAGGGTGTAGTGACGTCACTAAAATGGTCGCCATTTTTTAATAGTGCAACATTTCGAAATCAAAAGTATCCTACATGTAAACCTGGTAAATCAGCTACATCCATGCAAAATTTCATTTAAATCGGACCAGTGGTTCTTGCGTTATTGAGTAACACACAGACAGACAGACAGACAGAAAGACAGACACACACCATCTCATTTTTATATATTAGTATGATATCCGATGATTCCAGACTTTCTCTCGCCTCCATGGCTTAGGTGGTAGCACGCCGGTCTCTCATCGCTGGGTCCGTGGATCAAATCCCGGTCACTCCATGTGCGATTTGTGCTGGACAAAGAGGAGGCAAACAGGCTTTCCTCCGGGTAGACCTTCTCCGGATTTACCTGTCACAACTTCATTCCAGCAACTCTCTCCACTATCATTTCATTTCATCTGTCATTCATTTAATCATTGCCGCGGGGGAATGCGACAGACTTCGGCAGCCAGCACAGTTCATATCCTCGCCGCTAGATGGGGGCTTCATTCATTGCATTCCCTGACCCGGTCGGTCGACTGGAAGCAGGCTGTGGATTTTCGTTTTCATTCCAGACTTTCTCAATCTGCTGTAGACCGATCACGCTTGCTGTCATAGCGTGTTGCTTTGAGGGCACCATGCATGCTCCAAACCGGGATGTGGACTCTTCAATACGCCTATCTATAGTTCAAGATTTGTTGAGATTTTAACATTTTCCCCTTCTGGTTTCCCACCCCTTGGATCATTTGTTGCTTCACTGCTTGTCTTTAAATTTCAAATAACGAGACCAATGGCGAGCCTTCCAAAAATGTGATGGTTCAAATGTGTATGTTATGTGCAGGGCCGGATTTAGGTTTTATGCGCTCCTAGGCCCCTGGGTTTTTGCCGCCCCCTCTTCATACCATCGTGAAGGAGGAAGAATTTAGACCTCAGAAAGGTCCTTGTGAAGGTAATTTGTATTCTATACTAATGTATCGTGAAGTAAAATCAATTAAATAATTAAAATACCGGTAATGAGAGAATCAACTTTTTCTACATTTGTATATAGCCTATAACTATACAGTACCGGTCAAAACTTTACGACCATATAAAGAATTCATGATATGTCACCTAAAACCTAAACGTGTGGCCCTAGAGCTCTGCGATTTTTTTACTGAGCTCTTACATCTGATAGAATATATATTTCCTGACTTCGTTCAATTGTGCCAAGTATTGTACACGTTATGACCTTTTAAGTGTTGGAAGGTCACACCAAAAAATCACCATTTTCAGAGGTAGAATGTATTGTACTGTAAATTCCAACTGGTTGTAGGTATTGCCACCAATTTTCTATTTTAGACACAGCAATAGTTGGGGATCATTTTGGTATAAATATACAAATTCCTTTTTTTTTCGGGTTTATACTTTTCAAGCCAGCGCTAAAATGGTCGATTTTCCCTTGTTTTTATCACGCTTGTAGCAAGGCTTTCTTGCTACCTACCAGTTTCTGACTCGTGTCTACTAGTTCCACTTTCACGCAACAGATGGCATCCAAGCACAGATTTCTGGCTTGTGGTATTTCGTCGTGAGATTATTTTGTTGTCATGAGTACATCGACCACGACCATTTTAGCACTGGCTTGAAAAAGTACAAATCTACAAATAAAAAAAGTCCTCTCGGCACGCTGGAAGGCGGAGGTAGATTTCACCGGACAAACTTGGGGATAGGCGAAAATAGGCAGAATATGCAAGTTTTCGTAGAAGGATCAGACCTCATTTATTGCGATAAAGTATTTTATAATTGGAGATTAATTAACTTTGTTTTTCGTTATTTTATGCATATTTTAAACATTTTATTGTCTTATGATGATGGTAACATTCTTGTCATTTGGAGTCCATTTTTATACTTGTGGTCACACTGTCCTTATGCAAGGTTTCGACACTGATGTGTAGCCTAACTATGTAACGGTCTGTTACTTCTTCAAGCAAAAGTATATCTCCCGCAGAGATTTTGGTTGGTTCCTCAGTTTAGGGGCTCCGACAACGCGGTCATGTAACCCCGTGTACTTTGGGTGAGTGTAGAATCTGTCTGATAAACGGTGTGAATTGTGATGGCTGTATTAGTCTGTAATTCAGGTAAGGCTTAGAGCATAAATACAATAGAGGGCGCTTTGCCACTCTGCGCCTGTACTGTGACGTGAAACCAACATCTCGATCAGCTGACTGAAGGGTAATGGCTCAAGACCCACTACAATTGGGTAATGGTGAATGCTAAGCAACGTCAAGGAATACAAAAGGAACTCCATATTGGATAATTCTAATATCACTATCCGCAGTTCCCTTCAGTCAGCTGATCGAGATGTTGGTTTCAACAATGTGACGTCATCAGCCATCTATTGAATTTATGGTCTAAGAGGTAAGGACTGCAGACGGTCAATTTCAAGCAGTAGTTCCTAATGTTGCTACCAGATACTACCGTCAACGACACCTAGCTGTGAACTTGGCTAGTAGATGCCACCGCAACCAGCAACTCGCAACGAACGTTGGAACATCCCCTCCGAAGGAAAGCATACTGAGGGATTTTTAGCGCTCTTAAAAAATCCGACGACTTTGGCCGGCTTTGAACCCGCGACCTTGGGCATAGAAGTTCAGCATGCTACCAGTTACGTCACCGAAGCCGCTTCACACTTAGTCAGATGGAAATCTGAATCTGATCTCGTGCAAGTGCGTTGTCATGGCAACGTCTGATGGCTCATCCCTCATCAATTTAGTAGTGTTGCCATGACAACCACTGATAGCTCTTGGCATTTTCTTATAATTCCGAAATCATTTTTCTCATCCCTTGGCGTAATGGTGGGTCATATCAAAAATTCTTTCAGACAAAAGTTTTAGGTAATTATTAGGGGAATATTGTCCATTTCGTACGGTTTTGATATTGTGCCTACTAAGAGAGATATGATTAATTTTTCGCGAAAAACCCACTTTTTCCCACCCCTTTGGTCAATGGTTTGTGCTATAAAAAACTCTTCAAACATAAATTTTTGGCCTTTATCCGACACATAGTATGAACTTTGAACGGATTCGATATTTCACATATTAAGAGAGTTATAGCAATATTTCACTTTTTCGAAAGAAAAAAAAAACAATTTCACCCCCTTCAACCGATTTAGCCCAGTAACGAACTCGACCGAGATTTTATAGGTATACATATTCGGTAAAAAATTCAAAGTGATTGCTGTAAAATTACGGCAGTTATCGTGTCCACAAGAAACTGATATATATACATAAATTATATATATAAACGTTTGAACTGAAGGTGGTTTTGGGATCTGGGGGATGTGAAACGCGAAGACATGTCGAAATTTTCCGTAAGTCGAAACATGGTACCCATTGCAATAGTTAGCTTTCTAATGAAATCTAGCTAAAAGTCTACCCCTGGCACTATACAGCCCATGAAGGGCCTAGGTCGACCAAGCGACCGCTGCCTAGCCATTTGGTCTGCAGATATTGGGGTGACGCCTGATAAGCACATCGGGTCCCCTCGGCCGTTAATCTTGGTTTTCGTGATCGGGGCGCTGCCTCACTGTCAGACAGCTACTCTATTGTCCTCACGAGGCTGAGTGCACCCCGTTCCAACCCTCACGTCAGTTTTAAAATCCTTGACGGAGCCGGGAATCAAACCCGGGGTCTCCGGGTGAGAGGCAAGCACGCTACCCCAACACCACGGGGCAGGCGGCGTGGACACTACTTATCAAATAAGCCCGTCCCCACTTTCAACCCCACTGCATTACATGGCAAAATGCAAAACTTTTTTGATGTGTGTATATAATTTTTCGAATAAAAAAAGTCCTCCCGGCACGCCGGGAGGCGGAGGTAGATTTCACCGGGAAAACTTGGGGATAGGCGAAAATAGGCAGAATATGCAGGTTTTCGCAGAAAGATCAGACCTCATTTATTGCGAGAAAGTATTTTATAATTGGAGCTTAATTAACTTTGATTTTCAAAATTTTATGCATATTTTAAACATTTAATTGTCTTATGGGGACGGTAACCTTCTTATCATTTGGGGACAATTTGTAGCCTACTTTCGATTTTTGCAAAAAATTAAAGTAGACTTTTGAGATCAACACAGGGCGAAAAATTGTGTGTCTGTCTGTGAGTGTGTGTGTATATGTGTGTGAGTCTCTGTGTGTGTGTGTGTGTGTGTGTGTGTGAGTCTCTGAATGTCTCCCCCCATCAATTCGAACACGGTGAAACCGAATTGAACGAAATTTGGTACAGAGGTAGCACTAGCAAAGGGCACCTCAGTGTCATACTTCATATCGTCGCCATCTTTACCAACACTGAATGGCGGCCACTCAAACGTTCAAAACGTAAAATCAAATTACGGCTAAACTAATCATCCGATCTCTACCAAATTTGGTGACAACATACCTTTATATAGGACGCGTCGTTCGCCCAAACTTCAAGGTCATCGGCCGTGGCATTTCAGGATGGCGGCTGTGTGAATTATGCAACCATTATAATCAATAGCTTAAGAACCACCAATTCCGATTATCGAGCCTAGGGTGGTTTAAGCTATCCTGAAGGTCGTGATCCGTTATTTGTTGTAATTTAATATTATAATATTATACTGTATGAGTGGCTTAAAAGAGCTGAGCCGTTTCTGCCACACGACAAGATGGCAGTTGTCCTCATGTGCCTGTCTTATATTTCAGTAGTTTTAGTATGTTGTATGTAATATACCCTACTGATAGAATAATATAAACTTTGTATGAAATTATCTATAATGAAGATGTACTGCAGTGAAGAAATCGTTTATTTCAAGTCATTATTTACCAACAGGTTTTATCTAATATGTCAGTTAAGAACACCATGATGTTAAAAATATGGTTAACTCGGGGCTAGCGTGTTAGTCTGTCACGCAGTTGACTGGGGGTCGAATACTGCTACAGTTCACTTTTTTTTCTTCAATTCTTTTACAAATGATGTGCACGAGCTCTTTCCACAGATACTGAATAAAATGTCTTTTAGCTCAAATGAGAGGCTAATGTATACACTCGTTTATTAATAAAATCACAGCCCCAGCATCGCACTTAAACAGAAGACATTAGGAAAACGGGAATAGATGAACAAGATCAGATACACGTTGTCATCAACCACAGGCTTCTTAATGCCTCTGTACGGTGCTGTCCTCTTGTGGGTTATGTGGGTAATATTGTTCCAAACATACCGCTGTGTAAATAAATGGCCTCCTGAAGTATGGCAATTTTGTAATACTGGTAGTTCAACTATTAGCCACGATCGCACTCCGATTACCTTTAAACACTGCCAGCTGGATCGCCTCCCTCTTGGCTACTTTAAACTGCCTGCTCATTCAACACCCATAGGCGTACAAGATAATTATTAATTCACTGCTAGGTTGCAGCACCAACCTACTGTGATCGGCGCGGATTTTTAAAGGGGAAGATACCCAAAACAAAAGATTCTTAAGTTTGCAGGCTGGCTTAATATAAAGATTATCGGACGTGAATGCATTACAATAAGTTAGTAGTTTTGTTATCCAATCATCATAAAGTACATAATATTGGCCCAAAAACATGAATTATTTGTAAAATCCGGGCCGTGAAAGCCTTAATATACATATATAATATTGATTTTGACACTTACTGGCTAATTATCAATATAAAAGAAAACAAACAATACATAGTGGTAGAGGTGATTGTTTTAGGGATGATGACAAAGAGTTATAAATATACCCATACATTTAGGAGAAAGTAGGCTATATGTTCTTTGCTGAACATCTTGTTATACTTGTGGTCACACTGTCCTGATGCAAGGTTTCGACACTGATGTGTAACTATCTAACGGTCTGTTACTTCTTCACGCAAAATTTTATCTCCCGCAGAGATTTTGGTTGGTTCCTCAGTTTCGGGGCTCCGACAACGCGGTCATGTAACCCCGTGTACTTTGGGTGAATATAGAATCTGTCTGATAAACGGTGTGAATTGTGATGGCTGTATTAGTCTGTAATTCAGGTAAGGACTGCAGACGGTCAATTTCAAGCAGTAGTTCCTAATGTTGCTACCAAATACCACCGTTGGTTATGTGAAGAACAGCCCAAATTCATCAACATAAACGGGAGGACAGCATCAGGCTTAAGGCCTGGACAAAATAACGTCCTTAAGAGAAGATTAGACTGAAAGGATTGGGCTAAGGAAATGCGGCCTGGTTCTATCAATACTAGACTGAACATTGAGAGTAAATACAATACTTTTATTTTTATGGTGAAACTTGCAAACACATTAATAAATAAGCCTTAATTAAAAAATTAGTTATGCTGGCCCGCCTGGGGCAATTTCAAATGTTCATTAATTTTATTTAGGTTGGCACAGCCATGTGCTATTATTCAAAAGTTCATTCTGCTTGATGCACACACAAATTTAATATTCTTGCACTTGCTAGCAAACACTTAAAACGAAGATGATTAAGATAATAATAAAAAAGGCACAAACTTATCTTTAGTGGCGATGACTAGAAGCATGCTGACGGAGACTGCCGTGGCCAACACTTGATTTTTTGGTAGTAGAATTTGAGATGTCCAGCATCAGGAAAATAACTTCGCCAGGGCGATCTTCTTCTTCTTCTTCTTCTTCTTCACCAGCGCTGTACATTGTTTAACATCGTTAGGTTTTGATGTTATTTCTTGAATGCCAAATAACATGGCGTTTCAGAACTGCGATTTGATGCAGCTTCTTGCGGTTTGGAGTAAAATGTAGAATGCACTTTCTCAGTGCTGAAGCTCTCTGCTGTTGCGTTTCCTGGTAGTTTCAATCATAAATGCAGATTAGGCCTGAAGTTTAGAAGGCCCCGGAGAAGGGCGGAAGGCACGAATGCCTCTCGCTAGTTGAAGAAGACCGTAGAAGGTTTGAAGAAGGAATGCTGATGGAGAGCAAAACGCCGCCACTTAAATAATAACATCATAGAAACGTCTGGAAGCCAGGCTGGCGGGCGATGATTGGCCAGGGCAAGCTGTGACGTCAGTCATACAGGAAGGCAGCAAGCAAGTCGACACCCTTTTCAGTATGCGTGCGTATGCTGGAGGCACATGACCTTTAACATGCTGAGGTAAGAGTCTTAGATATATATATAGAGAGAGTAAACACTAGTAATAAACTTTATAATGTTAACAGAAATGAATAAGTACATATGTTTTCGTTCTGTGGTCTCAAAAGCATTTAACTGACAAATGCGGCACGAAAGAAAAACGCACTATAAACATCACGAAAGTGATCATGCTCCGAGACCCCCGAAAGAAAACAATCAAAGAATCAGTTACAAAAACGTAAACAACAATAAAGAAGATGACACTAAGCCTCAACAGGCAAGATAGCAACCATAGAAATTGGTCTAGTATAGACACCCTTACTAGTGAGAACATCTACAACTCTCACATGATTATCACGACCCAAATGGCAGTGAGTTACCCTACCAATATTCCATACGAGAGGGGGACTTGGATCTCGCAAAAGAACCATATCTCCCACTCGCACATCAGGCTGGGAAAGCCGCCACTTCTCTCTTCTGTTAAGTGAGCCGAGATACTCCAGCTTCCAACGGCGCCAAAAGGAGTTTCGCAAGGAGTCTAACTTTCTCCAGAAAATAGGCAACCTGAGATCACAGCGTCGACTCAGCAAAGGAGGCGTAGAAGCTAAAGAACAGCCTATTAAAAAATGGCCAGGTGTTAACGGAAGAAGATCTTTAGGATCGTTAGACAAAGGCGTGAGCGGCCTAGAATTTACGATACCCTCAACCTGAATAATTAAGGAATTAAATTCCTCATAGGAAAGGATGGCTGAACCAAGGGTTTTCTTCAGCTGTCTCTTCGTGAGCTTTATGCAAGATTCCCAGCGACCACCATGATGGGGGGCGTAAGGGGGAGTGAAATGCCATTTGAATCCCTTAGCATGAGAAAAATTAGAAAACTGTTCCTTAGCAGAAGGAGAGGTAAGTGCAGTTTTCCAAAGATCAAAAGTACTAACAAAAATGTTTGCGTTATCTGAGAAAACCTCAGAAGGAACACCCCTTCTAGAGGCAAATCTAGAAAAGGCTGCTAAAAAATAAGGAGTAGAAGCACTTGTAACCAACTCAAGGTGAATGGCTCCTGTCACCATGCACACAAATAAAGAAATATAAAGTTTACCTAACAACTTTCGCTTAGATAAAGGGGAATTAACTTGATAGACATAAGGACCGGCATAATCGATACCCGTCAGGGCGAAAGGCTTACTAGGTTCGGAACGAAAATATGGCAAGTTTCCCATAATTTGCGTGATTGGCGGGGGCTTGGATTTGAAACAAGGTATACGTTTCCGAATAACAGAAGAAACTTCATGAACACCGTTAATGAGCCAATATTGCTCGCGAATTAAACAAAGCAAAGTGCGGGTGCCAGCGTGCAAATTCTGATAATGACATTTCTTTACGATGAGAGTAGTAATAGGATGTCTAGAAGGAAGAATACTGGGATGTTTTTTCTCATCTGAGTAACTAGAATTTTCTAGCCTGCCCCCCACTCTTATTAATCCATCTTGGTCCAAAAAAGGGGTGAGAGGTAACAGCCTACTAGACTTTGGTAAAGCTTTTTTGCTTAAAAGCGTCTGATACTCAAGAAAGAATACTTCTTGTTGCATAAGAAACAAGATTCTACGAGTAGCAAATTCCAATTCCGTTTTAGTGAGAAAGGGTTGCGGCTTCAAAGGCTCATCAAGAACAAGAAATTTCCATCGAAATAAATATGCTACCACCCGAATTAATTTATTAAATGAAGAGTAACGCTGAAAAAGACTAGTAGCAATAGAAGTTAGAAAAAGGGAAGCGGTAACAATGCGAGCATCAGGAACATCTTCTGCGAGCGGATTAGATGAACGAGGCCAACAAGAAAAATCCTGACTGAGCCACGCCGGACCATTCCAGTATAGTTTAAGAGAAATTTCTTGGGCAAACAGCCACGTGAAATTATATCAGCGGGGTTTTCTTTCCCGGGACATGATTCCATTGGTCAAAATGAGACAACTCTTGTATTTTAGAAACGCGATTAGCCACAAAAGTGGTCCAATGCGAAGAAGGTTTTGAAAGCCAAGCTAACACGATGGAAGAATCACTCCAAAACCATGTGGTCGAAAATTTCAAATTTAAACTGATTTTTAATTTGCTGGCTAATTCCACAGCCATTACAGAAGAGCATAATTCCAATCTAGGCAAAGATATGGATTTGAGTGGGGCTACCTTTGATTTTGCACAAATTAAATTGGAAAATCCGGGTAAAGTATTGGAAGGGCGGCCTACTAAGTAGGCGCAGCAACCGTATGCCTTTTCAGAACTATCTGCAAATACGTGCAAATCGAAATACTGACATGAAATGTCGGAAATTAAAGTGCGAGGAATAGAAATTTGAGAAAGATCTAACAAACTCTTGCGGTATTTCAACCACTCATCCAAAAGGGGGGAGGGTACCTTTTCATCCCAACCAATTTTCAATAACCAAAGTTTTTGCAAGAAAATTTTTGCAGTAATAACCACCGGAGCAATGTACTGCAATGGATCAAAAACTCTTGCTATTTCCGATAATAATTGCCTTTTCGTTCGAGGGTGAAACTCAGATAAGTGTACCTGATAGGAAAAGGTATCTGAAGAAGGAGACCAAAAAACACCCAAGGTTTTAATAGCTGATTCCTCAGTAGGAAGCGCAACACATTTGTCAACAGGAGTTACTTGTGAAAAGTTAGATAAAAATTCGGTTGAGTTCGAGTTCCACTTATGAAGGGTAAACCCACCACCGGAAAGAAGAGAGTTTAAATCTTCACAAACAAGAAGTGCGTCAGAGATACTAGGAAAGGAATACAGAAAATCATCTACATAAAATGCAGTTTTCAAAACTTCAGAAGCTAGAGGATGAAAAAGATGACCATCTTGTTCGGCCAACCTGTGAAGAGATCGTATTGCGAGAAAAGCAGACGGCTTAAGACCGTATGTCACTGTTCTTAAACGAAATATTTTTATAGGTTTTGCATTGTCGTCTCGCCACAAAATTCTTTGCAAATCACGTTGTTCTGAATTTACTAGAATTTGCCTATACATTTGCTTGATGTCAGCAAGAACAGCAATGGGGAATAGACGAAAGTTGAGTAAAACTGAAGTAAGATCTGTCTGAATAGCGGGTCCAGAATGCAGAGTGTCATTGAGAGAAACACCATTAGCATCTGGAGATGACCCATTAAAAACCACTCTTATCTGTTCTCGGGTGGAAGAATTTTTCCAAACCGGATGATGATTAAGATATACTATTTCTTTAGGAGAATTACTAATTTCTTCAGATTTTGGAACTACATCCATGTGATTCGCTGATTCGTATTCTTCCATGAAGGAAGTATACTGAGTTTTTAAGAGAGCATCTTTTTTAAAGCGATTTTCAATTGCGAATACAGCTTTGAGAGCTCTGGAATGTGATTCTGTAATAACAGGGGGGTTAAAAATGCGAGGAAGAGTAACCACGAATCTGCCTTCAGTAGTGCGAACAGTGGTTTCTACGTAGTGTGTTTCACAGATCTCATTATTGAGAGAATGAGGTGAGGTGACTTGAATATCCTCAATGTCCCAGAACTTAATTAATTCTTGATTTAAATCAGCACCAACAAAATAACAATGAGATTTTTGTTGAACGGGGTTGCGGTATATTTGCCCAGTGGCAATCCAACCAAAATCAGTTCTACGAAAGAAAACATCACGGGCAACTTTAACCTTTTCCGGATGTAAACATTGCCAAAAAATGCTGGCACTTAAAAGAATTTCTACAGATGAAGCTCTGTTGAAATTCGGATCTGCAAGTTGCAAATGATGCGGAATATTCCAACCCTGGACTTGAAAAGAAGTAATGGGGGTGTCATTACCTATGGAATTTATAATTAAAAAATCTAAATTTAAATGAATGCCAAGATTATTGGAATCTTTTACATCCACTTTAGCATAACTCAGAGATTGCGATTTGGAACCATTAATTCCTGTAACTTCTATAGAAGTAGGGCATATTTGTAGACCTAACTTGCGAACTAGCGATTCACTGATAAAATTGTTAGTTGCAGCATTATCTAACAATCCCCTTACAGAAACCCATTTTCCGTGAACATTCTTCACTAGAATTTGGACAGTGGACAATAAAACTTGAGTTTTACTGAACGAAACAGAGCTTTGAGTAAAAGACTGAGCGTTATTAGGCAAAGTCTCAGAATTAGATTTAGCGGATGAACTATTGGTTGCTGATGACCGCAATCTTTCATGCCTATGCAGGAGAGTATGATGCTTTGCTTTACAGTGAAAACATAACCGTTCAGAACGACAATTGCTTATCATATGTGTCGCTGATAGACAATTAAAGCAGTGCTTGTGGGTGGTAATTAATTTGCGTCTTTCATCCACAGATAAAGATTTGAATTGAGCGCATTGGTACAAGTTATGTGGTTGTTGACACAAAACACAAGCTTGTACTTGATTGGAAGACCGAATATTGGTAGAAAAGGCATGTGACCTTAGTACTCTCTGAGTGGGGCTGATGACCTTACTATTAGAAGGAGGTTTGAAGGTGGAGCTACCCTTTTGACTGGCTACAGCAGAGAGAATTTGGCATTTCGCCTTTAAGAATTTAATAATAGCTTCATAGGTACACAATGAATGTTGCGACAGATCTGCTTCCCATTCTTTTAAAGTTTTAGTGTCTAATTTAACAGAAATAAGATGAATCAAAAATAGATCCCAATGGTCAACTGGTTGGTCCAAATTTGCAAGCGCACGAATATGAAGTTCTGCAGCATCGATCAGATTACGAAGCGAGGCAAGATTATCAGCTTGAACAATAGGTAAATTGAATAAACCCTGTATGTGACGTTGAGTTTTTAAACGAGTGTTCCCAAACCGATCTCTGAGAAGTGCCAAAGCTACTTCATAATTTTCATTTGTCAACGTAAGCTCTTGGATGAGTTTAAGTGCGTTGCCTTGCAAGGACAAACGCAAATAATGAAACTTCTGTATTGAAGGAAGAGAATCGTTTTCGTGAATCAATGAATTGAATAATTCAAAAAATGGTTCCCATGTAGCTTCATCTCCGGTAAATTTAGGTAATTCTATTTTCGGTAATATAACACGGGAAGGAAAAGAAGAAGATTCTGAAGAAGTTTTCTCCTGCTTTTCCTGCAATGTTAAACTTCTTAAAAGCTGCTTCGCGTCTGCGAACCCCTTATAATATAAATTTTCAACCTCACAGCGGTCACTTTGCTGGTCGGGATCCTTGGTCTCAATATTACTTTGGATCTCATCATATTTCTCAAAGGCCTGTTCATAACCTTTCAGTCTTTGAGAAATTATGTCACTATTATGTTCTTTTTCCGGGAGCTCATCTAGAAAAGTGCGAAAACGCGTTAACTTGCCTTTGACAGAAGCTCTAGCATTAATGAGTTTCTCGTCAATCGGCATTATGAAAGTTTGTTGTGTACTCACGACTATACTGTGAGCTGGTACACCTTGCTTCGGCAGAAGTTGACAGTCTGCCAGAAAAGAGAGTGCGGCTTCCCCTGCAGTGAAATACGGGCCTGCTGTTTGTCTCCCTTCTCAGTGCCAAACATATACACTCGAGCTGAAACTTTCGAAGTAGATTAGAAAACACAATTTTTAAAATATTAACACACTCAATGTTCAGTATGGCATTTAAATTTTGAATTAGTTCCAACATTAAGAAATTTGAAGATTTGGTTAAACAGAATGTTTACAAGCATCCCGGTTATAGGCACCAAAATGGTTATGTGAAGAACAGCCCAAATTCATCAACATAAACGGGAGGACAGCATCAGGCTTAAGGCCTGGACAAAATAACTTCCTTAAGAGAAGATTGGACTGAAAGGATTGGGCTAAGGAAATGCGGCCTGGTTCTTTCAATACTAGACTGAACATTGAGAGTAAATACAATACTTTTATTTTTATGGTGAAACTTGCAAACACATTAATAAATAAGCCTTAATTAAAAAATTAGTTATGCTGGCCCGCCTGGGGCAATTTCAAATGTTCATTAATTTTATTTAGGTTGGCACAGCCATGTGCTATTATTCAAAAGTTCATTCTGCTTGATGCACACACAAATTTAATATTCTTGCA
This sequence comes from Meconema thalassinum, assembly GCA_946902985.2. NCBI lineage: Eukaryota > Metazoa > Arthropoda > Insecta > Orthoptera > Tettigoniidae > Meconema > Meconema thalassinum. The sequence goes on along the minus strand of OX336391.1, from coordinate 335,765,710 downwards.
CTTGCTAGCAAACACTTAAAACGAAGATGATTAAGATAATAATAAAAAAAGGCACAAACTTATCTTTAGTGGCGATGACTAGAAGCATGCTGACGGAGACTGCCGTGGCCAACACTTGATTTTTTGGTAGTAGAATTTGAGATGTCCAGCATCAGGAAAATAACTTCGCCAGGGCGATCTTCTTCTTCTTCTTCTTCTTCACCAGCGCTGTACATTGTTTAACATCGTTAGGTTTTGATGTTATTTCTTGAATGCCAAATCACATGGCGTTTCAGAACTGCGATTTGATGCAGCTTCTTGCGGTTTGGAGTAAAATGTAGAATGCACTTTCTCAGTGCTGAAGCTCTCTGCTGTTGCGTTTCCTGGTAGTTTCAATCATAAATGCAGATTAGGCCTGAAGTTTAGAAGGCCCCGGAGAAGGGCGGAAGGCACGAATGCCTCTCGCTAGTTGAAGAAGACCGTAGAAGGTTTGAAGAAGGAATGCTGATGGAGAGCAAAACGCCGCCACTTAAATAATAACATCATAGAAACGTCTGGAAGCCAGGCTGGCGGGCGATGATTGGCCAGGGCAAGCTGTGACGTCAGTCATACAGGAAGGCAGCAAGCAAGTCGACACCCTTTTCAGTATGCGTGCGTATGCTGGAGGCACATGACCTTTAACATGCTGAGGTAAGAGTCTTAGATATATATATAGAGAGAGTAAACACTAGTAATAAACTTTATAATGTTAACAGAAATGAATAAGTACATATGTTTTCGTTCGGTGGTCTCAAAAGCATTTAACTGACAAATGCGGCACGAAAGAAAAACGCACTATAAACATCACGAAAGTGATCAACCGTCAACGATACCTAGCTGTGAACTTGGCTATTAGATGCCACCGCAACCAGCAACTCGCAACGAACGTTGGAACTTCCCCTCCAAAGGAAAGCATGCTGAGGGATTTTTAGCGCTCTTAGAAAATCCGACGATTTCGGTCGGCTTGAACCCGCGACCTTGGGCATAGAAGTTCAGCATGCTACCAGTTACGTCACCGAAGCCGCTTCACACTTAGTCAGATGGAAAACTGAATCTGATTTCGTGCAGGTGCGTTGTCATGGCAACGTCTGATGGCTCATCCCTCATCAATTTAGTAGTGTTGCCATGACAACCACTGATAGCTCTTGGCATTTTCTTATAATTCCGAAATCATTTTTCTCATCCCTTGGCGTAATGGTGGGTCATATCAAAAATTCTTTCAGACAAAAGTTTTAGGTAATTATTAGGGGAATATTGTCCATTTCGTACGGTTTTGATATTGTGCCTACTAAGAGAGATATGATTAATGTTTCGCGAAAAACCCACTTTTTCCCACCCCTTTGGTCAATGGTTTGTGCTATAAAAAACTCTTCAAACATAAATTTTTGGCCTTTATCCGACACATAGTATGAACTTTGAACGGATTCGATATTTCACATATTAAGAGAGTTATAGCAATATTTCACTTTTTCGAGAAAAAAAAACCAATTTCACCCCCTTCAACCGATTTAGCCCAGTAACGAACTCGACCGAGATTTTATAGGTATACATATTCGGTAAAAAATTCAAAGTGATTGCTGTAAAATTACGGCAGTTATCGTGTCCACAAGAAACTGATATATATACATAAATTATATATATAAACGTTTGAACTGAAGGTGGTTTTGGGATCTGGGGGATGTGAAACGCGAAGATATGTCGAAATTTTCCGGAAGTCGAAACATGGTACCCATTGCAATAGTTAGCTTTCTAATGAAATCTAGCTAAAAGTCTACCCCTGGCACTATACAGCCCATGAAGGGCCTAGGTCGACCAAGCGACCGCTGCCTAGCCATTTGGCCTGCAGATATTGGGGTGACGCCTGATAAGCACATCGGGTCCCCTCGGCCGTTAATCTTGGTTTTCGTGATCGGGGCGCTGCCTCACTGTCAGACAGCTACTCAATTGTCCTCACGAGGCTGAGTGCACCCCGTTCCAACCCTCATGTCAGTTTTAAAATCCTTGACGGAGCCGGGAATCAAACCCGGGGTCTCCGGGTGAGAGGCAAGCACGCTACCCCAACACCACGGGGCAGGCGGCGTGGACACTACTTATCAAATAAGCCCGTCCCCACTTTCAACCCCACTGCATTACATGGCAAAATGCAAAACTTTTTTGATGTGTGTATATAATTTTTCGAATAAAAAAAGTCCTCCCGGCACGCCGGAAGGCGGAGGTAGATTTCACCGGGAAAACTTGGGGATAGGCGAAAATAGGCAGAATATGCAGGTTTTCGCAGAATGATCAGACCTCATTTATTGCGAGAATGTATTTTATAATTGGAGCTTAATTAACTTTGATTTTCATCATTTTATGCATATTTTAAACATTTAATTGTCTTATGGGACGGTAACCTTCTTATCATTTGGGGACAATTTGTAGCCTACTTTCGATTTTTGCAAAAAATGAAAGAAGACTTTTGAGATCAACACAGGGCGAAAAATTGTGTGTCTGTCTGTGAGTGTGTGTGTGTGTGTGTATGTGTGTGTGAGTCTGTGTGTGTGTGTGTGTGTGTGTGTGAGTCTGTGTACTCTGAATGTCTCCCCCCATTAATTCGAACACGGTGAAACCGAATTGAACGAAATTTGGTACAGAGGTAGCACTATCAAAGGGCACCTCAGTGTCATACTTTATATCGCCGCCATCTTTACCAACACTGAATGGCGGCCACTCAAACGTTCAAAACGTAAAATCAAATTACGGCTAAACTAATCATCCGATCTCTACCAAATTTGGTGACAACATACCTTTGTATAGGACGCGTCGTTCGCCCCTACTTCAAGGTCATCGGCCGTTGCATTTCAGGATGGCGGCTGTGTGAATTATGCAACCATTATAATCAATAGCTTAAGACCCACCAATTCCGATTATCGAGCCTAGGGTGGTTTAAGCTATCCTGAAGGTCGTGATCCGTTATTTGTTGTAATTTAATATTATAATATTATACTGTATGAGTGGCTTAAAAGAGCTGAGCCGTTTCTGCCACACGACAAGATGGCAGTTGTCCTCATGTGCCTGTCTTATATTTCAGTAGTTTTAGTATGTTGTATGTAATATACCCTACTGATAGAATAATATAACGGGTTCAAACCCGGCCGAAGCCGTCGGATTTTTAAGAGCGTTAAAAATCCCTCAGTATGCCTTCCTTCGGAGGGGAAGTAAAGCCGGCGGTCCCATGTCATAGATTTATGGCATGTTAAAAATCTTTCCACTAATTACACCTGTGTGAAACTAAATTGGATAGGTTAAGAATGTAAACAACGCTCTTAGGTTGCTACGTTCGTTGCCAAGAGCCGACTGCGGTGGCGTCTAGTAGCTAGTTCTGAACTAGGCCTAGTAGTCGTTACGGTGACGTTTGGCGGCAAAAGTAGGAACTATTTGAAAATTCAAAGTTGCAGTCCCTACTTGAATTTAAAAAAAACATATACACACAATAATACAGTCATCACAATTAACACCGGTTATCAGACAGATTCTACACACACCCAAAGTACACGTGGCTACATGACCGCGTTGTCGCAGCCCCTAAACTAAGGAACCAACCAACCAACCAGAATAATATAAACTTTGTATGAAATTATCTATAATGAAGATGTACTGCAGGGAAGAAATCGTTTATTTCAAGTCATTATTTACCAACAGGTTTTATCTAATATGTCAGTTAAGAACACCATGATGTTAAAAATATGGTTAACTCGGGGCTAGCGTGTTAGTCTGTCACGCAGTTGACTGGGGGTCGAATACTGCTACAGTTCACTTTTTTTTCTTCAATTCTTTTACAAATGATGTGCACGAGCTCTTTCCACAGATACTGAATAAAATGTCTTTTAGCTCAAATGAGAGGCTAATGTATACACTCATTTATTAATAAAATCACAGCCCCAGCATCGCACTTAAACAGAAGACATTAGGAAAACGGGAATAGATGAACAAGATCAGATACACGTTGTCATCAACCACAGGCTTCTTAATGCCAATGTACGGTGCTGTCCTCTTGTGGGTTATGTGGGTAATATTGTTCCAAACATACCGCTGTGTAAATACCTGGCCTCCTGAAGTATGGCAATTTTGTAATACTGGTAGTTCAACTATTAGCCACGATCGCACTCCGATTACCTTTAAACACTGCCAGCTGGATCGCCTCCCTCTTGGCTACTTTAAACTGCCTGCTCATTCAACACCCATAGGCGTACAAGATAATTATTAATTCACTGCTAGGTCGCAGCACCAACCTACTGTGATCGGCGCGGATTTTTAAAGGGGAAGATACCCAAAACAAAAGATTCTTAAGTTTGCAGGCTGGCTTAATATAAAGATTATCGGACGTGAATGTATTACAATAAGTTAGTAGTTTTGTTATTCAATCATCATAAAGTACATAATATTAGCCCAAAAACATGAGTTATTTGTATAATCCGGGCCGTGAAAGCCTTAATATACATATACACACATCAAAAAAAGTTTTGCATCACCTCGGTTCCAAGAGTTCCGGAACCGTTAAATACAAAGGGAATAGAGATCAACACAAACAAAATTTCAGCTCGTTTTATTGCTCATGAGACCCACACATTGCATGTTGTACCATCATACAGCTAGACTTTCAGCATTTGTGGTCCAGATTGCAGTACACACCACTACCTCTAATACCCAGTAGCACGTCCTCTTGCATTGATGCATGCCTGTATTCGCCGTGGCATACTATCCACAAGTTCATCAAAACACTGTTGGTCCAAATTGTCCCACTCCTCAACGACAATTCGGCGTAAATCTCTCAGAGTGGTTGGTGGGTCAAGACGTCCATAAACAGCCCTTTTCAACATATCCCAGGCATGTTCGATAGGGTTCATGTCTGGCGAACATGCTGGCCACTGTAGTCGAGCGATGTCGTTATCTTGAAGGAACGCATTCACAAGATGTGCACGATGAGGTCGAGAATTGTCGTCCATGAAGACAAATGCCTCTCCAATATTCTGCCGATATGGTTGCACTATGGGTCGGAGGATGTCAGTCAGGTATCGTAAAGCCGTTTCGGAGCCTTCCATGACCACCAGTGGCGTACGTCGGCCCCACATAATGCCACCCCAAAACATCAGGGAACCACCACCTTGCTGCACTCGCTGGACAGTGTGTCTAAGACGTTCAGCCTGACCAGGGTGCCTCCAAACACGTCTCCGACGATTGTCTGGTTGAAGGCATATGCGACACTCATCGGTGAAGAGAACGTGATGCCAATTCCGTGGGGTCCATTCAGCATGTTGTTGGGCCCATCTGTACCGCACTGCATGGTGTCGGGGTTGCAAAGCTGGACCTCGCCATGGACGTCGGGAGTGAAGTTGCGCATCATGCAGCCTATTGCGCACAGTTTGAGTTGAAACACGACGTCCTGTGGCTGAACGAAACGCATTATTCAACATGGTGGCATTGCTGTCAGGGTTCCTCCGAGCGGCAATCCGTAAGTAGCGGTCATCCACTACAGTAGTAGCCCTTGGGCGGCCTGAGCGAGGCCTGTCATCGACAGTTCCTGTATCTCTGTACCTCCTCCATGTCCGAACAACATCGCTTTGGTTCACTCTGAGACGCCTGGAAACTTCCCTTGTTGAGAGCCCTTCTTGACACAAAGTAACAATGCGGACGCGATCGAACTGTGGTATTGACCTTCTAGGCATGGTAGAACTACAGACAACATGAGCAGCGTACCTTCGTCCTGGTGGAATGACTGGAAATGATCGGCTGTCGTACCCCCTCCGTCTAATAGGCCCTGCTCATGCATGGTTGTTTACATCTTTGAGCAGTTTTAGTGACATCTATGAACAGTCAAAGGGACTGTATCTTGGATACAATATACACAGTCAACGTCTATATGCCGGAGATCTGGGAACCGAGGTGATGCAAAACTTTTTTTGATGTGTGTATAATATTGATTTTGACACTTACTGGCTAATTATCAATATAAAAGAAAACAAACAATACATAGTGGTAGAGGTGATTGTTTTAGGGATGATGACAAAGAGTTATAAATATACCCATACATTTAGGAGAAAGTAGGCTATATGTTCTTTGCTGAACATCTTGTTATACTTGTGGTCACACTGTCCTGATGCAAGGTTTCGACACTGATGTGTAACTATCTAACGGTCTGTTACTTCTTCACGCAAAATTTTATCTCCCGCAGAGATTTTGGTTGGTTCCTCAGTTTCGGGGCTCCGACAACGCGGTCATGTGACCCCGTGTACTTTGGGTGAATATGGAATCTGTCTGATAAACGGTGTGAATTGTGATGGCAGTATTAGTCTGTAATTCAGGTAAGGACTGCAGACGGTCAATTTCAAGCAGTAGTTCCTAATGTTGCTACCAAATACTACCGTCAACGATACCTAGCTGTGAACTTGGCTATTAGATGCCACCGCAACCAGCAACTCGCAACGAACGTTGGAACATCCCCTCCAAAGGAAAGCATGCTGAGGGATTTTTAGCGCTCTTAGAAAATCCGACGATTTCGGTCGGCTTGAACCCGCGACCTTGGGCATAGAAGTTCAGCATGCTACCAGTTACGTCACCGAAGCCGCTTCACACTTAGTCAGATGGAAAACTGAAAGCGATCTCGTGCAAGTGCGTTTTAATGCAACATCTGATGGCACATCCCTCATCAATTTAGTAGTGTTGTCATGGCAACCTCTGATAGCTCTTGGCATTTTCTTTTAATTCCGAAATGATTTTTCTCATCCCTTGGCGTAATGGTGGGTCATATCAAAAATTCTTTCAGATAAAAGTTTTAGGAAATTATTAGGGGAATATTGTCCATTTTGTACGATTTTGATATTGTGCCTACTAAGAGAGATATGATTAATGTTTCCCGAAAAACCCACTTTTTCTCCTCCCTTTGGCCAATGGTAGGTGCTATCAAAAAACGTTTCAAACATAAAACATTGGGCCTTATCCGACACATAGTATGAACTTTGAATGGATTCGATATTTCAAATATTATGAGAGTTATAGCGATATTTCACTTTTTCGAAAAACGCCCCCCCCCCCCCATTTTCACCCCCGTAGACCGATTGTGCCCATTGACGAACACGACAGAGAATTTATAGGGATACATATTATGTAAATATTTCAGAGTGATAGGTGCAAAATTGCGGAAGTTATCGTGTCCACAAGAAACTGATATATATATATATATATATATAGATAGTTACATATATATATAAATTATATATAAACTTTTGAACTGACGGTGGTTTGGGGGTCTAGGGGATGTGAAACGCGAAGATATGTCGAAATTTTCCGGAAGTCGAAACATGGGACCCATTGCAATAGTTAGCTTTCTAATGAAATCTACCTAAAAAAGGTCCTGCATTTTTTCGGAATTTGTATATTTATACCAAAAAGATCCCCAACTATTGCTAAGTATAGAATAGAAAATTGGTGGCAATACCTGCAACCAGTTGGAATATACAATACATTATACCTCTGGAAATAGTGATTTTTGGTGTGATCTTCCAACAGTAAAAAATAAAATAAAATCATAACTTCTACAATGCTTGGCCTAATTGAACGAAATCAGGAGGTATATTTTCTATCAGATGTCGGAGCTCAGTAAAACAATCGCAGAGCTCTACTACCACAAGTTTAGGTTTTAGGTGACATATCATGATTTACTTATCTGGTCCTAAGCTTTTGATCGGTAATGCCGGTACTGTAAATAAATAAGCCAACGAGATATTTAGAAAAGTTTAAACCATTTAAGACTCATTATACACTTACAGATATACAAGTACACTACTTCATACAACCTACAGCTATGCATAATGAATTATTCAAATTAAACTGATATTAATATTCAAGACTTAAATTTTCTCCTAATAAATCATCAACCATTCCTGTTCTAAAGTCGAAAAATCTGCTGTTGAAAAACATTTGTTGGAAAATGATGGTCACAATATAAACTGGAAAAGTGTCAACATTTTGGAAAGTATAATTTAAATCATACAATTATACGAAATGAGTTTAAAAGAAATCATAAGTAGCAAAGGTCTGTTTAGTCTATTTTTGAGTTGTAAAAAGAACTTTTTGAAGTGCAACAATGTTAAAAAGGAGGGTATAACAAAAGATTTACGGATTAATTTTGCGCCCCTCAGCATGGTGCGCCCCTAGGCCGGGGCCTATGGGGCCTATTGGTAAATCCAGCCCTGGTTATGTGTATTTCCAGTAATTCTTTGACATTGAGAGCTGTACTTTTCCGGCGTTAGTCATGCGGGGGTAAATTTCTACCCCAATGATATATATCATTCTGACTCGGTTGGTACAACTGGTTTAATCCTCCTTTTTCTTTCACTAGACACAAACAGAACCAGCTGTGAGGGAGCAGTTTTCACCCAGGTTGCATTATAAGTGGCTGGGGTATAATATGAACCCCGCGTGACCAAACGTATCAACAGTTTGGTGAACATTTTTATAAAGCCTTGCTTGTTACTGAATACAGTACTAAACATACATAACATGCTTTTCTGACAATTTCTGTGATACAAACACAAGTTTCAAAAAGATGGCATATTGGCCTTCACGGCCACTGAATTAAAACTCAGGAAAATTGCTGGGTTTTATAAGTTTTTTTTTAAACAATATTCTCTTCAATGATAATGTTATTACAAACAAGTAGTTCCGTGACGAGCTAAAGAGCCTACTTTTCTTGAAATGTAAGATTCATACCAATGATTGATCCATAATAGACCTATCTGTAACAATAGTCTACATTTAATTACTGAATTAAGTTTGGTAATGCTGGTGGCATTTACGATTAGCTCGAAATATACCCGAACATTGTAGCCTAATAGAGCACTACAACTTGTTTGATATAGTTTCCTTCTATGGACTCTTAAGATACTGAGAGTCTACGGCTCAAATGCTCAGAGAGAGTTATTAGGTAGCTGATAAAAATGCGCGAAATTATATCCCTTACGGCATACACTCTTTATTTGAAATTTGATAGTTTTCTGTTATCTGTTATGAAAGTTACATGTAGTTGAAGATTGAACCTATCAGCACGCGTAGAATCATGTTGGCAGCACGGTCACGTATGGATCACTCAAAATGAATTTGCAACAATTATGGTTTTTACATTTGCCTGCATACATTCTGAAATATTGAGACTAGGTTTCAAAATAGGTGAAGCATTTATTCAACAGCTTGTAGCCCTAGTAACTCCAAAATATATGCTGAGTTATATCTTTTCAGATATACAGTATATTACACATACGAAAATTGGTTGAAATCCATTTCTTTGTATGGAAGTTATAATGCAGTTTAATATAAAGCCTATACGCTCGCACAAAATTATGTTTCTAGAACTAACTTTGATGATATACGGTACCAAAAATTTGACTAAAATATCTTGGACTTACAGTTTGAAGTGTGTTCCCTACACATATTCCGAAGTATTTCATATTGGGTTGAAAGGTTTGGAGATTATTATACACAGTTGGTGGCCCTAGTGACTCTCATAATAAGCACATTTATATGTCCTAAAACATAGCCTACATAGCACATACACAATTTGAATGAAATCCATTCATTTGTATGGACCCTCTTACCTTTCTCCAAAATACTCCGCTTACATAAAAACAAGCGATCGAATCCAGATGAAATGGAATTATCTGATTTCTTTTGTTACAAGTTCACGGTGGCCACCCCTCTGTTTATGGTGAGGAATCAGTTGTGTGCTGTTAAGCAATGGACTTACCGGTACGCATAGAATCCTGTTGGCAACACTGCCATATATGGTTTACTCAAGATCAATCTGGAATATTATGTTCTATAAGTTGGCAAAGTTTAGAATTGTTGGCCTGAATACTTTCTCATTTACTGAGACAAGGGTTCTAAATTATAGGGAGCATATATCAAAAGTTGGCAGCCCTGGTGACTCTAAATACATACTTAGTTCCATCTTTTAAGGTACACAATGGCCATACAAATTTTTGGTCAAATCCAATGGATAGTAAGGACGTTTAATGCAGTTAAACATTGTGCTTAACAGCATGCGTGGATTCTCGTCGGCAACACTGCCTTGTATGGATTGCTCAAAATTAACCGGAAATATCTTATATGTTCTATATATGTGCCAATTTTGGAAGAAATCTATTTGTTAGTATGGTAGTTACTAGCAGTTGAACATTGACCCTATCACGCGTAGAATCATGTTGGCAACACAGTCGTATATCAGTTACTAAAAATAATCTGCAGTTACATGTGCAATGTTAAGTTGTGTTCGCCTGTATACTTTCTGATATGTATTGACACTACGGTGAAAATATAGAGAGCATTTTTCAACAGTTGGCAGCCCTGGTGGCTCTAAGGAATATACAGTGTCAAATTTGTTACGGTACACAAAGCACACATGAAATTTGGTTAAATTATAATCGATAGTGTGGAAGTTACGTGCATTTAAATATTAGACCTATCAGCACGCATAGAATCATGTTGGCAACACTGTCATGTATGGGCTCCTGAAAATTAATCGTAGCCTAAATATTATCTATATGTAAACCAATTTTAGAACAGTTTCCATGCATACCTTCTGATATATCCAACATAAAGCCCAAATTTCAATGGCGATTTCTCAGCAGTTGGTAGCACTGATGTCATTTTCAAATATGGCCGTGAGATGTCTTGGTATAGATCTTTACTCATACGAAATTTGATTTTGATAGCTTCAGTCGTTTAGGAGTTGATAGGGGGACACACACTCAGAAGGACAAACTGACAGGCAGACAGACAGATGGACAGACGCACACATATCTACCCGGAAGATCTCATAAGTCTACTTTTTCTCTTTTTTTTTTTCAAAATGCGAAAAGTAGGCTAAAAATCGTTCGTGATAAAAAACAAGTCTAAGTTTCAAATTATTATATTAATTAATAACATATATTAATTTTTGTTTCAGGTAACATTTGTTCTACATGGATCTTCGGGGGAATATCTGAAATAAAATATTTAAGAAAACTGAATTTAGTAATTTTTATAAACAAAATGTTTCAAGGTGCATATCTACCCAGCGCGACCATCAGTGACAGAAAAAGTGCGACTAACGCACGGTTAAATCTGTCTCAGTGTTGGTGAATTTATAATTGTTGTCGTACATGTGTTCGCAAACTGCTGAGTGCTTCCTGTGTTTGATAGCATTTCAGTGTTCACTGTATCGCGTGTCAACTCTCCTTCCACTTTGACCTATGTAATTTGCCAGACTTCCTGCGTCTTGGCATGAATCATGTATAGGCTACTCCTAACTTTGAGTACTGCTTCCTTTTGTTAGGTTGCTGTTATGTAGGTATCTGTTTAGTGTGTTATTTGTTCCAAACCCTATTTTGAGCCCTTTATGAAAATTCTTAATGTGGATACTGCTTATGTTCCTAATTGTAACAATTCATCTCCAAGGACTGACATGTCAAGGCTACGTAATTGTATTATTATTATTATTATTATTATTATTATTATTATTATTATTATTATTATTACATCATTTTTGCCCTTATGGACAGTGTATGAACTTAAATATCTCATGATGTCACAATTTTCACTTCTTTCCCTTCTTCTCATCCCAAAATCTCTTCATCCTTTGACTGTGTTCCTGTTTACTTTGTGCCGTCCACAATGTTCCTATCTTCTTCCTTTCACTTACTAAAAATTTGGCGTTCTTAATTTTGTTTCTGAAATTTTCTCTGTCTTCTATCATTTGCTTGTTGATCCCTAATTGCTTTAAGTCGTCTTCTATTTCATGATACCAATTTGTTTTCCTTTTTGAACTGTTTACTACATCAAAGATTTTCTTTGTAAGTCGTTTATTGTTCTTTCTCTGCATGTGCCCGTAGAAAGTTAGTCTGCGTTTTCTAATGATATCTGTGAGTCTGTGTGTTCATATAGCTCTTTGGTAGGTCTTTTCATCCATACCCCATCTCTGTGTACTGCTCCAAATATTTTTCTCAGAATTTAACGTTGAATGTTTTCTGTTTCTATGATGCCAGATGCTCCAATTGTGGTCGTTTCTGACGCATACAATGCTTCTGGTAATACAACTGTTTTGTAGTGTCTAAGTTTGGCCTGTCTTGATATGCTTTTCTTATTATAATGTGACCATGTAAGTTTGTATGCTTTCTGGAGTTTTTCCGTTCGTTCCATGTTAGACACCTTGTTTGATCCTCCTATTTGTATATATTCTCCTAAGTACTTAAATTTTTCAACTCTTTGTACGGATCCATATATGGTATGCATGGTTTGTACATTGTTGGTGTGTCGTTCCGTGTATTGGGTCTTCTCATAAGATATCTGTAAACCTGTTTTAGCAGCTATTTCATGTAATCGTTCCAGTGCTTCCTTTGCCTCCTGTGTGTTATTGCTGAGTAAGGATACGTCATGTTCAAATGCCAGACATTTTATGATTGTTTTTGTTTCGCAGGTTCTTCCTAGCTGTATTCCTTTAACTTGTTCCTCCCACTGCTTAACAATTTTGTCTAAGACCATGTTGAACAAGATTGGTGAGAGGCCGTCTCCTTGTTTGACACCTGTGCGTATATGAAAGGGTTCTGAAATTTCACCCATTAACTTAACTTTAGAGGTGGTGTCCGTGAGCGTTAGTTGTATAAGTGCCCTGTTTTTTTTGTCAATGCCATATTCTTCCAGTACTGCAAAGAGCGTTTGTCTATCAATGCTGTCGTATGCTTTTTTAAAGTCCACAAAGGTAACTACAGGGTATTTTGTCTGTCTGATTTTCAGTAGTGTACGTAATTGTATTATTATATGAAATAATAAATTATGAAACCTGGCTAAATATAAAATTACCATACGTTTTTGAGTATGGGAGAAAAAGCGCCCCCGGGGGGGTCCAGCGGACCCACGCTATAAAAATGCGTAAATAATATCAGCTGTGAACACTGAAGCTTGTAGTTTTACGAGCGACCACCTCGTGGTGCAGTGGCAAGTATTCATGGCAGTTGCCCCGGAGGTTCGGGTTCTGCCAAGAAATTTTAATTCTGGTCTTGTAATGGGTTATTTTAACTTATTATATGCAAAGCGCTCCACTGTTGGGCGTTATTTGTAATGGGTTATTTTAACTTATTATATGCAAAGCGCTCCACTGTTGGGCGTTATTCGTAATGGGTTATTTTAAATTGAATAATGTTAATAAGAAAAGCGCTCCACTGTTGGGCGTTATATGTAATGGTTTAATGAACTTACTGTTAATATGCAAAGGTTAATAATTAAATAGTCGCCCACTTTTGGGTGATCAAAATGAAACATTTAATTGTGTATTATTTTAATAATGTCTTTGTTCTGTTGTCAGCATCACTAAAAAGTACATCATTTGTAGTATTATATGTGGCCAGGGCGCCAGTCCATTCATATATCATCATCAAAATAATATATTAAACCTCGGTTAGACAGAGGCAGAGCAGCGAAATTCCTTTCTCCAGTCGTAGTGAAACTTACGTAATCTAACCTTACGATAATTAGTTTAGGATTGTCATGTTGCCTTATAGTAATTTCTAGCTACTAAAGGAAACCAGTAAAACATTTGAATTTAAAAATAAATTTAATATATAAAAACAACAAGTGCAAAAAAAGAATAAAATACGAAAGATAATAATAATAATAAATTTAAATTAAAGAATCTACTGAATTTACTTGTATTATGGGACTTGATTGGAAATTGTAGTATAAAGTTAATTGAATAAAATATCTTGAATTTAATAAGCATGAGAGCCTCCCGATTTGACTGGAGTAAAACTTTTTATATAGCTCACCGCATTGAAGATCATTGTAGATGGATTGTTGCGTAGAGAGTTCATGATGGCCCTGATCTTCCTCGATGTAGTGAATTTATGTGTGGATGACGGAATAAATTCCATAAATCATCCCTGTGACAATAGCCTCGTACACAACCATGACACAGTTTGATGAGACTGAATGTCTTATCAAATTCACATACTTAAATAGTCAACTGTTTTATTTAGCACTGCGTTACAGATGAATGTTAATTTCCAACTCCATCTTGCTACACGTTCCACTCTTCTGCCTGTACGTCCAGCTCCAATCAGTCTCCTGCCAGCCATTCAATAATAATAATAATATCATCCAGCTGGGCGGTCGTCATATATATATATATATATATATATCGTTCCCAGGTAGGGCACGCGACCACCCCCCACTTCTGAAGTCACTAGGCGATTTGCACGCCTTTCACTTATCAATAATGACAATACTTCTTTGTAATATTTCTCGGGAGGTCCACCCCACCTTTTGTATAATGTTGCAAAGGACTGCTGGCCTACCGTACTCTCCTCGTACACAAGTCCCATTACCCTGCCTGCCAGGTCTTGTTAATGGTGAGTCTCCAAAGAATCCATTCCTAGTATGATTTGTTTACTGGTATAATTCTTGAAGTGAAAGATATTAGTGTCTATTCATGTCGTTACCAAGAAGCAGTAGATAAGCCGGCCTTCCACGAATAACCCTCTTTCTTCCTCTTGTACGTATTTTCTTCATAAATAGTATTCAGTCAAGCGTCTAACTTATTTCAAATATAATGTGTATAGCTCCAAGTCCTTTCAATTGCCATAATATTCTACATTACCGCATAATAATAGACATACTTAGACGGACAACCTATGAGAACTAAATTCGGCAAAATCTTTCAAGTGAACGAATTCAAATATCTGGGAGAAATTATTCAGCCCTCTGGTTTAAACCGTGAAGCAAATAAAGAGAGAATTTCCAAATTACAGAAAGCTTACAGAATCACTTGGAATAGGTATAACAAAAAATCAATATCTCGGAAAGCAAAACTTAGACATTATAATACAGTAATCAAACCGGAGGCGTTATATGCATCAGAAACCTTAATCATTGGTGGCAAATCTTTAACCAAAGAGATTGAAAAACAAGAAAGGAAAATTTTACGAAAAATTTTTGGCCCAGTTTTTATAGAGGGAATCTGGAGGAAGAAGTCATCCCAGGAAATATATCGCCAATGTGAAAAAATGTCTCATACTTTTCGGAAAAGACGATTGAAATTTTACGGGCACATTATCAGAATGAACAATGGCAGATTGACTAAAAGAATTCTCAACTTGGCCCTCTCACTAAAAACCAAGAACAGCTGGCTACGTGAAATTGAAACAGATCTCCAGGAAATCAACATTTCAGACAATATTATACAGGACAGATGCAAATTCAGAACCCTAATCGACAATCACCAATTTGAAGACAAACCCAACACCAGGGCCACCATAACTTGGACAGAAGACCGAAGAAAGGCGCTCAGCGAGAGGATGAAGAGATTTTGGAAGGAAAAGAAGGCCAACACATCAGCTAAACAGGTTCAACCGTGCTCCTGAGTCGGGCATAACGATGCAAGAAGAATAGACATAAACATATTAGTTAACATAATAACTAATAAAAGGTAAAATGTAAAATTAAAAAATATTGATGATAATAATAATAATAATAATAATAATAATAATAATAATAATAATAATAAAATATATAAAATTATTTCATTCTGGTCACAAATTTGGACCATTACAGTCTGAGGGTTGGAACGGGGTACACTTGGCCTCGTAAGGTAAAGCTCAGAAGAGGAGAGATTGATTCCCATCTTAGCCATCTTGGAAGTGGTTTTCCGTGGTTTTCCCACTTCTACTCCAGGTAAATTCCTGGATGGATCCTTACTGGAGGCCACGGCCGCCTCCTTCCCAATCCTCATCTGAATTACAAATACACACACTAATACAGCCTTCAAAATAACACAGGTTATCAGACAAATCCCACACACACACACCCAGTTACTCGGAGCTACATAATCATGATGTCGTAAAGGTTCGAAATCAATAATCATCAACAACAGTTTTACGTGACCGTTATTCTCGCGATCATAAGCCAAGCGGCCTCCTTTTTATAGTATGGGGAATTCGAACCACCATACGTGACATATCACCTCGAAAATCTCACGTGTACTGTATTAAACGGGAATCGAATCTGGTCCATCTTGGAGAGAGGAAAACAGCTTAACGATACGTCACCACGCCCTCTATCAGCTAGACAACCTAAGCTGAAGAAAATTAAATTTGTAATCAAACTCTGTGTACCCTAATATTCGTAATTTCTAATTTCGTTGTGAATAGTCTTGCTTTCTGAAAATCAATGTCCGACATTTGATAATTTTCGGTTAATAATCCTTGGCCTGAGTACTCTAGCAGCTATTGTCGAAACATAACTTTCACAAATTTATTTATTTAAGAAGGATATAGCCTACGGTATATTACTTTAAAGAACAGCTTCCCGAGCGAACAATATCTGAAGAGAGTGACATAAAAGTGAAACCGTCCTCGCTACGTGAACCAGACACTCCAGATTTCCGAGCAACGTGCTTTCTGTTTGCACTACAACGGTCAGCGCCCGAGGTAAGCTCACTTCCAAGTCTCAATTAAGATGAAGAGGCAACTACACAGCACTCTACTGAAGAACAACCGAGATATCCATGATCTCACTTCGTGCTCTGGAAGCAGTACTTTCACGGATCAAGAGGGGAGGACAAAGAACCTTTCTCACTCTGACGGTATTCAATCTTAACATTATGATTGAAAGAACAAATAGAACATGAACCCTTTCTATGTTTTCCGTACCTCAAAAATAAATACCTTAAATAAAAAATAAAATATAATGATTTATTTATTTATTTATTTATTTAATTATTTATTTATTTATTTAGCGTATGGCTTTTAGTGCCGGGAGTGTCCAAGGAAATGCTCGGCTCGCCAAAGGCTGTAGCTGCTTCAATGCGGACACCCATGGGGTGAGCTACAAGATCAGTTCAATTTCAAGTAGTTCCAACTTTCGCTACCAGATGTCACTGACACCTAGTGGTGAACGTTGGAACTTTGATAGAGCGTTTCAACGAAATCTAATCTACAATTTAGCTTCACACAAGTTTAAATAGTGGAAGGCTCTTTTACATGCCATAAATCTATGAAATGGGACTTCCCCTCCGAAGGAAGGCATATTGAAGGAATTTAACGCTCTTAAAAAAATCAGACGACTTCGGCCGGGTTTGAACCCGGGATCTTGGGCATAGAAGCTCTGCATACTACCGACTACGCCACCGAAGCCATTAATATAATCATAACCTTTTTTACAACCGACCACGGTGGCCGATAGCGCTAACACGCTAGATTGTGTATCGCTGGCATCGGGAGAGCGTGGGTCCGAATCCCACCTCGGCCGTCCTGAAAATATAAGGTGCGTTCAAAAAGTAACGAGCCGGAGGCTGTAATGCGCAAACCGGTGCGACATCGGCTAATCGTGGCATGTGTAACGAGGTGTGGTTCCGACCAGAGCGTGGAAGGTCACAGCCCGTCGCTAGAGGGCACGCGTGCACGTCACGTGATGTTACAAAGCGAGCAGCAGCATGCATCAATCGTCCAACGCTGCCAATCGCATTGCAAACAGTGACATGGAGGCGTCAAACGAATAGCAAAGAGGTGCTGTTCGGTTTCTGACAGCGGAAGGAGTAGGGGGAACGGACATTCATCGCCGAATGTCACAAGTGTACGGCGAACACTGCATGTCCCTTGCAAGGGTCAAGGCGTGGCACAAGCGCTTCAGGGAAGGACGGGTGTCGTTAGCCGATGATGCCTGGTCTGGGGCACCCCCCTGCATTACCGATGACAACGTCCAGCTGGTTGATGCACTCATTACTGTACCCATGGTACTGGTGCTGACTGGCGTCGAATCTGATGCTCCAGAGAGGAAAAATCACCCATGTGATTTTTCAGGGTGTCAAACCATAGGTCTTTGAGGAAGAAAAACCTCATGGTAACCAAGAACCATATAATAAAAGACTATTCATGAAATATCAGCTTAATTCCAGATGTTTTGTAGGAATTATAAGCAATATTGTACGAAATAAAAGGTATTCATAGTACTGTAAGATGCTGTATTTGAGCAAAAGGAACAGTTTCGAGGCAGAATTGACAAGTGAGAAATTAGCTTGTTCAGAGAGGCGTGTCAGCTTAGCGCCTAGGAACTTCTTACGTCTACGAGGGGGAACCAAGACAGAGACTAATGACTGTGGAAATCACAGAAACATAAGGAAAAAGGTTGGAGTGGGGATGACGCCACCTGAAAATAATTGATTACAGGAAAACGAGACATCCAAGAGGGTTGAAATCAACACATAGATGAATAAAATCCGAAGAAAAAAATTATGATTCCAAGAAGTATGCTTATCGGAGCATATTAAGCATTACACGTACTTTGAACACAAAAACGCGGATGTCAGACATCAGCGGAAGAAGATGAAGGGGAATCCCGGAGATAGCGTACCCTAGCCATCACCAAGATAAATTAATATTAATTAATTGAACGATCAAATCACTGGCACGAGGATGGAATTGTAACCTCCGTGGAAAATTGGACCAGATGAAGGCAGTGTCAGCCCTGGAAACTGCAGGTTTAAAGGAAAGATCGTTCCGTGGATTTGAGAGAACTATGTTTCGAGAGGGAAATTTTAAATAGGGCACGAGGCCATGAGAAGTCAGTCAACTTGGACAGCTCACGCTAGGAGGGTGCTACTCCTTCGCTCGGAAATCTATAAACAAAGACCGCACAACTAACGAACAAAGTAATTTACATGTGCAAATGTAAAAATGTTATATGAAGTCAACTTGGACAGCTCACGCGAGGAGGGTGCTACTCCTTCGCTCGGAAATTTATAAACAAAGACCGCGCAACTACAAGTGCAAAGTATTTATACAAGAGTGAAAGTAAGCTAGGGTGGATGTACCATTAATCGGCACTGACCGAGTGATCGGCACATTTGCGATTAAATGCCTATATCAAGGCTTTAACTGAATAGGTTTGCCATCTGCTGGGGTTTTCATAAACCTTAGGTACACATGATTCATTCAAACTCCACTAGAGGCGCTTGTGTCGAAGGTGTTCTGCTACGTTGCCAGTTGAAGTGAACTCTGGCGATGTCACTGTCGTTGCCTAACGTGCTTGTTAAGGAGTAGGACTTCAGTGTTCGTAACATTGGCGTGTTTTGCAATGTAAGTACCGTTGAACTTTGCATTATTATGTTGCGAAACTATGTGTGGCATGAGTCAGAACACATAGAACATGATTTTAATTATTTATATTATATTTTAGGTCAGTGCCGAATACTAGTTCAAAGAAAATCATAGCCGTACCGGTTATCGGCAGGTGTGCCGATAACTAGTGCAACTGAGGCTTCCAGGATGTACACCTTTTCTTAATATATAACTCCTGCATCATAACCCTCCGTTTGAAATATCAAAAAGAAATACATTGAGAACAGTTGAACTAGTAATCGGCATATACATTCTTCACTCAGTTTCTATTTATAGCTTGATGAAAGAAATGCCGAACACTAGGACATGTATGTGCCGATCATTCGATGTATTTAGAAAATCACGATTTCAGTGAATTTGAAGGAGTCCTAACTAACACTCCAAATGAGATTTCCCATCCAAGTGTGTGTGTGAATACTTCATACTCCTATTGAAGAATTATCTGGGCACATATCCGATTTAGATAGGGGACTGTTTGAACAATCGGATAACTTCAACAGAGATTTACCACTTCGAATGTCAAAGAAGTGCTTGCTTCCAGAGTTTAACTCTGTTAAAGGATGAATCGATCCCTCTGTAACAAATCGTGAAGAATCCAAGTGTCATGCATCCACGTCAGAGAGTAGATTTATCCCTCTTTCTCGGTTTTTAATCATAGCAATGTGATAGTTTCAGAATCTGCAACCAGTGCAACTCAAGTTTCTGGAGATACATTGAATCATAATTCTCAAGCGGTCAATATGATAGACGATAGACCTACATGTTCAAATCAGGAGACAGCGTCTGATCAAACACTGGATAAGTGCAACACCAGAAATGTCAACGAGTTGGGTTCTAAACACCTGTCTACTCCACCTTCCACGTCTCAGGTAGTTATGTTCATTTTAAAAGCATACTTTTATGGCCAAGAGATCAGCCAGTTCTGAAGAAGAGAAAGAAGGAGACGATACCAGTAGTAGCAACATCTGTACAATGGATGAGATATTAACAAAAGAAGGAAGATGAAAAAACTAAAAAAACAAACTGAACTAGAGGAACGTAGAAAGAAAAGGGAGCAAGCAAAATAAAAATAAAGGAAGAACAAGGAGAGGAAGAGAAAACTTTGCCTAAAACAGCAACTCGTAATAAAAAGGTTCAGGAAGCAAACGATAAGGAAGCTGTACATCAAAATAACGTTCAGAAGAGAAGGAGTAGGGAAAAACCTTCGGATGTTGCAGAGGATTCATGGTATTGCGAAATATGTGAAGAAGACAAAAAAATACCTATGATACTGTGCGTACAGTGCAAAACATGGTTTCAGGAAGAGTGCTGCAGAAGGAATAAAAAAAGGGCTCCCATGACATTCACAATCCACAGTTGTGTAAATGAATAAACCTTTCAGTGTCAGTGTTTCTTATGGACGAAACGTACGCATAATTATAATATTATGACAAAGGTAAACATTGTTTTGATAGGCTTACTCTATTTAAGGCCACAAATTTGTGTTGTAATGAAATGTGTCCTTGTGCGTGTTATTTAATGGTGCTTCAATAATAAACATACTGTTTCAATTTTTAGGGTGAAATTTTATATTATTAAGGTAGAAATAAAATCTGTCTTGACTTAACAGCATTTTAGTTGCCACTGCCGATTAATGGTATACTTGAGTGTCGATAACCGGGTCTCAGCTTTTCTTGCGCTGCCGATCATCGGTACACAGGGTGCAACTCGTAAATTAAATTACTTTGAAATGAACGGGTTGTACTTGCAAGCACTTGAATATATCCTTTCGAATACAAAGGTATGTATGTGCCATATCAACGTAAGTTGCAACCAGTATTGTAGATATTAAAGACTTGACACATGATGATGTATCGCGGTTCGTCTTAAGGTGCCGATTAATGGTACACTTACCCTAAAGGCAATAGAAGTATTTCAGTCAGGAAGATGTTCTTTAGTACTGAAATGATAGGACGGAATTACGAGTGCGCAGACGCCGAAATAATAATAATAAGCCAAGTAAAGCTGATAGTTTTCAAGCCGCGCAGTAACTGAAATAATGTGGTATGAACAGTAAATTACACCGTCATATGGGTAATTTGATAAAGGGCGCAGGTCATGATCTAGTTATCAACAATGGTCACACTATATCCATTATTATAGATCATGGGATGGAAACCATGTCACAGGCATTGTGATATTATTCAAGTACAGACAAAGACACTGAGTAGGAGACGTGGAGGAACATTCACACTAGCAGCCGTTAGCACGAGGGTTAGCCAGGATCGCGTTTGATAGAGACTTCCATTGGAGTTAGATGTCGGAAATCACGCCCCTGCAACTCTGTGATCACGCAAATATGAAGCCAAAGAGGCAAATCGTGTGAAAAAGTGTCTGTGTAATATAAATGTTAATATATGTCAGTGTTAAAAATAATATGTGTATTACAAAGGTGAAAATGTGTATTACTGTATAAGAGAGAAAAGTGTATTGTGTCCGCAAAGGAAATATACCATATCCATCATGATTCGTCAGTAAATGGCAAGATGGTGGGTTATATGGAGTATCATGAGATTCGACCACCAGAATACAAATGTGAGTACCAATTCAAATGATATAATGTAGAACGCTAGCGATACGATACGTTTAAGTCGAAATCATGCCAACATAGGTATTTTGAAGTAATATTTATACGAGATTGCCTTCCCCTCGTATTTGATATAGAAGCATTTGCAAATTGAGAAGGATTTGGCTTACAGCGGGTTTGCATAAGACCAAAATGAGTCTAATAGTAAAGTTAAACAGTAACTTTATATATGAGAAAAGTCGAAATAATGAAATAGTCAGCATGTTTGCATGAAGTGATAAAATTGCATCAAATCCCAGGTAAAGATTATATGTAAGAATGATGTCATAATGTGTCAGAAAGTAATGTTATACATGATCAAGTGTAATGAGTGTAATTGAATCACACAGTAATTGTTGGATGTTAAACAGCCAGTAGAAATGCCAGTAAACATATACCAGTATGATAAGGGATGATATGAAAATCATTAACAACGCTAGATGGAAGGGAAACTAGAAGTGTCATATGATCTGTGATATACCGACAGACCTAATATTTATGCCGCTGATATGCGAGCGATTTAAGAGTAAAATCAAGATTATTACTTAATTAATGCAAGGAACGTTCCTAGGACATTGTCAGGACCATACAGGCTATTCTACGAAGGTTTGTATTGATGTATAGCCATGGGGCATACTGTTGTATTGACGATGGCGGATGGAGACAGACAGGTGTCTGAGCTACCATACCAGCCTCGCGAGGGCTTTTGAGGATTAACGTTTGCCAACTCAATTAGCTAGTCCTTGTAATGTTCCGCATTGTGATGCGAGAATCCATTTGTATGGAAGGGTCAAGGACGCCTTACCGATAATTCGTGCGTGCAAGTGGCAAGCAGTAAGACCACTAGACCACGCCAGTAAAAAGCCGTATGCCGTTCCCCAGGACTTTCGTGCCTAGCAAAACCCATTCCTTTGTTATATCTATGTTATCGAGCCACATTGAGCCAATTAATGTTAACCTATTAATAGGATATTAAATATTTGGATATCCAGTTCATAACATGACACAAGTTTCGCCTTATACTAAATGCAAAGTGAGAGTACAACTGTAAAAGTCTTCTTGGTGTGTGTGAATGAGTAATTAAGACAGCTGTGGGAGCTGAGAGCTGGTCGGCCGAGGGTCAGGCTAGGCGGCCATCATGGGTTCCTAGCGACCCAACCGTAAGCTACTGTATTCACGACGGGTGGTAGTTTTATGACCAACCCTATTGTAAAGGGTACTGGAAACTGCGCTATCATGGTCTGGCATATTCATTAATAAGAAATTGATATTTTGACTACAGAAATCAATTCTTAGCATTATAAGGATGTCATATCCATCTTTTAATTGATGAAATCGAGTAATATTTAGCCAAGTTAGCTGTTCTTAACACTAACTCTGCTAAACGGGAACTGACACATTATTTGAAGTTTAAAACCCAGTTTGAGATGCCTATTTGCATACGGGTACCGTGAATGAGGATTTGATGCAAACATAACTAAAAATCGACTTATATTTTGAACGACTTAAAGACGTATAGTATCGTTATAGCATACTAGCATTTGTTTATGACGATAAGAAGGTACAATTGTTAGCGTTTGTGGAGAAAGCGGAGGAAGGAAACAATACACAGAATTAGAGTACATTGTTGTACAAGTAACCTATCGCAACAATGGCTAACGCATTGTTAAACTATGAAGTAAAGTAAATATTCCATAAGCACTATGGATAGTCAAGCAAAAAATACGGTAACGTAAATAATATTGAAGTGCTATTTATGTACAGTTGATGTCATGTTTATTTGATTTGTTTTGATTATTATTATTATTTAAGTAGTGTGCATAAGATATGAATATTGTCCGCTGACAAAAAAGGTGCATTACCATAAATGGAACTGTTTAGTGAAGTGCAGAATAGGGTGTATTGAGACACCAGAGATAGACTCATAGGTTCACAGGAAGAGTTGTGGCAGCATGCCTGGTGAGGTCGAATTGCGATCTCAGCTGTGGACCACAGATGATGTAGATCAGCATTCAGTGTCCCTTTTACCATTATCATCTGTGTGATCCAAAGGTTTTATTTTTGATTTGTGGGATAACATTAAATGTAAAAATTCTTCTCTGCACGCCGGAAGGTGGAGGTAGATTTCACCGGGCAAACTAGGGGATAGGCTATAATAGGCAAAATATGCAGGTTTTCGTAGGAGGATCAGACCTCATTGATTGCAAGAAAGTATTTTACATTTGGAGGTTAATTAACTTTTTTTTTCGTTTTTGTATGCATATTTTTATCATTTTATAGTCTTACAAGCTGACCCGGCAGACGTTGTTCTGCCAATCAAAGAAAGTGTTGTAACTTTGTTTCTTGAAGTGCTTTTGGATACACAATATTTTTTTCAATTTCTGTTAACTGCCTCTAAACTATCGTGAATTGAATTAGCAAATTTAGAAACATTCGTTTGAGCGTGCACAACAACTCTCCAAAGTTTCATCGCAAACGGATAAATGGCATTTAACGCATACGGGATTTGGTTTAAATGATTCGTGCGCTGTCACTCATTTGTTGAATCTACTCGTGCTCTACCAACTGTGAAATGGATTTACTAAGTTAGAAAGCTTCACGTAAGTGTACACAACAACTCATTAAAGTTTCATCGCAATCGATGAATAGTATATGAACACATACAGGATTTTGTTGGAACGCTTCGCACGTCGTAACTCATTTGTTACATCTACTCGTGCGCTATCAATATTGCAAAATGGATTTACCAAGTTGAACACCTTCCCTGGCGTGTACACAACAACTCATCAAAGTTTCATCGGAATCGGATGAATGACATATGAACGCATAAGTGATTTTCTTTAAACGATTCGCGTGCCGTCACTCATTTGTTGAATCTACTCATGCGCTACCTATTGTAAAATAGATTTACTAAGCCTGAAACCTTCTCTGGCGTGTACTCAATGATTCACCAAGGTTTGATCGCAATCGGATGAATGATATATGACCGCATACGGGACATTTTGGAAACGATTCGCGCGCCGTCGCTCATTTGTTGAATCTACTCGTGCGCTACTTATTAAAAACGGGATTTACTAAGACATTTCCTGAAGTGTACACAACAATTCACCAAAGTTTCATCGCAATCGGATAAATGGTATATGGACGCATACGGTACTTTGTTGAAATGATTCGCGTGCCGTCACACATTTGTTGAATCTACTCGTGCGCTACCTATTGTAAAATGGATTTATTAATCTATAAACATTCCGTAGGGTGTACACAACATCTCACCCAAGTTTCATCGTAATCGGACGAATGGTATTTGAACGCATACGGGACCTTATTGAAACGCTTCGTGCGTCGTCGCTCATTTGTTGAATCTACTCGTGCGAAACCTCCTGTGAAATGGATTTACAAAGTTAGAAACCCTCACGTAAGTGTACACAACATCTCACCCAAGTTTCATTGCAATCGGATGAATGGTATTTGAACGCATACGGGACTTTGATTAAAAGTTCGCGCGTCGTTGCTCATTTGTTGAATCTACTCGTGAGCTACCTATTGTAAAATGGATTTACTAAGTTAGAAGTCCTTACGTAAATGTACACAACATCTCACCCAAGTTTCATCGCTATCGGACGAATGGTATTTGAACGCATAAGGGACTTTGTTGAAACGCTTCGCACGTCGCCGCTCATTTGTTGAATCTACTCGTGCGCAACCTCCTGTGAAATGGATTAGGCCTACTAAGTTAGAAGCCTTCACTTAAGTGTACACAACAACTCATCAAAGTTTCATCTCAATCTATGAATGGAATATAAACTTATACGGGATTTTGTTGAAACGCTTCGCGCGTTGTAACTCATTTGTTCAATCTAGTCGTGCGCTACCTAATGTGAAATTGATTTACTAAGCCAGAAGCCTTCCCTGGAGTGTACACAACATCTCACCCAAGTTTCATCGCTATCGGACGAATGGTATTTGAACGCATACGGGACCTTTTTGAAACCCTTTGTGCGTCTTCGCTCATTTGTTGAATCTATTCGTGCGCTATCTATTGTAAAATGAATTTACTAAGCCAAACACCTTCCCTGGAGCTCACTCAACATATCATCCAAGTTTCATGGCAATGCGATGAATGCTATATGAACGCATACGGGACTTTGAAACGCTCTAACGTGCAGAGACAAACAGTAGAAATCGACATCACTGCCACCTTTGGTATAAAACACAACTTTCCACCACGGGCGGAGTGTAAGTCATGGCAGTAGTTGCACAGGTTGCGACCAGGTGGCTCTAGCGTGCAGAGACAAACCATCCAAAGACATCAGCTTTCACGAAGGCCAAGGCTAGTGGTTTCCATGACGACTGTTTTTGACTGTATATTGTGGTTCTAAAATCGTGTGTAAATTGTGGTTCTAAAATGGTGTTCATTCCACCTACCGGATCAGATTGTGAATCTAAACCATACATGGACCCACCCTAATATACATACCAAATTCCATCAAAATCGGTTCAGTCGTTTAGGAGTAGTTCAGTCACATACACACGTGTCGAAGAATTTATATAGCCTATATAAAGATGGGGATGGTAACCTTCTTGTCATTTGGGGTTCATTTTTTTAACCTATTTTCAATTTTGAAAAAATAGGCTTATGAGATCACCTTTTGTCCGTGTGTGTGTGCGTGTGTGTGTGTGTGTGTGTGTGTGATTCGTGTGTGTGTCCCCCCCTAATAAAATCTAAACGGCAGGAGCGATTTCAATGAAACTCGGAAAGTTCATAGCACTATTCCCGGCGACCTCGACCGTGCCCTTCAAATTTTGTTACGACTCACCAATCCAACATGGCGGCTGTGCGAAATATTTCACCAGCATTCAATATCTCCGAAACTATTACCGATATTACCCTGACATTTTCTATGGTGATAGAGGGAACTACTATAAGTTCACTTATGTGACTTTTGAAAACCTGGTAACTACAAAACCAACATGGTGGCCAAGCGAATTTGCGACTTTTAAATAGACGTTTCTCGCGATTTGACCAATCAAACGCAATGAAACTTGGTACAGTATATGTTTATATACATTGTAATGCACCGACATCAAACTTCGTTCAATTGTTTACATAATCACAAGATGGCGGATGTGCGAAATATTTCACCGGCATTCTATATCTCTGAAACTATTAGCGGTATCTCCCTAAAATTTTGTACGGAGATAAAGGGCACTACTGGAAGTCCATCTATAAGATTTTCAAAAACCGGTTAACTACAAAACGAACATGGCGGCCAAGCGAATTTGAACATTTTAAATAGACCTTTCTCGCGATTTAATGTTCCAAGCGCACTGAAACCTTGTACAGGAAATATTTATACACATTGTAATCCACTGGTATCTAATTTAGTTCAATTGTTTACATAACCTCAAGATGGCGGCAGTGCGAATTTTAAAATTAAGTTTTTATTTCTTGTGATGTAGTCATGCGTTCAAAGTGAAAGTTTGAATAATGAACCTACGCAATAATTTTCCTTTAATGGTACATGACTCTATGGCCTATACATTTAACAATTCAACATGGCGACCATCCGAAATATTTAGACGATACTGAATATCTACGAATCTATTTTAGCAATCAAACTGCATGTTTTAATGTTCATAGGGGCTATGAACTTAAGTTCACCTATAGGACTTTAAATAACCTGGTGATCACAAATCCAACATGGCGGTGACGCGAATTATAAATATTCACATGGACGTTTCTCGCAATTTAACCATCCACGTGCAGTGAAACTTGGTACAGTAAATCTTTATCCGAATGTTATTCCACTGGCATCTAATTTATTTCAATTGTTTCCATAACCTCAAGATGGCAGCTGTGAATTTTTTTTAAATCTCCTTGTTTCTTCTTGTGTCCTAATTATGCAATTGAAGTTTGAATACTACACGTTCACAATAATCTGCATGTAACAGTACATAACTCTAGGACCTACATATATAAAATCCAACATGGCGACCATCCGAAATAGTTAGTCGGTTCTCAATATCTACGAATCTATTACAGCAATCAAACTGAAATTGTGTATGTTGATAGTGGCAATTAACATAAGTAGGATATATGAAAATAGGCTGTATAGTTCTTCACGGAACTACTTGTTATACTTGTGATCACACTGTCCTTATGCAAGGTTTGGTACTGATGTGTAACTATCTGACAGTCTGTTACTTCTTCACGCAAAATTTTATCTCCCGCAGAGATTTTTGTTGGTTCCTCAGTTTAGGGGCTGCGACAACGTGGTCATGTAACCCCGTGTACATTAGGTGTGTGTAGAATCTGATAAACGGTGTTAATTGTGATGACTGTATTAGTCTGTAATTCAGGTATAAGGTCTGCAGACGGTCAATTTTAAGTAGTAGTTCCTAATTTTGTACCATATACTAACGTCAACGACACCTAGCTGTGAACTTAGCTACTAGATGCCACCGCAACCAGCAACTTGCAACGAACGTTGGAACTTCTTCTCCAAAGGAAAGCATGCTGAAGGATTTTTAGCGCTCTTAGAAAATCCGACGACTTTGTCCGGCTTTGAACCAGCGACCTTGGGCAAAGAAGTTCAGCATGCTACAAGTTAGCCGCTTCCCACAGTCAGATGGAAAAATGAATGTGATCTCGTGCAATGGCGTTGTCTTGGCAACCTCTGATAGCTCATCCCTCATCAATTTAGAAGCGTTGTCATGGTAACCTCTGATGGCACTTGGCATGTTCTTTAATTCCGAAATCATTTTTCTCATCCCTTGGCGTGATGGTAGTTCAGGTCAAAAATTCTTTCAGACAAAGTTTTAGGTAATTGTTAGGGGAATATTTTCCATTTTGTACGGTTTTGATATTGTGCCTATTAAGAGAGATATGATTAATGTTTCCCGAAAAAAAAAAACACTTTTTTCCACCCCTTTGGTCAATGTTTGGCGCCATCAGAAACTTTTCAAACATAAATTTTTGGCACTTATCCGACACATATTCTGAACCTTGAATGGATTCGATATTTCACGTATTAAGAGAGTTATAGCGATATTTCACTTTTTCGAAAGAAAAAAAGCCCCCCCATTTTCACCCCCTTCAACCAATTTTGCCCATTAACGAACTCGACCGATATTTTAAGGGGTTACATATTATGTAAAACATTCAAAGTGATTGGTGCAAAATTACGGCTGTTATCGTGTCCACAAGAAACTCATATATATATGCATATATTGAACCCATGTACCATGGCCTCAAAGAGGGTCGAATCCATGTACTTTGAGAAAGGAATGAAAGAATCATACAGTCCCTAAGGGAACAGAGAGAGATTTCAAGCCAGGATTATAGCCTAACATTGTGCAAGCGCTAGGGCCAGGTGTTCCTTAGATGAGCTCATGCCTCTTGACATTTATAAGGAGCCAGTCATGGATATTATTAGAACGAGTGGAAAGTTTTGACTGTAAGACGAAGAAGCTGGACTCGGAAATTGCTCTTACGTTGCAGGAATATGGCAACCTCGCTGCTGAGTCAGAACAGGAATAATTAAATTTAACCCGTTTACGAGTATAAAAATAAGTAAACAGATACAGTACGGTGAATCATTTTGGATTAGAGATTTTTGTGTAAAGATAAACCTTGTAAAAATTGCACAGGAAAAAACTGCAAACGCAAGTAGACGTCATTGGGGGTTCACCGAGACCCAAGGAGTGGGAGAATAAAAAAAGAACAGCACCACCCACACAGTTGAGGACGAGAAATTAATTAATATCTCGGAAATGCACGATCGATTTCCATGCACAGGAAGATTATTTTACGTTTGGAAGACGAGCTGTCTGGAGATACGATTTTTATAATTGTGCGTCAATTAGTTCAAAAGTTGGTCACGAAAAGGACTAGGATTTTATCTTTTTGTGACTGAAAGGTATAAAGCTCCTGGCAGAGCCAGACCAAACATGCAGTTATTCTGACAGCCCGTGAGGGGGTGTTACTTTGCATCAGTGCATGCAGTCTACGAGAGCCCGTGAGGGGAACGTCACGCTGTATCAGTACATGCAGTATTAGTCCGTCCAGGGGGGCGTTACGCTGGAGCATCATAATCATCAGTCTACGAGCATTCCGTGAGCGGAAGTGCTGCACCACATCGTATACGCAGTATTCAAGAGCCCGTGAGGGGGACGTTAAACTGTATTAGACATCGATCCAGAGCCTGTGGGAGGCTATGCTACAAGTTCACCGAGTGTAGACCAGTTACGATATAAGTACGCTACGCTGAGGGTTAGCAGTTCAAGACTTTGAAGAGTCCTAAATTATAAAGAACATTAAATATACGGACTTTAAAGCAATATCGCCAAAGTAAGATACAGCGATCAGTAGGGAACTTCGAGTTCCAGAAGAACACTAGTTCAATACAGTTACGAAGTTATAAGAACTCCAACAAATAAACGGCGTTACGTTTAGTAAAGACATTGTTAAAGACATTAAGTCCTGTAAAGGAACTTTACAGTAATTACGATCGCGAAAGATAGAAGTTCAAGCGAAAGGAACTTAGGAACTTAGTTTCGAAACCAGAGGGGAAACGTACTCTAGTGAGAAAACGTCAAAAATATACGATAGACAGTATACGGTCCTCGAAGGGAGGCCAATATATAGAAACTAAACGGTACGATAGACAGTATACGGTCCTCGAAGGGAGGCCAAGATATAGAAACTATAGGGTGCGATAGACCACCATATATAAATAGAGGTGACGGCAAAGAAAAGACATTTATCGCCTAGTTAAAGCAGATAAAGTAAAGCCGAGTAATAGACAATAGAAGCGGTTTTGAGAGACTGAAACCAGTAGTTTCCATTGTAGGAGAGAGCAACTTTGAACGAGTAAAATCACACGTCCAATGCAGGTCGATAGGATTCACATCAGGGATCATCAACAGCCGACAGAAATTGTAAAAATCGTTGAGATACACCCGTGTGATAGGAGTGAAGTGTAAATATTGTAAGAAAAGAAATAAGAGTGTCATTTTAAGTGTTTTAGGTAAAGTGAAAGCGTTTTATGCACAGTGATATGTGTTATAATATGTACCAGAGTAATATTTTTTAGTGTTTTAATGTGTGTTCAAAACGGATACACCAGTGTATAAAAAAAATGTTGTCAGTGTTAAATATAGTGAATATGTGTCAAGAACTTTCTGTACATAAGATGAGATTGTACAATATGGAGTAGGTCAAGAAGGTGGGCCAAAATGTCACATCAAACGAGAATAAAGGTCAGAAAGCGACCTTAAACATGTAAGTAAAGATTTTCATTATGTTTTGGTGTCGGGAAAAATTTTGTGTACAATTCCACCGGAGTTTTGAGTAGAAGAGATGTTTTAAATGAATAATAACTAAATAAGAACGCGATCTGAACGAAAATAAAGTTTTAAGAAATAATAAATAATTATGTGAAATAATAAATCCTGTAGAGGAAAGGCATGGAATAAAATGTCAGTATTTAATGAATGTTATAAAAGCAAGCGTGATAATAATAATTATAACAAAGATATTTACATAAAGGTAAATTTGAATTATATGAAAGAAATAGCTTTTGAGCTTTTGTAAGGAAAGAAAACATGATGTGAATAACAAGGTAAAGAAATCTAAATAAAGATTAAATTGAATGATATAAAAATATAGAGCGTTGAAGCCTTAACAAATGTATAAGACATGATGTGAATGCGTGTTCTTAAAAAGGGAGCGATTTATTGTCAACGGAAAAGATTAATATAAGAATTAAGATATGTATCAATTGTTACTATGAAATTTATCAGTTCTTTGAAAGACATTCGGCCGTAAAGTAATGTGTAGCGAAATGGAACGCAATTAAATAAAAAGTCACGCTAGGAACGCGTAAAAGTTAAAGTACTTGGTAAATTACTTATGGAGGGTAGTTGATTGCAGTGAATTGAGATATGTTGTAAGTCCTCTAATTGTGACGTAGATCACGAGGCCATGTGTGTATTATTTAAAAGGGAGCTAATGTATGGTATTATTGAGCGTATGTCATGTAGGCCACGGCCGACTTTAAATCGCGTCTTGTATAAGTCCTCCAAATGTGGAAATGTTCCCGAGGCATGTTAAGAGATTCGAACCTAGAATCCTTTTGTTGTTAAAGCCCCTAATTATTCGTCGTAGAATGTGTATTAATCTTCCCAATCAATGAGGACCCTCTCATAATTAATAAATGCCAAGGTTACGAAAGTGGTTTATGAGCCAAAGAATATTGTTGAATGGAAATAAGTGAAGTAAAAGCCAGGTCTCTCCACAGAACTGAGAATAATGTGAAGGTTTGTTTTAAAGCATTGAAGAGAGCTGCCACCGTAGGTTAGGCAGAGAGTCGCTTTCCTTGTCATAAATCACGCCCGAGTATAATGGCCTGACCCTCATCGAGCGAGGGTGGGTAAAAACCGTCTTGTAAGATGTGTTAAATACACCGTGAGTGTTTAAAGTTGTTAATGACCAGGGCGTTGAACCGAGATCCTTGTAGATTGATATTATCGCTTGCCAATTCAGATCGTAGTTTTCTTATGTGATAATGGTCTTATAAGACAAATGAATTAAATAAAATCCCTATTGTAATATTGGATGGAAAATAGGAATCCACGAGTTTTGTGAAGATAACTAGGTTTCGGGAGTGATCATAGTTTTTGACTTTGTCAAGTAATCTTTGTAACTCTGGAGTACACAAATAGTTTTCCCGATCACCGTAGTGAATTTGCAAAACTTGAGAGAGATAGTAAATACGGAGAACATGTGATATGCCCAAATATTGAAGTGAATAATTAACATGTAATTTTAAATGTAATTATATATTTGTTTTGATGATAAGAAAAGATAAAAATAATTCTTGAGGTGTACAAAAATATGACACCATTATTATGGGAAAGTATCGAGCCAAAGAAGCTCGTAGTTATTTGGAACTTTCAGATAAGTACTTTATGGAAGTGAAAATAATCGTGAATTGTTGGTTTTAAAGAAAACCATGTGTTTTAATCTAATATTTGTTTTATTTTTATGCTATTCCTTGTTCACTTTGGACAAGTAGAATGATATTGGTCAGTAGTTTATGTGTTTATTTGTTTGTAGCGCCATAATTTTTGATTAATTAAATGTGTTAAAATAGGAGTTGATTTTGTTGTTATTTTTGCAAGTGTATCCTCTATTTAATCCAAAATATGTAAGTCACAGAGTGGGAGAACTTACCGCAGCCCCGAAAAATCCCGAATTGAGCAATGCTGGCATGCTGTGATTTGCATATTTCTTGCTGCAAGGGCACAGGGGGGTGAATAGAAATACTGTGCTTGGATTAATAATTAGAGGAACACTAAAGACGGTCGATTCATGTAAAAGTAAAGTAATGATAGTAGTAGCTACAACGTATAATGTTAACTGACCGCATTGGATCCCTAGAAACTCACACCGAGCAGCCCTGGATTTAAACAACCCCCCCAGCAAACTAAACTTTCCTGTATGATTTTATCATACACCTAGGAAAACCATTATCTCTTTCATGGCGCCCAGTACGCAGAGCTGAGTTTTCCTAGGGAAAACCCGAGTTTTCTCGAAAAATCAAAATTTTCATTAAAAAAAATGGTTTTTCGAAATTTTGAATTTTAAATACTTCCATAAAGGTCTTTGAGTGTGAAGCAGAGTATCAAAAGGGTACGGTGTAGTAAACACCCGTACCAAAGTAAATTTTTTTTGAAAGAAATTGGGACACAATGGTTCAGATTACTATCTCTCAAGCATGTTCTAGCGATGTGGCATTAGTGGCCCACTATATTCTAATAAGATGTCATTAAGTGAAGAGAGGCGGAGGCTCTCAGAGAATGTAAGGGTAAAGAGTAAAGATAAAGGTAAAATTACAGATGTTAAGAAGTGCCTGAGGGAGCATTTTAATAAAGAGATGGAGGAAATGATAAAGATAAATAATGAAGTTTGGGAGGCCAAGAAGGCAGAAAGTAAAGCTAGAGATAGTCAAGAGAACCTCCAAATAGATGATAAAGAGTACCCAAATAAGGAAATTGTAAAGGTTTCTGTAGAAAGCATGCGTGCACCTGGAGACATAGTTACACGAAGAGAAGGTAACATGTCTGCAGACAACAGGGTAACAAATGAGCCTTTAGAGCTCCAAACGGAAAAAGAAAAATGTAAACCGAGTCCAAGGGAGAATGAAATTAATACCGAGGATGATAATAGTAAAGGTAATTCAAAGTCTCACGTAGAAAGGCAGGTTCAAATAGGCTCGGAAAGCGAAGGGAAAAAGAACAATAGTCTGTGCGTTCAGGATCAGGAAAAGGTAGAAATGGCGACCTGGAAGGAAATAAAAGAATTCTTGGATATAATTAGAGAAATGTGGAATGAGCATGAGAAGATGGATGACGAACTTTGGGAATTAAAAGATTTAAAGTCAAGAGTGAAAGAAGGAATTGAGGAACAAAGAGAAAGTATTTCCGAGGAAATAAAGAATATATTTGAGCTCCGTGAAAGGGCAAGTAAAAATTGGTATACAATACCCAAACAGGAATTAGAGGAATTGTACAAAGAAATCCCTAAAGTTAAAGAGTCATTAAGAGAAACAAAGAAGAAATTTGCAGAACGTATGGTGAAAGAAGGAAAAATGGAATTAGCTTCGTGGGAACAGATAAAGACATTTGTGGGGGAAATTAATGAGATAAGGGAAAAATGGTCGGAGGTACATGATAAATGGAATCACATTTGGTGGAATACCTTTTATCCAAAGCCAAAAGAAGGAGATTACGTTCAGGAACAGAAACAATGGATAGGAAAAGAAAAGAGTAAGATGCATCAGTTCACGATGAGCATGTATGATGAACAAGATATAATAACTGTTCAGGAGTTAGCTGAATTGAGAAAGGTTAAGATTTCGGAATACGAAGAAATATTAGAAGCCATCCAAAAGAAATATGAGGAATACATGTGGGAGCAGAACCGTCAGGCAAATGAAATAGTTGCCCAAGAGGAAAAACAAGCTGAAATTGAAGAAGAAAAAGAAGTCACGGTGCCAGAGGAGCCCAAAATTGATATTAGAGAAGAAAAAAAACAAGAAGAAGTGGAGATTGCAATAACTCCAGTGGAGACTGAGAACAACCTTGAGATCCTTCCTGAAGAAGATATGGAGACTCAAGAGGAAATAGTAGTTCCAGACCAGGAGGACAGCCAAAATGAAAACGAGCTGCGAAGTGAAGAGAATCATTTTGATGAAAAGGATGAGCAGGAAGATCAAGAAATAATCTCAGAACAAGAGATAATAACAGAGATGAAAGTTGAAGAGATGGAAATAATAATTCCTGAAGAAATGAAAAAGGTAGATGAAACCCTAATAGAAACTATCGTCGAAGCACCGATAGAAACAGAGGTTCAAAATGTCATAGAAATTGAAGAAGAAAACTCCGAAGAAATTCAGGAGGTGAAGAAAGATGAGATACACTTAGAAGAAACTCAGGATAAGAAAGATAGGAAACAATTAGAAGAAGAAGAAGAAAAATTGAAGGCACAGATCCTTGAATTAATGATAAAATGTCAGGAATGCCAACGACAGAAAAGAGAAATGGAAAAAGGTACCAACAAGAGCCAAGAAAACCTCAAAGGAAAAGATGAGATTGTTGGAGATAATGAAAAGAAGGAAGGAGATGCCTTTGAAGAAAATCAGGAAAGAGGAAAACCGCCATTGGTAGTCGGTTTACCAGGAAATAGATACCCCATGGAATGTAAGAAAGGAGGAGATACAAAGTACGAGGACTTAGAGAAAGAGGATGCCCAGGCATATTTCAGCTGGAAGCTCCGTAAAAAGAAAGGGAGTGATAAAAGGAAGAGACAGAATGGAGATCTGAAGGATCTAAAGAATTGGAAGAGTCGAAAAAAGAAATACTCTTTCGAAATGCCATCTCGATGCGAGACGAGAGGATATGAAAAGAATTATTCCATTGGAACCAACGGGTAAAGCCCTATGCAACCATGAAAGAATAAGAGGAATAAAATTAATTTTGTTTGAAATACCATCTCAAAAAGAAATGAGGAAGGTGGTAGAAAACCAAAAAGAGTCAGGTGAGGTTAGACCGAGCTCTTAAGAATTAAATGAAATTTTATAAACTTGAGGAGTCTGACAATAATAATGATGATGTTACGGGTAAAGCCAGTTGCACCCGTAATGCATTAAAAGAAGGTCATTATGTTGACAATATGTAATGTGGAAAGAGAAACCGACCGGCAGGATGTCCGTCTTATAAAAGAAGAAAAGAAACAAACTGTTTGACGCAAGCCTGGAGGGTGCACACCAGACTAGAGGAAGACTAACAAAACACCCGAACGTGACAAGAAATTTATGACCCTGAAGTGTAGACGTCCACTAGGGGAATGAATGAATGAATGAATGAATGAATGGGACCTTTAAGAAAGACCCATACAAATATAAACCAGAGAGGAAGGGAACTTTAAAGAAATAATTGATTTTATTGAAGAAGAAAATTTCAATTTAAGGAAGGAGAATGATGAAACAAGGGAACGGGTAGGGATAGACCACACCCGTAAAGAAGAATGAGGTTCTGGAAACCTGATATCCAGACAAATAAAAAGGAGAAAGAAAGGGTAGGGACAGAGCGTACCCAACCGACACAATTACCGGATATGACTTAAAAAGATGAAAGAAATCAAATTATCGTGGGATTTTTGAGGAAGAATAATCAGAAGGTACGGATAACGTTATGATGGCTTCGACAGTTAAAAAGGAAAAATAAGATTTTTTTTTGATAATTAAAATAAATTTCCTCAAAATTTTTCGAAAATTTATTTACCTAAGGAGGGGAGAGATGAACCCATGTACCATGGCCTCAAAGAGGGTCGAATCCATGTACTTTGAGAAAGGAATGAAAGAATCATACAGTCCCTAAGGGAACGGAGAGAGATTTCAAGCCAGGATTATAGCCTAACATTGTGCAAGCGCTAGGGCCAGGTGTTCCTTAGATGAGCTCAGGCCTCTTGACATTTATAAGGAGCCAGTCATGGATATTATTAGAACGAGTGGAAAGTTTTGACTGTAAGACGAAGAAGCTGGACTCGGAAATTGCTCTTACGTTGCAGGAATATGGCAACCTCGCTGCTGAGTCAGAACAGGAATAATTAAATTTAACCCGTTTACGAGTATAAAAATAAGTAAACAGATACAGTACGGTGAATCATTTTGGATTAGAGATTTTTGTGTAAAGATAAACCTTGTAAAAATTGCACAGGAAAAAACTGCAAACGCAAGTAGACGTCATTGGGGGTTCACCGAGACCCAAGGAGTGGGAGAATAAAAAATGAACAGCACCACCCACACAGTTGAGGACGAGAAATTAATTAATATCTCGGAAATGCACAATCGATTTCCATGCACAGGAAGATTATTTTACGTTTGGAAGACGAGCTGTCTGGAGATACGATTTTTATAATTGTGCGTCAATTAGTTCAAAAGTTGGTCACGAAAAGGACTAGGATTTTATCTTTTTGTGACTGAAAGGTATAAAGCTCCTGGCAGAGCCAGACCAAACATGCAGTTATTCTGACAGCCCGTGAGGGGGTGTTACTTTGCATCAGTGCATGCAGTCTACGAGAGCCCGTGAGGGGAACGTCACGCTGTATCAGTACATGCAGTATTAGTCCGTCCAGGGGGGCGTTACGCTGGAGCATCATAATCATCAGTCTACGAGCATTCCGTGAGCGGAAGTGCTGCACCACATCGTATACGCAGTATTCAAGAGCCCGTGAGGGGGACGTTAAACTGTATTAGACATCGATCCAGAGCCTGTGGGAGGCTATGCTACAAGTTCACCGAGTGTAGACCAGTTACGATATAAGTACGCTACGCTGAGGGTTAGCAGTTCAAGACTTTGAAGAGTCCTAAATTATAAAGAACATTAAATATACGGACTTTAAAGCAATATCGCCAAAGTAAGATACAGCGATCAGTAGGGAACTTCGAGTTCCAGAAGAACACTAGTTCAATACAGTTACGAAGTTATAAGAACTCCAACAAATAAACGGCGTTACGTTTAGTAAAGACATTGTTAAAGACATTAAGTCCTGTAAAGGAACTTTACAGTAATTACGATCGCGAAAGATAGAAGTTCAAGCGAAAGGAACTTAGGAACTTAGTTTCGAAACCAGAGGGGAAACGTACTCTAGTGAGAAAACGTCAAAAATATACGATAGACAGTATACGGTCCTCGAAGGGAGGCCAATATATAGAAACTAAACGGTACGATAGACAGTATACGGTCCTCGAAGGGAGGCCAAGATATAGAAACTATAGGGTGCGATAGACCACCATATATAAATAGAGGTGACGGCAAAGAAAAGACATTTATCGCCTAGTTAAAGCAGATAAAGTAAAGCCGAGTAATAGACAATAGAAGCGGTTTTGAGAGACTGAAACCAGTAGTTTCCATTGTAGGAGAGAGCAACTTTGAACGAGTAAAATCACACGTCCAATGCAGGTCGATAAGATTCACATCAGGGATCATCAACAGCCGACAAAAATTGTAAAAATCGTTGAGATACACCCGTGTGATAGGAGTGAAGTGTAAATATTGTAAGAAAAGAAATAAGAGTGTCATTTTAAGTGTTTTAGGTAAAGTGAAAGCGTTTTATGCACAGTGATATGTGTTATAATATGTACCAGAGTAATATTTTTTAGTGTTTTAATGTGTGTTCAAAACGGATACACCAGTGTATAAAAAAAATGTTGTCAGTGTTAAATATAGTGAATATGTGTCAAGAAATTTCTGTACATAAGATGAGATTGTACAATATGGAGTAGGTCAAGAAGGTGGGCCAAAATGTCACATCAAACGAGAATAAAGGTCAGAAAGCGACCTTAAACATGTAAGTAAAGATTTTCATTATGTTTTGGTGTCGGGAAAAATTTTGTGTACAATTCCACCGGAGTTTTGAGTAGAAGGGATGTTTTAAATGAATAATAACTAAATAAGAACGCGATCTGAACGAAAATAAAGTTTTAAGAAATAATAAATAATTATGTGAAATAATAAATCCTGTAGAGGAAAGGCATGGAATAAAATGTCAGTATTTAACGAATGTTATAAAAGCAAGCGTGATAATAATAATTATAACAAAGGTATTTACATAAAGGTAAATTTGAATTATATGAAAGAAATAGCTTTTGAGCTTTTGTAAGGAAAGAAAACATGATGTGAATAACAAGGTAAAGAAATCTAAATAAAGATTAAATTGAATGATATAAAAATATAGAGAGTTGAAGCCTTAACAAATGTATAAGACATGATGTGAATGCGTGTTCTTAAAAAGGGAGCGATTTATTGTCAACGGAAAAGATTAATATAAGAATTAAGATATGTATCAATTGTTACTATGAAATTTATCAGTTCTTTGGAAGACATTCGGCCGTAAAGTAATGTGTAGCGAAATGGAACGCAATTAAATAAAAAGTCACGCTAGGAACGCGTAAAAGTTAAAGTACTTGGTAAATTACTTATGGAGGGTAGTTGATTGCAGTGAATTGAGATATGTTGTAAGTCCTCTAATTGTGACGTAGATCACGAGGCCATGTGTGTATTATTTAAAAGGGAGCTAATGTATGGTATTATTGAGCGTATGTCATGTAGGCCACGGCCGACTTTAAATCGCGTCTTGTATAAGTCCTCCAAATGTGGAAATGTTCCCGAGGCATGTTAAGAGATTCGAACCTAGAATCCTTTTGTTGTTAAAGCCCCTAATTATTCGTCGTAGAATGTGTATTAATCTTCCCAATCAATGAGGACCCTCTCATAATTAATAAATGCCAAGGTTACGAAAGTGGTTTATGAGCCAAAGAATATTGTTGAATGGAAATAAGTGAAGTAAAAGCCAGGTCTCTCCACAGAACTGAGAATAATGTGAAGGTTTGTTTTAAAGCATTGAAGAGAGCTGCCACCGTAGGTTAGGCAGAGAGTCGCTTTCCTTGTCATAAATCACGCCCGAGTATAATGGCCTGACCCTCATCGAGCGAGGGTGGGTAAAAACCGTCTTGTAAGATGTGTTAAATACACCGTGAGTGTTTAAAGTTGTTAATGACCAGGGCGTTGAACCGAGATCCTTGTAGATTGATATTATCGCTTGCCAATTCAGATCGTAGTTTTCTTATGTGATAATGGTCTTATAAGACAAATGAATTAAATAAAATCCCTATTGTAATATTGGATGGAAAATAGGAATCCACGAGTTTTGTGAAGATAACTAGGTTTCGGGAGTGATCATAGTTTTTGACTTTGTCAAGTAATCTTTATAACTCTGGAGTACACAAATAGTTTTCCCGATCACCGTAGTGAATTTGCAAAACTTGAGAGAGATAGTAAATACGGAGAACATGTGATATGCCCAAATATTGAAGTGAATAATTAACATGTAATTTTAAATGTAATTATATATTTGTTTTGATGATAAGAAAAGATAAAAATAATTCTTGAGGTGTACAAAAATATGACACCATTATTATGGGAAAGTATCGAGCCAAAGAAGCTCGTAGTTATTTGGAACTTTAAGATAAGTACTTTATGGAAGTGAAAATAATCGTGAATTGTTGGTTTTAAAGAAAACCATGTGTTTTAATCTAATATTTGTTTTATTTTTATGCTATTCCTTGTTCACTTTGGACAAGTAGAATGATATTGGTCAGTAGTTTATGTGTTTATTTGTTTGTAGCGCCATAATTTTTGATTAATTAAATGTGTTAAAATAGGAGTTGATTTTGTTGTTATTTTTGCAAGTGTATCCTCTATTTAATCCAAAATATGTAAGTCACAGAGTGGGAGAACTTACCGCAGCCCCGAAAAATCCCGAATTGAGAAATGCTGGCATACTGTGATTTGCATATTTCTTGCTGCAAGGGCACAATATATACACACACATATATATAAACTTTTGAACTGACGGTGGTTGGGGGGTCTGGGGGATGTGAAACGCGAAGATATGTCGAAATTTTCCGGAAGTTGAAACATGGCACCCATTGCAATAGTTAGCTTTCTGATGAAATCTACCTAAAATAGGCTACATAATTTAAAAAAATACTACCATCATCGACACCTAGCTGTGAACTTGGCTACTAGATGCCACAGGAACCATCAACTCGCAACGAACGTTGGAACTTCCCCTCCGAAGGAAAGCATACTCTGTTTTTTTTAGCGCTCTTAGTAAATCCGACGACTTCAGCCGGGTTTGAACCCGCGACCTTGGGCATAGAAGTTCAGCATGCTACCAGTTCCGATACTGAAGTCGCTTCCCACAGACATATGAAAACTGAATGCGATCTCGTGCAGTGGCGTTGTCATAGCAACTGCTGATGGCTCATCCCTTATCAATTAAAAGTCAAGTTGTCATGGCAATCTCTTTGGCACTTGGCATTTTCTTATAATTTAAATCATTTTGCTCACCCCTT
The DNA here is from genome assembly GCA_946902985.2 of Meconema thalassinum. NCBI lineage: Eukaryota > Metazoa > Arthropoda > Insecta > Orthoptera > Tettigoniidae > Meconema > Meconema thalassinum. Next base: position 335,724,425 of record OX336391.1, on the reverse strand, counting down.
GGCGTAATGGTGGGTCATATCAAAAATTCTTTCAGACAAAAGTTTTAGGTAATTATTGGAGGAATATTGTCCATTTTGTACGGTTTTGATATTGTGCCTATTAACAGAGATATGATTAATGTTTCCCGAAGAAACCACTTTTTCCCACCCCTTTGGTCAATGGTTGGTGCTATAAAAAAAATTCAAACATAAATTTTAGGGCCTTATCCGACACATAGTATGAACTTGGAATGAATTCAATATTTCAGATATTAAGAGATTTATAGCGATATTTCAATTTTTCAAAAAAAGCCTCCTATATTCACCCCCTTTGACCGATTTAGCACATTAACAAACTCGACCGAGATATTGAGGGGATACATATTATGTAAAAAATTCAAAGTGATTGGTACAAAACTACGGCAGTTATCGTGTCCACAAGAAACTGATATCTATACATATATATATACATACATAAATTATATATACACTTTTGAACTGACGGTGGTTTTGGGGTCTGGGGGATGTGAAACGCGAAGATATGTCGAAATTTTCCGGAAGTCGAAACATGGGACCCATTGCAATAGTTAGCTTTCTAATGAAATCTACCTAAAATGGATGTTTCATTGTTGTATAATAGCCATGATTTAAAATTAAATATTGTATTTTAGGAAGTTGTTTACCTTTTCTTGTAGAGTAGTACCTGGTAGTATTCGGATCCTGAATATGTGTTCGCATTGTGGGGAGACGCACCATGCCCCGAAAGGACGGAGCCAGTCGGGATGTGAATACATGTTCTCCACATGACGTCATATGGGTACATTACCCAGGACCGCTGAGTGACAGTAAACGCCATAGCCGCCGTGGTCGGATTGAGCGTCGGAAGTGTGCACACCATCACGAAGGAACGACTGCACTCTAAAACTCTAAATCCGCGCCTGAGCCAAGCAGGGAGGATTAGCGATTAAAAAGAAAGAGTCTCCTCATGATACGCAACCCACACATTAAACGTCCTCCTGACATGTCTCTTGGATCCACACCTGATGCAGTGTGACTTGAGTTAGACACGTTTACTCCACTCATATCTCCGTACATAGAGAATTGAATGTCATGCCACGTTAGCGTAATGGTAGAGCACTGACTATTGAATTCTCCACCTTCCATCTATATGACATGTACTTTATACAGCACGACCTAATCGTTAAAAGGCTCTATAGTCATCAATGCGGTCATAAAAATTCCAACCCTTGGAAGTACTGTGTAATGCTACTTCGAACAAAAATGAGTTTCAACAACAAAGGCGAATTTACCTACTTACCACGCCATTTATCAGGAAAAGAAGGTTTGTGCATGTATCTATTTATGTTCTAGAATAGTTCATTCAAAATAACGGTCAAGTTCAAGAGCCTTACTCGACCAGTTGACTTGTTTTCAAAATATGACAATGGATCTCTAATTTAACTAATTTTTCAGACTGTCAACATGTGTTTATGCCCAATTCTATTTCGTGGGAAAAGTCCGCCTCGTTTCACAGTGACTAGCATTCTTGTCTGTCACCCCGTCAGCCCGGGGTCTTTATATATACTTTCTTTCTTTTGATGTGTAACTTCTTTCCACTCGGTTGCTGGATATTTTGTGGGAGTGATTTTGAAAAATGGGACGGAAGTGGATCAGACGATCCAGCTGGCAGTAGTGGATCAAACGGAAGTGTGTAAGACGCTCTGCCAGCTGGATGGATCGATCGATCCAGCTGGCAGTGATAAGATCCAGGAAACAATGAGCGCGCGGTGTCGGGAATTGATACCATTTCTGACGGTAAACGCTCATGCGAACTCTGGTGTCAACTGATTGAAGCACATGTTATACGCGAACTAGGCAAGCCTTCATGAACTATTGCTGAATACAGTCTCTTTACTCTCAAGAGGGCCTATTCATAAGGTATTTTAAACTCAATTTCACGCAGGATCATTATCGAAACAAGCAAAATATAAATGAAACTTAATTCCGTAATGCAGTATTATTGGAACGTGGAAATAAGTCACCATTTTGTACATAACATTTGCGTGCTCAAAATAGCCGTGGTGTTAGCGCCTCTTACTGTGAATCTAGATATCTCGTGATCGAATCCGGGACGGGATAGATATTTTTGTTACCAGTTATCATTTTAAGCGATATTTATCATATCAATGTGACACATTTTAACAGAATCCATATGAAATTACGTGTTGGTCTGTGAATCAAGAGGTCCGGAAACTGGGCAAGCCTTTCATGATCTACTGCAGTGCGCATTGCATTTACTCTCAAGTTGGCCTATTTATAATATAAGGAATTTAAGGTTATGAGCGGTGTCGCGTCTATTAATCTAGTTGATCCATATCGTATTAGGTAGATTTCATTAGAAAGCTAACTATTGCAATGGGTCCCATGTTTCGACTTCCGGAAAATTTCGACATATCTTCGCGTTTCACATCCCCCAGACCCCAAAACCACCGTCAGTTCAAAAGTTTATATATAATTTATGTATATATATATATATATGTATATATATATATGTATATGAGTTTCTTGTGGACACGATAACTGCCGTAATTTTGCACCAATTACTTCGAATTTTTTACCGAAGATGTATACCTATAAAATCTCGGTCGAGTTCGTTACTGGGCTAAATCGGTCGAAGGGGGTGAAAATGGGGGGCTTTTTTCGAAAAAGGGAAATTTCGCTATAACTCTCTTAATACGTGCAATATCGAATCCATTCAAAGTTCATAATATGTGTCGGATAAGTGCCAAAAATTTATGTCAAATAAGATTTTTGATAGCACCAACCATTGACCAAAGGGGTGGAAAAAAGTGGGTTTTTCGGGAAACATTAATCATATCTCTCTTAATAGGCACAATATCAAAACCGTACGAAATGGACAATATTCCCCTAATAATTACCTAAAACTTTTGTCTGAAAGAATTTTTGATATGACCCACCATTACGCCAAGGGACGAGAAAAATGATTTCGGAATTATAAGAAAATGCCAAGAGCTATCAGTGGTTGCCATGGCAACACTACTAAATTGATGAGGCATGGACCATCAGACGTTGCCATGACAACGCACTTGCACGAGATCAGATTCATTATTTCCATCTGATTAAGTGGTTGGTTGGTTGGTTCTTAAGTTTAGGGGCTGCGACAACGCGGTCATGTAGCCCCGTGTACTTTGGGTGTGTGTAGAATCTGTCTGATAACCGGTGTTAATTGTGATGACTGTATTAGTGTGTGTTATCTGTTTGTTAATTTAAGTACTGCAACTAACAATTTTTCAGATAGTTCCTACTTTTGCCGCCAAGCACCACTGTCAACGACTACGAGGCCAAGTTCAGAACTGAGCTACTAGACGCCGCCGCAGTCGGCTCTTGGCAACGAACATAGAAACCTAAGAGCGTTGTATACATTCTTAACCTATCCAATTTAGCTTCACACAGGTGCAATTAGTGGAAGGATCTTTAACATGCCATAAATCTATGACATGGGACCGCCGGCTTTACTTCCCCTCCGAAGGAAGGCATACTGAGGGATATTTAACGCTCTTAAAAAATCCGACGGCTTCGGCCGGGTTTGAACCCGGTATCTTGGGCATAGAAGCTCAGCATGTTACCGACTACGCCACCAAAGCCGCCTGATAAAGTGGGAAGCGGCTTCGGTGACGTAACTGGTAGCATGCTGAATGTCTATGCCCAATGTCGCGGTTTCAAAGCCGGCCGAAGTCGTCGGATTTTCTAAGAGCACTAGAATCCCTCAGTATGCTTTCCTTTGGAGGGGAAGTTCCAACGTTCGTTGCGAGTTGATGGTTGGGGTGGCATCTAGTAGCCAAGTTCACAGCTAGGTGTCGTTGACGGTTGTACCTGGTAGCAACATTAGGAACTACTGCTTGAAATTGACCGTCTGCAGTACTTACATGAATTAAGACTAATACAGCCATTACAATTCACACCGTGTATCAGACAGATTCTACACTCACCCAAAGTACACGGGGTTAGATGACCGCGTTGTCGCAGCCCCTAAACTGAGGAACCAACCAGAGGTAGATTTCGTTAGAAAGCTAACTATTGCAATGGGTACCATGTTTCGACTTCCGGAAAATTTCGACATATCTTCGCGTTTCACATCCCCAGGCCCCAAAACCACCGTCAGTTCAAAAGTTATATATAATTTATGTATGTATATGTATATCAGTTTATTGTGGACACGATAACTGCCGTAATTTTGTACCAATCACTTTGAATTTTTTACCGAATACGTATACCTATAAAATCTCGGTCGAGTTCGTTACTGGGCTAAATCGGTCGTTGGGGGGTGAAAATGGGGGGCTTTTTTTTTTCGAAAAAGTGAAATATTGCTATAACTCTCTTAATATGTGAAATATCGAATCCGTTCAACATTCATACTATGTGTCGGATAAAGCCCAAAAATGTATGTTTGAAGAGTTTTTTTTATAGCACCAACCATTGACCAAAGGGGTGGGAAAAAGTGGGTTTTTCGGGAAACATTAATCATATCTCTCTTAATAGGCACAATATCAAAACCGTACAAAATGGACAATATTCCCATAATAATTACCTAAACTTTTGTCTGAAAGAATTTTTGATATAACCCACCATTATGCCAAGGGATGAGAAAAATAATTTCGGAATTATAAGAAAATGCCAAGAGCTATCAGTGGTTGCCATGGCAACACTACTAAATTGATGAGGGATGAGCCATCAGACGTTGCCAAGATAACGCACTTGCACGAGATCATATTCAGATTTCCATCTAAGTGTGAAGCGGCTTCGGTGACGTAACTGGTAGCATGCTGAATGTTTATGCCCAAGGTCGCGAGTTCAAAGCCGGCCGAAGTCGTCGGATTTTCTAAGAGCGCCAAAAATCCCTCAGTATGCTTTCCTTTGGAGGGGAAGTTCCAACGTTCGTTGCGAGTTGCTGGTTGCGGTGGCATCTAGTAGCCAAGTTCACAGCTAGGTGTCGTTGACGGTAGTACCTGGTAGCAACATTAGTAACTACTGCTTGAAATTGACCGTCTGCAGTCCTTACCTGAATTACAGACTAATACAGCCATCCCAAAGTACACGGGGTTACATGACCGCGTTGTCGCAGCCCCTAAACTGAGGAACCAACCAAAATCTCTGCGGTAGATATAATTTTGCGTGAAGAAGTAACAGACCGTTACATAGTTGCACATCAGTGTCGAAACCTAGCATAAGGACAGTGTGACCACAAGTATAAAAATGGACCCCAAATGACAAGAAGGTTACCGTTCCCATAAGACAATAAAATGTTTAAAATAAGCATAAAATGACGAAAAACAAAGTTAATTAAGCTCCAATTATAAAATACCTTCTCGCATTAAATGAGGTCTGATCCTTCTACGAAAATCTGCATATTCTGCCTATTTTCGCCTATCCCCAAGTTTGTCCGGTGAAATCTACCTCCGCCTTCCGGCGTGCCGAGAGGACTTTTTTTCTTTATTTAGGCTAGTGATGGTGGAAGCTACAAATAATCTAATAAAATGAGTTCCGTATTATAAACTACAATATTTGTAAAACACTCCCTTTTACAATCCCTATATATATTATAATTGTGAAAGTCTGTCTGTGTGTGTGTTAGTTTGTTACCACTTGATACTAAAACGGCTGGACGGATTTGGATGAAATTTGAAATGGAGACAGCTTATACCCTGGGATAACATATAGGCAGCCTTTCATCCGGAAATAAATCATTGTTCCCGTGGAACGGGCAACATAACTGAAAAGTCACCAAATATACTCAACCAGGACAAATATCGAAGTTGTTTCATAAAGACCAGACAAAGCTCAATTTACGACCCTCAATGCAAGAAACAATACTCGGTGTGTCCCTACCACTTTTTAAGGCCCTAAAACCAACAGTTTCAAAGATATTCGCAGAAAACTATCTTCACTCTAATAAACTGATGAACTAATGGCAAGTCCGTTTCCATGGCAAAAGAGTCTCATGGTATGACATCCGATTTTCTATATATCCCTGTTGGAGGCAATGCCAGTCCATTTATTATCTTTTTCAAGATATATATGAACACAATAAGAACAGGGTAGCGCACCTGCCTCTCATCCGGAGGCCCGAGGTTCGATTCCCGGCTCCGTCAGAGATTTTAGACACTGACGTGAGGGCTGCAACGGGATGCACTCAGCTTCGTGAGGACAATTGAGTAGCTGTCTGATAGAGAGGCAGCGCCCCAGTCACGAAGAATAAGATTAACGGCCGAGGGGACACGATGCACTGACCACGGGTCACCACAATATCTGTAGGCCAAATGGCTGGGAAGCGGTCACATGATAGGCCTAGGCCTTCCATGAACTGTGGTGCCTAGGGTAAAAAATAAATAAATAGGGAAAGCGCCTTCTAATACCACTTTTAAATTTTAAACACTACAGTAGCGGCTACTAAATAAAGGTAGCGATATAGCTACGTTCAATTTCATAAACACTGGGCTCACAAATCCCGTATAGTTAAGTACAAATGTCAGTCTGGTCGTTATTTCAGTAGCAACGAAGCTCTGTGGCGGCTATTGCCGTTTCCGTAACACTCAAGGCATCCCGCCGTCACATACCTCAATGTGCACTTACAAAATTGTGAACCAGTCTATTTTACTGAAAGGAATTTCTACGAGCGAGTATCCACTTCGGAAAAAAAAAAACACTCACTACCTTTTCCAAAATTTACACACGACATTATTTTTGAAGCAGTCTTCTGTATGTTGAGGTACAGAGATATACCACATGGAAAGATACAATAAAATATTGGCAAATCTGAGTTCAAGGAACTACTGTTCAGAATAGGCTTTCGGTACAGGTTATGCGTCCCATGTTCGTAACATGGAATGTTTTCCTTTGACAATGCATCTACACCATGTTCGAGGGCAACGCATTTCAAAGATTTTTAAAAACATAATAATCAGGAAATTGGAGAAAAACTTAACGTGGGAGCGAAGATTCAAGGAGAAATAATTTCATCTCTGAGATTTGCTGATGACATCGTCATCTTGGCGATACGCCAGAGGATTTGAATGAGTTTTTGGATGGTATGGACTCTGCCTTGAAGAAAGAATTCATTATAAATATCAATAAATGTAAAATAAAATTATTGGAATGCAGCCGAAATAATGAGAAACCTCTATGGACATCAAATTGGCAGGTGAAACGCTACGGGAAGTAGGAGATTTCTGTTACTTAGGAAGCAAAATATCCAGTGATGGACGAAGCAAAGAGGATATAAAACGTAGATTGGCTCAGGAAAGGGAAGCATTTCTACAGAAAGGGAATCTGTTGACATCGAATATACATTTAGGTATTAGGAAGTCATTTTTGAAAGCTTTAGTCTGGAGCGTCACACTATAAGGAAGTGAAACTTGGACTAATGGTGCAGCAGAAAAGAGGACAATTGAAGCGTTTGAAATGTGGTGTTACAGGAGAATCATGATCAGATGAGTAGATAGGATAACAAATGAAGAGATATTAAGACGAGTGGGAGAGGAGTGATGTTTCTGGCGACTGCTAATAATGAGAAGAGATAGATTGATAGGACACATATTAAGCTACCCAGGAATAGCAAGCTTAGTTATGGATGGGAGGATCGAGGACAAGAACTGTAGGGGTAGACCAGGATTAAACAGATTGCCTCGGATGTAGGGTGTGGTAGCTACTGTATGTAGAGATGAAACGATTAGCTCAGGGGAGGGAGGCATGGAGGGCTGCATCAAACCAGTCAAAAAACTGAAGACTCTAACAACATCAATCAGGAATTTTAATTACTTAGAGAGGCATGTGAGTCAAAAGGGTTGTTGGAAAATTTCAATCCCTGGGATGTAACACTGGAAGAGACTGCATAATGTACATCAGCGGCCAAGGTGAGAGATATTTTACTATAGGTCTATTAATAGCGACATGTTGACGTTAAAATCATCAATAAGTGTGGCAAAATTACACCTAGAATAGCTTAAGGAAAAATACTTTTAATTCCCCATATTCCGATAGCTTTGCCATTCCAAGTGTGCAAGAGTGCAGTTCCCTCTTCAAACAATATTCGCTATTTCTATTAACAAAGCCCAATGACACACACTTAACATCGGCAGGTGTACATTTAGACAAAACAATTTTCTTTCCCATGGGCAACTGTATGTGGCGTACTCGCGAGTATCTGGGCAACAAAATCGTTATGTCTCAGCAGAAGATGGCAAAACCAAAAACATAATTTTCAAATGTGTTCACTTAATGTATCATCGTACCCTGTAGACTTTCACAACTCTATAAAATTCCCACCTTGCTGCTCATATCATTATACTGTATGTATTAGAATTAGAATGGACCCACCTGTAGCCGCGATTGCTGTAATAGAATAGACCAATTATCATCCCCATTGTCTTGATCGCGAGCGAAGCCGCGGGTATCTGCTAGTAGATTAATATTTGTGCCAATAATAGTATAAAATACCGGTGTATCAACAATTTCACGTGAGGTTTCTTCTATGTCAGATGTTACACATCATATGCGACTACTGTAAGGCTAGTAATATATATATTTGTCGTTTTACAATCCAGGGTTGGCTTTTCCCTCGAACTCAGCGAGGGATCCCACCTTTACCGCCTCCAGGGCAGTGTCATGGAGCTTTTACATCGGGTCGGGGGACACAACTGAGGAGGTGGGACGAGGACCTCGCCCAGAAGGGCTCACCTGCAAAGCGAACAGGGGCCTTATTAGGGATGGGAAGATTTTGAGGGATAGGCATGGAAGAGGGAAGGAGGCGGCCGTGGCCTTGCGTTAGGTATCATCCCAGCATTTGCCCGGGGACAAAACCACGGAAAACCACTTCGAGGATGGCTGAGGTGGGAATCGAATCGACCCCCCCCCCCCCACTCAGTTGGGCCACCCGAGGCCGAGTAGACCCCGTTCCAGTCCTCTTACCACTTTTCAAATTTCGTGGCAGAGCTGGGAATCGAACCTCGGACCTCCGGGGTGGCTGCTAAGCACGCTGACCACTACACCACGGAGGTGACCTTTATATATACAACTAGCAATATGACCCGGCATCGCCCGGGAACAGTTATGAATGCATTACGCGATAAGCGCTTTTTTTTTCCATTGTCAATGGACAACGACCAATATCCGTTTTACGTCTCGGCATGATGGGTTAAAATCACTGACTGAACTGTTAATTATATTATCATGCAGATGCATGTGCAACAAATTCTTATCAGACGTAATTTAAGAATGACGAGGTGCATGAGACACAAAGCCCCCTTCCGTCCAATCTTAACTTGACTGTGAATTTTGCGGAACGAAAAGTTCACAGGCGAAATGAAGAAAAGCCGAGTTGCACTTCCAAGGAAACTCCAAACGCAACCACTCTTCTCTAAAGTTTTTAACTCAACACGACTCGACAGTTTGCTGCTGGCTGTATCTGGGGCAATAAACTCGTCCGCTAGCTAAGCTGTAACAGGGGTGATAGACTCGCCCCTAGCTAGCTCGTAAACTGTCGCCTCAGTAACTGAATAGAGATTGTTGGAAGAAATGAAAACGTAAAAACACTTATAGCAGGCGATGCATTGAAGATAGAGATATGCTCTCCCGGGCTTTTTTGTAGAACTTTTCATGCTGATCAATTCTTACACTCATAGATTTTTTAACGGTTTGCCCAGCATAAGCTTAAAAAGCGCACGGACGCCAGTTTTTTTTGACTTTTTCACTAAAATCGGTAATGCTTGACTTCCTTTGGTCATAAATAAATTATTTTCTACAGAAACCTTCCTCGAGATATCCTTAACATAATGGTGAAAACGGCATCAAAATCCATTCAGTGGTTCCCGAGATTACCCGTGACATCCAAGAATCGGGGACTTAGTTTTATACTAAGTAGAGATTATACGCAAATCAGTATAATCATACTAATATATAACAAGTAGTTCCGTGAAGAACTATACAGCCTATTTTCATATATCCTGCTCATATTAATTGCCTCTATCAACATACAAAATTTCAGTTTAATTGCTGTAACAGATTCGTAGATATTGAGAACCGTCTAAATATTGCAGATGGTCGCCAGGTTGGATTTTTATTTTTGTACTATTACATTAAGATTATTGTGTACGTGTGGTATTCAAACTGCAATCGCATGATTAGAACACAAGAAGTAAAAACGAGATTTTAAAATTACGCACAGCAGCCATCTTGTGATTATGCAAAGAATTGAAATAAATTAGATGCCAGTGGATCAACATTTGTATAAGCATTTAACGTGCAACGTTTCACGAGTCTCGGATAGTTAATTCGCGAGAAACGTCCATTTAAATATTTATACTTCGCGTCGCCGCCATGTTGGATTTGTGCTCACCAGGTTACTGAAAGTCCTATAGGTGAACATATGCTCATAGTCTCTATAAACATAAAAAAAAAACAGTTTGGTTGCTGTAAGAGATTCATAGATATTGAGAACCTTCTAAATATTTCGGAAGCTCGTCATTTAGGATTGTTATATGTATAGGCCATAGAGTTATGTACCATTCAAGGACAATTATTGCCTAGGTTCATTATTCAAACTTTCACTTCGATCGTATGATTGCGACACAAGAAATAACAACTTAATTTTAAAATTTCGCACAGCTGCCATCTTGAGGTTATGTAAACAATTGAATTAAATTTAATGGCAGTGCATTACAATCTGCAAAATAATTTACTGTACCACATTTCACTGCGCTCAGAGAGTTAAATCACGAGAAAAGTCTATTAAAATATTTCAAATTCGCTTGGTCGCCATGTTAGTTTTGTACTTTACAGGTTTATGAAATATACATAGGTAAACGTGTATCAGTACCCTTTATCACCGTACAAAATTGCAGGGTGATATCTGTAATAGTTTCGGAGATATAGAATGTCAGTGAAATATTTCGCACTGCCGCCATTTTGAGGTTATGTAAACAATTGGACTAAATTAGACTCCAGTGCATTACAATGTGTATAAACAATTGCTGTACCAAGTTTCATTACGTTTGGATAGTTAAATCGCGAGAAAAGTCTATTTAAATGTCTCAATTTCGCTTGGCCGCCATGTTGGTTTTGTAGTCACCAGGTTTTTGAAAGTCTCATAGGTGAACTTCTAGTAGTGCTCTTTATCACCGAACACAATTTCAGGGCGATATCGGTAATAGTTTCGGAGATATTGAATGCTAGTGAAATATTTTGCACAGCCGCCATGTTGGAATGGTGAGACGTAACAAAATTTGAAGGGCACGGTCGAGGTCGCCAGAAACAGCGCTATGAACTTACCGAGTTTCATTGAAATCGCTCCAGCCGTTTAGATTTTATTAGGACACACACACACACACACACACACACGGACAAGAGGTGATCTCATAAGCCTATTTTTTTTTTCAAAATTGTAAATAGGCTAAAAATGAGATGGTGTGTGTCTTTCTGTCTGTCTGTCTGTGTGTTACTCAATAACGCAAGTACTACTGGTCCGATTTAAATAAAATTTTGCATGGATGTAGCTGATTTACCAGGTATACATATAGGATACTTTTGATTTCAATATTTTACACTATAAAAAATGGCGACCATTTTAGTGACGTCACTACACCCTTTGGTTTCAAAATTGCATATTTCCATCTTATATATAAAAGTGAAAGTCTGTATGTATGTGGGTATGTGGGTGGGTCTGTTCCGTATACAAATCTACACCGTTCCAGCAATCTCAACCAAATTTTGCATACACAGGCAAACGCCGGGGTTGGTCCCTAACTATAGGCCACAGCCACTACCTTCCAATTCCTCGTCCTTACCTTCCAACTTCCCTCCCCAACGGTACTTGTAGCTCACCCATTGGGTGTCCGTCTCGAAGCAGCTACAAAACTGGCGAGCCGATCATGTCCTCGGTCACTCCCGGCACTAACAGCCATACGCTAAAAAAAAATTAAAAAATGGCATCTGTGCTGTAAAATTCTAGCGGGATGTCATCTCTCTTCTCCCTTCTCTCTGCTAGGTGCGCTTCAGCATTTTTGGAGGATGGAGGCTGTAATTTTGTCCTTACATCTTCGATGAGGAAGGTTTCCCGTGCTAATTCATATGTTAGGCGGGAGTGCATGTATTTTAGGATGCCCATTAAGGTTTTTAGGAATTGGGCTTTAACATTTTCGATGGTGGCCACATCTCTCTTCGTTAGTCAGTCCCATGTCAAGTGGATCCCGTAAGTGATAATTGGTAGGATCTTTGCATCAAATAAATGCATAGCTGTTCTCAAAGATAGCTGCTGTAGATTATGAATATCGTACATGGCTTTCATGCAGGCCACTGCTCAGTCTTGGAGGTGTAAACTGAATGTCCCAGAAGTCTGTAAGGTGATCCCAAGCAATTGAACTTCATTTACTATTTCCACTATAAATAATAGGCTCCTACAACGGGAAATAAGATTTATATACTGTATATGAAGAAAAACACCTTAAATAATAAACTGTATGACACACATTTAGAAACAGCTAAAACAATGGCAGCAACAGAATGTGACAATTTTCAAATAACAGTACACCAGAAGTTACATGGTAAAATGGCAAATAAACAGCACACATTAGATAATTAACTAGTTTATTTAATAAATAAACACAGTAAGAACAGTTTTTCACTTGAACAATAACAAACAGCAAAACAGAATTTTCAATCACCCATTAAGAATTTATATCTAGCCTTTACAATCATTATTTTTGCTTGATTGGTCAGGCTGTATGTTGTGTTCATTGGTTCTTCATGCTTATCTCTAATTCTACTTGTCTTGCATCATACAACAAGAGAATTACATATAGAAACTGTTGTGTCAAAGAAGTTGCAAGGTGTTTTCCATTGCTATTATGCTTTCTATTATCGGGAACCCATTACTCTAGAGAGGCCTGAAGTTTCCTAAAGACTTTTACTTCAATATCAGAAACGAGAAAGGAAATATAAATATAGACTGACCAAAATATACCCTTCTTCCTTTCTGCTTTTTGCCCTCTTTAGCTTGTTAACATTGCTTTTGCACCCACTGTCTTGATTTTTAAACTCCTAGAATAAAAGTACAGTAAGTATGTAGTTAGTTTTAGTTGTAAGTAGGTAGTTAGTTTGTCTATTAGATATATGTCATTGTTCTATTAGACTGGGGTGTGTGAGTGTGTCTGGTAGCAGTTGCATTGTTTATTAGTTATAGTTCATTGTTTCAGTAGACTGTGATGTGTGAGGGTGCATGTGAGTGTGCCTGTTGACAGACTGTTTTAGTGGTAGTATTTGTTGTTGGTGGAACTTAAGTTTTTTGTTTAGTAGAGTTTTGGTATTTAATTGTTAGTACGGTAGAAGGTTAGTATTTTTGTTAGTAGAATTGCTCTTTACTTATTCTGAAAGGGAGTAGCAGCCTTTCAGAATAAATCAATTCTTTACTAGTCTTATAGACGGTTAAGATATTGATAATATAAGCCAATAATGGCTACACTGCGTCCTGCTGCACGGCTGAAAGCAACGGGAAACTACAGCCGTATGATATTCCCGAGGATATGCACCTCTCTATGCATAATTACATGTGATGATGGCCTCCTCCCTTGTAAAATTTCAATCCGGAGGTAAACTAGTCCCCCGTTCGGATCTCCGGGTGGGGACTACTCGAGAGGGGGTTAACATCACAGAAGTGACAAAGAGGAAATCTGACATTCTACGGATCGGAGCGTGGAATGTTAGAAGTCTGCTAGGAAGTGGAAGGTTAGAAAACTTAGAAAGGGAAATGGATAGGTTGAGGTTGGATTTGGTTGGGATTAGTGAAATGCGCTGGCGGGAAGAACAGGACTTTTGGTCAGGAGACTATAGGGTCATTAGCACTAAATCAAACAATGGCCAAGCAGGGGTTGGCCTCATATTGAGTAGGAAACTTGGACAGCGGGTGGAATATTATGAGCAATATAGTGAACGGATTATTGTAGCAAAAATCAATACAAAACCTACCTGCACTACAGTGGTACAAGTCTATATGCCTACCAGTCAAGCTGATGATGAGGATGTTGAAAAGGTCTACGAAGAAATAGACGAAATTCTGAGGTATATCAAGGGTGATGAAAATGTTATAGTAATGGGAGATTGGAATGCTGTGGTAGGAAAAGGGAGAGAAGGGAGGATAGTAGGAGATTTCGGATTAGGTGAAAGGAATGATCGAGGAAGCAGGCTGGTAGAATTCTGCACCGAGCATAAATTGGTCATAGCTAACACCTTATTCAATAACCACAATAGAAGAATATACACATGGATGAGACCAGGAGATACAGGGCGTTACCAAATCGACTTCATTATGGTCAAGCAGAGGTTTCGAAACCAGATTTTGGATTGTAAAACATATCCTGGTGCTGACATAAACTCTGATCACAATCTGGTTGTAATGAAATGCAGATTAAAGTTGAAGAAACTGAAGAAAAGTCAAAAGCCAAAAAGGTGGGCAATAGACAGACTGAAAGAGAAGGATGTAAACGAAAGATTCAAGAAGAGTATAAAGGAAGGACTAATGAAAAACCCTAAACAAACTTCAATTGCAGACGAATGGGCACTTTTGAAGAATGAAATAACAAAATCCGCAGAAGAAAACATTGGTAGGAAAGAAAGAATAGGTAGAAAACCGTGGATCACTCAGGATATACTAGAATTGATGGATGAAAGGCGGACACACAAGAATCTAAGAGATGAAAAGGGGAAAGCAGAATACAGACGTCTGAGAAATGAGGTTAACAAGAAGTGCAAGGAAGCGAAAGAAGAATGGTTGAAAGAGAAATGTGCAGGTATAGAAAATTGTCTGAAATTAGGAAAAGTAGACACAGCTTATCGAAGGATTAAGAATACTTTTGGGGAAAAGAAGACTAAGTGCTGTAATATTAAGGACACAAATGGAAAGCCTCTAACAGATAGGGAAGAAAAGGTTGAGAGATGGAAAGCTTACATAGAGAGTTTGTATAAGGGAAAGGAGATTGAGAATCATGTAATGGAAAGGGAGGAGGAAATTGATGAGGATGCGAAAGGAGATTTAATATTGAGATCAGAATTTGATAGAGCTTTGGAAGACTTAAGCAGGAACAAAGCACCAGGCATAGATGATATACCGATTGAGTTGCTACGCTGCATAGGAGATGAAGGTCTGATCAGGTTATTTCACTTGGTGTGTAGGATTTATGAGATAGGTGAGGTACCCCCTGATTTCAAGAAGAATGTAATCATCCCTATACCAAAGAAAGTGGGAGCTGACAGATGTGAAGATTACCGTACAATCAGCTTGATTACTCATGCTTCAAAGATCCTGTCTAGAATAATTTACAAGAGGATTGAAAGCCAGATAGAAACGGAGTTGGGTGAAGACCAGTTTGGTTTCAGGAGAAATGTAGGAACAAGGGAAGCTGTACTAAGTCTTAGGCTGATTTTAGAAGGTAGAATAAGGAAAGATAAGAGAACGTTCATGGCTTTTGTAGACTTAGAAAAGGCTTTTGATAACGTTGATTGGACTAAATTGTTTGACATTTTGAAATCAATTGGAATCAAGTACAGGGATAGGAGGGTGATATACAATCTGTACAGAAACCAGACAGCAGTCATTCGAGATGAAGGACATGAGAGAGAAGCTGGTATTCAGAAAGGTGTAAGGCAAGGCTGCAACTTATCACCCATACTTTTCAATCTTTACATTGAACAAGCAATGAAGGAAATTAGAGAAAAATTTAAAGTGGGAGTGAAGATTCAAGGAGAAATAATTTCAACTCTGAGATTTGCTGATGACATCGTCATCTTGGCCGACAAGCCTGAGGATTTGAATGAGTTTTTGAATGGTATGGACTCCGTCTTACGGAAAGAATTCATGATGAAAATAAATAAATAAATGTAAAACAAAAATACTGGAATGCAGCCGAAATAAATCAGAAACCTCTATGGAGATCAAATTGGCAGGTGAAAAGCTGAAGGAAGTAGGAGACTTCTGTTACTTAGGAAGCAGAATAACCAGTGATGGACGAAGCAAAGAGGATATTAAAAGTAGGTTGGCTCAGGCAAAGAAAGCATTTCTATAAAAAAGGAATCTGCTGACATCGAATATAGATTTAGGTATTAGGAAGTCATTTTTGAAAGCCTTTGTCTGGAGCGTGGCGCTCTATGGAAGTGAAACTTGGACTATCGGTGCAGCAGAAAAGAGGAGAATTGAAGCATTTGAAATGTGGTGTTACAGGAGAATGATGAAGATCAGATGGGTAGATAGGGTTACAAACAGAGAGGTATTAAGACGAGTGAGAGAGGAGAGATGTTTCTGGCGACTGCTAATGAAGAGAAGAGATAGGTTGGTAGGACACATACTAAGACACCCAGGAATAGCAAGCTTAGTTATGGAAGGAAGGGTCGAGGACAAAAACTGTAGGGGTAGACCAAGGTTAGAATATGTTAAACAGATTGCCTCCGATGTAGGTTGTCGGAGCTATGTAGAGATGAAACGATTAGCTCAGGACAGGGAGGCATGGAGAGCTGCATCAAACCAGTCAAAAGACTGAAGACTCAAACAACAAAAACATAGTTTAGGACCCAGAAGGAACCGCTGGCTACATGAATTTTCGATAGTCTTGCTCATTCTTCTGATTTCGGTCCTTTTGCACTCAATCACAGGCTAATCAAATCATAAAATATACTCATGAAGGAATGGCAAGGCAGATAGTTTCCATGGCAACATAGCTCAAGTCGAGACGCGGCCGACTGGATGCGATTTGCGCTCTGCACTACCGGTATAGAAAATGAGGCATTCCTAATGGAAGATTTACGAACCAGAATGCAGCTTCCAGCTACCAAAGAGCTTCTACAAATTAGACAGAAGAAAAGAGAGGGCATCGACCTGGAGTTTTACTCGACTGATGCCGTGCTCATTCGTAGCAGGTCTGCACCAAATAATGACATGCGGAGCGCTCCAGCTAGGTTGGCAATACATGGTTTTCACCACAAGCTATGTACTCGACATGCCTATCAAGAACCGTCTGAGCAGTGCGTTTCTAAGCTGTGTGAAGGTCATTGCGAGCGATATCATTTCAACAAATGCAACAAACGAGGACACTGACGTGTGACCTGCTATCTAGCGGTGATTTAATGAAACATGGCAAAAGCTTCTGAAATATTACATGACATGACAAAATATAATATTAGTACCTCCATGGTGTGAAGTCAGTCACTTAATGTTCTATGATCCTTGCGCACGACAATAGAGAAAGTGTACATCGAGGCAGTTAGTGGAGGATCAGATGAATTGTGCGATCACCCACTGCCAGCTGGATCGTATCCCTCCTGGCTGCTTTAGACTGCCTGTCCATTCAACGATTGGATGCGTACAACCTCGTTTCCAAATATAGATGCTAAGAGCAGCATCAACCCGCTGTGATCGCCACTTTTTCAAGTCACTGTTGCAGACATTTGTTTTGTATTGATGTTAATGGCGTCAATAATAATAGCCTGTTCTTTATTCGGTGTTAACTGTATTGCATGAGCATAACTTTTCTGGGATTTCTTGGGCACATTGTGGGTAGAACTGTCAGTAAGGTTAGGTACGGTCTGACTTCCTTGGTAAGAAGCCATTGCTTTGTGTGTGAAAGGCTTTGGAGCCTCGCTGAATTACGATGTTCAACCGTTTGTTGTTTGTTTTCCGCGAAGTTGTGTTTTGGATTTTAGAATGCCGTACTGCTGCGTGCTCTTTTGTAAATCAGAAATGAAATCTGCAATTAATACATATCTTGTACTCCTCCAAGTGTTGAATGGGCAGGCAGTCTAAAGCAGCCAGGAGGGATGCGATCCAGCTGGCAGTGGATCACCATATCAAGCTCTTCTAACCCTGCAAGAACCTTTAATATTTCCGTAAGTTCATTATATATTTTTTTGTATTTGAAGCAGATGACCTCGCTGTTCCGCCCCTTAAAACATCAAAAGCTAACTAACTAAATACCTCTTTCTGCGTTGTGGTTTCCCAATTCACAGATCAATGGTACCATTGTTATAATTTATCTAATAGTTTTAATGCAGCCAATGACCAATGAAAATCAAACTAATAGTTATTGTTGAACACGGTCTGCCGTGGTGAGAAGCATACTGTTACGTTTACGGTTCTTGAAATAACCGGTCAGGCATATACAAATACACTACCGTACTTCTTTATTTAGCAAACCTTACACTACTAAATATTAATGTAGTGTTCATTAATATTTAAACTGGGAACGTCGAGCTCTAGTCTTTCTGAAACTACTACACTCCAAGTCTCAACACTGCCTTTTCACCGAATCCTAAATCTCTTCTCTGTCGTATCGTCGCCTTCTCGATTCATCCACTGCCAGCTTGCCGGCCCAACTCACAATTGCAGCCAGCGCGCCACGCGCTCGCACGAGTCTGCCACCAGGTGCGCTCACACGTGTCTGTCACACTGTCCCCTCCTTAAGATTGTTCCGTCCCGGAGCAGACACCTCGTCTTTGGGACCAGCAGCATGCCAGAATTTCAATCCCTGTGCGCCGAAAGACTTCTTCTAGCATGCTTCTTACGATCCTCCAGTCCAATCCATCCTGCCCACAGCCCAACTTGGGCACAGCTAATCTGGATATGTTCCGCTGCAGTAGGAGCTCTCGCATCGCAAGTAGACTATCCCAGACGGCACGATAGGTCGGTTTCTGATGGGAAAGTTCTTTCGTCACTAGATAGAATAGCGATCGCTCGTTCCTGGGTAAATACAACACGTTTCCGACACGAGGCTCTTGACGCTGCAGCTCTTCAATCCCACCATACTTCCGCCGGAATACTTGGGCGATTCCTCGGCTCATCCTCAGGTCCTTAGCCACAGAGTGAGCCAAGGCATACTCACTGGAGGTTTGGAATAAATCCTGCCGAATCTCAGTACTGACGCCATAACAAACATTGCGGTCAGTACCACATTGGGACATGAATTCTTCGAACGATCGTTCCGACTCCGGGACTCGACATATACGGGCGAGTTGCCCGTGCTCCTCGTCATGGTTGTCGCCCAGGAACGATGCCAGCCGATTGAAGTGGACCACTCGGGGTTTGCCATTCGGTCTCCTCCTGATACGGTAGACGACGTCGTTAATCCTCTTCAGTACCTCATATGGTCCGTCCCAGGAGCGTTGCAGCTTTGGAGAGAACCCTCGCCGTCGTTTAGGGTCGAAAAGCCAGACTAGATCTCCTGCTTGGTACCCGCCTGATTCGGCTCTTACGTCGTATCGCTCCTTCATCCTGTCGCTCGCATTCTGAATGTTTGTGCGAACGCGGTCGTGAATGTCATCCATCCTTCGACGAAGGCCGGAGATGTAGTCCTCCCCAACGACATTATCCTCAGGTTTGCAACCGAACGCCAAGTCACACGGCAACCGCAGTTCTCGGCCAAACAGCACATTAGCTGGTGTTTGGCCTGTGGTCTCATGGATAGAAGAGCGATATGCCAGTAGAAACAAGTGGAGAAACTTGTCCCAGTCCCGCTGGTGGTCGGAGACAATTTTCGACAGGTATTTCTCTACTGTCCTGTTCATGCGCTCCACCATTCCATCTGACTGTGGGTGCAGGGCAGTCGTTCTCGTTTTCCGGATTCCGAGAATCTGGCACATCTCCTGGAACACCGACGACTCGAAATTTCGCCCCTGATCGGAATGCAGTTCCAAGGGTACACCAAATCGGCTCACCAGCTCCTTTATTAGCGTCTCGGCAACCACCACAGCTTCTTGGTTGGGCAACGCATATGCCTCTACCCACTTGCTGAAGTAATCTATTGCCACCAAGATGTATTTATTCCCACTCTCAGTCGTAGGGAAAGGGCCCGCTACATCGATGGCGATCCGTTCAAACGGGGCACCAACGTTGTACTGTCTCATCGCTGCTCTTCCCTTCTTCTGTGGCCCGTTCGCAGTGGCACAAACCACGCACTTCCTACACCATTCACGTACGTCATAAGAGTAATTAGCCCAATAAAACCGCTCTCGAACTTTCTCCATGGTTTTTCGAACTCCAAGGTGCCCCCCAGAGGTTCCATCATGCAGCAACTGTAGTACCTCGGGCACTCTGTTTCGTGGAACAATACCCTGTAGCCTCTCCTGAGCCCCGTCCTCTCTCCCCAGTACCCTCTTTAGCACCCCGTTTTCCAAAATCACGGAATTCCATTGAGCCCAGTAGGCTTTCACAGTGCGCGTGTAGGGTGCTACCTCTTCCCAAGTCGGTCGTTGCTCAGACGTCTTCCACCGCAGTAGGTGTTTTAAGTCCGGGTCATTTTCTTGATCCTTACGGATTTCCTCATCCTTCCAGTGGTCGTCGATCACAGTGCTTCTTCTCACTGCTGCAACTTTTTCGTCAATCCGATTGCAGTGCTTGCAGTCTTGTGCGCATGGTCTCCTTGACAGAGCATCAGCATTTCGGTGCTTAAGGCCAGCCCTGTGTTCAGTGTCGAAGTCGTACTGCTCGAGCCTTTCAATCCACCTGGCTACCTGTCCCTCCGGGTTCTTGAAGCTCAGTAGCCACGTAAGCGCTGCATGATCAGTCCGTAGAAGGAACTTCCTCCCATAGAGATATTTGTGGAAATGCTCCACTGACTTCACTACAGCGAGCAATTCCCTTCTAGTTACGCAGTAGTTCCTCTCCGGTTTAGAAAGAACCTTGCTGAAGTAAGCTATCACCTTTTCTTGCCTACCTTGCAGTTGGGAAAGCACGCCACCTACTCCCACATTGCTAGCATCGGTGTCCAAAACGAATAGTCCTTCCGGTTGTGGGTAACTCAGGATAGGAGCATTGGTCAATACCTCCTTCAGTTGTTCGAAGGCTTGTTGACAGGTCGCGTCCCACACAAAACTCCGACTTTCCTCGGTAAGTCTGGTCAGAGGCTTAGCAATGTTAGCATATCCTGGCACGAATCGACGGTAATAGGTGCACAGTCCGAGGTAACTCCTGACTTCTTGCTTATCTTTCGGTACTGGCCATTCCTTCACCGTGTTAATCTTTTCCGGATCCGCGGTGACTCCCTCTCCGGAAACAACATGGCCGAGGTAGTTAACTTGTTTCCGAAACAGGAAGCACTTCTTGGAGTTAAGCTTAAGGTTGGCTTGCTTAAGACGTAAGAACACCTGGTCGAGATTTCTCAGGTGATCTTCAAAAGTTCTTCCCAGAACGATGATGTCATCCAGGTAGACCAAGCATGTTTCCCAAGACAGCCCTTTTAAAACGCGATCCATCAGTCGTTCAAAGGTCGCAGGGGCATTACAGAGTCCGAATGGCATAACTGTGAAGTCCCAAAGCCCAGAACCAATCGTAAAAGCGGTCTTCTCCTTGTCCCTGGGGTCCAATCCTACCTGCCAGTATCCACTCTTGAGATCCAACGTGGAGAAGATCGTGCTCCCACCCAAGGTGTCTAGGGTGTCATCGATGCGTGGTAGTGGGTAACTGTCCTTTTTCGTCACATTGTTCAGTTGACGGTAGTCTACACAAAACCGTGTAGATCCATCTTTCTTCTTCACCAGGACCACTGGCGAAGCCCATGGGCTGCTTGAAGGTTCAATCACCCCATCGCGAGCCATATCATTTATTATCTGCTCTGCTTCCTCTCGCTTGGCTAGAGGTAATCTTCTGGGAGTCTGGCGAATTGGTCTTGAGTCACCCGTATCGATGCGATGTTGAACCACGTTCGTTCTTCCGTTACTGGTCCCGTCCTGGAAGGCATCCTTATGACGTCGAAGAAGTTCCCTCACTTCTCGGCTCTGCCCAGGATTAAGCTCTTGACACGCTGCCTCGATAAGACCGTCGAGCCACACCGAAGATATATCGGATGAGGAAGTAGCTGTTTGTACTTGGCGTACGACGGAGGACACAGACGAACAGCTTCCCAAACTGGTTCCTTTCCGAACGATTATCGAGCGATCATTAAGGTTCATTACTCGCACAGGAATTTTCGCCCCTGCACGGACCAAAGCTCTGGCTACCAGTATTCCACGTTCAGGTTCATCGTCAGCAAACCTAGGCCCTACCATGACGACACAGCCATGAGGAACTCCACCATCCGGCTTTCCTTCTACCATCACTTCACTAAGCCCAGGTAGTACAACATCTACCGCTGCGATCACCCGTACCGATGAGGCGTTCCTCCTCTGCAGCACTACTTCCTCGTTTCCGACTCTCAAAATCCCACTCTCCAGGTCCAGTCTAAATTTATACTCAGTCATGATATCCATCCCGAGAATGACGTCCTCCTCCACTTCAGCGACCAAGACACGATGGCGAAACTGGGCATCACCGATGACGAAGTTGACGTCTACCTCCCCGTGAACGTTGGCTGGTTCCCCCGTAGCCGTTCGCAGTGTCCATCTCGTGGTTGTTACTGTTCGTCTCACGATGCCTGGTCTGATTATTGTCATTGTGGCCCCTGTATCCAGCAGTAGGTCTCTGGGCTCTCCGTCCACATGGCCACTAATAAAAATAGATTTGGCTTGACAACCCAGAGACGCGACGATAGAAGTGGGGGCATTTCTGGTGTTGCCACTGGTTGACAGTCGCCCCTTTCTATCAACCCTGTTTAGTTTTCCTGTGGCTGGTGCTTCCCGTTCATAAACTTAGGGCATCGATCTCTGAGATGCCCCATCTCTCCGCAGCCCCAGCACCTCGTCCGTTTCTTCTTGGACTGCAAGGCTTGAAGTACTTTCTCCACGATTTCTTCTATGGAAGGCACTGGCTGGACCTCCTTGTCTCTCTCCAGAGCTCGAATGCGAGCCTGGCCGCGCACGGATTGTTCGACAGCCTCAAACTCAAGAGCCAGAGTCAAGGCATCATTCAATGTTTGCGGACGCGCCAGTTTCACAGCCCGCTGCGTATCAATCTCGCGGAGCCCATCGAGAAACTTCTCGGTAGCAAGACTCTCATACACATCGCTGGGCACTGTTGGATAGGCGCTCCTAACGAGACGTACTATGTCTGCTTCGAACTCCTGTAGGTTCTCGTTGGGTCTCTGACAACGGTTTCTCAACTGGGAGCGATACAGCTGTTCCATGTGACGATGACCGAACCGCATTTCAAGTTTCTGTACAAGAATGTTGTAGTTCTGCCTTTCCGACAAGGGAACAGCCTGCAGGACTCGTAGGGCCTCCCCGCGCAGCGACAAACTCATCAATGAAGCCTTCGTGGCATCCGCCCATCCATTAATCATGGCAGCGGTCTCGAACAAGGTGAGGTATTCTTCCCACGCAGACTTCCCATCGAAAGTCGGCAGGTCAGTCCGACCAAACGCGGAAACAGGTATACGCTCCTTACCTTCCGATGGTCCACCAGCGGTAATGATTTCGTTTTCCTGCTTGTCTTTATTTGGAAGCACACCGCTCGCAAGCTCGTCCTCAAACTTCCGCAGGGATTCTTGAAATTCTTCCCTCAGTTTGGTTTCGGTAGTGAGCGTTACTTCTTGAAGTTTCCTCTCGAGGTTGGCAGTATTTTCCATTAACTTCCTTTCCAAATTCTGTGAGTTTTCCGCTATTTTCTTTTCCAAGTTTTCTAATACCTGACTCAAACCCTCAGTCCCACCAGTAATCTCGAAAAGAAATGTTTCTGGATCCTCACCTGTGTCCACCAGTACCTGTCTTAACCTCGCTTGCAGCACAGATTTTATTCCCGTAGAATCAACTTCCCTTTCTTCCAGTTCCTGACGTAACTCCGAAACCTTCAGTGCTGAAAGTTTAACTTTCCTGGTCGTCATTTCACACTCTAAAATGCGGTACCTCAAGACTTTCACTATGTATTTACTCTATAGCCTGACCCCACACGTCTGACACCAGTTGTTACGTTTACGGTTCTTGAAATAACCGGTCAGGCATATACAAATACACTACCGTACTTCTTTATTTAGCAAACCTTACACTACTAAATATTAATGTAGTGTTCATTAATATTTAAACTGGGAACGTCGAGCTCTAGTCTTTCTGAAACTACTACACTCCAAGTCTCAACACTGCCTTTTCACCGAATCCTAAATCTCTTCTCTGTCGTATCGTCGCCTTCTCGATTCATCCACTGCCAGCTTGCCGGCCCAACTCACAATTGCAGCCAGCGCGCCACGCGCTCGCACGAGTCTGCCACCAGGTGCGCTCACACGTGTCTGTCACAATACAGCTTGACCGCCGCGCCAACACGCCTCCTTTATTGTTGTTGTAGTTGTTGTTGATGATTCATTTAGAGGCTTGCAATATTGTGGTCATTCAGCTCCATGTGCTTAAGTGTAAATGGGATTTTCTCCAATAACCTCTGTTGTTGATATGTCTGTGGTAGTGTGTGTATTAGGCTATACCATGTATTTCGAAAGGAAGGCATTTAGTGGATGATCATGATGATGATGATAATTGTTGTTTTAAGGGGCCTAACATCTAGGTTATCGGCCCCATTAGTGGATGATCAGATGAATAGTGCGATCACCATACCAAGCTCTTCTAACCATGCAAGAATCTTTAATATTTCCGTAAGTTCATTATATATTTTTTGTATTTGAGGCAGATGACCTCGCTGTTCCACCCCTTGAAACATCAAAAGCTAACTAACTAAATACCTCTTTCTGCGTTGTGGTTTCACAATTCACAGATCAATGGTACCATTGTTATAATTTATCTAATAGTTTTAATGCAGCCAATGACCAATGAAAATCAAACTAATAGTTAGTTATTGTTGAACCCGTTCTGCCGTGGTGAGAAGCATACAGCTTGACCGCCGCGCCAACACGCCTCCTTTGTTGTTGTTGTTGTTGTTGATGATTCATTTAGAGGCTTGCAATATTGTGGTCATTCAGCTCCATGTGCTTAAGTGTAAATAGGATTTTCTCTAATAACCTGTGTTGTTGATATGTCTGTGGTAGTGTGTGTATTAGGCTATGCCATGTATTTCGAAAGGAAGAACGTGAAGGATATGGCAGGAACTTGGAACAGCTGGGTCGACCGACGGCGAAGTAAAAGTAAACGAAACGAAATAATGGCAACGAAATAAACTTCGACACGGACGGTTAACAAGCGACTGAATGAATGAACACAGCACTGGCGACGTGTTACTCTAGCTCTCAAAATCCAGCCATTAAGAGCCCACGGTGGCCATTTTATATCGTTCCCGCCAAATGATTCAAGTTCTTTCTTTCGAAATACCAGATTTTTTAAATAGGAATTGAGACCAGGAAGGAGAAGGAGGTCACCATGATGTTCAGTAAGAACCATTTCGGTATTTGCTTGCAATAAAAATGGAAACCACGAAAAACGACTTGTAGGATGGTTGTGGTGGGAATCGAATCCACCTTTTCTCAGTTCTGACTCACAAGACTGAGTGAAAGACGTTCTAGCTCTCAACCTAATTCCTTGCGTTCTTTACATAGCTGCGGATCGCAACCCAGGACTTTGAAACCGAAAACTCAATTCGTACTCTAAGATAATACAAGGCGACTGTTACTATCTCTTCAGTCGCCAGTAAACAGCAGAAATTTTTAGTGACTATATGTATCTGCATTGCACTTCTGAATATAGCCTCACCATTGAATTACTGCCTTTCGTGTTCTAAAGATACGTATTGTGACGTCTATCTTAAATGTCCGTGGTTTGATTCCAGGCTCTGTAGATAAATTTCACTCTGATCTGAGGCTAAAACAGGGCACACTCAATTTCTGCAGGCAAAACAGAGAAAAGATCTGAGTCAAGAAACGGGGTACATTCATTCTATAGGCAAAACACAGTAGAGGTCTGAGTACAGAACGGGGTAAACTCAGCTACGTTAGGCTAAAACAAAAAAATAAGATTTAGGTACGATTCCCACCTCACCCTAATGGTGGTTTTACATAGTTTTCCAATACTTGTACAGCTAAATGCCAGAATGGAAACCAACTTAATGTCACGGACACTTCCTTCCCAATTGGGGACTCATTTTCAAGGATTACAATTTTATCTTCAGAATAGCATGTGTTATGAGAAAGATTCAACACATAAATAGGTACACTCAGGCCAGGCATTCGACACTTGGTAAATGCAGGAATGATGAATGAGTTTCTTAGGATAAGTTGGGCCCGTAAATCCTAAACTTCATGAGGATTAAGTGACCGCCGCCGCCGCCGCCACCACCACCACCACCACCACCACCACGAATAACAGAAATGTACATTCCTCTTTTAGAATGCCTCCTAAGAAGCGAAATGCTATTGGACGAGTGCATCCAAAATCAGAAAAAATGAAATTATTACGACTATCCCAGACAAAAGAACAGCATGACCGACGACTGGAATTAGACCGAGAGCGGGCGAGTACATCAAGGGCGACGGAGAGTATAGAGCAGCATGAGGCACGACTGGCAATAAAGCGGACTGCTGCCAGCACATCAAGAGAGGCTGAGACTGTGGAACAGCGTGAGGCACGACTGGAAATAATGCGGACTGCTGCCAGTGCATCAAGAGCTACGGAGACTGTGGAACAGCGTGAGGCACGACTGGAAATAAAGCGGACTGCTGCCAGTACATCAAGAGAGGCTGAGACTGTGGAACAGCGTGAGGCACGACTGGAAATAAAGCGGACTGCTGCCAGTACATCAAGAGAGGCTGAGACTGCGGAACAGCGTGAGGCACGACTGGAAATAATGCGGACTGCTGCCAGTGCATCAAGAGCTACGGAGACTGTGGAACAGCGTGAGGCACGACTGGAAATAAAGCGGACTGCTGCCAGTACATCAAGAGAGGCTGAGACTGTGGAACAGCGTGAGGCACGACTGGAAATAATTCGGACTGTTGCCAGTACATCAAGAGAGGCTGAGACTGAAGAACAACATAACATTCGACTTACAATGATGAG
The DNA here is from genome assembly GCA_946902985.2 of Meconema thalassinum. Taxonomy (NCBI): domain Eukaryota; kingdom Metazoa; phylum Arthropoda; class Insecta; order Orthoptera; family Tettigoniidae; genus Meconema; species Meconema thalassinum. The sequence goes on along the minus strand of OX336391.1, from coordinate 335,697,539 downwards.
GGCAACAGCGAGTACATCAAGAGCGAATGAGGCAACACAGGAGCACGAATTTCGACTTGAAAACGACCGTATTCAAACTGTTCAATCAAGGAGAGTATTTAGGCGGTCCGATTTGATGTTAGCTGCTTTTCATTATGATCCCCATATTGAGTACGCACAACATCAAAGAGTTATTATTGGAAAAATAAACAAGGTATGCGTTTACTGCCAAGCCAAGAAATTCCAAAGTGAACCTCCAGGTATGTGCTGTAGGAGTGGGAAAATTCAACTACCACCTCTGGATTCACCACCCGATGAACTTCTCGAATATACATCTGGGACTACTGCAGAATCAAGACACTTCCTACAGAACATAAGAAAATATAATGCATGTTTCCAGATGACATCATTTGGTGCGACATCTGTACTTGAAGACAGCGGCTTTACGACGACATTCAAAGTACAAGGTCAAATTTACCACAGAATTGGTTCAATGATTCCTTTTCCTAATGAAAAACCAAAGTTTCTACAGATTCATTTCATGGGCGATGAACAGATTGAAACTAATCAGCGATGTGAGAATATCCCTGGCACAAGGCTGAATATTGTTTTGAAGTTACAAGCGATATTACATGAATATAATCATCTAATAAATACCTTCAAAACAGCACTAGACCAAATGCCGACGGATGATTATAAGATAGTCATTCATGCTGACAAGAAACCAGCTGGCGAACATGAACGTCGCTTCAATGCTCCTCAAATCAGTGAAGTATCCATCGTTATAGTCGGTCATGAATTTGATCGTCGTGACATAATTATTCAGAAAAGGGGTGACGCAATACAACACATTGCTGATACACACAGATCATACGATGCACTTCAGTATCCGCTGATATTTTGGCAAGGCGAAGACGGCTATCATTTCAACATTATGCAAACTGACCCTACTTCAGGATTAACCACCAGTAAGAACGTTTCTGCTATGGACTTTTACGCATATCGGATAATGATAAGAGTTGGGTCACCAAACCATATTTTGTAGTGTCGGCAACTTTTCCATCAGTTCATCGTTGACATGTACGCTAAAATTGAGAGTGAGCGTCTTCTGTTCATACGGTTAAACCAGAAAAAGCTCAGAGTGGACGAATACATTCACTTAAGGGACGCCGTCAGAAACGATGGAGACGTTGAAAATATCGGGAAAATGTTCATTCTACCTGCCACGTTCACAAGAAGCCCAAGACATATGCACGAATATGCACAAGATGCTATGTCGTATGTTCGTTCTTATGGACGTCCCGATCTATTCATCACGTTTACCTGCAATCCCGCCTGGCCGGAGATAAAAGAGGAACTTCTGTTTGGCCAGTCATCTACTGATCGACATGACTTAACAGCCAGGGTGTTCAAACAGAAACTTATTAAACTAATTGATGTCATTACCAAGAGTCATGTTTACTCAGAAACTCGCTGTTGGATGTACTCCGTCGAGTGGCAGAAAAGAGGACTTCCACATGCCCATATCCTCATCTGGGTAAAACAAAAAATTCATCCATCCCAAATCGACTCTATTATTTCTGCTGAGTTTCCGAATCCGGAGGAAGACCCCGAACTTTATGCAGTTGTCACCAAAAACATGATTCACGGACCATGTGGATACCTCAATCAGAACGCACCATGTATGAAGGATCGGATATGCAGCAAGAAATATCCAAGAGCGCTGAACACTGCAACACAAACTGGCGATGACGGATATCCTCGATACAGAAGGCGAGCTCCAGCGAACGGAGGATACACCGCTAAATTAAAAATGAGAGGAAATACGGAAATAGAAGTAGATAACAGCTGGGTTGTGCCATATTCTCCACTTCTATCCAAAATGTTTCAAGCTCATATCAATGTAGAGTATTGCAATTCAGTAAAATCCATAAAGTATATCTGCAAATACATCAATAAAGGTAGCAACATGGCTGTTTTTGGACTGACAAATAGCAATGTTATGGATGAAATTTCTGTGTATCAGTTGGGAAGGTACATCAGCAGCAATGAAGCTGTTTGGCGTATATTGAGCTTCTCAATTCATGAACGTCACCCAACAGTTGTTCACCTCAGCGTGCATTTAGAAAACGGCCAGAGAGTGTACTTCACAACTGATAGCGCCCAGACAGTTTCTGCAGAACCACCAAACACAACGTTGACTGGTTTCTTCCTGCTGTGTCAACAAGACGCATTTGCAAGCACATTACTATATTCTGAGGTTCCACGTTATTACACATGGAATTCATCCAGAAAAGTATTCTGTAAACGGAAACAAGGGGTACCTGTTTCAGGATATGATGCAGTTGCAAGTGAAGCCTTGGGCCGTGTGTATACAGTTCACCCAAACAACGCTGAGTGTTATTTCCTCAGAATGTTGCTTCATGTCGTTAGAGGACCAACGTCTTTTGCTGTTCTCAGAACTGTGAATGGAGAAGAATGCCAGACCTATAGACAGGCATGTCAAAAGCTTGGTTTACTGGAGGATGATCAACACTGGAATGCTACGTTGTCAGAAGCAGTGTTAACATCTCTTCCAGAGCAAATAAGAAGCCTCTTTGCCATCATACTCACGACTTGCAACCCTTCAAACCCAAACAGTCTCTGGGAGAAATATCGTGAAAATATGAGCGAAGACATCCTAATTAAAGTCCGGAGGAATAACCAAAGCCTGGATTTAAATTATTCACCACAAATCTTCAATCAAGCGCTGATGCTGCTGGAAGATAAATGCATGGCTATGAATGGAAGAACTTTAATGGAATTAGGCGTCGAAGCTCCGGAGAGAAATGGCTGTGACATGCTTACCAGTGATATTATGAGGGAAACATGTTACGATGTTGAAGGGTTAAAAGCATTCGTGGAAATGAATAAGCCACAGTTGGTTTTTGACCAGAAATTAGCATACGACACAATATTGGACTATCTCAGAAGAGAAAATGGTGGACTACTCTTCCTTGATGCACCTGGTGGGACAGGTAAAACCTTTCTCATCAACTTACTCCTTGCCGAAATCCGAATGCGAAATGAAGTAGCACTGACAGTGGCATCATCTGGAATTGCATCAACCCTTATGGAAGGAGGGCGAACAGCGCACTCAGCATTCAAATTGCCTTTAAACATCGCTAATCAACAAATTCCTATGTGCAATATCAGCAAAGAGTCCGGTCAAGCCCAAGTATTAAAAATTTTCAAAATGATCGTGTGGGATGAATGTACGATGGCTCACAAAAAGTCGCTTGAAGCACTTGACCGAACATTACAAGATTTACGAGGAAATAACCAGCTGATGGGAGGAGTTCTTGTGGTTCTGGCTGGTGACTTCCGTCAAACCCTTCCAGTTGTGCCAAGATCTACACCAGCTGACGAACTTAATGCTTGCCTGAAAATGTCAACTATTTGGAGACATATAAAAAAGTCACTCTAGATACAAATATGAGAGTACATCTGCTAGGAGATTCAACCGCCCAGAATTTTGCAGACAGGCTTCTTCAGATAGGTGATGGCACTTTCCCTACTAAGTCTGGTGAAATGTCATTTCCGCGGTATTTTTGTGAAATGCTGCCATAATTTATGGAAATGGTGCATAAAGTTTATCCGCGGATCGTGGAAAACTTCAAAAACCACGAGTGGTTGTGTGAACGAGCCATATTGGCTCCAAAGAACGATTGTGTTACTTCCATGAACAACATGATACAGGATCAACTTCCAGGGTCAGTTACTACATACAAATCCATAGACACTGTTGTAGATACTGATGAAGCTGTCAACTACCCCACGGAGTTCCTCAATTCTCTAGACCCACCTGGAATACCACCGCATTGTCTTATGTTGAAAGTTGGCTCACCGATCATGTTACTCCGAAATATTGAACCACCAAAACTCTGCAATGGGACAAGACTGTGCGTTAAACAACTTCTACCAAACTTAATTGAAGCGACTATTCTGACTGGTAAGGCGAAAGGTGAACAAGTCTTCATACCACGCATACCATTAATTCCAACTGACATACCATTCAATTTTAAACGGCTCCAGTTTCCAGTCAGATTGGCATTCGCATGACAATTAATAAGGCCCAAGGTCAATCTCTAAAGTTTGCGGGTATAAATTTAGAAAATCCGTGTTTTTCTCATGGGTAGTTGTACGTTGCCTGTTCAAGAGTGGGTTCTCCAAAACATTTATTTATATTCGCTCCAAGTGCAAAAACTACAAATGTTGTTTATGAACAAGCTTTAAAATAAGGAGTAGAGCGCCATTTTCCAGTTGGGCCAATGTGACAACTTTCTGATTATTTTGTTAAGAAACATTTCTTCTACTGGCTGTAGAAGGACGCTTTTTTGTTTTCTCTTATCAATTTCTCATCACCAAATGAAGAAATTTTAACGTTATTTGTTGCAGTTTTATCAATTATCATCAATTATATTATTTTCAACGAAGATTGAAGAAATGGCAGGACAACATTATGAACATATGTTAATTGTATTGGTAGGATTATAATAATTTCGTGTGAGGAGGGGGCATTTATTTCCAGTTTTACTTACTAATATTGAGGGATAAGATAACTTCCATCAGCTTTGTTTACATATATTGCATATTTTAACGTTTTCTATGAAGAGTTCACATTTTGTAATGTGTCAAAATAATGTAAGCGAGTGCCATAGATTCGATTATGTTTTTGGATATGTGATGGACTGAACAGTACTGTGTTTCTACGTTGCAGACTAGCATGTCTCTGTTAAAAATTCATATATTCCAAGAGGGAGAAGAAATTGCTCTCGTCTTTTCAAATATTTTAATACCAAGGATCACTCTGTCTCAGGGGTGGAAGGCATCCTATTAGCATCATTGTTACCACTCTGGAAACACAAGAGTATGCTTTCGTCTCTTGATGGTAATAATACTAATGAAATGAAAATCCACAGCCTGTTTCCAGTCTCCGACCGGGTCAGGAATGGAATGAATGAAGCCCCCATCTAGCGGCGAGGATATGAACTGTGCCGGCTGCCGAGGCCTGACGCACTCCTCTGCTGCAATGATTAAATGAATGACAGATGAAATGATAGTGGAGAGTGTTGCTGGAATGAAATTTTGACAGGGAAAACCGGAGTACCCGGAGAAAAACCTATCTGCCTCCGTTTTGTCCAGCACAGATCTCACATGGAGTAATTGGGATTTGAACCACGGACCCAGCGGTGAGATGCCGGCGTGCAGCCGCCTAAGCCACGGAGGCTTCGTAATACTGTAATACTAATAACAATAATAATAGAATAATTATTTTTATTTCCATAACTTTGGGATATTTATTTAATAGTTATTGTTACAAACTGATTGTAGAGAATAATATCCTTTTTTTTTCTTTTATTAATACTGTAATTGCAATGTACAGTAATTTCGTTTGTTTTTCATTCGTTACAATGGGCGAGTGGTTTCTTCGGGAATATATTTTTTAGCTGATATCTTATTTACATACATACTTACCATATTAAAAGTAATTGGAAGTCGATAAAATAATAATGATTATAATAATAATGTTGGGTGACAAAGTTTATCCTTTAGACTAAAAGTCTCACTTTTCTTATAAGAATGTTGATAATATTTATCCTAAATAAAGATGATAATCTCTTTGTTCTAGCTATTATGTATACATACTTTTTTGCTTTCAAACTTAAAATAATAAAAAGTCGATAATAATAGTAATTACAATCACTGCAGCAGCGTCTGATCCGCAGCGGGCGGCTGCTAACGACATCTGATCCCCATGTTAGGGGCGGTCGAAATCGTATCCTGGCCGTAGGTATAAAAGGCACACCATCACCATGATGAGACGAAATAAGAAAAGTGAACTAAAAGACCACTAACCCGAGGAGCGTCGGGGACCCCCTTGGAGCCATCGCTGGGGGTGACAGCATGCAAGCCGGTGGTGATCAGGAGCTGATCAGGGGAACACCCCGAACATGTTACAGCCGATGTTGATAGTAGCATCCTAACATCATCCAACGCTAAACCTGCACATAGTGTTTCTTCTGTGATTCAGGAGACCTGGAGAGCAGGCAGACCGATACAGCGTATGAAATGAACGACTGAAATGAATACATGTGTCATGCGCTGTTATTATCAGATAACTGGTATGGAGGCGAATACCATCGCATACAGACAGAAGCTGCATGCCGCATTCTGCCAGTAGTATCCTGAAATCAATGTAACGGTACAGAGAATAGCAGACCATCGTCGTGTTATAGTACGGAAGAAATTGATCCCTGTGGAACAACTTAATATGCTACGGACAGAAATTCCTGCCAGCAACACTCTGAAATCAGTCGAGCAACTTGAGCAAGTGAGAAATGGAGATAATACAACTCCTGCTAACGAACGGCAATCATCATACCTATATCATGGCAATCCTACGAAATATGGTACGTTGATGAGTAAATTTTGAGATGACCCAACGAGCCAGCAACTTGAGAATGAATTTAGGAAATCTCTTGCCGAATTTGAAGGTACTGACCTTATTCAGCGTCCCAACAATCCTAAAGCAGCAATGTTCTAAGAAGCTTGCAGTTGCAGTGAGAATAATGAATGATGATATCCTTGCTCCTCATCCTGCACTCAACCCAAGCTGTTTCAGTGATGTGCAGGCCTCCATTTATGCTGGAGCGATTGCTGTGGTAAGAACAGTTGGCGGCAGACTTAAATGTGGTCCACATCTTACTAACAGACAACAGACTAAACCACAGATGATGTTACACGAGCTGCGAATGAGACACAAAATTGGAAAGTCACTGGACCACACAATATCCATTACTTCTGAATCAAACGATTCACCTGCACACACGAACATCTTGCCCGCCACTACAGTAATTTCCTTGAAAATCCACAACTGATACCCTCCTACCTGATGCGAGGGAAGATATACCTACTTCCGAAAGGTGAACGAACTGTAGACCCTGCAAAGTATAGGCCAGTCACTTGCCTATGTAATCTCTATAAACAATTTACACCATGTGTTGCACATAAAGTCTACAAGCACTTGGAGTATATCACATCTTGGCTGAGGAACAGAAGGGATGCGTGAACAAGTCTCAAGGTTGCAAAGAACAGCCGATAACTGATGCCGTGATTATGGAGCAAAGATAAAAAATGAAGCGATAACTATATATGACCTACATTGATTACAGGAAAGCATTTGATTCAGTTCCACACTCCTGGTTATTCAGAGTCCTCAAGATTTATAAAGTTGATAATTCACTGAAAACAATGATGACAACTTGGGGAATCAATTTGTATAGCCTATGAAGCATGGTGGTACTTCGATTGAGTCAAGATTCATTCAAATCAAGAGAGGCATTTTTCAAGGTGACAGTCTGAGTCCTTTGTGGTTCTGCCTTGCGTTGAACCCGTTATCATCGTTCATTGAATACGACATGAAGTGGCTTTCCGATTAGACAATCTGGCACAGTTATCCATCTTCTCTCCCATTTGATTTACATGGATGACATAAAACAATATGTACCCTCTGAAAAACATATAGATAATCTCATTGTTATCACAGCTTCCTTTTCTACAGACATCTGTATGTCCTTTGGGTTTGATAAATGCCGTACTCTTACTCTACGACAGGGAAGGTTAGAAGCCCCAGGATTTTTAATCGAAAATCGATGTCTCATTCAGCCCATGGAAGAAACTGAGAGTTACAAATATCTTGGTTTCCAACAGTCAAAGAAAATTGATCACAAGATCGTTAAGGATCAAACTGTAGCGACGTACAATGTTTCAACAAGATTCTGAAATCGAAGTTGAATGAACGGAACATCTTCAAGACCATCAATACATATGCCATTCCAATACTGGCTTACACGTTTGGTATAGTAAAATGGGCACAGACAGACCTAGAAAATATTCTTAAGACGCACACCACCTGAACGAAACACAGATGTCTGTACCCGAAGTCAGCAGTTGAACGACTGACTTTGCAACACCAGAGAGGTGGACGCGCGCTTACAGATATTATACACCTACATGCCAAGCCGGTGAAGAATCTTTAGGCCTACTTTTTGAGCAAGACGAACTCTCCCCTGCATCAGGCTGTTATTAAGGTGGATGATAAGTACACGCCATTGGACCTTCTTCATGCCAGGGATGTGCAGCTAGCTACGTCACAAGAGCACATGACCAACAAGTTTCAACAGTGGACTCAGAAAGCACTGCACGGTCGTCATCCGTATGATCTCAGTCAAGAATATGTCGACATACATGTATCGAACTGCTGGCTGATCAATGCGGATCTATTTCCTGAGACTGAGGGGTTCTTGATCCCGATACAAGATCAAGTAGTAGCAACAAAGAACTACCTAAATTACATAATTAAGGTAGACATCTTAGATGACAAATGTAGGAGATGCCATCGCGAATCGGAGACCATGCAGCATATCACAGGGGGCTGTACAACAATTTCATCTACGACCTACTTCAAGAGGCCAAGATAATCCACCTGAACCTGGCAAAGAAGCACTCCTTAAGTAATAATGCTCTGCCTTACTATCAATATATTCCTGATGCTGTTCTGGAGAACGATACACACAAGCTACTCTGGGACAGGTCAGTGATCACAGATGGACCTATATCAGTAAACAGGCCAAACATTATTGGTATTGATAAAGTGCAGAAGAAAACTCTTCTAATAGACATCGCAGTCCCTCACTCGCACAATATCCAGCACAGTTATGCAGAGAAAGTAACGAAATACATGGCTCTGGCTGAAGAGAGCCGGCAGATGTGGCGACAGGAATTTGTCACTGTACTGCCTATCGTAATCTCTTCCACTGGTATCATACCGAAGTCGCTGAAGCCCAACGTCGATAAATTGGGGATCCACCATAATCTGCATACCAGTATGCAGAAAGTAATTATTTTAAAGACCTGCTCCATTGTTCGTTCGTTCCTCAACCTACCAGTATAGAGAATTCCACTCCTTCTTGCAACAAATGCCGATGACATGGTGAATTGTACCCAACAATATGGTGAACATATGAGATAACCATAATAATAATATTAATAATAATAAACCCGCCAACCTGGGCCCAAAGTTCGGGAAGCCAGGCTCTGCCTGTCACAAGCCAGGACAAAGAGGTGAGTGATAAAGGAGTAACACCTCTTTAAAAATCCTTGGTCCAGTTGGCCCGACTGGTAGTACCTTGTAAGGGCTCCCATCCAGGGTTACGGAAGTAAATGGTCGATAGTTAGGAAGGCGGAAAAGATCAATGCGTACAATTACACACAAACGTTGAACTGTCTTCACATAGGAGCGTCTGTACTTAAGTGAAAAGACTACCAAGGGCATTCGTTCTCCGAAGCATTTACAGCAAATCTCTATGACTTAAAACTAAAGTATGGTAGGGATTGAGGTATTCAGTCCCCCAAATACATTTAAATGAATATATTTCATGAAAACTTATAAGAATATAACTAGGCCTACTCCGGGTGGTAGCTCAGCAGATTAAGACACCATTTCATTATACAGCGCAATCTCTCCTCAACATCCATATAAAACGTAGGATCATCTTGAAGTCCTAACAAAATTACAATTAGGGACTTGGAAGTTTGGAATTTCTTTTCATTAGCCCCGTGAAGTTTGACGTGTATGAATTTGTCTGATAACTTGTATTTATGTGATGACTGTAGTAGTGTGTATAGCTGAAATAGGGACAGGGACGGGGTAAGTGCTTCAGGACTTGAAATAAGGTATTATCCCACCATTTGCCTGAAGGGAATGTGAAGGAACCCGGGGTAAAAACATACTCAGGATATTGTGAGCGCCAGGATTAAAACCTACGATCTCCGGATTGGCTGCAACTGCCCCCGTGGACGTGGTGCATGATATAATGAGCACGGCTACACCGCGGGATAACAAATTGCACCAACCAGAAACATTCTACACCGAAATTCGTTTTTCGTTCGTAGTCAGTTTACCTTCCAGGTAGGCTTTTCCCACGGACTCAGTGAGGGTTCCCACCTTTACCGCCTCTACGGGCAGTGTCCTGAGCTTGACATCGAAACGGGGAATGCAACTGGGGAGGCGGGACTAGCGCCTCACCCAGGTGGCTCACCTGCAAAGCGAACAGAGGGCCTCATGAGGGATGGGACGGGATGGGAAGAATGGGAGTGATAGACAAGGAAGAGGGAAGGAGGTGACCCTGGCCTGACGGAAGGTACCATCGCAGCATTTGCCCGTAGACGAAGTGGGAAACCACGGAAAATCACTTCGAGTATGATTGAGGTGGCAATCGAACCCCCTCTACTCATTTGGACCACCCAAGCCTGAGTAGACCCCGTTCCAGTCCTAATACCACTTTTCAAATTTCGTGGCAGAGTCGGGAATCGAACCTCGGACCTCCGGGGTGACAGCTAAGCATGCTGACCACTACACAACGGAGGCGACGCTACACCAAAACTAAAAAGTTTAAAATCTAGACTACTTATACTCAGCAGAAAAATGGAACCCGAGCAACGCCGGGTACTTCAGCTAGTATCAAATAAAATGAGAACGCTAAGAAATAGCAAACTTTTGATGGCACAAACGAGCTTAAAAATTTAATATCCTATCCGAAAGGTCTTTATCACTTTTCGTGTATCTCCAATGGTTAGCGAGTAAAACCCACATTTGTAATGTCACTACACCCTTTGGTTTCAAAATTTCATATTTCCATCTATCTATATATATAAAAATCAATCTTACGTGGTAGTTTGTCTGTGGGTGTGTATGTCTCCTATGCATTCATATACCACTCAACCGATTGCGATGAAACTTGGGTGAGATGTTGAGTACACTCTAAGGAAGGTTTCTGACTTAGTAAATCCATTTTACAATAGGTAGCGCACGCGTAGATTCAACAAATGAGCGACGATGCGCGAAGCATTTCAACAAAGTCCCGTATGTGTTCATATACCATTCGTCCGATTGCGATGAAACTTGGGTGAGATATTGAGTACACTCCAAGGATGGTTTCTGACTTAGTAAATCCATTTTACAATAGGTAGCGCACGCGTAGATTCAACAAATGAGCGACGATGCGCGAAGCATTTCAACAAAGTCCCGTATGTGTTCATATACCATTCGTCCGATAGCGATGAAACATGGGTGAGATGTTGAGTACACTCCAAGGAAGGTTTCTGACTTAGTAAATCCATTTTACAATAGGTAGCGCACGCGTAGATTCAACAAATGAGCGACGATGCGCGAAGCATTTCAACAAAGTCCCGTATGTGTTCATATACCATTCGTCCGATTGCGATGAAACTTGGGTGAGATGTTGAGTGCACTCCAAGGAAGGTTTCTGACTTAGTAAATCCATTTTACAATAGGTAGCGCACGCGTAGATTCAACAAATGAGCGACGATGCGCGAAGCATTTCAACAAAGTCCCGTATGCATTCATATACCATTCGTCCGATAGCGATGAAACTTGGGTGAGATGTTGAGTACACTCCAAGGAAGGTTTCTGACTTAGTAAATCCATTTTACAATAGGTAGCGCACGCGTAGATTCAACAAATGAGCGACGATGCGCGAAGCATTTCAACAAAGACCCGAATGCATTCATATACCATTCGTCCGATAGCTATGAAACTTGCGTAAAATGTTGTGTACACTGCAGGGAAATTTTCTGGCTTAGTACATCCACTTTACAATAGGCAGCGCACGATTAGATTCAACAAATGAGCTACGACGCGCGAAGCATTTCAACAAAGTCACGTTTGCGTTCATATACCATTCGTCCGATAGCGATGAAACTAGGCTGAGATTTTGTGTGCACTCCAGGGAAGGTTTCTAGCTTAGTAAATCCCTTTAAAAATAGGTAGAGCACGAGTAGAATCAACAAATGAGCAACGGCGCGCGAAGCGTTTCAACAAAGTCCCATTTAATTTCATATACCATTCATCCGATAGCGATGAAACTTGGGTGAGATGCTGTGTACACTCCAGGGAAGGTTTCTGGCTTAGTACATACATTTTACAATAGGTAGCGCACCAGTAGATTCAACAAATGAGCGATGACATGCGAAGCGTTTCAACAAAGTCCTGTATAAAGTCATATACCATTCGTCTGATAGTGATACATGTTTGTTGAATTGTTGTGTACACTCCAGGAAAGGTTTCTGGCTAAGTAAATCCATTTCACAATACGAAGCGCACGTTTATGTTCAACAAATGAGTGACTACGCGCGAAGCGTTTCGACAACGTCCCGTATACGTTCACATACCATTCATCCGATTGCGATGACACTTGGGTGAGATGTTGTGTACACTCCAGGGAAGGTTTCTGGCTGAGTACATCCATATTTCAATATGTAGCGCAAGAGTAGAATCAACAAATGAGCGACGACACGCGAAGCGTTTCAACCAAGTCCCGTAGGCATACATGTACCATTCGTCCGTACCTATGAAACTTGGGTGAGATGTTGTGTACACGTCATGGAAAATTTCTGGCTTAGTAAATCCCCTATACAATATGCAGCGCACAAGTTGATTCAACAAATGAGGGACGACGCGCGAAGCGTTTCAACAAAGTCCCGTATAAGGTCATATACCATTCTGCCGTTAGCGGTGAAACTTGGGTGAAATATGGTTGACACTCCAAGGAAGGTTTCTGGCTTAGTAAATATATTTCACAGTAGGTAGCACACGAGTAGATTCGACAAATGAACGACGATAGCGATGAAACTTGGGTGAGATGTTGTGGACACTTACGTGACGGTTTCTAACTTAGTAAATACATTTTACAGTAGGTAGCGCACGAGTAGATTCAACAAATGAGTGACGGAGTGCGAATCGTTTAAACAAAATCAGGTATGCGTTCATATACTATTCATCCGATTGCGATGAAACATTGATCAGTTATTTTGTACCCGCCAGGGAAGGGGACTTAGTAAATCCATTTCACAATAAGTAGCGCAAGAGTAGTTGCAACAAATGGGTGACGACGCGCGAAGCGTTTCAACAAAATTCCCTATTGCGTTCATATAACATTCTTCGATTGCGATGAAACCTTGATGAGTTATTGTGTACACGCCAGGGAAGGGCTTCGACTTAGTAATACATTTCTCAATAGGTAGCGCACGAGTAGATTCAACAAATGAGTGACAGCGCACGAATCGTTTAAACAAAAATCCCTATACGTGCATATACCATTCATCCGATTGCGATGAATCATTGATGAGTCATTGTGTACACGCCAGGGAAGGGTTTCGACTTAGTAAATCCATTTCACAATAGGTAGCGTACGATTAGATTCAACAAATGAGTGACAGCGATGAAACTTTTTGAAAGTTGTTGTTCACGCTCCCTCGAATGGTTCTAAATTAGAAAATCCATTTTATGATAGCTTAGAGGCAGTTAACATGTTGTGTATCCAAAAGCACTTCAAGAAACAGAATTTCAACGCCAACACTTTCTTTGATTGGCATTGCAACGCATGCCGGGTACAGCTTGTTTCAAATAAAAAGAGAACGCTAAGAAATAGGACACTTTTGATGGCATACACGAGCTTTAACATTCATTTTTCTATCCGAAAGGTCCTTATCATTTTTCGTGTATCTCCAACGGTTAGCGAGTAAAACCTAAATTTGTGCCAACACGGTCAACACCGAGCGGTGCAGTATATTTCTCTCTCTATATATAACAAGTAGTTCCGTGAAGAACTATACAGTCTATTTTCATATATCCTACTCATGTTAACTGCCTCTACCAACATACTAAATTTCAGTTTGATTGTCGTGATAGATTCGTAGATATTGAGAACTGTCTAAATATTTCAGATGGTTGCCAGGTTGGATTTTTATTTTTGTACTATTACATTAAGATTATTGTGTACGTGTGGTATTCAAACTTCAATCGCATGATTAGAACACAAGAATTAAAAAGCGAGATTTTAAAATTTCGCACACCTGCCATCTTGGGATTATGCAAACAATTGAAATAAATTAGATGCCAGTGGATTATCATTTGCATAAGCATTTAACGTGCAACGTTTCTCTGCACTCGGATAGTTAATTCGCGAGAAACGTCCATTTAAATATGTATACTTCGCGTCGCCGCCATGTTGGATTTGTGCTCACCAGGTTACTGAAAGTCCTATAGGTGAGCATATGTTCATAGCCTCTATGAACATAAAACATTTCAGTTTGATTGCTGTAAAAGATTCATAGATATTGAGAACCGTCAAAATATTTCAGATGCTCGCCATTTTGGATTGTTATATGTATAGGCCATAGAGTTATGTACCATTCAAGGACAATTATTGCCTAGGCTCATTATTCAAACTTTCACTTCGATCGCATGTATACGACACATGAAATAAAAACTTAATTTTAAAATTTCGCTCAGCCGCCATCTTGAGGTTATGTAAACAATTGAACTAAATTAGATGCCAGTGCGTTACAATATGTAAAATCAATTACTGTTCTACATTTCACTGCGCTCAGAGAGTTAAATCACGAGAGAAGTCCATTAAAATGATTCAACTTCGCTTGGCCACCATGTTCGTTTTGTACTTTACAGTTTTATGAAATTTATATAGATAAACTTGTATCAGTACCCTTTATAACCGTACAAAATTTCATGGTGATATCTGTAATAGTTTCGGAGATATAGAATGTCAGTTAAATATTTCGCACAGCCGCCATTTAGAGGTTATGTAAACAATTGAACTATATTATACTCCAGTGCATTACAATGTGTATAAACATTTGCTGTACCAAGTTTCATTACGTTTGGATAGTTAAATCGCGAGAAAATTCTATTTTAAAGTCTCAAATTCGCTTGTCCACCATGTTGGTTGTGTAGTCACCAGGTTTTTGAAAGTCTCATAGGTGAACTTCTAGTAGTACCGCTTATCACCGTACACAATTTAAGGGCGATTTCGGTAATAGTTTCGGAGATACTGAATGCTGGTGAATTATTTCGCACAGCCGCCATGTTGGATTGGTGAGACACAATAAAATTTGAAGGAAAGGGTCGGGGTCGGCCAGAATAGTGCTATGATCTTACCGAGTTTCATTGTAATCGCTCCAGCCGTTTAGAAGTTATTAGGGACACACACACACACACACACAAACAAACAAAAGGTGATCTCATAAGCCTTTTTTTTTTCATAAAATGAATATAGGCTAAAAATGAAAGTTTGTCTGTATTTTTCTGAATTTCTACGGAAATTTCAGTTTTTACGCGTTTCAGACTGTTTTATGATGGATGCGCGCGAAAGTATTTTTTTGTCTGTCTGTCTGTCTGTCTGTTTGTTTGCTTGTTTGTTTGTGGAAAACTTTTTTGCCTTATAACTCGAGAACGGCTGGGTGTATCAACGTAAAATTTGGTACAGATATCCATCAGAGGCACGACACTAATCATTGATGTAACTCTTCGTCGTATTGACAAGATGGTGGAGAGTGCAAATGTTGACGAGCTGTATCGCTCTGCTGAGAACAAAATAAATGTAATCTCTGAAGTGGTGAAAGGTGACAAACGACTGAACAAGAATTGGCGTCAGGAAGTTCTCTCCTCAATTAATGACATTAAATGTACCATTGATGTCTTCAAAGAAGAATTAATGAATTCGATGAGTGCATCACAACCTAGTCCCGGTAAGCGGCAGTCTGTTTCCTATAATAAAGTAGCGCAATTTAAAAAACCTGAAATTGTCTCTACTAAGCATGTAGTAATGATCTCCCCCTCAAAATGACCAAATATCGAAAGATTCCGAACAGACTCTCAAATTGTTGCAAACTTCGACTAACGCAAAATCATTACAGGTAGGAGTGCACAAGGTTAAGGAAGTGCGTAATAAAAGTGTTGTTTTAGAACTTAGAAATGAAGACGAGTGCCGAAAATTTGTAAATTCTATTGAAACCAACAACCCTCATCTGAAAGCAATTATTCCCAGTAAGAAAACCCCGCAATTGATAATTTATGGCATTGAGGTTAGTTTTCCCGAAGATAAGATCACAGAAGCTAATATAGAACTAAACCCAAGTATCAAACTTGTAGCAACAGAGGGCTTTGATTGTTTTAAGAAGCGTTTTGTGACGACGTCTCGAGATGGCAGCACAAAATACGCAGAACTGCAATAAGTTGTACATTGGATATACTAGTTGCAGCTTCAGTGAATACGTTGCAGTCATTCGTTGTTACAACTGTCTTGGCTTTGGTCACTTCTCTACAAATTGTGACAAGAAACAGGCCTGTTCCCAATGTTCAGAGCCTCACAACATCAGCGACTGTCAGAAAACAAAGACTGAATGTGTGAACTGCCAGTTCAAAACCAAAATAAGATCGCAAGGCGTCAACAACAAAATCTCAACTCCCAGCATCCTGCCACATCAACAAATTGTCCAATCTACCAGAAACTATTTAACATTATAAAATCTAAAATTAATTATGGCTGAACTATTAATCTACCAACAACGTTTACACAAATCAATTATACCCACGCAGGAACTCCTCAATTTTGACCATGACGAAAACTCAATCATTTGCCGAACTTCAGATATAATAAAATAAATGGTTTCGAACATGGCTTTAACATCTTTGCACTAAGGGAAACTCCACCCGTGGAAATTATTAGAGCGGTTATTGTAACAAAATCTAAAAATGTTATGTTATTACCACAATACTGTTCTGCAGACAGGGTTGTCATCTGTACATCATTAAACCGACAGGAGCTTTATGTGTGCAACGTTTACCTTGACTCTAAACGAGACATCACTGTGGACCTGAATGCCATTCAGAAAATATGCGACGATCTGAGAGGGAAACCATTAATTATTACTGGTGATATTAATGGCAAGCATAGCTCCAGGGGTTGCCCTATTGAGGATGCCCGGGGGAAACATTTCTATGATCTTTGCAGTGCCTGCAATTTAAGTATACTCAATAATGGTAACAAGCCGACATATGCGTAGTAACTCTCCGAGTTTTGTAGATATAACTGCATGCAACTCCACACTCTTTCCGTTTTTATAAGCAGTTTTTAACTTTTATTCATCTAATTTTTCAAATTAATCTAATAATTTATGGTGTAATTTTATTTTATTTTTTAATTTTGTAACAAACTACAACCCTAATGTACTTTGTGTAATAGGGTTCCATTTAGGCCTACTATAATGGATATTCAATAAATAACTCTTCTCCGTACCTCTCATAAAAGGGGGCCTACCCCCTTAAAATACATGCTGAAATAGGCGTAGATGGACGAGACAAAGCTCATTTTCAGCCCTCAATGTGAGAGACAAAAAAAAAACATTTTAAGGCCATAAAACCAACCGTTTTTGAGATATTCCCAGAAAAATAATTTCATTTAATAAACTATTGAACGAATGCAAGCCGGTAACCACGCAACAGATTCTCAGAGGTCCATCCATCTATTGCTGTAAGACGCAATGCAATTCCATTAATTACATTAGTATGAAAGTTTACATACGGCTAGAAGGTTATCACGGAACTAAATTAAGCTGTAAAATTCATCAAGGGGTCAAGGGGTACTCTAGAATTTTTTCACGCGATTTACACCTACGGGTGTGGTACGGCAGGTCTATTATATTCCTATCCCTATATTATATTATTAGTTTTATATTATGGCGTACAACGACGAGACAAAGTCCCTCGGTGCCAGAAACAAAACTCGGGGGCCCTAAAGGGTCCTCGAAAACTACATTATAAGGCTCTAAATCCAACAGTTTCTGAAATATTCCCAGAAAACTAGCCTAATTTAATTTAATTTAACAAACTAATGAAGGAATGCAAATCGGTAACCATGACAACATTATCTCAAGGGGTGGCATCCAACTTTCCATCTATTTCTGAAAGAAGCAATGCCACTCCATTTATTACATTTCTGTGAAAGTTTGCAAATGGCTAAAAGGTTATCACGGAACCAACGTAGACTGTATAATTCATCAATGCAATTAAGGGGGTCAAGGGGTAACCTAGAATTTTTTCATGCAATTTTCACGAGCGACATAGAGTACAGATGGTCTATTATATCTCCAAACAGCAATATTATTTTCAAAAATTCCGGAATTGAATTAGCATTTTTTGCGGCTTTTAGGAATTTGGCCCATTTGAGGCTAAAGAACCTGAATTTTCATGCACCACAAGCCTTTATAATTTATGAAAGGTGTCTTCCTGTGTATGGGGCCCTAACACAACGTAGAGGGCCCGATAGCCTAGATGTTAGGCCCCTTAAAACAACAACAACATTAGCCTACTTTTCACATTTTGCAAAAATGAGGAAAAAGTAGACTTATGAGATCGATCCGGGAAAATGTGTGTCTCTCTGTCTGTCTGTCTGTCTGTCTGTCCGTCCTTCTGTCTGTCTGTCTGTCTGTCTGTCTGTCTGTGTGTGTGTCCACCCCCCCTATCAACTCCTAAACGTCTGCAGCTATCAACACCAAATTTGGTAAGAGTAAAGATCTATATTTGAATATTTCACGACCATATTTGAAATTGACGTCAGTGCTACCAACTGCTGAAAAATCGCAATTGAAATTTCAGCTCTATGTCGGATATCTCAGAAGTTATGCAGGCGAACTATTCCAAAATTGGAACACGTATAGATAACTAGCAGAAGTACCCATTCTTCGAACGGTCTTCGGTATTAATAACCAGAAGTTATCAATTGAGCTACTGTTGCAATGTTTAGGGGCTTGGAACCTGTTTGTTGGCAAAGAAAAAATATTAGTTAAAATGTGCTCTCAAACTAAATTTACCTAACGTGTTCTTCCTGGCGTGAAAATAAAATTGAAAACTTCGTAGAAGAATCGCAATACACGTCACATACGAACTGACCCTAACCGTTGTGTCAAGTGCCCAACTACAGGAAGACCCCTTTTATAAATTATAAAGGCTTGTGGTGCATGAAAATTCAGTGTTTTTAGCCCCCAATGGCCCAAATTCCTAAAATCAGCAAAAAACAGTCCACTATTTCTATTCAGGAATTTTTGAAAATAATGTTGATGTTTGGAGATATAATAGACCTTCTGTACGACATATCGCACGTGTAAGTCGTGTGAAAAAAATCTAGGGTACTCCATTTGCAACCTTTCACAGAAATGTAATAAATGGAGTGGCATTACTTATTCCAGAAATAGATGGAACGTTGGATGCCACCTCTTGAGATACTGTTGTCATGGTTAGTGGCTTGCATTCCTTCTTTAGTTTATTAAATGAAATTAGTTTTCTGGGAATATCTAAGAAACTGTTGGGTTTAGAGCCTTAAAATATAGTTTTCGGGGACCCTTTACGGCTCTTGAGGGGCCCCGAGTTTTGTTTCTGACCCCAAGGGTTTGAAAATGAGCTTTGTCTCTTCGTTGTACGCCATAATAATGATAATAATTAAAAGAATAATACTAATAATAATAATAATAATAATAATATAACATAATAGGGATAGGGATATATAGACCTTCCGGACCATACCCGCACGTGTAAATCGCGTTAAAAAATTCTAGATTACCCCTTGACCCCTTAAGCGCATTATATGTATTGATGAATATTTCAGCTTAATTTGGATCCGTTATAACCTTATTGCCGTTTGCAAACCTTCACAGTAATGTAATAAATGGAATTGTATTGCATCTTACAGAAATAGATGGACCTCTGAGATTCAGTTGCCATGGTTACCGCCATGCATTCTTTCATTAATTTATTAAGTGAAATTAGTTTTCTGGGAATATCTCAAAAACTGTTGGTTTTAGGGCCTTAAAATGTGGTTTTCGGGGTCCTCTTAGGGCCCCCGAGTTTCGTTTCCCACATTGAGGGGCTGAAAATGAGCTTTGTCTCACGCTTATTTCAGCATTTATTTTAAGGGGGTAGACCCCCTGTTATGAGAGGTACGGAGAAGAGTTACATCAATGATTAGTGTCGTGCCTCTGATGGATATCTGTATCAAATTTTACGTTAATCCACCCAGCCGTTCTCGAGTTATAAGGACACAAAAAATTGTCCACAGACAGACAAAAATATATTTTTGCGTGCATCCGTCACAAAACAGTCTGAAACGGGCAAATATGTCAAATTTTCGTAGAAAAGCCGAAAAATCAGACAAACATTCATTTTATATAATAGAGAAGGGATATAATAGACCTTCCGTACCACACCCGCACGTGTAAATCGCGTGAAAAAATTCTAGAGTACCCCTTGACCCCTTAAGCGCATTGTATGTATTAATGAATATTTCAGCTTAATTTGGATCCGTTATAACCTTATTGCCGTTTGCAAACCTTCAAAATAATGTAATAAATGGAATTGCATTGCGTCTTACAGAAATAGATGGACCTCTGAGATTCAGTTGCCATGGTTACCGCCATGCATTCTTTCATTAATTTATTAAGCGAAATTAGTTTTCTGGGAATATCTCAAAAACTGTTGGTTTTAGGGCCTTAAAATGTGGTTTCGTT
The DNA here is from genome assembly GCA_946902985.2 of Meconema thalassinum. Taxonomy (NCBI): domain Eukaryota; kingdom Metazoa; phylum Arthropoda; class Insecta; order Orthoptera; family Tettigoniidae; genus Meconema; species Meconema thalassinum. The sequence goes on along the minus strand of OX336391.1, from coordinate 335,677,079 downwards.
TCTCACATTGAGGGGCTGAAAATGAGTTTTGTTTCACCTTTCTACACCTATTTCAGCATGTATTTTAAGGGGGTAGGGCCTCTTTTATGAGAGGTACGGAGAAGAGTTACATCAATGATTAGTGTGGTGCCTCTGATGGATATCTGTATCAAATTTTACGTTGATCCACCCAGCCGTTCTCAAGTTATAAGGACTCGTAGAAGTTGTCCACAGACAGACAGACAGACAGACAGACAGACAAAAAAATTATTTTTGCGCGCAACCGTCATTAAACAGCCTGAAACGCGCAAATATCGCAAATTCTGAGGAAATTCAGAAAAAACAGACAAACTTTCATTTTTATATATATAGAAATTACATTCAAGATTAATTTTCTGAAGTTCATACATGCCAGTGTTGCCAATATGATTCTAAGCCTGCCGGTAGGTCCAATTTCTAAATGCATGTAACTTCTATATTATCGATTGGATTTCAACCAAATTTCGTATGTACTATGTGTACTACAACACATATGACTGTGCATATTCTAAACAGCCACCAGGGCTGCCAACTATTAATAAATGCTCTCACTATGTTTCAACCCTAATGTCAATATCTCAGGAAGTATGCAAGCCAACAGCTCTAAACTTTGCACTCGTATAGTACCTGATAATCTACCCAAGTTCGGTGTAACTTATATACATCAGTGCTGCCAACACGGTTCTAAGCCTGCTGATAGGTCAAGTTTTTAAATGCATATAACTTCTATACTAACAAATGGATTTCAACCAAATTTCGTATGCTCTTTGTGTACCATAACAGTTATGATTATGCTTATTCGTAGGAAGCAGCAGCGCTGCCAACTGTTAATAAATGTTCTCTCTATTTGATTAACCCTAATGTAAATATATCAGAAAGTATGCAAGCCAACAGCTCTAAACTTTGCACACTTATAGTACCTAATATTCTACCCAAGTTCGGTGTAACTTATATACTTCAGTGCTGCCAACACGATTCTAGGCCTGCTGATAGGTCAAGTTTTTAAATACATATAACTTCTATAATAACAAATTCATTTCAACCAAATTTCGTATGTGCTTTGTGTACCATAACAGTTATGATTATGCGTATTCGTAGAAACCAGCAGGGCTGTCAACTGTTAATAAATGTTCTCTCTATTTGTTTTTAATCCTAATATCAATATATCAGAAATATATGCAAGCCTTCAGCTCTAAACTTTGCACACTTATAGTACTTAATATTCTACCCAAGTTCGGTGTAACTTATATACTTCAGTGCTGCCAACACGATTCTAGGCCTGCTGATAGGTCAAGTTTTTAAATGCATATAACTTCTATAATAACAAATGCATTTCAACCAAATTTCGTATGTACTTTGTGTACCATAACAGTTATGATTATGCGTATTCGTAGGAACCAGCAGGGCTGCCAACTGTTAATAAATGTTCTCTCTATTTGTTTTTTAATCCTAATATCAATATATCAGAAATATATGCAAGCCTTCAGCTCTAAACTTTGCACACGTATAGTACCTGACTTTCTAGATTAATTTGGAGTATCTAATATACCTCAGTGCTGCCAACATGATTCTAAGCTTTCTGATAGTTTCAATTTTAATTAAATGTAACTTCTATACTAACAATTATTACCAATTGGCACTAGGCTATAATAGATCGTATTATTTCAGATTAATTTTGAGCATCACATACATGACATTGTTCCCAACACGATTTTACGCGCACTGATAAATCCAATATCAAGCAGCATGTAACGTCCGTACTATCCATTAGTCTTCAACCAAATTTTGTATGCGCATTCTATACCTTAAGAGAGGGAGCTCAGAATATATTCAGAGTCACCAGGGCTGCCAACTGTAGTAAGTAACTGTATTAGGCTACATTATTTTAGGTGTATTTCAAACTGCAGTACTTAGAAATGTTGGTATTAGGAACTTGATATCGTTATTATTGCAGATAGGTCTATATAGATTGGCATGAATCTTACATTTTAAGAAAAGTAGGCTGTTTAGTTTATCACGGAACTACTTGTTTTTTATGTGACTTGTATTGCGTTTCGTCAACAAATTATATTTCACGTCAGGAAGTACACGTTAGGTGAATTTAGTTTGAGAGCACATTTTAACTTTTTTTTTTTACATTCGGGTTCATCGTAAGGATGATTTTGTTTGATACTGTGTGGTAGGTATACCCATATTTGGATATCTGAGTGATATGTTGTAGACAATAGAATTGTCTGTCTGTCTTTCTGTGTATCTTTATGTACGCCTATAACTCGTGTTCGGATGCTTGGTGCATCGTATATTTAGGTATGGTAACCATGAGAGTCAATACACTAATCATTTATAAAACTCTTCACCGTACTTTTCATACAGTAGAAGGGTGGATATTGGGGAAAACTTCTCAAAATACATGCTAAATTAGGCGAAATATAAAAATTATCCTAGAAGGACGACCAAAGCATACGTTGCGCTTCTCAATGTGAGACACAAAATTCGGGAGTCTATAAAGGATCTCCGAAAACCACATTTTAAGGCCCTTAAATTAACAGTGTATGGGATATTCCCAGAAAACTAACTTCGTTCTGATAAACTTATGAAGGAATAACAAACCACTAACCATTGCAACAGTAGCTCAATTCATAATGTCTGGTGTTAACACCGAACACCGTTTGAAGAACAGGTACTTCTGCTAGTTTAATATAATATAATCCCCCTTCCGTCCAATCTTAAATTGACTGTGAATTTTGCGGAACGAAAAGTTCACAGGCAAAATGAGAGTTGCACTTCCAGGGAAATGGCGAGGTGAATGAAACTCAAATCCCCCTTCCGTCCAATCTTAACTTCACTGTGTTTCACAGGCGAAATGAAGAAAACCCGAGTTGCACTTCCAGGGAAACTCCAAACACAACCACCCTTCTCAGAAGTCTTATCTCAACACGACTCAACGGTTTGCTGCTGGCTGTATCTGTGGCAATAGGTTCTTCCGCTAGCTAGGCTGTAACAGGGATGATAGACTCGCCCTTAGTTAGCTCGTAAACTGTCGCCTCAGTAGTTGAATGGACATGGTTGGAAGAAATTAAAAGGTAAAATCACTTATAGTGGGCGATGTATTGAAGATAGGCATATCCTCTCGCGGACTCTTTTGTAGTACTTTTCATGCTGAACAATTCTTACACTCATAGTATTTAGATATTTTTAACGGTTTGCCCAGCGTAAGCTTACAAAGCGCTCGGACGCCAGGTTTTTTTTTTCGACTTTTCCACTGAAATCGTTACTGCTCGGCTTCCTTTGTTCATAATAGTACATTATGCAACGAGCCTATAATGGCAATAAATAATACACGAGTATGTTTATAAATCGAGCGTAAGCGAGTTTTATAATTTCTATGCGAGTGTCTTAATTACCATTATGGGCGAGTTGCATACGACTGTTTATGTTCGACGATAATTATAACTTTATTATATGTTTTAACATAAATATTCATAAATATCTGTGGGATTCAATTAGTGAACAGGGCACGCTGGCTTTGCTGACTGAACAGAGCCCATGCGTGGGTCAAGGCACTCCGAAAGCAGAGACCATTCACTTTGCTTGCAAACACAGAAATATGTTGGATTTTGAACGCATGCGCGAAGGTATCCTTGCCTAATTGGTCACACTCTGTTTGGTGGGAGAAACTGTTTCATAATGAAAAATTGTGTTATAATGAGCCTCATTATGATACAGTTTTCTGACACATAATGTTTACATTTCGACATAAATTATTTTCTACAGAAATCATCCTCGAGATATCCTTTACAGAATGGTGGAAACCGCATCAAAATCCATCCAGTGGTTCTTGAGTTTACCCGTAACATCCAAGAATCGGAGACTTTGTTTTATACTAATAAGTAGAGATGAGTGAAATGCAATATAGGCCCTATCTATACTAATATAATAAAGCTGAAGAGTGTGTGTGATTGTTTTTGTGTTTAAACGCGCTAATCTCTGGAACTACCAGTCGGGTTCGAAAAATTATTTTTTTATATGATAGCCAGATTCAAGAGGAATAGTTTAGGCTATGTTAAATTTCTGACAGACCACTCCATTCCCTGCAATCAGGCCCTTTGGCACAAATCTACACCATTTCACCGATCTGAACCAAAATTAGTATACTTACCCTTTGGAACCCTGCGAGTAACACAGTCTACATGAAATTTCGGACAGACTACTCCATTCCCTGCATTTAGGCCCTTTGGCACAAATCTACACCATTTCACCGATCTGAACCAAAATTTGTATAGCCTACACACCCTTTGGAACACTGCGGGTAACACTGTTCACTTTAAATTTCGGACAGACCTCTTCATTCCCTGCATTTAGGCCCTTTGACACAAATCTAAACCTTTTCACCGCTCTGAATCAAAATGTGTATAACTTACTTACCCTTTGGAACCCTGCGAGTAACACTGTTTACATGAAATTCCGGACAGACCATTCAATTCCCTGCATTTAGGCCCTTCGGCACAAATCTACACCGTTTCACCAATCTGAACCAAAATGTGTATACTTACCCTTTGGAACCCTACGAGGAACACTGTCTGCATGAAATTTCGGACAGACCACTCCATTCCCTGCATTTAGGCCCTTCGGCACAAATCTACACCGTTTCACCAATCTGAACCAAAATTTGTATACTTGCCTTTTGGAACCCTGCGAGTAACACTGGCAGCATAACATTTCGGACGGACCACTCCATTCTCTGTATTTAGGCCCTTGGTCACAAATCTACACTGTTTCACCAATCTGAACCAAATTTCACTTACTTACACTTTGGAACCCTGCGGGTGACACTGTCCACTTTAAATTTCGGACAGACCACTCCATTTCCTGAATTTGGGCCCTTTATTACAAATCTACACCGTGCCTCCTAATTGCACCAAATTATACATACACTTTGAAACCCTGCTGGTAACACTGTCCACTTGATATTTTGGACAACGCTCTCCATTCCCTACATTTAGAATAACAAACAAACTGAACTAGAAAACCATGTATTAAGGCCCTAGAATTATTCATATCCGTAGTAGTGTAACTGTAAGAGTATTTTAATAAGTCTATTGTTGACTGGCAATTCGGGCTGCATCACGTCACCCCTACCAGTGTTCTGGTGCAGAATTGCGAAAATAGTTAAATCTTGGCACAGAGTAATTAGTGCAAAATGATTTCTTTTGCCCCTTGAAACAGTTATCATCATGAACATATTATGCATCTGTGTAAGTGCAATGGTGTTGGTGCAATACATTGAGGTTATTAGCTGAAATAAGCGTTGGTGCTTTCAAATTTACCGTCATTTATTCCGAAACTTATCGTTCTACCTCAGGAGCTCGGGACAGCCGAAGTTTTCCAAAGTGTTCTGATTATTTTCCTACTGCGCTATGCGACTAAAGAAGACACAATTGGTCTCTACATTTCTAACAGGCAATGAGATATAGGCCCTAGGCAGTGTCTTTTATTTCAATTACTCCTCTAATCATTTTTAGAAATTTGTTTGTAAATTACATGTGTCAGTGCTGTAGTTAGTAAATAGCCGTTTCCCTATTCATTATTATCATTCTTATCATTAGTGGAAAAAATGATCTAAACGTTACGTCCATTATACTGTACTGCTTATCACCCTCACTACAACCACCACCACCACCACCACCACCACAAAAAGTTATTTTTTTTCTGGTAGTATAAGTATCATGTGCCAGTTCTGTAGTTGTATTCATTATCATCCATAAAACAAATAAATCCACCGGGCGAAGCCAGGCACTACTGCTCGTCTGGATATAAAAGCCCAATAAAATATTAAATATTACAAAAAATACCAAAATTTGGTACATCAAATATAAAAGCTTTTAAATAATAAATGAATGAATGATACCTTTCACCGATACCTGTGCAACATATGTGAGCAGTTTAGTTGCTCTCTGTCTGTTGCATTCTGAGAAATCTGGTACCTAAAGAGATTAAAACATTCTCAAAAACTATTTTTAGTTTAAATTATAATTCATTTTATATGAACTTTTCAATAACACCAATATTATTTTCTGGATTGAGAAGATATTAAATGCATGAGTGAAGTTTCAATGCTTTGAGATTAAAGGTATAAGAGGGAGGTGGCCTCAAATAATATTGAAGAAGGTAGATGCAAGACCACACAAGTCCAATTTGGACCATAAATGAGTTGAGACCGGAATAGAGTTCTTCAGACAGCTACGCATTATGTAGAGTGGAAAACCACACGTTTCCATGAGGAAGTCCTTAGCATTCTAGGAAGGAAATTAGTTTAGTTGCAAACCAGCACCTGTTCTAGATCTTTGATGTTTTGCTACTAACAAACCCTATGTAAGCGAGATCAGTAGCAGAAAAGCAAAAGGCAATGCGCAATTGTCATGTTCTTCAGCAAATGCTAAGTTTGTGGGCGTTAATCAAAATATGATCAAGGATTGCAAAATATATCTTGGCAAAATAGATCCCAAACTTGTTGATACAAGTTGCAATGACAGAAAAAAAAAGTGGACTGTAACTGCTTACAAAATAATAGAATATACAGATATTGTCACTACCTCAACACTGGCCAGCAGTATACTCACCCAAGTTTTCAAGTACAGGAACATTGAACTTATTAAGAATGGCCCCAATAATGCCTATAAAGAAGAAATACCAGCAAGAGACAAAATGAAGTATATATAGGGGAGACCCAGATAAATCCGCAATATTAAGGGTTGATGGTAAACAAGATAAATTAAGGAGAAGGTTTTCAAAACAATAACCTATCAATTATATTACTACACATCCTATTTGCGACATAAACTCAGTTCTTAAAATTTTATCTCACATTGGTTGTCTAAACCAATTAATAACATATTCCAAGAAATTTAGATTTGGTAACTTTTTAGTTTAGTGGTACTAGTACTAAAACCGCGATAGTCCAATAACATGCATCATTATTAGACTACCACTACCTCATAAATGAATCACCAAAACACATGTGATTTTATAATTACTTCACAAACAAAATACAATATAGTTTTCACGATTTTACCACCAAGTGGTAGCATTTGTGGTTTGGAAATTCATAGTAAAGATAAATAAAATAGTTCATTCAATATTGTGGGGTTTGAAGCCATTTTTCAGTGTTGCCTTAATAAACAAAGGTTTGGTGCTTTTCAGTCGGTCAACATGAATGTACCCAAAAGAGTTGGGTTATACCCTAACCCTGAAAGAAATTACATGAGATTAATAAATACACTAGGATGACCAGTTTCGATCGACCAGCGATCATCATCAGATCCATTACCGGGTGAGTTAGCCGTGGTCGTTACGGCATGACTGCTGGCAGTCACTCACATCCGGGAGGCGAGGAGGTTCGAATCCCCCCGCCGGCAACCTTGAAGATGGTCTGCTGTGGTTTCCCATCTTCCTTCCAGGCAAATGCCGGGGTTGGTCCCTAACTATAGGCCACAGCCGCTACCTTCCAACTCCTCGTCCTTACATTCAAACTTTCCTCTCCAGACAACACTCCACACGCGACGGTACTTGTAGCTCACACATTGGGTCTCCGCCTCGAAGCAGCTACAACACTGGCGAGCCGAACATGTCCTCGGACACTCCCGGCACTAAAAGCCATACGCAAAAAAAAAACCAGATCCATTACACTTAAGCTATAAAATCTATGTTTGACAATACGGGTGAAAATATTTTCACGATCGAAACTTGTCATCCTAGTGTATTTATTAATCTCATGTAAATTCTTTCAGGATTAGGGTATAACCCAACTCTTTTGGGTACATTCGTGTTGACCGACTGAAAATCACCAAACCTTAGTTAACTCAACGCAACTGGTGAGATGGACTCGTCTCTTACTCCGAAGTAGGCTATCTCTGCAGAAAAAATATATTTCAAATACTGTACTGCGGAGTTAGCAAAGTATCCCTAGTGAGTTTAAGCTATCGTATCAAGAGCTGGTAAAAAGGTACGGAAACCCTACTAGTGGTAATACAGAGAGTGGCAGTGAACGTTTGGAAACTAACAGTGATTAGAAGTTCATAAATAACTAGTACATTATGCAACGAGCCTATAATGGCAATAATTAAGACACGAGTATATTTATAAAACGAGCGTAATTTCCATACGAGTGTCTTAATTACCATTATAGGCGAGTTGCATACGACTGTTTATGTTCGACGATAATTATAACTTTATTATATGTTTTAACATAAATATTCATAAATACCTGTGGGATTCAGTTAATTCAGTTAGTGAACAGGGCGCACTGGCTTTACTGACAGAACAGGCACTCCAAAAGCAGAGACCATCCACTTTGCTTGCCAACACAGAAATATGTTGGATTTTGAGCGCATGCGCGAAGGTATCCTTACCTAATTGGTCACACAACTGTTTCTTGAGCTCTGATTGGTGGGAGAAACTGTTTCACAATGAAAAATAGTGTTATAATGAGACTCATTATGATACAGTTTTCTGACACATGATGTTTATATTTCGACATCGTCGAACATAAAATATTTTAATGTATTTTGCTCAGAACCTTTATTTTGTTATTTCAAACTTATGTCCAAGTACTTTAAATATTGTTTTAGAAGAAGTCAATGGACATACGAAACCAATACTCTCACACAACCTTTCTGGGAGTCATTTCTAGCACTGGCAAAAATATCACAAGTCTGTATGCAATTATTAACTAAAGACACTAATTGGGGCGTGGTGGCTCAGCGGTCAAGCTGTATGCCTCTCACCAAGGCGGCCGGCCCAAGTTCGATTCCCGGTCAATGCATGTGAGATTTTCGAAGTGAAATGCCATGTCCTGTGGTTCGGATTCCACGTAAAAAGGAGGTCCCGTGGCTCATAATCACAAGATTCACGGTCACGTAAAACTACAATCTTCCTTTCTAAAGACACTAATTTCTCAAAACTGTGGTCAGTGGACGTGTACTGTTTTGCATATGACTTCTTCTATTGTATTGTTGTGCTCAGTTCTAGTGTAAACACGACCATGTGTCCTTATGCAATAATCCCTAAACTAGAATTGTAAACTAGTAATCTACGTAGAAATGGCCTACGAGTACTCTGCTGAGATGATAGTAATAACAAGTAGTTCCGTGAAGCAATATACAGCCTATTTTCATATATTTTACTTATGCTAATTGCCTCTATCAATATACAAAATTTCAGATTGAATTTAAAAGCTTCAACTTTGTTTGGCCGCCATGTTCGTTTTGTAGCTAACAGGTTTTTGAAAGTCTCATAGGTGAACTTCTAGTACTGCTTTTTTATCACCGTACAAAATTTCAGGCTGATATCAGTAATAGTTTCGGAGATATAGAATGCCGGTGAAATATTTCGCACAGCCGCCATGTTCGATTGGTGCGAAGTAATAAAATTTGAAGGGTACGGGCGGGGTCAGCCAAAATAATAATATGACCTTACCGAGTTCCATTGAAATCACTCCAGCCATTTAGTAGTTATTCGGGACACACACACACATATACACACATACACACACGGACAAAGTGTGATCTCATAAGCCTTTTTTTTTTTTTTTCATAAAATGAAAATAGGCTAAAAACGCTAGAACCGCAACATACAAGAACAGTATTTGTCTACAAATAATGTGTTGAAACATCTGATGAGGAGACTTATCTGAATTGTGGAATTCTGCTCTGACAACCACTGTTCTGATGTAAAACAAGTAGTTCCGTGACGAACTAAAGAGCCTGAAAAAATGAAAATCCACAGCCTGCTTCCAGTCTCCGACCGGGTCAGAAATGGAATCAATGAAGCCCCCATCCAGTGGCGAGGATATGAAGTGTGCCGGCTGCCGAAGCCTGTCGCACTCCTCTAGGGCAATGATTAAATGAATGACAGATGAAATGAAATGATAATGGAGAGTGTTGCTGGAATGAAATTGTGACAGGGAAAACCGGAGTACCCGGAGAAAAACCTGTCTACCTCCGTTTTGTCCAGCACAGATCTCACATGGAGTGACCGGGATTTGAACCACGGACCCAGCGGTGAGAGGCCGGCGTGCTGCCGCCTAAGCCACGGAGGCTCGAACTAAAGAGCCTACGTCTCTTAAAATGTAGGATTCATGCCAATGATTAATCTATATAGACCTATCTAGAATAAAGACGAAATCAAGTTGGCAATACCAACATTTATAAGTACTGTAGTTTGAAATACACCTGAACTGGTGTAGCCTAATAGAGTACTACAGTTGGCAGCCCTGGTGACTCTGAATATATTCTTAGTTCCATCTCTAAAGGCATAGAAAGCACAAACAACATTCGGTTGAGGTCTAATGGATAGTATGGACGTTACATGCTGTTAGATATTGGATCTATCAGCGTCCGTAACATTATGTTGGCAACAATGTCATATATGTGTTGCTCAGAATTAATCTGAAATATTACGATCTTTTATAGTGCCAATTTTGGATAAAATCCATTTACTAGTATAGGCGTTACATGTAATAAAAAATGAACCTATCAGAATGCTTAAAATAATGTTGGCAGCACTGAAGTATATTAGTTACTCCAAATCAATCTAGAATGTCAGGTACTATACGTGTGAAAGTTTTAGAACTGTTGACTTCCATACTTTTTGATATATTGATATCAGGATTAAACTAATCGAGAGAGAATTTATCAACAGTTGGCAGCCCTTCTGGTTCTTAAGAATACGCATACCCTAGTATTCAAAGCACATGAGAAATTTGGTTGAAATCCATTGGCTAGTATAGAATTTATATGCATTTAAAAAGTGGACATATCAGCAGGCTTAAAATCATGTTGGCACCACTGTCATGTATGGGCTCCTGAAAATTAATCTGGAATGTTATTATCTACGGTATATGTGTGCCAATTTTTCGAACAGTTCGCACGCATAACTTCTGAGATATCTAACATAGAGCTCAAATTTCAATTGCGATTTTTTAGCAGTTGGTAGCACTCACGCCATTTTCAAATATTGCCAAGAGATATTCAGGTATCTGCAGCTATTTAAGAATTGATAGGTGACACACACACAGACAGACAGACAGATAGACACACATTTCCCCGGATCAATCTCGTGTGCCTATCTTTTCCTCATTTTTGCAAAATGAGAAAAGTAGGCTGAAAATCTGTATGTGGAACCACTCGTAAATCACCAATACCAAGAATAACTTTTGTAATTTCAAGAGCTGAAAAACATAACAGCTGTTATGTGTGTTATATCTATTTCTAATTGGTACAGAGTGGCTATCTTAGACTTAAAATGAAGTTTTAAATCTTTTTAACTACTGCGTCTTTATAGACTCCGGGGATGAAGAACTTGCTTATATAGGGGATCATTAACGTGCCAGTAAATCTATTGGCATGGGTCTCTCGCATTTTAGAGCCCTCAAAAGCAGACTGCACCGGAATTCGATCCCGTAACCTCGATTTTAGCAAAACTTCCTTCAGGCAAGCAACTCAATGAAAACATCCTTTAATGTCATAGACTAGACCTTCCATGAACATTATTTCTTTTTTGGTGCATTTGCAATTAACTTTCGTTGTTTTCTCCACATTTCCAAACGTAAAGTACACACTTAACGTTTATTAAGGGGTACCGGCATGAGGACACGCGGTAGACTGATGATTGCTCACCGGAAACTCAACCATATCTGGTTGACTACCCCTACGAGCGCTAGTGTGAGTCAATGAAACTCAACCATATCCGGACGATTAGATTAGCAGTTTGCCTTTTCTACTACTACGAGCGCTAGTGTGAGTCAATGCCGAGTTTCACTTAAGCCCTAATAACTCCTTCTTGTGTGAATTTTCTTTCAAAAAATCAAAAGACGCCTGATGGTATTGAACCAAGCAACACGTTAAAGAAAGAATTATGTAAATTTTTCTTTCAAGAAATTAAAAGACGCCTGTCGGTATTGAACCAAGGAACACGTTAAAGAAAGAATTATGTAAATAAGTTAATTTGGCTATGATTTAATTAATTAATTAATTTATTAAGATGCACGCAGAGCCTCCGTGGCTGAGGCGGCAGCACGCCAGCCTCTCGCCTCTGGGTCCGTGGTTCGAAGCCTGGTCACTCCATGTGTGATTTGTGCTGGACAAAGTGGAGGCAGACAGGTTTTTCTCGGGGTACTCTGGTTTTCCCTGTCACAAATGTCATTCCTGCAACACTCTCCACTCTCATTCCATTTCATCTGTCATTCATTTAATCATTTCCCCAGGGGAGTGCGACAGACTTCAGTAGCCAGCACAGTTCATATCCTCGCCACTAGATGGGGCTTCATTCATTCCATTCCCTGACACAGTAGGTCGACTAGAAGCAGACTGTGGATTTTCACTTTTCATTAAGATGCACTCAAAAGAACATTAGATAGTAATTACAAAGAACATTATACATTATGCCAATATAGTTAACCCTGCTATATTCGGCAAATATCTTAGCACATACAGTCAAATGGTATCTTTCACAAGGTTGATTGCACAGTACACATACGCAATTGTCGTTTGGCTCATGAAACTTCCTGTTTTGACAAATTTTGTGGTGGAAGCTGTGAATCGCGATTCTGGAGAGGACATTCCTTAGCTTTTGATTTTCGCTCGCCCATCTCCTGTCGACCTTTGCGTCTGTAGAGTAAAATTCTGCATGTATTTCTTGGCGTTTCTTTACCCTGGTCTCTATAAGTGTCATCGCTTGACTAGTGTTTGACGGAGATGGCCTAACTGAATCCGTAGGTCATGTACATAAAAATGTTCTCTCACTAATTCATAGACTAGTCTGGTTGGGGCTGATTTTGCTACTCCTAGAGTTCTTTTTTAGAATCTGGCTTTTACTTTATTGTTTTTAGATCCGCTAGGGATAGTTTTTTCCCGAATCACTTCAAGACCATACGTTCTAGGATTTGAATCATAAAGAAAACGAGTAAAGAAACAAGCGATTTTAGGCCAATTTTTCAGGAACTTAATTTAGGCATGAAGCGAATTTTGAAATTTGGTTGTTTAGTTTTGAGTTTAGACTCAAAATTTAAAACCTTGATCATTTGGCACATTTGAGGAAATTGATTAATTTTACGTTTTTGCTAAGGTGGGGACTCTTTGAAGGCTAAGAAATGTTTTCACATTAAAACTGAGACCGTGGTTGCACTGTCTGCAGGAGAAGGGGATCACTCTTATAATTCCGACATTATTAGCCTATTTTCATTTATGAAAAAAATAGGCTTATGAGATCACCTCTTGTAAGTGTGAGTGTGTGTGTGTGTGTGTGTCCGTGTGTGTGCCCCCCCCCCCCCCAATCTATATCTCAGAAAATATTACTCATAACACATTTTAAATTCCTCCTATGTAACTTTCAAAAACTTGTTAACTACAAAACGAACATGGCGGCCAAGCGAAGTTGAAACCTTAAAATAGAATTTTCTCGCGATTTTACCAATCGAACGCAGTGAAACATGGTACACAAAATGACTATACAAATTGTAATGAACTGACATATAATTTAGCTCAATTGTTTACATAACCTCAAGATGGCGGCTGTGCGAAAAAAAAATTATATTTTATTTCTTGTGTTCTAATCATGCGATCGAAGTTAACGTTTGAATAATGAACGTACACAATAATCCTCATCTAATAGTGCATAACTCTATGGCCTACATATATTAAAATCCAACATGGCGACCATCCGAAATATTTAGACGATTCTCAATATATATTAATCTACAGTATGAGAGCAATCAAACTGAAATTTTGTATGTTGATAGAGGTAATTAATATAAGTAGGATATATGAAAATAAACTAAATCGTTCTTCACGGAACTGCTTGTTTTCCAATAAGGTATTGTCTACATGTACTTGTTTGCATCCATAGTGATTTACTAGAGTGTATTCCCATATCACGCTTGTTAACCACGGTCTGAACATCTTTTACGGCTCGCATGATTTTCTGCTAACATGTCCAGCGTAACATTAATTTTCTCCTCTTGAATGGTTTCACTGCAGACATTTTAGTATAACGAGCTCTTTTTTTTTTTTTTTTGCCTTGCGCCCTCTTTATGAGAGCGGATGTCAAGTATGACCGCCATTGTCTGCCTCGTTCCATCTCGCTTGAAGCACGTCGCAGTAAGTTCCCCTTCGCTTGTTAACGCGTGCAATACTTAAGAGGAGATGTGATTACTGGTTTTGAATTATTAGCTAACTCATTCAAAACCTTCCAATTTTTATGGTTTTGAAAATAAACAATAAAGTTTTTTTTTTTTGCTTTTGATTCATTTAGGGGATTAGTGACACCATGATCATGTAGGCTCGTGTACTCGGGGGTATGTGGGAATGGTCTGGTAAACTGTGTCATTGTGATAGCTCTAGTAGTGTGTTTATTTGCAATTGAGGCAAGGATTTTGAGGAAGGCGGCCGTGGCTTGAAGACAGAAACCATCCCGGCATTTGCCAGGAGTAAAAGTGGGAAGTCAAGGAAGATCACTTCTAGGACAGCTGAGGTGGGAAGCAAACCCATCTTTTCTCAATTTTTCCTCACGAGGCTGACTTTACCCCGTTCCAGCTCTCAGACCAGAATTGAATTTCTTGGCAGAGACGAAATCGAACCCGGGCCTCTGCATTGACAGCCAAGAGTGCTAGCCACTACGCAATGACGCGGCCTTTCATTAGAGGTTTAAGGTCGATTCACACTATACATTACGTAACCTTTCCGTTTCCTTTCCATACCCCTTGCGTTAAAAGTTGTATTTTCACAATACAGTACATTACAGTACCGTTCAAATGCGTCAATTTTTGGACTTAGTGACAGAATGTGGTCAAGAAAAAATTTAGTTCTATGTGCTATTATTTTAGACGAGGAGGAGCGTAGGACAAGAAAGAGGAGACGAAGAAAATGGGTTCATGATATGTTCAAAGAGCGAAATACAGAAGGAGAATATGTTTCTTTATTCTAAGAGCTAACAGATGATGATACAAAATGTTTCCAGTTAGAAGGGATTTCATGTCAACTTGCTTATTTTTCCGTATATCTTGTGTAGGTATATTTACGTGAGGCACAGTTTCAGGCGATGTTGAAAATAAGAATAAAAAACATAAATTACTTTAGATTGCGACGGAATATTGTTTATTTTAAAATCCCGATACATTTACTAACGCATGTTTCCGGAATTCACTATTTCGTTTTGGCTAGTATAACCGTATACTGTAACCAAACCTAACCCAGGTTAAAACCAGAGAGAGCGCCGAAACACGCCTAAACACGGAATGGAAGTGGTTGCTAGTGCACACTGTCAATAAGTTACATGTCCGCATACGTTCGGTAAACATTGCTGCGAAACAATCCTGTCAGGAAACGCAAGGCTCACGGAAGGTGTATGTAATGTGCAGTGTGAATGTACTCATTTAAAATACATGAATCTTTCATGTACGGAGATGTGATGGAAAGGAAACAGAATGGTTACGTATAGTGTGAATCGACCTTTTTCCTGAAAACTACAGCATTCCTTTAGAACATGTCTCACAGTGTGTCTGTCTTGTAGGTCTGTTAGTCCTTCTCAGCAGAGTTTTGGGAGAATTATTCCCTCTCTGACCTCCAATTTATCAATCAATATTGTGGCTTTAGTATGATATTACCACTTTATTTTATGAAAATTGGGACATTACATTGCTAAAATCATGGCACATATTGTAAAAAAAAAAAACACTCAACATTTTGAACTAATTAAACTGAAGTGCCTACTATTTGTATTTTATTTTCATCACAACATGCATTGTTTTAGTTTTATTCACAAAATAATATCTATGTTGGACATTCTGCTGAAGTAGATTCAAAGTTCTTCTTTCTGCAGAAATTGATTTACAGTCATCATGGGTGTTAATTTCACATCCAGATGGATAGAGGCGTCTATTATCACAGAAATAAAATGCGCTATTTTTATTTCACTAATAATTTATTTTGCAGAGGGTCAATGAAATTCGTAACAATTTATTTACATTTAGTTTTTGAAGACGTGCATTTCTGATTGAAAAATTAATCACAACAGCTGTGGTGCAATCCATCGACTTTAACAACGGGTCTGCCCCGGGTAAAAAGGGACGAATCGGATCCCTAGTTAGTAGTGTGTGTGTATCTAATTATAGAAGTGTTTCAGTCCGTCAACACGAGTTAAGATTGGTCGGGGAGTTACAATTAATTTCCTAGTGCCTGAAATAAAATACAGGAATTATTTATACGCTTAATAAAACACTTCTCACACAAAAATAATAACAATAATATTAACTATTATTATTCATTATCACTCCTCTTTTCTTAACTTTGTTAGTTATACATTATTTCTGTTTTTTACGTTAGGAATTTTGGAAGTCGATATTGACGATAATTTTTAGCCAAATTATTTGCTTTTTGGAGGCATTTTTAAGCTTAGCAAGTAGTTCTGTGACGAACTAAAGAGCCTACTTTTCGTAAAATTTAAGTTTCATGTCAATGGTTATTCAATATATCAGAAATGAATTAATATTACATTGGATCTACTAGCGCGCATAAAATCATGTTAACAACAATGTCATGTGTGTGTTTCTCAGAATTAATCTGAAATAAAATAATATGATGTATTATTGATCCAAATTTGGATGAAATCCATTTTTTAGTATAGAAGTTACAAGTATTTGAAAATTGGATATATCAGCACTATTAGAATCATCTTGGCAGCACTGACATGCTTCAGTTATTCCAAATTAATCTAGAATCTAGAATGTCAGGTACTATACGTGTGCATAGATTGCATACTTTCTCATATATTGGAATTAGGATAAAACAAATAGAGCACTTACTAACAGTTGGCAGCCCTGATGTCTCTTAATAGTACGCATAGTCATATCTTTTATGGTTCACAAACCGCATACGAAATCTGGTTGAAATCCATTTGTTAGTATACAAGTTACTAGCATTTAAAATTTGATCTATCAGCAGGCTTAGAATCATGTTGGCAGCATCGACGTATAGCAGTCACTCCAAATTAATCTAGAATATCAGGTACTGTACGTGTGCAAATTTTAGAGCTGTAGGCTTGCAAATTTTCTGATATATTGGTATTAGGATGAAAAAAATAGAGAGTGCATTTATTAACAGTTTGAAGCCCTGCTGGCTCTCAATAATACGAATTATCATATCTGTTATGATTCATAAAGGACATACGAAATTTGGTTGAAATCGAATTGCTAGTATCGAAGTTACATGCATTTAAATATTGGACCTATCAGCATGCTTAGAATCATGTTGGTAACACTGTCATATAAGGGCTCCTGAAAATTAATCTGGAATGTTGTTATCTCTGTGTGTGCCAATTTTGGAACAGTTTGCTTGCATAACTTCTGGGATATCCAACATAGAGCTCAAATTTCAATTGTGATTGTATAGCAGTTGGTAGCACTGATGTCATTTTTAAATATGACCGGGAGATATTCAGGTATAGATCTTTACTCTTACCAAATTTGTTGTTGATAGCTAAAGCCGTTTAGCAGTTGATAGGGACACACACACACACACTGACAGACACAAGGACAGACAGACACACATTTCCCCGGATTGATCTCAAGACTTCTTTTTCCTCACTTTTGCAACATGTGAAAAGTAGACTAAAAATAAGTTGAGCATCTCTTGGATGTAAGCTTAGTGGTTAGAATTGTTGACTAACAACCCTGAGGCCCGAGTTCGATTCCCGGCTCTACCAACAAATGTTATTCTGGTAGAGGTTGTTATCGTTATTAATTTATTAAGGGCTTGCGACATCGTGGTCATTTAGCCCCATGTGCATGGGTGTGTGTGTAAGTAAGTAAGTAAGTAAGTAAGATTTGTCTGATAACCTGTGTGTGTATTTGTAACTGGTTGGTTCCTTAGTTTAGGGGCAGCGACAGCGCGGTCATGTAGCCCCGTGTACTTTGGGTGTGTATAGAATTTGTCTGATAACCGATGTTAATTGTGATGGCTGTATTAGTGTGTATCTCTGTGATTCAGGTAGAAGGACTGCAGACGATTTTTTTTTCAAGTAGTACCTACTTTTGCTACCAAATGCTAGCGTCCACGACACCTAGCTGCAGACGTGGCTACTAAATGTCATCGCAGTTAGCACCTGGCGGCGAACATTGGAACTAATTTAGCGTTATCAAACTAACCTACAAATTTTAGCTTCCACAAGTGTAGTAAGTGGAAAGTTCTTTTTTAATGCCATAAGTCCATGACATGGGAGCGCCGGCTTTACTTCCCCTCTGAAGGAAGGCATACTGAGGGATTTTTCCCGCTCTTAAAAAGATCCGACGACTTCGGCCGGGTTTGAACCCACGATCTTGGGCATAGAAGCTCAGTATTCTACCAACTACGCAATTTCCAATTAGTTCGAAATACTGTATACCTGGCATAATGTATCCTAATAGAGCACTACAGTTGGCAGCCTTGATGACTGAATATATTCTTAGTTCCGTCTCTTAAGGTACAAAATACAAAATTTGGTTGAAGTCCAATGAATAGCATGGGCGTTACATGCAGTTAAACATTGGATCTAACAGCGCGCGTAAAATCATGTTGGCAACAATGTCATGCATGTATTGGTCAGAAATAATCTGAAATAATCTGATCTATTGTTGTGCCAATTTTGAATGAAATCCATTAGTTAGTATAGAAGTTACATGCATTTTAAAATTGGACCTATCAGCAGGCTTAGAATCATGTTGGCAGCACTGACGTATATTAGTTACTCCAAATTCGTCTAGAATGCCAGGTACTATACGTGTGCAAAGTTTAGAGCTATTGGCTTGCATACTTTCTGATATATTGATATTAGGGTAAAAAAAATAGGGACAGCACATATTTACAGTTGGCAGCACTGGTTGCTCCTTAGAATACGCATAGTAATATCTGTTATCGTACACATAGCACATACGAAATTTGGTTGAAATCCAAATGATAGTATGGAAGTTACATGTATTTAAAGTTGGACCTGTCAGCAGGCTTAGAATCATGTTGGTAGCACTGACGTATATAAGTTACTCCAAATTAATATAGAATATCAGGGACTATACGTGTGCATAGTTTAAAGCTGTCGGCTTGCATAATTTCTGATATATTGGTATTTGGATAAAATAAATTAGGAGCATTTATTAACAGTTGTCAGCCCTGGTAGGTCTGAAGAATACGCTCAGTCATATCTGGTTATATACACATACAACACACGAAATTTGGTTGAATTCCAATTGATAGTATAGAACTTATATGCATTTAAAAATTGGACTTATCAGGAGGCTTATAATCATTTTGGCAACACTGCCATGTTTAGCCTCCTGGAAATTGGACTGAAATATTATGATCTGTACGTGTGCCAATTTTGAAATAGCTCCCATTCATACTTTCCAAGATATCCAACAAGGAGCTCATCTTTCAATTGCGATTTTTTAGCAGTTGGTAGCACTGACATCATTTTCAAATATGGCCGTGAGATATTCAGGTATAGATCTTTACTCCTACCAAATTTTGTTTCGATTGCTGCAGCCGTTTAGGAGTTGATAGGGGGGGGACACACACACAGCCAGACAGACAGACAGAAGGACAGACAGACAGACAGACAGACAGACACACACACATTTGCCCGATCTCATAAGTCTACTTTTTTCTCATTTTTGCAAAATGTGAAAAGTAGGCTAAAAATCAATGTAACGTGATAGTTTGTCTGTGGGTATGTATGTCTCATATGCGTTCATATACCATTCGTCCGATTGCGATGAAACTTGGGTGAGATGTTGAGTACACTCCAAGGAAGGTTTCTGACTTAGTAAATCCATTTTACAATAGGTAGCGCACGCGTAGATTCAACAAATGAGCGACGATTCGCGAAGCATTTCAACAAAGTCCCGTATGTGTTCATATACCATTCGTCCGATAGCGATGAAACTTGGGTGAGATGTTGTGTACACTTACGTGAAGGTTTCAAAATTAGTGAATATATTTCACAGTAGATATCGCACAAGTAGATTCAACAAATGAGCGACGACACGCAATGCGTTTCAACAAAGTCCCGTATGCATTCATATACCATTCGTCCGATAGCTATGAAACTTGCGTAAAATGTTGTGTACACTGCAGGGAATTTTTCTGGCTTAGTACATCCACTTTACAATAGGCAGCGCACGAGTAGATTCAACAAATGAGCTACGACGCGCTAAGCATTTCAACAAAGTCACGTTTGCGTTCATATACCATTCGTCCGATAGCGATGAAACTAGGCTGAGATTTTGTGTGCACTCCAGGGAAGGTTTCTAGCTTAGTAAATCCCTTTAAAAATAGGTAGAGCACGAGTAGAATCAACAAATGAGCGACGATGCGCGAAGCATTTCAACAAAGTCCCGTATGTGTTCATATACCATTCGTCCGATAGCTATGAAACTTGCGTAAAATGTTGTGTACACTGCAGGGAAATATTCTGGCTTAGTACATCCACTTTACAATAGGCAGCGCACGAGTAGATTCAACAAATGGGCTACGACGCGCGAAGCATTTCAACAAAGTCACGTTTGCGTTCATATACCATTCGTCCGATAGCGATGAAACTAGGCTGAGATGTGTGCACTCCAAGGAAGTTTTCTAGCTTAGTACATACATTTTACAATAGGTATCGCACCAGTAGATTCAACAAATGAGCGATGACACGCGAAGCGTTTCAACAAAGTCCCGTATAAAGTCATATACCAGTCGTCTGATAGTGATAAATGTTTGGTGAACTGTTGTGTACACTCCAGGAAAGGTTTCTGGCTAAGTAAATCCATTTTACAATACGAAGCGCACGTTTATATTCAACAAATGAGTGACTACGCGCGAAGCGTTTCGACAACGTCCCGTACACGTTCACATACCATTCACCCGATTGCGATGAAACTTGGGTGAGATGTTGTGTACACTCCAGGGAAGGTTTCTGGATGAGTACATCCATATTACAATATGTAGCGCAAGAGTAGAATCAACAAATGAGCGATGACACGCGAAGCGTTTCAACCAAGTCCCGTATGCATTCATGTACCATTCGTCCGTAGCTATGAAACTTGGGTGAGATGTTGTGTACACGTCATGGAAAATTTCTGGCTTAGTAAATCCACTATACAATATGCAGCGCACAAGTTGATTCAACAAATGAGGGACGACGCGCAAAGCGTTTCAACAAAGTCCCGAATAAGGTCATATACCATTCTGCCGTTAGCGGTGAAACTTGGGTGAAATATGGTGGACACTCCAAGGAAGGTTTCTGGCTTAGTAAATACATTTCACAGTAGGTAGCACACGAGTAGATTCGACAAATGAACGACGACATGCGGAGCGTTTCAATACAGTCCCCTATGTCTTCATATCCCATTAGTCCGATAGCGATGAAACTTGGGTGAGATGTTGTGGACACTTACGTGACGGTTTCTAACTTAGTAAATACATTTTACAGTAGGTAGCGCACGAGTAGATTCAACAAATGAGTGACGGAGCGCGAATCGTTTAAACAAAATCAGGTACGCGTTCTTATACTATTCATCCGATAGCGATGAAACATTGATCAGTTATTGTGTACCCGCCAGGGAAGGGGACTTAGTAAATCCATTTCACAATAAGTAGCGCAAGAGTAGATGCAACAAATGGGTGACGACGCGCGAAGCGTTTCAACAAAATCCCCTATTGCGTTCATATAACATTCTTCGATTGCGATGAAACCTTGATGAGTTATTGTGTACACGCCGGGGAAGGGCTTCGACTTAGTAATACATTTCTCAATAGGTAGCGCACGAGTAGATTCAACAAATGAGTGACAGCGCACGAATCGTTTAAACAAAACCCCGTATACGTGCATATACAATTCATCCGATTGCGATGAATCATTGATGAGTTATTGTGTACACGCCAGGGAAGGGTTTCGACTTAGTAAATCCATTTCACAACAGGTAGCGTACGAGTAGATTCAACAAATGAGTGACAGCGATGAAACTTTTGAAAGTTGTTGTGCACGCTTCCACGAATGGTTCTAAATTAGAAAATCCATTTTACGATAGCTTAGAGGCAGTTAACATGTTGTGTATCCAAAAGCACTTCAAGAAACAGAATTCCAACGCCAACACTTTCTTTGATTGGCATTGCAACGCATGCCGGGTACAGCTTGTCAAATCATAAAATATACTCATGAAGGAATGGCAAGGCAGATAGTTTCCATGGCAACATAGCTCAAGTCGAGACACGGCCGACTGGATTCGAGTTGCGCTCTGCACTACCGGTATAGAAAATGAGGATCCTTACTTGAAATCCCGTTAGTTCCTCAACTGCTCACACAGCACTGTCAACCGAGTTTAGCATAACAAAGACTTGACACTATTTGTCAAATACCACTCACTCACTCACTCACTCATTCATTCATCACGAAATCTCAGAAACCATCGAACGGATTGGAATGAAATTTGGTATGCAGCTTCCTCAAGGGCCGCAAATGCCCACTAAGAGAGGATGTTTGGATATTCAGGTTCTAAAGGGTGTTAAGGGGGTAGACCTGTATTTCATTGAATAGCAATATCTCCCGATTGGTTTCATTGATACTCGGCATATAAACTAATCATTAAAAATAAGAAGACACGTGTCTCAGGGTTTTTCGAAGTGGTGTATATTATGAGGTGAAAGGGGTGAAAAGTGGGGATTGAAAGATTCCTAACGGAGCGTGTATCTCTTAAACGACATAGGCGAGGAGTTTGAAACTCAGCGAAAAAAAAATCAACATAAAAAAGAAGTAAATATGTGTTTGACCGTTTTTTATAAATCCAATTCAAGGGGCCCATGGGGAGGGGTGAAATTCTGGGGGGAAACACTAAGAAAAAAGTGTCCCAACTGATTGACTGACTCACTCACTCAACAAACTCAGGGAAAAACCTGCTTTAAAGTAAGTAAATAGCTTTTCGACAGTCTTTTTTGATCAATGAAATTGAAGGGGTTCATCGGGAGGGGTGAAATTCTGAAGAAAAAAAAATTGAAAGAAAATGTCCTGACTCATTCAAGCACTCATCATCGCCCAGCTGAAAATATTGTAGTTGGAAACATGGCATTTCGGGGATATGTTCGTTGTATGTCAAAACCGTACACTAAGGGAGGATTTTTGGACATTCAGGTTCTAAAGGGGTCTTAAGGGGGTTAAACCTGCATTTCATTGAATAACAATATCTCACGAGTGGTTTCATTTGTGGATGTGATACTCGGCATATAAACTAATCATTAAAAATAAACAGATAATTGTCTAAGGGTTTTTCGATGTGGTGTATTATTATGAGATGAAAGGGGTGAAAAGTGGGGTTTGAAGGATTCCTAACGGAGCGTGTAGGCCTATCTCTTAAACGACATAGGCGAGAAATTTGAAACGCAGCGAAAAAAAATCAGCTTAAAAAGTAAGTAAATCGGCGTTCGACCGTTTTTTTTTCATAAATTAATTTAAGGAGCCAATGGGGTGGGGTGAAATTCTGGGGGAAAAAGAGAGAAAGTGTCCTTACTAACAGACTAACTCACTCACTCGTCAAACTCAGGGGAAAAGGACAGCTTAAAAAATAAGTTAATAGGTGTTCAAGCGTATTTTCATCAATCCAATTTATGGGGCCCATGAGGAGGGGTGAAATTCTGGTAAAAATAATTGAAAGAAAATGTCCTGTCTGACTCACTCACTCATCACGCCCAGCGAAAACTATTAAAGTTGGAAACATGAAATTTTGGCAATATGTTCGCTGTATGTCGAAAACGTCAACTAAGGAATGATTTTTGTTTATTCGGGTTTTATAGAGGTGTTAAGGGGGTAAACGTGAATTTCATTGAATAACGATATCTCATGAGTTGTTTCTTTGGGGATGTGATATTCGGTATATAAACTAATCATTAAAAATAATCAGACATATGTCTAAGGGTTTATCGATGTGGTGTGTATTATGAGGTGAAAGGGGATGAAAATTGGGGGTTGAGGGATTCTTAACGGAGCGAGTATCTCTGAAACGACATAGGCGAGAAGTTTGAAATTCGGCGGGAAATAACAGCTTAAAATACAAGTAAATAGGTGTTCGACCGGTTTTTCATAAATCCAATTTAAGGGGCCCTTGGAGAGGGGTGAAATTCTGGGGGGAAAACACCAGGAAAGAAAGTGTCTTTACTGATTGAATCACTTACTGACTTATGAAACTCAGGGGTAAAACAGCTTTAAATAAGTAAAGGTGTTCAACCGTTTGTTTCATAAATCCAATTTAAGGGGTTCATGGGGAGGGGTGAAATTATCAAAAATAAATGAAAGAAAATATCCTGACTGACTCACTCACTCATCATCGCCCAGCCAAAAGTATTGAAGTTAGAAACATGAAATATTGGGGATATGTTCGTTGTATGTCGAAAGCGTCCACTAAGGAAAGAGTTTTGAATATTCAGGTTCTAAAGAGGTGTTAAGGGGGGTAAACGTGCATTTCATTGAATAACAATATCTCACGAGTGGTTTCATTTGGGGATGTGATACTTGGCATATATACTAATCGTTAAAAATAAGCTGACACATGTCTAATGGTTTATCGATGTAGTGTATATTATGAGGTGAAAGGGATGAACAGTGGGGGTTGATAGATTCCTAACGGAGCGTGTATCTCTTAAACGACATAGGCGAGGAGTTTGAGACTCGGAGGAAATCAATCAGCTTAAAAGTAAATAAATAAATAAAATAAATAGATGTTCGACCGTTTTTTCATAAATGCAATTTAAGGGGCCTATGGGGAGGGGTAAAATTCTGGAAGAAAAACGTCCACTGAGGAAGGATTTTTGGATGTTCACTCTCATCGACCAACCCAAACTATTCAAGTTAGAAGAATGATATTTTGGGGATATGTTTGTTTGTTGTGTGTCGAAAACGTCTACTAAGGAGGGATTTTTGGATATTTAGGTTCTTAAGGGGTGTTAACGGGGTTAAACCTGCATTTCATTGAATAACAATATGACACGACTATGACGCGAGCGAAGCGAGTCTAAAATGAAATGGTGTGTGTCTGTGTATTACTCAATCACGCAAATACCACAGGTCCGATTTACATGAATTTTACATGGAAGTAGCTGATTTACCTGGTTAACATATAGGTTACTTTTGATTTCAATACTTTGCACTATTTAAAGATGGCGACCATTTTAGTGACGTCACTACACCCTTTGGTTTCAAACATTCAAATTTCCATTTCAAATAAAAAGTGAACGTTAAGAAATAGCAAACTTTTGATGGCATATACGAGGTTTAAAATTACATTTTCTATCCGAAAGGTATCTACAACTGTTAGCGAGTAAAACCTAAATTTGTGCTATAAAACACGGTCAACAACGAGCGGTGTAGTTGGACAAAATGTTCCATCCTTAATCTCCCTCTGCGCAGCACCTCGCCTATCCCCTGTTTTAAATGTCACCTTCTCATTTTAATTTATTTATGACGCGTAGCGAAGCACGGGTACTTCAGCTAGTTATGAGTATAAAATCTTGGCTTGTTCTAGGCCAACACAGCGTAAAAATAAAAACCTTTAATGAAGCCTCTTAATGGCATTCCAGACACATGGTTTCATTCACAAGCCTGCGTTGTAAAACGCACGTGCAGAAAGTTAGTTTCATCAATGAAATATCGGCACCACGCCGAACTCAAAACTGGTTTATACAATAAATTCAAGGCTATGAGTCTACACCTGTTATATTATGTCATCTCCCTCCAATGCTAACGGTGAATCATTCTCGCTAGCCCACAGAGGCTGCTTGTGTGCGATTTATAAAAAAAACGTAAAAATTAACATTTATATCTTACAAAAGTTCACATAACTACTTTGTTTCTTAAATAATCATTCTAAAATGTTTTATCCACTCTTTCATTCGCACACCGTAATTTGTTCTAGACCAATTCGGTTCCACATCTGCTCTTAACAATGAACAATCATTCATTACCAAAAACATCCGCTCATAAAACACACACTGTTCCAAAACAATTGATTAATAAATCTTACTAAATTATTTAACTAATTAAATCATCTCCAGAAAAATTATTTACATGTAATATGTTTATAATAATATCCATTATCTAGTGTTGCTAACGCGACACTTTCGAGATTATAACTTCTCGGTTACAATATAATTCTTAACTAAATATATACACTGGTTTTTCACATAACCATCCTTCTCTAACGTTCTGTAGTTTTAATATACTGCATACACATCGTCTTATATAGGTTTCATTACATTATCGGTATAATACAGTCGACTAATTAAGGTAAACTGTACGTGATTACATAAATTCGGGTTTAATAAAATTTAATAATTGTATTATAGACGTGAGTAGACAATCTTACTCATGTTGCATTTCCGCTGAAACCCTCCTGTTAACAGAGCTAAATCGTTAATTCACAAAAACTGGACTACTTGTATACAACGGCTCTTATCATGATACATGCCTTTATATCAAAGAACAACAATACTTTGACTTCCTTAAAATGCGGAATTCCCTCGCACGAGCACTCCATAGCTCTACAAATCCTCATATAACAATATATATGGCATAAACAATTATCATCTACTATGTTAAACTATAACGAAAAATGGATTAATTGTTATTAACATATCTTATGTAGGAACTTCTCTCAAATACTGGCATGACCCTGAGTATCATTGCACATGACTACTGGACTACAATTATACATGCGTAAATTCTTCAAACGAAACTTCAAATTGTAATGAACGATATTAGACAGTCGTTATTAACCTCCTAAAGTTTACTCCACAACAAGATAATTAACTGTTAACTCGTCTGTCGCAAATACATATAATAAAATTAATACTCCTGTCTCATTGCACTTGTCAAGCTATAAAATGTTTATCGTTGTAATATCATGTCCACAAATGACGTGATGATACACAAATAGGATAAAATAACACACATGTTATTTATAGTGTCAGATAGAATCCAATCTTGACCGGGATAAACTAGCTTTGAATTCCTAGCCAAAGATTTGAATAATCTTCTATCAAAAAGTATTTCCTCTAACATACTAAATGAACAAAGCTCTTAGCATTACCAATAATAAGATAGGTTTGTCAATGTCGTAATGTTTTTCCACTCTACACAAAGAATGTTCATAGGGATAAAGACTTCGGTCTTAACAAACGACTAGTATTTCTTAGATCGTCGATAGTTTATGTACAGTAATGATATAACAATATCATTCGATGTTTCTTCTTTTCTTGAAGTTATATGTCGTTACATTAAAGTGCTCAAATTAAATTTAATAAGAATTTAATTTGAAACTATGACACAATGACAGAATACTTGGTTTAAATGAAATTATTAAAATTCGAGAGTCGAAACGACTAATCTCCTATGAGGCAATATGATTCCTCAAACAAAATTTATTATGTCAGTTTCACAACTGATCCGTAGAATCAAATTGAAAAATAGATGAAATGCAATCATCTTCTAAATAATCTTGAAGTATAAAAATCTCAACACACATCTGAAGTGTAAAATACATAAAAGCACTGAAATACATGAAATGTGAAAATATAGAAATATGGAATAAGATCGCCGAAAATATGGAATAAGATCGCTGAAAATATGGAATAAGATCGCTGAAAATATGGAATAAGATCGCTGGCTCTGAATGTTACTAATCAAGCTCTATATAACAATTGAGATACACTAATACTTTATTCGGACGAAAACATGAAGATCAATGTAAGTATTCCCACAATACTTTAGATGTTTCCTCAGTACAAGACACTGAGATGGATCTGCATTCGAACCTCGGATCTGTGACTTCAGAGATAAGAAACGTCTCTCTCTGGAATTCACCAACATTCGCCTGGGCTCGAACGACATCCTTCTGGCAAATTCTTCTGTGTTGCTGGGCTACCCTAGCATCATGACAAATCTCTTCTGTAAAGTCTTCATTCTCCGTCGTAAATATGTATCAGCTTCATCATTTGAATATAATTATGGAAATATTCATATAAATGGTAAATGAAATGTTTACATTGCTAATTGATGTTATATTAGTTTTCGTAGACTGACGAAAATGCACAAGATGGACCGTACACTACGCCTGTATTCAAGAATACGTCGTCTAACGAAGGTCCATCGTTGTATCTTAACTCCTGTTATCGAATATGTATCTGGCGCATGACTATCTTGTTCATCATATCAACAATGTTAATTATGCTGAATGATAATGTTTGAAGAATAATAATAGGCATTCTGGTAATGTTTATGTGTTGCGCCAATATTAAAAGTTATCCGCCACTGTTCACTTGAACTGCGTTCGTCAACTTCACGTTGCAATTTATATTGATATTCAGCTTTATTTCTAACACATTTGGAAATCTAACTTTACAGGCTTATATTGTCGAAACGGTGAATATTTAAGCGCTCTACTTTTCACAATATATAGTAGGTGACCTGTTCTTAATATATATTCGCTTATTTAACTTCAAATCTCAATTATATAAGAGATATGATCAATGCAATGTTCCTCGCAACTTCACGTAGAATGGAAGTGCGGTGATCTCTCACGTTCCACCTAGCTATTCTCGCGTCTCTACAAGTCGACAGTCGTCGCACTCGGACTAAGCCTTGGGATCTCCGTTAACCCAGTAAAACACTTCCTCACTCTTCAAAGTCTGCTGGAATAAGAACCTCGATCCATGGACCTCCCCCTCCAAGTCGAATTTTTGGCGGCCATATCGATCTCCCACCATAATTTTAGCGCGTAGATTACCAATGCTTATTACTGCGTAGATTAACCGATCTGCGGTTTTTAAAATATCAGACATAATTTCTCTTAATATTCTCTTCATTACCAAATAAGAAAATCTTCTTCTAAGGGCCTAAATGCATAGTTTCATCCTATGGTGTAATTAAAGTTGATCCCGTCTCCAATAAGACCTGTTCTCATTGGCTCTGGGCTGGGATCCAATAGCATAATTTATAACAATATTTATAATATTAATGTCCAAACTCGCTGTTGCTATGCTAAAAATAGCCTTCTAGAAGCGTCCATTGTGCAACATATCACGTGATCGGGCTCTCCCACAGTCTCGAGCTTGTAACATGACACTCCCGTGTCACACTTCCAGAAATTATATTTGCTAGTTAAATTTTATCTCGGGGACGGAAAATACTCTCATTTTGTTCCTAAATAATTCAATTTACGGGGGCATTCCTCCGTCCTCTCAAGTTAAAAACAGTTGCAAATTGT
Organism: Meconema thalassinum; assembly: GCA_946902985.2. Classification (NCBI taxonomy): domain Eukaryota; kingdom Metazoa; phylum Arthropoda; class Insecta; order Orthoptera; family Tettigoniidae; genus Meconema; species Meconema thalassinum. Next base: position 335,647,747 of record OX336391.1, on the reverse strand, counting down.
TTTTAATCATTCAATTTCAAGACTTTTGATATGTCACTTGAACTCGTATATTGAATTATTTTAGCCTATTTTATTATGATACTTTTTCAAGTTTTTAGCGTTGAATATTCCTAAAATAACGTTATTTTCATCGTCAAACAACTCATAACAGTTATTCCCATAATCATTAGTTATGTGGAACGCTCTTTCTTCTTGGTTCTATTGCAGTTATCTTTATCTGACCCGTTCCTCTTCTTTTATTCTTCTCTTCTTCAACGTCTTCTTCTTCTTTTCTTGGTTCTTCAACGTATTCTTCTTCTTCTTCTTTTCTTGGTTCTGTGTAGCAGTATATCCTCTTCTCTCTTCTACTTCTTTTGGTCAACGTAAATGGTCCCTCCATATCGTCTATGAGAACCATTTCCATTACCTTCTCCTTTACTGGAGCTTGGTTTGGAATTGATACTCAAATCCTTTTTATCACCATTCCCATTTTCCTTGTCTCTTAAATCTTTAAGATATTCTTGTCCTTCCCTATGACGTTCATCATACTTCTCCTTCGTCATAATTTCATCTTGGGAGTTTCTGTTACGATTATAGTTCTGGTTATTCGTATTGTTATTCCTGTTATAATAACCATTATTATTGTATCGGTAGTGATTATTATTGTGATAATAACCACTTCTACGGTTGCCATTGCTATTATCGTTATTACGTCCTTGCTGTTGCTGATATGGACGACCTCCACGGAATCTCCTGTATCTGGGTTCTGGTCTACGATCCCGGAAATAATTATTCCTTTCAGGACCAATATTTCCCTTTTCTGGTTCTTTCGGATTGTCTGTCTGTTGTGTTTGGTCGAGATATACTGTGTTAATGTCTTTGTACTCTTGCCTTTGATTCTTCGCAACAACGTTTGGCATAGGGCTCGTGTAATCGAGTTTTCTGAGCAATTCGTCCATACTTGCTAGATCGTTGATCCCTGACGAGATAATTAGACGTCTGACTTCCACAGGGAGCATCCTGGCTATTGCGTCTATCAACTGAGCTGTAGATAACGGGGGTTGAAGAAATCTGAGCCTGGCTAACTGACTCGTGAAGAAGTCTGCGTAGCGTGTGGGAAGAGTTCCTGATTATTTCCGTGAGTATATTTCTGCGCGTAGGGAGTTTTGTGCTTCAATAGACCAAAAACGCTTTATTAGTGCTTCTGCGAATTCATCGAAGTTCATGAAGGTATATCTGAAGGCACTGAACCATTCAAGGGGCCCATCCGACAGATAGCGTTCTACGATCTTCATTTCCCTCTCTCTTGGAATATGCGCTTCGATAAAGTAATCTTTGCGATTTCTAATATACTCTATCGGTGTGAAACTATCTAGGTTGCTGAACTTGCGCGTTTTGTCTTTAAAGTTCCTTATGACTGTCACGTTTCTCGGATATGAATCCTGAAGGTTTTGTCGAAAATCTCTATTGTAACTTTCGGGCTCTTTACTCCTCTCCTCTAAACCTTCCGTAAACCTGAATAATCTTTCTTTCGGCCTAATTTCCCTTCCTTCCACTTCTAGGCTATTTCTTCTAGTCTGATTCCTCGAATCTTCAAAATCTATCTTCTCCCTTTCCTTTTCTTCTATCTCAGCGATAATCTTCTTCAGCTGTTGGCCTACTTCGGTGTTTAAGTCTTCCTTATACGTCTCAAGCTTGGCAACATCTCCTAGATTAAGATGTTGTAACTTCTTGGATACGTATTCTTCTAGTTCATTAGTTTTCTCCTCACTCATGGCATTAACGTTAGTGACAACCTTGTTTAATCGTTCCTCTATCGTTCCTTTACTCTCTAACGATTCTTTCAAAGCTTGCACATCCTGACTAGATTGAGTTCTATCTTCTACTTGCTTTTCAGTGAGCGTATCAATCAATCCTTTTACCTAAATCTGTTCTTACTTCAATAACCTCTCTATTAATTTCTACTTGGGTACTGGCTAATTTCTTTTCTATGTTATCTTGGATTTGCTTAACATGTTCCCCACTAGATTTATTCCACTTGTCTTTCCATACAACTACATTAGCTTTTAACATTGCAGCTATGTCCGCCTCAATATCTCCCTTGAGAATTTTATTATGGTCAATAACCTGTGTTCGTAAAGTTTCTACGTTACCTTTTAATTCGACCAGAGAAGCTGTAGTTTTGACCGCATCGTTAACAAAACGTGTCGTTAAAGCAGTTATATTCTGTGTACACAATTCTTTAGACGCCTCTACCTCTTGTCCAATCTTATTAATGTCCACCTGGACTTTTGTTACATCTACAAATACCGTATTGACTCTGTCTGTATTTTACCTATGTCAGACTGTACATCAGTGACATCTGACTGCATGTTATTTATGTCAACCTGAACATTAGTGACATCGGCTTGGACTGTATCTACTTTAGTTTGGACATTGGATACCTCTAACCTCACATTACCAATATCGGACTGTACATTAAACACATCCGCTTGTACTGAGTCTACTTTGGATTGGACTGTATCTACTTTACTTTGAACTGTGGATACATCTACTTGGACTGTATCTACTTTTGTTCGTACACCACTTACATCATCTTGTATCTGCTTTGAGCTGACCAGTAATCGCGTGACATTTGCAATCATTTTAGAAGCACTAGTATGTAACCCTCTAAAGAAGTCTGAACTTCCTGAATTTCAGTTTTGAAACTCTCTTTGACACTTTCAGCGACTTTATCTGTAAGAGAATCAACAACTTTAACAATCACTGTGTTAAGGTCCTCCTTTCGTTCCCGCTTCAGTTGTTCTAGGTCCCGCTTGGCTTCCTGAAATCTACCTTCAACAACATTGAAATTTGCCTTCATTTAATTTTGGACATCCTTTAAATTGCCCTGCAGTTGCTCCTTCAAATTCTGCTGCATTCTTCCTTGCAGCTTCATCTGCATCTCCTCTAACATCCTCTTTACATCTTCACTTGCCATTACAATAACACTTTATATAATGCTGTAGAGACATAAACAATAACAGAGCAAAATAACAACATCTGAGCAACGTTCTATTCCATATATATTTTTGAGCACCTTAATGTCTAAAAGTAACTTAAAATTACCTTAGCATTAACTTAAAGTAAACCCTATGGTGAATAAACTCACTCAAAATGTTCGTTCTCCTGCGATTCACTTTAAATACACTGCCACAAAGAAAAATTCTACCATTACAATCATCAAAACAAGTTAGCTTTAGTTTTACACATGACCTTAGCAATCGTCATGTACCGGTGAAATAAAATAGATATCAGATCGTAGGTCGTTTTTCGAAACAGTCTACCTACTACACCTCTCTCAGGTTTCTAAGATCTGATCTTTATCTGAGTGTAACCTTCCTAATATAAATTTAAATTAAGCCTATATAATTACACTCATATCCATCCGAAATTGGATAAGACATCCCACAAGTCAGGTAATTATTTATTTCACTAGAAATGTTCAAACCAACTTCCTTTAGAGACACTATGAAAGTAGTAGGGCTAAGCCGGTTCTGGACAGATTTCAAGGTCATCCATGGTTTCTAGTGGTCACGTGCCCCCCAGGCGTTCCCTGGGGGGCTTGGGGGAGGGGAGGGGAAAGAGTGGAAGGTCTGGCTTGGAAGCAGACCCAGTTGTTAGCCGTCCTGTGTTGGCCAGCCAACTGACTGAGCTGGCTGGTGTGCATTGCCTATATAGCTTGTGGATGGAAGTGGGGGTGGGGACCGGTTCGGGCGACTGTCGAAGGTAGTCGAATGTGACCGAGTGTAACTTAGAGTAGTAGAACAATGCGATGGCCGGGGCTGTAGGTATCAATCAATAAAGACCTAATAATAATAAATATTCCATTAAGCATGGTTACTAATATGAATAATACGAAATACTAAATGTCCCCTAGAGATCTATGTATGGTAGAAATGTAGAGGTATATGGACTGTTGTTAACCCATGACGAGCTGTCGTGTGAGGGATTCGAACCCTCGCTTCCTGTTGAGGAAATTCGAACTTAAGTCGAACGCCTTAGACCGCTCGGCCAACCCGACAAGGAAAGGTTAAGAGGATGAAATAAAAACAAGGCTCATTATACAAGATCAGATTTATTAATCCATAAATTAAAGGAGGAATTGAAACCTAACCATTTGACATAGAGTTTATTACCCTGTCTTTTGTGAGCCCCTGTAACATCTCCCTGATATAATAACGTGCGAGCAGCTACGCATTCTCAATGGTTGTGAGCCCTGGGGCGAGCGGTTATTTGTGGGCGCTGTTTGTGGGTCCCTGTGCGAACGGAATACTTATGAACACTGTTTGGGAGACCCTGATATAAAAACGTGCGAGCAGCTACGCATTCTCAATGGTTGTGAGCCCTGGGGCGAGCGGTTATTTGTGGGCGCTGTTTGTGGGTCCCTGTGCGAACGGAATACTTATGAACACTGTTTGGGAGACCATGATATAATAACGTGCGAGCAGCTACGCATTCTCAATGGTTGTGAGCCCTGGGGCGAGCGGCTATTTTTGGGTGCTGTTTGTGGGTCCCTGTGCGAACGGAATACTTTTGAACACTGTTTGGGAGACCCTGATATAAAAACGTGCGAGCAGCTACGCATTCTCAATGGTTGTGATCCCTGGGGCGAGCGGTTATTTGTGGGCGCTGTTTGTGGGTCCCTGTGCGAACGGAATACTTATGAACACTGTTTGGGAGACCCTGATATAAGAACGTGCGAGCAGCTACGCATTCTCAATGGTTGTGAGCCCTGGGGCGAGCGGTTATTTGTGGGCGCTGTTTGTGGGTCCCTGTGCGAACGGAATACTTATGAACACTGTTTGGGAGACCCTGATATAAGAACGTGCGAGCAGCTACGCATTCTCAATGGTTGTGAAGCCCCTGGAGCGAGCGGTTACTCGTTGTAGCTGGATGTGAACTCCTGTGACATCTCAGTGCGAAAATAATTCATCATCTTCTTTTAGTAACTAGAGCCTCGTTACTAAATATGGTCACCACGCCCTACGCATTAGCCTCTATATATGTAACAAGTGAATCCACTTGGAGCTGTTCAGTTGCTAGTGTGGTGTACTGCTATGCGTTTGGTGAGTACTATAGTTAACCAATCTGTAACTTTTAGACATCACTTTTCTAACCCAAGTCATTGGATATATATGCAACAAAACACAGTCATCGCAGTCAAATATATAACAAAACATATAATGAATGAGGCATTTTGATCATCAACTCCGTATACTGGAGATGTGTTGTATTATCATAGGGAGGTGTGATACAACGCGGTTATTAGTTCCATGTATGTTAACGCGGTTAATCATCTGTGTTCGGTTAAACTATGGATAACTTGGTCATCAACCCCGTATACTGGAGATGTGTTGTATTATTATCATAGGGAGGTGTGATACAACGCGGTTATTAGTTCCATGTATGTTAACGCGGTTAATCATCTGTGTTCGGTTATACTATGGATAACTTGGTCATCAACCCCGTATACTGGAGATGCGTGTTGTATTATTATCATAGGGAGGTGTGATACAACGCGGTTATTAGTTCCATGTATGTTAACGCGGTTAATCATCTGTGTTCGGTTATACTATGGATAACTTGGTCATCAACCCCGTATACTGGAGATGTGTTGTATTATTATCATAGGGAGGTGTGATACAACGCGGTTATTAGTTCCATGTATGTTAACGCGGTTAATCATCTGTGTTCGGTTATACTATGGATAACTTGATCATCAACCCCGTATACTGGAGATGTGTTGTATTATTATCATAGGGAGGTGTGATACAACGCGGTTATTAGTTCCATGTATGTTAACGCGGTTAATCATCTGTGTTCGGTTATACTATGGATAACTTGGTCATCAACCCCGTATACTGGAGATGTGTGTTGTATAATCATCAATTACACGGCCGAACTCCCCCTGGGTTCTTTGATATGTGAACATTGAATGACATGCGTGTTGTAATTTTTGCCGCCTTTCAAAAAATCCCTTACCACAGCTAAGAGCTAACCTGCAAGCTTGGGGTTGGTAGTCCGATACAATAACCACTCACCCACCGTGGCAAGCTATCAATCAATAATTATCTAATAATAAATATTCCATTTATCAACTACACGGCCGAACTCCCCCTGTGACATCATCCACGGTCTCAGGACGTGGCGGCCATCTTGCACATTAGCCACTGCGCCAGCTCTGACTGTTCCCTCCATAAGAATAACATAGAGTAGTTGCGCGAGGCGGCCATCTTGCACATTAGCTCCTGCGATAGCTTCGGTCTATTATACTTACCATCTAAACATCTAGTAAGGAAATAGCAATGTTTGATGATTATATAGGACTTGAAAATAAATAAAACAAAAGGACAATACATACTAGTTCTTTATTTACAATATTTGACATACACATAGACATGTTTTGATTCACAGATATTAGCGAACACATGAACAATGGTTTACTCATTAAGGGCGTAATGGCCCCATGGCAAGCTTGTGAGGTGATCATTTACCCATGAACGTTTATCATCAAACAAAAGCAACGAGCGTCGCATTTGCTCGACAAGAAACACTTCATGGGTACGGGACGTTAGACGTGCCTGTTTCGCATACTGTTCAGTGGGATTATATAATGCCTCACGATAACGAGCCATGCATAACGTTCGTATGACACTGGAGCGGACCCCCTTGGCTCGACTGACATGTCTTGAACTGTCGCAAGTATAGCAGTACATTTTTGATGCTAGACCTAAAAATTCTGTCATCACATCGACGCCACATTCATCTTTCATGAGCCCCATAACTTTATTGTTTTGAGGTAACAAGCCAAAGATGTTACCATCAGGAAAAGAGGACGTATCGAAATGCTCAGGATGGTCACGCATCACCTGATAAACGTCTGTTGCTTTAACCTGATATACGTAACTATCGGTATCAGTGTAAACAAGATGAACATCCTTAAAATAGCGACGAGCAAACCCATAATGAAAGTCATACATGGTTAATTTTGTTAACTCCAAAATAGTCATCCCTAAATAAATAGGTTTATTGTAAAGAATTTCAACCTTTCCTAATTCGACGGTAGCCAATGCATCAGTAATAATTTTCATGGTTTTAAAATGGGGCTTGGCAACATATTTCCGAGCTCCATACCTACCTTCCCACGAATTAACTAAATGGATGGACCGGTGTTTGCGTACATTTTCAAACGTTTTTCCGTAAGCTGCATTATTCATCAATTTAAAAAAAATAATTTCAAAAGGTGGGTAGCACGCTGCCGATGGTGAGTATTCAGGTCCATGTAAGGCTTCAACCACGCCTTTTGTGTAAACGATACAATACGATGGATCTTACTCAACACGAGTCCATACGTTAAGCATTGTAAAAGCACTTGGATGTGAATCACATACCTTGTTTTAGGAAGAAGCGTTCCCAGTAACTTTGGATGTTTTGAGCTCGAATTTGGAGGAATCCTACGCTCGACACAGAACGGTAAATCAGCGTGATCGTCATGCACATGTGCAGGGCATTGTATATCCACTTCCAGGACAAAGCCAATTTCTTTTTGACGAGCAGCGTTGAACACGTCAAAGCGTTCGATTTCCTCGTTACTGAGCCATACAAAATCTTTATACGGGAGTGGTTGACTCATAGCATAGCCGTATAAATTATTTATATCGTAGTGTGTTAAATAGGAAATGGGCTGCTGGGCATTATACGTTGACATGTAAGGATGATTGGCATGGACATGTCTTTGAACAAGGGAAACAAATCCTCCACGAATACCCTTTTCAAAAAATAATAACATGTCAATATCTACAAGTAAATCCAACTCGATACCTGTGTACAATAACATGGCATCCCATGATAAACCCGGTGCTGTATAATAGTGACACGGGTCCAGCTTGTAAATCTGTATACACATGCGACGGAATATCTCAAAAATATCCGTTAATAGCAAGGTATCCACAGTGAGATACAGATCAGCATTTTCACCTAGGGTGGTACAACCAAAGGTATCCCACACGTTACAGGCGTGGATATAATCGGTATCAGTAATGGTAGTATTATGCAACGTGCTAAAAATGCATCCTGTGGAGGTAAATGCGTTTCGTCCAAGGAAGACCAACTGTTGGTATATTCATAAGGATAAACGCCCTTCCGGATGCAAAGTTTGAATTTAGCATCATCCGAAAAATGGTTTCGTGTAAAGTGCAATTCATCGGGTGAAATGCCCTTGACCAAGGCTTCTAACGAAGAGGCTATAAATCGATAGGAATCGAGAAACCGAAGTGATATACCCTGGTAATGTATAGAAAAGGAAATAAACCGCTCATGATTTTGCGGAATAATGGAAAAATGTTCCTTGTCTAATGTGGCAAACTCACGAATAATAAAGTGGGAGTCAAAATTGGTGAGACCGTGAAAAAAGACGGGTATATACTTTGCTGCACGAAACGTTAAATTACACGTGTTGTGTGCAGCTCCTCGATAGACGCCCGTGTAATGACAATGGTCGCGCACTTTAATGTCGTCAGGTAAAATAGGCTTCTGACAAATATGACACGTTGTTGCCGTATCATGATGTATCATTTCGTCTAGCGTCATCAGTATGGGCTTGGGAATTTGAAGAAGCTGATGGACATGCTCAGCTAACTGTTTCAGTTCCTGTAACAACCACTGAATACAGGTAGGTCCTCGAAACAATTTGAAATAGGATTGACTTGGATCATAGGAACAAACAACTTGAAAGGCCACAGAAAACGGAGTATGTCTTTGAATATCATCTGTGTATGAGGAAGACGGATTCGGTGGACACCGCTGAATGGGGGTAGTTAGAGTTTCAATGTCTGCATACACAGTATAGGCCACTGGATCCATGCGATGGAAGTTTTTGAATTTCATTTTTGCCTCTTTTGGTTTTGGAAATGTAATTTTAACTGCTGGCTGAGTAGAACAATCAACTGTGTGGCTATCCAGCTTGATCTGCGTTGAAAAGTACTGCAAACACCGTTCACAAATAAATGTTTTATGGTGTCTAGATGAAAGTTGACCTCCAACAAGCCTGGAGAGGTTTTTAATTAAACAATAGTGACTTGTTTGCTCATTAGAAATGTATAATAAATTTATATGGTGTACCTTCTGCTGCTGCGTACAATAAAGCGGTCCAATAACCGTATTCTTATCAAGTCCATAAATCATAAAGGAAAAATGAGGATTAAGACTTTCAAATTTAGCCATACAGGTAAGTTCCATAGGAAATGAAATAGTTGCAAAGTTGAGCGTGGAGAGTAACCTGTTAAACATGACCGTGTATGAGGATGTTAAACTAACATGACGTTGAACAGGGGCTAGAAATGCAGCCATGCACCACAAAAAGCAATAGTCGTCCTCATTTTGAATGTTGAGAACGGCTTTTCTACGTTGAACAGGAAGAGGAAGTGGAAAATACAGAGAACCTGAATTTAAGGGATCAAAGCAACATACATTGACTTGTAGAAACGGGATGACCTCGAGCGATTTTCCACTTTCACCTTCAAGAAAGGCGTCAAACTTAGACACCAAAGCGTCAACGACATGTTCGTTATACCAAGCTTCCCTGTCATCCGTCCGATAACATGGTCTCATTTTTGTTGTCAAATAAATGGTTTCCCGTTTTTCATCTCCACTGACTTTAAAAAATACAAAGGTACACGCTAATTCTGTGTTCACCTTTAATGCTGTGAAGCGCACAAAAAGAGTGATAAATTGTAATAAAAAAAACGGGTAAACATGCTTGTAAAAACAATTTTGGATGTAAAATTTTGTTGACATTGTATATTCGTCCACTGCACAGTCGTGTTTGAAAGCAGTCACGAACATTTTCCCAAACAAGTGGCACCATGAGGTTATTTTCTAATAAACACTTACAATAATAGTCAACTGCTATTTCTCTGGTATTAAATGGTTTTGTTAGAGGTGGAACAGCGAGGCCATCTGCTCATACACGATGTGACAAAGAGTTAAATGTTATCCGCTTCAAAGAGGACTAGGCATGCATTATTGTGCATGCCTAAATACTTCAATACCAAGGGGCGTGAATTTAACGTTGCCAGCGTCTCGTTGGATATGCTGGCAAATCGACTTGGTAGAAACACCATAAACTCTTGGCAATGACAAAGAAGTCTGGTGCCGAATCGTGTCTCAATTCTCTGCAGACTCTCTACAGGGAACGGCTGGTTAACTGGGAGATCCCTTAGTCTTCTTGTTTCCAATCCAGCCTGGGCCCCTATTTTGTTTAACTGTTGGAGAGCATCCATGTTAACTATAAAAAAGATAGCCCCCATATAGTCTATAATCATCTACTAACAGTTGAATAATGATAAGAAAACACAAAACGTTAACTCACCTTGTACAGAGCAGAACGATGTTCACGCCAAAAGAGACTTGATGCAAGTGAGATTGGGTGCGACCCTTACACCTGTATATATAACAGCTTCGTGGGTGTGCTCACCAGTGTGGAAAGGGGGGGGGTATAATTATAACAAAGTTATTAACTGCAACCCGACCGCTACTATGTATGAGCACCGTGCTCTACAGTGTGGAAGGGGGATATCATTTTAACAAAGTTATTTACTGCAACCCGACCGCTACTATGTATGGGCACCGTGCTCTACAGTGCAGAGGGGGATATAATTATACCAAAGTTATTTACTACAACCCGACCGTATGGGGCACCGTGCTCTACGCGCAGCGTGGTGACCGAAGGTTACATTACCGTCATTGGTGACCATGATATATTGATAGTGCGGAAGTAATTCATCATCTTCACTTAGTAACTGGAGCTGCAAGCCTCCGAAGGCCCGCCACTATGTATGGACACCGTGCTCTACGCGCAAGCTCCTATATGTAAGGAGTGAAGCCGGTTTGAGCTGATCATTCGCTAGTTTGGTGTGCTAGGAAACAACCAAGCAAGATTTTGCTGCTAAATATATATATTTCTTGTGTGAGTGTTGTGGAATAACTAATTCGTTTTTATCTTTTACTGGTACGCATTCAAGCAACAACGTTTGGTGAGTACTATGGCTAACCAATCTGAAACTTTTAGACAACACTTTTCTGACCCAAGTCACTGGATATATGCAACAAAACATGGTCATCGCAGTCAAATATATAACAAAACATATAATGAATTTCGTACTACATCTACATACACTAACTACTTGAACAGTACCTTCAAAGAATGGCCATTACACTATATTTTATCACATCACACAACTCGATTTGACTACCAACTTCATTATTCTATGGGGCAAGACACCATCATTTTCCCACGACAATTCAATGAGTTACAGTGTGTGACGTACATTAACGACTACCACATTCCTGACACAAATGACACGTACGAAAATAGTGACGGTGAAATTGACTACATTAATTGTCACAAGTTGTGTTTAAAATGTTTTGTTTTATGCTATGGATTAGACCTTGCTATGGAAGATGATGAAGATCCAGATAGTAACAACACTGACGACACGCTTCCCCTCCATACTAATATCCACAATCAAAGTTATTTTGTAAAACATAAAAATTGGAAGTATCTCTTAGACGATTTGACTGAGGAGGACATATATTGGTGCCATAAATGTACAAAACCCAAATTTGTTACAAGATGTGTATTCCCAGATGGAAGTAAAACGGATATAATATATCCAAACACCAATGATTACTTATATTCTTCATACATTTACTCAGTTGGTCAAGTTACTTTCCATCCTACAAACCAACTAACATCTCTCAGAAGTAGATATCATCCCTACTAAAAGGTAAGTTATATTTATTGTATGCCAGATTTACCACAAACCTTCCAAACTCAAATTGCAATAGCTTTTTCTCTAAAATGGAATTTCATTCCAGTGTAAACAACAACCTCGCGGAGATGATATAGAGGAAGAGGCAGTAACAACGCCTACGCTTGCCACTAGTTTTACTTCAGTGAGGAGTCCAGCTCATCAAGATACCATCCCCATCGCAACACCATACACATCACAACACCATTCACATCGCAACAACGTAAAAACTTATATATAGCTTTTTGATTACTATGAGTTTTTTTAATAAACAAAAAAAGTTTGACTTTTGAGTTTTTGATTTAACTATTGGTTACATGCATGCTACCCCAAGTATGAGTTAGAAAAAAAACATATATTTTAGTTCATTTCTTTATTGGCATCGTTTGCACATCAACATGTTACCACTTGTTTAACATAAGGTAAGAATAGTGTAGAGTTTATTTTTGCTTTGTTCTTGGTCCTTTCATATGTTTTGTTTGTAAACGTCCACCACTCAACACGAGCTTCCCCTTCATAGCACCTGCTACCACAAGGGCCGCCATTTTTTCTGCAACAGATGTAGAAGGTGACGTCACACGTTCCATAGCCTTTCTCAAAAGTATCTGGTCGGCGACACGTCTTAGTTCAGAGATGTTGTTCTCACGCTTTGATGTTCTGTACGCTAGATCATGCTGCTTGCCAGCTGCGTCTAAAGCATTAATTCCAGGATCACCACGTGCCAGTCGAACGTCTAACTTTGTACCAGGGCCACAGTATTGATAACCAGGTAAGTGCAGCTCAAAGGGTAAAAGATCTATGACTTTGTCAATGAGACCGTGAGCAGTAGAGATCCGGCATTTTTTTTCAGTCGGTGACGCACATGTTGATTCTTTTTCCGCTGCTGCGGAGGTTGCTTCTTTCTTACCATCACATCCGTGGAATGAAGACGCATTGTCGTTGCATGAGGTTTTATGTCCATGATACAGTTTAATTAACTGACACGTTCTACAATTTTGAACTGATGGCATTTTGGAAATGTACACTTGTTGATGATGTTCATAATCAGTGCACGGTTGAAGTTCACACAACACAGGATCCCGTGTCCAATCACTCGGCACACTATCCCAAATCTCCTTTACAGCATTTGACGCAACATAAAACAAAAACGCTTTGGGTAAAGCATTTAGTTCTTCTAGGGTAAAATTGTTCAGTTTTTTCTTACAAGCGAAATACACACATCAAAAAAAGTTTTGCATCACCTCGGTTCCAAGAGTTCCGGAACCTTTAAATACAAAGGGAATAGAGATCAACACAAACAACATTTCAGCTCGTTTTATTGCTCATGAGACCCACACATTGCATGTTGTACCATCATACAGCTAGACTTTCAGCATTTGTGGTCCAGATTGCAGTACACACCACTACCTCTAATACCCAGTAGCACGTCCTCTTGCATTGATGCATGCCTGTATTCGTCGTGGCATACTATCCACAAGTTCATCAAGACACTGTTGGTCCAAATTGTCCCACTCCTCAACGACAATTCGGCGTAAATCTCTCAGAGTGGTTGGTGGGTCAAGACGTCCATAAACAGCCCTTTTCAACATATCCCAGGCATGTTCGATAGGGTTCATGTCTGGCGAACATGCTGGCCACTGTAGTCGAGCGATGTCGTTATCTTGAAGGAACGCATTCACAGGATGTGCACGATGAGGTCGAGAATTGTCGTCCATGAAGACAAATGCCTCTCCAATATTCTGCCGATATGGGTGCACTATGGGTCGGAGGATGTCATTCAGGTATCGTAAAGCCGTTTCGGAGCCTTCCATGACCACCAGTGGCGTACGTCGGCCCCACATAATGCCACCCCAAAACATCAGGGAACCACCACCTTGCTGCACTCGCTGGACAGTGTGTCTAAGACGTTCAGCCTGACCAGGGTGCCTCCAAACACGTCTCCGACGATTGTCTGGTTGAAGGCATATGCGACACTCATCGGTGAAGAGAACGTGATGCCAATTCTGTGGGGTCCATTCAGCATGTTGTTGGGCCCATCTGTACCGCGCTGCATGGTGTCGGGGTTGCAAAGCTGGACCTCGCCATGGACGTCGGGAGTGAAGTTGCGCATCATGCAGCCTATTGCGCACAGTTTGAGTTGAAACACGACGTCCTGTGGCTGAACGAAACGCATTATTCAACATGGTGGCATTGCTGTCAGGGTTCCTCCGAGCGGCAATCCGTAAGTAGCGGTCATCCACTACAGTAGTAGCCCTTGGGCGGCCTGAGCGAGGCCTGTCATCGACAGTTCCTGTATCTCTGTACCTCCTCCATGTCCGAACAACATCGCTTTGGTTCACTCTGAGACGCCTGGAAACTTCCCTTGTTGAGAGCCCTTCTTGACACAAAGTAACAATGCGGACGCGATCGAACTGCGGTATTGACCTTCTAGGCATGGTAGAACTACAGACAACATGAGCAGCGTACCTTCGTCCTGGTGGAATGACTGGAACTGATCGGCTGTCGTACCCCCTCCGTCTAATAGGCCCTGCTCATGCATGGTTGTTTACATCTTTGAGCAGTTTTAGTGACATCTATGAACAGTCAAAGGGACTGTATCTTTGATACAATATACACAGTCAACGTCTATATGCCGGAGATCTGGGAACCGAGGTGATGCAAAACTTTTTTTGATGTGTGTACTTAACAATAGCCCGTTCAATGGGGTTAGATTTTAAGCCTTCAATGGTAGCCATTATACACACAGACACGTCTGTATTAGACATACGTCTCTGTCTCACTGTTCTGGTCTGCATTCATGCCCAAGGTTTTACACTCATTTTCCAGGTACCGACATGCACTGCGACTTAGCCAATCAAAGAGTTTCGATACGTGTAGGAGTGTCTTTTTTTGTACACGTTCACCAGGCTCATATAAGGTGTGTAGTGCAGGACATCCCATTTCGTGTAGATCGATGAGTTTACAAGTTGGAGAAACATACTGACGTAACCATTCCTTTTTTTCACCTCCTATTACAAAAATAGTGTTGGCACCGAACAAATAGGCTTTTAATACAAACAGTAGATAGTTATAAGGAATGTTTCCTTGATTCCAGTTCAATCCTAAATGACGTTGCAGCCACTCTGTTTGTCTTCTATCCTCGTCCGACTGCATGTACAAGGGAAACGGTGGTTCAAAAGTGAAAGCACTTACTGTGGGCGTCCACATGGTTGTGCAATCTATAATTGCAACGTCCTTGAAAACAAACGTATTTTCATTGACTTTGAAGCCTTGCATATCGACAATCAATGTTCTAGACATGGTTACTGCTCGCGGATACACACTCATTTCTTCACCAGTGCTTTCTGCCAACTAATCCATCTCTACCTATAGTCCTACTAGTTAAGGGGTTGGAAAAGGAACTGGGTTTGCTAAAGGGATAAAAAACAACATAAAATGGTTTATACTACTTTATTTGCAAAAAGATCAGAACATTGTTTTTCAATCTTTTATCATAGGATTTAGTCCAGGGCTCTGCAGCCAAACTTCTATTTATACTCTGGTCACCATATTGGACAGCGGCTGATAATACATTTGCGTCTCGTGAACAATCAGGCAATAGGCTGTTGTTTTTTCTGGAATAACTACAGACGTTTCAAATTCTAACCGGATATCGATAGTTGTTTCCTTCATCGACTCCTCCAAATACGAACAGTCCATCACCACCAGAGGTGATTTGGTTTTAAAGTCTTGCGAGGATAATAGCGGACATGCTTCTTTCTGATAATAGGAGGACTGAAAGTTTGTAAACATGTCGTAGAGCTTACCATATTTGTTCTTGGTAAAGTTTAAATCCATTCCTTCATAGGGGAAGGTAACTCCGTTCAGGAAGAGTCGTATATTTCGCAATTGGATGTGATCAAATTGTGATGCATCTTTATTCTGTTGATATTTGCGATCTGTTTGAAATCCAACCATGACGTAGAGAGGTCGCTCTGTGTACCGTGAGGTTTTTATAGACCAAGTATGTGTATCAGTGAGTGGTAATACCGGGTACTCATGCAGCTCCCAGCTTCTAAATTGTATGGGTAAAGCTGTATCCTTCTCCACAATCTTGAGCAGACTCAATTCTTTCTGGTCAGAGAGAGTCACGTGCGGTACTTTCCATAGAATTCGTTGCAATAAAATTTTTGAATCTATTGCAGCTCCATCAGCACCCTTCAGCGCATTATAATCGCTCCTATCTCGAACAAGAATCAGATCCTGTCTTGCGTTCACAACGACGCGCTTATGGTCCTCTGCAAAGCCTAATATTAATTTTAGGGGTAAATGACCGGTAAATGTACCATCACCATTAACCATCCAGTCGTTTGTCGAGTCAGGACACCAACCGGCCATACGAAACGCTTTACTCTCCTCGCTTCCGTACGAGGGATAAAGTTTCATAGCGCTTGTTATACCAACATTTCGAGTCGTATCCACTTCGATTCCGTTGATGATGTAGCGAACCTCGGAAAACAAAAAGGCCAGCGCATGGTTAGCCAACTTTGACGTTGTCGGAATGGTACCATCTGATTTGGTGAGTTGACCTTCAATCTGGATGTAACTTTCATGGGGTAGGGTGTAGATATCTTGTTGATTAATGGTAATACGAATTTCGTCATTGTTATTTAGACCCTGAGTGTACGGTTGATAGGAATGGTGTTCAATTCTTACAATACCCTCCTGTACTTCGACCGGGTTGGTCACGTCGAGGATCGAATTCATGACGTACGGTGTAACCCAGTTGTTGTAAGATCTGCTTGTTGACACGTGTTAACCTGGACACGCGTTGAGAACAACTAACACCCACCCTCAATGGTGTTGTTGCTTTATACACTTGTTTCATGCTGGCTTCAGATACAATTAGTTGGTCACAGGTGTATGAGGGTCTAATTCGATGAGACGTTGGTTTCTATTCACTAGTCTCAAGGTAATATTCCTGATGTGGGTCACACTTACAGGGTGATAGAGCACCACCGACGGGTTTTCGCGGATGATATAACCACCAGGTGAAGTAACAATAAAATCATAAAGCGAATGCGAGGGATCTTGATTGGTGTAGACGTCTGTAATAATATTACACGTGACAGATATGTGATGATCTTCAATTATTTTCACCGGTTGGTCAGACTTGTGTATCACGTTTGGTACTAACACTTGTGGTGAATAGCCTAACAATGACCCAATCGAATCTGGTTGAGATTTAAAATCAATCCTAAAAGAAGAAAGAATACTGCAGCGATGTGTCACGTTGTTGGCTATGAGTTCAAACTTGCGTGTCCCGTCCAGAAATGCTTTTAGACTAAATTCCTTGGTGAGAGTTGTGTAGATGTGATCGTGAATATCATCTACGGTGTAGCTGCCAGACGGTAGAGTTAACACATAGTCATCGTAGTAGAACTTATCATTGACGTCTTCAATTATGTTGCAGATTCTATTATAGCCTTCAAACGAAACAAGTCCCAGCACGTAGGGTCGTTGTCCCAATTCAATTGGAGGATAAAAGTCAACAGTTACTTCGGCTCCTTGTCCGTGCACTGTAAACGCTCTACTTTCTGCCATTATACTGCTCACGTTACCACCTGCGCTGAGTCTTATATTGAAAGGTCAGACATAGGCGACCACAGTGTTGAGTGTTAAAAGTTTGTACTCGTTTCACATTATAGTTTATTGTTGCACTGCTTCCGAAATAGCGAACAAGCTCTATCGGCGGAGGAAGGTTTCCAAAACTGTCAAAGTACCACACGGTACAACCATGCTTGACGTAGGCCACGTAATGTGTTCCCGGTCCATGACTGTCATCCAAATTAATAACTGCACTCTCACGCTTCCAAGGTTGAGGAGGTAATTGGTTGCGCATAAATACACCTCTAAAGTGTGCAATTTTCAACTGTTTTGCATATTTTATGACTTCTCCGTGTGTCATAGCTCGCCGGGGCAGTGCATCAATTAAGCGTTTTTTGGCGACATGTAAATGCCAAGTCCTTTTTTATAGGGTGCTAGCTTCATGTTCACACCCTTGCCACGCAGTGCTATAGCTTCCATCGTTTTATTGTGCCTCTCACTTTCCTTCAACTGTTGCTTCGCTTCCTCGACAGCTTTCACCGTTCGCGCTACCGCACTTGCTCCACCAAGAAGTGAACCCAGGGCTGCCAGTTCAGCGAATAGTGCGGGTAAAAATCCGCCACGTTTTGGTACAGGAATAACTCGAGCACGTTTTTTAAAACTTAGTTTACTTTTGGAATTCGCATGCAATCGTGCTGCTCGGAGAGCTTTTTTAATGGCCAACTCGCTATTGGTTTCTCCACGCGAAGCCTGACGTGCCGCATGGAGAATAGCTTTAAAGCCTCCCTTTCTTGACAACGTCTTCCTCTTCTTCACCACATATCTCTGTTTCACCATCGCGACCAAGGAAGAAGACAACCTCACAGTATAAAGGATAGACAACAACTAACGCTCTTCAGGAAGAGAGCCTGCAATTATTTAATCGATGGTGGCGGTATATTCGAGTTCTATATACAGCGGAAAATCATTCATTGATTTTCCCGCCTCTTTTTCTTCAGACGACAGTTTCAGTTGAAAGGATAATTTGTCCTCGGCTTTCACCGCATGTTCGATGAGTGATGATATAACACTACCGTTTAATAGTAGCTCTAAATGTTTGAAATCCGGTGTATACTCGATAACACGAATGGCACCATCATACGGTAAACGGTAATTGCTATGCCCCGAACGTAGTATATAGGTGAGGTTACTGGGGTCTTCAACCGGTTGTCGGTTTACAATGTGAACCAAAAATAAGTTTGGCATTGTTTTAATGAAAAGCGATAATCGTTGTTCCAAAAATCGTTTAGTCGTCACGTCATGAGGATGTACAGGATCGGCAACATCGGCTATTCGTTTTCGCTTCATCTGTAGAGCGTTCTCTCTGATTTCCCACACCTTCTCTATTTCAGAGAACAAATACCGTTTTGTACAAGCATCTTGATCATCCTCCGGATCGGCCACGTGTACAAGGCGTGTATTATTCACTGTATAACCATTTACTGTTAGGAATGGTACAAAACGGCGTAATTCTTTCACCTTGTTATCTACATAATCCTTTCTAGCAGCGTCCGTGTCGTTGGTTGGAAGAGCTAGCTGAGTGATTCGACGTTGGTGTACATCATAGTCTTCCTCTTTTGTTAACACCACAGCATTGGTTAACATATAGGCTTTGGTGCACACATCTTGATTGTTTACGGGGTCTGCAACGCCCATGATACGTTTATTCTGTGCTTCATAGTCTCCCTTGATACGCCGCAAGCGATAATAATCTACATACTTTTTTGAACATGCGTCCGAAGCTAATTGTGGTTCTGTTATATTGGTTAATCGCTTTCCATTAAAGTCGTAATGACCATCCGTTGTGCGTGGCAGTGCATTTGCATCGACATATCGTTTATTAGCCGGATCTGTATCATGTTTTGGATCGTTTATCGAAGCAGATGGCTCATTTCCTTTCTTTGTTTTATGTGTTCTCCCAAAGGCATCCATGGTTACACTAGATCTGAAACAGCCACATGCTTCATGTATATAGAGACCACCTCTTCCCGATTCACGTTCAGTCGATATGCAGATTATTAAGCAACAACATTCACTTCCGGTGGGGGATTTGGTTTCTCGCCTCTTCTCGACAACGTCCGAACGCCGCCACGGTTCACTCTTCCCGTCTTCCATTCGCTGTCTCATCGCCGGACCATCGGGATGTGGAAAAACCAATCTTCTGCTTACCTTAATCACCTCCTTAAACGGAGTACGATTTCAAAATATCTACATTTTTGCCAAGTCGCTCTATCAGCCTCTTTATGTGTTCTTGCAACAAGTCATGTCGGGTCTTCGCAATAACATGGGTTACTTCACATTCCCCGCGCACGAAGATGTCGTCTCACCGGATCATGTTCGCCCGAATTCGCTCATGATTTTTGATGATGTGTCCACAGAACGACAGGCTATCATTCAAACCTATTTTACCATGGGACGTCATAAATATATTGATTGTTTTTATCTCGCTCAAACCTATTCCCGAATACCCAAACAGCTCATTCGCGACAATGCCAACGTGATTGTTCTCTTCCGGCAGGATGAACGCAACATGCGTCACGTCTACGATGATCACGTGAACCCAGACATGACCTTCCCAGCCTTTACACAGTTGTGTGCCACATGTTGGAATGCTCATCACCACGGTTGCCTCGTTATCGATAAGCAGAGTGATATCAACAACGGACGCTACCGCATGGGGTTTGATCATTTTATACGTATTTAAGGCACTGCATGACTTTTTCAAACGTCATTTATTCAGCTAGCATGGCAACAGCAGGAAGTCAATTAAAGAAACACATTATCCGTGCGCAAAATAATATTCGACGCAAGTTCCGTGAACTGAAACGCACGCATGCTGATAGTGAGCTGTTGATCGCGAAACATTTGAAATCACCTCTGGAAGCCGTGTTAAAGGGAACATCACAGTCCAATAAGCCAAATACAGTATCAAAAGGAACACAAACAATCGAGGAGGAAGAACAAGAAGAAGGCGATGAAGAAGCTGAGGATGTTTTTACTTCTGGAACAGAATCACCGCTTCCAGAGTTTCTAAAAACAACAGTCATTGCTCAAACGCCCTCTAGCTCTAGAGAAAAAAACCTACCCTGTCAGAAATCTTGGCTACACCTGAAAAGTATATGCAGCTGAGAAGTATTCTGGTAGAACATTTTGGACCGTTGGTAACGCCCTACCTTGAAGACCTTTTTACTAGAAAAACTGATACGACCTACGGTGTTCGCTATGAAAATAAACGTTTTCGAATTGGTGACTCAGAGATCAAAATAAAAGATAATGTCGTGATTGTTAAAACAGTTCGATATCAATTGACGCCAGGTCTTTTAGAACTTTTATTTGCACGTGTACCTTCTAAGGATGGCTATGACGAAGACGATCTTCAAAAGTATAAGGACATCTTGATGGCTACAAATGGTTTTAGACGTAATTATAAACGTTCTGAATCAATAAATGCAAATAAGGGTTTCAAATATAAGGCCATTATATCCAAATTGTTTCCCACCTATGCAAGTGTCCGCCATGAAAGCTCAGCGTCCGGCGTCCCGTTTAAAACGTTAAAACCTTTCGTTGATTTCGCCTATTGGAACGATCCTAATAAGTTGGTTAAACGTCTACAGCTCCTGCACGCTTCCCAACAGGCTGGCCATACAGGTCATGAAGGTGAAATTGTAGAAATAGAAGAGGAGCTTCGTCATGCTGGCATTATTGTATGATGGGTCCACGTGACAATACCCCTTCGCCTATTAAAACAGTGATTGCTCACGAGTTGCATAAACCAGCTCGCCGTATCTATCCACGTCGTCATGTTGTCTCGCGAGGAATTGATGAACTTTGGCAAGCTGATCTCGTGGAAATGATTCCCTATGCTACTAAAAACAATGGTATCAAGTATTTGCTGACTGTCATCGACGTCTATTCCAAAATGGCATTTGTAGAGCCTGTGCGAAATAAAACAGGTACTCTAGTTATTGCAGCCTTTAAACGCATTATTCAAAAAGCTAAACGGCAACCTCGCCTCCTCCAGACAGATCAAGGTAAGGAGTTTTTCAACTAGGAGTTTTCCACCTATCTGCAAAAACTCGGTGTTCATCACTATACCACTTACAGCAATTTGAAAGCGAGTGTGGTAGAACGTTTCAACCGAACGTTAAAAACACATATGTGGCGAGAATTTACAGCCAGAGGGTCCTATCGCTGGCTTCATCTACTGCAGACTCTAGTGTCACGTTACAACGATACCAAACATAGAACTATTGGGTTAAAACCACGTTTGGTCATAAAAAAAAACAGTCCACGGTTGAATCGCCTTCATCATGGCATCAAAACAGCTGACCCACAACGCCATCGTTTTCAGGTGTGTGATTATGTACGCATCAGTAAACATAAATCCCTCTTCTCAAAAGTATACACGCCCAACTGGAGCACAGAAATATTCAGCATTCGCCAAGTCAACGTACCCACCCCGTCACTTATCTACTCCAGGACCATAACCCCCAGCCCATCGAAGGAGGATTCTACATCGAAGAACTTCAAAAATCGCAGTATCCCAAGCATTATCTTGTTGAAAAAGTGATTAAAAGACAGGGTAATAAACTCTATGTCAAATGGTTAGGTTTCAATTCCTCTTTTAATTCTTGGATTAATAAATCTGATCTTGTATAATGAGCCTTGTTTTTATTTCATCCTCTTAACCTTTCCTTGTCGGGTTGGCCGAGCGGTCTAAGGCGTTCGACTTAAGTTCGAATTTCCTCAACAGGAATCGAGGGTTCGAATCCCTCACACGACAGCTCGTCATGGGTTAACAACAGTCCATATACCTCTACATTTTTACCATATATAGATCTCTAGGGGACATTTAGTATTTCGTATTATTCATATTAGTAACCATGCTTAATGGAATATTTATTATTATTAGGTCTTTATTGATTGATACCTACAGACCCGGCCATCGCATTGTTCTACTACTATAAGTTACACTCGGTCACATTCGACTACCTTCGACAGTCGCCCGAACCGGTCCCCTCCCCCACTTCCATCCACAAGCTATATAGGCAATGCACACCAGCCAGCTCAGTCAGTTGGCTGGCCAACACAGGTCGGCTAACAACTGGGTCTGCTTCCAAGCCAGACCTTCCACCCTTTCCCCTCCCCTCCCCCCTCCCCTCCACCCAGCCCCCCAGGGAACGACTGGGGGGGCACGTGACCACGAGAAACCATGGATGACCTTGAAATCTGTCCAGAACCAGCTTAGCCCTACTACTTACGAAGCTTATTTCGTAGCACCAAAGTTCATAGGGCGCCATTCCTACTGTACCCGATAATCCGGAAAGGATCCTGTTGGAATATCCATTGCCCCCGCTGGATTGCCTATTTCTAACTGCTCCGGCAAATACAACATTAGAAATCGCTTCCAACATGGTCTTTAGGGATTTACAGACAGCAGTTACAAGAATATTGTGGATCAACAACCAACTACACGGGGCACTCACTGTAATGGGTTATTTTAAAATGAATAATGTTAATAAAAAGTTTATTAATTAAATAGTCGCCCACTTTTGCGTGATCAATATGAAACATTTAATTGTGTATTAATTTAATAGTGTATCTGTATTGTTGTCAGCATCACTAAAAAAGGACATAATGTGTAGTATTATGTGTAGCCAGGGCGCCAGACCATTCATATATCATGATCAAAATAATATATTAAACCTCGGTTAAACAGAGGTAGAGCAACGAAATTCCTATCTCCAGCCGTAGTGAAACTTACGCAATCTAACCTTTCGATAATTAGTTCAGGAGTGTGGTGTTGCCTCATAGTAATTTCTAGCTACTAAAGGAAACCAGTCAAACATTTGAATTTAAAAATGAATTTAAGTGCAAAAAGAATAAAATACTAAAGATAATGAAAATGAAAATCCACAGCCTGCTTCCAGTCACCGACCGGGTCAGGAATGGAATGAATGAAGCCCCTATCTAAGCGGCGAGGATATGAACTGTGCCGGCTGCCGAGACCTGACGCACTCCTCTGGGGCAATGATTAAATGAATGACAGATGAAATGAAATGATGGTGGAGAGTGTTGCTGGAATGAAATGTTGACAGGGAAAACCGGAGTACCCGGAGAAAAACCTGTCTGCCTCCGTTTTGTCCAGCACAGATCTCACATGGAGTGACCGGGATTGGAACCTCGGACCCAGCGGTGAGAGGCCGGCGTGCTGCCGCCTAAGCCACGGAGGCTCCTACTAAAGATAATAATAATAATAATAAATTAAATTAAAGAATCTACTGAATTTACTTGTATTATGGGACTTGATTGGAAATTGGAGTATACTGAGTTAATTGAATAAAATATAGATTTAATTTAATAAGCATTAGAGCCTTCTGATTTGACTGGAGTAAATCTGTTTAAATCGCTCACCGCATTGAAGATCATTGTAGTTGGATTGTTGCGTAGAGAGTTCCTGATGGCCCTGATCTTCCTCAACGTAATGAATTTATATGTGGATGACGGAATAAATTCCAAAAATCATCCCTGTGACAATAGCCTCGTACACAACCATGTCACAGTTTGATGAGACAGAATGTCTTATCAGATTCACATACTTAAATAGTCAACTGTCTAGTTTAGCACTGCGTTACAGATGAATGTTAATTTCCACCTCCATCTCGCTACAAGTTCCACTCTTCTGCTCCCAACAGCACCATTCCGTCTCTTCTCAGCAATTCAATAATAATAATCACAACCCAGTTGGGCGGCCGTCATATATATATATATAACGTTCCCAGGTAGGGCACGCGTCTATCCCCTCTTCTGAAGTCGCTAGGAAATATTAGCCCGTCTTTCACATATCAATAATGACAATACTTCTTTGTAGCATTTCTCGGGAGGTCCAGCCCACGTTTTGTATAAAGTTGCAAAGGACTCCTCGCCTACTGTATTCTCCAGGTCCACCAGCCCCATTCATTACCTTACCTGCCAGGAATTGTTAATGGTGAGTCTCCAAAGAATCCTTTCCAAGTAAAATTTGTTTACTCGTATAATTCTTGATGTGAAAGACATAAGTGTCTATTCAAGTCGTTACCAGGAAGCGGTGGATAAGCCGGCCTTCCGCGAACACCCTCTTCTTTTCTTGTTCGTATTTTCTTCAGAAATAATATTCAGTCAAGCGTCTAACTTATTTCAAATATAATGTGTATCGCTCCAAGTCCTTTCAATTGCCATAATATTCTACATTCCCGCATAATAATAGATATAAACATATTAGTTAACATAATAACTAATAAAAGGTAAAATGTAAACTTAAAAAATATTGATAATAATAATAATAATAATAAAATATATAAAATTATTTCATTCTGGTCACAAATTGGGACCATCACATCACCTTTACTTACCTCGGGGACTGGGACTTCTGCTTCGCCTACACTACATCCACAATACTCTGCTCCTTATATTTAAAATGAATCACACTCCAACAACAATGGAAAACAATCTGAACAAATTTATTAACAAAGGGTAAACTAATCTACTATAAACAAAATAACAATAAACGAATTTAACAATAGACATTAAAATTAAAAACACGCAATAATTCATACCTCCTTTCAACTCTCCATCTTACTACAATGCTGTATTAAAATTATGAGTATAAAATCTTGGCTTGTTCTAGGCCAACACAGCGTAAAAATAAAAACCTTTAATGAAGCCTCTTAATGGCATTCCAGACACATGGTTTCATTCACAAGCCTGCGTTGTAGAACGCACGTGCAGAAACTTGGTTTCATCAATGAAATATCGGCACCTTGCCGAACTCAAAACTAGTTTATACAATAAATACAAGGCTGTGAGTCTACACCTGTTATATTATGTCATCGCTCTCCAATGCTAACGGTGAATCATTCTCGCTAGCCCACAGAGGCTGCTTGTGTGTGCATTTATAAAAACACGTAAAAATTGACATTTATATCTTACAAAAGTTCACATAACTACTTTGTTTCTTAAACAATCATTCTAAAATGTTTTATCCACTCTTTCATTCGCACACCGTAATTTGTTCTAGACCAATTCGGTTCCACATCTGCTCTTAACAATGAACAATCATTCATTACCAAAAACATCCGCTCATAAAACACACACTGTTCCAAAACAATTGATGAATAAATCTTACTAAATTATTTAACTAATTAAATCATCTCCAGAAAAATTATTTACATGTAATATGTTTATAATAATATCCATTATCTAGTGTTGCTAACGCGACACTTTCGAGATTATAACTTCTCGGTTACAATATAATTCTTAACTAAATATATACACTGGTTTTTCACATAACCATCCTTCTCTAACGTTCTGTAGTTTTAATATACTGCATACACATCGTCTTATAAAGGTTTCATTACATTATCGGTATAATACAGTCGACTAATTAAGGTAAACTGTATGTAATTACATAAATTCGGGTTTAATAAAATTTAATAATTGTATTATAGACGTGAGTAGACGATCTTTCTCATGTTGCATTTCTGCTGAAACCCTCCTGTTAACACAGCTAAATCGTTAATTCACAAAAACTGGACTACTTGTGTACAACGGCTCTTATCATGATACAAGCCTTTTTATCAAAAAACAACAATACTTTGACTTCCTTAAAATGCGGATTTCCTCGCACGAGCACTCCATAGCTCTACAAATCCTCATATAACAATATATATGGCATAAACAATTGTTATTAACATATCTTATGTAGGAACTTCTCTCAAATACTGGCATGACCCTCAGTATCATTGCACATGATTACTGGACTACAATTATGCATGCGTAAATTCTTCAAACGAAACTTCCAATTGTAATGAACGATATTAGACAGTCGTGATTAACCTCCTAAAGTTTATTCCACAACAAGATAATTAACTGTTAACTCGTCTGTCGCAAATACATGTAAAAAATAATACTCCTGTCTCATCTCACTTGCCAAGCTATAAATAGTATATCGTTGTAATATCATGTCCACAAATCACGTGATGTTACACAAATAAGATAAAATAACACACATGTTATTTATAGTGTCAGATAGAATCCAATCTGGGGGGCGTGGTGGCTCAGCGGTCTAGCTGTATGCCTCTCACCAAGGCGGTCCGGGTTCGATTCCCGGTCAATGCATGTGAGATTTTCGAAGTGAAATGCCATGTCCTGTGGTTCGGATTCCACGTAAAAAGGAGGTCCCGTGGCTCATTATCACAAGATTCACGGTCACGTAAAACTACAATCTTCCTTTTTAGAATCCAATCTTGACCGGGATAAACTAGCTTTGAATTCCTAGCCAAAGATTTGAATAATCTTCTATCATAAAGTATTTCCTCTAACAAACTAAATAAACAAAGCTCTTGGCTTTACCAATAATAAGAAAGGTTTGTCAATGTCGTAATGTTTTTCCACTCTACACAACGAATGTTCAAAGGGATAAAGACTTCGGTCTTAACAAACGACTAGTATTTCTTAGATCGTCGATAGTTTATGTACAGTAATGATATAAGAATATCATTCGATTTTTCCTCTTTTCTTAAAGTTATATGTCGTTACATTAAAGTGCTCAAATTAAATTTAATAAGAATTTAATTTGGAGCTATGACACATTGTCAGAATACTTGGTTTAAATGAAATTATTAAAATTCGAGAGTCGAAACGACTAATCTCCTATGAGGCAATATGATTCCTCAAACAAAATTTTTAATGTCAGTTTCACAACTGATCCGTAGAATCAAATTGAAAAATAGATGAAATGCAATCATCTTCTAAATAATCTCGAAGTATAAAAATCTCAACACACATCTGAAGTGTAAAATACATAAAAGCACTGAAATACATGAAATGTGAAAATATAGAAATATGGAATAAGATCGCCGAAAATATGGAATAAGATCGCTGAAAATATGGAATAAGATCGCCTGAAAATATGGAATAAGATCGCTGGCTCTGAATGTTACTAATCAAGCTCTATATAACAATTGAGATACACTAATACTTTATTCGGACGAAAACTTGAAGATCAATATAAGTATTCCCACAATACTTTAGATGTTTCCTCAGTACAAGACACTGAGATGGATCTGCATTCGAACCTGGGATCTGTGACCTCAGAGATAAGAAACGTCTCTCTCTGGAATTCTCCAACATTCGCCTGGGCTCGAACGACATCCTTCTGGCAAATTCTTCTGTGTTGCTGGGCTACCCTAGCATCATGACAAATCTCTTCTGTAAAGTCTTCATTCTCCGTCGTAAATATGTATCAGCTTCATCATTGGAATATAATTATGGAAATATTCATATAAATGGTGAATGAAATGTTTCCATTGCTAATTGATGTTATATTAGTTTTCGTAGACTGACGAAAATGCACAAGATGGACCGTACACTACGCCTGTATTCAAGAATACGTCGTCTAACGAAGCTCCATCGTTGTATCTTAACTCCTGTTATCGAATATGTATCTGGCGCATGACTATCTAGTTCATCATATCAACAATGTTAATTATGCTGAATGATAATGTTTGAAGAATAATAATAATAGTCTTTGTGTTTATGTTTATGTGTTGCGCCAATATTAAAAGTTATCCGCCACTGTTCACTTGAACTGCGTTCGTCAACTTCATGTTGCAATTTATAATGATATTCAGCTTTATTTCTAACACATTTGGAAATCTAACTTGACAGGCTTATATTGTCGAAACGGTGAATATTTAAGCGCTCTACTTTTCACAATATATAGTAGGCGACCTGTTCTTAATATATATTCGCTTATTTAACTTCAAATCTCAATTATATAAGAGACTAGCTGAAGTACCCGTGCTTCGCTACGCGTCATAAATAAATTAAAATGTGAAGGAGGCAGTTAAAACAGGGGAAAGGCGAGGTGCTGCGCAGAGGGAGATTAAGGATGGAACATTTTGTCCAACTACACCGCTCGGCGTTGACCGTGTTTTATAGCACAAATTTAGGTTTTACTCGCTAACCGTTGGAGGTACTCTTCGGAGAGACAATGTTATTTTAAACCTCGTATATGCCATCAAAAGTTTGCTATTTCTTTGCGTTCTCTTTTTATTTGAAATGGAAATATGAAAGTTTGAAACCAAAGGGTGTAGTGACGTCACTAAAATAGTCGCCATCTTTAAATAGTGCAAAGTATTGAAATTTAAAGTAACCTATATGTTAACCAGGTAAATCAGCTACTTCCATGTAAAATTCATGTAAATCGGACCAGTGGTACTTGTGTGATTGAGTAATACACAGACACACACCATCTCATTTTTAGCCTCGCTTCGCTCGCGTCATAGTCGTGTCATATTGCTATTCAATGAAATGCAGGTTTAATACCGTTAACACCCCTTTAGAACCTGAATATCCAAAAATCCCTCCTTAGTAGACGTTTACGACACACAACAAACATATCCCCAAAATATCATTCTTCTAACTTCAGTAGTTTTGGTTGGTCGATGAGAGTGAACATCCAAAAATCCTTCCTTAGTGGACGTTTTTCTTCCATAATTTCACCCCTCCCCATAGGCCCCTTAAATTGCATTTATGAAAAAAAATGGTCGAACACCTATTTATTTTATTTATTTATTTATTTATTTATTTATTTATTTTTAAGCTGATTGATTTCCTCCGAGTTTCAAACTCCTCGCCTATGTCGTTTAAGAGATACACGCTCCGTTAGGAATCTTTCAACCCCCACTTTTCATCCCTTTCACCTCATAATATATACTACATCGAAAAACTATTAGGCATGTGTCAGCTTATTTTTAATAATTAGTATATATGCCAAGCATCACATCCCCAAATGAAACCACTCGTGAGATATTGTTATTCAATGAAATGCACGTGTACCCCCTTAACACCTCTTTAGCACCTGAATATCCAAAACTCTTCCCTTAGTGGACGTTTCCGACATAAAACGAAAATATCCCCAAAATTTCATGTTTCTAACTTCAATAATTTTGGCTGGGCGATGATGAGTGAGTGAGTCAGTGAGGACATTTTCTTTCATTTATTTTTGATTATTTCACCCCTCCCCACGAACCCCTTAAATTGGATTTATGAAACAAACGGTCGAACACCTATTTACTTATTTAAAGCTGTTTTCCCCCTGAGTTTGATGAGTGAGTAAGTGAGTCAAACAGTTAGGACACTTTTTTTCCTGTTTTTTTATCCCCTGAATTTCGCCCCTCTCCAAGGGTCCCTAAAATTGGATTTACGAAAAAACGGTCGAACACCTATTTACTTGTATTTTAAGCTGTTTTTTTCCCGCCGAATATCAGATTTCTCGCCTATGTCGTTTCAGAGATACACGCTCCATTAAGAATCCCTCAACCCCAATTTTCACCCCTTTCACCTCATAATATACACCTCATCGATAAACCCTTAGACATACGTCTGATTATTTTTAATGATTAGTTTATATACCGAATATCACATCCCCAAAGAAACAACTCATGAGATATCGTTATTCAATGAAATTCACGTTTACCCCCTTAACACCTCTTTTTAAAACCCGAATGAACAAAAATCATTCCTTAGTTGACGTTTTCGACATACAGCGAACATGTTCCCAAAATTTCATGTTTCCAACTTGAATAGTTTTCGCTGGGCGTGATGAGTGAGTGAGTCAGACAGGACATTTTCTTTCAATTATTTTTACCAGAATTTCACCCCTCCCCATGGGACCCTTAAATTGGATTGATGAAAAAACGCTTGAACACCTATTAACTTATTTTTAAGCTGTCTTTTTCCCCTGAGTTTGATGAGTGAGTGGGTTAGTCAGTTAGGAGACTTTCTCTCCTATTTCACCCCACCCCATTGGCCCCTTAAATTAATTTATGAAAAAACGGTCGAACACCGATTTACTTACTTTTTAAGCTGGTTTTTTCGCTGAGTTTCAAATTTCTCGCTTATGTCGTTTAAGAGATAGGCTTGCACGCTCCGTTAGGAATCCTTCAACCCCCACTTTTCACCCCTTTCACCTCATAATAATACACCACATCGATAAACCCTTAGACAAATGTCTGCTTATTTTTAATGATTACTTTATATGCCGAGTATCACATCCACAAATGAAACCACACGTGAGATATTGTTATTCAATGAAATTGCAGGTTTAACCCCCTTAAGACTCCTTTAGAACCTGAATATCCAAAAATCCTCCCTTAGTGTACGGTTTTGACACACAACGAACATATCCCCGAAATGCCATGTTTCCAACTTCAATATTTTTGGCTGGGCGATGATGAGTGAGTGAATGAGTCAGGACATTTTCTTTCAATCTTTATTTCTTCAGAATTTCACCCCTCCCGATGAACCCCTTCAATTTGATTGATCAAAAAAAACTGTCGAAAAGCTATTTACTTAATTTAAAGCAGTTTTTCCCCTGAGTTTGATGAGTGAGTCAGTCAGTCAATTAGTTAGGACACTTTCTTTCCTGTCCCCCCCCCCCCCAGATTTTCACCCCTCCCCATGGGCCCCTTAAATTGGATTTATGAAAAAACGGTCAAACACATATTTACTTCTTTTTTATGTTGATTTTCTTTCGCTGAGTTTCAAACTCCTCGCCTATGTCGTTTAAGAGATACACGCTCCGTTAGGAATCTTTCAATCCCCACTTTTCACCCCTATCACCTCATAATGTACACCACATCGAAAAACCCTAAGACACGTGTCTTCGTACTTTTTAATGATGAGTTTATGTGCCGTGTATCACATCCCCCAATGAAACCAATCGGGAGATATTGTTATTCAATGAAAGGCAGGTATAACCCCCTTAAGACCCCTTTAGAACCTGAATATCCGAAAATCCTCCCTTAGTAGACGTTTTTGACATACAATGAACATATCCCCAAACTGTCATGTTTCTAACTTCAATAATTTTGGCTGGGCGATGATGAGTGACTGAGTGAGTCAGGACATTTTCTTTCAATTTTCTTCTTTCAGAATTTCACCCCTCCCCATGAACCCCTTAAATTTCATTTATGAAAAAAAACTGTCGAACAGCTATTTACTTACTTTAAGCAGTTTTTCCCCCTGAGTTTGATGAGTGAGTCAGTCAATCAGTTAGGACACTTTCTTTCCTGTCCCCCCCCCCCACGAATTTCACCCCTGCCCATGGGCCCCTTAAATTTGATTTATGAAAAAACGTTCAAACACATATTTACTTATTTTTAAGCTGATTTTTTTCCGCTGAGTTTCAAACTCCCCGCCTATATCGTTTAAGAGATACACGCTCCGTTAGGAATCTTTCAATCCCCACTTTTCACCCCTTTCACCTCATAATATACACCACATCGAAAATCCCTCAGACATGTGTCTTATTATTTTTAATGATGAGTTTATTTGCCGAGTATCACATCCCCCAATGAAACCAATCGGGAGATATTGCTATTCAATGAAATGCAGGTCTACCCCCTTAACACCCCTTTTGAACCTGAATATACAAAATTCCTCTCATAGTGGGCATTTGTGGCCCTTGAGGAAGCTGCATACCAAATTTCATTCCAATCCGTTCGGTGGTTTCTGAGATTTCGTGATGAATGGATGAGTGAGTGAGAGAGTAAGTGGTATTTGACATAATAGATAGTGTCAAGTCTTTGTTATGCTAAACTCGGTTGACAGTGCTGTGTGAGCAGTTGAGTAACTAACGGGATTTCAAGTACAGATCCTCATTTTCTGTACCGGTAGTGCATAGCACAACTGGCATCCAGTCGGCCGTGTCTCGACTTGAGCTATGTTGCCATGGAAACTATCTGCCTTCATGAGTATATTTTATGATTTCATTAGCCTGTTCTTGAGTGCAAAAGGGCCGAAATCAGAAGAATGAGAAAGACTATCGAAAATTCATGTAGCCAGCGGTTCCTTCTGGGTCCTAAACTATGTGGATGCAAAATTTGGTTGAGATTGGTGGAACGGTGTGATTTGTATACGGAACAGACCCACCCACCCACATACATACATACAGACTTCTTTTATATATAAGATATGATCAATGCAATGTTCCTCGCAACTTCACATAGAATGGAAGTGCGGTGATCTCTCACGTTCCACCTAGCTATCCTCGCGTCTCCACAAGTCGAAAGTCGTCGCACTCGGACTAAGCCTTGGGATCTCCGTTAACCCAGTAAAAACACTTCCTCACTCTTCAAAGTATGCTGGAATAAGAACCTCGATCCTTGGATCTCCCCCTCCAAGTCAAATTTTTGGCGGCCATATCAATCTCCCACCATAATTTTAGCGCGTAGATTACTAATGCTTATTACTGCGTAGATTAACCGATTTGCGGTTTTTAAAATATCAGACATAATTTCTCTTAATATTCTCTTCATTACCAAATAAGAAAATCTTCTTCTAAGGGCCTAAATGCATAATTTCATCCTATGGTGTAATTAATGTTGATCCCGTCTTCAATAAGATCTGTTCTCATTTGCTCTGGGCTGGGATCCAATAGCATAATTTATAACAATATTTATAATATTAATTTCCAAACTCACTGTTGCTATGCTAAAAATAGCCTTCTAGAAGCGTCCATTGTGCAACATATCGCGTGATCGGGCTCTCCCAAAGTTTCGAGCTTGTAACATGACACTCCCGAGTCACACTTCCAGAAATTATATTTGCTAGTTAAATTTTATCATGGGGACGGAAAATACTCTCATTTTGTCCCTAAAAAATTCAATTTACGGGGGCAGTACCTTCTTCAAGGCCATGGCCGCCTCCTTCCCTCTTCCTTGCCTATCCATCCTGACCATCTATTACCTTCCCTCATGAGGCCCCTGTTTGCTTTGCAGGTGAGGCCACCTGGGCGAGGTGCCAATCACACCTCACCAGTTGTATCCACTCCGATTAGATGTTCCCAGCTCTAGGCATCTGCCCGTAGAGGCGGTAATGGTGAGTTCCCTCGCTGAGTCCGTGGGTTCCACCAACCTGGAGGGTAAACTACTGTACTAAAAAAAAACTAACTATATTTCAAGGGACAAAATGTCCATGATGTTTCGCCGCTTAAAATTATGATATGGCACATCACACAGCACCTCATTTCGAGTTCCAGAACCGATGCAATTGCACCCTCAGCACTCCCTTGTTAAACGACTTAGCTTGTTACAATTCCAACTTATTCTCCCAAGTTACCGTTTCATGAATAATTACACTACTCATAATATTGTGCTTAAGTAACCCAAGGCAGCGGTAAAATAATGTTCGTAAGAGGAGATAGTCACGCCGGAGAAAGGGAACATGCGTAGTGACACGTCCACGCTGAGATAACCATCATTATACGCCCAACATCAAGTAAATGCCGACACTCATTATATATCACATTCTGTGCTCTAGTCACAGAGGTCTCGGGTTAGATTCCAAACTTTGCTAATGAATTTTAATTCTAGTCTGAGGATTGGAACGAGATACACTCAGCCTCGTGAAACAAAACTGAAAAGAGGTTGATTCCCACTTCGGCTATCTTGGACGTGGTTTTACGTTAGTTTCCTTCTTGTACTACAAGAAAATGCTAGAATGGTTCATAAAAAAAAATTTAGTCGGTTTGCCCTCTAGGGTTGGCTTTTACCTCGGACTCAGCCAGAGATCATTACCACCTCCAGAGCAGTGTCCTGGAGCTTGAATCTTCGGGTCGGGGGATACAACTGGGGAGGTGGGATGAACACCTCTCCCAGGTGGCGTCACCTGCAAAGCGAACAGAGGCCTTATGAGAGATGGTAAGGGAGGGGAAGATTGGGAGGGATAGGTAAGGAAGAGGGAGGGAGGCCGACGTGGCCTTACGGTATGTATCATCCCGGCATTTGGCTGAGGTGTGAATCGAAACCCCTCTACTCATTTGGACCACCCGAGGCTGAGTAGACCCCGTTCCAGTCCTCATACCACTTTTCAAATTTCGTGGCAGAGACGGGATTCGAACCTAGGACCTCCGGGGTGACAGCTAAGCACGCTGACCACTACACCACGGAGGCGACATAAAACTATTTTACCTATTTTAAATATTTTAATTTAAAGAATTGCCATGGCAGAATCGAGAATGGAACCCAGTACCTTTGAAACTGGAGTCGTAATATGCACCTTAAGACTACAAGAAGCGACCGAAAGTAACTGTAATTTTCTTCACTGTTTTACAGTTTATTTTTATCACATGGAGTAAAGTGGAAGGGAGAAAGAGATGATTACTGTGAATGCAGAAATCCTGAAGATCGGTGCTCTTACTGTGCGACATTCATATAGAAGATTAATGTGATGTACACTGCATGTAGCTAGCTCTTATTTAATGAACTACAGTATATTAGTACAGAGCTCGTACTTCACGATTTGTCTCTCATGGCCTCGAAAGTCAAGCAAGCAAAGCAGAGGAACAATAAACTCTGTAATTATCTATGTCCCGTTTCTAATATCGGATCTCTCGACACACTCGGTTTCAGTTAGTTCATTTCTCCTACACTCGAGGCCGATAACATAGCCACTTCAAACAACAATTATCATCATCATCATCATCATCATCATCATCATCATCATCGTCTCCTACACTCTTAATTAATATTTATTTAAAGAGAACACTGCATTGACGTTTGAATGCGGTCTAGTAGAAATTCAATATTGTAGCCTACATTACAGTGCATCCCGGAAGCTGTTGTTGTTGACTATTTAGGGGCTTTGCAATATCGTGGCCATGTAGCCCCGTGTACTTGGGTGTGTAATGAGTTTGTCTGATAGCCTGTATCATTGTGATGTCTATACTAGTGTGTGTACTTGTAATCGAGCTAGGTTTGGCTAGGAAGCGGCCGTAACCTTAAGTTAGGTACCATCCCGGCATTTACCTAGGGTAGAAGTGGGAAACCACGGAAAACCACTTCCAGGATGGCTGAGGTAGAAATTGAACCTACCTATTCTCAGTCTTGCCTCACAAGGCTGAGTGCTGTACTATGAGGTAATATCTCTACTGCTAGAGCTCACATTCTTATACATTGTGAGAATAAACTGAGAA
This sequence comes from Meconema thalassinum, assembly GCA_946902985.2. Classification (NCBI taxonomy): domain Eukaryota; kingdom Metazoa; phylum Arthropoda; class Insecta; order Orthoptera; family Tettigoniidae; genus Meconema; species Meconema thalassinum. The sequence continues at coordinate 335,612,272 of OX336391.1, read as the reverse complement.
GAGATGGATATTCCCACTTCAGCCATACTCTAAGTGGTTTTCCGTTGTTTACCACTTCTACATCAGGAAAGCACTGGGATGGTTCCTAACTTAAGGCCACGACCGTCTCCTTCCCTATCCTCACCCAAATTACAAATACACATAATAATGCAGCCATCACTATATCACAGGTTATCAGACAAATATTCCAAACACACCCAGGTACGCAGAGCTAAATGATCCGTGATGACCAAGCCTGTTAAATTTAAAAAACTCTACATTATGGGGCAGGTGATTTAATTTCAAAGTGCAAAATATTAAGCTGTTCCATCCAATTCCTACCTCCTCCCTGTCCCCAATACCAAAGGTGCCCATACAACACGCCGGCTGCACTGTATGTCTGTCCCTCTCACTCGATTTCCCGTCTCACTCCCTTCCGTACAGCCCTCACTGTATTGTGGTTGATCGGTCGAACGTCAAACGGTATTCAGTATATTGTAAATATGAAAACAAATTGTATGTAAGTGTGTATGTATGTATGTATGTATGCATGTATTCTTTATTGTCAGACAGATAGGCTCCACCAATGACAATATAATCATTAGGCCTAATAATAAAATTTTACAAGTATAAACAAAACGAACACAGCAAACACGAACAAAAAATGAAATACACTATTATACATCAACAACCACAACCATACCGACACGCACTCAAACATCTTATCTCTAGCATTCATTCATACAATCCCTTTGTTCAGGCAACATTAAAAAAATATTACAGAACAATCAAAACCATCTACAGTAAACGGAAAAAGGCAAAAACATAAAATAAAAGATAAGAAGAAAAGGTTCAGAAACTGGGGGGAAAAAAGCAATACAGGAGTGACAATCAAGGATCTAGATAACAGCAAACAAAAATACATTACTTTAGTCGCTCGTACATTCAATCAAAAAAATCAATCAACCATTAATTCAACCACATGTCAAATCAATCAAACGCAAATAGAAAAGAACACAACGCACCTCCGGTGCATGACTGCCTCAAGTCAAAAAGGACACTTTTTCAGGAGAAGCATTTAATGATATTGAGCTAATAGGAAAAACAGGACAAAACAATAACCCAAATAATAATGTGACCGAAATTGCATTGAGTTCCATGATACCTTATCAGCAGGTTCCGGACCGACAGCAGTGGCTACGCTGGCTAAAGCGCAGCGTTAGGTCATGGGGCCAAGCTCTCTGCTGACTCGGCAGACGCGTGAGTTCGAGTCCCACCGTTGGCCGTCCTTGAAATGGTTTTCGGTGGATTTCCATATTCAACACCGGGCAAATGCTGGGACGGTACCTTCTGACAGGTCACGACCGCTTCCTTCCACATCCTTGCCCAGTTTCATTCATCTTCATCCATTCCATCTCCCATGCTGACGCGCAGGTCGCCCACGGGCGTCGACTAGAAAGACCTGCACTCGGCCTCTCAGGAGACCACCCGACAAAAAAAAGTTCCAGGGTATTAGTAGTATTAGTACGTGTGCAATGAAGTTAGAACGCACCGTACTATAGGGCACGTGGAAACTCCTCCTGTGGCATTCGGGTGTACCTATGAACACATGTGACGTACAACCGTACAGCGGATAAATGGACAGATCGCATGGTTCGTCGTCTGTTTTGGACGGGCTGGCAGTTCATAGGGCGTGCGCCATCTTAACTCCGTGCGATACTAATCTGATAGCACTGTTAACGTACTAAAACCCTGCAGCCTGTTTATCAATATTTCTGACAGCTTTAATGCTAAGCACGTAATCTGTAAGTACCGGTAATGGTACGCGGAGAAACGCGCGAAACACAATATAGATGTGTCGAACAACCAACGCATTAGACGAACAGTTCGTTTGTTTACATTACATTCGGTGCGCTAGCTACCCCAACTTGACTCGGTCAGACGCGGCGAAGAGCTGTCGCAGCACTGGCAGTCAGGGCAGGCAACCCAGAGACAGGAGCCAGCATGCTGGCGTGCAGCGCAGCATAGCTAGGACGCCGAGCGTGCAAATTCTGGACGCTGCGCCGCTGCTAATATAATTACACACACTACTACAGGCATCACATAAATACAGGTTAGTAGACAAAATCAACACACACCCAACTACGTGGCCTGATGACCAATAGGTCTCATGACCCTCTATAAATTAACAAATACAATTTTGGAAAACTATGCTAGAGAGATGTACACTGGAATATTTAATTCAAAACACCAATGTGCCCAATATGACTGAACTATTTTCATATGTCTTGAGTTAACGCAATTCATTTTAGGACTTCCCCACGCATGCTTAGTACAATTAACTTTGGAGTTAACGTGCAAGGACGTGGAGTTAGGCTATATCCGAACTCAGAAAACAAGCGAATTCGAAGCCCACCGTCAGCTATAATTGTCATGGTTTCACGTGATTTTCTATTTCCAACTCCAGGTGAAAGCCGGGACAATGCGATTCCCGCTTCCTTCAGTTTACTTCCCTAGTTTAATTCATCTTTTATTAACTCTTCTGATGAGGCTATTTTATAAATTCGTAAGCAGTTACTGTAACAAATATGCGACCTCTGACTTTCGTTTTGAACCATCAAAAAGTACAAATTACCTTAACACCAGATTCTGTTACCCGTACCCCCCAAGAAACGCTGTCTGTCTGAGTGGTATTGACTGAGATGTTCCAGGCATACTGTATCTCCATCCGAACGGCTTTCTGATCCGCGCTGAGGTGCCAAGGTATCCATTGGAAGCACATTTTCCAATACTACAGTATGTTCAGTGATATCACAACACATACCAAGCCATTCCGGTCTCGTGGCTAATTGGTTAACTTTGTTGAACTTGTAAAAAAAGCACGGAAATAAACCTAAAAAGTTATTAAATAAAATCAAGGAAAATAATGCAATAACCTGATGGTCCAATTAAGGTTTTGAATTCATTCAGACGTTGGCCTGAAGGTTCTCCCTGGCTCAAGGACTGGGTGTTAGTGAGTTCTTCATGAAAGAAAGGACTAAAATTAAAAGAAGAAAATAGTAAAGGTAAAAAAAAGGAAATGTAAGCAGAAGATTATAATAATACCTTATGAAAAATCTCAGTACCGGTACATAGAACGATTCCCGTCCGACAATCTACTCATGAAGACGCGATATGGTTCTATATCAAGAGTTTCCCATTTTAAATACTTAAGAGAAATCATCCAACTTTCAGGCCTAAACATAATAGCAAATTAAGAACGAGTGAGAAAATTACAGAGAGCATATAGACTTACCTGGAATCATTACAACAACAAAATCCCCCTCCAAAATTTTTAGACCAGTGAATAAAGAGGGGGTATGGATTGAGAGACCATCATCAGATATTTATAAAACCATAGAAACTATCACCGACATTTTCAGAAAGAGACGAGCTAAGTCCTTTGGTCACATATACAGAATGGACCAGCACAGAATTACGAAACAAATTTTCAACATCACCCTCAATAGTAAGAACAAGTCCAAATGGATACAGGAAACTGAAGAAGACCTCAAGCAGCTAAACATCACGATGCACGACTTGAATGATCGGGTTAAATTTAGAAAAAAAAAACATAATAAAACTTAAGTTTGATAAAGAACTGCTACCAAAGATGCCAGGAAAAAGTGGACGGATGAACGGAAGAAAGAACATAGTGCACGAATGAAGAGGATTTGGGAAGAACGTCGCCACAAGACTGGGTTGTCATGAAAATTGTTCCAAGTTCATACGCTCTTTTAAAAGGGATTGTCTATAGTAATAGTAATAATAATAATAATAATAGTAATACAGGTCCATGTCATTGCTACAAAAATTATAGAAATCACATCCTTTAAGAGTACGTAGCAGATGATCGATGTCGTAGATGCACCTCAGCGCTGGAAACCATCGATCACATCATCGGTGGCTGCTCTACGCTGGTTGGTATAGAATATACCAAGAGGCACAATGATGTTGCTGATATCTTACATCAAGAGCTACCTGTAAAATGTGACTTCTGGATACGAGCGTGTTGTACTACGTTTACCAATCCGCCAACATGCTTGAAAATGAATATTATAAAATGTATTGGGATAGACCTGTTTAACCGACCAGACAATCCTGGCCAGTTGATCGGATATTGTCTATCTCAATAGAAGAAACCAAAAGGCCTACCGGATAGACGTTGCTCTCTCACTTAGCTAAACCATGCTAACTACCCATGCTATAAAAATCTAAAAAAACAAGTAAGCACCGTTGGTTGAAGAAATACGAAAGATATGGGGACTAAAATTTTTCCAGTGGTGATCTCTTCCTCGGGAGTTGTTCTTAAGACGTTGGTAATGGCTTTGTAAGAACTGCAAATGAAACACCTGATTGCCAGAACACAGAAGGCAGTGCTGCTGGATACGTGTCATATTGTTAAGTTTTTTTTTTATCACAGTACGATTTACATGATACTTGATTGCGAAATACGTATCTTGTAGACTGAATTGTACCATAATGATGAGAAATTAAAGATGATAATAATAATAATAATATTGCTGTACCGTTTATGGCCGCCGCGTTAACTATTCGCAGTGTTGACAACTTGTCTATGTTTCCAAAGAACTATATTTCTCTATATCAGAGATTAGTATTGCCAACTTCAGAGACCCATTATTAAATCTAATGACTTTTACATATTAATTGCGAGTATTATAAAATTGTATGCACTTTGGATATTGTTAACCAGTAGCACATTTCTACTGAATGTCATGAGATGAAATCAAATGAAGATTATTAAATTAAGAAATACTTAATATAAAACTAAATGTTATCTAACTTTAAAACTTACTAAAGATACTTGAAAATGAAAATCCACAGCCTGCTTCCAGTCTCCGACTGGGTCAGGAATGGAATGAATGAAGCCCCCATCTAGCGGCGAGGTTATGAACTGTGCCGGCTGCCGAGGCCTGACGCACTCCTCTGGGGCAATGATTAAATGAATGGCAGATGAAATGAAATGATAGTGGAGAGTGTTGCTGGAATGAAATTTTGACAGGGAAAACCGGAGTACCCGGAGAAAAACCTGTCTGCCTCCGTTTTGTCCAGCACAGATCTCACATGGAGTGACCGGGATTTGAACCACGGACCCAGTGGTGAGAGGCCGGCGTGCTGCCGCCTAAGCCACGGAGGCTTACTAAAGATACTTAAATTATAAAATTAGATCATTTACAAATGCATTTAAATATTTTTTTCTAAAAGGAAAGATATAGACAGGTGAAAATAACTTCTATCAAAATCTTCTATTGATGACGTAAATAGTAATGTATTTCAAACGCGTATGAATGCGTAGTATGTTGGAAACAGCAGGTGATACCTATACTTTTGATAAATGTCTTTAAAGGTGTTACTATTATGGTTTATAAAAGAGAGCATTTTAGTGCAGTATAGGCCTAACCTCGGGAAAATTATTATACATTAGTATACTCTAGTTTGGATTTAGTACATCAATATTGCGGTTTATAATAGAAATATTTATGTGCAGCAAGAACTCGAAGTAAATATAATCCATTAGTATAAATTTTCTCTAATTTAGGTTTGGGGATCCATGGTAGGTATTGTCTGATGTATAGCTTGAGGTAGTTTCTTGCACACCTTTTATGCAACTGTATTTAGTATTCATAAAATCGAGATTTAGCGAATTTTTAGCACTCTCTATTGTTAAGAGAGGATTTTAGTGACTTTACACTACTACCTAGTGATGTTCGTCAAATGTAAGTTGGCGACACTGCCAAATATTCCGCTCCCCAAACTGTGTCCAGGTTTTTGTCTATCTGCAATATCGACATGTAAAAGTGTGTGCTGATAACCATCGTGGAACGGACGTAGGTCAGTGGACTCAAGGTCCTTCCATAAGGACGTTATTAAATAGCAGTGATATCACAGCAATGCAAGCGGGCGGCCTACCTACTGTCGAAACACACATCTCCATAGTTAAGTAATTTGGACGTGATTAGAAATCCGATAGGAAGGCGCTTGCTGTTGGTTGCAAAAAATGAGAATGTAAGCAAGCACGCTACTCTTAGTTAATGATAATACTATTTTACTATTATTATTATTATTATTAGTAGTAGTAGTAGTAGTAGTAGTAGTATTGTACGAGGGACTGTGGAAAATCTTCAAATTACACTTGTGAAGGGTCCGCACTCCACAGTAGTGTGGGATTCTTACCCACTAAAAACCACAACCCTTTTCCCAAGATGCATTCATTACCCACCGGAACCGCTCTCGCATTACTTCAGGGTGATGTCGTGCTTACTTAGCCTTTCAGACTTCTTCTTTCTTGATTTCTTCTTAAGGAGTTCGTACGCTTCCTGATCCCGCTTTTTCTGGCGAAGGACAATCTCCAAATACACTGCTACCCGATTCCATGATTGCTGGTTTCGTAACATCGCAGAAATAATATTATCTGGTGTCAGTTCTCCCAATTCAGTTTCCACATATTTTCTCTTTATCATCCAATGGCCGCACACGAAGAAGGTGTGAAGTACATCATCGATGTCGTCACAATATATGCATGTTGCACCACTCACTCCGCCCTCTCTATGCAGGAATTTCCGAAAATATCCGTGTCCTGTTAGAAGTTGTGTGAGGTAATATGCTAATTGACTTCACCATGGACTCTTTCAACCCAGGTATCCAGGCGTGGTATCAGTCGCTTGGTCCATTTACCACGAGGGTCACTTTCCCATCTGAGTTGCCATCGCCTCATCCATTGATTAAAGGCACGCTTCTTTGCACATTTCTTTCCCAACTCTCTTTGGGTACGCCAGATTTCTTGTCGCACCAATGCAAGTAGGTCTATTGGGCCTATTGCTGCCACCGTAAGGATTGCAGGTTCAGATTGTGAAATCCGTATCTTGTAGACTGAATTGTACTGTACTATATTGATGAGAAATTAAAGATGATGTTAATAATAATAATAATAATAATAATAATAATAATAATAATAATAATTACAGGCCACGGTGGCCGAGAGCGCTAACGCGCTAGCTCGTGCCTCACTGGCATCGGAAGAGCGTGGGTTCGAATCCTACCTTGGCCGTCCTGAAAATGGTTTTAGGGGTAACCCATTTTCACCACCAGGCAAATACCGGTTCCTTTCAATAGGACCACGGCCGACTTCCTTTCAAAATCTCTTCCCTGACCCTTTCTTAATTACTGAAGACCCAAGTTAGCAGCGGCCTGTCACCATCCCCAGTTTTATCTGCTGGAACAGTGTGTTCAGCAACCAGGCACCTTCCTTGCGATGTCGGAGGAATAATCCCTCGCAGAGTCTGCGGGTGAAGCTGATATGCGAGGATAAGCAATTAAAAATAATAATAATAATAATAATGAAGACGTCACAAATCACTTATTCGCCCAGCCAGAGATATTATCCCTCATCATCATCATCAATTTCAGTTTTCCAGCTTGGGTCGGGTCGGAGCAAATATAACACCCCTCCACTTAACTCTGTCCACCATCCTTCCTCAACCACTAAACTTCACTCCATGTTCCGCTCACTCACACTGTTTATCACCAAATCCATCCACCATACTCTAGGTCTTCCTCGTCCTCTCTTTCCAGTCATCCGTCTCCCAATCATTTGTTTCGGCATTCTTTCATCATTCATCCTTTTCACATGTCCACACCATCTCAATCTGTTCTGCTCCAGCTTATCATTCAGCTTCTGTACATTCGTTTCCTTTCGAATGTCTTAATTTCTCAGTCAATCTCTCCTAGTCCTCTGTACCATACTCATCACTCAGGAATTTCATTTCGGCTGCCTGTTATGAGTGTGAATATGATATTGCCTCGGAAATTTACCCTAGGAAATTAAAATCCCTACGGCCTGGCCGGGAATAGAACCTGGAAGCCTTCGGGTCAAAACCAATTGTTGCTGTTGTTGTTAATTTATTTTAGGTGCTTGGGATATCTAGATAATCAGTTCAGTGTACTTGTGAGTGTGTTTAATTTGCCCGATAACCTATGTGACTGAAGTAGACTATAACTGTAACTGTAATTTATTAGGGTCGGGTACTTGAAATAAGGTTCACACGCCCGGCATTTGTCTGGAGGGTGTGTGGAAAATTCTGGGAAGAAACAGATTCAGGATAGCCGTTGTCGGTGCAGGAATTTAAACCTCCGAATTTCAGAACTTGCACCAGCTCCCCATCACAGGAGTAGTGAGTGATTTAACGCGCATTGCTACGCCACTGGGTATTGAGACGGAACCAAGCATGCTTATCACCTAGATACTGGCTATAATAATAATACTAATAACAATAATAATAGAAATAATAATATAAACCCCTAATAATTATAATAATTTAGGTATTAGGAAGACATTTTTTAAAGCCTATGTCTGGAGCGTGGTGCTCTATAGAAGTGAAACTTGGACTATTGGTGAAGCAGAAAAAAGGAGAATTGAAGCATTTGAAATGTGGTGTTACAGGAGAATGTTGAAGATCAGATGGGTAGATAAGGTTAAAAATGATGAGGTATTAAGACGAGTGGGAGAGAAGAGATGTTTCTGGTGACTGCTAATGAAGAGAAGACATAGGTTGGTAGGACACATACTAAGACACCCAGGAATAGCAAGCTAAGTCATGGAAGGAAGGGTCGAGGACAAGAATTGTACGGGTAGACCAAGGTTAGAATATGTTTAACAGATTGCCTCGGATGTAAGGTGTGGTAGCTATGTAGAGATGAAACGATTAGCTCAGGACAGGGAGGCATGGAGATCTACATCAAACCAGTCAAAAGACAGAAGACTCAAACAACAACAACAATATTTTTTTTTTTTTTTTTTTTTCGAGGGAACTGGAAAAATCTTGCATAAGATCCTGAGAAGGGTCCACACTCCTCAAGAGTGTGGGATTCTTACCCACTAAAAAACCACACCCTGTCCTCTTGACAAAACCCATCCCGGGACCACTTTCGTATTACTTCAGGATGGAGCCATTTTCTTTGCTTCACAAGCACCATCTTACTTCTCCAATCATAGTCCGCGGATCGCAGACTTAATCAACTAAATCGAGCAAGTCCCCATCCGACTTCTTCTGACGAAGGACCACCTCAACAAAGAAAGCGACCGTATCCCAGCTGAGCTCGTTCCTCAGCATAATGCCAACTATATTGTCCGGCCTTATTGGACCAACCTCAGCTTCAAGTTGTTGTTTTTCCGCTGCCCAACGATCGCAGACGAAGAACGTATGATATACGTCATCTCGTTCGTTCTCGCAGTAAATACAAACTGGACTCCTTACTTTGGCCATACGATGAAGGTAACACCGAAAGTAGCCATGACCTGTCAACATCTGAGTCAGAAAGTAATTAGTTTCTCCGTGTTTCCTACTCGTACACTCGACCAGACTCGGTATCAGCCGAGCTGTCCATCTTCCTCTGAGATCGTCATTCCACCTCTGCTGCCAAAGCTCCATCTTGGGTGCTACGGCTTTCTTCCGGGCTTGAGCCTTGCCCAGTTCTACTCGTCGGAAGTATACGTCTTTACGTTCTTGCGCAAGTAAGTCTATTGGCGCAACACCTGAGACAACCAGAACTGCAGGTTCCGAAACTGTACGGTAAGCACACGCCACCCTCAGAGCTCCTCTCCTCTGAATTGCAGCTAGGCGTTTCCTATATTTATCTATCCTCAGCGAATCAGACCAAATCTCAGCTCCATACAGGAGAATAGACTGCGCTGTGGACAACAGTAGTCGACGCTTGCTTTGTCTAATAATAATAATAATAATAATAACAACAATAATAATATCCTAATGAAATGAAATATCGGCTGGGCTTCTAGGAGGCCTGGTGCAGGTCTTTCTAGTTGACGCCAGTGGGGGGGGGGGGGGGGACTAATAATAATCTCCTGATGGGAGATTTCAATGCTCAACTTGGCAAAGAAAAAATCTATCGAAAAATCATTGGCAAAAATTCTGCACACCAAAATACAAACAGCAATGGCATACTCTAGGTCTTCCTCGTCCTCTCTTTCCAGTCATCCGTCTCCCAATCATTGTCATTTGTCATCAATTCAATCTCAAAGTTATGTCTACGCATTTCAGGAAACCTGCACACAAACAGAAAACTTGTCGATCTCCCATTCAACATCTCGGTGAATACCAAATTGATCATGTTGCCATCTCCCATGCACACTATAGAACCATCCATAACGTTCAAGTCCGACGAGGGGCAAACATTGATTCAGACCATTATCTCACAAGAATCAAAATGAAATTTTCACCTAAGAGGATTCATAAATAAATATATTACAGTACACCCCAAAATTTGACACATCCAAAATTCAAGAAACAAATATCGCAGAAGAATGGGATAAAGAACCAGTGAACAATTGGACGGACTTCTGCAGAAAAATTATCAGAAAAGTCAAAGAACTGATTCCACTAAAAAAGAAAGCAAAACACACCTGGTGGGATTCCAACTGTGACCAAGTCATTATTGATCACCGAATCGCATTCCAAAAATACAATAGCCACAAATCTCCAGAAACTTGACAACACTTTCTCGGCGTCCGCAAACAGGCAACCAAAATTATCAGGACAAGTAAACGTAATTTTATAACTAAGCAACTTCAGTCAATCGAGGATGACTTCAGGAATCACAACAGTCGAGATTTTTATAAAACCTTCGGGAACAGAATTAAAGGTTATACATCGCAAAATTTGACTTTCAAGAAACAAGACGGAAGTCTCGCACTCACTAACCAAGAAAACTGTGAAGAACTACCATGTTATTTTTCTGACCTCTTCAATTGTCCTGAATTACCTGAGCGATTTATACACACAGTCCCAGAACACATACGACCCGAAGCGAAACCACCAACGCAAGAAGAAATCCATCACCACATCAAAAAACTCAAGAATGGAAAGACATCAGGAGAAGACGGAATCATCGCAGAACTATTGAAAAATCTAGGATCACGATCACTACAGGAAATCACACAGATCATTCAGGACATTTGGCGAAGTGAAAAACTACCAGACGAATGGAAATGCGCACTCATCCACCCACTCCACAAGAAAGGAGATAAATCTGATGTAAATAACTACAGAGGAATTTCCCTCTTACCCATCGCTTATAAAATCCTCTCCGCCTGTCTTTTACAACGCACGCAAGAACAACTCGAGCCACTCATCGGTGAATATCAGGCTGCCTTCAGACCAAACAGATCAGCCGTCGAACAAATCTCCAATCCGAAATCCACCTTGAAACTTCGAGCCACACGAAATCTCCCAACCATCTGTACATTTGTCGACTTTCAGAAGGCTTATGACTCCATTGATCGAAAATCTCTTTTTAATGTACTCGAAGAAAACCATCTCGATCCAAAGACGAGACGACATCCAACAAACCTTAACCGACACAATTTCCAAGGTCAAATTCATTTGAGAGACCTCCCAACCTTTTCCCATTAAAACTGGTTTCGGCAGGGTGATGGACTTTCTCCATTGCTGTTCAACATCGTTCTTGATAAGGTCATCAAAGAATGGGAAAAAGAATTAAAAGTCGCAACATATGGAAACCTGTCGTGTTAGGAAGACAGAAGGATAATATCAATGTTACATGCTAAGCTTTTGCTGATGATTTGGCAATCCTCTCCGGAGATGAACGAACGGCAATTCACCAGATTGAAGTCCTCAAGGAATGTGCTGGGGAAAGTAGGGTTGCAAATCTCCTTCACAAAAACTGAATTCATGGCTACAAAACACATTGAAACCCAAACTTTGGTAACAAAATACGGTTCAATCAACAAGGTTAATCATTTCAAATACTTAGGTGAAATTATTGAACCTACAGGCACAGAATGAATAGCACAAAGAACACGCGAACTCAAAATGCGGAAAGCATATGGGAAAACCGCAAACATCTACAACAAAAAATGCATGAGCATTAACACTAAAATTCGACATTACGCGACAGTCATCAAACCCGAAACACTCTACGCCAGTGAGACCTTAAACCTCAATCATAAAGGGGATCTTGAAAATATCAAGAAAGCTGAAAGGAAAATCATCCGAAAAATTCTTGGCCCAAGACTTACAGATGAAGGATATCGTTTACAATCGCACAAGAACACAGAAAAATATTAAAATATTGAAACCGATTTCCGTAAACGACGCTTGAAATTTCATGGACACATTATGAGGCTAGATTAACAAAGAAAATATTGATGTACTCACAAAAATTAAAGATGACAACGGTTTGGATTAAACAAGTCCAAACTGATCTCAATAACGCCAACATCACACCCACAGATATCGAATACCGCAAAACTTTCAGACATAAGATCTACACTTGGGAAGCTGCATCAGAAGATAAGCCCATCAGACCTAGGGGAAAATGGACTGACGAACGTCGAGCTAAACATAGCGACATGATGAGGAAGAATTCTGGAAGAACAAGAAAAATAACAGCAACAGATCATATGTGATCTTGTATGGGTCGAAACATACTAAATAAATAAATAAATAAATAATAATAATAATAATAATAAAATCTATTGGCACAGAACTGTCATCACATGCAAAACCATTACAGTTAATCATTCAGAAACACACCCAGTTGATCGACATTGTTGTGCCAAATACACACGACATGCAACACGTGTACGATCAAAATATCTGCACATACAGTGAGTTGGCAGAAGAAATAAAGAAGACGTGGCATCAAGAAAAGACGGCTGTTATACCACTTGTCCTCTCAGCAATAGGTGTTTTACAACATCTCTGAAGAGAAACCTGCAATTATTGGAACTTCCCATCAATACAGTAAAATGTGCTCAAAAATCTGTCATTCTCAAAACTTTCTCAACAGTACAAAAGTCTTTAAACCTCCCCACCACAAAAATGAAATAGAAGATCATCAAAACTCCGCAATTTTTCTAGGTTTATGCCGTGTCTTGTGTGAGGTATCGTCTAGGAGCACCAAGCTGGCTCATCAGTGGGTTCTTGATGTCCGTGCCTGGACCCCCATGGCATAAACCTAGAAAAATTGCGGAGTTTTAATTCAAGGAAAGCCAATATACCATCTTTTTAGAAGATCATCAACTTGCAAAAGAATTTCGTTTGGGATCGTTTCCCGCCTTCAGTAACAATAGGCGTGTATACAAGAGAGAATAATAATAATAATAGTTATAAGAATAATGTTTTAGGTTTTATGGCCGTATTAATTACTGCAGCTTTAGTAACGCCAGAGTATCGGAATCTAACCCCAGAGGGGATCTTAAACGTTCTAGAAAATCAACTAATACATGTCGCATGTAAACATCCTCAAATACCAACGGACTGAGCAATATTATCAAACCGGAAATCTTGGATTTTGAAGACCATCACTGGGCAACTCAATCTGACACTCGATGATGTTATAGAGTTTAGGTCCCTTTTAACCACTGATGTTGTTGCTTCATTTAGGGTCGTGGGTGTCATGGTCATCAGCCCAGTATACTTGGGTGTGTGTAGAATTTGTCTAATAAACTATGCCATTGTGGTGTATGTAGTAGTGTGTGTATTTGTAATTGGGGCTAGGATTTGAATATGAGGTAGCCACGGCCTGAATTTAGGTACCATCCCAGCATTTTCTGGAGTAGAAATTGGTAAAACCACGGAAAACCTCTAGAATGGCTGAGGTGGGAATAGAATCCACCTCTTATCAGTTTTGCCTCACGAGACTGAGTTTACCCCATTCCACCTTTGAGATCAGATTACATTTCTTGGCAAAGCCTGGAATCAAATCCGAACCTCCACGGTGACAGCCAAGTATGCTAGTTACTACGACACGAAGTGGACGGCCATAATTCAGTAGTTAAGCGCCACTCATGAACCACAATAGCACAGGTTAATCCAGACAGGTTCCTCACACACAAGTGGATGAGACGGATGATCTGAGATATCCCGAACCCTTAATTGAATGAACAACAGCTCGTTATTCTCAAACGTTAGGGTATATGACATCACTGGTGAGGGATTCACCCCCTCGTTGACTGCCATGAGCGTGCATGCAAGGGGGAAGTGGAGCATGACACGAAGGCCGCACGGACAGGAGGATCGTACAAAGGTAGTCGCTCGCCGGCTGGCTCTGTGAGGTGTTGTGTGTACTGCCTGTATGCCGTGTCAACAGGAGACCTTCAACTCCAGAACGGTAAGTTGGGACCATAACATAAACCCCCTCCCGTAATACTTCTACTGCACGAGTGTCGTGAATGTTAGAGCGGTAAGATGGGATCATAACAAACCCCCTCCAATTCTTGCATTGCATGTGTAGCACAGCTACAGAAGGCTGTGGTTTCTAGCGCAGTATGATGAGGCTAATTAAAAGATATGAAGGTAACCTAACACACACCATTACTATTGTGTTGTTTTTGTAGCGTGGCAACAGAAGGCTGTGCATTCTAGGGTGGTAAGATGAGACTATGAGGGTACACAAACACACACCCTTACAATTGTGTTGTCTTTGTAGCGTTGCAACAGAAGGCGATGTATTCTAGGGTGGTGAGATGAGACTATGAGGGTACACAAACACACACCCTTACAATTGTGTTGTCTTTGTAGCGTGGCAACAGAAGGCTGTGCATTCTAGGGTGGTAAGATGAGACTATGAGGGTACACAAACACACACCCTTACAATTGTGTTGTCTTTGTAGCGTTGCAACAGAAGGTGGTGTATTCTAGGGTGGTGAGATGAGACTATGAAACACAGACCATTACTATAGTGTTGTCTTTGTAGCATGGCAACAGAAGGCAGTGGATTCTAGAGCGCTAAGATGAGCCTATGAAAGTAAACAAGCACAGACCATTACTATAGTGTTGTCTTTGTAGCATGGCAACAGAAGGCAGTGGATTCTAGAGCGCTAACATGAGCCTATGAAAGTAAGTAAACATAGAACATTACTATTTTCTTGTCTGACAAAAGGCTGTAGATGGTTAGATGAGACTATGAATGTAAACACACACACTTACTATTTTGTTGTCTATGTGGCGTGGCAACAGAAGGCTGTGGATTCTAACGTGGTAAGATAAGACTATGAAGGTAAACAAACACACGCACCCTTACTATTGTGTTGTCTGTGTGGCGTGGCAACAGAAGGTTTTGTATTCTAATGCGGTAAATTGAGATTAAAAAGCATGGCGCTAAACATACCCCATCAATCTTGAATTGTCTGCTTGGCGTGTATGAAAATGACTAAAAGTTTTAGAGCGTAATTCTGTAAGCCATTAGTAGACCATTAATGTTCATTGTATTTGCGGTGTGGTCATAGAAGGCTCTAGACTCGAGAGTGGCAAGTAGAACACCACCACACTGCCAAACATTACTGTGGGTTCATTCTGATGGTTGGTGAGGATTTACGAGGCTATCGGCCCTTTATCTCCTTTAGAGTATTGAGTAGGTACTTCTAGAATCCACGGCCTTCTGTTGACATTCCACACACACGACACAAGAGAAAGGGAGTGTGTTTACCATCATTCTTTTAGTGTCTTTTTAACGCGCTAGAATCCATGGCCTTCTCTAGCAACATAATAACTAGGGGGTACGTTATGATCCCAAATTACTTCGATGCATTACAGGCGTGTAAAACTGGCAGCAGCATTATCAAGAAGGCCGTGATGCCACTTATCGGTTAATTGAATTAAAACATTATAAAAGTGTTGCACTGCGTTCTAAACTCAGAATGGGAATCTTCGATGTAGTAATAAGCCCATTAGATTTCGTGCATTCTATCTTCCATTGCATTGAGTCCTTGCCACTTGCCAACTGATTTATGCAACTTTTCGAGTGACCATGATCAATTAGTTTTGACGTTTAAAGGTTTTATATTGCTTGCTGGATGTGTTGGGTATTTACACGAGAGCCGAACTACCGGCTCTAAAAAGGCAGCAAGTTAACTTATTAGACCACCTATTACAGCATGATAATGCTTTCACACGAACATTTATACGAAAGTAAGTATTAATACGCAAATTGCGAAATGAAGAGATTTATATCACTACTTAAAATATATATATATATATATATATATATATATATATATATATTCCGTTCCTACAGGGTCGGGGATGAAGTGAGGTGAGTTCCTATATGGCGGATGGTTTTTACGGTCGAGTGTAATTCCTGATGTAAAAAGCATCTGAGGAGTTATCGAGAAATGAAATGAATGCAGATAATTGAATCTGAGCAGTTTTAAGAAAGCTTCCATGGCCTATTAGAAGGTATCGTTCTGTCCCAGCATTTGCCTGGAGTTGAAAATGGGAAACCAAGGAAATCCATTTCAAGGAAGTCCATCGGTGGGGTTCGAGCGTACTCTTCTTCAAATTTCGGAGGTAGCCTGTCCCCGGGGCCTGTGCCTCAGCCCGCTTATGTACACGATAAATTAGATATTACAATAGCATAACTAATGTGTATTGTAAATATTACAGTAGGCCTATAAGTGAACTGCGATGTAGCCGTGCTTGTGAAATCAGGCACAAAGACCGCGAGGCCAGCTGCAGTAAGTCCGGAGATTGGAGGTTCGAATCTCGGCTCTGTACGCGGCTATCCTGAGTGTGTTTTCCCCTAGGTTTTTCCATACTCCCTCCAGGAAAATGCGAGGATAGACCCGGCTTCAAGATTTCCAGCTCTGCCAAGAAATGTCATTGTGGTCTGAGGGCTGGAACGAGGTATACTTAGCCTCGTGAGCAAGCAAGCAAGCAAGCTTGTAGTTTAACGTGGCCGTTAATCTCGAGATCATGAGCCACGGGACCTCCTTTTTACGTGGAATCCGAACCACAGGACGTGGCATTTCACTTCGAAAATCTCACATGCATTGACCGGGAATCGAACTTAGCCTCGTGAGGTAAAACTAAGAAGAGGTGGGTTCGATTCCTAACTCAGCCATCCTGGAAGTGGTTTTCCAGCAAATACCGGGATGCTACCTTACTTAAGGCCACATCCGCCTCCTTCCTAATTCTCACCTGAATGACAAATATACGCACTAATACAGCTATTGCAATTAAACATGTTGCCAGACAAAAACTTCCACACAAACACACACGCAAATACACGGGGATAAATTACCACGATGTCCACGCCCCTCAAATGAAACAACAACAACATTCTTGGCTGTCACTGCAAAGGTCCAGTTTCAATACCCGGCTCTGTTAAGAAATTTAATTCTCGTCTTGAGGGTTAGAACAGGGTACACCCAGCCTCACGAGGCAGATCTGAGAAGAGATAGTTTCAATTCTCCCCTCAGATAAGTAGAAGCTGTTTTCCGTAGTTTCCCCACTTTTACTCCAGGCAAATGACGGGATGGTACGTAAATTACCACAGCCACCTCCCACTCAAATCCTAGTCCCAATTACAAAATACACAAAACGGTACAACCATTACAAACACAAAGATAATCAGAGAGTTTCCACACACACACACACACACACCTATGTAGGCTACAAGGGGCTACACAGGGGTGGATTTATGGGGATGGGTGGGGGGCTTTAAAAAAATTGGATATTAGTTTATCGTTTTTGGTACTTGTATTAAAATCCTGGAAGTCACTAAGCAGTAGATCAAAACCAAGGCTCTGTAAAAGTTTACAGGAAGATTCTGGGACCTAGATATGTGGATGTACCTAGGTACAACAGAGAGTTATACAAAGAAACTGACGGAATTATAGAGTTGATGAAAAACAGTCAAATACAGTTTTAAAGCTATTTCCTACGCATGGATCAAGGATGACTAACTCGAAAACTCCTTGCATATTTTGAAGGGAAAAATATTGTGCTCAGGTGGTTTTTGGAGATACATACTGATATAGAGAGAATTGGCATCAGTCAAAAAGAGGTTCAATACAGGACCTCTTTCAACAATTAGTATCAGTCTACACAGGTTTCCAAGGAGGAGAAGATGAAAAGAAACCTTCAAATGTGGTATTTTCAGAGGAGGAAGGTAAGGAGATGAACCACCGAATGAAGTTGTATTGGAAGAAGATCAAAGCCAATGGAGGGAAAAGATTATCCAAGATACAGTAGTTGTTACTCCGTGCCCCTGATCGAACAGAAGAAAAAGATACACCTGGAAACAAATCTCGCAATTTCTTAGTGTCTTACTAAACATGAAATTTGAAGCTAGAAACTTTTAAATAATTTGATTCATGTTGCAGTTATTCATTCAAAACATGTTAGATCTTCTGAGGAACACATTAGCCTCACAAAAATTGTTTCACACTTAAATATCAAAATGCAAATTTTACAATAACCTAATATTTTTAAAATAGGGTTGAAATAATAATATTATAAGTGTTAAGTAGCTGTATAAAATGGCTCAAAACCATACGTACTCAAGGCTATGACAGTAAATAATAGGACTCCCAAAACCTTAAATACTTGGGAATACAATAAGTATTTGAGTTAAAATGGCTAATATCACGCAATGTCTTCCTAATTCACTAAAACATTTCATATAGTTTTTCAACGTTTCTTTATTTTAAAATGTTAACATTTATTTTTAGTCCAAAATATCAACTGTCATATATGTATAATACATACTACTGTACATGTATTAGTTAATTATCACTAATTATTGAAAATACAGAGCACAAATTGTGCATAGGGTTAATAAATGTGAATATACATTAGTGTTTTCACCTTCCACCTTCACAAAATTTCACAATGGAAGGACCCCGGTTCTTACATGTGATTATGTGGTACCGACTACATTGTTTACCACATAATTTACAAGTACAGGATACGTCTATGTCATGAAAGTACTCGGTGACGCACAGTTTATGGTGGTACCCATGTACCGTCATCGAGTTAACAAAGTGTCGTAGGTCTTGATTGGTGTCAGTCCATACCCTATTGGTCATGGCTTCCGTTATGTAAAATTCGAGCCAGATTTCATCCCTCTTCTTCACTCTCTCATGCATTAGTCTTTTCCAGGCGTCCGTAGGTCCTCAATGAATAGGCTTGCCATGCGTCCCGGTTTGACCGGGACAGTCCCGGTATTTTGCTCTTGTCCCGGTGTCCCGCCCGGTTTTATCAATGTCCCGGAAAACGGCTCTAAGATGTAAAAAGTAATGAATTTATGTGTTTAAGAAACTTTTATGAATCGGGTACTTTTCAGCAATCGACATCGGTGTTTTTGTAATTGTTTTTCTAGTTAGACAAAAAGTTTTAGTTTTTCAAAAAATAATAATACTTAGTAATTGTTTAATTAAACAATTTTATGAAGTACACACATCAAAAAAAGTTTTGCATCACCTCGGTTCCCAGATCTCCGGCATATAGACGTTGACTGTGTATATTGTATCCAAGATACAGTCCCTTTGACTGTTCATAGATGTCACTAAAACTGCTCAAAGATGTAAACAACCATGCATGAGCAGGGCCTATTAGACGGAGGGGGTACGACAGCCGATCAGTTCCAGTCATTCCACCAGGACGAAGGTACGCTGCTCATGTTGTCTGTAGTTCTACCATGCCTAGAAGGTCAATACCGCAGTTCGATCGCGTCCGCATTGTTACTTTGTGTCAAGAAGGGCTCTCAACAAGGGAAGTTTCCAGGCGTCTCAGAGTGAACCAAAGCGATGTTGTTCGGACATGGAGGAGGTACAGAGATACAGGAACTGTCGATGACAGGCCTCGCTCAGGCCGTCCAAGGGCTACTACTGTAGTGGATGACCGCTACTTACGGATTGCCGCTCGGAGGAACCCTGACAGCAATGCCACCATGTTGAATAATGCGTTTCGTTCAGCCACAGGACGTCGTGTTTCAACTCAAACTGTGCGCAATAGGCTGCATGATGCGCAACTTCACTCCCGACGTCCATGGCGAGGTCCAGCTTTGCAACCCCGACACCATGCAGCGCGGGACAGATGGGCCCAACAACATGCTGAATGGACCCCACGGAATTGGCATCACGTTCTCTTCACCGATGAGTGTCGCATATGCCTTCAACCAGACAATCGTCGGAGACGTGTTTGGAGGCACCCTGGTCAGGCTGAACGTCTTAGACACACTGTCCAGCGAGTGCAGCAAGGTGGTGGTTCCCTGATGTTTTGGGGTGGCATTATGTGGGGCCGACGTACGCCACTGGTGGTCATGGAAGGCTCCGAAACGGCTTTACGATACCTGAATGACATCCTCCGACCCATAGTGCAACCATATCGGCAGAATATTGGAGAGGCATTTGTCTTCATGGACGACAATTCTCGACCTCATCGTGCACATCTTGTGAATGCGTTCCTTCAAGATAACGACATCGCTCGACTACAGTGGCCAGCATGTTCGCCAGACATGAACCCTATCGAACATACCTGGGATATGTTGAAAAGGGCTGTTTATGGACGTCTTGACCCACCAACCACTCTGAGAGATTTACGCCGAATTGTCGTTGAGGAGTGGGACAATTTGGACCAACAGTGTCTTGATGAACTTGTGGATAGTATGCCACGGCGAATACAGGCATGCATCAATGCAAGAGGACGTGCTACTGGGTATTAGAGGTAGTGGTGTGTACTGCAATCTGGACCACAAATTCTGAAAGTCTAGCTGTATGATGGTACAACATGCAATGTGTGGGTCTCATGAGCAATAAAACGAGCTGAAATGTTGTTTGTGTTGATCTCTATTCCCTTTGTATTTAACGGTTCCGGAACTCTTGGAACCGAGGTGATGCAAAACTTTTTTTGATGTGTGTATTTCAATTGCAGCCAATAGCCATAGCAGGGTAGTTTTTATTGAACGCCCGAGGGCTCCCAACAAGTTCAATTTCAAGTAATACCAACTTGGGCTATCAGAGATGCCACTGTCACTGACACCTAGCGGCGAACGTTGGAACTTGACAGAGCGTTTCTAACCAAAATAACCTACAAATTTAGCTACACACTACCAATTGTAGTGGTAGGTTCTTTTACATCACATAAATCTATGACATGGGCCCGCCGGATTTACTTCCCCTCCGAAGGAAGGCGTACTGAAGGATTTGAACGCTCTTAAAGATCCGACGATTTCGGCCGGGTTTCAACCCGCGATCTTGGGGATTGCAGTTCAGCTTGCTACCGACTACGCCACGGAAGCCGTCTGTGATAGATGATGCTAGTCGCAAATTACTGCATGTAGGCTGAGTTTACAACATATAACACTCCCCCCGTAACACTACTGCCTGGGAAGGGCCTAGGCCTACCAAGCGACCGCTACCCAGCCATTTGGCCTCCTGATTGTAGGAGACGCGTGGTCAGCGAGGCGGGTCCCAACGGCCGTTTATCATGGCTTTCGTGACTGGGGCGCTGTTTCACTGTCATACAGCTACTCAATTGTCCTCACGAGGCTGAGTGCATCCCGTCATACCAGGCCTTACGTAATTTTCTAAAATCGCTGACGGAGGCGAGATCGAATCCGGGGCCTCCAGGTGAGAGGCAGTCGCGCTACCCTAACACCACGGGGCCGCACTTACAAACATATAGTTGTCTAAATTTGTGTACTAAATATGTATGTTCGTAATAATGACAGCTTTATTACAATGCAGGGGTGCAGTGGTCAAACTGCTTGCCTCTCACCTTGGCCTGGGTTAGAATCCCGGTCAGTGCATATGAGATTCTGAAGTGAAATATTGCGTCCTGTGGTTCGGATTCCACGTAAAAATGGAGGTCCCATGGCTCATGATCGCCAAATAAACTGTCACGTGAAACTACAGGTTTCTTTTTCCCTTATTACAATATATGAATTGCGTTTGGCTCGTTGCGTAGTGGCTAGCATTTTCGACTGTCACCTCGGTGGCCCGGGTTGGATTCCTGGCTCGGCCAGGGAATTTAATTCTGGTCAGAGGGTTGGCAAGGGGTACACTCAGCCTCGTGTAGCAAAACTGAGAAGATTCGATTCCTGCCTCAGTTTTCCTGGAACTGGTTTTCCGTGCTTTTCTACTTCTACTCCAGGCGAACGCCAGGACGGCAGACCTAGCATATAACATCATGCCTTTCAAATCCTTGCCCAGTTTCATTGACTTTCATTTATCTTATTTTCGAGAGGAAGGTACTTCGAAAGATTTATGGACCCGTTTTCAAAGCCATGGAAGGTAAAGGACATCGAAGAAAGAACCTGTATCAGCGGTTTGGAAAACCACAAATTGGCCGTGTACTAAGTCAGAAGAGACTACCATGGTTTGGCCACTTCTTTCGAGCTGATGAATCCGTCCAAAACCGAGTCCTTCATTCACAACGTGCTGGAAGACGCCCAAGTGGACGTCCCAGGACCCGATGCAAAGATCGAGTATTGACAATACTTCAGCAAGTGGAGCTGAATGTGGTGGAAGATGAAGCTAGAGACCAGCAGCGTTGGAATGCTATCTGCAGTAGATACCTCCCCCCTTTATGACTGATTTCTTAGTTATCACTTTATCTCTTCTTTTTCTTTCTTTTGTTCTTCTGCTGTAGGTCTTAAAGGCCCGTAAGTGCAATAAATGATGATGATAAACTCGTATTAACTGCTCTCATAAGGAAGGGCATCCGGCCGCAAAAAGCATCCGCCAGAAAATTCACCCCATTCCTGACCCCATAGGAACAGGGACCCATCGTAGACGATAGATTGGCCGTGTACTAAGTCAGAAGAGACTACCATGGTTTGGCCACTTCTTTCGAGCTTCAACTGGTCGATCTGGGCCACTGTGGACGGTATCTTGGATAATGTTTTCCTTCCACGGGCTTTGAAATTCTACCAATTCAGCTTCATTTGGTGGCTCATGTCCTTCCTTCTTTCCTCTGAAAAGACCACATTTGAAGATTTGTTTCCTCCTCCTTCTCGGAAGCCTGTGATGTCTGAAACTAATAATTGTTTAAAGTGGTTCCTGTCTTAAATATATTTCTGACTGATGACCTTTCTCTCCATATCAGTATGTATCTCCAGAAACCTCCTGGGATCAATCTTTATGCAAGGAGTTTTCTTGTCAGTCTTCCTTAATTCATACGTAGATGATGTCCATATAATTGGTTTCACCTCTTCTGTATCGACTCTATAATTCCCTCAGTTTCTTTGAATAACTCTCTGTTAAGTCTCAACCTCCGTTGTCCCAGAATCTTTCTTAGGATATTATTATTATTATTAAATAAAATGTGTGCTCTCATGACAGACCTGGTGCAGATCTTTCTACTTGACACCTATTGGAGACCTTTGCTTATTATGATCTTTATAATCATCATGATCATCATCATTGTAATACTGGACAAACGTAGGCCCATGGAAATCGGGTAGGAGAGAAACAGACAGATTGGACCTCATCGGTGGTCAAATGAAGAGCACTGGTCCTCTCTGTTTCGTGCAGTAGTCATTTTTGCAGTAAGTACAGTAGATAGGGTGTATACTGTATTTCTATAGACCTGCCAATTGGAATCGAAGGTATGTTTTGGTTATCATCGCCGGAGTAACCATTAGCGTTATTATTATTCTATCAAGCTTCCTTCCAAATCCATGCCCAGTTTCATTCACCTTCATTTAAAGAAACCATGTTGCACATTACATTAGCACTTCCTCTTCTTTTCCTTCTGGGGCGTGGTGGCGCAGCGGTCAAGCTGTTGGCCTCTCACCAAGGTGGACTGGGTTCGATTCCCATTCAATGCATGTGAGATTTTCGAAGTGAAATGCCATGTCCTGTGGTTCGGTTTCCACGTAAAAAGGAGGTCCCGTGGCTCATAATCACAAGATTCACGGTCACGTAAAACTACAAATTTCCTTTTTTTTCTTAAAGGGTAATATTTAACCAGTGTGATGTATCTCTGGCCTCATTAAAGTTCAAAAAATGAACATTTTTTAGTAACATGCAAATATCAACGAAATATAATCCTGCAAAAATAATCCAGATATTTGCTATGTGAAACTAATCTATCTAATATGTGCGCCAGGATGAGTGCCTTAGTTGTCTGTGGTACGCACTTACAGTATCCAAAATTAGTGCGTTCGAAACCACATATACTGTATACACTTCAATATCTTTAAGATTGGGGCTTCTACCGATCATCGCAATGGACAATGAACTTCATCGCTTACGGTCACAGGTTCAAATGATATCATCGTCATGGATTACAATCATGACCTCGTCTCTGTGCTTACTCCAAGTTACGTAACATTAGAAAATGAGTATGGCCCTTGTTTCCATTAACAAGCATTATACTTGGACATGAGAAATGCCTTCCTCGACTCAAACTTGCTGTAAGATGCTTATTTTCGGCATGCAGAATTTAACATCAAAGTAGCACTTATCATTCATTGACAATTTATATGGAGTAGAATATACTCAAGAGTTTGGTATATTCTTTAGGTAGACCACCTCGTTGCGTAGTGTCTAGCATTATTGTCTGTCACTGCCAAAGCCCATATTCGATTCCCAGCTCTGCCAAGAAATGTTATTCTGGTCTGAGGGCTGGAACGGGGTGTACTCAGCCTCGTGAGGCAAAACAAAGAAGGGGCGGGCGGACCTCTGCCATCCTGGAAGTGGTTTTCTGTGGTTTCCCACTTCTTCTCCAGGCAAATGCCGGGATGGTGGGATGGTACCTAACTCAACGTCACGGGTGATTCCGATCCAAATCCTACCTCAATTATAAATACATACACTAGTACACACACCCAATTACATGGGAGTACATGACCACGGTGTCGATACCCCCCCCCCCCCAAAAAAAAAACAATAGCAACATGCTCTTCTAAAATGTGAACGAGCTCCAATAAAAGTTTGAGCGAACGGACCTTATTTTGTTTCTGAATCTGCGCCATGTAATCGGTCTTCATAGTTTGTTAGTCTTATTATATAGGCCTCCTACTTTTTAATACAGAGATCCAATATTTTAGGAGGCAATAGTATAGTTCACAACAAGGGGAAGACTTCTAATAAATCATATAGCACATAATTTGTGAAATCTGAACACTTGTTCATAGGAGGCGCAGATCTCCAGATAATACTAGTTGACACCCCTGGCATGGAATGCTGATACGTGACAAGGAATAATGAAAACACAAATCTGGTTGTGAATATGAGCTGTCAGTTGTGTGGTCCCGAGTTGTAGCTCGTTAAATCGGGCACCATGACCGTGCGGGCAGCTGCAGCAAGTTCAGAGGTCGTATGTTCGAATCCCGACACTGAAAGTTTTTTTTCTCAGTTTTTCTTTCACACACCTCCTCTAGGCAAATGCCGGGATAGTACCTTACCTCAAGTTCCGGGGTAGTTACCTCATTCCTGTCCCTAATACAGCTACACACACTACTACAGTCACCACATAAATGCAGGTTATCTGACAAATTCAACACACACCCAACTATATGGGGCTGATGACCGCATAAGACCAAGATGTCCCAAGTCCCTAAAATAAAGTATAAACAACAACTATAATATGATTGTGATGCTTGTATGGTACAGTAATGTATGTTTTCTCTCCAAATGCATGCACTGCAAGACTCATTTTACAAGATAGTGTCTTTCTTTTTGTAGTGATGCATACTACCACCTAAAATATTGGATTCTTTCCTAACACCCTCTCTACTTTATATGTTTAGGGGCATGGTGGCGTAGGAGTGAGGCTGTTGGCCTCATACCACGGTGGACCGGGTTCGATTCCCGGCCAATGCATGTGAGATTTTTTAAGTGTAATGCCGTGTCCTGTGGTTCGGATTCCACGTAAAAAGGAGGACCCGTGGCTCACTATCACGAGATTAACGGTCACGTAAAACTACAAACGTCCTTCCTTCCTTCCTACCTTCCTTTCTTCCTGCATATGTTTCTGAATTTTGTGTTGGCAGGTGGAAAACAAGGTAACTAAAATGAGACATACCAATATATCATAAGCATATAGGCTACAATTATGATCAGAACTAGGAAAACAAATTACAACATAAATAATTGCAAAGAACATGCGCTGCTGTTACTGTGGATTTAAACATCACAGATATTTAAAATAACCCGTCTAAGGTTTCCATTTTTCTCACTCTGTGCTTTTTCTATCACTCTAGTGTCCATAACCAAAACAGCCTAAATGTTTATCGCTAGTCGCCAAGCCGGGTAAAGGTTATACACAACACAGGCAATAATCAAATACGGAGTTGGCAAACGTGTAGCATTCTTCTACTGGGGATCCAAAGCATAGTAGAAAAAGATATTGTATGTTGGGCGAGAAAACATTTGAAAATTCACGTTTCGATACGAAATTTATGAAAATGAATGCGTAATGGATCAGTGCACCTCCTACTCCAAAATACAGGAACGTTAATCGAATTCCTTAAAAAATCCGAAATTATATCCTACAAATCAACATAATGAGGGAATATATGGAGTTTGTGGGGTTTTTCCTCAAATCACGTCATATGGGATTTCTCTTTCGTTCCCGAGAAATCAGTCGAGTTCACTCATACGTAACGAATTAATGATTTGATTTTTTGTCCTCAGTCACAGTCTGATAAACATCGCACACTCTATTTGTAAGTTAATTTAAGTTTGTGCTGTTTATCATGGAATGAAGAGTTGAAGGAAAAAGAGGAAGAGGAAGAAGAAGGTTTGGAATGTTAACAGATGTGAAGAGAGGAAGAAGTTAGTTAGTTAGTTAGTTAGTTAGTTATTGTTGTTTTAAGGGGCGGAACTAAGAGGTCATCTGCCCCTACAAGAGGAAGAAGTTACAAGCAAATGAAAGAAGATTCTCAGGACACAGAGAAATGGAGGACGTCAGTTGAAACCTGTCTGCGGACTGATCTATTGAAAGAAGAAAGAAGAAGACGCTGTTTATGAGTGTGTTTTCTGTGCAACATATCAGATCCATGTAAAATGTTGTTGTTTCATTTAAAGGGCTTGGACATCGTGGTCATTTATCCCCGTGTAATTGGGTGTGTATGGATCCTACCTGAATAAAATCTGTGTTATGTGATGACTGTATTAGTATGTGGATTTGTAATCCTGGTAAGGATTGAGAAGGAGGTGGCCGTGGTCTTAAGTTAGGAACCATTCCTGTATTTGCATGGAGTAGAAATGGTAAACCACGGCAAAAAAAAACTTCCAAGAAGGCTGAGGTGAGAATCGAACCACTCCTTCTCAGTTTTGCCTCATGAGGCTGAGTGTACCCCAATTCTAGCCCTCAGTCTAGAATTAATCTTTTTGTTAGAGCCGGGAATCGAACCCGGGCCTCCGGGGTGACAGCCAAGAATGATAGCCGCTACACCACGAGGTTGGTTGGTTGGTTGGTTGGTTCTTAAGTTTAGGGGCTGCGACAACGCGGTCATGTAGCCCCGTGTACTTTGGGTGTGTGTAGAATCGGTCTGATAACCGGTGTTAATTGTGATGACTGTATTAGTGTGTGTTATCTGTTTTTAATTTAAGTACTGCAACTTAGAATTTTTCAAATAGTTCCTACTTTTGCCGCCGTCAACGACTACTAGGCCATGTTCAGAACTTAGCTACTAGACGCCACCGCTCTTGGCAACGAACGTAGAAACCTAAGAGCGTTGTTTACATTCTTAACCTATCCAATTTAGCTTCAGACAGGTGCAATTAGTGGAAGGTTATTTAAATGTCATAAATCTATGACATGGGACCGCCGGCTTAACTTCCCCTCCGAAGGAAGGCATACCGAGGGATTTTTAACGCTTGGGCATAGAAGCTCAGCATGCTACCGACTACGCCACCGAAGCCGCCACCATGAGGTTGTATCCAAGTAAAATGATTTATTGTTGAATGAAGACTACTATTCCCGAGGATTCACTAAGGTGTCACTCCAAACAGTCCTTTGCTGGTGCATGCATAGGCTACTCAGGTACTGTACCAAGGACGACAGGTGGGGGCGCCTACTTTTTAAAAAAATGGGAGGAGGACAGTACTCAGCAAAATCAGATATTATTATTATTCAAACCCGAATGCCTGTATGCAACAGAAACGTAGGACATGATTGGGAAAATGGGGCTTGAAAAGGTCAGAAAATTACTTAGGCAAATCCTGAGCCCAATGATAGAAGATGAAGATGGAGATGGTGATGGCAAGAATTGTGCCATAAAATTGAAGGTGCGGTTGAACTAATGAAGAAGAGGAGATTACAATTCTATGGACATCTCCCTAGAATGGATGACGATAGACGGACAAAAAGAATTTTCGAATTTTTCAGGAAGAGAATGACAGAGCTCAAATGGTTTCGAGAAGTGAGAACGGACCTAGCCAAGACAGGGTACAAGAAGACAACATAGCAGATAGGGAGAAATATAGACGACTAATTATGAAGCACAGAGGTTTCCAGGAGACGGGGGTGGAGCCAGTGACGGAGAAAAGAACACACACGGAAGAACAGAAGAGGGAAGTGGTAGAAAGGATGAAAAGAGAGTCGAGGAAGAGAAGGCAAAACATAATGTAAAGACTGTCAAGCGTGGTCCATAGATTTCCAAGACGAAAATAAATAACAATAATAATAATAATTATTATTTTGGCATATTCATTTCACATCAGTGGGTACAAATCAACATATCGTTGGCTTATTTGCAAGACGGTGTGACAACTTCTTTTAGGGTGGCACATTGCTTGCCACGGTGGGTGAGTGGTCAACGTGTCGGTCTACTAACCCCAAGCTTGCAGGTTCGCTCCTGGCCGTGGTAAGAGTTTTTTTTTTGAAAGGCGGCAAAAATTGCGACACCATGTCATACGATGTTGGCATGTCAAAGAACCCATTTGAATTCAGTAGGCCGTGTTCATAATGGCAAAATTAATCTCGGGAGTTTCCGCCAACACAAAGTTCCTCATTTCTCTACTAGAAAGCGCTATAGTGTTCAAGGAGCTTAGATATCTAACCTACTTGACTTTCATAGTGCTTAAAGGAACAACGAAATTCGACATGCAAGCTACCCTTTGGGTGTCAAATAACAAAGCTTGCACCCAGCACTCGAGGCCATACGATATTATTATTATTATTATTATTATTATTATTATTATTATTATTATTATTATTATTAGGGTGGCACATTAAGCAACGAGCGAACTACGGAACACGTCTCCAAGATAACGGTCTTCTGCAAGATAATATTATGTAGACCAGAATGTATTCCCAACTTTTCTCAGTTGTGAGCCAATGATTTAGGGATGATGCCGCTATAGGAGATTACTATGGGCAGAACCACTACACATAACTGTCTCCACATTTACCATATTTCCTCAGCCAAGGGCAGATATTGGTGATTTTCTCACAGCAGGTTTACTGTAGATTATGATAATTGGGCACTGCGATATCAATGAGAAAGGTTCCCGTCCGCACTTGTCCACAAGAACGATGTCTGGCAGGTTTGTTCGTATGATCTTATCCGTAATAACTGATCTGTCCCATTATTATTACATGGGTTGTTTTTTTAGTTTTGGCACCTTGGTTATAACTGGATTAATAACTCACTTAGACGGTTCCAAGTTTCACAGGCCCTCGATCTAGTCCCCACCGTTGCGTACAACGTGTTCCCAGCGATGCGGAAGTCGTTGGATCCCGTTGGCACTGCCCAATCTATTGATGGTACGAAGAGAGCGCTCGGCAGCCTGCTTAACGTCTTTAATGGTACGGAAGCGCTGCCATACTGTTCCCCGAGGGCAAACCGTTAATGCGGCGTACTATTGTTCGTTTCTGCAAGGCCATCACCGAGGAGCTCTGAGAAGGAAACGGCGCCACCACATGGTACACCGCCCATCGTTCTGCATGACAGTGCTAGGGCACACACAGCAGGCATTGTGTCGGCATTGTTGGATCGCTGGGGCTGGGAGGTCCTCTATTACCCCCATATTCTCCCGACATCAGTCCCTGCGACTATGATCTCATCCCGAGGATGAAGGTGACAATGCGCGGGGAGCAAGCTGCCGTGCGCTCTCTTCGTACCATCAATAGATTGGGCAGTGCCAACGGGATCCAACGACTTCCGCATCGCTGGGAACACGTTGTACGCAACGGTGGGGATTACATCGAGGGCCTGTAAAACTTGAAACCGTCTAAGTGAGTTATTAATCCAGTTATAAATAAGGTGCCAAAACTAAAAAACCAACCCATGTATTATTATTATTATTATTATTGTTTTGTTGTTGTTGTTGTTGTTGAGCTGGCTGCATGGCTCAGCGGTAACGTTCTCGCTTGCAGGTCCCAAGGTTGCGGGATCGAATCCTGGCACTGTCAGTTGGCATTTGAGGGTGCGCAAATGTCAGGGATCCGTGTCAGGAGAAAATTACTGTCACGTTAAAATCCCCTTCGGAGCAAAATTCCGTCACCCCGGTGTCTCTAAATGCCCCAGATATTAAAAGGAACGTAAAGCAAATAACATTATAACTTATTATTATTATTTAATAATGATGATAGATCATTCGAGATTGTTTAGATGCTAGTAATTGTAGTGATAATTAATTTATTGCTGGAAAAGTCATAGTACAGTAGGTTAGTTGTGTCTTAACTTATTGCTTTCCAGCGAAATTGTTGTGCTTACACATTAAATAACAATTTCCAGTTTATTTTGGTCGACATTAATACAATCGTCAAAGAAAATGAAAATGTCCAAGTATCTCAATCTATTTTGTCAGCTCGTGTCACCCCAGTGCACCCTTGGGCTCGTAAGTTGGTATGTTACACCTCACCAAGACGCTGGATGGTGAATGCTGGGTTGGACATTGCAAAGCCCCTGTAATGTCCCAGGCAGTACAAGTGCACTATGAGAAACATGGCTCCCTATTTGAAAAAAAATCTTGTCATCCTGGTTGATTTAAGTGTATGGTCTATGTTTCCGAGGAACCATAGAGATTTTATACTCAGATTGAGCTCATCATTATCAAAGAAACTAAATCTCAGTCTATTTCTTCAGCGTTTAGCTCTTTAGTTGGTATGATACACCACACCTCGTTTAACTTTAAAATAAACCAACAATATTTAGAACTGAGAAAATTACCCTGGAATTAATTGGAGAGCCAGTTCCCTCATCCTACAAATATCTCTTAAGCTTCCTTACCCACAAGAGAACATCGCAAACGTCAATTTCCGATCTCCACGAAACTTTATATACATTTTATTAGTTTGCATGAAAAACATATATGTAGGTATTTCATCAAAAAATGTAGCCTATATGAGCTATCCATAAAAAGGACGTGTATTCTCATGCCCTGTCTCTTTGCATTTTTTGAACACTACTGAAAGGAAATCTGCACAAAACATCAATTACTAGCGGTATCGAAATCGCTTGATAGTTAGAGGAGGAGTAAATTTCTTGGCCTCCACACTCACCGGATTTACACCAGTTGGACTTTTTTGTGTTAGATCATTATTTAAAGTTTATGGTGTGCTCAACTGCTGTAGAAGATGAATCAACACTTAGTTCATGAGATGTGCAGGTTTGTCAAATAATAGGTACAAACTCCAGACATTTTTGAGTGTGATCGTACCTCAATGTTGCAGAAGACTGCATTGTGACAGAGGGTGAGCATTTTGAAAACCTCGTGTAAGATACTGAACATGATACATCTTTGTAAATATAGGCTGTAGATAGTATATTAAACAAACTACTTCCATGTCTCATATCTCATTAAATATTCATTTCCGGACTCATATTTATCTCTTATATAAAACAAAGTGTTCTGACTGACTCACTCACAGACTCATCATCGCCCAGCCAAAACTATTAAAGTTAGAAACATGAAATTTTGGGGATATATTCGTTGTAAGTCGAAAACGCCCACGAAGGAAGGATTTTTGGATATTCAGGTTTTTAAGGTGTGTTAAGGGGGTAGATCTGCATTTCATTGAATAACAATATCTCCCGATTGGTTTCATTGGGAGATGAGATACTCGGCATATAAACTCATCATTAACAAGTAGTTCCGTGAAGAACTATATAGCCTATTTTCATATATCCTACCTATGTTAATTGCCACTATCAACATACAAAATTTCAGTTTGATTGCTGTAATAGATTCGTAGATATTGAGAACCGACTAAATATTTCGGATGGTCGCCATGTTGGATTTTATATATGTAGGTCCTAGAGTTATATACTGTTACATGAAAATTATTGTGTACGTGTAGCATTCAAACTTCAATCGCATGATTAGGACACAAGAAGTAACAAAGAGATTTTAAAATTTCGCACAGCTGCCATCTTGTGGTTATGGAAACAATTGATATAAATTAGATGTCAGTGGATTAACACTCGTATAAGGATTTACTGTAGCAAGTTTTACTGCACGCGGATGGTTAAATTGCGAGAAACGTCCATGTGAATATGTATACTTCGCGTCGCCGCCATCTTGGATTTGTGATCACCAGGGTATTTAAAGTCCCATAGGTGAACTTAAGTTCATTGCCCCAATGAACATAAAAAATCAGTTTGATTGCTATAATAGATTCGTAGATATTCAGAGCCGTCTAAATATTTCAGATGGTCGCCATGTTGGATTGTTAAATGTATAGACCATAGAGTCATGTACCATTAAAGGAAAAATATGACGTAGGTTCATTATTCCAACTTTCACTTCAATCGCATGATTACGTCACAAGAAATAAGAACTTAATTTTAAAATTCGCACAGCCGCCATCTTGAGGTTAAGTAAACAATTGAACTAAATTAGATACCAGTGCATTACAATGTGTATAAACATTTGCTGTACCAGATTTAATTGCGTTTGGAACATTAAATCGCGAGAAATTTCGATTTAAAATTTCCAAATTCGCTTGGCCGCCATGTTCGTTTTGTAGTTAACCGGTTTTTCAAAGTCTTATAGATAACTTCCAGTAGTCTCCTTTATTTCCGTACAAAATTTCAGGGTGATACCGCTAATAATTTCAAGGATATGGAATGCCGGTGAAATATTTAGCACATCCGCCATCTTGTGGTTATATAAACAATTGAACGATGTTAGGTATCGGTGCATTACAATGTGCATAAACTTATACTGTACCAAGTTTTATTGCGTTTGGTTGGTTAAATCGCGAGAAACGTCTATTTAAATGTCGCAAATTCGCGTGGCCGCCATGTTGGTTTTGAAGTTACCAGTTTTTCAAAAGTTACATAGGTGAACTTCTAGTAGTTTCCTTTATCACAGTAAAAAAATCCAGGGTGATATCGGTAATAGTTTCGGAGATATTGAATGCTGGTGAAATATTTCGCACAGCCGCCATATTGGATTGGTGAGACGTAACAAAATTTGAAGGGCACGGTCGGGGTCGCCCGGAATAGTGCTATGAACTTACCGAGTTTCATTGAAATCGCTCCAGCCGTTTAGATTTTATTAGGGGGGGGGGACACACATACACCTCACACACACACACACACACACACGCACACACACACGGACAAAAGGTGATCTCATAATTGAAAATATACTAAAAATAAGAAGACACATGTCTGTGGGTTTTTCAATGTGGTGTATATTATGAGGTGAAAGGGGTGAAAACTGGGGGTTGAAGGTTTCCTAACAGAGCGTGTATCTCTTAAACGACATTAGCGAGGAGTTTGAAACTCAGCGGAAAAAAATCAGCATAAAAATGAGTAAATAGGTGGTTCACCGTGTTTTCATAAATCCAATTTAAGGGGCCCATTGGGAAGGGTGAATTTCTGGGGGGGGGGGGACAGGAAAGAAAGTGTCATAACTGATTGACTGACTGACTCATCAAACTCAGGGGGAAAAAACTGCTTAAAAATAAGTAAATAGGTGTTCGACAGTTTTTTCATTAACCCAATTTAACGGGTTCATGGGGAGGGGTGAAATTCTGAAAAAAAAAATTGAAAGAAAAAGTCCTGACTCACTCATCATCTCCCAGCCAAAATTATTGAAGTTAGAAACATGATATTTTGGGGATATGATCATTGTATGTCAAAACCGTCCACTAAGGGAGGATTTTTGGATATTCAGGTTCTAAAGGGGTCTTAAGGGGGTTAAACCTGCATTTCATTGAATAACAATAACTCCCGATTGGTTTCATTGGGGGATGTGATATTCGGAATATAAACTAAAACAAGTAGGTCCGTGAAGAACTATACAGCCTATTTTCATATATCCTGCTCATGTTAATTGCCTCTATCAACATACAAAATTTCAGTTTAATTGCTGTAACAGATTCGTAGATATTGAGAACCGTCTAAATATTTCAGATGGTCGCCAGGTTGGATTTTTATTTTGTACTATTACATTAAGATTACTGTCTACGTGTGGTATTCAAACTTCAATCGCATGATTAGAACACAAGAAGTAAAAACGAGATTTTAAAATTACGCACAGCAGCCATCTTGTGATTATGCAAACAATTGAAATAAATTAGATGCCAGTGGATCAACATTTGTATAAGCATTTAATGCGCAACGTTTCACGGCACTCGGACAGTTAATTCGCGAGAAACGTCCATTTAAATATTTATATTTCGCGTCGCCGCCATGTTGGATTTGTGCTTACCAGGTTAATGAAAGTCCTATTGGTGATCATATGTTCATAGTCTCTATGAGCATTAAAACAATCTGTTTGGTTGCTGTAAATGATTCATAGATATTGAGAACCGTCTAAATATTTCGGAAGCTCGCCATTTAGGATTTTTATATGTATAGGCCATATAGTTATGTACCATTCAAGGACAATTATTGCCTAGGTTCATTATTCAAACTTTCACTTCGATCGCATGATTACGACACAAGAAATAAAAACTTAATTTTAAAATTTCACACAGCCGCCATCTTGAGGGAATGAAATTAGATGGCAGTGCATTACAATCTGCAAAATCATTTACTGTACCACATTTCACTGCGCTCAGAGAGTTAAATCACGAGAAAAGTATATTAAAATATTTCAAATTCGCTTGGTCGCCATGTTCGTTTTGTACTTTACAGGTTTATGAAATATACATAGGTAAACTTGTATCAGTACCCTTTATCACCGTACAAAATTGCAGGGTGATATCTGTAATAGTTTCGGAGATATAGAATGTCAGTGAAATATTTCGCACTGCCGCCATTTTGAGGTTATGTAAACAATTGAACTAAATTAGACTCCAGTGCATTACAGTGTGTATAAACATTTGCAGTACCAAGTTTCATTACGTTTGGATAGTTAAATCGCGAGAATAGTCTATTTAAAAGTCTCAACTTAGCTTGATCGCCATGTAGGTTTTGTAGTCACCAGGTTTTTGAAAGTCTCATAGGTGAACTTCTAGTACTGCCCTTTATCACCGTACACAATTTCAGGGCGATATCGGTAATAGTTTCGGAGATATTGAATGCTAGTGAAATATTTCGCACAGCCGCTATGTTGGATTGGTGAGACATAACAAAATTTGAAGGGCACGGTCGAGGTCGCCGGAAATAGTACTATGACCTTACCGAGTTTCATTCAAATCGCTCCAGCCGTTTAGATTTTATTAGGGACACACACACACACACACACGAACACACACACACGGACAAAAGGTGATCTCATAAGCCTATTTTTTCAAAATTGAAAATAGGCTAAAAAAACAAGAAGTTCCGTAACGAACTAAAGAGCCTACTTTTCTTAAAATTTAAGATTCATGCCAATGATTAATCTATATGGATCTATCTAGAATAATGACGAAATTAAATTGGTAATATCGAAATTTCTAATTAGTTCGAAATACTGTTTACCTGGCATAATGTAGCCTAATAGAGAACAACAGTTGGCAGCCCTGGTGACTGAATATATACTTATTTCCATCTCTTAAGGTACTGAATACAAAATTTGGTTGAAGTCCAATGGATAGCATGGACGTTACATGCAGTTAAACATTGGATCTAACAGCGCGCGTAAAATCATGTTGGCAACAATGACATACATGTATTGGTCAGAAGTAATCTGAAATAATATGATCTATTGTTGTGTCAATTTTGAATGAAATCCATTAGTTAGTATAGAAGTTACATGCATTTTAAAATTGGACCTATCAGCAGGCTTAGAATCATGTTGGCAGCACTGGCGTAGGCCTATATTAGTTACTCCAAATTAATCTAGAATGCCAGGTACTATACGTGTGCAAAGTTTAGAGCTGTTGGCTTGCATACTTTCTGATATATTGCTATTAGGGTAACAAAAATAAACACCGTATTTAGTAACAGTTGGCAGCCCTGGTTACTATTAAGAATCCGCATAGTCATATCTGTTATGGTACACATAGCACACACGAAATTTGGTTGAAATCCAAATGATAGTATAGAAGTTACATGTATTTAAATTTGGACCTCTCAGCAGGCTTAGAATCATGTTGGTAGCCCTGACATATATAAGTTACTCCAAATTAATATAGAATGTCAGGTACTATACGTGTGCATAGTTTAAGGCTGTCGGCATGCATACTTTCTGATATATGGGTATTTGGATAAAAAGAAATTGAGAGCATTTATTAACAGTTGGTAGCCCTGGTGGTCTTAAGAATACGCTCAGTCATATCTGCTTATGTACACATAGCACATACGAAATTTGGTTGAATTTCAACTGATAGTGTAGATGTTATATGCATTTGAAAATTGGACCCATCAGCAGGCTTATAATCATTTTGGCAACACTGCCATGTATGGCCTCCTGGAAATTAAACTGCAATATTATTATCTACATGTGTGCCAAATTTGAAATAGCTTCCATTCATACCTTCCGAGATATCCAACAAGGACCTCAAATTTCAATCGCGATTTTTCATCAGTTGGTAGCACTGCCATCATTTTCCAATATGGCCGTGAGATATTCAGGTATAGATCTTTACTCCTACTTTTGTTTTGATTGCTCCAGCCGTTTAGGAGTTGATAGGGGGGGGGGGGGACACACAGACAGACAGACAGACAGAAGGACGGACAGACAGACAGACACACATTTGCCCGATCTCATAAACTTTTCCTCATTTTTGCAAAATGTGAAAAGTAGGCTAATAAGCAGATGTCGAAGGGTTTATCGATGTGGTGTATATTATGAGGTGAAAGGGGTGAAAATTGGGGTTGAAGGATTCTTAATGGAGCGTGTATCTCTTAAACGACATAGGCGACAAGTTGGAAATTCAGCGGGAAAAAATAGCTTAAAATATAAGTAAATAGGTGTTCGACCGTTCTTTCATAAATCCAATTTAAGGGGCCCTTGGAGAGGGGTGAATTTCTGGGGGACAAAACAGAAAAGAAAGTGTCCTCACTCTCTCACTCATCAAACTCAGGGGGGAAGAACAGCTCATAAAGAAGTAAATAATAGGTGTTCGACCGTTTTTTTTTCATAAATCCAATTTAAGGGCTTCATGAGATAGGTGAAATTCTGAAAAATAAATGAAAGAAAATGTCCTGACTTACTCACTCACTTATCATCGCCCAGCCAAAATTATTGAAGTTAGACACTTGCAATTTTGGGGTTACGTTCGTTGTATGTCGAAAACGTCCACTAAGGAAGGATTTTTGGATATTCCGGTTCTAAAGGGGCAGACCTGCATTTAATTGAATAACAATATCTCCCGATTGGTTTCCTTGGGGCATGCGATACTCGGCATATAGACTCATCATTAAGAATAAGAAGACACATGCCTGAGGGATTTTCGATGTAGTGTATACTATGAGGTGTATGTGTGAAAAGTGGGGGTTGAAGGATTCCTAACGGAGCAAGTATCTCTTAAAAGACAGAGGCATAAAGTATGAAAATCAGGGGGAAAATCAGCTTGAAAAATAAGTAAATAGGTGGTCGACCGTTTTTTTCAAAAATCCAATTTAAGGGGCCCATGGCGCGGGGTGAAATTCTGGGGAAAGAAGTCCACTAAGGAAGGATTTTTGGATATTCACTCATCATCCCCTCCCCCCCCCCCCCCCCCCAGCCAAACCTATTGCAGTTAGAAACTTGAAATTTTGGGGATATGTTCGTTGTATGTCGAAAACGTCCACTAATGATGGACTTTTTGATAATCATGTTCTTAAGGGGTGTTAAGGGGGTTAAACTTGCATTTCATTGATTAACAATAACTCACGAGTTGTTTCATTTGGGGATGTGATATTCGGCATATAAATGAATCAATAAAAATAAGCTGGCACATGTCTAATGGTTTTTCGATGTGGTGTATATTATGAGTGAAAGAGGTGAAAACTGGGGATTGAAGGATTACTAACGGAGCGTGCATCTCTTAAGCGACATAGGCGAGGAGTTTGAAACTCAGTGGAAAACAATCAGCTGAATAATAAATAAATAAATAAATAAATAAACCAGTGTTCGACCGTTTTTTTTTTTCATAAATCCAATTTAAGGGGCTCATGGGGAGGGGTGAAATTCTGGAAGAAAAAGTCCACTGCGGAAGGATTTTTGGATATTCACTCGCATCGACCAACCAAAACTATTAAAGTTAGGAGAATGATATTTTGGGGATATGTTTGTTGTGCGTCGAAAACGTCTACTAAGGAGAGATTTTTGGATATTCAGGTTCTAAAGGGGTGTTAACGGGTTTAAACCTGCATTTCATTGAAGAACAATATGACACGACAATGACGCGAGCGAAGCCGTGGGTACCTGCTAGTCTGACATATTTTTATCCTTTACATGTGTGGATTTCTACCGCAAAATGTTACTGTGTGTTAATAAAACATTCTGTATATACAATATATTAACTAGAGTTCTTACGTACAGCTTTACACAGTACAGAAGTACAATATCCGACAACAGGGCCATTTTGATACATACGCAAGCAAAATCCTGAGCTCTACCACAAGGTTCAAAAGCAATGGAAGAATATTAATGAGAAATATTTATAATTCAAGGATGGACACGATGTGCCACGTTATTACCAAGTGCTCGAAAACATGTGCTCATGAAGTTTGATTCCGGTGAGGGGAAGAAACATCTGTTGTGTGACCTCATATCCGAAAGAGAAGTGGGTTACCGAGTGGAAAGTTGTATTTAACTACTGTATGATCACCAGTGGTTAGAATCAACATATTGGATCTTTACTTTTACTTCCTTTCTGTTCGGCAACTTATATTTAAAACAGGCCTACAAGCAGTTTTGTTCAGAACTGATCTTCCTCCTTTCAAACGGTGACCAGCAGCATAGCCGGACAGATTTAAGTTTGACATACGCTAGATATTTTGGAATATTACTATTCATTCATTGTTTGGTCAGTATTGACAGTTTAGTATAAATAATAAAAATTACACACTTTCCGTCTAGTTAATACTTTTTCAATTTGTTTATTTACACATTAAAATGGAACATGTTTCGAAGCATTGGATATCGAAGGATTTCTGCCCCTTCATCAGACGAAACATGGCTAGATTCGAGTGTTTATGGTGCCGAGGTCTGTAATGAGAAGTACAGAGTATACCGTGCGGACCGTGGTCGCGGTAACACCGGGAGGGGAGGGGGTGTGCTAATAGCTGTCAGGGAAGGAATATCTGTACTGCAGGTAGAGCCGGTTTCAAGCACTTACGAAGGCTTACTTCTAAAATTAAACTTTCAAGGAAAGACATGGTTTATTGTTAACGTGTATATACCTCCGACCTCAAAGCTGGAAGTGTATTCACAAGTATTCCAATGGCTAGAATCACACTACGAGGCTCATGACAATCATGTACTAATTGTTGGGGATTTCAATATACCAACAATAACCGATAACAATAATGATTTAAACACAACTCAGCAAAGTCGAGAATTAAACATTTTTATAAATCTATGTAATATGATCTCATATAATTCAGTCCAAAACAGCCAAGGTAAAACGTTAGACTTAGTTTTAGCCACTCAGAATATAACAAATGTAAAATGTACACGAAACACTGAACCCCTACTGCCTGAGGATGTCCACCACCCCGCTCTGAATATAGAAATGCAGGCCACTTCAACACATAAAAAATGCAAAAGTGATTATCAAACATCATACAGTTTTAAAAACGCAAACTTTGAAAATCTATTCACGGGTCTAAGGGACTCGAATTGGGACCGTTTATACAAATGCACTAATGTCGATATTGCAGTAGACTGCTTTTACTCGAACCTATACGGGGTAATTAACGAATCGGTCCCTCAAATAAAATTTCAGAACAAAAGAAAATATCCTATATGGTTTACAGATGCCATAATTAAGAAATTACATGAGAAGGAATTTTATAGGAAACGAAGAAGATTGTCGGACTACTTCAACAGTCAGTTTAAAACAATACGATCCGAAATAAAAACAGCAATTAAATCAGCATATCAAAGGCACATTGAATCTATTGAACAGAATATCACTGAAAATACAAAATCCTTCTGGGCGTATGTCAAAAATAAAAGGAAGAATAATAATAGTTGTGATACATTTCGCCACGACAGTAAAACATACGATAATGATCAAGACATAGCTGAAGTTTTTGCGTCGTATTTCAAATCGGTTTACTCACCTAATAAAGCCCAATACTGCATGCCTAGCGATACATCTATCACTACCGACACTCTGCACATTGACAAAGTCACCTTACGTGAGGTGGAAGTAGCTATAAGAAAACTGAAGCCTAAATCCTCAGCTGGACCAGATCATATCCCGCCATATGTAATTAAGGGCTGTGCAGATGTTCTTAAGCACCCTCTCCTTTTCATATATAACTTAATTATTAAAACCGCCACATTTCCATCTAATTGGAAAAAAAGCCGAGTATGTCCAATCTTAAAATCTGGAAATCCAATGCTAATTAGTAACTATCGTCCGATATGTATATTGTCTGCGGTAGCAAAGATTTTTGAATTCATTTTGTACCAAAGAATTTCTATTTTTGTCAGACCATTAATATCAGAAAAACAGCATGGTTTCCTCGCCCGGCGTTCGACTATCACAAATATGGTCAACTTTACTGAATCAGTGTCCAGAACATTAGACGCAGGAGGACAAATGGATGTTGTATTCACAGACTTTCAGAAGGCATTCGACAAAATTAACCACGATATTCTCCTGAAAAAACTCAAAATCTTAGGATTTTCTGATTTACTTATATGCCTCTTCAGCTCTTACCTTAATGACAGGAAGCAATATGTGTCATTTCATAGAAAGAATTCTCAAGAATTTGAAGCTAATTCGGGAATAGTTCAGGGATCGAACCTTGGACCTCTAGTTTTTCTGATTTTCATAAACGATCTACCTCAAAGAATAAAGCATTCTAAATGTCTATTGTATGCTGATGACTTCAAGGTGTATAGAAAAATATCTGTATCTACCGACTGCGACTTGCTTCAAAATGACCTGCACAATATTATGGAATGGACTACAGAAAATTTATTAGGATTAAACGTAGAAAAATGTATCTCAATGTCGTTCACCCGGAATATAAACCCTATCGTTTTTAATTACAAGTTAGGTTGCAGTGTCCTGAAATCAGTTCATGAAAACAAAGATCTCGGTGTGTTGCTAGATAGAGAGCTAACGTTTACCCCCCATATACGGAAAATGATAGCTGACTCAAACAAGACACTTGGATTTGTTATCAGGAACACAAAACCATTCAAAAACATAAGTACGTGTATCCACCTGTACAACACACTAGTCAGACCGAAACTAGAATATGCTAGCATTATATGGAGTCCTAGATGCAAGACATATACCTCAATGATTGAAAACACACAAAAGAAATTCCTAAAATATCTACATTTTAAAAGAACAGCCAACTATCCTCACTTGATACCATACCAGGAACTGCTAATAAATTTTGATGTGGACAGTTTAGAAATACGAAGAAAAATAGATGCTATGAAATTCCTTTTCAAAATTATAAACAATTCAATTGATGATTCCGAATTCCTCTCTCTCTTAAATTTCCATGTACCACGCATCAATTCTAGGAACAATATCACATTTGAAATTAAAAGAACCAGGACATCTGGCCACAAAAATTCACCGCTGAACAGACTATGTTATATTTTCAACACTGTTGCTCAAAGAAATAATGCCATAGATTTTAGTACTTCCTTGACAGTATTTTTGATGGAATTCCTAACTACTCTCCAGAAATAATGACTCAAACCTTGCAAATTGTAAATCATGAATTCGTACCACTGTGTCATTCTACCCTGCCAACATTGTATTACACATGTATTATTTGTACCATACTGTTTTAATTGTACACCTAGTTATTTTAATTACTTTTATTTAGTTACTGTTTAGTTTAAGTTAGTATAAGTTGCAAGATAACATACTGTGTAATTTTAATTAGTTTTTTAAAATTATTATTACTGTTTAGTTTAAGTTAGTATAAGTTTTAAGATAACATACTGTGTAATCTTTATGCCACTGTAATTGGGATGAAAATCCTGTTGTGCGCAAATAAATAAATAAATATTATCGTGTAAGTTAATCAAAATGAATGGACATTAAAAACACTGAACATTAAAATTCATGAAAAAAAAAACCAAAGTGAGTGAAAATGTATGAGAAATACATAGATGAAAAAACATTCATAACAACAGGATTTGAAAAACGTAAAAAATCTAAATCACACATCAAAAATCCTTTGTGCCTTATCAAACTTAAAGTTAATTTCACTTCTTGGTTGATCGGAAAACGTCCATATTGTTCTCGAGAAAATCTTCGATGGCTACCAGAAGTTCTCGTGATCCGTATTGGAACCTTTAAACTTCGACTTCTTGATCAACTCTCATTGTATTAAATTAAATGCGTGGTATGTGGGTCGGCTCTCATTCATTGTCAGTAACGCTTGAGTACCACTCGTCTATGTACTGGAAGATGGAGAGCCAGAGAACTGCAGACAGTTAACGATGTTATCGGCTTCTGGAACGTGAACGTTCTAGTCTGATTTTTGTCACTGCCGCAGCTCTGGCATGATGTGGTACTGCACACTACAGTATGTACACTACTTGTTGGTTGTTGTTGTTGTTGCTGCTAATTCATTTTCAGGGCTTGGGACTTCTTGGTCATCAGCCCCATGTACCTGGGTGTCTCTTGAGCTTTTCTGTTTATTTTTTTGATGACGGTAATAGTGTGTGTATCTGTATTAGGGACAGGGATGCGGTAGGTGCTCCGGGACTTGAAATAAGGTACTATCACAGCATTTACCTGAAGGGAGTCTGGAAACTCCCGTGAAATGAACACGCTGTCAGCCCCGGGATTTGAATCTCTGATCTCCGGAATTGCTGCAACTCCCCCTCGATGTGCGACCCACTTGCTGGATGTGGGCGTGTATGTCATGCACTCTGGACTCCAAACTGAGTTCGATATGACGACATAATTTGGAAGCAATATCGACTGTGTCGACCACTTCATGGTGTAGTTGCTTGGCTGTCATCCCTGAGTCCATTTTGTTTATCACGGCTCTGTAAGGAATGGAAATGTGTTGCTATGCTATGCAATGTTAAGGTATGGTTCGGATTCTCACAGCCTTTCGATACTTGTTACTTTGTCACAAGTCGAGGGCTCTAATCGGGTCGCATACGTATCTTGGGAATAAAGCACTCTGATGGGCAACGTTATAGCTAAATATTATCAATCCGGGTGAAGAAACAATGCTTTCCAGACACCAACCCTTCCTGATTGTACTGTATAGTTCATCATCGGTGTGTCAACTTCGCTGTAATAGTTATGATGGCAATCAATAACAAACTGACCGACAAACAAACACACAAATATAAAACAGACATAAATACCTAGGTGTGTGGTTTTGATCTAAAACCCAAAATGTATAAACATAAGTAAATTTTATATCGAAATTTAATGTTTCTCAGTCGGTCAACACGATTGTACCTAATTGTGATGGGTTATTCCTAATCCTGAAAAAAGTTACATGAGATTAATAAAATAATACACCTGGATGACCAGTTTCGATCGTCAAGCGATCATCATCAGATTCATCATATTTAGGCTATTAAATCTATGTCTAAATGTATGAGTGAAAGTATTGACAATATGTACACTTATTTAGTTGCAGTAGTACAGCTTGTTGTAGTTGATGTTTTGTTTCATTTGAGGAACTTGGACATTGTGGTCATTTAGCCTCGTGTACTGGTGTGTGTGTGTTGAGTTTGTATGCTATCCGGTGTTATTGTGATGGCCGTATTAGTCTGTGTATGTGTGATCCAGGCGAGAATTGCAAAGGAGGTGGCCGTGGCCTTGAGATAGGAAAACTCCCGACATTTTCCTGCAGTA
This sequence comes from Meconema thalassinum, assembly GCA_946902985.2. Classification (NCBI taxonomy): domain Eukaryota; kingdom Metazoa; phylum Arthropoda; class Insecta; order Orthoptera; family Tettigoniidae; genus Meconema; species Meconema thalassinum. The sequence continues at coordinate 335,568,167 of OX336391.1, read as the reverse complement.
GAAGTAGGACACCACGGAAAACCACTTCCAGGTTTGCTCAGGTGGCAATCAAAAGCAACCCTTCTCAGTTTTGCTTCACGAGACTCAGTGTGCCCCGTTCCAGTCCTAAGACCAGAATTAAATTTCTTGGTAGGCCACGGCCGCCTCCTTCCCAGTCCTCATATTAATTACAACAACACGCACTAATAAAGCAATCACAATAACACAGGTTATCAGACAAATTCGACACACGCATCCAAGTACACGGGGCCACATGACCAGGATATCGCAGAGCTCCTCATGAATCAACAACAACTTGATAAGAGAGTCAAATCGCCAAGTCGTAATTTAGGATCGGTCTCACAAGAGACAATTAGTATCCTAATTATTTTGCAGAAGCACTGCTGCCTTTCAATATCCGCATTACAAACTGAAGAGTTGAATAAAACTGGTTGGTTGGTTCCTCAGTTTAGGGGCTGCGACAACACAGTCATGTAGCCCCGTGTACTGTGGGTGTGTGTAGAATCTGTCTGATAACCGGTGTTAATTGTGACAGCTGTATTAGTGTGTGTTATCTGTAATTCAGGTAAGGACTGCAGACGATCAAATTCAAGTAGTTCCTACTTTTGCTACCAAAATGCTACTGCCAATAACACCTAGCTGTGAACTTGGCTACTAGATGCCACCGCAACCGGCACCTGGCGACGAACGTTGGAACTTAATAAAGCGTTAATCAAATCTAACCTACAAATTTAGCTTCACAGAATTGAAGTTAGTTCTTTTACATGCCATAAATCTATGACATGAGCCCGCTGGCTTTATCCCCCCCCCCCCCCAAAAGGAAGGCATAATTAGGGATTTCTAACGCTCTTAAAAAATCCGACGACTTTGGCCGAGTTTGAACCCACGATCTTGGCCATTGACGCTCAGCATGCTCCCAACTACGCCACTGAAGCCGCATTGAATAAAATTATTAAGAATCACAAGAACTCGATGAAAATACCGAATTGTTGATTACCTTGGTGAATAATTGTATTGTCAAATTTCAATATTTCGGAGAGATACTAATATATTAACTGTGTCTAAAAGTACATGAAGCATTTATACTTCCTTCACTTTCTGGAAGAACAAAAATATAATTTGATTACGCAAGATCGTCACGTGGCGTGTCTGATTTGTTTCGCGTAGCAGTAGTATTAATTCATTTAGAGGAAGTCATTGGCGCAAGGAACTGGGATTGTGAGGAAGGAAATACAGCTCTATAGCAAGTAATGTGCTATTACATAAATGAGAAAATTACAAGTTATTTGAAGGTAGTTTGTATAAATGATTTTATAACTTCTTAGTTGGGTTTAGTATACGGTGAAGAGATATAGCAGCAACTTCACGCAGCACCTGGTGAGTGCCTGATTTAAATGTGCCTATTCATTAAGATACAATTAGTGCATTACCTCTTAAATGATACACTTATTAAAACTCATGTCAACGCTTCCCTGGGTGAATTTTCACCCGCCAATTATTTTGTGATATATTTTACTGTTTTCATAGGAATTTTAAATGATTCACTTTCATATAGGCCTACTTTCCTGCACCTCGTGTTGTTTATATACAGTATGTATTTAATTCATACAATCAACAAATATATACGTTGTTGTTGTAGTAGTAGTCTTCAGTCTTTTGACTGGTTTGATGCAGCGTTCCATGCCTCCCTGTCCTGAGCTAATCGTTACATCTCTACATAGCTACCACACCCTACATCCGAGGCAATCTGTTTAACATATTCTAACCTTGGTCTACCCCTACAGTTCTTGTCCTCGACCCTTCCTTCCATAACTAAGCTTGCTATTCCTGGGTGTCTTAGTATGTGTTCTACCAACCTATCCCTTCTCTTCATTAGCAGTCGCCAGAAACATCTCTCCTCTCCCACTCGTTGTTCGTTTGTAACCCTATCTACCCATCTGATCTTCATCATTCTCCTGTAACACCACATTTCAAACACTTCAATTCTCCAGACAAAAGGCTTTCAAAAATGACTTCCTAATACCTAAATCAATATTAGATGTTAACAGATTCCTTTTTTGTAGAAATGCTTTCCTTGCCTGAGCCAACCTACTTTTTATATCCTCTTTGCTTCGTCCATCACTGGTTATTTTGCTTCCTAAGTAACATAAGTCTCCTACTTCCTTCAGCTTTTCACCTGCCAATTTGATGTCCATAGAGGTTTCTGATTTTTTCCGGCTGCATTCCAATATTTTTGTTTTTCATTTATTAATTTTCATCATGAATTCTTTCCTCATAACGGAGTCTATACCATTCAAATCCTCAGGCGCGTCAGCCAAGATGACTATGTCATCGGCAAATCTCAGAGTTGAAATTATTTCTCCTCGGATCTTCTCTCCCAATTTAAATTTGTATCCTATTTCCTTCATTGCTTGTGCAATATAAAGATTGAAAAGTATGGCTAATAAGTAGCAGCCTTGCCTTACACCTTTCTGAATACCAGCTTCTCTCTCATGTCCTTCAGCTCGAATGACAGCTGTCTGGTTTCTGTTTAGATTGTGGATCAGCCTCCTATCCCTGTACTTTAGTCCAATCGTTTTCAAAATGTCAAACAATTTAGGCTAGTCCAATCAACGTTATCAAAAGCCTTTTCTAAGTCTACAAATGCCATGAACGTTCTCTTATCTTTCCTTATTTTATCTTCCAAAATCAGCCTAAGACAGTACAGCTTCCCTTGTTCTTCCATTTCTCCTGAAACCAAACTGGTCTTCACCCAACTCCGTTTCTATCTGGCGTTCCATCCTCTTGTAAATTATTCTAGACAGGATCTTTGAAGCATGAGTAATCAAGCTGATTGTGCGGTAATCTTCACATCTGACAGCTCCCACTTTCTTCGGTATAGGGATGATAACATTCTTCTTGAAATCAGAGGGTACCTCACCTGTCTCATAAATTCTACACACCAAAGCATCTTCCTCTCATCTACCATTATCTGAGATAGAACCTTCCACTTGGAGGTCATCAATAATGTCTGCAAAATCACTGGCTTTCAGTTCCTTACCCTCGTAATAATACGTCGTCATTTTATCTATGTGTCATCAAATTCATGGCGTACTGTCGTTCATTGTTTTCTTATTTATTGATACTTTATCAGTGAGATAATGACAACGCAATAATCAGTTCGGTGAGCTTACTGTGTACATTAGTCGTATATGTAGTGGTGTCTGTCCTGGGGTATTACACATTTCACTTTCGAGGTATCTCCTGAGAATGAATTATTGATCAGGTGTGTTATTTCTTATCATTGCACAGTTAATAACTGCTGACTTGGTAGATGCGTGGGTTCGAGCCCCACCATCGGCCGTCCTTGAAATGGTTTTCTGTGGTTTACCATTTTCAACACTGGGCAAATGCTAGGACGGTACCTTCTGACAGGCCACGGCCGCTTCCTTCAACATCATCCTTGCCCAGTCTCATTCATCTTCATTCATTCCATCTCATCCCGGCGTGGTGGCGCAGCGGTCAAGCTGTATGCCTCTCACCGAGGCGGAGCGAGTTCGATTCCCGGTCAATGCATGTGAGATTATCGAAGTGAAATGGCAAGTCCTGTGGTTCGGATTCCCCGTAAAAAAGGAGGTCCCGTGGCTCATGATCGCGAGATTAACAGTCACGTTAAACTACAAGCTTCCGTTTTATATCCCGGCGCGCAGGTCGCCCAAGGGCGTTGACTAGAAAGACCTACACACAGCCTCTCAGGAGGCCACACGACAAAAAAAAAACTAGAATTTGAACCATCGACTGTGACTTATCACCTTGAAAACCTCACATGCATTAACCGGGAATCAAACCTTGTCCACCTTGGTGAGAGGCAAACAGCGTGAGCACTGCGCCATCTCGTTCCCTGCATCTAAATGGTTTGTGCATTTACTGGCTTTGTGGCTCAGCGATAACGTTCTCGCCTGCTGTTCCCAAAGTTGCAGGATTGAATCCTAGTGCAGTCAGTTGGCATTTGAGAATATGCAAATACGAGGGAGCTGTGTTCGTAGATTTAGTGGCACGTTAAAGATCCCCTTCAGTGCAAAATTCCGGCACTCAAGGGTCACTAAAAGCCGCAGTGGTTAATTGGGACGTAAAACCAATAGCATTATTATTATTAGGTTTATGTTCTATATCTATAGGCCAATAATTTGATCTAATTAGATTACATGACCTAATAACACCTCATTAGGAATAATTATTTTCTTATCAACATACATCTCCTACCTTACAGAAGCTTCGCAATAGAAATTATGATGCATGAACAATTAGAGGCATTTGAAATGTGGAACTATCGTCGTATTCTCATGGATGCAAGGATTACAAATACTGAAGTTTTGAATCGTATGAGTAAACTCATCTAAGTTCTGATGACAAATAAGAAACGGAAATTGGAGCATTTTGGACACATGATGCGTGGCAAGAAGTAGGCCATTAGAATTTTGCAACTAGTTCTGCAAGATAAAATTGATGGCACACATAGACGTGTCTGGGTTAGATTACATGCGAAATTGGTACGAACAGTATAAATGCTCTCTATTTCGTGCAGCAAGCGATGAATCGCTCAATGCCCGGATGATCGCTAATCTTCATTGGACGGAGGTGGGACCCAAAAAAGAAGAACTATACAATCACTTCCTAAAAGTGGATTGGTAAATCTACGTTTTGCATTAATTAATAATTTATTTAGACTCTAATTCAATGGATTTTACGACGATGATGGGAAAATGAATTTGCTTAGCTTGGTTTCAAACCAGGCCAAGTGCCATTCGGCTACATGGTACTGAATAAGGCTTCTGCCATTGCTCCCGTCTACTGTATTTGTCCCAGCGATCATCCGTGCTACATAATATATCTCATATCATAAATAAATAAAATGAATTGAAATGCTTGGTCACCAGCATCCAAGAAGGCGGCTAAAATCAAGGATTTATTTTCTGCAAACAACATCGATGCCTACTACAAAACCCGAGGTAACCAGGATACAGCTATGACAATCCACCATTCCACCAGATTGGATGAAGGCCAAGGAAAGGCTTCCAGCAGGCCACAACAACTGGGAACCTTGGCAGTCACTCAACAGACTTCGGAGTGGTGTTGGGAGATGCAAAGTTAATCTCCATAAATCGGGATACCTACAGGAATCGGAACTCTGTGAGTGTGGGGAGAGACAGACCATGGTACACCTGTGTTCCTGTGAACTGTGACCGTGCTCTTGCACAACGAAGGAATTAATGGAAGGTCATGAAAGTGGTGTGACAGTGGCCCGTTTCTGGGCGAAGAAAACCTAATTCGAGACATTGTTGTATATATTATTGTATTATTCCTTTGTAATATTGTGTATCATCCCTCTTGTGTATATTGTAGTGCTTTTGACTCGAATAATAAATAATAACAAGTAGTTCCGTGAAGAACTATACAGCCTATTTTCATATATCCTACTTATGTTAATTGCCACTATCAACATTCACAATTTCAGTTTTATTGCTGTAATAGATTCGTAGATATTGAGAACCGACTAAATATTTCGGATGGTTGCCATGTTGGATTTTATATATGTAGGTCCGGGAGTTATGTACTGTTACATACAGATTATTGTGTACGTGTAGTATTCAAACTTCAATCGCATGATTAGGACACAAGAAGTAACAAGGAGATTTTAAAATTTCGAACAGCTGCCGTCTTGAGGTTATGGAAAAAAATTGAAATAAATTAGATGCCAGTGGATTACCATTCGTATAAGGATTTACTGTACCAAGTTTCACTGCATTCGGATGGTTAAATTGCGAGAAACGTCCATGTGAATTTATACTTCGCGTCGCCGCCATGTTGGATTTGTGATCACCAGGTTATTTAAAGTCCTATAGGTGAACTTAAGTTCATAGCCCCTATGAACCTTAAAAAATTCAGTTTAATTGCTATAATAGCTTCGTAGATATTCAGACCCGTCTAAATATTTCGGATGATCGCCATGTTGTTAAATGTATAGGCCATAGAGTCATGTACCATTAAAGGAAAATTATTGCGTAGGTTCATTATTTAAACTTTCACTTCGATTGCATGACTACATCACAAGATATAAAAACTTAATTTTAAAATTCGCACGGCCGCCATCTTGAGGTTATGTAAACAATTGAACTAAATTAGATACGAGTGCATTACAATGTGTATAAATATTTCCTGTACCAGATTTCAGTGCGTTTGGAACATTAAATCGCAAGAAAGGTCTATTTAAAATTTTCAAATTCGCTTGGCCGCCATGTCCGTTCTGTAGTTAACCGGGTTTCGAAAGTCTTATAGATGGACTACCAGTATTACCCTTTATCTACGTACTAAATTTCAGGGAGATACCGCTAATAGTTTCAGAGATATAGAATGCCGGTGAAATATTTCGCACATCCACCATCTTTGGTTATGTAAACAATTGAACGAAGTTAGATGTCAGTGCATTACAATGTATATATACATATACTGTACCACGTTTCATTGCGTTTGGTTGGTTAAATCACGAGAAACGTCTATTTAAATGTCGCAACTTCGCTTGGCCACCATGTTGGTTTTGTAGTTACCAGGTTTTTAAAGGTCACATAAGTGATCTTATAGTAGTTCTCTTTATCGCCATACAAAATGTCAGGGTAATATCGGTAATAGTTTCGGAGATATTGAATGCTGGTGAAATATTTCGCACAGCCGCCATGTGTGATTGGTGAGACGTAACACAATTTGAAGGGCACGATCGGGGTCGCCCGGTATAGTGCTATGAACTTACCGAGCTTCATTAAAATCGCTCCAGCCGTTTAGATTTTATTAGGGGGGGTCACACACACGAATCACACACACACACGCGCGCACACACACACGGACAAAAGGTGATCTCATAAGCCTATTTAGCCTACTTTCGATTTTTGCAAAAAATGAAAGTAGACTTATGAGATCACTACAGGGCGAAAAAAGTGTGTCTGTCTGTGTGTGTGTATGTGTGTGAGTCTGTGTGTGTGTGTGTGTGTGTGTGTGTGTGTGTGTGTGTGTACTCTGAATGTCTGTCCCCCCCCCCCCCTATCAATTCGAACACGGTGAGCGCAAATTGAACGAAATTTGGTACAAAGGTAGCACTGGCAAAGGACACCTCAGTGTCATGTTTTATATCGCCGCCATCTTGACGGAAACGTAATGGCGGCCACACAAATGTTCACAGCTTAAATCAAATTACGACTAACCTAATCATCCGATCTCTACCAAATTTTGCAACAACATACCTTTATGGGGGCAGCATCCTTTGACCAAACGAATAGGTCATCAGCTTAATAGTTTGCGGATGGCGGCCATCTTTGTGTGAAAATAGATTGCCCCTATTAATTCGAACACGGTGAAACCGAATGGAACGAAATTTGGTACAGAGGTAGTACTAGCAAAGGGCACCCTAGTGTCATGTTTTATATCGCCGCCATCTTGACGGAAACGTAATGGCGGCCACACAAATGTTCAAAGCTTAAATCAAATTACGACTAACCTAATCATCCGATCTCTACCAAATTTTGCAACAACATACCTTTATGGAGGGAGCATCCTTTGACAAATCTAATAGGTCATTAGCCTAATAGTTTGCGGATGGCGGCCATATTTGTGTCAAAATCGATTACCCCTATTAATTCGAACACGGTGAAACCGAATGGAATGAAATTTGGTACAGAGGTAGCACTAGCAAAGGGCACCTCAGTGTCATGTTTTATATCGCCGCCATGTTGACGAAAATGTAATGGCGGCCACACAATTATTCAAAGCTTAATTCAAATTACGATTAACCTAATCATCCGATCTCTACCAAATTTTGCATCAACGTACCATTATGGAGGGAGCACCCTTTGACCAAACTAATAGGTCATTAGACTAATATTTTGCGGATGGCGGCCATCTTTGTGTGAAAATCGATTCCCCCAATTAATTCGAACACGGTGAAACCGAATGGAACGAAATTTGGTACAGAGGTAGCACTAGAAAAGGCCACCTCAGTGTCATGTTTTATATCACCGCCATCTTGACGGAAACCTAATCGCGGCCACCCAAATGTTAAAGGTTAAAATGTAATTACGACCAACCTAATAATCTAGTCTCTACCAAATTTTGCAACAACAAATCTTTATGTGGGAAGCATATTCTGACCAAACTGCTAGATCATCAGCCCAATAGTTTGCAGATGGTGGCCAAGTATGTGTGCAAATCGATTCCCCCTATCAATTCAACCATGGTGAAACCGAATTGAACGAAATTTGGTGCAGAGGTAGCACTAGCAAAAGGCACCTCAGTGTCATGTTTTATGTCGCCGCCATCTTGACGGAAACGGAATGACGGCCACCCAAATGTTAAAAGCTTAAATCAAATTTCGACCATCCTAATAATTTGATTTCTACCGGATTTTGCAACAACATGCCTTTTTGTGGAAAGCATCTTATGACTGACTACAAGGTCATCAGCCCAATAGTTTGCAAATAGCGGCCATGTATGTGTGCAAATCCATTCCCCAGATCAATTCAAACACGGTGAAACCGAATTGAATGATTTTTTTTACAAAGGTAGCACTAGCAAAGGGCACCTCATATTCATGTTTAATATCCCTATAGCACGTTGTATTTCAACAAGCTACTACAACCAACATTCAATTATACTCCTTGAAAAGGACAAAGAGTTATAACAATACCCATGCATTTAGGAGAAAGTAGGCTATATGTTCTTTACTGAACATCTTGTTTCAAAATTGAAAATAGGCACCAAAAAAATGACGGTGGGTGGGATTTGCTATAGAAATATTTAATGTCATAAATTAGTGAGCAAGGAAATACTATAATATAATTATTAAGTGGCGAACTAGTGTGAATTGGTGAATAATGAAGTCAAGGAAATCTGATTCCTTGAATGAAAGAGTGGCAAGTATGAATGAATGTTGTTATTTACTTCATTTAGATTTGTTGGTTTACTTCTTATGTTTCCGTTGTAGTTTAATATCACTGTGTAAAACAATATTAACATGTTCCTTTTGTTTTTTCCGCCGAGCACGCAACTTTTATTGCCCATTGTTTCGTATGTCCATTGTGTGCTTCCAGTTTTTAATGATCATATCGTTCATATGTTCTATTTTAAGATATAAAACAGGTCGGGTATTTTTAGTAAGTAATGTTGTACTTGCCTTACTCACCGGTATCTGTCTATCGCCGATTGGGAGAAAAGGTATTTTACACCACCTCAAGGCGCAATGGTTCGTTTCTCAGCTCAGCCAAGAAATTCAATTGTGGTTTGAGGGGAACGGGATACACTCAGCTTTGTGAGGTAGAACCATCCTGGAAGTGATTGTCCGTGGTTTCCCAGTTCTACTCCAGGCATATGTCGGGATGCTAACTGGCCGCTGCGTGGCTTAACGGTAACGTTCTCGCCTGCTGGTCAAAGGTTGCAGGATCGAATCCTGGCGCAGCCAGTTGGCATTTGGAGGTGCACAAATGCGAGGGGGCCGTGTCAGTAGAGATTCTGGCTCGTTAAAGATCCCCTTCGAGGCGAAATTCCGGCTCCCTGGCGTCTCTAAAAGCCGCAGTTAAAAGGGACGTAAAACCAATAACATTATAATAATAATAATAATAATAATAATTAGTATTATTATTATTAGGATGGTAGCTAAATTAAGGTCACGACTACCTCCTAACAAATCCTTAGCCAACTACAAATACACACACTTGTTCAGCCATCACAATAGCACAAATTATCACACATATCCCACACACTTCCAAGCACATGGGGCTACATGACTACGATGTCGCAATATCCCTAAATTAATCAACAACAAAATATTTAAATATTCCTTTTAAAAATTAACATACATAAGCGAAACTCTGTGGCACCACAGCTCATAAAAAGCCTAGGCTTACCAAGCAACCGCTGCCCAGCCATGCAGCCTACAGATTGCGGGGTGACGCGTGGTCATCGCGTTGGGTCCCTTCGGCCATTGATTAATCATGATTTCCGTGACCTGAGTGCAGCCTCACTGATCATACAGTTATTCAACTGTCCTCACGAGGCTGAGTGCACCCCATTCCAGCGTACACGTCAGTTTCTAAAGCCCCTGATGGAACCGGGAATCGAACCGGGGCTGTCCGGATCGATGAACACACCACTTATTTAAAAAAAAGAAGTAGCACATTAGATCATTAAGGACCTTGGCCTACCCAGTGACTACTGCTCAGCTGCTCTTTGGCCTATAGATTGCGAGGTAACACGTGGTCAACGGAGTCGGAAATGGAAACCGGGGCCTACCCCTAAACCACGGGGCTGGTCACTTATTAATAAGCTGCATCATAACAATCAGTAATAATTAATACCGTGGCAAGCTAATAATTTGACATAATAGTACTAACTAGCGGACCCGTGGGAGAATTCTCGCATATTCTAATGGAATGTATGCGCCTCGTGTGTACAGTCTACCCACCCGTCACTAGTGCTATGCGGGCTGTGCGTGACAGAGTTCTGCTAGGGGCTATCATCTTGTTTATTTGTTTACTAGCACTTTATAAACAAATAAATATATTTCCGTTGACTTATCAAGAAATGCAAGATTTTTCCTGTACTATTGAGACGATTTTGAATATTTTGTTACAAACCACACCTTCTAACTCCCTCTGGTTTAGGAGCTTGAGGTTTGTGAAACATACACCTTAGCGTATTATATAATAAGATGGTGGCTTTCAGTCGGTCAAAGTAAAAACATTACCTAAAATAAATTAAGATTTATATAAGTTACTAGCTGGTACCCGCGGCTTCGCCTGCGAAAGACAATGGGGACGATGCATTATTGCTGATAATTGGTCTATTCTATTACAGCAATCGCGGCTACAGGTGGGACCGTTCTAATTCTGAATATTCTGATACATACGGTATATTGATATGAGCAGCAAAGTGGGAATTTTATAGAGTTGTGAAAGTCTGCAGGGTTCGATATTACATAATGTAAACACATTTTAAAAGTGAGTTAGCCGAGGTCGTTGCGGCATGACTGCTGGCAGTCGCTCACATCCGGGAGGCGAGGAGGTTCGAATCCCCCCGCCGGCAACCTTGAAGATGGTCTTCTGTGGTTTCCCATCTTCCTTCCAGGCAAATGCCGGGGTTGGTCCCTAACTATAGGCCACAGCCGCTACCTTCCAACTCCTTGTCCTTGTACATTCCCACTCTCCTCCCCAACAGTACTTGTAGCTCACCCATTGGGTGTCCGTCTCGAAGCAGCTACAAAACTGGCGAGCCGAACATGTCCTCGGACACTCCCGGCACTAAAAGCCATACGCTAAAAAAAGAAAACATTTTAAAATTACGTTTTTGGTTTTGCCATCTTCTGCTGAGACATAACGATGTTGTTGTCCGGATGCTCGCGAGCACGCCACATACAGTTGCCCATGGGAAAAAATGGTGTTGTCTAAATGTACACGTGCTACTCTTAAGTGTGTGTCATTGCACTTTGTTAAAGAAATTGCGAATATTGTTTGAAGAGGGAACTGTGGGCGTGGTGGCTCAGCGGTCTAGCTGTATGCCTCTCACCAAGGCGGGCCGGGTTCGATTCCCGGTCAATGCATGTGAGATTTTCGAAGTGAAATGCCATGTCCTGTGGTTCGGATTCCACGTTAAAAGGAGGTCCCGTGGCTCATGATCTCAAGATTAACGGTCACGTTAAACTACAAGCTTCCTTTTGAAGAGGGAACTGCACTCTCGCGCACTGGAATGGCAAATCTATCGGAATATGGGGAATTAAAAGTATTCTTCCTTAAGCTATTCTGGGTGTAATTTTGCCATACGTATTGATGATTTGAACGTCAACATATCGCTATTAATAGACCTATAGTAAAATATCTCTCACCTTGGCCGCTGATGTACATTATGCAGTCTCTTCCAGTGTTACATCCCAGGGATTGAAATTCTCCAACAACCCTTTTGCCTCACATGCCTCTCTAAGTAATTAAAATTCCTGATTTTTGTTGTTTGAGTCTTCAGTTTTTTAACTGGTTTGATGCAGCCCTCCATGTCTCCCTTTCCTGAGCTAATCGTTTCATCTCTACATAGCTACCACACCCTATATCTGAGGCAATCTGTTTAACCCTGGTTTACCCCTACAGTTCTTGTCCTCGACCCTCCCATCCATAACTAAGCTTGCTATTCCTGGGTGTCTTAATATGTGTCCTACCCTCCTATCCCTCCTCTTCATTAGCAGTCGCCAGAAACATCCCTCCTCTCCCACTCGTCTTAATACCTCTTCATTTGTTACCCTATCTACCCATCTGATCATCATTCTCCTGTATCACCACATTTCAAAAGCTTCAATTCTCCTCTTTTCTGCTGCACCATTAGTCCATTAGTCCAACTCAGCAACTTTTCTAGGTATAAGGTGTGCCGTGTGCGGTGTTTCAATGGCCGTGAAAGATAAAATATCAACTTTATTGAAATAAGTTTGCCCAATTCCTCAGTAAGAGTAATTAAGAAAAAAATATAATTTAATGTGATAGCCGGTAGAATACGAAACATTCGTCTGTGAATATGGGTTGCTGATCACGGTAAAAAACGAAAAAGAGCAGATCAATATTGGCAAACAGAAATATTCAGTTAACAAAAAACAAATTTATAAGGAAAATGAAAGCATGCCGTGCAAAATAGAAAGCATCTTAACATTGTAAAATAGCATAAAGATCCCAAAGCTCGCTCACAATAACCAGCTCAAAGAGTACAAAATTAGACTCAATATCACGCTCGTATCCGACCCCAAAAACCACCTCTATAAATAAAATATATCTCATTTTACGCATATCAATGCGAGGAGCAATGTTCGTGGTTTCCACTTCTACGAACCCCGCGTTTTAAGGCCCTAAAACGAACGGTTTTCGAGATATTGCCAGAAAACTATCCCCGGTCTGCGAAATTGCATCGGTTGCCATAGTACCGTTGATCTGTTTCTCAGAGGGAAGACAGTTATTTGGGAATATCTCCGAAACCGTTCATTTTAAGAACTTAAAAAGTGTGTTTCGGGTCCCTACAGGACCTCCGAGTATTGTTTCTCGTATCTGGCGGCTTAAAATGTGCTAAATCTGATCTTTTACCGACTGTCCTTGCTCAGTGCCAAAGGGCCGAAAAAGTCACTTACAAATTGAATTTTCAAAAACCGTTTCTTAGTGAGCCTCTACATACTCGGATCAACCAACATGCAAAATTTCAGCTTTCTAGGTCTATTGGTTTGAGCCCTGCGATGATGAGTCAATTTTGGATGCTCAGTGTCAAAGGGCCGCAAAAAGTTACTTACAAATAGAATTTTCAAAAACCGTTTCTTAGTGAGCCTCTACATACTCGGATCAACCAACATGCAAAATTTCATCTTTCTATGTCTAGTGGTTTAGCCCTGCGGTGATGAGTCAATTTTGTATTATATATAATAATACGGACTAGTGAATTAGAAGAAATCGAAGGGATGGCATTTTTCGCTCGTCAAGCGTGCATCATCATATCCAAATATGCAAGTCAAAGGAAGCTTGTAGTTTAACGTGACCGTTAATCTCGAGATCATGAGTCACGGGACCTCCTTTTTTACGTGGAATCCGAACCACAGGACATGGCATTTCACTTCGAAACAAATATGCAAGACAAATATGGCTTCAAAGCTATCTTTAATCAACAACAGGACTAAGTCATAAATCGTGTTTACGGTAGTGCTAGCGGCTTCGGTGGCGTAGTTGGTAGCATGATTAACTGCTGTATAGCGGGTTCAAACCCGGCTGAAGGCGTCGGATTTTTAAGAGCGTTAAAAATCCCTCAGTATGCCTTCCATCGGAGGGGAAGTAAAGCTGGCGGTCCCATGTCATAGATTTATGGCATGTAAAAGATCCTTCCACAGACTAAACTTGTGTGGAGCTAAATTTCTTGGTTAGATTTCGTTGGAACGCTCTATCAAAGTTCCAACTTTCACCACTAGGTATCATTGAAATCTGGTAGTGAAAGTTGGAACTACTTGACATTGAACGGAACGTGTAGCTCACCCTCTGGGTGTCCGCTGGAAGCAGCTACAGACTCAGACGAGCCGAACATGTCCTCGGACACTCCCGGCATAAAAGCCATACGATAAATAAAGTAAATAAATACGGTTGTGCTCTTAGCTGATGTTCATCCTAATGAACTTTCTTTGCACAGTAATGTCATGTTTATTAGTCTTAGCCTAAATTTGAAGGGAACCAATAAGATAAACTTCACTGCACATCAAAGACTGGGAGCTGTTCTCATTCACAGTCATAAAGGTTTGACTGTTTCTTTCTTTCCTTCTCTCTTCGTTAACATTTCCTTGAAAAAGGAGTGAAAGTCATTATATGGGAGTTAGTGTCGCTAAAGTTCACTGAAGTCACTAAAAAAACGGCGACTATTGAGAGGTGTTGGCCGCGCACTTAACGTTCTACTTTCCCGGGAAGACGCCTACTAAAGCTCATTGTTCACGTGCGACATGTAGAGCAGGTCACTTTCTATGCGACTCCAAACTACGCTCATTGCAGGGGGAGACTTAGTAAACTCCGCAGTACGGCTAATTCCGTAGAACTTGGGATGTACTGTACTTTTTCGGCAGATTTCCCCAGTGCAAGAGACGAGTTCATCTCACCAGTTGTGTTGAGTATTTAATTTCTCTTGGCTATGAATTTCGAAACGATAAATGCTACCAACAAGTGGTATTTGGTGACTTCGGTGGCGTAGTTGGTAGCATGCTGAGTTTCTATGCCCAAGATGGCGGGTTCAAACCCGGCCGAAGTCGTCGGATTTTTTAAGAGCATTAAAAATACCTCAGTATGCCTTCCTTCGGAGGGAAGTAAAGCCGGTGGTCCCATATAATAGATGTATGGTATGTTGAAGAACCTTCCACTAATTACACTTGTGTGAAGCTAAATTATAGGTTCAATTGCTTGCCACGGTGGGTGAGTGGTTATAGTGTCGGACTACCAACCCCAAGATTTCAGGTTCGCCCCTGGCCATGGTAAGTGATTTTTGAAGGCGACAAAAATCACGATACTCATGTCATACGTTGTTGGCATGTTAAAGAACCCATTTGAATTCAGTAGGCCGTGTTCAATGGCAAAATTAATCTCGGGATTTTCCGCCAACACAAAGTTCCTCCATTCTCTACTTGAAAGCGCTGTAGTGTCAAGGAGTTTAGATATCTAACCTCCTTAACTTTCATAGCGTTCAAAGGAACGACGAAATTCGACATGCAACCTACCCTCTGGGTGTCAATTAACAAAGCTTGCACCAGGCACCCGAGGCCATACGATATTATTATTATTATTATTATAGGTTCAATTTGACCAACGCTCTTAGGTTCCAAAGTTCGTTGCCAGGAGCCGACTGTGGTGGCATCTGGTAATCAAGGTCTGAACTAGTAGTCGTTGATGGTTGCGTTTGGCAGCAAAAGTAGGAACTACTTGAAAATTCAATGTCTACAGTCCTTACTTGAATTTAAAACTGATACCACACACTAATACAGCCATCACAATTAACACCGGTTATCAGTCAGATTCTACACACACCCAAAGTAATAATAATATCGTATGGCCTCGGGTGCCGGGTGCAAGCTTTGTTATTTGACATCCAGAGGGTAGCTTGCATGTCGAATTTCGTTGTTCCTTGAAGCACTATGAAAGTCAAGGAGGTTAGATATCTAAGCTCCTTGAACACTATAGCGCTTTCTAGCAGAGAAATTAGGAACTTTGTGTTGGCTGAAACTCCCGAGAATAGTTTTACCATTATGAACACGGCCACTGAATTCAATTGGGTTCTTTAACATGCCAACATCATATGACATGTGAGTCGTAATTTTTGCCGCCTTTCAAAAATCACTTACCACGGCCAGGAGCGAACATACATGCTTGGGGTTAGTAGACCGACACGGTAACCACTCAGCCACCGTGGCAAGCACACCCAAAGTACACGGGGCTACTTGACCCCGTTGTCGCAGCCCCTAAACTGAGGAACCAACCAACCATCTAGTGGTTAAGTCGTGAAAACTTTTGTTGTATTCTGTTTATGACGTATTTATAAATTATTCTTTGTATTTCGGTGATGTATTTATCCGGTAGTGGAAAAAGTATGCACATTATTAGATTTATCGTATTGCAGATTTAAACAATGTATCTCGGAATTAGCTCTATAGTGCGTCTCTACCCTAAAAGACAGCTCGCATTAAATAGAGCGCACTGATGCCAGATCTACTGCATATACAAATTTCTGCGAGGCCGGGCACATGATGTAACATAACTCGTAAACTGACGTCCTTTACGCAAATCTCGGGAAACTTCCAAAATATGTGTTTTTTGTATATAACTGTACCTCATGCCTTGCAGCGAACGACGGTACAATATTTAGATATGATACACCGAAGCACAGAGCGCGATTTTAATGCACACTTTATTATAATTTTTAATTATTTATGAATATGATAATATTATAATATGTTATAATATTACATTTTCTCGAATATCATAGGTTATAATAAATTATAAGTATGAGATTTTTCACGAATATATACAGTACATGTTTTGTGGTCCACCCAATGTACCCAATTTTGTGTGGTCAAGTGGTAGTAGTCTATGCAGCCGAAATGAAGTTCTTCATTTCTTGTTTTTTGGATGAGACGTTGTTCAATTTTATATAGTTCTTCACTTGTGCCCATACCATTTCGATGGGATCAAGTTCACTGTGGTATGGTGGCAAACGAAGAACATATTTTCCTGCTGATTTACCCATCTCGGCTCTAATTTGAGTCACAATAAAAAGAAGCTCCCGTTTAACATATCATTTCGAAATGGGACACCTTTTCAGTGAGCCAATCTATAATCCGATCTTTTCTCCACGAAATTGTAGGTAAACGTTCGCTTTTCCGACGGTGATAGCCTACATTGTCCATTACTAGGATAGATCCTTCGGGAACATTCGGCAACAATTGCTCGGCGAAGTACTTTTCATACACTTCACCTGTCATTTCGTCGCGGGTGTATGCCGTGTTCTTTTGGCACAGAAACGTTAACTCTGCACCATTAATGAACCCTTGTTAGCAGTGGCTACGCTCGCTAAAGCGCAGCGTTAGGCCATGTGGCCAAGCTCACTGCTGACTCGGTAGACGCGTGGGTTCGAGCCCCACCGTCGCGTCGGCCGTCCTTGAAATGGTTTTCCATGGTTTCCCACTTTCAACACCAGGCAAATGTTGGGACAGTACCTTCGGACAGGCCACGGCCGTTCCCTTCCAAATCCTTGCCCAGTTTAATCCATCTTCATCCATTCCATCTCTAATATCGACGCGCAGGTCGCCCACGAGCGTCGACTAGAAAGACCTGCACTCGGCCTCTCAGGAGGCCACACGACAAAAAAAATCCCGGGATGAACAAAGGCAAACCACGGAAACCATTTCGAGGATGGCTGAGGTAGGAATCGAACCCGCCTCTTCTCAGTTTTGTCTCATGAAGTTGAGTACACCCCGTTCCACCCCTCAGACCAGAATTAAATTTCTTAGCAGAGCCGGGATTCAAACCCGGGCCTCCGCGGTGACAGCACGGTGACAGTCAAGAATGCTGGCCACTATGCAACGAGACGGTCAATTTATAAAGAACACGAGGACACTTCATTTTATGGTTTAACTTCACACCATAAATTACCCTCCTTCAATCGCAGTCTGGGAGATAGCCTATGGGCCACTGAATAAACAAACTTTCGTTGCGTCAGCACTGGGCAGGAGGAGTCGTGAGCAACGCAAGTGCGATAACTTATGAATGCTATCTGATATCGAGCTCTGGTTTGTTTTTAAAACCATTTCAGACATTAATGAACATTTTTTCTCGCTTAGTCACCAACGTAAAGTCAACAGCAAGAAAGTTTCTCGCTACGTAAATTTGTGTGATACCATCCCAGATTTTTCAAATAACATTTAAGAAAAAACATCATAACCTTCTTATTATGAAAATAATTACACCTCTGAGAAATAGGGTGTCTTCTACCAACATCAGGCAATCTAAAAATAAATTCTTGATCCGTTGCGATCGTTAGTTCATTATCTATGGCGTGATAAGTTTTATATCGGCAAAAATATAGATTCGCGCTAAAATATCTTAATTTTGAAAATTGGGCCATGTATTAATTATTTATGTATTTTTACATCATCATAAAGAGCAAAAAATTCTCTATAAGGCTACGAAAACATTTTCTTAGATTTGTCACTTTCAATTATCGGGAAATGGCAACATTTCCGGGGTAGAAAAGGACGAAGCTTTTTTTTTCGTATGGCTTTTAGTGCCGGGAGTGTCCGAGGACATGTTCGGCTCGCCAGTTTTGTAGCTGCTTCGAGACGGACACCCAATAGGTGAGCTACAAGTACCGTTGGGGAGGAATGTTGGATGGGAGGGTCGAGGAGTTGGAAGGTAGCGGCTGTGGCCTATAGTTAGGGACCAACCCCGGCATTTGCCTGGAAGGAAGATGGGAAACCACAGAAGACCATCTTCAAGGTTGCCGGCGGGGTGATTCGAACCTCCTCGCCTCCCGGATGTGAGCGACTGCCAACAGTCATGCCGCAACGACCTCGGCTAACTCACCCGGTAGGACGAAGCTAATTGCAGGACATAGGAGTGCGAGTGAGAGGCAAATACTACATTTAATTCCATACTGTCATTTAAGGTAGAGACGCACTTGAGTACCGCTTTTTGTGTTAGATGATTTAGACAACCCACGCCAGATTAAATTTTAAGAACTGAATTTATGTATCAAATGTGTAGTGATTTAATTTCTGTTAATTTTAGGAAGCCATTTCCCTTAATTTATCACGTTTACCTTTATTCCCTTAATTTTGTGGATTTAGCCGATTCTCCCCTACAGTTACACTATATTGTACAGCATTTTCATATTTCATTTACAACCGGTTCCACTTTGTAACTTGGATACAAACAAGTTTAGTTTGCTAATTAATCATGCCATTTTAATAATAATAATAATTTTTATCGCTTATCCTGTAAGCTCGGCTTCACCCACGGACTCTACGAGGGAGCATTCCTCTGCCGCCAAAAGTATAGTGTCTTAGATATGGACACACTTGGTCAGCAGATACAACTAGTGATGATGACTGGTCTATCGCCTAGGCGACCGTGAATTTAGGTCTAATGAAGGAAATGTCAGGGAAGGAAATCGGCTGAGGACCTGTTGAAAGGAATCATCCCGGCATTTGCCTGGGGGTGAAAATGGTAAACCACGGAAATCTATTTTCAGGACGACCAAGGTGGGATTCGAACCCATGCTCTACAGATACCAGCGAGACACGAGGTAGTGCGTTAGCACTCTCGGTCACCGCGGCCGGTCACTTTAATTATAAAAGTACTGGTAATAAAGCTCGTTGGATTGAAAAATAGAACGTGCTCTAGGAGTAAACGATATTGACTATAATATTTTATGGAAGTGTTTGCAGGTGTTTCAAATACAAAAGGAGGTTTCTATCCACTTTCGAAGTTCTTTTCCATTCCAGTATTTACTGCATTTAAAAATGTGGTCGTGAAAATATCCGGGTAGTTCGCTGCTTAATTTTACGTATTCCAACTACGTTTACAAGATTATTGAAGTATTAGTAGTAAATGTTTCCCCCTGCTTAAACATATATATATATATATATATATATATATATATATATATTTAGTAGAAGACCAAGCCTCCGTGGCTTAGGCGGCAGCACGCCGGCCTCTCACCGCTGGGTCCGTGGTTCAAATCCCGGTCACTCCATGTGAGATCTGTGCTGGACAGAACGGAGGCAGACAGGTTTTTCTCCGGGTACTCCGGTTTTCCCTGTCAAAAATTTCATTCCAGCAACACTCTCCACTATCATTTCATTTCATCTGTCATTCATTTAATCATTGCCCCAGAGGAGTGCGTCAGGCCTCGGCAGCCGGCACAATTCATATCCTCGCCGCTAGAAGGAGGCTTCATTCATTCCATTCCTGACCCGGTCGGAGACTGGAAGCAGGCTGTGGATTTTCATTTTTCATTTAGTAGAAGGAAATAATGTCGTTCCCATACTAGTCTCTGTTAACTGCTGTGGATTTAAAGACACCGCGACTTTGATATTTTTCTTAGGAAGGAATCTGGCACAAAATTGTTGAATGTAATTCTTCTTAAAATCATCTGACTGACATACTGAACTCCGCAATTTTGAATTTTAACTCCCATACTACTAAAAGGATCATACGAAATTTATCGTATGAAATGTACACCTAAGTTAGGTATAATTCAATATACCGGTGAGTGAGCCCAGTCTGAGAAAGTGCTGATTTAAAAACCTCGACTGACAGCTTAAGTTGGTACCACCCACTACTCATAGTTACCAGAAGTGATGGCAATGAAAAGCACTAAAATTAAATGTCCGTATGCAGTACTTTCAACATACTCGTACGTAGTTCCATCAAAATCTCAGTCGTTGTAAGCAAATAAGACACAGACCCACACCCACACACCTGCGCGGGTGACACAAACGACAATATGGATGAAAAAGTAGGCTGAAATTGTTGCATTCATCCATCACATAAGCACTACCTTAAACTTACCAGTCAATCAATTGATGGAAGACACCCTGTTCAAATATTGAATTTGATCGACAGTCCTAGACATTTTCCTAGCATTTGTAATAATAATGTTATTTGTTTTACTTCCCTTTTAACTACTGCTACTTTTAGAGACGCCGGGGTGCCGGAATGTTGCACCGAAGGGGATTTTTAACGAGCCAGTAAATCCACGGACACAGCTCCCTCACATTTGCGAGCCCTCAAGTGCCAGGTTGACTGCCCCAGGATTCGATCCTGCAACCTTGGGAACAGCAGGCGAGTACGTTACCGCGGTGCCACGCATCCAGTGTCCTAGCATTTGCTTGGAATGTGTGGGGAGGATGAAGGTGATGTGCATGGAGGAGGGGTATTGAAAGTAATGACCCTTGCTCGTTACCTTCCAAGTGGTACTTGAGTCGACACGCATTGCAATGACAGTAGGCTACTGTAGGTGCTTGAATTTTCTCGTCTGGATTAATGCTGTCCTTGAATGAATCAAATTGGGGAAATCTTTCAGCTCCATGACATGTGAGAAATTTGACCATTGTTTAATGCGTGTTATGGAAGACACAATGGATATTAAAATTGGGAGGAAATTCGTTGAAAGTGACCTCCCCTTCTTAGTCGTACCTTGGGGCGAGGTGAAAGTGATGGTCCTTGAACACAGTCATCCAGCTCAGTTCCTGCGGTAGACAAGTGCGCGGCTATTACGAGGACCAATAGATTCAGACGGAAATGATTATACAGCGTGATTCAGGACCAAACCGTGTAAAATCAAGAGTGAGTTAATGAAGTGATTATCAGTAGAACCGCAATACTCTTCATTCAGAGTACAGTAGCTGCTGAGATCAGAATTCTAAAAGTTGTAGGCTATTATTGAAAACTCTTTCTTATTGTGTTAAACCACCCGCTCAGCTTTGCTGTTATGCGGGCTTGACGAGACACAGATCTTGCAGGGGCTATCGTCTTGTTTATTTGTTTGAGGGAGCCAAAATAATAACGGTTTTAAAATAAAATTATAACTCTGTTTGTCATAAATCTTGCACTACATACATTTCCAAGGAAACACACACATCTTACTATCAGAAGCAAAGTTCTAAATTTTCAATTTTTATTCATTTGTCAAAATTTGAGCCTGGCTTTGTACTGATCTTCACCGTTTGCCTGGTATTACCCATATGTATAGGAATTAATGACTTATTTAAAAAAAGTGGATGTTAAACCTTCAGCAAAAAAAAAACGAATCTCACTCTAACATCTATGGATTTAATTAGTCTTTCTATGAAACGTTAAAACTGTTCTTTGAGTTTGCTCAAAATAGGAATGAAAATATAACGCTGTTTCCCATTTTCACCTCCAGGCAAATACCGGGACGGTTCTTTAAATGGGTCCACGGCTGATTTCCTTCCAAACCTCTTCCCCGATCCATCATATAAAACAAATGGCCAAATTATTATCATTTATATGTAGGAATCATAAGTTAATCTCAAATTGAATAAGGAAAATTTCTTTAGGTATCAGAGCCTAATGTGAGTTTGACCATAAAATAAATCTACATAAAATTGTATAAAATATTTTATGTTCGACCCTCACTATTATGTGTCAGATAACTGTATCATAATGATGGTCATTATAACACTGTTTTCCATTATGATACAGTTTCTCCAGCCAATCAGAGCTCGTTCATTGACCAATTAGGTAACGATAACTTCGCGCATGCGCTCAAAATCCAACATGTCGGACATAAACACAACATCGAACTATAATAAATTACCGACATGGAATACCCACCGTCCATATGTTCGCGTAAATAAACTGGCGAATATGAGACAAGAAATAGCACTGTATCTTAAAATCACCAACACTAATTTCTACACAGCGCATTGTCTTCAAATGACACCGGTGACAATATTACTGAGGGACGGCTGATGTAAACATATGGCTGCATATGGCATTGCAGGCCCACAGAGCGCATGCGTCGGTCGTTCAAAGCTCTTGAAAGACAAAGATATAACACCCAACGCTCGCTCTGCGATCACAAAATTCCAGTAGCTGACTCTCAACAGATATTTATGAATATTTATGTTAAAACATATAATAAAGTTATAATTATCGTCGAACATAAACAGTCGTATGCAACTCGCCTATAATGGTAATTAAGACACTCGTATGGAAATTATAAAACTCGTGTCTTAATTATAGCCATTATAGGCTCGTTGCATAATGTACTATTATGTTCGACCCTCACTATTATGTGTCAGGAAACTGTATCATAATGATGGTCATTATAACACTCTTTTTCATTATGATACAGTTTCTCCAGCCAATCAGAGCTCGTTCATTGACCAATTCGGTAACGATACCTTCACGCGTGCGCTCAAAATCCAACATGTCGGACATAAACACAACATCGAACTATAATAAATTACCGACATGGAATACGCACCGTCCATATGTTCGCGTAAATAAACTGGTGAATATGAGACAACAAATAGCACTGTACCTTAATATAATTTCTACACGGCGCATTGTCTTCAAACAACTCCAGTGACAATATTACTGAGGGGCGGAAGATGTAAACATATGGCCTGCATATGGCAATGCAATCACACAGAGCGCATGCGTCGGTCGTCCAGAGATCTTGAAAGACAGAGATATAACACCCAAAGCTCGCTCTGCGATCACAAAATTCATGTAGCTGACTCTCAACAGATATTTATGAATATTTATGTTAAAACGTATAATAAAGTTATAATTATCGTCGAACATAAACAGTCGTATGCAACTCGCCTATAATGGTAATTAAGACACTCGTATGGAAATTATAAAACGAGCGTATACTCGTGTCTTAATTATAGCCATTATAGGCTCGTTGCATAATGTACTATTAACAAGAAGTTCCGTGACGAACTAAAGAGCCTACTTTTCTTAAAATTTAAGATCTATGCCAATGATTAATCTATATGAATCTATCTAGAATAATGCCGAAATTAAGTTGGTAATATCGAAATTTCTAATTAGTTCGAAATACTGTATACCTGGCATAATGTAGCCTAATAGAGAACTACAGTTGGCAGCCCTGGTGACTGAATATATTCTTAGTTCCACCTCTTAAGGTACAGAATACAAAATTTGGTTGAAGTCCAATGGATAGCTGGACGTTACATGCAGTTAAACATTGGATCTAACAGTGCGCGTAAAATCATGTTGGCAACAATGACATACATGTATTAGTGAGAAATAATCTGAAATAATATGATCTAATGTTGTGTCAATTTTGAATAAAATCCATTAGTTAGTATAGGAGTTACATGCATTTTAAAATTGGATCTATCAGCAGGCTTACAATCATGTTGGCAGCACTGACGTATATTAGTTACTCCAAATTAATCTAGAATGCCAGGTACTATAAGTGTGCAAAGTTTAGAGCTATTGGTTTGCATACTTTCTGATATATTGATATTAGGGTATTAAAAATTGAGACAGTATTTACTAACAGTTGGTAGCCCTGGTTACTCTTAAGAATTAGCATATACATATCTGTTATGGTACACATAGCACACACGAAATTTGGTTGAAATCCAAATGATAGTATAGAAGTTACATGTATTTAAAGTTGGACCTCTCGGCAGGCTTAGAATAATGTTGGTAGCACTGACGTATATAAGTTACTCCAAATTAATATAGAATGTCAGGTACTATACGTGTGCATAGTTTAAAGCTGTCAGCTTGCATACTTGCTGATATATTGGTATTTGGATAAAATAAATTGAGAGCATTTATTAACAGTTGGCAGCCCTGGTGGATCTTAAGAATACGTTCAGTCATGTCTGTTTATGTACACATAGCACATACGAAATTTGGTTAAAATCCAATTAATAGTGTAGAAGTTATATGCATTTAAAATTTGGACCTATCAGCAGGCGTATATTCATTTTGGCAACACTGCGATGTATGGATAACATTGCAGTTTAATTATCTATACGTGTGCCAATTTTGAAATAGCTCCTATTCATACTTTCCAAGATATCCAACATGGAGCTCAAATTTCAATTGCGATTTTTCAGCAGTTGGTAGCACTGTCATCATTTTCAAATATGGGCGTCAGATATTCAGGTATAGATCTTTACTCCTACCAAATTATGTTTCGATTGCTGCAGCCGTTTAGGAGTTGATAGGGGGGGGGGGGACACACACACAGCCAGACAGACAGACACACATTTGCCCGATCTCATAAGTCTACTTTTTCCTCATTTTTTCAAAATGTGAAAAGTAGGCTAAAATATATAGGCTACTTACTGAGGAGAGCGGGCAGTGGAAAATTGTTATCAAATGAAATGAACCTTTGTTGAGTAGGCATAAAAGATTCTTTAGAGAACACTAGCGAGCTATTACTGTCTTTCAATGTATCCTCAGTGCAGTAGTGGCTATTGCTTAATTTCTTAAGAGTAGGCTTATTATGTTATCATCCAATCATTCTTAAAATGCGGACTGTGGGCCAACTCTGTTCAAGATTCAAAGAATACAAATAATAAATTAATACTTAGAAACACAAACCACAAAATACCTAACAATTGAGAAGTAATTATTATTAGGCCTATCAATTACAAATACACGCATTAATACAGTCATCACAATGAAACAGGTTATCATATTACTAATGTTATTGGATTTAAGTCCCTTTTAATTACTGCGTCTTTTAGAGACGCTGGGGTGCCGGAATTTTTCCCCGAAGGGGATCTTTTACGTGCCAGTAATTCTACTGACACGACTTTCTCGCATTTACGCTGCCTCAATTGCCAGCTGACTACGCCAGGATTCGATCGTGCAACCTTGCCCAAAACGGGCGAGAACGTTACCGCTGAGCCACGCAGCCAGTCCATAGGTAATGAGACAAATTATACACACACCCAAGTACACGGAGCTACATGACTACGATGTCGCAAGCCCTTCTTCTTCTTCTTCTTCTACTACAAGTACCGTGTTCGGTCCCCCGAATGTTGGCGATCATCATGGAAAAGGCACCTCTGTCCACCGCAAGCAGGAACAATTCTTCAACAGGTCGAATCCGTGACCACTCCCTGATATTCTCAAGCCAGGACATCTGTCTTCTGGCACGCCCTTGTCTGCCATCTATTTTTAGCCTACTTTTCACATTTTGCAAAAATGAGGAAAAAGTAGACTTATGAGATCGGGCAAATGTGTGTCTGTCTGTCTGTCCGTCCTTCTGTCTGTCTGTCTGTCTGTCTGTCTGTCTGTCTGGCTGTGTGTGTCTGTCCCCCCCCCCCTATCAACTCCTAAACGGCTGCATTAATCGAAACAAAATTTGGTAGGAGTAAAGATCTATACCTGAATATCTCACGGCGATATTTGAAAATGATATCAGTGCTACCAACAGCTGAAAAATCGCCATTGAAATTTGAGCTCCATGTTGGATATCTTGGAAGGTACGAATGGGAGCTATTTCAAAATTGGCAAACGTATAGATAATAATATTGCAGTTTAATTTCCAGGAGGCCATACATGGCAGTGTTGCCAACATGATTATAAGCCTGCTGATAGGTCCAAATTTTAAATGCATATAACTTCTACACTATCAATTGGATTTCAACCAAATTTCGTATGTGCTATGCATACATAAACAGATATGACTGAGCGTATTCTTAAGAGCCACCAGGGCTGCCATCTGTTAAGAAATGCTCTCAATTTTTTAAAATCCAAATACCCATATATCAGAAAGTGTGCAAGCTGACAACTTTAAACTATGCACACGTATAATACCTGATATTCTATATTAATTAGGAGTAACTTATTTCCGTCAGTGCTACCAACATGATTTTAAGCCTGCTGAGAGGACCAACTTTAAATACATGTAACTTCGATACTATCATTTGGATTTCAACCAAATTTCGTGGGTGCTAGGTGTACCATAACAGATA
Organism: Meconema thalassinum; assembly: GCA_946902985.2. NCBI lineage: Eukaryota > Metazoa > Arthropoda > Insecta > Orthoptera > Tettigoniidae > Meconema > Meconema thalassinum. Next base: position 335,541,604 of record OX336391.1, on the reverse strand, counting down.
TGACTATGCGTATTCTTGAGAGAACCAGGGCTGCCAACTGTTAATAAATACTGTCTCTATTTTTGTTACCCTAATATCAATATATCAGAAAGTATGCAAGCCATTAGCTCTAAACTTTGCACACGTATAGTACCAGGCATTCTAGATTAATTTGGAATAACTAATATAGGCCTACGCCAGTGCCGGCAACATGATTGTAAGCCTGCTGATAGGTCCAATTTTATAATGCATGTAACTTCTATACCAACCAATGGATTTCATTCAAAATTGACACAACAATAGATCATATTATTTCAGATTATTTCTGACCAATGCATATATGTCATTGTTGCCAACATGATTTTACGCGCGCTATTAGATCCAATGTTTAACTGCATGTAACGTCCATGCTATCCATTGGACTTCAACCAAATTTTGTATTCTGTACCTTAAGAGATGGAACTAAGAATATATTCAGTCACCAGGGCTGCCAACTGTAGTTCTCTATTAGGCTACATTATGCCAGTTATACAGTATTTCGAACTAATTAGGAATTTCGATATTACCAACTTAATTTAGTCATTATTCTAGATAGATCCATATAGATTAATAATTGACATGAATCTTAAATGTTAAGAAAAGTAGGCCTTTTAGTTCGTCACGGAACTTCTTATTCCTTGTAGTATTTGTCGAAGCAACTGACATTTTCTTTACTCAGTTGAATTATCGGTGTTTGAACTCAGTAACCAAGGAGGGAGCGTGAATTCAGAAATAATTAAATATCTCATGAGGTAACCGAGTATTCATACGACCTTCGCGACGTGGGAATTGTAATTAGATTATGGGTATTTCGTAGGCCTATATAGTACGGAAGTTTCTATGTTACATCGTTAAACTAATCGCGACTCATTCCGTAATCATGTAGCAGTCATAAAATATTCATAAGCACACTCGACCTGAAAGAGAAGAATGGAGGAAGACTTGCATTTAATGAAGGAGCTCATTAAGGAGGAATTAGAACATCCGCGATTACAAGGTGTATTGCTCTACTTCATCCTTGTATAAATTACTTAATATTATTACCACTATTACACACGTGCAGTTCGTCAAGACATTAGGCACCTGGCATCTCACAGTATTGCTAGTAGTGTGAATTATTTATAAAGCCTATACTGTATATATTTAATTGATTGTGTGTTTTACTTAATCCGTGACTGGTTGCGTGGCAACGTTCTCGACAACTACTGTGCCCGAGGTTTCAGGATCGAATCCTGGCGCAGTCAGCTGGCATTTGAGGGTGCGCAAATGTGAGCGAGCCATGGCAGTTGATTTACTGGCACGTTAAAGATCCCCTTCGGGGCGAAATTCCGGCACCCTGGCGTCTCTAAAGGACGCAGTAGTTAAAAGGGACGTAAAACAAATAATATTATCATTATTATTATATTTTTTCACAATTTCAACTCAGCCAAATACCAGAATGGTACTATCTAATTGGCACGGCTAAATTCTTGCTCACATTGATTCATCTTCATTCATTTAATCTCTCTCAACTCCGCTTATGAGGTTGGCGTCAGAAAGGGCGTCCGCCATCAAAACCATCTGCTACATAGTGTGGTTGGTCTTTCTGGCAAACGAATTGCATTGGGCGCCACTCATATACACTATGAGAATATATTGGAGAGAGCACGACATCTCTCCTCCCGGGTAGCAGGACAATGTGGCTTGCTTATGGCAAAAACACCCTCCCCCCTTCTCGTATGAATAATAAGTATAAAGAATAAATATGGAAATCACAAAATAACAACTACGGAGTATAATAATAGGAAGGAAAGTTATTATATTTAATGAATCAATATATATCTTACTAAACGGAAAGTGCCGTGCATTACATATTCTATTGGATATCTAGGCTTACTTGTGGTTGGGGTATAAAGTATATTCAGGTGTACTTTATATTCCGCAAACTTGCGACATAACTGCTTTATCTTATAAAGCATCATTTCATGGACACTTCACCGTTATTTAGAGATACGAATCTTCTCTATTAAAGAATTGCAGTCACCAGGACATGTAGAATCTCGTCGAATTTTTAACAACAGCATCCATTCAATAACAAACAATTATCTAATGAAAGAACTTTTACCAAAGCTTGTATATAGCCAGTCACCGCCACCTAGATCACTGTCGGTTTCTAATCAATGTGTTAGTTCGACGTTATACCGTGTCGCTCCTTAATGGCCTATACATCGTAGTAGTTTTTTTAAATATAGAACACAAGGCCATCAGACAACGGCCTGGTTACTTATTTCTATTCCGTAACTGGACACTTTCCCATTAAATTTACATAAGATACAACTATACATGACAATAAATAATGATGAGGTGTGTCTGTGCAGATCCAAGATCTGTCACAATAGAAACTCATCTCACCTCATCCCTAATCCCATGAAAATTATAATAATGAGTATGAATAATATTTTATTTTATTTATTCAATTTTGTATTTTTTTATTTGTAGTTTTTTTAATGAGCTAAACTATACTGTATATGGTAATAGAATGAGAGGTAGACCAAGAAACGTTTCTGTAGTTACATTCAGTGTTCAACGATTTCAAAATGAGAGGTGTAGAAGCAGAGGAAGCTGCAGTGCTATCTGCTAATAGGAAATAGAGGGTCTTGAAGGTGACTTGTTCGCAAACGGAGGCTTACCGACTACACTGGACGCAGAAAGGGAAAACAGTCTCAAGGAAAATAAATTAATGACTGAATGAATGCATGAATGAAATATGTTTCTTTTCGCGCTGTCACTTATTTTTTGAATCTACTCGTGCGCCACCTATTGTAAAAAAGATTTACTAAGTCAGAAACGTTCACGGGTGTATACACGACAACTCATCAAAGTTTCATCGCAATCGGATGAATGGTATATGAACGCATTCGGGATTTTGTTGAAACGAATCACGCGCCAACACTCATTTGTTGAAACTACTCGCGCGCTACCTATTGTTATTTGATTTACTATGCCTATAACCATCCCGGAAGTGTGCACAACAACTCACCAAAATTTGATAGCAATCGGATGAATGGTAAGTTATATGAACGCATAAAAGACGAACAAACAGACAAACATTCATTTTTATATAGCCTATATAATGGATAACAGATGGGCCGGGGAGGGGATTTCGGAAGGAAATCAGCCGTGGACCAATTTAAGGAACCGTCCCGGCATTTGCCTGGTGGTTAAAATGAGAAACTAGTGAAAACCATTTTCATGACGGCCGAGGTGGGATTCAAACCCATGCTCTCCCGATGCCAGAGAGGCACGAGTTAGCGTGATGGTGCTCTCGGCAATGGTGGCCGGTTATATAGAGTTTAACCCTCCGTCGGGCGCAACTAATCTGTCAGATTAACCATTGAAATATATGTAGGCTATATCGTCAAAAACAGGACTAGAATTTTTCAGGTCATTAAACTGTTGTATGGCGGCTTGGGTGGCGTAGTTGGTAGTATGCTGAGCTTCTATGTCCAAGATCGTGGGTTCAAACCCGGCCGAAGGTGTCGGATTTTTTAAGAGCGTTAAAAATCAATCAGTATGCCTTCCTTCGGAGGAGAAGTAAAGCCGGCGTGCCCATGTCATAGATTTATGGCAAGTTGAAGAACCTTCCACTAACTACAATTCTGTGAAGCTAAATTTGTAAGTTAGATTTGATTAACGCTCTATGAGTTCCAACGTTCATCGCCAGGTGCGGTGGCATCTAGTAGCCAAGTTCGAATCTAGGTGTCGTTGACGGTAGTATTTGGTATAAAAAGTAGGACCTACTTGAAATTGATCGTCTGCAGTCCTTACCTGAAATACAGATAACACACACTAATACAGCCATCACAATTAACACCGGTTATCAGACAGATTCTACACACACTGCGTTGTCACAGCCCAAAAAACTGAGGAACCAACCAACCTAATGTATTATTAACTTGAAGAAAGAAAATATCCAGTTTAAATTATAAGTCGTTCAATTTCTACTAAAATAAAAAAACTAATTTTATATAATGAACAGACTCAAATTCTGCACCTATATTACACTCAAGCTTCTCTACTCAGATTTAAACAAGCCACAGGTTGTAGCAACTGAAACAAAGGAATGCATTTAAAAAAATCAATATTAGATAAACATAGATACACATACGTTAACAAAAGCATAACTTACTAATACTTACGCAATAAGGCACACTTAATTTCCTGGATGAATCGGCTCACCATGGAGTGGCAAAGGGCATTGAAACAAGGATGACCTCACCCTCACGCAACTGGCGGGGAGAGCGGAAGCTATTGCGTCGCGTGCACCGTTCACTGAAAAATTCAAGCCGGGGAGGGAAACATTATGTATTCTTAATCTCACTGATTATGTGCGCCGATGGACAGGGGAGTTCTTATTCAGTCAGTGTCGAGCGGACAGAGCAGCTTGCAAAACCAGATTACAACCACAATATATTCCGATATTTTAACACAGTGTTCGTAGAAAAGTAGTACTACCTATTTGTCTCCATAGTTCTATTTCGTGGGGTTATCACTAAGGCATATTACATTTGCGGATTAGTGAAGGATGTCTGCGACTATTTGTGATACATAAATCGTTGGATTAACCGGAACTGAAGATGTTCTCTTGATGAACGAAACATGTTATAGTTGTAACCCCGACCCCCAATGTCTTGTAATCTGTGCAAATAATAATAATAAATGGCTTGTAAAGTAGAATCTCATAACTCCCGTTTAATATAATTAGTCATAAATACGTGTTGGCCGACAGAAAGTTAGTTTTAGTTAATTATTGTTGTTTTAAGGGGCGGAACTATGAGGTCATCTGCCCCACATAAAATTTATCTATAGACTAATATTATGACGCCTTCCGTGCAATGCTAGGTACAATAGCTAGTTTCTTATAAGTAGGAAATAGGCTGGAAAAGTGTTGGGATTTGTACGAGAATAGGCCTGGATTCGTTCTGTTCTAGTGTCAGAGGAGGACACGGGAGTTACTCACGACCGCGCTCTGGATTTTGCGACCTACAGCTGAAAAGTGGGAGCCGCATGAGAATTGGTTCTCACCTGTATAGGCCAAGGCCCCGCATTCCTTTCCCATCATTACGTAGACTACAGTAGCGACAGGAGAAAGGAGTACTTTTTGTGCGAGTACGTCTTCTTTGGATATTTTGGGGTAGTTTGAGTTACTATTTTCCTCGAGTTCAAAACTTGGATATAATTTATCTTCTAATTTATCTTATAAGGCGAACAATATCACACAGCATTTGTCATTCACTTGTAGAGTTGTTGTTTTTTTTTTTTTTTTTTCTTCAAAATACATGAGGTATTGTTAGTATGGTGGTTAATCTGAGGGCACAACTTCTGCTGGCGATTTACTTCTCGGAACACCGAAGCAGACCCAGTCCTTTTCTCAGCTTAAGGGGAAGCTTGTCTGAAATTCTGAACTTCTACAATTTTTAACCAATTATAGATCCACGTTATTACCACGTTTATATGCCCTTAGGTTAAATCATCACACAAAAGTTATGAGAATATCGGCTAATTAGTTTTTGAATTATATGCCTTTTCATTTTTTTACCATGCAACACGAAAAAAAAACCTCCTTGCGTCCCAGTTTCTTGTTTCTGTAGCTGAAATACACATATAATCAATTTCTATTGCATTTGTGTGATAACACAAGGAATGTAGGAGGTACAAATTTTATTTTCCCTAACTTAGAAATGTGAAGAAATCTGTTCATTATTATTTTAATGGGTAAGAAATGGTAGTAATATTCACTTGACTTTACAATGCTGAGTAACCTTTAATTCTTACATACAGCGGAAGATTTACTGAAAGTTTCAGGTAAATCGGATAAGAACTGTGTTGCAAGGGAAATTTTGCATGTGAAAAAATGCTGAAATATACAATAAATAGAAAACAATGATTTATGTTCAGAAGAACACCATACATGAAATTAAAAGAAAAGGAGGTCTCTGTGAATTTGGTTTTTAAAATATACGCCCAATATAAATGCAAACCATTGTTAGTGTGTCAGAGATTGGGGAGGGGAGGTGGACTCTCTCCATCAGTGCCCAGCACCACCGTTAAAAATAGTGCTAGGAGCATTAACAATGGTGGTGTGGTGAAAGAAAGAATATTTTTGGAGGAGGAAGGGATCAGGAATTTCTACAGCACAGTTCTTCTTTTTTTTAATGAAAATGGGCAAAATTTCAGTCAAGCCTTCCCTAAATTAAATTTTGTTCACCACACGCCACACACGAGTTATTATTATTAGTGATTTAAGCCGTCTATGGAGTGCTTATGACTAGAGCTTCTGCGATTCTTTCTTTGTTCTCCAATATCTCATCAGTCCAGCCAATAACTATTCCTTCCTCTCCTGTGTGAGGGGGATCGGGTCTTAATCACTTTGGGTGGTGGGGACTAAGAGCTAAAACTATCACAAAATTTGGTACGGTCAAGAATATCACAGTCTATAATCCCAGCGTTATTCAGTCCTGTTTCACTTCATTAAGCCACAAGCTGCCAGTCTTGCAACCATTAATCAAGTTGAAGATCTTCTTGGTGATTCTATCGTTCCCCATCCGGAAGAGGTGCCCGTGAATTTCAGTCGTCTCCGTCGCATGATAGTGGTGGCTGGTTCCAACTGACGGTATAGTATAGTAGCCTAAGGTCTGTGTGTCTGAATATTTGAATTCTCGGCTAACACTTAGTAATCATCCAAATATAGCCTGAGTAGAAATATTGTCTTAAAACTCAGCAGTTCTTCTAGGTTGTCTGTTTGTAGTTTGTTACGCGTTGGCATCAAAACTTGTTTTTGTTGCTTACTTTAGGGGCTGTGACATCGCGATCTTATAGCCCCATGTAATTTGGGTGTGTGTGTAATTTGTGTGATAACCTGTGTTACTGTGATGGCTGTACTAGTGTGTGTATTGGTATTTTAGGGGAATAGGATTGGGAGGAGGTGACCTTGGCCTAAAGTTAGGAACCATCCCAGCATTTTCCTGGAGTAGAACTAGGGAGGAAACCACGGAAAACCACTTCTAGAATGACTGAGGTGGGAATAAAACCTTCCTCTTCTCAGTTTTGCCTCACGAGGCTGAGTGTACCACATTCCAACCCTCAGACCAGAAATAAATTTCTTAGCAGAGCCGGGAATAGAACCAGGGCCTCAACGGTGACGCTTAATCAAAGCTAGTAAGTTATAAACATAAATTTGTATGCATCCTCCGAAGACAGCAAAGTAAATGCTAATGACAAAGCTATTAGATTAGGCACTGGCTGTCATTTCCATGAGGTCCGGGTTCGTTTCTTGACTATTCCATGAAATTTTATTCTGGGTTGAGGTCTGCCTTGTGAGGCTAACCTGAAAAGACGTGGGTTTGATTCCCTCCTCAGCCATTCCAGAAGTCATACTGCGTGGTTTCTCACTTCTATTCCAGGCAAACACCATGAGTTGGTCAATTACTTGATGCTATGTTAACGTGCTGCGACAGTGGCAAAAAGAGGAGAGTTAATTTTCCACAAATCGATTATTACATTTGGAGAGAGTCATGTGGTCGCAAACAAGAAATTTGACGTTTCCTTGCCTGCCTTATCACTCCATATCGATCACTAATGTTCTGTCCGGCTCTGTGGCTAAATGGTTAGCGCGCTAGGCTTTGACCCAAAGTGCCCCGGGTTCGATTCCCGGCCGAGCCATCAGGGATTTTAATCTCCTGAGGTTAATTCCCGTGGCTCGGGGACTGGGTGTATGTGCCATATTAATCATCACTTCATCCTCATTACGACGCGCAGGTCGCCTACGGGCGTCAACTAGAAAGACCTGCACTAGGCCTCTCCCGAGGCCACACGATCATTATTATTATTATTACTAATGTTCTGTACCCACACCGATGCCCGGTGAATGTTGCGGTGGCATGGGAGCTTGGCACCACTGCTCTATACAATGTTGCATTTCTGCTTTCATTGGTTATTTAACTCACATTTTTCAAAGACTTCAATAATTATTGTTCAAACTATTAATCAACATACTTGATTGTGCAATGTTACCGTACCTTGAGGATCCGTTAACATTAATAATAATAATAATAATAATAATAATATAATAATAATAATAATAATAATAATAATAAAAAGCAATAACATTTACCATGCTAGGAAAAGGAAGAAATTTTCCGTATTGAGTTATAGTTAAATCTTAAAAATAATACACCTATCAATACAAATTATGAAGCATCTATTCAATTGTTGTATATGTTTCGACCCTTCAATGGAGTCTTCTATAGCTTATATATAATTTGTAGTCCATGCTAATTAAAAAAGAGTAAAAATAACTAATCTGTAAATAATTAAGTAAATATATAAATAAATAAATAAATGGATATCGTTACACAATTAACATTTAAGGGGCAGATGACCTCGCAGTTTCGCCCCTTAAAACAAGAATAACTAATTAACATTGAAATTAAATAGAAAAAATATAATTTTTAACTGAGTTTAAAAGAAAATTTAAATTATGAATATGTTCGAAACATTACGTGCAAAACAATATCAAAATGAGAAATTTCTTGTATTACTATCCAACCCAATGCATCATAAGTTCTAAATCGATGTATTTTTAAGAGTTATAATAATAATAATAATAATAATAATAATGAAAAGTCCATCTCTAGGAATGCAAAGTTAAGACTCTTATCAAACTGTGATTAGACCGGAAGCACTGTATGCAGCAGAATGCCTAACAAACCGCGCAGCTGGCCCGATCGAGAGACTTGAAGTTAAGGAAAGAAAGATCATTAGGAAAATTATTGGTCCTAAGTTCAAATATGGAGGTTACAAGTTCTGGAGTAATTGCAGAAATATACTTCCACGCTGAAAATATATCTAGTGTAATGCAGAAACGGAGAATAACATTCCATGCCCACCTCCTCAGAATGCCAGTTAGTAGATTGTCCAACCGTCTATTATCATACTTCCGAGGTTAAAAGGTGATGCCTCATTGGCTGGTGGAAGTGGATAAGGACTTGTTAAGTTTGAAATATCCAAATCAGCTATCTTGCTCATAACTCCGCCAGGTGCATCAAGAGGAAGTAAAAGCCAGCAAGAGATATGATCAATTGGATGAATGGAAGAAATCGCATTCCGAAAGGATGAAGGCGTGGTGGGCTAACAAGAAGAAAAAGAGTTGAGATCTCGCGGTCCCTTTTGGCCAAAACGATAAAATTAAAGTAAGTAATAATATTTATAATAATAATGATGATCTAAAGCAAGAACCTCTAATGGACACAATCATCAAGAGACGCCTCCAGTTCTACGGACACCTTGAGAGAATGAACGAGTCACGATTGACCAGTGTAATCCACAGAGCCAGCTGGTTGGTTGGTTCTTAAGTTTAGGGTCTGCGACAACGCGGTCATGTAGCCCCGTGTACTTTGGGTGTATGTGTAGAATCTGTATGATAACCGGTGTTAATTGTGATGACTGTATTAATGTGTGTATCTGTTTTAATTCAAGTAAGGACTGCAGACGATCAATTTTCAAGTAGTTCCTACTTTTGCCGCCAAACGCCACCGTCAACGACTACTAGTTCAGAACTTAGCTACCAGACGTCACCGCAGTCGGCTCTTGGCAACGAACGTAGGAACCTAAGAGCGTTGTTTACATTCTTAACCTGTACAATTTAGCTTCACACAGGTGTAATTAGTGGAAGGATCTTTAACATGCCATAAATGTATGACATGGGACCGCCGGCTTTATTTCCTCTCCGAAGGAAGGCATACTGAGGGATTTTTAACGCTCTTAAAAAATCCGACCACTTCGGCCGGATTTGAACTCGCGATCTTGGGCATAGAAGCTCAGCATGCTACCGACTACGCCACCGAAGCCGCCCACAGAGCCAGCTCCAGCAAGAAAACAACATCACTCTGGTACCAGCAAGTTAAAGAAGATCTGCAAACCTTTAACATCTCTGAATCAGTCATACAAGACAGACAAGCTTTCCGGAAAATGTTAATAGAAGACCCACAGATTAAACTAAAGAAAGGGCAGAAACCAAAGAGGTCAGAAGCAGCTAAACAACTACAAAGTCAGAAAATGAAGGAGATATGGGCTAGGAAGAGGCTCTTAAGAATGTGAAACCAATCCCAACTCATCAAGCTGAAAACCATTACGGTTAACCGACGTGGTCCATAGTTAGCTCATTCGAAGAAAGAAGAATAATGAGGAGAAGTAATTCAACCATGAGGATTGAATCGAGAGGCAAACAAAGAGAGAATTTCAAAACTACAGAAGATATAACAATCATAATTGTTTTTACCCAGGCTGCTGCAATGATAGCCGAAACGTCGGGAAACAATCACCGATACACGACGTGGCTTCATCCTGTAAGGCTTCATTTTCCAGCTACTCGCTCAATTGATCCGAAGATGCAGAGATCAAGTACCGTGTCCGTGTCTGATGCTCGTTTGTTCAGGACACAAGCCATGACGTAACCAATGCTTGCGGTACTTGGATTTCGATCCAGAATGAATCTTAGATGTACGATTCAACCTGCCGAAACGAAGTGTACTTGATGTGAAGAGATGATAACCCATTTAACAAGGCTTAAAGGAAGACAATCGATTTCACTTCCGTCGCTAACAGTACAGTGTACCACAGATTTATCACGGTGTCTTCAGAGCGTTCCTGTTTAATCAGCCATTGATGAAACAATGAGAGCGTCTATTTTACGATATCTAAGGCGTGGCCTCGTTCTCACGGATTATTTTACGGATAACTGCTTTCATAAAATAACGGTTAACGTATTAGAATGCTGTGATTCGTAACAGCGGAATGAACAAGGGGACTTCGATCTCAAGCCCCAAGTACATCGTTCTATCTTAGGATTATTATTTGTTTTTGATGTTGCTTTTCTTAGGGGCTGTGCCATCGTGGTCATATAGCCCAGTGTATTTGTGTGTGTAGAATTAGTGTGAGAACCTGTGTTATTTTAATGGCTGTACGAGTGTGTGTTTGTAAACTGGGCATAGGATTGGGAAGGAGGTGGCCGTGGTCTTAAGTTAGCAACCATCCTAGTATTTGCCTGCAGTATCCTCTAACGATGCTGCAGGTCTTCAGAAATGCAGTCTTTTGTGCAATAGTGTGGGTATGTATGGGAAATTTAGTGTGACTAGATTTACTGAAAGCGATTTAGGCGTCAGGCCAGCGGGAGAAAGGAGGAAGGGAAGGATTGTCACATTTCATTATTCTTCTTTCATTCTTTCTTTCTTTCTTTCTTTCTTTCTTCGAATGAGCCAACTATGGACTACGTAGGTTAACCAAAATGGTTTTCAGCTTGATGAGTTGGGATTGGTTTCACGTTCTTTAGAGCCTTCTTCCTAGTCCATATCTCCTTCATTTTCTGACTTTGTAGTTCTTTTGCTCCTTCTGGCCTCTTTGGTCTCTGCCATTTCTTACGTTTAATCTGTCGGTCTTCTTTTAACATTTTCCGGAAAGCTCGTCTGTCTTGTACGGACTCAGAGATGTTAAAGGTTTGCAAATCTTCTTTAACTTGCTGGTACCACAGTGATGTTGTTTTCTTGCAGGAGCTGGCTCTGTGGATTACACTGGTCAATCTTGACTCGTTCATTCTCTCAAGGTGTCCGTAGTATTGGAGACGTCTCTTGATGATTGTGTCCATTAGAGGTTCTTGCTTTAGGTATAGATCATCGTTGGGCCTGTGATACCTTTTTCCATTTATGATCCTTAGGCCTAAGATCTTCCGCAAGATAATTCTTTCCCTGACCTCTAGTTTCTGTATCAGTTTTTCCCCTTTGATGGACCTCGGGTCTGATCACAGCTTTATAGTGCCTTAATTTCGCTTTGATGGATATGGATTTATTCTGGTAAACTTATCTGCATCGATTGTATGCAATATTCATATTATTATTATTATTATTATTATTATTATTATTATTATTATTATTATAGATTCAAGGGAGTACTTATCATGTACCAGTTGTTACTGACTAAGAATAGGATACCTGACTCACCAGGATATGGTGGGTTTCTTTTCCTTTCCGAAAGACTTGCATGCTAAAGCTTGGCAACTCGCACTATCCTAATATGGGTTGGAGAGCACGTGCAGGGCGAGGAGAGAGTTGGTGCAGTTCACCGGGAGAGCGTGGGTTCGATTCCCACTTCGGTCGTCCTGAAAATGGTTTTCGTGGTTTCCCATTTACACTGCCGGGATGATTTCTTTCAATAGGTCCACGGCCGATTTCCTTTCAATATCCCTTCCCTGACCCGTCCTGAAAAGAAAAATACATGGCCATTGGATGCATTAATAAAATTATTTAAAACTGTCGATTGTTAGAAGAAAGCGGTCTGTGATCAGGCTATATAATTGCTTGCCTATGAAGTTGACCATTCGTCCGCTGATAATGAAATGGAACAATATTTCATTTTTCATGTTGGCAACGTGTCACGTGGGTATGACGTAGTATCCGGTGTGATTGTTAAATGGCCGACCTTGTTCAAATGAACACGACCAATATTGCTTTATTTACCTTAAAAGTAATTATTTCCGGTGCATCAGTGGCAATTGAGAATATGAAAGGACTCCCAACAACTCCGAGAAAGTTTTGTCAATCATAAATACTATATTTTCAGTAATATACCTTGTTGAAAGTTACCAAGGCTTGTTCTCCTGTTCTGTAGAATTAATCATTTTTCTAGGCTTGCTAATAGGTTCAATGTTTATCTCCATGTAACGTCCATACTATCTATTGGACGTCAACCAAAGTTTACACGTGCATTGTGTGTCTTAAGACCTGTGTAAAATAAACTCTCAATATTTTACTGTCGCAGCACGTAACATAGCATCAAGTAATTGATCAATAGGTCCTACGTGGCGTTTGCCTGGAGCAGAAGTGTGAAACCACGTAAAATCACTTCTGGGATGGCTAAGGAGGGAATAGAACCTACCTCTTCGCAGGGTTGCATCAGCATCAGCTTCATGAGTCGCAGTACTGTACAATAAAGATATCTCACGTACTGCTTTCCATTAAAAATCTTAATCTGAGGAATTTCGTTCTTAATTGTCATATTCTGCAGACCAAGCCTTGCCGCTATAAGAGTGCGACTCTCTCTTCACTTGAGATTAAAATGTGCAGTAAACTATAATGGAGGCCTACTCGATTCTAATCTGTCTGTTTATCTACCTGTGAGGGGCAGATGACCTCTTAGTTCCTCCCCTTAAAACAACAATAACTAACTATCTGCCTGTGTGTGTATGTCATTCTCTGGCTATTTTCCCCTCAAAGAGGTTGAAGAGGAAGACACAGAATATGACTAAAATATTTTACTTTTCGCACATTTATATTACGGCCCTGTGTTCATGTCAATACCATAGAACTTACTTTCACTTGTCAGTCCAGCCTGTTCTAGAAACCGTCTTCTACTGTCTCATATATCTGCTGTTTCAATTATGTCTCACTTTTGTTTTCCCACTGGCCATCTTTCCCTCCCTTGCTTTAAATTACACCTCACAGACGTCTTTAAATGTCCTCAAGTGGGATAAGATCTTCATCGGTGGCTGTAGAGTCCTGTATGGTCTTTCCGAAAAAAACTTTCACCAGCTTTCGTATTCCTTGGCAACTGCCCGGGAGTTCTTCACAATTGAACAGTATCAACTCATCATCTCAGTTCACAGTTCAGCTAATCAAAGTAAGAATTGAGCAGTTGGTGCTGGCACTACGTGTGGCACGCACAGCAATTCATATTAGGAAAACGACCGTGTTGTTTTTTTTATTTGAATCATTTAGAGACTCGTCAACTCCGTGTACTTGGGTGTGTGATAGCTTGTATGATGTCTCATATAGCTTCACTTTCCTTGTTGACGAGCGGCTCACTTTTGAAACCTAGCTGGGCGGATATGTTTATATTCCATGTGGTCTGCGGGAAAACAAGGCTTTCCCAGCGCGAGACACAGTGTTGTCAACTCTCCACTGTAGCCACTGAGAGCAAGCTGCGAGACTGGACAGAACTAGGTGCAGCTGTGCAACACTGGACACCTGACAAGCGAGCAGTCCGCCAGGATCGTACTCTACACTCCGCGTGGAGAGATAGAGGAAGCATGCTATTGGTCAAAAACCATCAGCTATTGGTCAGCAGTGAACATTGGTTATTGTCGGCGCGTGCTACTGCCTTACGTTTGAGTCGCCGCTCGTCAACGAGGAAAGTGGGAGAACTATAGGTTGTGTCATTGTGTCGGAATATTGCCCCGAAGTAGATCTATGACGCGCCAGTGAATCTGCTAATGTGTTTCCTTCGCATTTAAACACCCTGAAATACCAAGTGCCTGCGCCGGAATTTGATCATGCAACCTTGGGTACAGCAAGTGAGAACGTTACCGCTGCGACAAGCAAAAACAGCAACTGTTTCTACACCCCCTACTACAGTAGTCATTTGCTGAAATCTCCAACCAACAAATCGGCAGCCAGAGACTACAATGCTATGCTGGACGCCCAACTTGCTATCCAGGTCGAATACTTGAAACAGCACGCCAGAGTGTCGCGATGTCAGCGGAATGTAAGTTTCTCAATGACTGTTTCATGTCGCGCAACGCCACGTCGCGCTGGCTCCCACATAAGGTGCGCATTACATTTCACGGGAGACTTTCTGAAATATAAGCTACCTGGCGTGCTTGAGGTCATTCACAGGACTGTGGGGGGCATTGCTAAATAACTCGCTCAAATAAATTATTGCAATCTCTTCTTATCTCGGGTTACGTAGTCTGTAGAAACTCCTGTCCCTAAGATTTTGCCTTTGGATTCAATTATCCACTCTGACAAGAATTTCAATTCTGGAAGGCGTATGAGGGCTGCAGTTAGTAAGCCTTGTAAAGCTAACCGAAAAACTAGGTTCGATCCCCACTTCAGACATTCTAGAAATGGTTATTCAAGTTTACCCCCGTCTAACTTGTTGTTTAGGGGCTTTGCGACATCTTGGTCATGTAGCCCCGTAAACTTAGGTGTTTGTAGAATTGCTCTGATAACCTGTGTCTCTGTGATGTCTGTACTAATGTGTGTATTTGTAATTGAGTTAGGATTTGGGTAGGAAAATAATTATAAGAATAATAATAATAATAATAATAATGTTATTGGTTTTTCGTTCCTTTTAACTACTGCGGCTTTTAGAAACGCCGGGGTGCGTGGCCTTAAGTTAGGTAGGCCCCTACCACCCCGACATTTGCCTGGCGTAGAAGTTGGAAAACCATGGACACTTCCTTTTTGAATTAAAAACAGATAACACACTAATACAGTCATCATAATTAACACCGGTTATCAGACAGATTCTACACACACCCAAAGTACACGGGGCTACATGTCCGCGTTGTCGCAGCCCCTAAACTTAAGAACCAACCAACTTCCTGGTTGTCTGAGGTAGGAATCGAACCCATCTCTTCTGAGTTTTGTCTCACGATGCTGAGTATATCCCGTTCCGGTTCTCAGATAGGCCTAATAATTAAATTTCTTGTCAGAGCCGGAAATCAAGCCCGGGCCTCCGCAGTGACAGCCAAACATGCTAGCCACTACACCACTAGGTGGTCAATCTGAATTGATATGTAGGCCTAATTAATGGTGTAAGTTCTGAACTTCGTATCTGTGGCCCTAGAAACACTGATGCGTAGCCCACAGTTCCCGAGGCAGATGTTTGTGATACCCTAGTTTCGAAGACAAATCAAGCATCTAATTCAGCTGCAAACTTCAGCCATTCATTTCTGAATTATGACTTAAGAGCTCCCGAATGACCAATATGTTCAAATTATTCAAAATATTTTGGCAAAATATTAATCTACGGACTTTCAGATTTCTAACAGTACAAATATTTCTTTCATTTCCCACAATCATACGTCCTAATAGTAAACACACCAAAATACATTTTTATTTTTATTTCAATCACACGGTAGATAAAAAGAACTTTTATGTTAGACGATGTCGAAATGTAAATATTATATGTCAGAAAACTGTATCATAATGAGGGTCATTATAACACTATTTTTCATTATGAACCAGTTTCTCCCCCCAATCAGAGCTCACGAAACAGTTGTGTGGCCAATTAAGTAAGGATAGCATCGCACCTGCACTGACTTCCACGGCCTCCTATTTTAAAATTCGGGGTTGTGGTGGCGCAGCGGTCAAACTGTTGGCCTCTCACCAAGGTGGACCGGATTCGATTCCCCGTCAATGCATGTGAGATTTTCGATGTGAAATGCCATGTCCTTGGTTCGGATTCCACGTAAAATGGACGTCCCATGGCTTATGATCGAACGATTAACGGTTACGTCAAACTACAAGCTTCCTTACTTTTTATTTTAAAATTCACTGCGTGGCTAGTGTCATGGTGGGGCATTTGAGGAGGCCATGGTCAAATACAAGGTATTCTCTGCGTCCCATGCGCTCTGTTCAGTACATAAAACTGGCGAAATCTCGACAGATATTTATGAATATTTATGTTCCAACATAAAATAGTTATAATTATCGTCGTACATAAACAGTCGTCTGCAACTCGCCTATAATGGTAATTAAGACACTCGTATGGAAATTATAAAACTTGCTTCGCTCGTTTTATAAACAGACGCGTGTCTTAATTATTGCCATTATAGCCTCGTTGCATAATGTACGATTAACAAAGAGGTTGCGTTAGAAGCAAGGGCAAAGGGACATGGAACAACAGAAAAATGGAAGCTAGTGCTTCAAATGTAAGCAGAAGAGTAATCCTATGGCAATGGCATGTTCTAAAAACCGGAAGGATCTTTGATTACAATTTCTGTTTGTTTTTTAAATCTAGATATTTATATTTTCCTTTGTTTTAGGAACTTTTCAACACACAAAAATCTAAAATATTTCGACGTAATTTCTCGTTGTTGTTGTTGTTGTTGTTGTTGTTGTGTTGTTTGAGTCTTCAGTCTTTTGACTGGTTTGATGCAGCTTTCCATGCCTCCTTGTCCTGTGCTAGTCGTTTCATCACTACATAGCTACCACACCCTATATCCGAGGCAATATGTTTAACATATTCTAACCTTGGTCTACCCCTACCGTTCGTGTCCTCGACCCTTCCTTCTATAACTAAGTTTGCTATTCCTGGGTGTCTTAGTATGTGTCCTACCAACCTATCTCTTCTCTTCATTAGCAGTCACCAGAAATATCTCTCTTCTTCCGCTCGTCTTAATACCTCTCATTCGTAACCCTATCTACCCATCTGATCTTCATCATTCTTCTGTAACACCACATTTCTAACGCTTCAATTCTCCTCGTTTCTGCTGCACCAACAGTCCAAGTGTCACTTCCATAGAGTGCCATGCTCAAGAAAAAAGGCTTTCAAAAATGTCTTCCTAATACCTAAATCTATGTTCGATGTTAACAGATTCCTTTTCTGTAGAAATACTTTCCTTCCCTGTGCCAACCTACTTTTTATATACTTTTTACTTCGTCCATCACTGGTTATTTTGCTTCCTAAGAAACAGAAGTCTCCTACTTCCTTTAGATTTTCACCTGCCAATTTGACGTCCTTAGGTTTTCTGATTTCTTTCGCCTGTATTCCAATATTTTTGTTTTACATTTATTATTTTATTATTTAAGCGAAAATTCTCCTACAGGAGAGCGATTATACTTGATAATATGTCATTTGGAGGCGTGTCTCCTCCACTTCTCCCAAAATCTCTTCATTCTCGCGGAATGCTCCCTCTTCCTCTCATCCATCCACTTTTTCCGAGGTTATCGTAATGATCTTTGTTCAAACTTAACATTCGCGATTTTCGTCTGGCACTCAATTCGGTCTTCGAAATATTCTATGCGGATTACTTGTAAGTCTCTCTGTGCCTCTATAAGCCATTCTGTGCTGCATTTACTCTGTATTATGATACCAAGTAGTTTCTTTGGCAATCTGGAGGTGGCCATCCTGTGGATGTGAGTGTAAAATTTGGCTCTACGTTTTCTAATTTCGACTGTTATCGTATTGGTATTTTGATAGAGTTCATCATTTCCTTATATGTATTATATTTTGACACGTCCGTTTTTCAAAATTTACTTTAGTTTAATTTTGCTTGATGGAAATGTTCATAATAGTGCTGTGGAAATAACGCAATTTAAAAAAAGATTCATGAATATTCAAAAATATCTTTTTTTTTAAGGCGTGTGTCAAAGATTTCAAAACATACGGTACCTGAAAAAAATGATTAGTTCCTGCTAGTTTCTGAGGAAAAGATAAATAAAAAATTACGAGCCTTACAGTAGTTGCATATGATGTGTAACATCTGACATGTTATTCGAGTAATTCCATATTACTTACTCGCATTTTTTAAAGAATGAACTCATAGTGCTACCTTGTGCCAGCAAACATGAGGGATTCCTTCGTGTTATTACGATCGGCAAGTTCTCATTAATATTATTTCTGCAATAACTACATTACTAGTAAAACTCCAGTGACAAATCCTTTCAGCAAATATGACATAATAGTGCTGTATTTTGGCCGACAGTACCTCGAGTGCTTACATTAAATAAGAATACAGCAAAAGTAGTAAGATTTAATAAATTATAATTGTTTTCATTAAATATGAAATAATGAAATTTTCACACCAAAGAACGACAGTTTGAAGATGATTTATTGTAGGAACATCTGTATTGGGGCCTCCAAACCTAGAGATATGCCGTATGCGATTTACATTCCACATAGCCACATGGCCAACAGTACGTCGTTGTACCAATCTCTGCCACGGCACTCTACTTGTAAAACTCATGTGCCAAACCCTTTCAGCAAATATGTTATAATGAATATTTTCACACAAAAGAACGACAACTTGAGGATGATTTATTGTAGGAATTTCTTTAATGGGGCCTCCAAACCTTGAATTAAACCGTATGCTATATACATTACACATAGTGCTCTGTATTTTGGCCGACAGTACCTCGCGTCAACAACAACAACAACAAAAAGTCAACCCCTGGCACTATACAGCCCATGAAGGCATAGGCCGACCAAGCGACCGCTGCCCAGCCATTTGGCCTGCAGATATTGGGGTGATTCCTGATCAGCGCATCGGGTCCCCTCAGCCGTTAATCTTGGTTTTCGTGATCGGGGCGCTGCCTCACTGTCAGACAGCTAATCAATTGTCCTCACGAGGCTGAGTGGACCCCGTTCCAACTTTCACGTCAGTTTTAAAATCCTTGACGGAGCCGGGATTCGAACCCGGGGCCTCCGGGTGAGAGGCAGGAGCGCTACCCCAACATCTCGGAGCCGGCGACAGTACCTCGAGTACTTACATTAAATATTTTTTTGAGTTTTGAGGCGTTATACACTTGAGCGTTATATTATGCATTTTGCAATGGAAAATATATATTTAATTAAAACAAAGTTCTCCAATGCATCTGCAGTAGTGACAAATACCTGCAACTGTATGCGGGAGCAATCCACTGCCTACTTGATGCGAGCTGCGCTTTATACCGGCCAGTTAGTGAACCCATGCCAGCGGCGTTATTGAAAATGGCCTCTTATTGCCGATATAGCGCACTACCAAGTTTATTTATTTATTATTTATCGTATGGCTTTTAGTGCCGGGAGTGTCCGAGGACATGTTCGGCTCGCCTGAGTCTGTAGCTGCTTCCAGCGGATACCCTAAAGGGTGAGCTACAAGTTCCGTTCAATTTCAAGTAGTTCCAACTTTCGCCACCAGATATCAATGATACCTAGTGGTGAACGTTGGAACTTTGATAGAGCGTTCTGACGAAATCTAACCTAACAAATTTTGCTTTACACAAGTTTAGTCTGTGAAAGGATCTTTTACATGCCATAAATCTATGACATGGGACCGCCGGCTTTACTTCCCCTCCGAAGGAAGTCATACTGAAGGATTTTAACGCTCTTAAAAAATCCGACGACTTCAGCCGGGTTTGAATCCGCTATCTTGGGCATAGCAGTTCAGCATGCTACCGACTACGCCACCGAAGCCGCACTACCAAGTATAGGCGCGATTAAAAATTAGGTGTGCAGTAGGTTTATTAAATGCGTTTCTCCCAGTGATACGTTTAGACCAACGAAGTTTCAATTATTGTTAGTAGTCGGTGTTAACAGGGCCGTGGAGAGCGAGTACGGGCCCTAGGGCTAGGACTAACGCCCATATTCTTTCGTCCCCGTGACATCGTGTAAATAACAAATTTGCAATTTTCTTTTCAAGGTCCACTAAAAAACTTCGAATTTTTTAATTTACTTTTTTCGGAAGGTACTAATTTAGTTCATTGTAAATTGGCAATGTCGTTTCTGCTGTATCTGACTGACAATTTTACTCTCTCTCTCGTCATAAGAACAAGTTCAACGCCTTTCACAATCTTATGTACTAAACTTTGCGAATATTGATAAATGTAGCTTAGCGGCTATTAGTTGAAATATTATATAGAAACTTTCCTCCCTATAAACAGTGGAAACTGTACTATTTCTCTGGCCGCCGCAATTATATGAAGATAATGGTTATTTACGTGTTCTCTTTATAGTATTTTGTAGAATATTCAATTTATTCAGTTACATTGAATATAATGTAACGTGTTTTCCGAGGGTTTTTTATGCAACTGGCATAAGTCAGTAGGAAGCCATTCTATATTTATTTACGCGGCAAATTGTTCAGCCAAGAGAATTTTTCATGTTAATTTATTATTATTATTAATTTATTATAATTATTATTAAGATATTTTCGGAGCATTTTATAAAAATTATAAGCATACAGAAAGGTTTTCTATGTCTTAGAAAACGCTATCAAGCAAATTATTACGAACGACAATATCATAGAAAATTATGTGATTGCGGAATTTTACGGAGTTTTCGTCTGTTAGGATATATTGAGAGAAATGACTCACTGGGAATTCAAATACAGGCTGATTCCTGTCGAGAAGTATTACGCAAACGGAGTTCCAGCGTCAAGAAAAGGCGAATGGTTGAAACGGAAAACGACTTCTCCCTCCCGCGGAGTGTAATGAGCCAGAGTGGGGATGTAGCACATGGGGTGCAGCCAATCAGTGGAGACCTCGTAAGCTAGAAGTCGGATGAAGAGTGGGGGAGCCGACAGGTGCATATATCGTTCGACGCGGCGTGGAAGGAGAACTATCTGTGTAGAACTTAACGAGTACGGTGGCACGCGGAAGTCGCTCCGATGTTCCGTGGATTGGAGGACTAACTTTTGTAAAACTTAACCAGTGCGGTTGTACGAGTGTTTGGGTCCGATGTACGGACCATTGAATTATCTAATCTACCAGAATATCATCAAATTTCGACGGAGATGGCGACGTCCAGGAGACTGTGGGAAGCACACAGCATCATCCAGTACGAGGGAAATGCTTTAGCAATTTCCAGTGGTAAGCGCAAATGACGCAGAAATAGGCAATCTCTCATTTTTCTTTGTTTTATATTTCATACTAGCAGAAGTACCCATTCTTCGAACGGTCGTCGTTATTAATGACCAAACGTAATCATTTGAGCTGCTGTTGCAATGGTTAGGGGCTTGGAACCTGTTTGTCGACAAAGATAAATGATTAGTTGAAATATGCTCTGAAACTAATTTACCTAACGTGTACTTCCTGACGTGAAAATAAAATTGAAAACCTCGTAGACGAAATGCAATTCACGTCACATAAAAATTGACCCACACTGTTGTGTCAAGCGCGCATCCAGAGGAAGACATCTTTAATAAATTATAAAGGCTTTTGGTGCATGAAAATTCAGGTTTTTTAGCCTCCAATGGCCCAAATTCCTAAAAGCAAAACAATAAAATAAAAAATAAACTATTTCAATTCAGGAATTTGTTAAAATGATGTTGCGGTTTGAAGATATAAAAGACCTTCTCTACGACACATCGCACGTTTAAGTCTTGTGAAAAAATCCAGGGTACCTCTTGACCTCCTTAAGCGCATTGATGAATTTTACAGTTTTTGTTGGTTCCGTGATAACCTTATAGCCATTTGCAAACTTTCACAGAAATTTAATAAATGGAGTGGCATTACTTCTTGCAGAAATAGATGGAAAGTTGGATGTACCTTTTTGAGACACTGTTGTCATGGTTACTGGCTTGCATTCCTACATTAGTTTCTTCTTCTTCTTGTTTCGAATGGGCCTACTTTGGACCACGCTTGTTCAACTGTTGAGCTTTGATCTTTGCCCAGTGTTGTCGCATTTTCTGCCGGTGTAACTCCTTCCTTTCATCTGTCCAAGGGGTACCTTTCTTCCGGGGTTTTTCCTGAAATCCATGGACTTCCTTCAGGGCATGTCTCACAGATTGCCTGTCTTGAAGATCTGATATTCCCAGTTCATTAATGTCTTTCTCAGTTTCTGTCAGCCAAGTGGTACGAACCTTCTTGTTCTGCCAGAAAGTGAACAGCCTATTGGTCAGTCTTTTGAGAGGCAATCTTGCCACATGACCATAGAATGCTACTCTCCTTTTCCTAGCACAGTCAGAGAGCCTTTCTATATGTTCGTAGAGCTCGGAATTGTGCCGCCTACGGTATTCCTCATCTTCCTTTACCGGACCTAGGATCTTCCTGAGAATTCTCCTCTCTCTGACTTCCATTTTCTCCATCAGACCACTTCGGTTCAATGAGAGACACTCCATGGCATACAGGGCTTCTGGTCGTATGACTGAGGTGTAGTGCTTCAGTTTCAGGT
Source organism: Meconema thalassinum (assembly GCA_946902985.2). Classification (NCBI taxonomy): domain Eukaryota; kingdom Metazoa; phylum Arthropoda; class Insecta; order Orthoptera; family Tettigoniidae; genus Meconema; species Meconema thalassinum. The sequence continues at coordinate 335,518,900 of OX336391.1, read as the reverse complement.
TGCGTGACAGGCATTTCTTGTTGTAGATGTTCTTTGTCAGTCGATAAGCCAGTTCCAGCTTGTTGACTCTCATGGATAATGATGCTCTTTCTGATAAGTTGGGTTCAATCCATTCGCCGAGATACTTAAATTTCTCAATCCTCTTGATTTTTCCCTGTTCTAGTAGCATCTCTCTGTTAGCTTCTTTGATGTTGGTGAAGAATTCTGTTTTTTCCAGCGACACTTGAAGACCCACTTTGGCTGCCTGTCTTCTGAGGCAATTGACCTGCATTGTTGCTGTATCCAGAGAATCGGCAATAAGTGCCATGTCGTCAGCAAAGGCCAGGCAATCTACAACCAGTCCTTCCTTCCTACGCCCCAGGTATATCCCACTCTGGACACCCATATTGGTCAGTTCCTTGCGCCATTCTCTCACAACCTTTTCAAGGACACAGTTGAAAAGAAGTGGAGAAAGTCCATCCCCTTGTCTCACCCCTGTTTTTATCTCGAAGCTTGCTGAGACCTCGCCTCTAAATTTAACCTTGGAATAGGTATTGGTCAAGGTTTCTAGAATGAGTTTGCGGGTTTTGTTGTCTCACCCTAGTTCTTGGAGAATTCTATTAAGTGTTTCCCTATCAACAGAGTCGTAGGCCTTCCTAAAATCAACAAAGGTGACAACCACCTTGCGGTTTCTCAATTTGGAGTATGCAAGTACAGTTTTCAGGTTGAGGATCTGTTCAGCACAGGATCGGCCCTTCCTGAAGCCTCCCTGATATTCTCCGAGTTGACTGTCCAGTTGACTTTCTGCCCGTGTTAGTAATGCCTTGGAGAAAATCTTGTATGTTACCGGGACGAGAGAAATCCCACGGTAGTTGTTTAGGTCAGTAAAATCTCCTTTCTTGTGGAGGGGATGGATCAGAGCTGAGGTCCAGTCAGGTGGTAATTTCTCTGTTTCCCAGATGTTCTGTATGATCTCGGTGAGTTTGCACACAGCATTGCTTCCAGCACATTTCCAGAGTTCACCAACAATGGAGTCCTCTCCAGCTGCCTTGTTGTTCTTAAGAAGTTGAATGATTTCACGAACTTCTTCCAGTGAAGGAGGCAGCGAGTCCGGGTTTGGTGTTGTTTGTATGTAGTCAAAGTCTTCGCTGGGTGGATCACAGTTGAGCAAGTTCTTAAAGTACTGAGCTAAGAGGCGACAGTTGTCCTTGTCGTTAAAAGCCAGTTTGCCCTGTGAGTCTTTGAAGTGGAGACTTGGTGGAGTGTATTTTCCGAGTGACTGCTTGAATGTTTTGTAAAAGTCTCTGGTGTTATTTTTAGCGAAGTTCTCTTCGATTTGGGTTAGTTGGTTGCGTGTGAAGGCCCGTTTGGTTCCTCGGATTATCTTGGTTGTAAGCTTCCTTTGTTCCAAGTAGTTCTCCCAATTTTCCTTAGTCTTTTTAGAGTTCCATTTCATCCAGGCTGTCTGTCTTTGAGCTATTGTGTTGTCACAGTCTTCAGTTCACCACGGATGTTTCTTTCTTCTAGTGAGGGGAGCAAGTTCACTAGCCGTCTTGACAAGAGCTTCTTTCAGTTGGTCCCAGTTGTTAAGATCTGCACTGTTCAGTCTTCGACTGACTTCTTGATTGTTCTTAAGTCGCTCTATATCAAATCTGACCATCTTGGAGGTTCTGTGTAATCTATTGTTTCTAGGTTGGAGTCGCAGTTTGATCTTTGAGAGGTAGTGGTCTGAGTCCAGATTGGCGCTTCTTAATACCTTCACGTTTTGTATTTCCTTTTGGGATTTTCTTGAGATGGCCACATGATCTATCTGGAATTCACCCAGGTTGATGTTAGGAGAGATCCAAGTCTTTTGCTTTCTTGGCAGATGTTTAAATGCTGTAGACTTCATAACCAAGTCGAAAGCCCTGCACAGTTCCACCAATCGTTCTCCATTGCGATTAGTTCGTTTATGCGCTGGGTAGTTGCCCACTATGTTTCTGTATTTTTTCTCCCTTCCTAACTGGGCATTGAAGTCACCAAGCAGTATGGTGGTATGTCGGTCTGGGATTTTAGAGAGAATATCTTCTAGGTCTTCCCAGAATTTGTCAGTTCTGTCTGGGTTGCGCTTGTTGTCCTGGTTGGTTGGGGCGTGTACATTGACTAAAGTGTAGCCCTTGTTAGCACATTTGAGAGAGAGGATAGATACACGACTGCTTGGAGAACTAAAGTCGATGACTGAATCCAGTATCTTATGGCTGATTATAAATCCTGTACCTAAGTGGGGTACGTTCTTCATTACTCGCTGACCGACTTTTCCTTTGAGGATTCTGTACCCTTGGGATTCAAGGGCATGGTCATCAGTGAATCTGGTTTCCTGTACTGCTGTCAGTACTATGTTATGTCGTGTTAGTGAGTCTGTCAGATGTTTCAGTTTACCCACTTTGAGCAGTGAATTGGCGTTAAATGTTGCGAAGAAACTTTGCCGTCTTGATCTGAGTTTACGTCCAGGAATTTCAGGATGCTCCGACTCATCCTTAAAGCATGTTAGTGCGGACTCCCCAGAATCCGAAGGATTGGTTACCACCTGGGGTAGTGCATTTAGCGAAATTTTCCTCCATGCTCAGTTGAAGATCATTCTTCATGGGGCAGCGACGAGTCACTGTCCAAGGTACTGCTCAAGTTGTTAGCTTGAGAGGCTTATTATTCGGGGTTGTCACCCCTAGACAGGTTGCCTTCACTGTGGCTAAGGAGCCCTGTCTACCCCACCCTTGCCAGGGACTACCCTCCGGGCCAGAGGGACCTGGGGCTGCTTGGGCAGGGGCGCCACTCCCTGAGTGGAGCTATCCATTAGGAGTCTCCACTAGCTACCCGTCCTACATTAGTTTATTAAATGAAATTAGTTTTCTGGGAATATCTCAGAAACTCTTGGTTTTTGCGCCGATAAAGGTCTATTAATAATAATAATAATGCGCGTCAGAGTAGCAGTGGAAGATAAAATCAACAAGGTCGCAAATGGATGGGGGAAAAGACGTCTTGCTCGACCCGGTGCTGGGCCCAAGGTTTTCGGAGCGAGCAAAAGATGATTTCCAAAAAACCAAATGCAAACAAATAATTGCTTAATGCAACAATCAAAAGTGCAAAAATGAGATTCCCATAAAATTAATTAAACAAATCCCAGAGGCGTGTTAATCGTGCCTTTGTTACGTCACAAAGACAAGATTGACGAAATCGAGATAAGGATAAGGATAAGGAAGGGGAACTTAAATATAAGAAATGAAAAGACAAGGGAGCTATATTACTTAAAATATAAAAATGTATTGAGGATAAAAGAAAGAGCGTGTACATGAAATAAACAAGTTACTTAAAACAAAGAAAAAAGGTAAGCTAAGATAAAATTGATAATACAAAATAAACCCAATACCAAGAATAAAGACTTAAAAACTAAAAAGCACGACAGAACCTGAGTAACAGCTCAACAATATGAATCTAACGAAAAGATACGAACATGAAATAAAATAAAACGAAACTTACTAAAGTTAAAGAGAAACGACTAACTTGCAAAAAGTCAAAATTCGAACTGCTACAAGACGCGAAGCTTTTCATGATGTTACTGTAAACATACCTGAGGGATGGGGGAGGAGTGAGGGGAGTAAAACAAAGGGAAGAGAGATTTCACGGAGGTAGGAAGAAGGGGAAGAAAAAGGGGGGGATATCATTAAGTTATGTAATACGGCGAAAATCGGAAGAGAAAGAACAAAACAAAAGGAAAAAGAGATATACGGAGATACATTACATTACAATTGACTTGGGACGAAAGAGACCGGTAAAAATCGAAAGCACGCTATAAAAAAAATAGGCTTATACTCCCTACATAATGCCGCACCAACGCAACATATAAAAAAAGAATAATATGACACCGGAGCTGGAGAAATCCCAGTTAACCACCGTCACATATATTCTATAAACAAAAGGGACACGTATTAGTGGGACGTTGGACATCAGTCCCGTTACCTCACACATACTGTCCACAAACAAAGGTCCAATTGCTACCAATCAAATGAAACATTTGTGGTACAAAGAGACACCGACGCAAAAGACGAGCACTAAGGCCCGACAGGAAATATATATAAGCCAAGACGCAGAAACGCAATACTTTCGAATCTTACAGGTATTAACCAAAATAATAAAACTGTGAGAAGGGCACATAACAAAAGCAACAAAAAGAACTCCGCCGTATGACATTACGCAAGGTCCCGGAGATCTGGTTCAAGGATTAAAATACTAACAATAACATCTTGAAAAGGAAAGAGAATTAAGCAAAAGAAGGAACGTTTAACAAAAACAATTACATTGCGTTAGATAGAAATACATTGAGCCGTACTCACATTCCGCTGCGCCATGAGGGTGGGCCTCTGCCCGAATACACACGTTCGCCTTACATCTCGGCGCGTCTAAGACTGACCAAGCTTCTGTCCCCCAGAGAGGGGAGAAGCCTCTCAGAAATATCAAATGCGTAGTTTGGGAGTGGCACCAAACTCGCGTCAAATATTGTCAGAGCCAATGGCAGAACGAATTGCACAACAAAATGCAAGGTAGCAACAACACTAGCCAATACGAGAGAACAAGGCAGTATGTAGCCAGGGGTTGCACAACGTTAGACAGAGAGATACATACACACAAACTGCGCACTTTTAAACTCTCGAGGCGTAATATGGAGATGTCACAACACATGACAATAATAATAATAATAATCATGATGATAATAATAATAATTACAATAAATTCTGAAAAGTGGTTCAAATTCCACCGCTTTCTCCCAAAAAAATTCTTTTACATAACAAAGGCATAAAAGAATTTTTTTCTTTTTCATAACAAAATTATATAAAATAACATTCTTTGATTAGATACATTTGAACAGGGTGAAGGAAAGAAGATTACATCATGTACACCAGATACACACATGAAAAATTAAGACATAATAAAATGTTCTCACATTTCTCTTATTCATAAGACGCAGCTTAATTAAAAGTTCTTTGAACGTCATAACTTCCATAAAAGGCTTGACGAAACGCAAGTCTCTTTTCGCATACACACATATATTTTCATACACACGTATTCACGAAGATGTTCACTGATGAGGAAAATTATTCCTTTTTGGTACGAAAGAAAAAAAAAGACTTTAAAATGAAATTAAAACAACAAAAATTGAAATTATATAAAGGATCAGTACAGCCGTGAAATAAAGGCGGATCCTACCTCTACTGCACGTCAATACGTCACACATATTAAAAATGGATGTACCAAAAAGAAAATAATGATAATAAAACGGTCAATCTTGAGCTAGTCTCTGCCAGATGACGTGGAGAAAGCGAAGTCTTCTTAATGGCGACCTTCTGGAAATCAGCCAATTTTCTAATAATAAAAGAAAGAAAAAGGTTAAATCATGATCACAAAAAAATATAAAGGGGAGCACCCTGTATACAAAATAAGGCTTGCGTCGGGGAAATATTTGGGGTTACATAAGCTCCGTAAGAGGGAAAGTGGATTCATTCTGCCAGCTGGAAAGTAAAAGTATGAATAGGCAGGGTCGTCAGACCAAATGAAAGAAGAGAAAACGAGCCGTGAACGGGGTCTAAAGGATACACCGGCCACTTCTCAGGTACTTGGAGACTAGCTATCGCTACCGGAAACACTCTCCAAATATATGACAGATACAGGAAAATAATACACATTATCTTAGAGAAAACATTACATTGAAATGATTCATAAAAACATGATATCACAAAAACGTAAAACAGAAGTTACGATAAATAGTAAACAACTATATCAATAGACAAATCACTGTCACTACAAGAAAAGAATGTAAGTCAACAGACCATCTCAGGCACTGCCGAACAATAGCAAGTCGTGTCTGCAGCTCGGACAATGGGTCGGGCCGGCTCCTTACAACAAAAGCAGGCAGGTACTGGAAATTGCCTTAGGTAGAAGTATAGTTCAACACATCTTTCGAAATCCTCCGTGTAACTCAGGCGGCCACGGGTGTCTCCTGCCTAACTAGATACATAGAAGGAGTAAAGGGGCAAAATATACTAATAACCTTCATCAAAAGATCATTAGGTACTAACAAATAAAAGGGAATAATAACTCAAAGTAGCTGTCGAAAAAAATGCCATCCCGGACAGAGAACGAAAATCCAAATAATTACGTTACAAAATACCTTCCAAATAAAAGGAACAGACTGGAACCTCGCATAAAACCAATCAAGACCAGACATACAATCAATCAAACTCGAAACCCAATAATAAATATTACCAACCCACAAAAATAAAATGGTTACAGCGTCAATATACGGGCCGTAGACCTCAGAGGTACCGCATTAAAAAAAAAAAAAAAAGACACAGAGGGTATGGCCTATCCCATACAAATATAAGAAAATTGGGTAATGCACGCCAGAGTAGTTCACACGAACATCAATGTCCCATAACACGGAAGCCGTAGACCTAAAATGGTTGGTATCTCTGAGTAATACTTATCGTATATTTGGTTTGCCAATAAAAACGAATAAATAGTTCGTACGTAATATATATATATATATATAGTTTAAATTGAATAGGGTATAAAATCAAAATTGAACTAAATTTGAAACCACCCACAAATAACTGTTGATAAAAATTCATTAAACTCATTGACACACACATTCATCTCAAAATACAACCAACAACAACAACACTACATACATACTCCTTCCCATAAACAAATCAAAATTTCCCCATTACATCAGAATGCTAATATGAGTCGTTGGAACACCATGGAAACTCAAATAACGGACTACAGGTCATCGTGACAAACTTCATCCCATACTAAAGATTGACGAATCGTGTAGAATCTATGTACATCCTAAGTGGGCGTCGAAGCCGTGGGACAGGTCCCATACCCTAATCCCGACGAAGACCTCACCTAGCAGGTTTCCCAACGAAATACACACTGCCATACTGAACATATAGTAACATCAAGCTTACCGTATATAAACAATTTTAAATGAAAACCTACATTGAAATCCCCTGACAAAAATAAAACAATCACCCTCCCTAATTATGAAACAAACTTAACTCCCAATCATAACACACATAATAGCTCAACAGACCATTCATTCATAACTGAAACAACAAACACTATACTAACATCAAACGTTAGTATAATTACGCGAGGCTCAAGGTGGGTCGGGGCGACCGTAGGATTTAAAGAGACGGTTCCCATAAGTGGGCCCACCTTCATTGGGGAAAACTTCGGAGAAAGAGGGGCGGGGGGTTTTAGGCTGTACGGTAATGACAAGGAACCTGTCAGCAGCTGTTCCAGACTGAGACGTATGAAGGGGTGAGGCGAGTTCTGAGAAATATCACAGTTAACAAAGCGACTATTTACAACAAAGGTAAGGACTCAAACCCTTGAGAGAAATGCATTTTCTACTTCACAGAAAGTAAAATAAAAACGCCCACAACACTGACGAAATGAAAAGGAAGAGAAAGCAAACAAAATTTCCTGTCGCCTTAAAATCACCGTTAACTAAACAAATGTCTACTAGAGGAAGCAAATACATAAAAGTAGGTTACAATACCGTGACGTGTCGTGTTCCAGCGATGCGATGTACTCACTGATATGTTGCCACTGTTCACCTCGAAGCTGGGTCTTTTGGAAGTCTTGTTTACTTGAGGGACTAAACCACCTTTCCTTGGAGATGGGTTTCCTGGATGCCCGTAGTTCACACAGAAAGTAACTTCACCCTTTCTTCAGGGGTGGGGAAAAACAATTCACTGAATTCCTTAAACTCAAAGAAAAACAAATTTTAATACAATGTAAATGAAGAGAAAAATAATAAAAGGTTAATAACTTGAGAGAGGTGAGGAGGGAACGATTTCGCACGCAACCACGCGATCTGCTACCATTGCGCCGATAAAGGTCTATTAATAATAATAATAATGCGCGTCAGAGTAGCAGTGGAAGATAAAATCAACAAGGTCGCAAATGGATGGGGGAAAAGACGTCTTGCTCGACCCGGTGCTGGGCCCAAGGTTTTCGGAGCGAGCAAAAGATGATTTCCAAAAAACCAAATGCAAACAAATAATTGCTTAATGCAACAATCAAAAGTGCAAAAATGAGATTCCCATAAAATTAATTAAACAAATCCCAGAGGCGTGTTAATCGTGCCTTTGTTACGTCACAAAGACAAGATTGACGAAATCGAGATAAGGATAAGGATAAGGAAGGGGAACTTAAATATAAGAAATGAAAAGACAAGGGAGCTATATTACTTAAAATATAAAAATGTATTGAGGATAAAAGAAAGAGCGTGTACATGAAATAAACAAGTTACTTAAAACAAAGAAAAAAGGTAAGCTAAGATAAAATTGATAATACAAAATAAACCCAATACCAAGAATAAAGACTTAAAAACTAAAAAGCACGACAGAACCTGAGTAACAGCTCAACAATATGAATCTAACGAAAAGATACGAACATGAAATAAAATAAAACGAAACTTACTAAAGTTAAAGAGAAACGACTAACTTGCAAAAAGTCAAAATTCGAACTGCTACAAGACGCGAAGCTTTTCATGATGTTACTGTAAACATACCTGAGGGATGGGGGAGGAGTGAGGGGAGTAAAACAAAGGGAAGAGAGATTTCACGGAGGTAGGAAGAAGGGGAAGAAAAAGGGGGGGATATCATTAAGTTATGTAATACGGCGAAAATCGGAAGAGAAAGAACAAAACAAAAGGAAAAAGAGATATACGGAGATACATTACATTACAATTGACTTGGGACGAAAGAGACCGGTAAAAATCGAAAGCACGCTATAAAAAAAATAGGCTTATACTCCCTACATAATGCCGCACCAACGCAACATATAAAAAAAGAATAATATGACACCGGAGCTGGAGAAATCCCAGTTAACCACCGTCACATATATTCTATAAACAAAAGGGACACGTATTAGTGGGACGTTGGACATCAGTCCCGTTACCTCACACATACTGTCCACAAACAAAGGTCCAATTGCTACCAATCAAATGAAACATTTGTGGTACAAAGAGACACCGACGCAAAAGACGAGCACTAAGGCCCGACAGGAAATATATATAAGCCAAGACGCAGAAACGCAATACTTTCGAATCTTACAGGTATTAACCAAAATAATAAAACTGTGAGAAGGGCACATAACAAAAGCAACAAAAAGAACTCCGCCGTATGACATTACGCAAGGTCCCGGAGATCTGGTTCAAGGATTAAAATACTAACAATAACATCTTGAAAAGGAAAGAGAATTAAGCAAAAGAAGGAACGTTTAACAAAAACAATTACATTGCGTTAGATAGAAATACATTGAGCCGTACTCACATTCCGCTGCGCCATGAGGGTGGGCCTCTGCCCGAATACACACGTTCGCCTTACATCTCGGCGCGTCTAAGACTGACCAAGCTTCTGTCCCCCAGAGAGGGGAGAAGCCTCTCAGAAATATCAAATGCGTAGTTTGGGAGTGGCACCAAACTCGCGTCAAATATTGTCAGAGCCAATGGCAGAACGAATTGCACAACAAAATGCAAGGTAGCAACAACACTAGCCAATACGAGAGAACAAGGCAGTATGTAGCCAGGGGTTGCACAACGTTAGACAGAGAGATACATACACACAAACTGCGCACTTTTAAACTCTCGAGGCGTAATATGGAGATGTCACAACACATGACAATAATAATAATAATAATCATGATGATAATAATAATAATTACAATAAATTCTGAAAAGTGGTTCATTTTAGAGCATTAAAATGTAGTTTCCGGGGACCCTTTACGACTGTTTAGGGGCCCCGAGGTTTTTTTTCTGACACCAAGGGGTTGAAAATGAGCTTTGTCTCGTGGTTGTAGGCCGTAGTATCATCATCATCATCCTCTTGCACAGTTTCCAGCCGTTGGCCGGGTCTGTTTGGAACACAGGCCACTCCAACGTCTTCTGTCTTCCCACCATCTCTCAGCTTCCACCCCTGTCCAGTCTTCTCCTCTCTTCTTCACGCTTTCTTCCATCCCTTTCAGCCACCTGTCTCTCGGTCTTCCTCTCGGTCTTCCTCTCGGTCTCTTTCCTTCCCACTTCGTCTCGTGTATCCTCCTGGGTATCCTCTTATCCTCCATTCGTTTTACATGTCCATGCCATCTAAGTCTAGATTTCTGTATACCATCCCGTAATGGTTCCTCCTTTATTAATTCTCTGGTCCTCTCATTTCTTATTCTGTCCATCATTGTAACTCCAATACTGCTTCTCAAGAAGCTCATCTCACTGGCCTGTATTTTGCTCTTCTCCCTTCCTTTCATAGCCCAGGTCTCCGAGGCATACGTCAGGATAGGGGCATAGTACGTCCAATATATGATCTTTTTTCTGTTCTGAGGGACATCCTTGCTCCATAACATGCTTCTCACACTCCTCCGGAATGCTTCTGTCTGTCTCCCCCGCTCATTTTTTCTCTATAGTTTCTTCCATTATCTTGTATCAGGCTTCCCAGATACTTGAAACTCTCCACTTTCTTCAGCTGTTCCCCACCAATTGTTATTCCCGTTGTGGTTCTTTCCTTCTTCCTTGTTGTGATCACCATCTCACTCTTATTTATGCTAAATTTCATCCCATATCCTTGTCTTATTCCTTCCCACACGTCCAACTGTTCCTGTACCTCCTCCTCCTTGTTTCCCCAAATCATCAAATCATCCGCTAACACCATTGCTTTCATCCTTCCTTCCCCAATTACTTGTGCCACTCGGGTCATTATGTCATCTATCACCACAATGAAAAGTAACGGTGCCAGTGCACTTCCTTGTTTCAGGCCGTTTCTCTGTTCCATCCCGTTCCGATCTCTATCCTCCCACTTTCACACAGCTCACGCTTCTCTTGTACATCTCCTTTATCCTCCTTATAGTCCATTTTTCTACTCCTCTATCCTCCAGGGACTTCCATACTTTGTTTCTGCATAGGCCTACACTGTCATATGCTTTCTCAATGTCCAGGAAGGCCATTATTAGATTGTTCCATACTCATAGTGCTGTTCTTGTAACTGCCTTACAGCAAAAATCAAATCCACTGTGGACCTTCCTGCTCTGAAGCCATGTTGTTCTTCCCTCATCCCTCCTTCTATCCTTTTCCTAATTCTCCTTCCGAAAACTTTCTCAAACATCTTTGCACAATGACTCATCAGTGTTATTCCCCGATAGTTTCTGCATTCTGTTCTACTACCTTTCTTGAAGATCGGGACAATTATTCCCTTTTTCCTGTCCTCTGGGGTCTTCCTTTCAGTAGTGTAATAATAATAATTATAATAAGAATGAAATCACTGGATATTCAGCGCCGAGTTTAAATTTCAAAAGGGAAGATGGTACGCTAGCATTAAACAACAAGGAAAATTGTGATATCTTGGCTGCGTATTTTGAGAAGTTGTTAAATTGTCCAAAACCGACAGACAAGTTGAGTTTCAAATTTACAACACAAAATTTTGACTCTACGCCCCCAGATGTAAATGAAGTTAAATGTATTATCAACTCACTTAAAAACAATAAAGCCTCAGGCAAGGATGGAATAATTGCAGAAATGTGGAAGCTTGTAGATGATGAATTTTTAATAGCGACGACAAATCTATTCCAGAAAATTTGGATTGAGGAAGCAATTCCAGAAGACTGGTTAATCGCCTTAATTCATCCACTACATAAAAAAGGCTCAAAAATTGATGTCAATAGTTATAGGGGGATCTCATTGTTGTCTGTCACATATAAAATATTTGCCAAATTACTTTTAAACAGACTTGAACCACAGATCGAACCACAGCTTGGCGAGTTCCAAGGAGGTTTCAGAAGGAATAGATCATGTGCAGAACAAATTCTTAGTTTAAAATTGATATTAAAATATTACAACAACAGGCCAAAGAATATCTTTATCTCATTCGTTGATTTTCAGAAAGCGTATGATTCAGTGGATAGGGATACTGTTTTTGACACATTGAAGGAATACCAAGTTGATCAAAAAACCATAAATTTAATAAAACTTACATTAACTAATACGATTTCCAGAGTCAAATTTTTAAATGAAGTTAGCGAGCCCTTCGAGGTAAAAACTGGGCTAAGACAAGGGGACAGTCTATCACCACTGCTTTTCAATTTGGTCTTGGATAAAGTCATGAGGACGTTTTGGGAGAAGAACGATTCAAGTGCTAAAATTGGTACAAAGAATAAGAACCTCAGAGTCAAAGGTTTAGCATTTGCTGACGACGTAGCGTTGTTTGCTGAATCAGAACAAGAAGCTATTAACCAAATTGATCAGTTAAAAGAAACGGCGGAAAAAGCGGGCTTACAGATTTCGTTGGTAAAAACAGAGATGATGACAAGTGATCAGAAATACACTAAGAAAATGATAAAAACAAATTATGGGAGCACCAGGGTCACTGACCGATTTAAATATCTTGGAGAAATAATTAGTAGCAATGGGACGGATAAATTGGCAATCGAGAACAAAAAAAGGAAATTGGAAAGATTAAATTTTTGTACAAAAAATATATACAATAAAAAGAACCTGTCTATCAATGCAAAATTACGACATTTTAATACTGTTGTTAGACCAGTCATCTTGTACGGCATGGAAACTACAAATATAACCGGAATGGAGAATTTGCTCAAGATAGAAAGAAGAATTTTAAGAAGGATTTATGGTCCTAGGAAAACACAGGAAGGTTATAGACTGAGATCGAATGCAGAAATTTATAGTAAAATCGACAACCTTGAAGTGATGATCAGAAAACGGCGACTTCAGTTCTACGGACATATGGTTCGCATGGATTGCTCAAGGTTAAACAAACAAATTTTTGATAAAATCTGGAACTATAAAGGACAAGGAGGCTATGTAAAACAAATGAAAGAAGAACTTCAAAAATTCAAAATTACTGAAGAAGATTGTCTAAATCGAATAGAGTACAGAAAAAAAATTTTTGGTCTCAAAATTCTTGTCGGGGAGAAGAAAAATCTCAACAGAGGAGAATGGACTGCTGAAAGAAGAGCTGCACAGTCGACCAGGATGAAAGACTTCTGGAAGAGAAAGAAGGAAACTAGACCTATAAAGAAGTGATATTTGCGTGGTCCTTGTTGGCCTGTCCGCGGTGTATATATATATATAACAATATAGGGACCAGATATAATAGACCTTCCGTACCACACCAGCACGTGTAAATCGCGTGAAAAAATTCTACAGTACCCCTTGACCCCCTTAAGCGCATTATATGTATTGATGAATTTTACAGCTTAATTGGTTCCATTATAACCTTATAGCCGTTTGCAAACTATCTCAGTAATGTAATAAATGGAATTGTATTGCGTCTTATATTACAGCAATAGATGGACCTGTGAATTTCTGTTGCCATGGTTACCGGCTAGCTTCCTTTCATTATTGTATTAAATGAAATTAATTTTCTGGGAATATCTCAAAAACTATTGGTTTTAGGGCCCGAGTTTCGCTTCTCACATTGAGGGGCTGAAAATGAGCTTTGTCTCGCCCTTCTACGCCTATTTCAGCATGTATTTTAAGGGGGAAGGCCCCCTTTTATGAGAGGTACAGAGAAGAGTTACATCAATGATTGGTGTCATGCCTCTGAAGGATATCTGTACCAAATTTTACGTTGATCCACTCAGCCGTTCTCGAGTTATAAGGACACAAAATTGTCCACAGACAAACAAACAAACAAACAGACAGACAGACAGACAGACAGACAAAAATTTCATTTTCGCGCGCATCCGTCATAAAACAGTCTAAAACGTGTAAATAACGCAAATTTCCGTAGAAATTCAGAAAAAACAGACAAACTTTCATTCTTATATATAGAGAGATTTCAGTAACTTCATAGCTTGGGAATAAGAGTAAAATCTATAATTTATCAGACTCCGTTTTCACGTAATTTTCTATCGGTAATATTAAAATCGCAACGCTCCAATTTAAATTTTATACTTATTATTATTAATTTTGCTATACTTGTTTTATATAATAAATTCATTTCTTTTACAATGCAATCTTTGCATTCAGTAGGTAGCATTAGATATAGACCAATTCCTTCTCCTGATACAATTGTTTGTTGGGTTAATGATCAAATCATACCACGATCTGAGTGAATAGATTCTTGAAGGTGTTCTACCAGAGCTAGACGTTGTTAAATACAAATTTAGATTTCAGCATTGCGTTGAAGTCTTGGCGCCCATTAAAACAACATAGCTTAGGCAAAGGTAAACAGTTACATTTATCACCCAACAGTTTGGGGCAGCCAAACCGTTACATTTGTCGCTACCAACATGGGGCATTAATTAACATTACACTTGTACGCTCAACGTGAGGGGCAAAACATTACACTTGTCGCTACCAACGTGGGGAAAGAATAAAAGTTACAATAATAAAATGTCAAATTTGTTGGCAAATACGTAGAATTGGGTGAATTTGTTTACTCTGGGGTTTTCCACTTTCGCGGGCCCCTCGGCAAGACCGGGCCCCAGGGCTGCAGCCCCGTTTGCCCCTCCCTCTCATCGGGCCTGGGTGTTAATATACTGAATTCCTACGTTGTTTGGAGTGTTGGTTGTTGCGATATAGCACTCGAGGTATCGAGTGCTTACATTAAATAAGAATACAGCAAAGGTATGAAGATTTAATAAATCGTAATTGTTTTCAGCAAATATGATATAATGAATATTTTCACACCAAAGAACGACAACTTGAAGATGATTTATTGTAGGAATTTCTTTAATGGGGCCTCCAAACCTTGAGGTAAACCGTATGCGATTTACATTCCACATATTCACATGGCCTACAGTACGTCGTTGTACCGATCTCCGCCACCGCGCGCGCTCATTGTTTCCGTCCCATGCACTTCCGTCCCATCCATTTCCGTCTCTTTTCCAAAATCACTCCCACAAAATTGTCCAGCTACCGAGTGCCACGAAAATATCCAGATACCGAGTGGAAAGATCATAAAGATAGAAATTAGCATGGGCAATAAGCTATAGGACATTCCGGAGTTCAAAGTGTAATAAAATTCTTCTCGGATCATTGTGTCCATTTGCAGTGAAGGCTTGGGTGACAAATTTGTGTGAGCATTCTTATGGATTTCATGGGCTATAGATTGTAGCCAAATTGGCAAAAATAAACTTCAAAAATTCAAGAAAAATAAATGAAAATACTGAAATTGTTCATAATAAGTGCTGATTTTCTAAGGAAATTATCTAATCTAGTATTACTTTTGTTTAATTCCAATCCAAATATGCACTAATGTAAGTATTTCGGTTCACATAAAATATAATTTAACAGTTCTTGTTCGATTAGTTTTATTTCTGGTGCAGTTTTACCGAAGATGTACGATAAAATTGAATTTTCTTTTTAGGTTTGTATTTTCTCTCCATATGAAAATAAAAGCCTACATAAAATCTTCAGATTTAGCTTAGCATACTAAATATACTACTATTTATCATATTAATAAAACTGAACACCAAAAATAACATGTGTTAGTCCATCAGATTGAATAACTGTTTGGACTACATATGTAGCCCGCGCGAGTAACGCTGTATCTATAACTAGCGCGAGTGTCCGAGGGTTAAGGGGTAGAACAGCGAGATTTTCTGCCCTTTTCCTTCACGAAAATACGCTCTTTGAAAGTAATAAACGCGAACAGGGCGTGGGCGACCTTGCCAAGGACGGTGCCGCTGTTTGTCCTTCCGGCAGCCATGCAAGGAACCGTTCTGGCAACGCCTCTCTCTGAAGAGTGGCAAGTGGTTTTGTCGATTGAGTGACGAATAATCTGCATGGACAATGCGACCTCTTATTTCTTTCCCACAACGTAACTGTGCTCGTCAAATCGTGCACTACGACCGCTGCAGCAAGTCCGGAGATCGTAGTTTGGAATCCCGGCGCTGACTGTGGCTGTCATGAGTGTGGTTTTAATAAATGTAATAATTCGTAGCAGAAATATGTCAATACAACACCGGATTTACAACATTTTATTTTTCTCAGTATGTCCATTATATGCATATTCATGGTTTAATTATTTTAGCATAGGCCTACCTCCGTTTAACCTCTGTTAAACGTTTCCATAGCAGGTAGGTTTTACTGTATACAGGCTATAAGGGTTTTACAAGTAAAACATAGACTAATGTCTATAATAATAATAATAATAATAATAATAATAATAATAATAATAATTATATCGAATGGCCTCGGGTGCCGGGTGCAAGCTTTGTTATTTGACACCCAGAGAGCAGCTTGCATGTCAAATTTTGTTGTTCCTTGAAGAACTATGAAAGTCAAGGAGGTTAGATAACAGCTAAGCTCTTTGACACTATAACGCTTTCTAGTAGACAAATGAGGAACTTTGTGTTGGCGGCAAATCCCGAGATTAATTTTGCCATTATGAAGACGACCTACTGAATTCAATTGGGTTCTTTAACTTGCCAACATCGTATGACATCCGTGTCGTGATTTTTGCCGCCTTTCTAAAATCACTTACCACGTCCAGGAGCGAACCTGCAAGCTTGGGGGTTGGTAGACCGACACGATAACCACCGTGGCAAGCTGATGTCAAGAAACTAACACAGCACAGTAGTTATTGGAGACTATATCACAACGATAGCATATAGAAGACAGTTTGAGGGACTCGACAGATTTTCCCTACACTGTTCAGGTATCTATCCCAACTGAACAAGTTTCTTTATACCCTCCACTACTAAGAAGGACGCTGGTTGTTGGTAAAATCACTCTTCAACAGCATGACGAACTGGTTGATGAGTGGTGAAACACGCAACCTTCAGAAACTTTTTCAGTGGTCAGAAAATGAATTGCCTAGGGAGTCCAGTGCCTTGGGGTTCAATGTGAGACTACGTCTCGAGCTAACCTGTTGCTTAAGTGACATCACAGTCACGATGACATGCAATTAAGGATATGACTTAAATGTACAAAAACTATAGAAATATAAAATACCAAGAATGAAATGGGAGTTGTAAAGTGGTCTCAGCACATACCAGTAGTCAGCGGAATAACTGAATGTTCGTCTGTGATCTTGTGTATGTAAAGTTAGCGGGATAACTAATTCAGGTTTCTGAATGTTTATTAGTTCATCTCCAGATGTAGCGGCTAGCACTCTTGGCTATCGCTCCGGAGGTCTGAGTTCAAACCCGCTCTGTCAAGAAATTTAATTCTGGTCTGAGGGCTGGAACTGGTTACACTCAGCCTCGCGAGTCAAAACTGATAAAAGGTGGGTTTGACTCCCACCTCAGCGCTCCTGGAAGTGGCTTTCCGTGGTTTCCCACTTCTACTCCAGGCTAATGCCGGAATGATTCCTAACTTAAGGCCACGGCCACCTCCTTCCCAATTCTTATCTGAATTACAAATACACACACTACTACAGTAGGCTAGTTATTGTTGTTTTCAGGGGCGGAACTATGAGGTAATCTGCCCCACACACCACTACAGACACCACAATAATACAGGTCATCAGACCCAAGTACACAGGGCTAAATGATCTCGATGACCAAGCCCCTCAAATGAAATAATAACAACAACAATGAATGTTCATCTCTCCCCTCAACAAATTTAAGAGGATTTTTACCTCTACATATAAAATGTACCTAAAAATAGTTTACACCCTTTGTTGCCCTGACCAGTATGAAGTGACCTATTTTGTGCAACGCATAATTATTATAATACTGAAAAATGAAAATCCACAGCCTGCTTTCAGTCTCCGACCGGGTCAGGAATGGAATGAATGAAGCCCCCATCTAGCGGCGAGGATATGAACTGTGCCGGCTGCCGAGGCCTGACGCACTCCTCTGGGGCAATGATTAAATGAATGACAGATGAAATGAAATGATAGTGGAGAGTGTTGCTGGAATGAAATGTTGACAGGGAAAACCGGAGTACCCGGAGAAAAACCTGTCTGCCTCCGTTTTGTCCAGCACAGATCTCACATGGAGTGACCGGGATTTGAACCACAGACCCAGCGGTGAGAGGCCGGCGTGCTGCCGCCTAAGCCACGGAGGCTTCTAATTATTATAATACTGCAAAAATTTTAATTTAAATTTAGATCGTAGACTTTCGCGGCCGGTGTCTAGTTTATCATCTAGGCTTAAAGGATAGAGCCGCGTCGTATATTGGTTATTATTTCCCGACGTTTTGGCTGATATTGCAGCAGCCTTAATCATGGGTAGGTACGAGTTGGTGTCCGTACTCAAACTGTTATTTATTTAAGATTATCTTTTATTCTGCAAGACTTCCCCCTCCCCGTTATCAGAGGATTAAATTATGTATGAACTTTTTTCGTTTTTGGCGAAGTACCTTTAGAACAATATGTCGGTGAATTTTATGTTTATCACCAGGAGCATGTTCTCTGTTTAGAGGGAAATGCTTTACTGAGTACAACGCCCTGAACTTTTATAACGACAATGTGAAATCTCGTATTATATTCCGTCTGGTTTAAGGGAAAGGTTTTATTTACTTTGAATGGTGTCAGCGAACCGGTTTCAATGGTCTCTGTAAGGTAACTCTTAGGAATTACTTAGTAATGTGCAACATCACTAAGACATGACAAAACAGCTGGCGTGGTGTGATGCAAATAATAAGATTTTATTACCTTCTTCCCGAAAGCACATCGAATATTTAATTGTAACCATTATACTGTATCTTGAAAACGAAATGATTCCCTAGTAAGGAAGTGCTCCTCACGCAACATCATACAGAGGCTATTCATTTATATTTTGATTAAGGATACATACGAGTATACTCAATATATTCTGTACGACGATACGTGAATTTTACTTAATGCGAAACTCTTCGATTCGATATTGTTCAGTTTTTGTTGAATATGATTCATCACTTTGTATCAATAACTTTTCTTGGCGCATATGGAAGTAAAATTTCACGCAAGTCAAAGATAGTAACTATTAACTAAAAAACATCATATGAAGACTAATCTGCCTTTCATAATTCATTCCATGGTTGAGACTTCGCCAAGATAGGTAATCTTAGGTTAATACCCGAATCCATTAAATACTTCTTTGGTTTGCAAAGCGATAAGATCTGTAATTTATGACCAGCTTCTAATCTGATAACTGGCCGCTTCTGTGGTCTCTAGGTCCGTATTATGAATCTGGTTGGTTGGTTCTTATGTTTAGGGGCTGCGACAACGCGGTCATGTAGCCCCGTGTACTTTGGGTGTATGTAGAATCTGTCTGATAACCGGTGTTAATTGTGATGACTGTATTAGTGTGTGTTATCTGTTTTTGATATGTAACATCTTTCCGCTCGGTTGCTGGATAGTTTTGTGGGAGTGATTTTGAAAATTGGGGACGGAAGTGGATCGGAACGATCGAGGTGGCAGTGGTGGATCAAACGGAAGTATGCACTGCCCGCTCGATCGATCAAACGGAAGTGTACTAGCTGGCAGTGGTAGACAACGGAAGTATGCACTGCCCGCTCGATCGATCAAACGGAAGTGTACTAGCTGGCAGTGGTAGACAACGGAAGTATGCACTGCCCGCTCGATCGATCAAACGGAATTGTACTAGCTGGCAGTGGTAGACAACGGAAGTATCCACTGCCCGCTCGATCGATCAAACGGAAGTGTACTAGCTGGCAGTGGTACACAACGGAAGTATGCACTGCTCGCTCGATCGATCAAACGGAAGTGTACTAGCTGGCAGTGGTACCATGCAAAGGCAGCGTGATTTTTGTACAATTGAAAATGTGTGTATTGGAAACAAGGCAGTGTGTGTGCTCTGTAGCGCGAGAATGTTATGATAATACAGTAGGCAGTGCATTTAGTAGGCACTGGTTTGACGAGCACAGTGGCAAATGTTTCACCGACTTTCATTTGTCATTGAGCAGTTTATGAAGCTTCACGTTCAAGGTTGAATATCACATGGGGTAGGAAGTGAAAACTTGAGACTATTGTTGTTGAGTGTATGATAAAATAAAGACGACAAATGACATTTAAGTAAGCGGCATTATTGTCAAACTGTGGGTGAGTAATCAAATATTAAATGCATAACAGAATAATTAAATTAAATGCATAACAGAATAATTAAATACAAGTTTTTCGGGCTTGTAGGCCGTGGTCGCCGGCCGTGAAAGCCTAAGCTGGCATAACAGAATGTTGTTATATGAGAGGAATAAAAGCTGTATTTTCATCATTTGTGAGACTAGGTCATTTTATGATTGTAGGAAGCCTTGTTTTGATTGTTTACGACGAATTGTATGAGAGCCTTGAGAATAATGAATGTTATAGTTACTGAGGAGTGTGCACACAGTATTTCAGAGTAGAGTCGACGTTGTGTGTCACTTTGTTATTATGAATTATTCATGTAAAAGGAAGGAAGGAAGGGAGGAAGGAAGGAAGCTTGTGGTTTCGTGTGACCGTTAATATCACGATCATGATCCACGGTACCTCCCTTTTACGTGGAATACGAACCACAGGACATGGCATTTCAATTCGAAAATCCCACATGTATTGACCGGGAATCGAACGCGGTCTACCTTGGTGAGAGACTAACAGCTTGACCGCTGCGCCACAAGTGTGACAGTAGCATATCTCCAATTCAATCTATACATTCATTATAGTACCAGTATGAAAATGGAGCGTAAATTAACATCTTAAGAATGTCCAAGCTGTGTAGTATACGTGTAGGATAACATGTCAGATGTTACACATCATATGCGACCACTGTAAGGCTCGTATCTTTTTTTAATTTAAGTGCAGACTGCAACTTAGAATTTTTCAAGTAGTTCCTACTTTTGCCACCAAGCGCCACCGTCAACGACTACTAGGTCAAGTTCAGAACTTAGCTACTAGACGCCACCGCAGTCGGCCCTTGGCAACGAACGTACAGACCTAAGAGCGTTGTTAACATTCTTAACCTATCCAATTTAGTTTCACACAGGTGTAATTAGCGGAAGGTTCTTTAACATGCCATAAATCTATGACATGGGACCGCCGGCTTTACTTCCCCTCCGAAGGAAGGCATACTGAGGGATTTTAATGCTCTTAAAAATCCGACGGCTTCGGCCGGGTTTGAACCCGCTATCTTGGGCATAGAAGCTCAGCATGCTATCGACTACGCCACCGAAGCCGCTATTATGAATCTGGATTCAGAGGTCCTGGATTCGATTCCAGGCTCTGCCAAGAAATTTAATTCTTGTCTGAGGGTTGGAATGGGGTCCACCCAGCATCGTGAGGAAGTAAAGAGAGGCTCGATTTCCACCTCGGCTGTCCTAGAAGTGATTTTCCGTGGTTTCTCACTTCTACTCCAGATAAATGCAGGGATGGTTCCTGACTTAGGCCACGGCTGCCTTCTTCTAAAACCTAAGTTCTCACTTCTACCGCAGGATAATACCGGGGTGGTTACTAACTTAAGGCCACGGCCATCTCCATCCAATCCTCACCTGAATTACAAAGACACTCACTACTACAGCTACCATAGAAACACAAGCTGCCAGTCGAATAGACTACATCAATAAACCCATAAAATGAATTATTGGACAAAACAACAAATTGCACATTCACCAGCCAAGTTTTGAACTAGGAATGCAGTGGTGAAAGGCCAACAACACTAACCATCTGAGCCAGCAATTATTTTCTTGCAGTGGCAAGCATTCTTGTCTGTTACCGAGGAGGCCTGAGTTCGATTCCTGGTTCTGCCAAGAAGTGTAATTCGGGTCTGAGGGCTCGAACAGGACACCACAGCCTCGTGAGACAATACTGAGAAGAGACGGGTTATTTTCCCACCTTCGCCATCCTAGAAGTGGTTCTCCGTGGTTTCCTACTTCTATTACAGGCAAATTATGCGGGGCTACATGCCCACCATGTTGGAAAGCCCCTAGTTGAAGCAACATCCGCAATAGCTCTTTGCTAAGGGAGCCTTAAGTTTCCTTAACATTAGGCTATTCTTCGTAGCGTGCAATTCGCTTTCCCAACTCACGAGGGCGAATGTACCCCGTTCCAGTCCTCAGACCGGAATTTAAATGTCTTGGCATCGAATTATCGAATTACGAGAAATTAAGGCTTTTGGTCGTGTGATGGAGGTCACAGGTTTGATTCCCGCTTTGGTCAAGCATTTTATTTCTCCAACTTCCATCTACTGTATATTGCTTGAACCATCTGTGCTTTTGTTGTTGATAATTCGTATTAGAGGCTTGAGACATCTTAGGACATCAGTCCCGTGTACTTGGGTGTGTGTTGAATTTGTGTGATAGCCTGTGTTTCTGTGGTGACTGTAGTTGTGCGTGTTGCTGTAATTATTAGGGTTGGCGATGTGGTAGGTGACCAGGGACTCGAAATAAGGTATTTTTCTGGCAATTGCCTGGAGGGAGTGTGGAAAACCCCGAGGAAATTCACACTCAGAATAGCCACTGACAGCGCCGGTATTCGAATCTGTGATCTCCGGACTCACTCCCCGTCGCGGTCGAGACGAGCGATTTAACACGCATGGCTACGCCGCAAGGTGCTATCTGTGCATTACACGACGTAATCGACTTCATTTCGCATCATGGCGGTGGTGAAAATCCAACACTTGGAATATTTTCATTGCTCCAAGACGACTCGCGGAAGATACCGGTTAACATTTTTTGCGTGGGAGTGACATAATAGCAAATTATCATAAAGTTTGACCTTCATTGTTACGGAAGTTTCTGGCATTCTCGCGGAAAGGTAGAGTAGACTCGTGCCGTATGGATGACAATGACCCTAGTTTTAGAGATGGTGACGCGCGCCACTTCCGGTGTTCGCTGAGCCACGGCATGGCCACCTGGCTGGCTTCCGGCTGTTCTGTTCTGTGTACAGCGCTCTGCGCTCAGGGGACTTTGTCTGGCATCACGCGACCGTGTAACAACAAACGGCCTTTCTCAGTACACGCGCATTCTTCTCTCCGCCTTAAAAATCTACAGCACTAACTTTGAAAGTAAGTTCTCTCATTTATTTTCTTGACTGCTGTCCCTTGAACTCTCCGACTCGACGTGACCTATTTAATCTTTAGTCGTTAAAACCACCCAGCAGATAGAAATTCTTCGCACCTCTTCCCCGATTAAGTTGAATCGTCTTTCTTCCGGAAAATGTGGAATGCTGCTCATTGGTTGGGAAAACACAACCAACTCCGTACAGACCATGGAGGTCCTTGGATCAGTGGAAGGTAGAGGCTTTCCACCCTTCGTGACATCAGCACTAGATGGGCTGAAGTCAGCTCCACGCCAGGCCGCCTTTGCTCCCAGCAATAACCCTGGTACTCATGTCTGTTGTAGGCTGAGTGAACCCTAGGGCCATTTGCGTTTCTTAAGGTGGTAGTTTTCTTTCTGAAATCCACTACCATACCTAGGTGGAAATCGAACCAAGTAACTTTACCAACTGGGCTACGCAGACCCCTCATCAGCTGGCGATAACGTGAAATTAGACAGAACTGGCAGGAACGACTATTTGTGATGGGATCCTGCTCCTTGCTTCATCCCTACCCCTAATATTATAGAAATTAAAAACCGGCAACGGGTCAGCTATGGAGTGAGAGAGCTTCTATTTGTTCTGGTGCTAAGTGTACATGATACGTTCAACGGAATTAAATGGAATGTTAACACACACCATGCACCAGAAATAATAATTCCGAACTTTCCTTTCATCCACCAGGGGAGTTACTGTGCTCACTTAATGCTTATTGAGATGCTATCACGTTATCCTCTGGCAGCGGATTTTCCGCACGTTGTCCTCGCATGGTACAACGATTGCGTCCACAAAGTTTCAAAATAGGTTTCGACCTGTCTTAACTGATACTTCCCTTCTAAGTGTAATGGATCTGATGATGATCGCTTGGCGATCAAAGCTGGTCATCCAAGTGTATTTATTAATCTCATGTAAAAGATTGAATACACTCGTGTTGACCGACTGAAAAACATCAAATTTCGATTACTACGGCAACACTGACAATGTCTTCAAACACCATAATATATTATTATTAATGTACTAGGACTAGTTTCGATCACACTGTGGTCATCATGAACAATCTTAACAAGTTGTAGGAAGAAAACTATTAAAAATATAAAGTTGCGAGTAATTGAAACCATGTTGTATTTTTGCGATGCTCTTAAAACATTCCAATACTATCGAAATCAGATCTGTTGCAAAGTTATTTTTAACCAAGAAATATACATTATTTTCGACAAATCTTATAAAAGTGCTGTGCTGCTCTCACGATTTAAAATCAATTAGAATTGTTAATTTTAAAACTAAAAGGAATATTAACTTAATTATACGTTTTTTTTTGTTTTTTTTTTGTCGTGTAGCCTCCTGAGAGGCCGAGTGCAGGTCTTTCTAATCGACGCCCGTGGGCGACCTGCGCGTCGGGATGAGAGATGGAATGGATGAAGATGAATGAAACTGAGCAAGGATGTGGAAGGAAGCGGCCGTGGCCTGTCAGAAGGTACTGTCCCAGCATTTGCCTGGTGTTGAAAATGGGAAACCACGGAAAACCATATCAAGGACAGCCGACGGTGGGGCTCGAACCCACGCGTCTACCGAGTCAGCGGAGAGCTTGGCCCCTTGACCTAACGCAGCGCTTTAGTCCGCGTAGCCACTACTGTCGGTAATTATACGTTAAGATACAAATATAAATGTTCTAAAATGTCTGTGTCGGATGTGCTTCTTGAGATGTAACTTATTGTGTTGTAATATTGTTTGAATGCCCAATCTTCACTTCATACAGTACAATTGAAAAACTTTATTAGAAGAGATATGGCAATTGGATGTGTAGAACTTTTAAATATGCCCTGGCTCTGTTCAGGTTGGAAGGCTAAGTTTTTTAGATGTTACATGAAAGGTTGGGTATCATCTGCCCAATACATGGATCCACTGCCACCTTTTATTTCACTCCCTCCACACAATTTCGCTCTCTCACACACATAGACCTACACACCATGTTAGACATGCTGACAAGATTATTGGCGGAACTTATGAGAACGAATGAGTAAGCTGAAACTCTCATCGGTGATATGATACAATGTGTTCGCTTTATGTTGTATTACTGCTGTCTTTGCTGTTGACGAGCAAGTTGATACGGCTTGTAGGCCGTGAGAGTGTAATCCCAAACTGAGAGTGGTCATATGAGCTGATATCCACGATGGCCAAGGCCAGGAATAATACAACAAGCAACTTAATGCCTGGCAACTGACAGATTTTCAATCAGCGCACTAAAAAGCTGAGATATGGAGGCAGACTATACCTCAAATCCAGAGAAGAGTGAGTTCGAACCTCACCGTCCAGCCGGCCATCATTGAAGTGGTTTTTTGTGGTTTTCTACAGTATTTTCAACTACAATAAAATATAGCGATGGTTACTTTTGATAGACCAACGCCGCCCTCTTCCGTGTTATTGCCCAGTTTCATCACTAATTTACTTCTGTAATATGGTTGACACCAGGAAGGGCATTCAGCCATAAATCAACTCCTCACATTGAGACTAATCACACCTCATTTCTGAGCCCGTTAATATAGGTTCAATGCGAACTGGAAATACGGAATACAATAAAACTTTTTCTCACAATAACTGCATGATCAAGTAGTTCTCATTAATTTCTAAATGAATTAATGAACTATTTAATTACGATTCCCCCCCATCTTTCGCTGACATACAGCATAATCTAAGTAAGTACCGAGTTATGTTGGGTTAATTTGATTTGAAATCCAACTTCCTTATTGCTGAATTAATTAATTAATTCATTGTCATTATAGGCTCTTTAGTCTTTCAGCGTTCAATCTATTCTGAAAGCCTCTGTGGACGAAAAGAGTGCCTTCTGTATCCCGAGAACCAAACCTGGAGTTCAGGGATGACAGCCAGGAATGGTAGCCACTACACCTGTTGACCATCTCTTGATGAATGCAGTACATTTGCATTTGTCTGTTGGCCCAGGCTAGAGTAAAATGTGGCTTCCCACCAATATCTCAGTCTCATTTATGGCTGTGATTATATGGAAATTTTGGGGTATGAGTGGTGCTGAGTAACGGCCTTCAGGGTACAACTAGTGCCTGTGTGTACTGTGAAAGGTTCTACTCGTAGGGTCAGTGCTTTGTTCTCACACTGTGAGGAAAGCAATGGCAAAATACCTCACTCCTCAACTTGCCTAGTATGCTTCATTAGTTATTAATAGGGCCCGGCTGTTGATGCCGTAATAAAGTTTAAAAAAATGAACTTAAATTTTAAAAAATGACTAATAAATGACCTAAAAATTCGAAAAATGCACTATAAAATGGAGAAAATGAACTGAGACAAGAATATACACCCCTTCCCCTTCCTACCCCGCCACAGCTGACCTTGGTCAACAGAGCAGGTAACATTCTATTCCGCTAATAACTGGTTTGTGACGAAAGCAAGAACATCTGCATACCTACGGTACCGTTCTTCTGCATCCAAGATATGTATATTTTTCTACTAATAGCAATACCGAAATATTTTGTTTCAATATTTTAAAATTATCTTGTATCAGCTACTAGCTTCTTCTTAACTCTGATAGACATAATTCCCTCATATAAAGCTATGACATGACTAAATTGGAAAAAAACTTAAAAAGGCCGATTTCTCTAAAATATGACCCAAAAAATCTACCAAACTTAAAAAATGCTCTTAAAATGGAAAAATAGCAAATAATGCAAAAAGATGCAAAATAAAAATGACATATTTGAAGACGGGGTGGCCCGTCTGGAGTTTCTATGTACTTCAGCACTGTTTTAGACAACTCAGTAAAAAGATGACATGTCATCAACATCCGGGCCCTAGTCATTATAGTGCTGCCTTAGGTTTTCGTGGGTATCTACCGACCTAAACTGTGGCGTACGTTTTGAGGATCCAACCAAGATTCTGGGCTGACAACGTAACATACACCACGATGTTCTGTGGAGCTGTCAGAGTGTACACCAATGAAGCAAGCCTGTCCCGTCTGGCGAGACAATGCAGGAAGGTAGTGGAGACAGCGGTGAGCCAAAAACTGAGCTGTCAACGGGTGCCCTTGTAGAATGGGGAGACAGCGGTGAGACAAAAACTGAGCTGTCAACGGGTGCCCTTGTAGAATGGGCACGAGCTGGAGAGACCAGCTATATACAGGGTGTTTCAGGAGGAATAGTAAATATTCTAGGAGGTGGTAGTATAGATGAATTGCAATAAAAAAAATCTATATAGCATGTGTCCCAATTGTATTGCGTACCGAGATACAGATGGTAGTATTTAACCCAAACAAATGTAAAGCCAAGGCAAATGAGGACGCTCAAGGTTGATTTTCAAAACTTCCACCACCAATTTCAATGCATTTTTCACTTCTCTTGATAGCACCCCGTGTAGCTCTTCGGAGGGCGTCTTGGCGTTCTTTGAGGAGGGCTGCACTATGCATCATCCGAACGACCAACTCGGCTCTTGTGTTAACTTTTTCCTTGTAGACTTCGCCTTTCAACCATCCACACAAGCAAAAATCCAAAGGGGTAAGGTCCGGGGACCTTGGTGGCCAAGAAACATATCCATATCTCCCGGGGAATGTCAGGTTTAGATGTTGTATCACCAAATCGACAGCTGGGTACTGCACCAGAGTCACGCAGTGTATTGTAAACACTCTTGAATCTGGTCGTCTGCGGTTAGGAAATCGTATTACGTATTCTCTACAAGACGCAGCAGCGTTTACATTACAAAACCCATACACAAATACCATATCGGCATACTCAGCATGTGTAAAAACGTGCGGCATGTTTAAACGATGCAGTACGGACAACTTGGTCGACAAAGCACACTGACAGGTGCTTTGTCCTAACTAAAGCACAACTTCACAATGTGAATAACAACACACGACCTTTGACAATCGTTAAATACGCCCATAGTAACCGGTGTACCAACACAAGAAACGACAACTGCCCTGGTTACATACCAACATCTGTATCTCGGTACGCAATACACTTGGGACACATGCTATATGGATTTTTTTTTATTGCAATTCATCTACACTACCACCTCCTAAAATATTAACCATTCCTCCTGAACACCCTGTATATAGTAAAGCCATCATTACTTCCGACTTGACGTTTCATTGCTAGGCTAGATTTCTTTCGCTAAATTGCGACATCGCGAACGAAACTCGATTTGTCGTGACATATCGATTTGAATGGCTGTCTGTGATTGGTTGTTAAAGTGATTTTCCTTCTGACCGCTACATAACTCTAGGGTAACACTGAAACGTCAAGTCGGAAGTAATGATGGATCTACTTATAGATGGTACTCCCTGGTTTCCCATTCATATTTTCCCTCCAGGGTCTCACGACTAGTGGGGCGTGGGTTGTGGCGACCATGGGACCCCAGCTGAGTCCGTCATTGCTTCCACCTACCTGTGCCAGGATCCTTTCTGTCATATTTCCTTGAATAACTCTTATTCTCCTCCTACCCCGTTGGTATTAAGGTATCCGAGGCCTAGTGAGTCTTTCCCTTTCCCGCCTTAATTGGCCCTTGTCTCATCTTTTACTGATACCCTCATTCTTCGAGGGGTCAGATCTCTTGTTTTTCCTTCAATGATAATATTTCCTACCTTCTACTCAAGGAGGAAGAGTGTATGAAGCCCCACCAATTATGGCGCACTATGGATAGTGCTACACCCTCAAGGGGGTTAAACCCTAAAACTCTCCCTGTTGGTACACCACTAGCTTTACACACCATGCATGCTTTATGAAGGAACGAAGCTTTTAATTTTACGTGACCGTTAATCATGCGATCATGAACCACGGGACCTCCTTCTTACGTGGAATCCGATCCGAACCACAGGACATGGCATATCACTTCGAAAATTGCACATGCATTGGCCGGGAGTCGAACCCAGTCCACCTTGGTGAGAGGCCAACGGGTTGACCGCTGCGCCACCATGCCCCAACCATGCTTCATCACTTTGAGGAGAAGGCTGGAGATATTTTAAAGGATAAACAGGTCTGACACCTCGAAGAATGAGGGTATCACGAAAAGATGAGACAAGAGCCAATTAAGGCGGGGAAGGGAAAGCATTAGGGGCCGATAACCTCGATGTTAGGCACCTTAAAGCACCAATTATTATCTTCATCATCAAAACTTATATTCTTGGCAAATGTCGGGGTGGTATATTAACTCAACTTGACCTCTGAGTGGTGTCCTGGCAATCAGCCTGTGTTAGACGAAGATCGTAAGTAGGCCTACTGGGTGTTTTGGTTTCTGAAGGAAGTACACATGCTTGTCCAGGAAGTAGTGATTCTTCCGGAAATTCTCACTCATCCTCCTTTCCGTACTACTAATAATCGCCTCTGCCCATGTTCAGGTGCTAAATCGTGGGAACTACCTCACGGTGTAGCTGTTGTCTTCATCACGTATCTTCTTCCTTGCCTAACCAGTGCCGTCAGCAGCTCCTACCTCAGAATACATACGGCCTACATGAAAGAGAGCATGGACCTATGATAGCCTTCAGTGTCAGTACTTGTTCAGAAAAGTACGTATGCACCCTCTGTAGAAAAGTGTTGTAACTCTAATGGTAATAAAATTGAATACCAAAGATAGTTTGATGTGGAATTTCAAGCATTACCATCCTCGAATACTATCATATTTGAAATGTATTATTCACTAGCAACCCATCCCGGCTTCGCCCATTACCTTTAACGGTTTACCCAGCGTAAGCTTAAAAGGCGCACAGACGGCAGGTTCCATACGCAATTCAGAAAAGCCGAGGTGAACAGCGAAACTCCAAATACATATAGCTTACTCTTCTCTGAAGTATTGACTCGACACGACTCGACAGTTTGATGCTGGCCGAAGCTGAGGTGATAGGCTTGCTCGGTAGCTCGTAAACTCGCTCCGAAGCTAGTGCAGTAATTTAAATTTCCACTGATTGGATTTTTTTTTTGGAAGAAATGAAAACGTAAAAACACTTATAGTGGGTGCTATCGGGGACTTGTTTGTAGAACTTTTCATGCTGAACAATTCTTACACGCATAGTAAATAGATATTTTTAACGGTTTACGCAGCATAAGCTTAAAAGGTGCATAGACGGCAGGATTTCTTCTACTCGATTCACTGAAATTGTTACTGCTCGGCTTCCTTTGGTCATAAATAAATGTTTTTCTACAAAAACATTTCTTCGAGGAATTATTTACAGAATGGTGAAAACCGCATCAAAATCCATCCAGTTTTTCTCAAGATTACCAGATACATCCAAGCATCGGGGACATAGTTTTATAGTAGAGATTGTTCATCTCGTCGCATAGTGACTAGCATACTTGTCTGTTAGTGCGGAATTCCTCGTTCGTTTCCCGGCTCTGCCAAGAAATTTAATTCTGGTCTGAGGGCTAGAAGCGGTTTCACTCAATCCCGCGAAGGAGAACTGAGAAGATGTCTGTTGTTGTTGTTGATTATTTTTAGGGTTTTTGCGACATCGTGAACATGTAGGCTATCACCATGCACTTGGGTTTGTGTAGAATTTTCTGATAACCTCTGTCACTGTGACGTCTGTACTAGTGTGTGTGTATTTGTAATTGAAGTAGGATTTGCGTAGAAAGTGGCCGTGGCCTTAAGTTAGGTATCATCCCGGCCTATGCCTGGAGTAGAAGTGGGAAACCACAGAAAACCACTTCCAGGATGGCTAAGGTCAGAATGGAACCCACCTCTTCTCACGTTTGCTTCACGAGGCTGGCTGTACCCCCATTCCAGCCCTCAGACCAAAATTTCATTTCTTAGAAGATCCGCGGAATCGAACCTGGACCTCCGCGGTAACAGCCCAGATTGCTAGTCAAATTCGATTCCTACCCAAGTCATCCTTGAAGTGGTTTTCTGTGGTTTTCCTCTTCTACTCCAGGCCTATCGCAGGGCCACGGCCACTTCTTACCCAAATCCTACCTTAAATGCACAATAATATAGCCATCACAACAATACTGGCTATCAAATATATTTCACACCTAACTAAGTACTCGCGGCTACATGACCACAATGTCGCAAGGCCCATATATGAATCAACAGCAACAACAACGAAAATAATACATATGATCACGTTTAAATGCGTGCATCCATCCTTCAACTGATATTGTGAGGGTCTAACACGCAACCAATGCACAATCTAACAGATTCTTGATAAAATGGTGATCGCCTGATTCAACCCTGGTATCATATTCGAACTCGAGTGGGAATCTGTCCCCCACGAGGGCTCCTGTTTCTTAATGTTTGAAGCAAACTTATGTTTTTCCAGTTGAGCCACTTCAGAAGACAAGTAGTGTATTACCTGATGTATCTGAGCGGGACAAGGGCGTTGACGCGGTAACTGAAGCCAGGTCACGGTGAATCTACTGATGCAGAAGGTCGTGCTCGAAAACGCGAGTCGGGTCAGCCCCAGTGAGTAGCTCAGTAATTAGCAAGTTCTACAGCTTGAAACATGATCGGGAAAGCACTTGAGGCTTCCTTTCTTTTCTGGGAATACAATACACATCAAAATTGTTAAAATGTACAATTCCGGGAAGAAGCCAAGCACCACAATGAAGTTTTGAGTAAAAGCGAGTTCAAAAATTAGGAGTTAAATCTACAAATCCTTGAACATTATAATATTTTATAATTACTAGCGGACCCTTGCGAGAAATCTCGCATGTTTTAAACCACACTTTCCCCAATAGGTTTATAATGAGACACTTAAGGAGAAAGGTTATGTTTTTATTTCAACCAAATGATTTTAGAACACTATCTACAGCATGTTGCAGCATGTTACTGCAGCAGTATTTGCAAATCGCACACTTCTTACAAAAATCGATATTTATGAGATTCGAATGCAGAAGAATAACCTGTAAAAGAATTAACGTTTAATAGTTTTAAGGTTTTAGACGACAACTCATAATTGCAGCATGTTAGAGCACTAGTATTTGCAAATCACACACATCTTACAAAAATCGTTATTAATGAAATTAGAATGCAATTCATCTCTGCTAATATCATTTGTGTGCTGAGTCCATTAATTGACAGCTTAGCTGTAACACTCACTGGTTATTCGATTTTGATTTACTGTTTCTGAAATCCATGCAAAATGATAAAGGAAAGTCCTCAGAATGTCAAAATGACATGAAACAGGCGTCACAGCGGCCAAAATGTGAAGTGGACAGCAATTATAGAGCGTATTTTCCTACAGCAACATATCTAAAAATCACACACTTCGTAATTTTTTAAAGAAATTATATATATATTTATGAAATTAGAGTGGAATTCGTCACTGCTAATGTCTATTCTCTTTCATTCAAATGCTCATTTGTCACGATCGGTCAATTGTGAGCGCCGCAGGAGGGATCTATACTACTGAAATAATATATATGATGATTAAAGGATGATTACAGATATAAAACCTACTCCTTTAAAGAAACTACCCTGTGGCAGAGCCATGCACATTATATCGCTTACATCGACTGCGTGGGGGAAATTGAACCAATTCTGGAGATCGGCAGTTCGAATTTCGGCACTGATAGCTTCCATCCTGCCTCAAGACAGTTATTTCAATTCCTAGGCCACCCACCCCAAAGTCCGATCCCCCAGGAGCTCACAACTTGTGGAACGTGGGTTGGCGACCACAGGACCCCAGCTGAGTCCAGCATTGCTTCCACTTACTTGTGCCGGGCTCCTCTCTGTCATCTTTCCTGTCGACCTACTTTGGTCAACTCTTGTTCTCTTCCGACCCCGACGGTATTAGGTTACCCGAGGCCTATGGTGTCTTTCAATCTCCCGCCTTAATTGGCCCATCTCTCCTCTCTCCTGATACACTCATTCTTCGAGGGGTCAGACCTCTTGTTTTCTCTTCATGAAATCTCCTGCCTTGTGCTTAAGGTCCTAAAGGATGCCGGGTGTGTGCACCCTGGATAGAGCTCAAGGGTTCGCGGCTGGTGAGTTCAGGAGTTGGAGACCCCGAGGGATTCCTGAGTCGGGTCCGGTTTTTTCCCTTTCTTATTTGCCTCTTGGGCGGACCCTCTCCTCTTTCCCTTTCCAATCTTCCTTTCATGGCTCTCCTTTCTTCCCAAGTCCCTTAATTCTCATTCCTCGCGGTTTGAAGGCATTTCCTTACCTCCTGTATTTTATGTACCTTATTCTTATATTCCCTCTTCTAGTATGTAAGTTAGCTTTAGTTGTAGTTAGATTTAGTTCTAGTTTCCACTTCATTTTCATTTTCAATGTCAGCCAAAACGATAGGGGCCGATAACCCAGATGTCAGGTACCTTAAAACAACAATTATCATCATCCAATTCCCAACCACAATAGTTATAGTTATACACACCCTACTACAGTCACCACAGATTAACCAGTTACCAGACAAAGCTGACACACACCCAAATACACAGGGATGATAATCAAGATGTCTCAAGCCCCTACATTGACTTAAAACAAGAAAAACTTCCTGATGTCTTAAATTGTTATTCCTTGGCTAGATAACAGATCGTTCGTCATTGCTTTCTAACCATCTTCAATTTTCAAATAATGTCACTCATGACAGTCAATTGACCTTGTTGGTCTCCTGGAGAATGGTCTCCTAATTAAAGCTGGAACATCTTGGTGTTTTTTTTTTCTAACTTTCAAGTGTGTGTCGCAAATTCTCGAAAGCAATGGTCTCACGCATCCACTTCGGTTGGGATTTATTGGCAAGCACCATAACACCTACTTTATAGATGGGCACGCTGGGAAGGATTGAATCCAGGAACTTCAAATAACATTATTAATGTGTCAAAGCACCACCAATGAAAATTGAATGTTTGCTTAGTCAAGACTTGTACTTTAAGCCTAAATAGGCAGTTAATTTATTTATGCCCCGAAGAAAGATTATCCACACAAATCAAAAGTCCCTGCCAACAGTGGCTACTCTCAGCTAGATCTTAAAATGAACTGTGTTTGGAACCTATTTTCATCAAAAGAAATTGACTTTTGTCCGTGTATATGCGCCATCCCCTCTAATAACTTTCGGCCAATTGGACCGATATTAATGATATTTATTATATTTATATTTAACTAGCAACCCGGCCCGGCTTTGCCCGGGAACAGTTGTGAATGCATTACATGATAAGCGCTTCTTTACGATGTCAATGAACTACGATCTATATCCGATTTACGTCTCGGCATGATGGGTTAAAATCACTGACTGGACTATTAACTATATTATCATGAAGATGCATGTGCAACAAATTCTTGTCAGACGTACTTTAAGAATGGCGAGGTGCATGAAACACAAATCCCCCTTCCGACCAATCTAAACCCACTTATAGTGGACGATATATTGAATATAGAGATGTGCTCTTGCGTACGTTTTCTTTTGGTAGAACTTTTCATGCTGAACAATTCATACACTCATTGTATATTGATATTTTTAACGGTTTGCCCTGCGTAAGCTTAAAAAGCGCACGGACGCCAGGATTTTTTTTCGTCTTTTTCTCTGAAATCGTTACTGCTTGGCTTCTTTTGATCATAAATAAATTATTTTCTACAGAACCTTCCTCGAGGTATCCTTTACAGAATGGTGAAAACCGCATCAAAATCCATGCAGTGGTTCTCGAGATTGCCCGTGACATCCAAGAATCGGGAACTTGGTTTATTCTAAGTAGAGATTATACGCCAATCAGTATAATTTAATATAATATAATCCCCCTTCCGTCCAATCTTAAATTTACTGTGAATTTTGCGTGACGAAAAGTTCACAGGCGAAAAGAGAGTTGCACTTCCAGGGAATGGCGAAGTGGATGAAACTCAAATCCCCCTTCCGTCCAATCTTAACTTGACTGCGTTTCACAGGCGAAATGAAGAAAGCCTGAGTTGCACTTCCAGGGAAACTCCAAACACAAAACCACCCTTGTCAGAAGTCTTAACTCAACAACACTCGACGGTTTGCTGCTGGCTGTATCTGGGGCAATAGGTTTCCTCACTAGCTAGGCTGTAACAGGGATGATAGACTTGCCCTTAGCTAGCTCGTAAACTGTCGCCTCAGTAGTTGAATGGACACGGTTGGAAGAAATTGAAACGTAAAAACACTTATAGTGGGCGATGTATTGAAGATAGACATATGCTCTCGCGGACTTTTTTGTAGAACTTTTCATGCTGAACAATTCTTACACTCATAGTATTTAGATATTTTTAACGGTTTGC
Source organism: Meconema thalassinum (assembly GCA_946902985.2). Lineage (NCBI taxonomy): Eukaryota > Metazoa > Arthropoda > Insecta > Orthoptera > Tettigoniidae > Meconema > Meconema thalassinum. The sequence goes on along the minus strand of OX336391.1, from coordinate 335,483,735 downwards.
CTGCGTAAGCTTACAAAGTGCTCGGACGCCAGGTTTTTTTCGACTTTTCCACTGAAATCGTTACTGCTCGGCTTCCTTTGATCATAAATAAATTATTTTCTACATAAATCATCCTCGAGATATCCTTTACAGAATGGTGAAAACCGTATGAAAATCCATCCAGTGGTTCTCAAGGTTACCCGTAGCATCCAAGAATCGGGACTTCGTTTTATACTACTAAGTAGAGATTGAAAGCACGTAGTCTCCCCATCAAGTTCAATTTCAAGTAATTCCAACTTTGGCTACCAGATATGCCACTGTCACTGTCACCTAGGGGTGAACGTTGAAATTTAGCTACATACTACCAATTGTAGTGGTAGGTTCTTTTACATGCCATAAATCTATGACATGGGCCCACCAGCTTTACTTCTCCTCCGAAGGAAGGCATACTGAAGGATTTGGACGCTCTTGAAAATCCGACGACTTCAGCCGAGTTTGAACCGGCGATCTTGGACCTTGCAGCTACCGAATTCGCCACCGAAGCATTTAATGATGTTTGGGAATACGTTAGCTCAAATTATGGACAGCTCAACTGCGCCTATAAAGTTTCCACATTCTACACCAATCCAACATGGCGGCCACGTGAATATTTCAGCAATAATATCGTATGGCTCCGGTGCCGGGTGCAAGCTTTGTTATTTAACATCCAGAGGGCAGCTTGCATGTCGAATATTGTTCCTTGAATCACTATGAAAGTCAAGGAGGTTAGATATCTAAGCTCCTTTACACTATAGCGCTTTCTAGTAGAGAAATGAGGATCTTAATGTTGGCGGGAAAGCTCCAAGATTAATTTGCCATTATGAACATGGCCTACTGAATTCAAATGGGTTCTTTATCATGCCAACATCGTATGACATGCGTTTCGTGATTTTCTTTTTGCCTTAAAAAAAAATCACTTGCCACGGCCAGGAGCGAACCTGCAAGCTTGGGGGGTTAGTAATCCGTCACGATAACCACTCGCCCACCGTAGCAAGCGTGTTTTGAGTATGTCGTGAACAGAACTGATAGGGCGCTGTCTTGTTGCAGACTATCATTTACCCTCCTGCATCACTACTATTTTCCATAATAAGTGTATTGGATTACCTAATGAAGTTCATTTAACGCTAGTAACTTCGACTTAGACAATACAGATAAGCTATATTTTGGATCAGTCATGTATAAGGTGCGTTCAAAAAGTAACGAGCCGGAGGCTCGAATGCGCAAACCGATGACGACATTGGCTAATCGTGGCGTGTGTAACGAGGTGTGGTTCCGACCAGAGCGTGGAAGGTCACAGCCCGTCGCTAGAGGCCATGTTTGGTCCCCTCAAAAAGGCTCTGCGGGGCCAACGATTCACCTCGGATACCGACGTCCAGCTGTACGTGCGGAACTGGTTCACATCGCAGGCCAGGGAATTTTATGAGACAGCCATTCACCGCCTCGTGTCACAGTGGGACAAGTGCCTCAACAGCCAGGGCCAATACTTTTAACATACAGGTACTGGTTTCTGTAATTATGCCTCTGGCTCGTTACTTTTTGAACGCACCTTATAATATCAAACCAAGTAATAGGCCTGCGATGGAATACAGTTAAATGCCCATTACATGATATACCGTAGATGTAGAGTGATAGGAAGTACCCTCGTGACCAAGACTGCATGACGCACATTTTGTCTTCACTAGTGCGATTCATTTATCCAGTCATAGCGCGATTGAAGGCCCAACTAGCTGTGAAAGAAATCCACCGTTAACTCTACTCCATTGTTGCGATAGTAAAAGACCTGGAAAGTAACAGTCTTCTCTGTCTCTTCCTGTGCCTCAAGCTGTTATCCTATTCGCTTGTTCCAGTCTTACATGACCGCGCTCATACAACGAACATTGAAATAGCCTAAACTTACCGTACCAATGTCTATATCGGGAGGTGTTAGAAAATGCTTTTATTTTTTGTTAAATTTGTTGATATAAAATCCAAAAGGTTGGTTAGTTCCTCAGTTTAGGGCCTGTGACAACGTAGCCATGTAGCCCCGTGTACTTTGGATGTGTGTAGAATCTGTCTGATATCAGGTGTTAATTGTGATGGCTGTATTAGTGTGTGTTATCAGTTTTTAATTCAAGTGAGGACTGCAGATATTCAACTTTCGAGTAGTTCCTACTTTTGCTACCAAACGCCACCGTCAACGACAACTAGCTGTGAACTTGGTTACTAGATGCCACCGCAGTTAGCTATCGGCGACGAATGTTGGAACCAGGGGCAGATGGCCTCGTAGTTACGCCCCTTAAAACATCAATAACTAACTAACGTTGGGACCTAAGAGCGTTAGTCAAATCTAACCTAACATTTAGCTTCACACAAGTGTAATTAGTGGAAGGTTCTTTTACATGCAAAAATTTATGACATGGGACCACCGGCTTTACTTCTCCTCCGAAGGGAGGCATACTGAAGGACTTTTAACGCAATCCATAAGGTTGTGTTTTCTGTTTATATTGGCAAAAGGCGGCGTTTTGTGTCTCTATGCGTGGACAAAATTCGTAAGTGTTGGTAATCGGTTTAGTATAATTACTAGACTGTGGATCTTTAGGTTAATACTTATTATTTTCGTGAGGTCCAAGTAGGAGATATAATTGTACTTGTGTGTTTCATGACTAATTAAACTAGACACTGTTAATTTTATAGCACCTAAAAAAGCTTATTTCGACGTTATCGTCTATATTTGTATTTGGGCACAAATTGTGTTGACCGACTGAAAAGCTATCTATTTTATGCCATTCAAAGCAGTTGAAGAAGTATCTAAAAACTATCTAAACAATAGAGGAATTCTATAGGATCGAATGATATCTATAAGTAAGAAGAACTGACGGCAAAATCGGTATAGGCCTAATGGAAACGCTGGTACCAGGCTTATGCTTCTAGCAACCGCAAATATGCCTAATCTATAAGAAAAGTATCGTGTTGTTTCGCGAGTAAATAGCGAGAGAAGTAAACGCGATGTTACGGTGATCGCGAGGTAATATCGAGAGTAGGTATCGCAATGTTACGGTGACCGCGAGTAGCCTAAATATTGGCAGTAGTAAACGCGATTTTACGGTGACCACGAGTAAATAGCGAGATTAGGTATCGCGATGCCACGGCGACCACAGCCTAGTAAACGCAGTTTTACGGTGGCCGCGAGTAAATAGCGAGAGTAGTTATCGCGATGCCACGGCGACCACAACCTAGTAAACGCAGTTTTACGGTGGCCGCGAGTAAATAGCGAGAGTAGTTATCGCGATGCCACGGTGACCACAGCCTAGTAAACGCAGTTTTACGGTGACCGCAAGTAAATAGCGAGAGTAGTTATCGCGATGCCACGGCGACCACAGCCTAGTAAACGCAGTTTTACGGTGGCCACGAGTAAATAGCGAGAGTAGTTATCGCGATGCCACGGCGACCACAGCCTAGTAAACGCAGTTTTACGGTGGCCGCGAGTAAATAGCGAGAGTAGTTATCGCGATGCCACGGTGACCACAGCCTAGTAAACGCGGTTTTACGGTGGCCGCGAGTAAATAGCGAGAGTAGTTATCGCGATGCCACGGTGACCACAGCCTAGTAAACGCGGTTTTACGGTGGCCGCGAGTAAATAGCGAGAGTAGTTATCACGACGTCACGGTGACAACAGCCTAGTAAACGCGGTTTTACGGTGGCCGCGAGTAAATAGCGAGAGTAGTTCGCGATGCCACGGCGACGGCAGCCTAGTAAACGCGGTTTTACGATGGCCACGAGTAAATAGCGAGAGTAGGTATCGCGATGCCACGGCGACCACAGCCTAGTAAACGCGGTTTTACGATGGCCGCGAGTAAATAGCGAGAGTAGTTATCGCGATGCCACGGCGACAACAGCCTAGTAAACGCGGTTTTACGGTGGCCGCGAGTAAATAGCGAGAGTAGTTATCGCGATGCCACTGCGACCACAGCCTAGTAAACGCGGTTTTACGGTGGCCGCGAGTAAATAGCGAGAGTAGTTATCGCGATGCCACGGCGACCACAGCCTAGTAAACGCAGTTTTACGGTGGCCGTGAGTAAATAGCGAGAGTAGTTATGGCGATGCCACGGTGACCACAGCCTAGTAAACGCGGTTTTACGGTGGCCGCGAGTAAATAGCGAGAGTAGTTATCGCGATGCCATGGCGACAACAGCCTAGTAAACGCGGTTTTACGGTGGCCGCGAGTAAATAGCGAGAGTAGTTATCGCGATGCCACGGCGACCACAGCCTAGTAAACGCGGTTTTACGGTGGCCGCGAGTAAATAGCGGGAGTAGTTATCGCGATGCCACGGCGACCACAGCCTAGTAAAAGTGGTTTTACGGTGGCCGCGAATAAATAGCGAGAGTAGTTATCGCGATGCCACGGTGACCACAGCCTAGTAAACGCGGTTTTACGGTGGCCGCGAGTAAATAGCGAGAGTAGTTATCGCGATGCCACGGCGACCACAGCCTAGTAAAAGCGGTTTTACGGTGGCCGCGAGTAAATATCGAGAGTAGGTATCGCGATGCCACGGTTTTATTTATTTTCCGTGTCAAAATCAAATTAGATTTTGCCAGTAAGTAGCAACAGTTATAGCATTAGCATTTGCAGCCAGGAGATCGTCTATTGAACATATGTCCTCCATCAAGGGGCAGATCAGCAGGTGTTCTGGGTCTTGTAAAATTCTGCGGTCACAGAACTCATCATTGTTGACGAGCATGTTCCATTTCTTGAGATTGTTCTTGCAGCGTGAAACCCCCGTCCTCAGCCTGTTCAATGATTTCCAAATTCCATATGGCAAGTTGTGACCAGGTGCCATTTTTTCTGATAGAGGAATAGTTGGGTCTGTGATCTCTGTCTTCCATATCTTCACACGGGCAGCTTCTTGTGAGCCTTCGAGGGCTGTTACTCCCCTGTTACTGCCACGGTGACCACAGCCTAGTAAACGCGGTTTTACGGTGGCCGCGAGTAAATAGCGAGAGTAGTTATCGCGATGCCACGGCGACCACAGCCTAGTAAAAGCGGTTTTACGGTGGCCGCGAGTAAATAGCGAGAGTAGTTATCGCGATGCCACGGCGACCACAGCCTAGTAAACGCGGTTTTACGGTGGCCGCGAGTAAATATCGAGAGAAGTTATCGCGATGCCACGGCGACCACAGCCTAGTAAACGCGGTTTTACGGTGGCCGCGAGTAAATAGCGAGAGTTGTTATCGCGATGCCACGGTGACCACTAGTATCCTAAATAGAGACAGTAGCCTAGCAAACGCGGTTTTACGTCGACCGCAAGTAAATAGCGAGAGTAGTTATCGCGATGCCACGGCGACCACAGCCTAGTAAACGCAGTTTTACGGTGGCTGCGAGTAAATAGCGAGAGAAGTTATCGCGATGCCACGGCGACCACAGCCTAGTAAACGCAGTTTTACGGTGGCCGCGAGTAAATAGCGAGAGTAGGTATCGCGATGCCACGGCGACCACAGCCTAGTAAACGCAGTTTTACGGTGGCTGCGAGTAAATAGCGAGAGTAGTTATCGCGATGCCACGGTGACTGCTAGTATCCTAAATAGAGACAGTAGCCTAGCAAACGCGGTTTTACGGCGACCGCAAGTAAATAGCGAGAGTAGTTATCGCGATGCCACGGCGACCACAGCCTAGTAAACGCAGTTTTACGGTGGCTGCGAGTAAATAGCGAGAGTAGTTATCGCGATGCCACGGTGACCGCTAGTATCCTATATAGAGACAGTAGCCTAGCACACGCGGTTTTACGGCGACCGCAAGTAAATAGCGAGAGTAGTTATCGCGATGCCACGGCGACCACAGCCTAGTAAACGCAGTTTTACGGTGGCTGCGAGTAAATAGCGAGAGTAGTTATCGCGATGCCACGGTGACCGCTAGTATCCTAAATGGAGACAGTAGCCTAGCAAACGCGGTTTTACGGCGACCGCAAGTAAATAGCGAGAGTAGTTATCGCGATGCCACGGCGACCACAGCCTAGTAAACGCAGTTTTACGGTGGCTGCGAGTAAATAGCGAGAGTAGTTATCGCGATTCCACGGTGACCTCTAGTATCCTAAATAGAGACAGTAGCCTAGCAAACGCGGTTTTACGGCGACCGCAAGTAAATAGCGAGAGTAGTTATCGCGATGCCACGGCGACCACAGCCTAGTAAACGCAGTTTTACGGTGGCTGCGAGTAAATAGTGAGAGTAGTTATCGCGATGCCACGGTGACCGCTAGTATCCTAAATAGAGACAGTAGCCTAGCAAACGCGGTTTTACGGCGACCGCAAGTAAATAGCGAGAGTAGTTATCGCGATGCCACGGCGACCACAGCCTAGTAAACGTAGTTTTACGGTGGCTGCGAGTAAATAGCGAGAGTAGTTATCGCGATGCCACGGTGACCGCTAGTATCCTAAATAGAGACAGTAGCCTAGCAAACGCGGTTTTACGGCGACGGCAAGTAAATAGCGTGAGTAGGTATCGCGATGCTACGGCGACCACAGCCTAGTAAATAACGAGAGTACCGTACTGTAGTAGGTATCGCGATACTACGGCGACCGCGAGTAAATAGCGACAGTAAGTATCGCGTTTTTGCAGCGACCGCGAGTAATCGGCGAGATTAGGAACCGCGGTATTGTTATGAATTTCACGTTTTTGCGCTGGATTAAATGCATGAAATGAGGAATTTTTTAAAAAAGTGGTTGTATATTGCATTGGGAGGCTGAACTGAGAAGCGGAGGTTTCTATTTTCTCCTCTGCCCTTTAGGAAGTGGTTTTCCGTTTTTTCACATTCCTACTCCAGTCAAATACCGGGATGGTACTTAACTTGAGGCCACGGCTGCCTCTTTCCAGATCCTTGTCTCAATTACAAATGCACACACTACTCCAGACACCACAGTAACACAGGTTAGCAGACAAGTTCTACACGAGGATAAATTACCCCGAAATTGCAAGCTCTAAAATATAGCAATGCTTCACACATTTGCAATCATTTCATACGCTGAAACTAAGCATCCATTATAAAATGCATTTGAAAATTCAGTTATACGAAAGACTGGTTGGTTCCTTAGTTTAGGGGCTGCGACAACATTGTCATGTAGCCCCGTGTACTTTGGGTGTGTGTTGAATCTGCCTGATAACCGGTGTTAATTGTGATGGCTGTATTAGTGTGTGCTATCTGTTTTAATTCAAGTAAGGACTGCAGACGATAATTTCAAGTAGCTACCAAATGTGACCGTCCACGACACCTAGCCGAAAACTTGGCTATTAGATGGCATTGAAACCAGCACCTGGCGAAGAACGTTGGAACTTAAGAGCATTAATCAAATCTAAACTACAAATTTTGCTTCACGCAATTGAAGTTAGTGGAAGGGTCTGGTACATGCCATAAATCTATGACATGGGCCCGACGGCTTTACTTCTCCTCCAAAGGAAGGCATACTGAGGGATTCTTAATGCTCTTAAAATATCCGACGACTTCGGCCGGGTTTGACCCCACGATCTAGGGCATAGAAGCTCAGCATGCTACCAACTACACCACCGAACATCGGGAACATGACAAGTTGACAAGTTGGATATTTTTGTTTTGAATTGCATTTGGATGGCGGTACCTCTTCGTGTTTGATTTATTGGCAAGAAACGACCAATGAACGAAGTTGTGGACATTCAAACAAGTGTCTTATTAAGACTAGCTGCTTAATAAGGCCTAGACAAGTGGTATTAAAACATAGCAACAGGTTGGCAAGTGAGGATGGTGTTAAAGCTGTCAGATACATAGCATTTAATTGAACCTTTAGCGGTAAGTATGGCAGGTAAGAGTTATAAATCATTATGCTAGTGCCATAAAGTAATAGGTGGAGGTGAGTTCAGGTATTACATTTTCTCTCGAAAGAGGGTGTCCTAATTAAGAGAAGAAATTATTGCCGAGAGCGACAGAAACGATGTTCAATAAATTTAGCAACAGTGTGAATCAAGACCGGTCACATCACTGCTCCTTTACATGCTACTAGTTGCTGTTGTTGTTGCTGTTGCTTATTTTAGGAGCTGCGACATCTTGTTCATATAGCCCCACGCGTGTGGGTGTGGGTGTATGTGTGTTTTGTAACCTGTGTTATTGTGTGTATATTTGTAAATTGGGAAGGAGGGGGCCGTGGCCTTAAGTTGGGGACAAGAAGTAGGGGTAACCACGGAAAACCACTTCCAGGATGGCTGAGGTGGGAATCGAACCCTCGTCTTCTCAGTTTTGCCTCACGAGGCTGAGTGTAGCCAGTTTCAGCCATCACACCAGAATTATAATTTTCGACAGAGCTGGGAATCGAAGCCGGACCTCCGGGGCGACAGCCAAGAACGCTAGCTGCTACACCAGGAGGTGGTCCATGCTAGAAGTGAGCTGTGTTCAGGAATCAATGTTGCCAACAGGTGTCACATCAAAATCATTAACAACCGAATAAAAATCCAAAACTCCTGTGGCTCTCCAGCATATTGAGGGCCTTGGCGTACAAAGCGACCGCAGCTCAACCATATGGCGGTAGAATATGGGGTGACGTGGTCAGCGCGTCGTGTCCCTTCAGCCGTTAATCTTGGCAATCTTAATAGCGACAAAACACGACCATGTGTAATGGGTAACTCCAAACAAGTGGCTAGGCTAGTAGCTTTACAAGACTTAGAGGTGTGGCTGTAAAACTTAGCAACAGGTTGATGGTTCAGGATGGAGTTTCTTACAGTTGCATGCACTGCTATGGTTCTTGAACTTTCCTCGTTAACGTGCGGCTCGCCCCTGAAATCTAGCTGGGCGGATATGTTAACATACCATGGCTGCCTGGAGCGAAGGCTTTCCCAGCGCGAGACACAGCGTTGTCAACTTTCCACTGTATTCACTGAGAGTATGCAGCGAGACTGTACCGAACTACGTGCAGATGTGCAACATTGGACACCTGATACCTGTGTGACACGCGAGCTAGCCGCCAGGGTGGGATAGATGAAGAATTCTATTGGTCAACAAGCGTTAGCTATTGGTCAGTACAATGATTATTGTCGGCGCGTGCTACAGCCTTACGTTTGATTCCCCACTTAATAACCAGGAAAGTGAGGGAACTGTACAATCACCACAGTAACACAGGCTGTATAAAAGCATATTCTGCGTACATCGATGGTACTTTGTGCATTATAGGATAACTTAATGAGAGTCCTGTTTGAAATGTCCTGAGTTTGATTCTCGAATCTGCAAAGAATTAAATTCTAGTTTGAAACCGAGATGGGCTGCAATCGCCCTCGTGAGGACAATCGAGATTAGGTGGTTTGTTGTTAATTCAGTTTAGGGGTATGGGACATTTCCATCAGCTCCGTGTATTTGAGTGTGTGTGTTCAATTTTGCCTGTTAACCTGTGTTTCATTAGTGTTTGTTGTGCAACTGTAATTATAATGGGATAGGTGTTCTGGGACTTGAAATAAGTCACTATCCAGCATTTTCTTGGAGGTAGTGTGGGAAAACCCCGAATAAAACCACACACTCAGGGTAGCTTCTGTCAGCGCCAGGACTCGACTGTTCTATCTCGGAACTTGCTGCAGCACCCCACAGCGGTAGTGGTAAGCGATTTAACGCGTGCGTACCTCCCGTTCACAGAGAAGACGTGTCGACCCGAAGAATTAATTATTTCACTTGTTCCTCTCAAGATCCCGGATGTAATTAACCTCGCAGTGACTGATACCTCCGCTCAAGTTACCATGTAGAGAGGAATTTCCTCAAATAAACGTGTCTCAGCTAGTGAAAGTAAGAAGTTACAGAGTAGGCTTTTGTATGACTCTGATTGTACAGATTGTAAGTTTTACTCCAGAAATTAAATTGTATTTATTTATTTATTTAATTAATTATTCATTTACTTGTTTATTTATTTATTTATTTATTTATTTATCTATTTTCTTTTTTCTTATTTTTTATTACTGAATTTGGCCAACTATGGACTGCAAAGAACTCAAGACTTATTGGCTTTCTTTCTCTTCTCTTCCCAGAACTTCTTCATCTTGTCACTTCTTTGTTTTCTCTCCTCCTCGGAAAAGATCCGTTTGGGCCTCCTGCTTGGTGGTTTATCCTGAAATAATTTTACTCCGTCAACTCGACTGCGGAACTCTCTTCTATCGTGGGCCATCGGTGGAGTAATTCCAACTTCCGCTACATCCCTCTTCTCCTCATCTACCCATTTAGATGTGACCTTTAACCCCATGATGTAGCTGAAGATCCTTTTGGTCAGCCTGCCTTCATTTATTTACTTATTTATTTATTTATTTATTTTATTCATTTATTCATTCATTCAAATATTCATTGTTGGTGCTGTCACCGTCATCTGATTAAGGGTCTTCGGCCATTGTGATTGTCGGTTCCAAGCGCTTGGATGTGCTGATTCTGCCTTGTGGTGTCTGTATAAGTGAGTGTTAAGCATGTAAGTTAGGAATAATAATAATAATGTTATTTGTTTTACGTCCCTTATAACATCTGGGGCTTTTGGAGACGCCGGAGTGCCAGAATTTTGCCCCAAAGGGGATCTTTAACGTGTCAGTAAATCTACTGACACGACTCCCTCGCATTTCCCGCACCCTCAATTGTCAGCTGACTGCGCCAGGATTCGATCCTGCAACCTTGGAACCAGCAAGCGGCCGCATGTAGGTTAGAACACACAGTTGAATGCTCATCTCATATATCAACAGCCTCGGTGCTTTTACTGTACTCTGAGTAACCTTGAGATAACCGAATGTTCCTAATGTTAAATATTTAAATTACATTAATTGCACTTAAATAACTGGACGTTATCAAAATAAAAACACTCGCAAGAATTAAAATCAACAAACCACGAGCTTGATAATTTAGTCTCGCTAGTGCTCACAAGGGGTAAGACGTTGGCCCAGTACGCTTTGCCTCACTGGAAGTGATATGCAATGCCCCTGAAAGGAACTGTACTCATGAGCCTAGGGTACAGTCTATGATTTTAAAAAATCACAATTCTGACCCTTTAGACTAGGAACTTAACATTGAAAACATGACCCGACAATTAAGATTTTAGGACAACAAAAGATAAAGAATCGAAGAATTCAAACAATCAAACTATAATTTCATTTAAATCTGTAGAACAAGTTCCATTTTAATAACGAACGCTCGCCGACTCGTTCCAGGTTCGTCGCTGAATCTTACTACTTTCTGCTTTATAATATTGTATTATTCCACTTTTGAATATTTTGTGTATTAACCAAACGTCTCTCACGTATTAGTGGCATGGTGACACACACTAAACTGAGAAGTCATGGACACCAGGCGTTAGATCACATCTTTTGTCATATGCAGATCACCAAATCTATCACTACGAGTGCTAGTGTTGACCCGTATATAGTCAAATCAAAATCGAAATTCTACTTCCGTTTGAGAAATTCAAAATCTGCTTCACACAAATTGAAGAAAATGAATAAAAGAATTGCGTAAAACAGTCAAACTTTAATTTCATTTAAATCTCTTAGAACAAGTTCCATTTTAAAAACAAGTGTTTTAGCATGTTTTTTTAATATCATTTAAGCTGGAAGTAATTTTCAAAAATTTATTTAAAAAATATGATAGAGCATTTCAAAACACACATCTTTACACTTTTCCGGATCTTCTAGCTTTTCAACTTTTGGCACGATTGTCAAAATACGAGGGACGTATGATATTGTTTTACACTTTATTTGTTTCTACCCAAATGAAGCACATTACACATCGGTTGTTACTTCCACCTTCTCAACATAATCTCCTAACCGACAGTAGTGGCTAAAGCGCAGCGTTAGGTCAAGGGGCCAAGCTCTCTGCTGACTCGGTAGACGTGTGGGTTCGAGCCCCACCGTCGGCTGTCCTTGAAATGGTTTTCCGTGGTTTCCCATTTTCAACACCAGGCAAATGCTGGGACAGTACCTTCTGACAGCCCACGGCCGCTTCCTTCCACATCCTTGCCCAGTTTCATTCATCTTCATCCATTCCATCTCTCGTCCCAACGCGCAGGTCGCCCACGGGCGTCGACTAGAAAGACCTGCACTCGGCCTCTCAGGAGGCTACACGAAAAAAAAATCTCCTTATGCACTTTTGCCATCGAAGTGTCAGTCTCCAGACCTTCCTGAAAGCATTCTTTCGGTGTGCTGCGTACCCACGCCTTGACAGCTGTGTCCAGAGGTTTCTTCATATTCCCGAACAGGTGATGATCACTTGGTGCAAAGCCGGGAGAGTATGGTGGGTCTGATAACCTGAATCATTGTGGTGTCTGTACTAGTGTGTGTATTTGTAATCGAGATAGGATTTGGGTAAGAAGCAGCCGTGGCCTCACGTTACTTACCATCCCGACATTTGCCTGGAGTAGAAGTGGGAAACCACTTCCAGGATGACTAAGGGGGGAATCGATGCCCCACGAGGCTGAGTGTACCCCATTCCAACCGTCAGACCAGAATTATGTTTGTCTTGTTAATTCATTTAAGGGGCTTGGGTGACCTTGGTCATCGGCCCCGTGTAGTTGGGTATATGTTGAGCTTGTCCGATGACCTGTATTCCTGTTATGACTGTAGTAGTGTGTGTAGCTGTAGTAGGGACAGGGATGGAGTAGGTTCCCCGGCACTTGAAGTAAAATCCCGGCATTTGCCTGGATAAACCACACTCAGGATAGCCGCTATGAGCACCAGGATTCGAACATTCAATCTCCGGACTTACTGCAGCTGCCCCGCGGCTGTAGTGCACGATTTAATTAGCCTGGCTACGCCACGTGGTGGACCAGAATTAATTTTTTTGGCAGCTAATTAAATGAAATTTGAAACAAATAATAACTTATAAGTTATATTAATGCAAAGTGAATCTTATACGTCAAAATACGGTGGAAATATCCATCCAATAATATTAATTGATATACGCATTATAATAAGAAAAAGGTATGTTGGCAGCAGAAATAATATGTAATGAACTCATGGATCCGACGTTCCGAAAAAAAAAGAGATATCCTCATGAGCGTCTTTATGTTGTCAGCAGGGCTCGGACGTTTAGAAAAAAATATTTTTTGTCTTTGCCTCTATTTTCATGCCCGATTGATTTCTGGTGCAAATCAAGTGATTATTGTCACAATACAGTGGCTTTTATTTGTCATATAATTGCATATTTCGAACATTTTTTACCATTAGGTCAAATGTTGAGCATTTTTGGTAAGAACGTCATATTTCGGGAATTTGACGGAAGCTGTAGGTGTGCAATCATCCTCAACTTACCGAACGGGAACTAGTGTTTACAGAAATAGACTGTAAATAACCACTTAAACATGTATATTCAGAAAATTAATTTGAAAATAGGAATAAAGAATTTAGTTTACAATTTAATCTCGAAGGATTTGGATTTATAATTTAAAACAAGATGTTCAGTAAAGAACATATAGCCTACTTTCTCCTAAATGCATGGGTATTGTTATAACTCTTTGTCTTTTTCAAGGAGTATAATTGAATGTTGGTTGTAGTAGCTTGTTGAAATACAACGTGCCATACGGATATTAAACATGAATATGAGGTGCCCTTAGCTAGTGCTACCTCTGTAAAAAATGGCATTCAATTCGTTTTCACCGTGTTTGAATTGATATGGGGAATCGATTTGCACACATACATGGCCGCTATCTGCAAATGATTGGGCTGATGACCTTGTAGTTCAGTCAAAAGATGCTTCCCACAAAAAGGTATGTTGTTGCAAAATTTGGTAGAGATCAAATGATTAGGTTGGTCGTAATTTGGTTTAAGCTTTTAACATTTGGGTGGCCGCCATTCCGTTTCCGTCAAGATGGTGGCGATATAAAAAACAAGATGTTCAGTAAAGAACATATAGCCTACTTTCTCCTAAATGCATTGGTATTGTTATAACTCTTTGTCCTTTTCAAGGAGTAGACAATTGAAAGTTGGTTGTAGTAGCTTTTTGAAATACAACGTCTTATACGGATATTAAACATAAATATTAGGTGTCCTTTGCTAGTACTACCTCTGTACAAAATTTCATACAATTCGGTTTCACCGTGTATGAATTGATATGGTGAATCTATTTGCTCACATACATGGCCGCTATCTCCAAACTATTGCGTTGATGACCTTGTAGTTCAGTCAAACGATGCTTCCCACAAAAAGGTATGTTGTTGCAAAATTTGGTAGTGATCAGATGATTAAGTTGGTCGTAATTTAATTTAAGCTTTTAATATTTGGGTGGCCGCCATTACGTTTCCGTCAAGATGGCGGTGATATAAAACTTGACACTGAGGAGCCCTTTGCTAGTGCTACCTCTGTACCAAATTTCATTAAATTCGGTTTCACCGTGTTTAAATAGATAGGGGAATCGATTTGCACACATACATGGCCGCCATCGGCAAACTAGTGGGTTGATGATCTTGTAGTTTGGTAAAAATATGCTTCTCACACAAAGGTATGTTGTTGCAAAATTTGGTACAGATCAGATTATTATTAGGTTGGTCGTAATTTGATTTAATCTTTTAACATTTGGGTGGCCGCCATTACGTTTCGTCAATATGGCGGCGATATAAAACATGACACTGAGGTGCCCTTTGCTAGTGCTACCTCTGTACCAAATATTGTTCAATTCGGTTTCACGGTGTTTGAATTGATAGGGGGAATCTATTTGCACACAAACATGGCCTCCATCCGCAAAGTATGGGGCTGATGACCTTGTAGCTTAGTCAAAGAACGCTTCTCACATAATGGTATATTTCTGCAAAATTTGGTAGAAATCGGATGAATAGGTTAGTCCTAATTTGATTTAAGGTTTGAACATTTGGGTGGCCGCCATTACGTTTCCGTCAAGATGGCGGCGATATAAAACATGACCCTGAGGTGCCCTTTGCTAGTGCTACCTCTGTACCAAATTTCGTTCAATTCGGTTTCACCGTGTTTGAATTGCAAGGGGGCGGGCGGGGCGGCAGACATTCAGAGTACACACACTCACACACACACAGACTCACACACACACAGAGACAGACACACAATTTTTCGCCCTGTGTTGATCTCATAAGTCTACTTTCATTTTTTGCAAAAATCGAAAGTAGGCTAATGATACCGAGGTGCACTTTGCCAGTGCCAACTCTGTACCAAATTTTGTTCAATTCAGTTTCACCGTCTTTGAATAGATAGGGGGAATCGATTTACACATATACATGGCCGCCATCCGCAATTTATTTGGCTGACAACCTTATAGTTTGGTCAATAGATGCTTCATATATAACGGTATTATGTTGCAAAATTTGGTAGAGATCAGATGATTAGGTTGGCCGTAATTTGATTTAAGCTTTTAACATTTGGGTGTGCACCATTACGTTTTTGTCAAGATGGCGGCGATATAAAACATGACGCTGAGGTGTCCTTTGCTAGTGCTACCTCTGTACCAAATTTCGTTTAATTCGGTTTCACTGTGTTCGAATTGATGGGGGATAGGGGGAGGACGGACATTCAGAGTACACACACACACACACTCACACTCACACACACACACACACAGACACAGACACACACACAATTTTTGGTCCTGTGTAGATCTCATAAGTCTACTTTCATTTCTTTGCAAAAATCGAAAGTAGGCTAAAAAAATGCCATATTTAAATGTCATTTTCAGGTCACGAATCTCACGAAGCCGACATTGCAAACATTTTGAACAAAAACTAAATTGCTGGGTGTCTTCATGTTATCACGTGTGATGTCTTATTAAATTATCATCACGTATAATTTGGAAGCAATCCTTGCTTAGCAGAGCAGTGAATACTTCCTGTTTTATAGCTGCAATTTAAACTAAATTAACATTTAACAACAATAATATGCACTAGTCGGTCTTTGACATCTGGCTAGCCGCATCGTTACGCTCTGACCACTACGGAGACCTGGATGCGGAAGCGAGGGAAGCGAACGAGAACACTCAGGGAAGCGAAGCTCTGCAGTCCTTCCTTAGATCTTGGTTGCAGAAATAAACAGCCTGTCATGAAAGTCGTCAAGTACCAGCACTGTATCGAGGTAATAAACGTGAAATTAATTCAGCTATTATATCTTTTAAGAGAATTCTAAAGAATTTTACAGTAGTTACGAATCTTTTCACTACTCAATGGCAATGATGCAATAGCAATTTCCGGTTTCTCAGTCACATCGAATTACGAATAATTATAGAATAAATAAATCTGTAGATATACCTGTAGGAAATAGCGTGGCAGTTCAATCTGATGGCTCATTTTCCGCACGTTGTCCTCGTATAGTACAGCGATTGCGTCCACAAAGTTTCAAGATAGGTTTCGACCTGTCATACCTGATACTTCCCTTGGAAGATCTGCATCGTTTACTTTTCTTGTCACAGGGGCGTATATATATTTTATTTTGGGGGGTGCCCAACCGGGGGTTAGGGGGCATGATATAGACCCAAAGAATAGGGGTTCCGGGAAACTTTTGTATAATTTGGTGCAAAATGATGAGTTTTAAGGCTATCTGGCAACAAATTTGTTGTGATGTTTTATGTTTTGTTAATGTCAAACACAACTAAGACCATTTTATGATACTTTTTGTTAATACAATCATCTTGCTCACTTGATAGTGTTTACATGGAAAGAATTAATGTTACTGTTTTGATTTACAACTCGCACTATAATATAAAGTCAAGGTTTCTTGAAGCATTGCCTAATCGGTTCATAACTTCATCGTCAGTGAGATGTATGTCTCTGTGAATAGATGACAATATTAGACCGTTGAGTCTGTTTTCAAAAGTAGAATTTCTTAAGTATGTTTTCAACCATCTCAAACTACGTTCGGCAGTATCAGAGAGGCAAATTTGCCAAAATTTTGATAAGGGTATAAAAGTTAGGGGAAAATACTTTTGTCACACGCTTCAAGGGCACTTGTTGCTGTTCCTGGTTCGTTCATAAGAGCGAAGGCACTAGAGAGCAATAAGAAGTTATGTTGTTACACATAAGATCAGAGCAAACAGATTGTCACACTATTTACATCGCTCTACCTTCGCCTTGCTCTGCAACGTTGCCAAACGTCATCTAGTAACAATAGTACATGATTATATTGGGGTTTAATGTTTTAATTAATAAACAAATAAACAAATAATAATATATTCGCCCCTGTACTTGTCATATCCCTATATGCTTTCGCTGGGATTGTATGAGAATACTAGAGAAGTGAGAGAAGCCAGTCATGGAAATACTCTCAATTAGTGTTGACTTACGCCAAAGAGAAGTACTTTATACCTGCACTTGCCTGCGTGGGTATATTCGACGACTAAGTAAGAAGTATGTCGTTACTCAGAGGGACAAAACTCAGTCAACATTGTCTTGCGATTCTCACATAGCCTATGGGAACAAATTTCTCCTCAAATGTCTAAATGTAAACTGTTTATTTTCACCAAAAGTCAATATTTATTTCATTGAAACCGTACCGGTTTCTTCAGCTGGTATATGATGAGTAGTCAACAACAATAGTCAACCCCTGGCACTATACAGCCCATGAAGGGCCTAGGCCGACCAAGCGACCGCTGCCCAGCCATTTGGCCTGCAGATATAGGAGTGATGCGTGATCAGCGCATCGCGTCCTGTCGGCCGTTAATCTTGGTTTTCGTGATCGGGGCGCTACCTCACTGTCAGACAGCTACTCAATTGTCTTCACGAGGCTGAGTGCACCCAGTTCCAACCCTCACGTCAGTTTTAAAATCCCTGACGGAGCCGGGAATCGAACCTGGGGCCTCCGGGTGAAGGGCAGGCGCGCTACCCTAACACCACAGGGCAGGCGCGGATCTAGAGTTTGGTTTTGGGGGGGGGGGTCAGAGAATCGATCTAGAGTTTGGCTTGGGGGGGGGGGCGGTGGAGGGGGGGGGGGGGTCAGAGAATCGAAATTGTTAAGAAAAATGGTGTCTCTAAAAACGCAATCACAAAATAACCAAACGTACAAAACCAGAAAACCAGACCAATTTTTTTGCAAGCTTCATGGATAGAAATTTGATGCGTTTAGCGCACCAAAAATATTCGTACAAATTGCAACGGCGTGTTTTGCGACTTTTACATCGAGCTTCGAGAAAAGGATCAAGGTACGTAACAGTTTCGGCAAGTCGAGTTGGTACCGACAAAGGGAGAAAGTCACAGCTTAAATTGCCAACCAAGCTTGCAGTTTGGACGTCGGCAAAAAATTTTGGTGCGAAAAAAGCCCCAGTTTCCTATCCGTGCATTACTGCACATTCATCGTGACATCACTATAAACATCGATTAGGTAATCACAAGGTTTGCTAAACAAAATAGACGAGTTGATTTTGTTGTATAACTAATAGTTTTTATACAAGAGGTTAGAAGTTGTAAATATGTACAGTTGTAACAGAACATAATAATTCCAATAAAGATAATTCAGTATTGAATAAAATGAAAAAAAAACTGTTTTTCAGTTAAAATTCGTTATGTTTTATTTGTCTGGTAATTGTGTTTTCGTTGTTTGAGTTTGCAAAAAAAGTTGGTCTCCATTTGGGGGGGGGGGGGTCATGACCCCCGTGACCCCCACCCTTGGATCCGCGCCTGCCACAGGGCCGGCTATATATGAAGGGTAGTACTATATCTTAAGTTCACATAGTACTTTTTTTTTCTTCAAAAAACCTGATCTGTTACAATACATTTTGTAAATTAAGCATATTTTGTTGGTCTTGAAATAAAAACAGCTTAGAAATGAGGAATGTGTATGTGTTTGTTGAAACAGTTAGGTTATAAAAATTCTTGATGAGTATTAGCTAGGTATAGTATGGAAAAACATTGGAATATGTGGCGAAGCTATGTTGAAATTGTATCTGTTTTGTAGTTGCCAAGAAACTACTTGACTTTAGGTGAAAATAAAAATAAAGAGTTTATAATTAACACGTCAATAAGGTTTCAGGCTATCATGGTCATTTTTATGTCATTCTATGTCTAAATGTGTTGCTTTAATACTTAATGCTTTATCTAATAAATTTAAAATATTATTGTGATGCCAGTGAATTCGGATAACACACGTTCGGATGCGATTTAAGTCGTGAGGATGCGGATAACGTTTTGTTTATCCACGCAGGTTTCTAATTAACCCCTCCCCTCTCCACTCATGATACCGCACCAACACCGGTGATCACGCAGCATTATCAGCCAACATTCACACACACACACACACACACAGTAATACTGCTTGCTGGTCATTATCATAGCCTCCGCTCGAGTTACCGCTCTAGCTGGCTGTGCGTTATATGAGTTGTGTCTATCCTCTCATGTCAAGCGTCAGCAAGCAAACCAGCCACCGGAAATGTAAAACTAATGTTGAGACTACTGTGCTTGGCTGCGAAGCAATAGATGTTCCCAGTGCTTTTTATCATTTTAAATGATCTAGTCGACTTTGACGTTACGTTACGGTGATGTCACGAAATGTGCCGAGAATGTACTGAGGTGTGTGACGTCATAATACCGCTTGGTGCATGTGTACTGAGTTCACTGGTGAGCTCGGGAGTTTCGAGACGGCAATGACACGATGAGCGTGACGTCATCCACCCAGCTCCCTTCTTTCACCGCGCGCTCCAGCTCCCTCATGACTTGTAACTTTCTAGCGTTCTGATTGTTTCTTGATCATCTAACATGTCAAGAGTCTTTGTCTTCGAGCGAAGCGAGAAGCCTCCAGCCTTTCAGCAGTTTTCAGCATTTGTTGCATTTAAAAAGATATAAAGTCCAGTCTTTCAGAATGACTGTCCCTTTTTTTTCCAGGGGTAACGCGGGGGTACGCGTACCCCTTAAACATTTAAAAACTATGTAAGAAAATATATTAGTACATTTTTTGTCTAGTCCGGCAAATATAACTTCCGACTTGAAAGTTTATCGATCAGCTGGCGTCAACGCGCTGTTCACAACAGCTAGAAGAGATTTCGATTCAAATCGATCTATCGAATCAGTTTCTTTAGGTCGGCAACTTGACACTCCGTTCTTATAAACACGCAAGATAGTGTTTGGAGGAGGGGTAGGTTGTTACTTTTGTGCGTGTGGTTA
This sequence comes from Meconema thalassinum, assembly GCA_946902985.2. Lineage (NCBI taxonomy): Eukaryota > Metazoa > Arthropoda > Insecta > Orthoptera > Tettigoniidae > Meconema > Meconema thalassinum. Next base: position 335,463,677 of record OX336391.1, on the reverse strand, counting down.
ATTTTGGTTGGTTGGTTGGTTCTTAAGTTTAGGGGCTGCGACAACGCGGTCATGTAGCCCCGTGTACTTAGGGTGTGTGTGTAGTAGAATCTGTCTGATAACCGGTGTTAATTGTGATGACTAGGGCTCGTATTCGAGCATATTTTCATATTTTTTTTCCTGAATAGTACACATTGAAAGAAGCCTTTCGGTGGTATTTTCACCTCTCTGGGACCAACAGAATTGAAATTTATCGAGCACATAAATGCATAAAACCGCGGTTTTCAGAATAGATGCATATAAATGCATATTCTTGTGGTTTTCGTCTAAATAGTTTGTTTTTCTTCGAATTCTCCCCCGAATTCGGGCCCTGAAAATCCTTAAGGTTCGAAAACAGAAATAATTATTGAAAAGCCTATCTGGTGCGAATAATAAAACCGCAGGCTTTTAACCTTTTGTGAGGTCGTTCTCGTCATTGAAACTTTTATTGGCTGATTTAAGAAAATCATTCAAAAATGAAAACATAGAAAATTTCTTGTTGTACAGACCAATGCAGATCTACTTCATTGACTCGCCTATTTCTGAACAGTTTGTAAATGAACTTTTAAACTGTATTTTTATAAGAGCACTTCTCTTATATATACTTGTAAAACTTGAATGTGAGTATATTGCAGTGTATCACACATACAATTAGAAAATAAAGCTCGTATTAAAGGTATGTTATTGGTTTTTTCGTTTCACTTTCCTTTCTATAGTTTTTAACGGTGTTTTTCGAGCATATTCTGCATATTTAACCACATATAATGGGGGTTTCGAGCATATCTATCGAGCATATAATGGGTTTATAATGGTTTTTTCGAGCATATAATGGGTTTTTCGAGCATATCTATCGAGCATAAAACACAGGGGTTTCGAGCATATCTGGAGATTTTATCGAGCATATCGATCCGAGCCCTAGTGATGACTGTATTAGTGTGTGTTATCTGTTTTTTAATTCAAGTAAGGACTGCAGACTTTTGAATTTTTCAAATAGTTCCTACTTTTGCCGCCAAACACCACCATCAACGACTACTAGTTCAGAACTTAGCTACCAGACGCCACCGCAGTTTGCTCTTGGCAACGAACGTAGGAACCTAAGAGCGTTGTTTACATTCTTAACCTATACAATTTAGCTTCACACAGGAGTAATTAGTGGAAGGTTCTTTAACATGCCATAAATCTATGACATGGGACCGCCGGCTTTACTTCCCCTCCGAAGGAACGCATACTGAGGGATTTTTAACGCTCTTAAAAATCCAATGACTTCGGCCGGATTTGAACCCGCGATCTTGGGCATAGAAGCTCAGCGGTTAGTTTCGAAGAACATAAAACTATCTAACATCCACTCAGGCATCAAAATGGTGAAATGATTCGAATACAAACAATGACCGGACTTTGCAAAATGGCGAAAATTGCAAGATCGTGATGTTCTGTCGACTACAGCTGAAAGTACCCCTTAATTGCATTTAGAAAAGAAAGTACTGTATGTTCCATAGTTCGAGGAAGATAGTTACATCTAGCGCGAGGATTGCATGTACTGTAAAAGCACATTTGAAACGGCTCAATGGAATCCATACAAACACGGTACTCAACGATTTTATGAGGAAACAATATTCATACTTAGCAGCGTAGCAAAGCGTGTTTAGTCACGCTTCATTACTATAATGGGGAGCTGAAAGTCCGGAGATCCGGGATTTGAATCTCGGCACTGAATGAGATTTCCCACTAGTTTTCACACCCACACACACTTCAGGTAAATGCTGGGAGACAACTACCCCAATCCGTGATGATGATGATGATGATGATGATATTTCATTTAGATGCATAATGCATCGTGGTCATTAGGTCCATGTGCTTGTGCGTGAGTGAAAAATGGCCTCGATCCACTCTGCCATCAAAACATTTTTGTCATTCAAGACCACCTCGTGGTGTAGCGGCTAGTATTCGTGGCTGTCGCTCCGGAGGTCCAATTTCGATTTCCGGCTCTGCCAAGAAATGTAATTCTAGTCTGAGGGCTTTAGTTTACTGTAACTTACTGGTAGGTGTTGTTATCTCATTTGAGGGACTTGGTCATCGTGGTCATTTAGCCCCGTGTACATTGGTGTGTGTGTAGAATCGTGTCTGATAACCCGTGTTATTTTGATGACTGTGTCATTGTGTGCATTTGCAATTCAGGGGAGGATTGGGAAGAAAGCGGCCGTTGCCTTAAGTTAAGTACCATCCCAGCATTATTAAAGTGTAGAAGTGAGGATCACCACTTTCAGGATGGGTAAGGTGAAAATAGAACCCACCCATTCTCAGTTTTGCCTCACGAGGCTGAGTGCACCCCGTTTCAGCCCTCATACCAAAATTATATTTCTTGGCAGAGCCGGGAATCGAACCCAGGCCTCCGCGGTGACAGCCAAGAGTGTTAGGCACTACGCAACGAGGCATACTTGAAATCAGGTATTATATCGGCATTTGTCCAGAGGGAGTGTGGAAAAGCACGCTGTTAGTGCGGATATTCGAATCCCCGATCTCCGAACTTGATGCAGCCCCCCCCCCCCCCCCTCATGGTCGTGGTGAGCGATTTAACACGCACGGCTACGCCTGGTGATCCACTCGGTGGGAAGGTTGTTGTTTTTGTTGATTCGTTTGAGGGTCTTGGACATCGTCGTCGTTTAGCCTTGTGTACAATTGGTGTATCGAGAAAATTTTCTGATAACCTGTGTTATTGTTGTGACTATTAGTATTTGTAGATCAGGTGAGGATATGGAAGGGTTGGCCGTGGCCAAAAGTTAGAAACCATCCCGGCATTTGCTGAAGTAGGAATGAGAAACTACAGAAAAGACACTATGACTGAGATGGAAATTAAACCCACTCCTCAGTTTTGCCTCACGAGGTTGAGTGTATCCCATTTCTGACTTCAGACCGGGATTAAATAGCAGAGTCGGGATTCAAACCTGGACCTGAGGGGTGACAGTCAAGAATACTAAGCGCTACATCGCGAGGTGGTTGGCGATAGGAAGAAGGATCAAGGTTACATCGATACGAGCGTGGGCCTCCAGCTATTAAAACAACTCAGTCACGCTTGAGGAATTTGTCGCCGGCAGCATTAAAATAATGTGTCGCCCTAGATTCACTAAAAATGAGGCTACGCGGAAGATGGTAGAAAGTGAAATGAATAAGCTTCTTGTTGATGATTTATTTAGAGGCTTTGCGACACCTGTGTACTGGGGATGTGTGTGGAACATGTCTGATAACCTGTCTTATTGTGATGGCTGTATTAGTATGGTGTAGCGGCTAGCATTCTTGGCTATCGCCCTGGAGGACCGGGTTAGATTTCTGGCTCTGCCAAGAAATCTAATTCTGGTCTGAGTTCTGGAAAGGAATAAACTTCGCCTAGTGAGGCAAAACTGAGAAGAGGTGGGTTCGATTACCATCTCAGCCATCCTGGAAGTAGATTTCCGTGGTTCCCCTCCCCTATTCCAGGCAAATGCCGGGATAGTTTTCAACTTAATGCCATGGCCGCCTCCTTCCCAATCCTTACCAGATTTACAAATACTCACAATACTACTACTACTACATACCACAATAACACTGGTTATTAAACAGTTCTACACACACCCAAGTACGAGGGGCTAAATCATCACGATATCTAAGCTCCCCAAATAAAACGCCAGTAACAACAACGATTTGGGTAGAAGGCAGCTATGACCTGAAGTTAGGTCCCATCCCGGCATTTGCCTGGAGAAGGAGAGGGGAGACCACGGGCAACCACTTCCAAGATGGCTGGGGTAGGAATCGAACCCGCCTTTTCTCAGTGTTGCCTCACGAGTTTGAGTGTACCCTGTTCCAACCTTCAGACCAGAATTGAATATATTGACATAGCCGGAAATCGGCTTACGGTGGTCTCATTGCCATTCTTCAAACCATTTACAAATATGGGTATACACACATCTAATTAACAGGGGTTATCACACGAATTATATACACATCCAAGTTCATGGGGCTTATGATCACAATTACTATACCTCTTAATGAAACATGATTATGTACCGTATACCAGATATGATTGCATTGGTAAGTTCGAATGTTCATTCAACTGATTATTATCTCGTTAGTGAGAAGGTTCACTGCGTATAGGTCTAATCTTATTATTATAATACGCTAAGGTGTGTGTTTCACAAAACTCAAGCTCCTAAACCAGAGGGAGTTAGAAGGTGTGGTTTGTACCAAAATCTTCCAAATCGTCTCAATAATACAGGAAATATTTGCATTTCTTGATAAGTCAACAGGAATATATTTATTTGTATATAGGCCTAAAGTGCTTTTAAACAAATAAACAAGACGATAGCGCCTGGCAGAACTATGTCGCGTATAGCCCGCATAGCACTAGAGACGAGCGGGTAGTCTGACACATGGGCACACACAACCCATTATGCGAGAGTTCTCGCACGCGTCCGCTAGTATAAATTATTTTTGCTAAAAAAAGAGCGAATCAAATTGAATTTGGACGAACAGCCGTTTGTATAGCACCTATGTTCTTTGTGGCCAATTCCAAGGACATGAGCAATTAGCAAACCACCTGTCTCCAAGGGAAGTAGGCCTACGTTATATTCCATCAGATAACTACAGCTTTGATGACTCATTGAGAGGAGGGTAGCAAGCGATCGTTACACCAAGTTCGTTATAATCAATCTGCACAGCACAGCCCATTCTCTGTCACTTAAAATAACAGACACAAATTTAAGGTTTACACTTGATCCTTTAACGGACTGGCTGTGCGGCGCAGCGGTAAGATTCTCGCCTGCTGTGCCCTTGGTTGCGGCATCGAATCCAGGACAGTTATTAGGCTTAAATGCGAGAGATCCGTTGTCCATCTCTATATCTAGGTTCCAGAATCTTTCTTTCTTTTCCAGTTGTTCCAGCAGTCAATCCGCCTCGTTGGGTAGTGGCTAGCATTCTTTTCTGTCACCGCGAAGGCCCGGTTTAATTCCCGGCTCTGACAAGATATTTAATTCTGATCTGAAGTCTGGAACGGGGTCCACTCAGCCTCGTAGGGCAAAACTGAGAAGAAGCGGGCTCGATTCCTACCTCAGCCAGGGGCAGATGACCTCGTAGTTCCGCCCCTTAAAACAACAACAACAATAACTAACTAACTAACTAACTAACTAACTACCTCAGCCATCCTGGAAGTGGTTTCCCGTTGTTTCTCCACTACTACTCTAAGAAAATGCTGGGATGGTACCTAACGTAAGGCCATGACCACTTAGTACTCAGAATCTTACCTCAATTACAAATACACATACTAATACAGACATCACAGTAACACAGATTAGCAGACAAATCCACACACGCCCAAGTAAACAGGGCTACATGACCACGATGTCACAAAAACCCTAAAGAATCAACAACAACAACAACAACTGTTACAGCAATCCTCTGCTTGTTAAATCCAAGGTCTCAGCAGCGTGACGTCCTTCTGAATGATCGCAGTGTTACACATGCTACTACAGACACCACCGAAAAATAGGTTATCAGATAAATTTAACACATTCCAATTTAAAGGACTGATATCGTATGACATGCTTTGGCATGTCAAAGAACCCATTTGATTTCAGTAGGCCGTGTTCATAATGGCAAAATTAATCTCGGGAGTTTCCGCCAACACAAAGTTCCCAATTTCTCTACTAGAAAGCGCTATAGTGTTCAAGGAGTTTAGATATCTAACCTCCTTGACTTTCATAGTGATTCAAGGAACAACGAAATTCGACATGCAAGCTACCCTCTGGGTGTCAATTACAAAGCTTGCACCTGGCATCCGAGGCCTTACCATATTATTATTATACCTGTATTCTCAAACATAGATGTTATAGCCTAAGTGTAATGGATCTGATGATGATCGAAACTGGTCATCCTAGTGTATTTATTAATCTCATGTAATTCATTTCAGGATTAGGGCATAACCCAGCTCTTTTTGGGTACATTCGTGTTGACCGACTGAAAAGCACGAAACTTTTGTCCTCTAATACGAATTAATAACAACTCGCTACATTACCCATGGTTAAATACAAGGCATTCTGTGCGTCCCATGCGCTCTGTTCAGTACATAAAACTGGCGAAATATCGACAGATATTTATGAATATTTATGTTCGAACATAAAATAGTTATAATAATTATCGTCGAACATAAACAGTCGTATGCAACTCGCCTATAATGGTAATTAAGACACTCGTATGGAAATTATAAAACACGCATACTCGTGTCTTAATTATTGCCATTATAGGATCGTTGCATTATGTACTATTCTCAATGTAATTGTGTTGGTGGAGACATAGATCGTGTATCAAAATATAGACTATTTATTAGGTTACACATCACATGGAAAATCCTTTTAATGGCCGGGGATTTTTTAATGGAAAAGAGCAGTAGGATATGAAAATATGTTATTTAGTTCTTCACGGAACAACTTGTTAAGAGTTAATTTTCTCCATAGTATGTGAGTTAACTGGCACGACTGTGGAAGTCGTATTTTACCAGAAAAGATTCTAACTGTGGATATGGACTACTTGTAGTCCCCTGTTTTGCAACTGAAACTGGACATAAGATAGCCGTCCAGTTGTATGTACGGAAGCCGCTCGCTGGCCGGAAAAGACTGCATGCTCCAGTCCTCCCGAACTTGTAGAGCGGAACTCCATCCTCGAGGTTTCGCAAGGAACATGTTCCTTTTAAACCACAGCAGTATGAACTAACAGCTTCCTTGGGCATTAGGAGTAAAACCTGCGTCTCATTAGGATAAAGCCATGCGGATATAGTTCTCATGGCTGTGCGGATAGTGGATAAGCTGCGGATAATGTTTGGAGTAAATTTGCGGATAGTTGTTAGAATACAATCCGAAGTTGCTGAATACCATTGCTACGAAGTTGCTGAATATCATTACTAGGACTCAAATGTTCATGACATATCATACTTTTTCCGTTACGTCTTTTCCATGACAAATGTAAAATGCTGATTTAAGCTAATCTCATTCATATTTTGTCATTAACACTCTGAACTGAAAAGGGTTGTATAATATTCATTTTAAACATAACACACGACACACAAAGCTTAGGGGAACGACTTTCTCCTCAAATATCTAAATGTGTTGCTTTAATACTTTATGCTTTATGTAATACATTAAAAATATTATTATTTTATGCCAGTAGATTCGGATACCAAGCGTGCGGATGCGGGGCGGATGCGGATAACAGTCGTGCGGATGCGGATACCAAAAGTGCGGATGTGGGGCGGATGTGGATAAACGTATCGTTTATCCGCGCAGAGCTCTACTTAGCCTATAGATACTATAAGTAAAAAGGAAGACTATTTGAAGTTTAAATGCTCTTCAGTCGGTCAACATGATTGTACCCAAATTGTAATGGGTGTTATTTCTAAGCCGGCCCCGTGGTGTTGGGGTACCGCACCTGTCACTCACCCGGAGGCCCCGTTTCGATTCCCGCCTCCGCCAGGGAATTTAGAAACTGACGTGAGGGCAGGAACGGGGTGCACTCACACTCGTGAGGGCAATTAAGTAGCTGGCAGACAGAAAGGCAGCGCTCCGGTCAAGAAAACCAAGATTTACGGCCGAGGGGAACCGATGCACTGACTACGCGTCACCCCAATATCTGCAGGCCTGATAGATAGACAGCGGTCTCTTGGTAGGCCTAGGGCTATAGTGCCAGTTTTTTTTTTTTTATAAATTTAAAGTCTATTCGCCGAGTCGAGACAGTGCCCCTGGTTACTCGGACAAGGAATACGCCCAGTTCACGTCATCGGTTCTGCCGGACAGGGTTAGCCAAGAAGCTCCGAGATCATTAGTCATGCCGTAGCCCTAGAAAAGACAAGACTTGCTGTACTGTATACTGTTGCCTGTCATAAGCAGTTAAGAACTAATTAATTAAATAAATAACTACACAAACGAACAATAAATAAACCACGCTGTAGCATGTAACCGATAAGTCAGCCCGCTTCACATGTAGGCTATACACAGCACTAAAGTTGGCGTACGTTCAGCAGGCACAGCTCTATGCACCCCTAGCCGGCAGCCCTGCGATCACGTGTGTTTACTTCCACTATCTCGACTCAGCGAACAGACTTAAAATAATAATAATAATAATCTGGACTGCTAATGAGGTGAACGCAATCCAGAATGGTCGCAATCAGGAAGACACCAGGTTGATAAAGTCTGTTCGCCGAGTCGAGATAGTGCGCGTAAATACTTGCAGGTGGTCACTTGACTGCCTGGACAGGGAAACACGCCCAGTTACGTCCTCGGCTCTGCCGGACAGGGGTAGCCAAGAAGCTCCTAGATAATTAGTCATGCTGTAGCCCTAGAAAAGACAAGACTTGCTGCACTGTATACTGTTGCCTGTCATAAGCAGTTAAGAACTTATTAATTAATTAAATAAATACATAAACGAACAATAAATAAACCGCGCTGTAGCATGTAACCGATAAGTCAGCCCGCTTCACATGTAGGCTCTACACAGCACTGAAGATGGCGTACGTTCAATAGCACAGCTCTATGCACCCCTTGCGGGCAGTCCTGCAATCACGTGTGATTACTTCCACTATCTCGACTCAGCGAACAGACTTTAGTTATTTCCTTAACCTGAAGGAACCACGGTGTCTGGTCAGGCAAAGGAAACACTTAAAAGGGCTTGCAACACAATAAGGAAGGTTCATGTTATAGATTCATTTAAGACAATTCGAACTAACAGCTTAATTGGACATCAGGAGTAAACCTGCGTCTCTTATACATACTAAACGTTAAAAGGAATACTACTTGAAGTTTAAATGCTTTTCAGTCGGTCAACACGATTGTACCCAAATAGTAATGGGTGTTATTACCTAAACCTTGTACCCGCAAGCACCACGGTGCTCTACAAATGAAATTTAGTGCTCTCGCCATACGAGCCAATAAGGGCTCGCGAACATAAGCTCTCCACAGTTCATTCTTCAACTCAAATTCTGTTGCACAAACCGGAATAATACAGTAGTGTTTTCATTACAAGTTCTGACAGTCAGAAATGTCATCATTTTGTGAAATAGTATTCCTAATGTATAGTAAAACCAAGTAGTTCCGTGAGGAACTATACAGCCTATTGTCATATATCCTACTTGTGTTAATTGCCACTATCAACATACAAAATTTCAGTTTGATTGCTGTAATAGATTCGTAGATATTGAGAACCGACTAAATATTTCGGATGGTCGCCATGTTGGGTTTTATATATGTAGGTCCTAGAGTTATGTACTGTTACATGAAGATTATTGTGTACGTGTAGCATTCAAACTTCAATCGCATGATTAGGACACAAGAAGTAAAACCGAGATTTAAAAATTTCGCACAGCTGCCATCTTGTGGTTATGGAAACAATTGAAATAAATTGGATGCCAGTGGATTAACATTCGTACAAGTATTTACTGTACCAAGTTTCACTGCACTCGGATGGTTAAATTGCGAGAAACGTCCATGTGAATAATAATACTTCGTGTCGCCGCCATGTTGGATTTGTGATCACCAGGTTACTTAAAGTCCTATAGGTGAACTTAAGTTCATATCCCCTATGAACATAAAAAATTCAGTTTGATTGCCATAATAGATTCGTAGATACAGTATTCAGAGCCGTCTAAATATTTCGGATGGTCGCCATGTTGGATTGTTAAATGTATAGGCCATAGAGTCATGTACCATTAAAGGAAAAATATTGCGTAGGTTCATTACTCAAACTTTCACTTCGATCGCATGATTACGACACAAGAAATAAAAACTTAATTTTAAAATTCGCACAACCGCCATCTTGAGTTAATGTAAACAATTGAACTAAATTAGATACCAGTGCATTACAATGTGTATAAACATTTCCTGTACCGGATTTCATTGCGTTTGGAACATTAAATCGTGAGAAAGGTCTATTTAAAACTTTCAAATTCGCTTGGCCGCCATGTTCGTTTTGTAGTTAACTGGTCTTCGAAAGTCTTATAGATGAACTTCCAGTAGTGCCCTTTATCTCCGTACAAAATTTCTGGGTGATACCGCTAATAGTTTCGGAGATATAGAATGCCGGTGAAATATTTTGCACAGCCGCCACCATGTGGTTATGAAAACAATTGAACGAAGTTAAATGTCGGTGCATTACAATGTATATAGACATATACTGTACCAAGTTTTATTGCGTTTCGTTGGTTAAATCGCGTGAAACGTCTATTTAAATGTCGCGAATTCGCGTGGTTGGTGTTGTAGTTACCAGTGTTTCAAAGGTCACATACGTGAACTTCTAGCAGTTCCCTTTATCACCGTAATAAATTCCAGGGTGATATCGGGAATAGTTTCGGAGCTATTGAATGCTGGTGAAATATTTCGCACAGCCGCCATGTTGGGTTGGTGAGATGTAACAAAATTTGAAGGCCACGGTCGGGGTCGCCCGGAATAGTGCTATGAACTTACCGAGTTTCATTGAAATCGCTCCAGCCATTAAGAAGTTATTAGGGACACACACACACACACCTCTCTCACACACACACGGACAAAAGGTGATCTCATAAGCCTATTTTTTCAAAATTGAAAATAGGCTAATAAATAGACATCCCTCTTTTATGAGCAGGACCAGCACAAAATATGCTGTTTCGATTCGACAGTCCACACGTAAATTTATCTTACCTGGATGAGTCATGAAAACAGTTGCAGCATGCCGGGTGAGTGGAGAATCGCTGGATATTTCAGTACTTCTGAGGGAGAGAGAGAGAGAGATAGGAAAAGAAAAGAGGAGCAAGCTTGATGCTTTATTATTTATTATTTATTTATTTATTTATTTATTTATTTAAACGAAAATTCCCCTACAGGAGAGGGATTAAACTTGATAACATGATGTCATTTGGAGGTGTGTCTCCTCCGCTCCTGCCAAAATCTCTTCATTCGCGCGGAATGCTCCCTCTTCCCTCCATCCGTCCACTTTTTCCAGGTTGTCGTAATGATCTTGGTTCGAACTTAACATTCGCGATTTTCATCTGGCACTCAGTTCGTTCTTCGAAATTTTGTATACTGATAACTTGTAAGTCTCTCTGTACCTCTTTAAGCCATTCTGTGCCGCATTTGCTATGTGTTATGATACCAAGTAGTTTCTTGGGCAATCTGGAGGTGGCCATCTTGTGGATGTGAGTGTAAAATTTGGCTCTGCGTTTTCTAATTTCGTCTGTTATCGTAATGGTGTTTTGATGAGTTCAGTACTAGGTCTCTTCATCCAAATGCCGTTGCTTTATTATTATTATTATTATTATTATTATTATTTCAAGCCAGTAGTGGATATGAAACTGCTTTTAAAACAGGAACGGGCCTCGGAAAGGACAGATCTAAAGGAAACAGACCTGGCTATGGAAATGGACTACGAATTGGAACTTTGAATATAACTACATTGACGGGAAGAGTGGAGGAGATTGTGGATATGATGGAGAGGAGAAAACTGGACGTACTCGGACTGGCAGAGACCAGATGGAGAGGGGAAGGAAGAAAAGAACTGAGAAATGGCTTGCAGCTATACTGGATAGGAAATGAGGAGGGGAAGAGAAATGGAGTGGGAATGGTGGTGAGAGAAGGGCTGAGGGAGGAAGTAAAGAGGGTAAGTGATAGAATAATTAGAGCCAGAATCACTGTGAAAGGTAGAAACCTGGACATTCTACAAGTCTATGCACCACAGGTGGGATGCACAGAAGGCGAGAAGGACGAGTTTGAAGAGGAGTTGCAGAAGCAGTTAGTGGGGAGAGACCTGATAGTCATGGGAGACCTAAATGCCCATGTCGGAACTGATAGAAGAGGTTTTGAGGAAGTGATTGGTGGTGAAGGATGGGGAAACAGGAATAAGGAAGGAGAGAGATTGTTGGAACTGTGCAAGATAAATGGGCTAATGGTTGGAAACACATGGTACAAGAAGAGAGAGAGCCATAAAATTACTTGGTACAGCAGGGATTTGACTAGGAAATCAGTGGTGGACTACATTCTATGCGGGAAGGAGACAAAGAAGAGTATCACGGATATAAGGGTAATACCTTCAGAAGCCCTGGACAGTGACCACCGTCTGCTGGTCGCCAAGGTGAGAGGACTGAAGGAAAAGAGGAGAACTGAGAACCAAGAAAAAAGAATAAGGACATGGAAGCTGAAGGAGGATGGAAATAAGGAGAAGTTCCAGATATTAGTGAGGAACAAATTACCGAAGGATGATCCGAAAACAGGTGAAGAAGAATGGAATAGGTTCAAGGACGTGTTGGTAGAAGCAGCGGAAGCCGTGTGTGGCAGAACTAGTGGAAAGAAAAGGTGGAAGGAAACACCATGGTGGAACCGCAGAACTAAGGAAGCAGTGAAAAAGAAAAATGAAGCATTCAGGAAATGGTTCCAACAGAGGACGGACAGAACAAGAGAAGAATACCAAGAGCGGAAGAAAGAAGCAGGAGAAGTAGTGAAGGAAGAGAAAAAGAAATGGCTGGAGAAATGGACAGAAATGATGGAGGAGGACTGTGATGGCAGTAAGAAAGTGTTGTATGGAATGATAAAGGCAAAGAGAAGAGATACAGGGGAAAATGTCAGAATGGTGGACAGGAATGGAAAGGAGGTCGAAAATATGGAAGAAGTAAAGGTTATCTGGAGAGAATACTTCAAGGAACTCCTAAATCCAACTAAAACCAGCGTAGTGGATATTGTGGAGGAAGACAGTGACCAAGACATTTCAGAGAAGGAACTGCCATGGAAAGAAGCGGAGGAAGCATTAAAGAAGATGAAAGGGGGAAAGGCACCGGGAATAGACGAAGTGAGTGTGGAGATGGTGAGAGCAGCAGGGATGATAGGAACACAGTGGCTCTTTCGAGTAATGAAAGTGATATGGAGGGAGAAGAAAATACCAGAGGACTGGAAAAGAGGGATAATAATACCCATATTTAAAAAGGGAAGTAGGAAGGAATGCAAGAACTACAGGGGAATTACACTCATGTGCCACTGCGCCAAAATATTTGAGAAGGTACTGGAGAGAAGAATTCGGACGGAAGTTGAAGATGGGCTGAGGGAAGAACAGTATGGATTCAGGCCAGGAAGGTCAACAATTGAACTTATCTTTGCAGTAAGACAGCTACAAGAACACCATTATTAATATGGGAAAGATCTGGTGATGACCTTCTTGGATATTGAGAAAGCATATGATAGTATTAATAGAAACAAGGTATGGGAAGCAATGATAGCAAAAGCAGTGAACAAGGAGACAGTGGCAAGAGTGATAGCAATGTACGAGGGAAGCAAAAGCTGTGTAAAGGTGGGAAGAGAGAGAACGGAATGGTTTCAACTGGAGAGTGGTCTGAAACAGGGAAGTGCCCTCTCACCCCTGTTATTTATAGTGGTGATGGATGAAATCATACGAAAAGTGGTAAATAGCATTGGGGAAAGGAAAATGAAGGCAATGTTGTTTGCTGATGACCTTCTGGTATGGGGAGAGGATGAGAAAGAAGTACAAGAGCAATTAGATGAGTGGGAGAAGGTAGTGTTATCATATGGGATGAAGTTCTCAGCACAAAAGAGTGAAGTGGTCATCACAACGAGGAAGAAGAACAGACTGGATATGGGCATAACACTTGGAGGACAGCAGTTGCAGAAAGTAGAATGCTTCAAGTACTTGGGAAGCATAATTGAAGAAAAGGGAGGCAATAGGATGGAAATAAATGAAAGGGGAAGGTGTGCAGATGGATTTTTCAAGAGTGTTAGGGGGATGTTATGGAATAAAGATGTACCACAAAAATGTAAAGGAATCATCTACAAGACCTACTTTGTGCCAATTTTGACATATGGTTTAGAAACATGGGTGATGAAGGAAAGGGACAAGAATAAAATAGGAGCAGTGGAGATGAAGTTCCAGAGGAGTAGGGTAGGAGTGACAAGAATGGACAGAGTAAGGAATGAGAGAGTCAGAGAGATGGTAAGAGAGGAACCATTGCAAAATAGAATAGAGCGATCTAGGCTACAATGGTATGGACATGTGAGGAGGATGCAAGAGGAGAGGATACCGAAGAAGATGTTTGGAATGGAAATGACTGGAAGGAGGCCAAGGGGAAGACCAAGGGAAAGAAGGACAAAAGGAGTTAAGAAGAGTGTGGAGGAAAGAGGAGTGTGCTGGGACACAGTAAATGACGAGAGATGGTGGATGGACAGGAAACGATGGAGAGACTTATGTTCCAAGCAGACCCGACCAGCGGTTGGAAACTGCTCAAGATGATGATGATTAGGAATATTCTACAATACAGTAGTTTTCCTTCAACCAAAAAATACTCTACTCCTCCACAAATTTCAGTCTTCAGCATCTTCAGCATCTTGCCACCCTGTAAACATAAACCTTCTAGGGGCCGATAACCTAGATGTTAGGCCCCTTAAAACACATCATCATCATCATCATCATAAACCTTCCTGTCCTGACCTCAGACTGTGTAGGGTGGGGATAGGTTTATCGACTAGATTTGCCAGCATACAGACCGGCCAAGAACTATAACGCGCGTTCTATACCTAACGTAAGGCCACGGCCGCTTTCCAACCACATCCTACATTGATTACAAATAAACACACTAGTACAGACATCACAGTGACACAGGTTATCAGACAACTTCTACACACGGGGCTACGTGACCACGATGTAACAAAATCCTTAATGAATCTACAACAACAACAACAATAACAGCGAGGAACGAGCCTACGCTGGTAGCTATTCCGCCCAGTGAACTGGTCGTAAATGCTATATCAGATGTGCAACGTAATTGCGTTACACAGGTAATGACATGCATCGTACGCTATCTGCACTTGAACTTGCTGGTCAGGTCGTTCCTGCTTTCTCAAATGACCTACATCTATCATCTACTGTAAGTCCAATTTGAAGTAAATGTCTGTGACGGTTTCACATGATTCACATCGGTTTAAGTCGGTATGTGTGGAACTCGTGTTGTAACTTCCAGTTGTATGCATATGGATTTCGGCATATTATTCACACTAAGCAGTAGGCTACGTACAGGTTGATTTAAAAGAAAATACCCGTCCTACAGTATCATTCCTTGCCACTTTTCCAAACAACAATCAATTATTAAAAAAGAAATATAAAAATGTCCTCCTTTTGGTGTAGAGGTTAGCATTCTTGCTTGTCACGTCGGAGATCTCTGTTCGATTTCCGGCTCTGCGAAGGAATTACAGTCTGGCTGAGGGCTAGAACGGGATACACTCAGTCTCATGAGATAAAATTGAGAAGAGTTGGGTTCGATTCCCACCTCAGCCTTCTTGGAAATGGTTTTAAGTGCATTCTACTCCAGGCAAATGCCGGAATGATACTTAACCTAAGGCAACGGCCGACTCCTTCCAAATACTCACCTGACTTACAAATACACACACTACTACAGACGACACAATAACACAGGTTATCAGGCAACTTTTGTCTTTCTTTCCCTCTCAACTATCTTGCAACCGTTAACACAAGAAGTGCATTATGAAGAATGCCAAGGATCTATCACTGCAAAACTGTTGTCATGGCACAAGTTTTTGTATGCCGCAGAGACCCTCCTGATGAACAGGAAAGGCAACGTGGATGACCTGGAGAAGGTCGAAAGGCGTATCTCTAGATTGCACCCAGATGGAACCTACCGACTAAAACCAAACTCCGAACTGCATCGACGGTTGGAAATGGCCAATACCAGCATATGAAGTAGGCGGCTGAAGAGGATCATCTCCTTTGTAAAAAAAGTCCTCTCGGCACGCCGGAAGGCGGAGGTAGATTTCACCGGACAAACTTGGGGATAGGCGAAAATAGGCAGAATATGCAGATTTTCGTAGAAGGATCAGACCTCATTTAATGCGAGAAGGTATTTTATAATTGGAGCTTAATTAACTTTGTTTTTCGTCATTTTATGCTTATTTTAAACATTTTATTGTCTTATGGGAACGGTAACCTTCTTGTCATTTGGGGTCCATTTTTATACTTGTGGTCACACTGTCCTTATGCTAGGTTTCGACACTGATGTGCAACTATGTAACGGTCTGTTACTTCTTCACGCAAAATTATATCTACCGCAGAGATTTTGGTTGGTTCCTCAGTTTAGGGGCTGCGACAACGCGGTCATGTAACCCCGTGTACTTTGGGATGGCTGTATTAGTCTGTAATTCAGGTAAGGACTGCAGACGGTCAATTTCAAGCAGTAGTTACTAATGTTGCTACCAGGTACTACCGTCAACGACACCTAGCTGTGAACTTGGCTACTAGATGCCACCGCAACCAGCAACTCGCAACGAACGTTGGAACTTCCCCTCCAAAGGAAAGCATACTGAGGGATTTTTGGCGCTCTTAGAAAATCCGACGAATTCGGCCGGCTTTGAACTCGCGACCTTGGGCATAAACATTCAGCATGCTACCAGTTACGTCACCGAAGCCGCTTCACACTTAGATGGAAATCTGAATCTGATCTCGTGCAAGTGCGTTATCTTGGCAACGTCTGATGGCTCATCCCTCATCAATTTAGTAGTGTTGCCATGGCAACCACTGATAGGTCTTGGCATTTTCTTATAATTCCGAAATTATTTTTCTCATCCCTTGGCATAATGGTGGGTTATATCAAAAATTCTTTCAGACAAAAGTTTTAGGTAATTATTATGGGAATATTGTCCATTTTGTACGGTTTTGATATTGTGCCTATTAAGAGAGATATGATTAATGTTTCCCGAAAAACCCACTTTTTCCCACCCCTTTGGTCAATGGTTGGTGCTATAAAAAAAACTCTTCAAACATACATTTTTGGGCTTTATCCGACACATAGTATGAATGTTGAACGGATTCGATATTTCACATATTAAGAGAGTTATAGCAGTATTTCACTTTTTCGAAAAAAAAGCCCCCCATTTTCACCCCCCAACGACCGATTTAGCCCAGTAACGAACTCGACCGAGATTTTATAGGTATACGTATTCGGTAAAAAATTCAAAGTGATTGGTACAAAATTACGGCAGTTATCGTGTCCACAATAAACTGATATACATATACATACATAAATTATATATAACTTTTGAACTGACGGTGGTTTTGGGGCCTGGGGATGTGAAACGCGAAGATATGTCGAAATTTTCCGGAAGTCGAAACATGGTACCCATTGCAATAGTTAGCTTTCTAACGAAATCTACCTCTGGTTGGTTCCTCAGTTTAGGGGCTGCGACAACGTGGTCATCTAACCCCGTGTACTTTGGGTGAGTGTAGAATCTGTCTGATACACGGTGTGAATTGTAATGGCTGTATTAGTCTTAATTCATGTAAGTACTGCAGACGGTCAATTTCAAGCAGTAGTTCCTAATGTTGCTACCAGGTACAACCGTCAACGACACCTAGCTGTGAACTTGGCTACTAGATGCCACCCCAACCATCAACTCGCAACGAACGTTGGAACTTCCCATCCAAAGGAAAGCATACTGAGGGATTCTAGTGCTCTTAAAAAATCCGACGACTTCGGCCGGCTTTGAAACCGCGACATTGGGCATAGACATTCAGCATGCTACCAGTTACGTCACCGAAGCCGCTTCCCACTTTATCAGGCGGCTTTGGTGGCGTAGTCGGTAACATGCTGAGCTTCTATGCCCAAGATACCGGGTTCAAACCCGGCCGAAGCCGTCGGATTTTTTAAGAGCGTTAAATATCCCTCAGTATGCCTTCCTTCGGAGGGGAAGTAAAGCCGGCGGTCCCATGTCATAGATTTATGGCATGTTAAAGATCCTTCCACTAATTGCACCTGTGTGAAGCTAAATTGGATAGGTTAAGAATGTATACAACGCTCTTAGGTTTCTATGTTCGTTGCCAAGAGCCGACTGCGGCGGCGTCTAGTAGCTCAGTTCTGAACTTGGCCTCGTAGTCGTTGACAGTGGCGCTTGGCGGCAAAAGTAGGAACTATCTGAAAAATTGTTAGTTGCAGTACTTAAATTAACAAACAGATAATACACACTAATACAGTCATCACAATTAACACCGGTTATCAGACAGATTCTACACACACCCAAAGTACACGGGGCTACATGACCGCGTTGTCGCAGCCCCTAAACTTAAGAACCAACCAACCAACCACTTAATCAGATGGAAATACTGAATCTGATCTCGTGCAAGTGCGTTGTCATGGCAACGTCTGATGGTCCATGCCTCATCAATTTAGTAGTGTTGCCATGGCAACCACTGATAGCTCTTGGCATTTTCTTATAATTCCGAAATCATTTTTCTCGTCCCTTGGCGTAATGGTGGGTCATATCAAAAATTCTTTCAGACAATAGTTTTAGGTAATTATTAGGGGAATATTGTCCATTTTGTACGGTTTTGATATTGTGCCTATTAAGAGAGATATGATTAATGTTTCCCGAAAAACCCACTTTTTTCCACCCCTTTGGTCAATGGCTGGTGCTATCAAAAATCTTATTTGACATAAATTTTTGGCACTTATCCGACACATATTATGAACTTTGAATGGATTCGATATTGCACGTATTAAGAGAGTTATAGCGAAATTTCACTTTTTCGAAAAAAGCCCCCCATTTTCACCCCCTTCGACCGATTTAGCCCAGTAACGAACTCGACCGAGATTTTATAGGTATACATCTTCGGTAAAAAATTCGAAGTAATTGGTGCAAAATTACGGCAGTTATCGTGTCCACAAGAAACTGATATACATATATATATATACATATATATATATATACATAAATTATATATAAACTTTTGAACTGACGGTGGTTTTGGGGTCTGGGGGATGTGAAACGCGAAGATATGTCGAAATTTTCCGGAAGTCGAAACATGGGACCCATTGCAATAGTTAGCTTTCTAATGAAATCTACCTAAAACTATAAGACTGGAAGCCTGTAGCTCAATCAAGCCCAAAAAGACTGATTCCCGTGGGATTTCTGGCCTTGGAGATTTAGAATTTTATCATGTTTGACCCCCCCCCCCCCCAGGGGCTAACATCTAGTGGGACGTGGGCTGGCGACCACGACACCCCAGCTGAGTCCGGCAATGCTTCCACTTACTTGTGCCGGGCTCCTCTCTGTTAGGTAGATTTCATTAGAAAGCTAACTATTGCAATGGGTCCCATGTTTCGACTTCCGGAAAATTTCGACATATCTTCGCGTTTCACATCCCCCAGACCCCAAAACCACCGTCAGTTCAAAAGTTTATATATAATTTATGTATATATATATATATGTATATATATATGTATATCAGTTTCTTGTGGACACGATAACTGCCGTAATTTTGCACCAATTACTTCGAATTTTTTACCGAAGATGTATACCTATAAAATCTCGGTCGAGTTCGTTACTGGGCTAAATCGGTCGAAGGGGGTGAAAATGGGGGGCTTTTTTCGAAAAAGTGAAATTTCGCTATAACTCTCTTAATACGTGAAATATCGAATCCATTCAAAGTTCATTATATGTGTCGGATAAGTGCCAAAAATTTATGTCAAATAAGTTTTTTGATAGCACCAACCATTGACCAAAGGGGTGGAAAAAAGTGTTTTTTTCGGGAAACATTAATCATATCTCTCTTAATAGGCACAATATCAAAACCGTACAAAATGGACAATATTCCCCTAATAATTACCTAAAACTTTTGTCTGAAAGAATTTTTGATATGACCCACCATTACGCCATGGGACGAGAAAAATGATTTCGGAATTATAAGAAAATGCTAAGAGCTATCAGTGGTTGCCATGGCAACACTACTAAATTGATGAGGCATGGGCCATCAGACGTTGCCATGACAACGCACTTGCACGAGATCAGATTCAGTATTTCCATCTGACTAAGTGGTTGGTTGGTTGGTTCTAAAGGTTAGGGGCTGCGACAACGCGGTCATGTAGCCCCGTGTACTTTGGGTGTGTGTAGAATCTGTCCGATAACCGGTGTTAATTGTGATGACTGTATTAGTGTGTGTTATCTGTTTGTTAATTTAAGTACTGCAACTAACAATTTTTCAGATAGTTCCTACTTTTGCCGCCAAGCGCCACTGTCAACGACTACGAGGCCAAGTTCAGAACTGAGCTACTAGACGCCGCCGCAGTCGGCTCTTGGCAACGAACATAGAAACCTAAGAGCGTTGCATACATTCTTAACCTATCCAATTTAGCTTCACACAGGTGCAATTAGTGGAAGGATCTTTAACATGCCATAAATCTATGACATGGGACCGCCGGCTTTACTTCCCCTCCGAAGGAAGGCATACTGAGGGATAGTTAACGCTCTTAAAAAATCCGACGGCTTCGGCCGGGTTTGAACCCGGTATCTTGGGCATAGAAGCTCAGCATGCTACCGACTACACCACCGAAGCCGCCTGACAAAGTGGGAAGCGGCTTCGGTGACGTAACTGGTAGCATGCTGAATGTCTATGCCCAATGTCGCGGTTTCAAAGCCGGCCGAAGTCGTCGGATTTTCTAAGAGCACTAGAATCCCTCAGTATGCTTTCCTTTGGAGGGGAAGTTCCAACGTTCGTTGCGAGTTGCTGGTTGGGGTGGCATCTAGTAGCCAAGTTCTCAGCTAGGTGTCGTTGACGGTAGTACCTGGTAGCAACATTCGGAACTACTGCTTGAAATTGGCCGTCTGCAGTACTTACATGAATTAAGACTAATACAGCCATTACAATTCACACCGTGTATCAGACAGATTCTACACTCACCCAAAGTACACGGGGTTAGATGACCGCGTTGTCGCAGCCCCTAAACTGAGGAACACACCAGAGGTAGATTTCATTAGAAAGCTAACTATTGCAATGGGTACCATGTTTCGACTTCCGGAAAATTTCGACATATCTTCGCGTTTCACATCCCCCAGACCCCAAAACCACCGTCAGTTCAAAAGTTATATATAATTTATGTATGTATATGTATATATGTATATCAGTTTATTGTGGACACGATAACTGCCGTAATTTTGCACCAATCACTTTGAATTTTTTACCGAATATGTATACCTATAACATCTCGGTCGAGTTCGTTACTGGGCTAAATCGGTCGAAGGGGGTGAAAATGGGGGGCTTTTTTTTCGAAAAAGTGAAATATTGCTATAACTCTCTTAATATGTGAAATATCAAATCCGTTCAACATTCATACTATGTGTCGGATAAAGCCCAAATATGTATGTTTGAAGAGTTTTTTTATAGCACCAACCATTGACCAAAGGGGTGGGAAAAAGTGGGTTTTTCGGGAAACATTAATCATATCTCTCTTAATAGGCACAATATCAAAACCGTACAAAATGGACAATATTCCCATAATAATTACCTAAACTTTTGTCTGAAAGAATTTTTGATATAACCCACCATTATGCCAAGGGATGAGAAAAATAATTTCGGAATTATAAGAAAATGCCAAGACCTATCAGTGGTTGCCATGGCAACACTACTAAATTGATGAGGGATGAGCCATCAGACGTTGCCAAGATAACGCACTTGCACGAGATCAGATTCAGATTTCCATCTAAGTGTGAAGCGGCTTCGATGACGTAACTGGTAGCATGCTGAATGTCTATGCCCAAGGTCGCGAGTTCAAAGCCGGCCGAAGTCGTCGGATTTTCTAAGAGCGCTAAAAATCCCTCAGTATGCTTTCCTTTGGAGGGGAAGTTCCAACGTTCGTTGCTAGTTGCTGGTTGCGGTGGCATCTAGTAGCCAAGTTCACAGCTAGGTGTCGTTGACGGTAGTACCTGGTAGCAACATTAGTAACTACTGCTTGAAATTGACCGTCTGCAGTCCTTACCTGAATTACAGACTAATACAGCCATCCCAAAGTACACGGGGTAACATGACCGCGTTGTCGCAGCCCCTAAACTGAGGAACCAACCAAAATCTCTGCGGTAGATATAATTTTGCGTGAAGAAGTAACAGACCGTTACATAGTTACACATCAGTGTCGAAACCTTGCATAAGGATAGTGTGACCACAAGTATAAAAATGGACCCCAAATGACAAGAAGGTTACTGTTCCCATAAGACAATAAAATGTTTAAAATAAGCATATAATGAAAAACAAAGTTAATTAAGCTCCAATTATAAAATACCTTCTCGCATTAAATGAGGTCTGATCCTTCTACGAAAATCTGCATATTCTGCCTATTTTCGCCTATCCCCAAGTTTGTCCGGTGAAATCTACCTCCGCCTTCCGGCGTGCCGAGAGGACTTTTTTTCTTTCCTGTCGACCCCTCTTGGTCAACTCTTGTTCTCTTCCGACCCCGACGGTATTAGGGTATCCGAGGCCTAGGGTAGTCTTTCACTTACCCGCCTTAATTGGCCCTTGTCTCATCTTTCCTGATACCCTCATTCTTCGAGGGGTCAGCCTTCTTTTTCTTTTCATGTTATCTCCTGCCTTCTGCACAAGGTCCTCAAGAAGGCAGGGTGTGTGTATTCCCACCACTTCTGGTGCACCCTGGATAGTATTACACCCTCAAGGGCTCACGGCTGGTGAGTTTGGGAGTTGGCGACCCCGAGGGATTCCTGAGCTGGATCCGTTTTGTCCCGTTTTTCCTCTAACCTTGGGGCGGGCCCTCTCCTCTTTCCCTTTCCTATCTGCCTTTCATGGCTCTCCTTCCTTCCAAGTCCCTCAATCCTCATTCTTCGAGTTGA
This sequence comes from Meconema thalassinum, assembly GCA_946902985.2. Lineage (NCBI taxonomy): Eukaryota > Metazoa > Arthropoda > Insecta > Orthoptera > Tettigoniidae > Meconema > Meconema thalassinum. The sequence continues at coordinate 335,441,001 of OX336391.1, read as the reverse complement.
GGGCATTTCTTTTCTTCCTGTCCTTTATTTACCTTATCCTTTATTTGTTTCCCATTTCTTCTTCTAGTATGTAAGTGTATAGTTAGTATTAGTTATAGTTTTCATTCTCATCTCATCTTTCACTATCACGCTAACCATTATGGGCCGATAACCCAGATGATAGGCCCCTTAAAACAACAATTATCATCATCATATTATCATGTTTGAGGATCTTGAACGTCCTCATAAATCTACTAATACGGGTCTGACATATTTAGGCACCCTCAAATGCCAATGGACTTGCCTGCATTCGAACCTATAATTTTGGACACAGGGGGCGGAACTGGATACACTGGATACAGAGCTGGTTAAATTAAAACGATTAGGCCTATTCTTTGCATGCTTTTTACAGATAGCGGCATCTACGCTCGCAAACGCGCAGCTTTAGGCCATTAGGCCAAGCTCTCTGCGGACTCGTTTGACGTGGGTTCGAGCCCCACCGTTGGCCGTCCTTGAAGCGGTTTTCCGTGGTATCCTCATTTTCAATATTCCACGCAAATGATGGGACGATAACTTCTGACAGGCCACGACTGCTTCCTTCCACATTCTTGCCCAGTTTTATTCATCGTCTTTCATTTCATCTCTCATTAACTCCCTTCATGCGGTTGGCGTCAGGAAGGGCATCCGGCCGGAAAAACGATCCGCCACATAGACTTTCATCGCATCTGATCTCCGACCGCGTTGAAAACGGGAATAATAAGAGGTAGAAATACATTCTTTACATGCCTCTTATATTTTAACGTACAGTACTTCAAATCAGGGTTGGGAATGTTACTTTTCTGAAGTGACTACTGTAAGTTAAAATTACCGTTACTCACCAAATATAGTAATGAAGTTACAGTTATTTTGTGGGGAAAATAACTGTTATACTAGCAATGTCAGCGTGCCATAACACCTCATTACTGTTACGTTACTTTTGTATGGAAATATAGTTGCTTTTCTTAATTTTACACTCTGACAACAATATGTGTTTACCAAAGGACACAGAATAGCAAATAAATAAATAATGCAACAAGCCTATAATGGCTATATTAAAGACATGAGTATGTTTATAAAACGAGCGAACCTAGTTTTATAATTACCATACGAGTGTCTTCATTACCACTATAGGCGAGTTGCATTCGACTGTTTATGTTCGACAATAATTATAACTTAATTGTATGTGCGAACATAAATATTCATAAATATCTGTCGAGATACCGCCAGTCGCATTTACTGAACAGAGCGCATCTGCTGGGTTTCTAATTGTTGACTGAACAGAGTGCATGCGTGAATCAAAGACCTTGGCAATGTCATGTTTCCAGCCTCCATGACGTTTTAGTGTCGTTATATCACCACCAGCATTCACTAAAATTGTCTCCGAACTCCTACGAAAGCAATGCCCTGTGTACAAGTTGGGGTTGGGGACATTAAGGTACAGTGCTATTTCTTTTCCCATATTCCCCAGTTTATTTATGCCAACATTTTGGACTGTGCACTTTCCATGTCAGTAATTCATAAAGAAGGTTGGAGTGTTGCAAACTTCTGGACGTAGATTCATAAATTTCTTGCATATTTCATAGTATTTTCCTGTTACTGTAAAGTTTTGTGCTGATTTTCTCTTTGTTTTTGTGATTCTAACTACAATGGTTGATCCGATATCCTTTACACGGTGGAGTAAGTTCAATGTTGTCACTTGTGTCCGACACGTTTAATTTTGGAAACATGTGCGTTGAGCGCAGGTGCGATGCAATCTTTACCTAATTAGTCGATCAGCTGTTTCGTAATGAAAATCTGGTGAAGAACTTGTATCATATAGAAACTTAAACTCTAATGAGCCTCATTAAGAAACAGTTTTCTGGCATACTAGCGGACCCGTGCGAAAACTCTCTCATAATGGGTTGTGTGCGCCCCATGTGTAGGCTACAGACTTCCCGCCCGTCTCTAGTGTTATACGGGATGGACGCGACACAGTTCTGGCAGGGGCTATCGTCTTGTTTATTTGTTTAAAAGCACTTTATAAACAAATAAATAATTTCCGTTGACTTTTCAAGAAATGCAAGATTTTTCCTGTACTATTGAGAAGATTTGGAATATTTTGGCACAAACCACACCTTCTAACTCCCTCTGGTTTAGCAGCTTGAGTTTTGTGAAACACACACCCTAGCGTATTATATAATGAGACAATATTTATATTTTATATTATTTATAAATATCATAAATAATAAATAAATAAATAAATAAATAAATATACCCCCCCCCCCCTCCCCACAGCAATCAATATTCTGCCGATAAATTGGATGAATTTAAAGTGGCTATAAACCATAGATTTAGGCCCCTTCACTGTGTACTCATGACATTTTCAAAAATATGAGCAGAATGTACATGTTGTTGTTGTTTGAGTCTTCACTCTTTTGACTGGTTTGATGCCGCTCTCCATGCCTCCCTGTCTTCAGCTAATCGTTTCATCTCTACATAGCTACCACACCCTACATCCAAAGCAATCTGTTTAACCTTGGTCTACCCCTACAGTTCTTGTCCTCAACCCTTCCTTCCATAACTAAGCTTGCTATTCCTATCTCTTCTGTTCATTAGCAGTCGCCAGAAACATCTCTCCTCTCGCACTCGTCTTAATACCCCTTCGTTTGTAACCCTATCTACCCAACTGATCTTCATCATTCTCCTGTAAAAGGGGCCGATAACCTAGATGTTAGGCCCCTTAAAACAATTATCATCATCATCATCATCATTCTCCTGTAACACCACATTTCAAATGCTTCAATTCTCCTCTTTTCTGCTGCACCAATAGTCCAAGTTTCACTTCCATAGAACGCCACGCTCCAGACAAAGGCTTTCAAAAATGACTTCCTAATACCTAAATCTATATTCGATGTCAACAGATTCCTTTTTTGTAGAAATGTTTTCCTTGCCTGAGCCAACCTACTTATTATCCTCTTTGCTTCGTCCATCACTGGTTATTTTGCTTCCTAAGTAACAGAAGTCTCCTACTTCCTTCAGCTTTTTACCTGCCAATTTGATGTCCATACAGGTTTCTGATTTATTTCGGCTGCATTCTAGTATTTTTGTTTTACATTTATTAATTTTCATCGTGTATTAATCCCGTAAGATGGAGTCCATACCATTCAAAAACTCATTCAAATCCTCAGGCGTGTCGGCCAAGATGACGATGTCATCAGCAAATCTCAGAGTTGAAATTATTTCTCCTTGAATCTTCACTCCCACTTTAAATTTTTCTCCAATTTCCTTCATTGCTTGTTCAATGTAAAGCAACCTTGAAAGTCATCACGTTCATTAAAATAGGTCTGTCCTTTTGAGCTTAAATTTACGTACTCCCCAGAAATGGAAATGGAGAGCTATCACTGTACTTATTCTCACAGTCTGCACCTGCGAGCTGCGGTTGTGACTATCTTGTTGGGGATCATATTCCCAATGCTCCCTATTCTTCCTCTACCTCCAGGGCTTCAACCGAAGTATCGCACCCGTTCTTCCTCTCTATGGTATCTTTCCTTTGCTCGCTGAACACTGTTTAGCCACAATCACAGTATACAAAGCGAATGTGGTTGACTTCTCAACTATCTATGTTTTTGAAAAATATAGAACTGAAAATGTTCAGGACCATCTTGCCTCGACCTGAAGACATTCTTAGTTTTATGCGTTTGCAAAGCAAAGCCATCTCCATACAGGCCATGGAGGCCCTGGGAGTAGTGAAAGGGAGAGCTTGCCACGGTGGGTGAGTGGTTATAGTGTCGGACTACCAACCCCAAGCTTGCAGGTTCGCTCCTGGCCATGATAAGTGATTTTTGAAAGGCGACAAAAATCACGATACTCTTGTCATACGATGTTGGCATGTTTAAGAACCCATTTGAATTCAGTAGGCCACGTTCATAATGGCAAAATTAATCGCGGGATTTTCCACCAACACAAAGTTCCTCATTTCTCTTAGATATCTAACCTCCTTGATATTCATAGCGCTCCAAGGAGCCTTAAATTAGACATGCAAGCTACCCTCTGGGTGTCAATTAACAAAGCTTGCACCCGGCATCCGAGGCCATATTATTATTATTATTATTATTATTATAGTGAAAGGAAGAGGCTTCAACTCTTTGCGACAACAGCACTAGATGGGATGGAGTTGTTAGCTCCATGCTCGGCCGTCTTTGCTCCCAGGAATTACCCTGGTGCTAATTTCTGGTGTAGGCTGAGTGAACCTCAGGGGTATTTGCGTTTCCGAAAGTGGTAGTTTTGTTTCTAATATCACTATCTGGGTGGGGATCGAACCCACTCCCTTCCGGATTGAAGCTCAGCGCCTCTACCAACTGCGCTACGCAGCCCCTTTTATGCTATTGCACTAACCCCTTTTTAAGAGAGATGATCACACAGGTTTATCAGGTGGCAAGTTATGTCTTTCAGAATGGCCATCTAAGATAAATTTCTCTCGTTTTCCTCAGTAACGACCAGTTGGCTTTTGAAACCTAGCTGGGCAGTCATGTTTACATTGTATGTCTGTTTGGAGCCAGGGCTTTCCCAGCTCGAGGCACCGCGTCGCCAACTCTCCACCATAGCCACTGAGAGCAAGCAAGCGAGATTGGACATAACTGCGTGCAACTGTGCAACACTGGAGACCTGAGAAGTGAACCGGCAGCCAGGACAGAACTCTAGACTCCACGTGGACTGACAGAGCAAACATGCTATTGGTCAAGAACCATGAGATATTTGTCAACAGCGAACAGTCATAAATATGACTATTGACGGCGCGTGGTACAGCGTAACGTTTGAGTTTGATGAATAAACGTACACAGTAATCCTCATCTAACTATGGCCTATATTATATTAAAATCCAACATGGCGACCATCCGATATATTTAGACGGTTCTCAATATCTATTAATCTATGACAGAAATCAAACTGAAATTTTGTATGTGTGTAGTGACTTAAAACATAAGTTCACCTATGAAACTATGGAACGTTCAATAACCCGGTGAGCACAATTCCAACATGGCAGCGACGCGAAATTTAAATATTCAAATGGACGTTTCTCGCGATTTAACCATCCGAGCGCAGTGAAACTTGGCACGGTATATGCATATATAAATTTTAATCCACTGGCATCAAATTCATTTAAATTATTTCCATGACCACTAGATGGCGGTCGAGCTTTTTGCATGTAGTGTCTAGCTCCATGAAGTTGAGTGGTCGTTTGCTTGATTTAAATGAATATAGAAAATGCGCGTACGAACTTGCTACTGGAAAACATTACAAATGATAGTTCGGTATAGATGTTAAGACAATATTAACAGTGATTCCTTCTTCGTAGCATGTCAAAAATTTACTCTCTATTTTTTGCCTACTTTCGATTTTTGCAAAAAAATTAAAGTAGACTTATGAGATCAACACAGGGCGAAAAATCGTGAGTCTGTCTGTGTGTATGTGTGTGTGTGTGTACTCTGAATGTCTGTCCCCCCTATCAATTCGAACACGGTGAAACCGAATTGAACGAAATTCGGTACAGAGGTAGCACTAGCAACATTTGCAACATTATACCTTTATGTATGAAAAATCTTTTGACCAAACTAGAAGGTCATCAACCCAATAATTTGAGGATGGCGGCCATGTTTGTGTGCAAATCGATTCCCCCTACCTATTCAAACACGGTGAAACCAAATTGAACGAAATTTGGTACAGAGGTAGCACTAGCAAAGGGCACCACTGTGTCATGTTTTATATCGCCGCTATCTTTACGGAAACGTAATGGTGGCCACCCAAATGTTAAAAGCTTATATCTAATTACGACCAACCTAATCATCTGATCTCTACTAAATTTTGCAACAATATACCTTTATGTAATAAGCATCTTTTGACCAAACGACAAGGTCATCAGCCCAACAGTTTGCAGATAGCGGCCATGTATGTGTGCAAATTGATTCACCATATCAATTCAAACACGGTGAAACCGAATTGAATTAAATTTTGTACAGAGGTAGCACTAGCAAAGGGCACCTCATATTCATGTTTAATATCCGTATAACACGTTGTATTTCAACAAGCTACTACAACCAACATTCAATTATACTCTTTGAAAAGGACAAAGAGTTATAGCAATACCCATGCATTTAGGAGAAAGTAGGCTATAATATGTTCTTTACTGAACATCTTGTTTTCTTATTGTATGAAAATTGTATTAGGCTATCGGCGTTATGTTAGCCGAGTAGGGAGTGTTGTGTTGAATATGGATGGTTCGAATTTTATTCATGCTTCCCTTATTTCTAAATGAGTTGTTATATATCTCTATATAGGCTACCTAATTGCATTTTTAGTAATAAGTACCTAGACATATTAATCTGGTGTTGTTAATATTAATCTGCCAGTTCATGGGAAATATAGAAGTAGATGAAACCACATGCTATGAGTACAAGACACGAATGACGAGGAGCAGGCACTGTATCCATCATCAATGCTGCCAAACTTTGAACAAAAGAATATAACATCGAATTGAATTTTCTCATTTTACAGAGCCAGATATTTCAATGATGCAACAGAACGTAATAAGCAGACGATGGATACGTGTTAACTGTTCTGTCATAGTACGCATATTTAAGCATTGACTACTTTCATAACAACTCGAGTACATGTACAGTACATGTTTTCAATTAAACATTCCACGAGACTAATGTTGAGAGAGAGAGCAAGAGTACTTACTCCTATGACCCTCTTAGTCGTAATGAAATTGCAATGCTTTCTCACCTTTGCATGTTAAATTACCTGCCAAAAGTCACCCAAGTAGTAAAACACCTTCACTACTCACGGATCTTCTTTCACATACCTCAGCTCAGCTCTGGGGTTTTAAGGGCAATTATTTAAGCCACAATGGATTACTAAGTGGAAGAAATTGCGGCGGTTCGTGTTTTGTATTCTCATACATTCTACTTGAACTAAATGAAAGAGGCACGAATAATACTTATAAATAAATAAATAAATATAGCCTAGATAATCCCATAAGGGCAAAGGCCTCCTGCGAACAGGGACGTGCTCTGGTTTAAACTCGTTAGGCGAGCAAGTCCTAAGGAGTTGTGTACAAGTTTTTACTCCACTTGCTACACTTCACTATAGTTCACTTCACTAACACTACATTTCACTTCGCTTTACGTGCGTTGTTTGGCTTGTTACAGGTTGCAGAAGTGTATATTTCATGTCGTAGGTGTGCTGTCTACCAGGATCTTTCATTGTTGAAGCTCTCCTTCTCTTCCCTTCTTATAGTTCCATACGTCTCCATTCTTGTCTCTCCCTTGCTATCCTCGTCCAGTGTTTGCCTGTCTTCCTTACGATTGAGTCATCCCAGCGGGTCCTCTGTCTACCCACATTCCTTCTTCCTGTCCTGGGGTCCCATACCGTTAGTTTGTGCGTCCATCGATCGTCTTTAATTCTGGCCACGTGGCCTCCCCACTTCCATTTTAGCCTGTCAGCTGTTGTCACGGCATCTTTCATGGCAGTTCTTCTTCTTATCTCCTCGTTTCGTAATCTGTCCCTCAAGGAAACTTAAAGGATCTTCCGTTCCATTTTGCGTTGACATACCCGGATTGTTTGCCTTTGCTTCTCTGTTAACGCCCAGGTTTGACAGCCGTATAGCAGTACCGGCATTACACACTTTTCTAGCACTTCTGACTTTAGACTTATTTTCTGGGATTTGTCCATCAATATAAATTTTAAGGACCAGATCTTCTTCTATGCTTGTCCAACTCGTCTCTTGATTTCCTTCTCCTGGGAGCAGTCAAATGACAGGTTTTGTCCAAGGTAGACGTATTCCTGTGTGTACGCTAGTGGTTTGCCATTGATGAGGATTTGTACTTCCAGTGAGTTGGTCATCAGTTTTGTTTTTAGGGGGTTCATAGATAAACCTACTTCTTTACTGACAGTGTCCAGGTCCGCTAGCATTTGTTCCAAGTCTGTTGCCGATTTTGCTAGCAGTGCAATATCGTCTGCGAACCGTAAGTGTGTCAGCCTTTCCCCGTTTATTACGATGCCGTATTTGTTGTCCCATTCCAACTTCCTAAATTGGTTCTCCAGTAGGCATGTGAACAACTTTGGTGAGAGGGGGTCGCCTTGTTTCACGCCTCTCTCTAAGTTGATGTTCGCACCCTCCCTCTCCGTTCTTACCCTCGCTTGGCAGCCTTCGTAGAGCTTTTCCAGTAGTCTGACATATCTCTTTTGTATGCCTTGGCTTCTCAATGCCTCTAGCACACAACTATGTTCCACAGAATCGAAGGCTTTGTTATAGTCTACGAATGCAATGTATAGTTCGAGTTTAAATTCCTGCGTTTTTTCCAAGAGCTGGTTCATTGCTTGCAGGTGGTCAATTGTGCTAAAGCCTGTCCTGAAACCGGCTTGTTCCACTGCTTGGTTTTCATCTAGTAGTTTAGACATCCTTCTAGTCATGATTTTCGTGAAAAGTTTGTAGAGACTGGCCATTAAACTGATTGGTCTGTAGTTATTAATGTCATCTTTAGCGCCTTTCTTGTGAAGCAGAACAATAACACTCTGTTTCCATTCTGTTGGAATTTCTTCTGTTTCAAGTATCATTTTGAATAGCCTTGTTATCACTTCTATGAGATCCTCACCACCCATTTTCAGATATTCGTTGTAGATGGCATCCTCTCCGGGGCATTTCTCGTTTTTCGCCTCCTTTATTGCTGCTCTGACTTCACTGGTCATGATGGGAGGAATTTCTTCGTCGTGTAGTGCCTCCAGCCCCTTATCACTTTGGTCTGAGTCTCTTCTCTGGTGTGTACTGGAGTACAGCTCTCTGTAATAATACTTAAATGTATCCAATTTCAAGAGAACGTTCAAGAGCATTCGTCACTGAGCAATATCGGCGTATTAATACCGTTATTAGACTATTACAGAAGATACATATTGTCACTAATCAAAACTAACCAAGGCCTTGCAAGGTAGCGAAGGATGTGAGTGTAAAACCTGTAGCCTATGCATGGTCCCTCGGTTTGGAAGGATACGAGAAGGAAACCCATAGAAATTTTCTTTTAGTCAATTTTACCCTCCAGGTTGGTGGTTCCCACGGACTCAGTGAGGGAACTCACCACTACCGCCTTTCCAGGTAGTGTCCTTGAGCTGGGAACACTTGGTCGGATGAGATACAACTGAGGAGGTGTGATCAGCACTTCGCCCAGGCGGCCTCACCTGCAAAGCGAACAGGGGCCTCATGAGGGATGGGAAGGGAAGATTGGGACGGATAGGCAAGGAAGAGGGAAGGAGGCGGCCGTGGCCTTACAGGAGTTACCATCCCGGCATTTACCCGAAGAGGGAGTGGTAAACCACGGAAAACCACTTCGAGGATGGTTGAGGTGGGAATCGAACCCCCTCTACTCATTTGAACCACCCGAGGCTGAGTAGACCCCGTTACATAGAAATTATAATAAACTATATTTGAAATGGTTGAAAACGAAGAGCTGATATAGGCATATCATTCGTACTTATAAAAGTGTTCGAGTGAGTTTGTGATATTATTTGTGGACTGATAAGTTGGTATCAAAAGAAGCTAATTTTTGCTTTTCAGAGCATATCCAGCAAATGCTCTCTTCGACGCTACATACTATTAAAAGAGGCGACTTTCTCACATAGCAATCCTTTTTGTCCCATTCTGTATTATTACCTTAATTATCACCTGATGGCACATGCGTGCGGAAAGAGATCTCTATGCGGGCGTGTCCATGTGCTGCAGCATAATTGAGAGGGGAGGGACGTTCACTTCGCTCGTTGGTGCGGAAAAGTTCACATTGGACTCTACTGTAACTGTAGCTGACTGATTCGTGGGGCAGTGGCCACGTTCTGGCCTGCTATGCCAAAGGTTACAGGATCGGATCCTGGCGCAGGCAGTTGGCATTTGGGGGGTGTGCAAATGTGAGAGAGCCGTGTCAGAAGATTTTCTGGCACGTTAAAGATCCTTTTCGGGGCAAAATTCCGGACCTCAGCGTCTCAAAAAACCTCAGTAGTTAAAAGGGACGTAAAACCAATAACATCATTATCATAACCATTATTATTCTTGTAACTGTACATATGTCACGTAAGTGCTTCTCCCAGGAGCACAGCAGCAGTGACCCCCTCCACTATCTTCTTTCTCCTCTTTTACCCCCTTCTCACTCGGTTTCTCGCAGGTTTGCGCCATTCGGTATTGCAGCTTATTTTTCTACATGCCTGGATTATAGGAAACCCGTACGTTATGTCCTCCCTTGGTTTTATGGCACTGCAGATTCTATTTTAAACACACATTCTTGGTATCAGTCTTCAGTAGGCTCTCTTGTTATCCACGCTGTTGGTAGGCCTGTATCAGACATTGTGAATAATGATAATAATACAGGGTCATCGAAAAATAATGCCAACATTTCAAAAAATTATAGCACCGAAACCCTTTATGATAAACGTGTAATTCTTTCACTGAACGCCAGCTGGTTAAAGTAAGTTTTGTTTTGGAGGGGACGTGACCTTGCTATGCGCACACTAGATGCGCAGTAGCCAAGGTCGGCCGGGGGCGCGCGCGCCAATGAAGTCCCGACCTCGCCCCTTCGGATTTTTTTTCTGGGGGTACATTAAAAACATTGTGTGTGAAGATAACATTCGGGATTTGGAGCACCTGCGGGAGCGAATTCCTGCCGCCATCTTGACAGTTACTCCTGAAGTGATTGCACGTACCAATCCAGCCATTGGGAAAGCGTGCGTTCAATGTTGATGTTGGTGGTCGGCCTGGCCTAGATTTTTTCTCTACAGTCCCTGTTTCCTTAAACTGATTAAACCATCGAATTACAGCTTTGTAATCAGGTGCAGTTTGTCGGGCGGTGCAGTCATTGGTGCACGCGCCCCCGGCCCAAGGCTTATAAACTACAGATGTTGCCTCAATTTTCACTCACCAATCAGCGCTCACAAGGCGGATGACGTCACAAGATACCAAACGCGCCATGTGGGGAACGTAACGAAACTGTCAACATCAGCTATTGAGTACGCAAAGAATAGTTTATTCTCATGAAATTATTGGTAAACGGGTGATAAAATAACTGAATGTAGCCTACTTACTTATGTTGTGATCTTCTTGAATTTCTTGGAAATTCGCCTAGACTCGGTAGTAGTATCATGGGTGTTAGTGACTTCCAATAACCACTTCTTATGCAAGATAGAATTGGAATGTATCAATCTGATGAAGAAAATTGTTATCACAGCTGCCCCACCCCCACCAGACGGTACGTCAGGAACTTCTCTCGACACAAAATTTGTCGTTCTTAGAACGTTCTTGCCTTGTTGAAATCCGTACTTTCCGTGAAATGTGACGAATTTTGCTGAAATGTGCCGGAACTGGTTTAGCCAAGTTTCTGAGGGATCGGTCATACCACCGTATGACAAGTGTTTAATCCAGGTTGGTAATGCATAATCGTGTTGAGTTTGCATTCCGTAGGTTAAGTTCCCAAGTTGTGGAAATTTATCTTGGAACTTGTGGGCTACATAACCTGCAACATAAGCCTTGCCATCTACTTCACTTTGTTCTATGATATTGGCAATGAAGGACTCTGGTTGCACATTGCTCCCTAAGGTTGGTTCTGGAAGCACGTTAATTGATTCCGACACTATGCTAGCTTTGTTTAGTGCTTTAGCAACTACATATTCATCTGAATATGGATCAGCAGTGTTTGTTTGCTTTTGAACAACTCCTGGATTTTTTTCCTAAAATAATCATCCTCAGTCTGTAAATGCAGTCAAGGGGAGAATGATGATCGTGTAAGCCACCACGGGTTCGCAACTGTGAAAAGAAGTTTTCCAGTACATCTTGATTTAGCCTATGTGAGAATGTACTTTGTATTATGCCTACGGGCCATATCTTGGTACAGAAGTCGAAGGGATTTTATTGAAATGTTGACTGCTTTCTGGAATATTTAAAAAGATTTTTACCAATGCAAAGAGAATTACTCACGAAATTTTCCATTTTGTCCAGAATCAAAATACCATGCATGGGTGTATATAAGGGGTGGGAGCTGAGGGGGCTCCAGATACCCCCGAAAAAAGCCAACTTGGGTACAACATACAATGTATTTCACAGTAGTCTACTTTTAAGAAATAATTATCAATTTTGGAAAGAAAATTGAGAGTTTACCTTTCTGCTTAATAAATTAAAAAGTAGCCCATTTAGATATTTTCCATTCATACTCCATAGGCTATAATAGAAAATTCATTAAGTACTCACAATTTTCCACGATAGTGTCCCCCCACCCCCCTCGAAAAACTTGTATATACGCCCCTGATACCATGTACGAAATATGTCAAAAATATCAACAGCTTTAAAATCATCCTAGCAGGTCATCAAAACTTAAGAGTAGGCCAGCTAGGCTCACTTACCATTTGGTTTTAGATTCCTTGGAAATCTTGGCTTTATATTAAGCAATTCGGCCCTGTAGTCTAATTCGAAGTCTTCACTCTTAAAGTGGAGGGAACATATCCTACTTGTTTGAGGGTTGCAATGATCATTTCGCTTGCATGCAGCAATCCACTGATTGCGAAGGCATGCGTCTTTAGGCATCGTGAAAAACGACACGTCATTTCCAACATTATAATAACTGTGACAAACTGCCACAGCACATCTTTGGCCTGGCATGATTATAAACAAAAGGGCTTTAAACACGTGTTTAAACTACTGCAATCCATACAATATAATGTGTGGGAAAGTTGACTTTCCTTGCATATCTCGCTCCTCGCGCGCTACGAGGAAACGTGTGACGTCACGTCCTTTCCCTTCCCTCCGCGATCCCCTCGCCAAAGAGCTCCATATTGAGGCAACCTGTGTAGTTTACTAGCCTTGCCCCCGGCCTACCTTGGCTACTGCGCATCTAGTGTGCGCATAGCAAGGTCACGCCCCCTCCAAAACAAAACTTACTTTAACCAGCTGGCGTTCAGTGAAAGAATTACACGTTTAACATAAAGGGTTTCGGTGCTATAATTTTTTGAAATGTTGGCATTATTTTCCGATGACCCTGTACTAATCCGACAGATATGGCGACAGGAATTTGTCACTGTATTGCCTATCATAATATCTTCCACATGGATCATACCGAAGTCGCTGAAGGCAAATCTCGATAAACTGTGGCTCCACAATAATCTGCATACCAGGATGCAGACAGTAGTTATTTTAGAGACCTGCTCCATAGTTTATTCGTTCCTCACCCTACCGATATAGATAACTCCAGTCCATACTGCAACAAATGCCGATGGAATGGTGAATTGTACCCAATGACAGCGGCTTCGGTGGCGTAGTTGGTAGCATGCTAAACTGCAGTGCCCAAGATCGCGGGTTCAAACCCTGCTGAAGTCGTCGGATTTTTTAAGAGCGTTAAAATCTATCAGTATGCCTTCTTTCGGAGGGGAAGTACTGTAAAGCCGGCAGTCCCATGTCATAGATTTATGGCATGTCAAAGATCCTTGCACTAACTAAACTTGTGTGACGCTAAATTTCTAGGTTAGATTTCGTTGTAACGCTTTATCAAAGTTCCAATGTTCACCACTAGGTGTCAGTGATATTTGGTAGCGAGGACATGTTCGGCTCGCCAGAGGCTATAGCTGCTTCAAGCGGACACCCATAGGGTGATCTACAAGTTCCGTTCAATTTCAAGCGGTTCCAACTTTCGCTACCAGATGCCACTGACACCTAGTGGTGAAAATTGGAACTTTTATTGAACGTTACAACGGCATATAACCTCGAAATTTAGCTTCACACAAGTTTAGTTAGTGGAAGGAAGGCATACTGAAGGATTTTAACGCTCTTAAAAAATCCGACGACTTCGACCAGATTTGAATCCGCAATCTTGGGCACATCAGTTCAGCATGCTACCAACTACGCCACAGAAGGCGCTTCCGAAGAGAGAAAAAAGCGCTGATTGATGGGCTCAAAAAATACTGGCAGGTTGTCAAAGCTGGCAAACGAACAAGATCTAGTCTACTCGTTATTGAAATGAGATTGCTTGTTAACACGCAGTCCATCAACTTTATATCTACTGAATTATGCTGATAGCTCTGGCATTATAAGATTTGCCCAAAGCATAACTAAAATATTGTGGTCTAATAAAACAGTGCAGTATGTTCGAAATTGTTTCCTTCCTTGGATTTTCAGATATTGAGAATCTGCGGCACAATGCATGCGGAGAGTTATTAGGCACTTGGTAGAACTGAGAATGTACAGTGCGTAACTATTTCTATTGGCATACACTGATATACACAAAATTTGGTTGAAATCCACAGAATGTTATGGATGTTAAACAGGTGACATAAACGTACGTAGAATTATTTTGGTAACACTGGTATCTGCTCTGTAGTAACATTGTTGTCCAGAATTAAAAACTTCTCGTTTTGATCAGCGATAGAGTTGTACACATGAAGCATGTTTTAAAGCAATTTATGGACAAAATACAGTACATTGCTGTATCTATCTTAACAGCAGACTGCGTCCCCGTCAGCCACCTATCAATTACCTAACCTTCCAACCAGCTTCACTGTCTTCGATACCAATGCGCGCCTTAATTGGTGTCGCCAAATTTCTTCGTAATCCTTTGAGTTTCCCCTATGTGTATTATTACACAGTATTTTCAATTAATGTACCCCCATGCACTCAGTTTCGCGTTACGTCTGGCTTCTTTTCTAGGAGGTCTAGGGTTCGATTCCCGTCAAGGATGTGGAACTGACGTGGTGGCTGTAACGGGTTGCATTCAGCCTCGCGAGGATAGTTTAATTCGATAGGCAGTAATCCTGGCTAAGAAAGTCCAGCTTAACGGCCGAGGAGATACGGCACGCTGACCATGCATCACGCCACAATCTGCAGACTATTGGCTGCGCAGCCAAAGGTTTTATTTTATGTTTACACCTCGTACCCTGCATAAATACTGAGCCAATAAATAATTTAATTTATATACTGTACATGCATTGATGTCTCCACAACACCGTAGCGTCTAAGTTTAGCTTCTTTCTCTAGATTACTCTCTGTTAGTACTTCCATGATGCTGCTGATGCTGCTGCTGATAATTTTTGTTTTAAGGAGCCTAACATCTAGGTCATCGGCTCCTAATAGTGTGGGTGATATTGAAAATGAAATGAAAACCACTGCTACAACTACGATCACTAACTATAGACTTATCACTAACCTACAGCCTAGATTAAGAAACGAAAAGATAAAAAGGAAATATGGAAATGTAGGACAGGAGGAAAATGAATGCCATCAATGAGGATTGAGGGACTTGGACGGAAGGAGAGCCATGAAAGGCAGATAGTAAAGGGAAAGAGGAGAGGGTCCGCCCCAAAGTGGAAACAAGGGGAAATGGACCCACCTGGGGATTAGTTCAGGGTCGCCAACTCCCGAATTTACTAGCCGTGAGCCCTTGAGGGTGTAGCACAATCCAGGGTGCATCATAAGTTGTGGGGCTACACACACCAAGCCTCCTTTAGGGCCTTGATCAGAAGGCAGGAGATACCATGAAAAGAAAAGGAAATGTATGACCCCTCGAAGAATGAGGATTAAGAGACTTGAAAGGAAGGAGAGCCATGAATAGAAAAGAGAAAGAGGAGAGGATCCGTCCCAAAGCCAGTGGAAAAAGGGGAAAACGGACCCACCTCAGGGTCACCAACTCCCAAATTTATTAGCCGTGAGCTTGATTCTGTAGCACTATCCAGGGTGCATAATAAGTGGTGGGGCTACATACACCCTGCCTCCTTTAGGGCCTTGAGCAGAAGGCAGGCAATACCATGAAAAGAAAGGGTCTTGCCCCTCGAAGAATGAGGTTGTCAGGAAAGATGAGACAAGAGTCGAGTAAGGCCGGAAATTGAAAGATACCCTAGGCCTCGGATACCCTAATACCGTTGGGGTCGGAAGAAAACAGGAATTGGCTAAGGGAGGTCGATAGGACTAGCCGTGAGCCCTTGAGGGTGTAGCACAATCCAGGGTGCATCGTAAGTTGTGGGGCTACACACACCATGCCTCCTTTAGGGCATGCCTCCTTTAGCACAAGTAAGTGGAAGCAATGCTGGACTCAGCTGGGTTCCCGTGGTCGCTAATGCACGTCCCACTAGTCGTGAGCCCCTGGCGGCACCATTGCGCTATTACTGATAGTTGAATAGAATAAATAATGCATGTATTTTGATCCACGCACATAATGTTTGACGTTCGTTAAGTTATGTAAACATTAGAACAGCCATTCATCAATCGGAGGCGGCTGTCGACCTTAAGGAAGAAAGCGACTCGCAATTATCCAGTCGGGTAGACAGGTCTTCTTCCCGCTCCAGGCTACACCGACCTGCTCTGAGGATGTTTAGTAATTGTAATCTCTCAACAAATTGTCTCTGCTGAGGAAAGAGACAGAGTTGTGAAAGTTATCTGGGACTGCTGCAATTATGTCTTCACAGCAGCTCTTACTGCTGAGATGAACCTCAGGGCTTAGACTCAATTCTTCTAGATTTACACATCCCAAGCAGAAATAAATGTTGTTCATCCTTCCATAACTAAGTTTGCTATTCCTGGGTGTCTTAGTATGTGTCCTACCAACCTATCTCTTCTCTTTATTAGCAGTCACCAGAAACATCTCTCCTCTCCCAATCGTCTTCATACATCTTCATTTGTAACCATATCTACCCATATGATCTTCATCATTCTCCTGGAACACTACATTTCAAACGCTTCAATTCTCCTCTTTTCTGCTGCTCCAACAGTCCAAGTTTCACTTCCATAGAGTGCCACGCTCCAGACAAAGGCTTTCAAAAATGACTTCCTAACACCTAAATGTATATTCGTGTCAACAGATTCCTTTTCTGTAGAAATGCTTTCCTTGCCTGTGCTAACCTACTTTTTATATCCTCTTTGCTTCATCAATCACTGGTTATTTTTCTTCCCAAGTAACAGAAATCCCCCCTTCCTTTAGCTTTTCATCTGCCAATTCGACGTCCATAGGTGTTTCTGATTTCTTTCTGCTGCATTCCAATATTTTTATTTTAGATTTATTAATTTTCATCATGAATTCTCTCGTCAAGGATCACATGTTTAGCATTGAAAGACCTATAAATATTTGGAGTTTAATATTTAATATTAGTACATTAAATATCCCAAAATAGTTGGCATGCGGAACTGAAGGCGTAGTGACGTTGATGACAATCTGATGCTCTGATTTAAGATTTTCGAGATTGAGATGCCACCACGTATTGAAATACTGTAGTTGGCATGCGGAACAGAAGGCTTATGAAAACTGAATGAACATCGAAATATAGACTTGATGCTCCTAATAGGGTCTAAGATTGAATCAGTTCCAGAGATATGACTAGATGTGTTATTTCAACTCCGTGGTACAGTACTTTAAAGCTTTACTAGTTTATTTTTAAGACACTGTTTATGTTCAACGAACCATAATTTTTTCAGAAGAGGAATATTTACAATATTTTTTCATAGATATTTTTCAGAAGATTAACCATATAATTGCCTAAATTTTCATAGATAATTTTAAGGATTTATAAATGTTTTTTCCAAATTATTCTTTTAAAACGTATTGTAAGGATATCCATTTTTAATTTAAGTTTTTTTCCTTAGAATAAGTATTTTTTCTCTTAATTGTGCTGAAGAAGAAACCATTGTTGTTTCGAAACAAGTACAAACAATCTATAAATTGTAGACATTTAAGTGTGTTTCTGTTAGTATTGATTTGGCGTATAATTAACTTAAGTGTTTCTTAATTAAAATATTCCGATCAGTCAACAATCTTGTAATTTCTTGGATTAATATTTCATTAATTAAGACTGATTCAGTGGTGTTCTTACATAACAGTTTACAGTATCTTGTTTGGGAGACAGGATGTTGGATTTGCCTAACTACTAACCTTTCACCCGCACGACGGAGGATCCAGTACTGGCGATTGCGGAATAGAATTTCTCTTACAAATCGAAGGCATCAGGAATGCAGAATGGAATTTTCACTTCCAAATCAAAGGCATCAGGAAGAATATTCGATCGTAGAAGTCCAAACAAACAAGCTACCGTAAGTTGACTGCAATGATCCCAAAGAGTTGGAAGCAATTGAAATGATTGTCTGCAAGCGTCTGTGGTTCTCATCACAGCTACCGAGGATGTCAGACGAGTCGCAGCAGCTTATAGCGGTACTGGGCAAAAAGCAGAGTAATGAAAGTGCAAGTCAAGAAGCAGTAAAGAGATTCTCAGGAAAATAAAACAACGTCCTCTCTCTCTCAGTCATTGTGTCTCATTCAATGGTGTTGTTGTTATTTCTTATTCTGTCTGACCACAAGGATGTAGATTACGAGAACCACACTAGCCTTCACTTTTTAAAGAACTCTTTTAAACTTCCACCTACTTAATTCTGATGAAAACACAGCTTTTTATTCATAAGCTTTATACTTCTGTTTTTATTGCTGTGGTTTCATTAGGGGCTCAAGACATCTCCGTCATCAGCCACGCGCACATGAGCATGCTTTAAATGTACATCGAGTCGTTAATAGTCACGGGAGGGGTAGTCCCATGAGAAAATGTGCCGCGTATGACTCTTAAGCGATGCGGCTAGCAGCGGCGTAGCTGAGCAGTCTATCACCGACACGAGCGTGGCAGTGAAGCTGGCAACACGTCGCGAGTTAACCGACTTTGAACGTGGGATGATCATCGGTGCACGGCGCATGGGTCATAGCATTTCGGAGATTACACGCGAATTCGGGTTTCCAAGGTCAACAGTGTCGAGGGTGGATCTTCAATATCGCAGAGATAATGTTACTATCCACGTAAACCAACACACGGGACGACCAAGAACGGATATCACGTCACCTCAGCAGAACCAAACGGGGCGATCGAAGGGCTACAGTGAGTCAGATCACCGCCCAGTTGAATGTTGGGAGTCAGGAACCCATTTCTTGTCGAGGCGATACCTCGCCATATTGCTGCAGCTTTGAGGGCTCGCGGAAGAACAACTTGTTATTAACATCATATGCCGTGCCTTCCCATGACTTACGGCTACTAAGTGTATATTACGCTCCACAACCATAATGCGGAGCTCTAAGTTCAGACATTCAAGTTTTGAACCTCCTCGTGTTGTAGCAACTAGCGTTATTTTCTGTCACCCCGTAGGTTCAGATTCGATTCCCAGCTCTACAAGAAATGTTAATTCTGGTGTGAGGGCTTGAACGAGGTACATTCATCCTCGTGAGACATAACTAAGGTAAGGAGGGTTCGATTCTCACCTCAGCGATCCTGAAAGTGGCTTTCCGTGGTTTCCCCACTTCCACTCCAGAAAAATGCTGGGATGGTTCCTAACTTAAGGTCACGGCCGCCTCCTTCCCAATCCAATCCCCGATTTACAAATGCGTTCACTAGTACACAGAGATTATCAGACAAATCCCACACATACACACAAATAGTCTACATGATGTCGCAGCCTCTAAAACAGGCTGTTCCAAATCCATGAGTTTGAGTAATCGTACACGCGAGTACTCAGCAGTAATGCTCGGAGCAGGGTTGGAGAGGGACTGGGGGTGATAGCCAATACATCACTGGGCAAAGGTTACAGCACAAGACCATGCGCTTGCTGCCGTCATGATGTATCCACCGCGAAGTGACGGCAGCCCCCCACAGCAGAGCTGTATTGCATGTTGCAGGTTTACTCACGTAAGGCGGCGAGTACTCCGCTGCTCACGGGTGAGTTACTCGGCTGGAACAGCCTGCTCTAAAATATGCAACAACAATAACGAGTTTTGAATCCAGATGCTTACAGTGGCCATCCTGAGTGGTTTTCCTGGCAAATGCCACAGTGACAAGTCCCAAATCACCTACTACCTAATAATTAGAAACACGGCATATCAGAAACATTCAATTCACGTTCGAATATAGTTCTCTCAGTTTCCTCGTCAACGACCGGCGATTCAAACGTTAGGCCGTAGCACGCGCAATCAATAACCATTGTCCACTGCTGACCTATAGCTAACGATTCTTGACCAATAGCATTCTTCCTCCATCTCTCCACGTGGAGCCCAGAGTCCGGTTCTGGCTGCCGCCTCGCTTGTCAGGTCTCCAGTGTTGCACAGTTGCACGTAGTTCTGTCCAGTCTTGCTACTTGCCCTCAGTGGCTACGGTGGGCTTCCTATTTCATAAATTAGGACTTGATTCAGTGGTGTTCTTACATAACAAATTGCAGTATCTTCTTTGGGGGACAGGATGACGGATTTGCCTAACTACTAACCTTTCACCCGCTGTAACTCAAGTTGGGGAAAGCCTTGGCTCCCCACAGGCAGTTTGTCTGGAATACTTATTTGAAAATTTATGCTGTTTCTTAACAACATTGTATATTAATTGCTGTATTTATCTTCATCAATTTCGTGGGATTTTTAAGAGCGTTAGGAATCCCTCAGTATGCCTTCGTTCGGAGGGGAAGTAAAACCAGCGGGTCCATATCATAGATTTCTGGCATGTAATAGATCATTCCACTAACTACAATTGTGTGAAGTTAAATTTTTAGGTTAGATTTGATTAACGCTCTATTATGTTCCAACTTTTGCTGCCAAATGCCGGTAGCGGTGGCATCTAGTAACCAAGTTCACAACTAGGTGTCGTTGACGGTAGCATTTGGTAGCAAAAGTAGGAACTACTTAGAATTGATCGTCTGCAGTCCTTACCTGAATTACAGATAACACACACTAATACAGGCATCACAATTAACACCGGTTATCATACAGATTCTAGTTAGTTAGTTATTGTTGTTTTAAGGGGCGGAACTACGAGGTCATCTGCCCATACACACCCAAAGTAAAAGGGGTTGCATGACCGCGTTGTTGCAGCCCCTGAACTGGAGAACCAACCAACCTATCTCCATCATGTAACATGCTTTCTGTTCCTTCAAGTTGTTTACGCTCTTTTTGTAAATCTCGTACGTCAACAATCTTGTAAAATATGGGCTTCCTATTTCATAAATTAGGACTGATTCAGTGGTGTTCTTACATAACAAATTGCAGTATCTTCTTTGGGGGACAGGATGACGGATTTGCCTAACTACTAACCTTTCACCCGCTCGATGGAGGTTCCAGTACTGATGACTGCGGAATTGAATTTTCACTTTCAAATCAAAGGTATCAGGAAGAACATTCGATCTTAGAATTCCAAGTGAAACAGCTACTGTAAGTTGACTGCAATGGTCCCCCTCGAGCAGGGGGCACGTCCCCCACTTCGGGAACCACTGTTCTGGCATAATGTCACTCCAGAGTGTTACAAAAGATGTTCATAATAGCCTCATGGGATACAACATAAATAAACAAATCGTAGAATCCTGAAAGTGGTTTTTCACTTCTTCTCTTAGCAAATACCGAAATGGTACTTAACTTAAGGCTACGTACATCTCCTAGCCAATCCTTCACGTAATACACACATTAATACAACCACAGAATATAGCAGGTTATCAGTTTCTATATACTTCCGAGTACACGGAGCTACATGACCACGATGTTATGAATCAGAATTATTTCCTGAGAGTGGGGTATATTTTTCATGGTTTTTGGGGGAATGTGAGGCAGTATTTGGAAAACATTTCTGAATGTTAAGAGATGAATTGTAAAGAAAATGTATTTTTATAGGAAGCTTAGACTTCTTGGCGCTTGACTCAACATTGGCTGATCCTTTAGAGTTGATTTAAACAGTAGTAGTGCGAAACGCCAGCTAGATAGTAAACATGGCGTGACATAAACCTTGAATTTCAATGATAATGACCTCCTGAATATGTTGCATTTGTGGTAAGTTCCAAAAAATCATGAATCCAGCCAACTTTCTCCAGGAGAAGGGGGGAGGGGGGGGGGATGTCATAGGTTTCAAATTTTGGAAAATACGAATAAAATAGCATCGCTACTAATACGGTATTTATAATTTCCCTTTATCTCCGATGTGTAATTAAATTAACCGTATTTGGATATGTAATAGGCTCATAATTTCTGCGACAATCGGGGGTAGAAAATCTACGGATAATCGAACACTGTGATTAGTCGAAAATCGCTGATAAACAGCAAATGAGAAAAGGTTGTTTGAATACCCATATGCTACATGAGAGTATTATTAAGGGGGAGGTACACCATTCAGGGTGAAATATTTTAATTTTAAATGAATTATTTGATTGACTATTCTTTTATCTTTCAATTGGTGTAAACAAAATGAAAATATCTTGAATACTTCCAGAGATATGCTCCTAAATGTTAGTTGCTGTCGCTTAAGTTGTCTCTTAAATTCTAACCTTAGGTAAGTTTGAAGCTCGTTTCCCGAAAACGTTAATTTCACACAGCGTTTACATGAAAACTCAAATAATATTCAACATAATTATCTACCGGTACATCAAATTTTGCGTGATTGTGTACTGTACTAATATGAACAACATACACCAAAATATTTTGTACATCGAGCATACTTCCCATTTAAGACAATATGTTTTACCCCAAAAAATAGTAAACAAATATACATTTAGAGTAAGAATAAAATATGAAAAGAAATATTTCCTGAATATGTATATCAATTATTTTGGTATGTTGTAGCCGTGAATGTTACCAACAGCTCAAAAGAACATTCATGTAAATATTTTAAATTGTGGGATACTTATCATGTAAAGACTGTCCAACTGTACAAATACCAGTACAATTGAAAGTTTGATGGAATAGTAATGCATGACTGCAAGCATATTATAAAATGTGTTTTGTGCATAATAATGAGTGAACAATGTTTAATAATCCTGCAAAGCTTGATTTCTTTGCAACATATACTGTAGTTTATGAGATATATTTTTTTTTAAACTCATTATAAATTGCCATGCGAAAGGTGTAACTCCTCTTAAGTTGAAAGCCTTCTGGCACAGTTTTGTTAAGTTCTGCGTAAGTGGATATTGTCATAGTTTGTTCGTTTCTATAAACCCTTGGATAACTTGGAGCTGATTCCGCTTTCAGTTAACTGCTGTACTTAAAGTTGATAATTTTGAGACTTTTGCAAAAATTTGGTGACGATTTTTTTTTATTTTCGTATAGTTTAGTTAGGGATTTTGTTATTTTAAAAATCCCGTTAGCGGTTAAACATATATTTTTATATTGGTATTATAATAATCTAGTGCCTTCCGACTACCGCTTGGTGATTTATTGTCTGGACTTATTCCTTCAGATTGCTGTAATGTTTAGTAGCCAGCGAACCACGTCTGTGAAGTGCATTGCACGCAGAAAGTGACACAATTTGCCTGCGAAGAGAGTTTTTAAAGAGCAGGTAAGGCACGATAATGAAGAAGGTGTGGACTACTTGCCGGAATGTGTTAAGTCGTACGTTCCACTTACCACGTGTTATATTGTCCTGATGCAACACCGGAAGTACACTAGAGCACAATGATGCTATGTTATACACGAAATTCCCCACCCACACCTCTATTCCCGTAACAGTGAAGCATTGTTAGCAAGTGTATCGGCTTCGAAGGAGGAATATGGCAATATTCAGCTATGTTCAGTAGATAACAGCGGGTCGCAGGCAAGGCAGAGCGTATTTGGAGAGAAAGGGAGGCAGTGATGAATTCAAGAGATGGTTTACTCGAAATTTAAAAGGCCCCCTTGAATATTTGAAATCTACGGAGACCGACTTCTGGCATTCAGAAAGGTGTAAGGCAAAGCTAAAACTTATCACCCATACTTGTCAATCTATACAATGAACAAGCAATGAAGGAAATTAGAGAAAACAAGTAGACGTTTAGATTTAAAGGTGAATTAATTTCAAAACTGAGATTTGCTGATGAAAATGTCATCTTAACTAATTCACCAGAGGATTTGAACGCGATTTTAAGTGGTCCAACATCCTGTATGGAAGATGATCTACATCAGACCTCGGAGAAAGCAGTGACAGTGGCTAAGTTTTAGTCCAATTTAATATACTGTTTAAAACTGTGTATACACGTATGTTTCTGACACGAGATTGTCAGGTGAAAAACTAAAGTAGGAGACTTCTGCTACTTAGGAAGCAAATTAATCAGTGATGGGCGAAGGAAAGAGGATATAAAGAAGTAGGTTAGTTCAGGAAAGAAAAGCACTTCTACAGAACAGAAATCGGTTGACATCAAATATAGATTTAGGTATTTGAAAGACATAGTTGAAAGCCCTTTCCTGGAGCTTGGGACTCTATGGAAGTGAAACTTGGACTGTGTGTGCAACAGAAAAGGGGAGATTAAAGGCAATTGAATTGTGGTGTTGCAGGAGAACGATGAAGAACAGAAGGGTAGATAGAGTAACAATAGAATAAATATTAAGACGAGTGGGAGAGGGGAGATGTTTCTGGTGACTGCTAATGAAGAGAAAGCTTGGTAGGACACATATTAAACCACCCAGTAATAGCAAACTTAGTTATGGAAGGAAGGTTCTAGGACAAGAACTGTTGGGGTAGACGAAGGTTGGAATATGTTAACCAGATTGCCTCGGATATTGGGTGTGGTAGCTATGTAAGGATTAAACTATTAACTCGGGACAGGAAGGCATGGAAAGCTGCATAAAATCAGCCTAAAGTGAAGACTCAAACAACAAATAACACAATTTGATTTTAGAAAGCTTCACAAAATATACATTTCAGCAATGAAACTTAAGATGGTCACTGGTCAGAGGAACGGCGTACAAACCAACAGCCATATTCATTTCCTCTCTCCTTTGCCTTATTATTTTCTCTTCGATTTCGGCCATCTAAGAACCACGTGACATAACTTCTCATGGTTTTGTCTCCTTACTTGATTTGAAGATTTTTCCAGTATTTCTTCATCCTTCCACTGTGTTATCTTTCTTTCATTCATTCATTCATTCATTCATTCATTCATTCATTCATTCTTTCTTTCTTTCTTTCTTTCTTTCTTTCATCTATCCAAACAGTTGCGCATCTTTTGTGTTTTTTCTGAAAACCTCCGAAATTTCTAACATTATTTCTAAATTTAAGTCTGTCTGGAATTTCTTCTTCCGTAATTTTCAATTCTGTTAATTTTTTTCTTCGATAAGCTAACTAATTTGCGTTTTGGGATTAATGTCAAAAGGGTCAGCTATTTTTTGTCTCTCTTTCCGGGTTCTTTCAGACCAAATGGCCTTAGCAAAAAATCCTCTTTTTCATATAGCATCTGAAAGTTATTCAGTTCGGATGTAAATTCTTTATTACTTTTTCACATTAAGTAAATTTACTTGTAAAAATTTGAAAACTTCAACTGCTGTCAAAAATGTTAGACGAGCATATGATTTTAATTATGACTTTACAGGAAACACACAGTTTGCATATAAAGATTCAACAGAGTATGAAACCTCATTAAGGGGAAATTGAGGAATAGTCACAATCGAGGTATTCCACTTCTTGGAACAGCATTTGTAGTCAATTATAAAACTATCTGTAATTCTCTTCCGTCTTCAAAACCACTGATCATCCAGTCAAAGGTGTGTTTGGTCCGCAAGAGCTATTTTATTATGCTCAAGTTCGCCGACAAGGCGGTAAGAACCCCTCCCCTATTCACCACCAGGGATTATAATAATAATTATTATTATCATTGATTGTTAATTTGCCAGCCCCGTGTTGTAGAAGTAGTACGCCTGCCTATCACCTGGAGGCCCCAGGTTCGATTCCCGGCTCCATCAGGTATTTTAGAACTGACATGAGGGCTGGAATGGGGTGCACTTAGCCTCACGAGGACAATTGAGTAGTTGTCTGATCAGAAAACTAAGATGGGACTCGATGTGGTGATTACGCGTCACCCCACAATTTGTAGGCCAACAGGGCTGAGCAGCAGTCGCTTGGTAGGTCAAGACACTCCAGAGCTAAATGGTACGTTTTCTAAAACTCATCAATTTTTCTAGGTGTATGCTGTGTCTTGTGTGGGGTTTCGCATAGGAACACCAAGCTGGCTCATCAGCGGGCTCTTGGTGTCCGCACACCGACCCCCACAGGAGTAGCGAACTGTGCACTACCTCCCTTCTTATGAAGCGCACGTGCGCCTCTGCTATTACTATAAATTTAGGTTGGTAGGTCTAACACAATATGTTTTTAGACAACAGCGTACAGTGGCCTGTGTGTTTGAGTAACTATTGCCCTTAAATTGCGTTTGGATGCTTATCAAACAAAACAAATTATGGAAATGTTGCATTTTACTGATATTTTAGTGAAAAGTTATGAGATGACTGTGAAAATCCCACTTCTAGAACGTGAAAGTTCATTAATTACTGCACAAGAACGAGTTTTTGAGTAACATGAGGCCATATCAGGCCTAGAACCAAGAACACATCTAATAGAAACTAATCGTTTTTATGTGCATAGAAAGTACTTAACAGTGCATACGTGTTTTATTATGCCATATACTGAAGACATTCAGGAAGATTGGATATAATAAACAAGAAAGATTTTATTAGTATAAATTCCTTGAAGAATGCAATAGCCCTACTCCTTTCTACCCTACCAGCACGTCCACGTTTTATTGACGCATCTTGTTATTTCCTTACTTAGAGCAATACAATTCCTTAGAGAGCAATCATCCATGGTAGCTTTTCTTGACGTGATTTAAGAGATGTTATATTCCCTTTGTATCCGGGGTTCAGTTGACGTTAGCACGTTTTATATGTGCTAGGTGGCACCCAGTTCCACCTCCGACACATGCATCACACGTTTGTTCCAGTCTATAGAGGAACCTGCGTCATAACTCTGGGTTTGTAGCTAGATTCTTGTTCCTATAATAAAAGGCTGCATTTTATTATCTTATAAATTACTTCATAAATATTTTGAATGCGACACCTTCACTGAATTATATGGTGTTTGAAGCCACTTTCAGTGTTGCCTTAGTAATCGGAAACCACTTTATCACATTTTTCAAAAATCTTGCTGTTACAATCAGTTTTTAACATTCACGCATTACATTTACTCTAAATTATCTTTGTAAATTGCCTTATATAATATGTAACCAGTAATTTATTTAACTACATCTCTATTATACTTCGGTAAAAGAGGGTTCCTTTCGTAATGGATATTCAATAATTAAATTTATTTATTTATTTAATCGTATGGTGATACAATACAGAATACAAATAAGACAAAATTAAACTTTAAAGTCCTTCCTTTTCAACCATTCGGTTAGACTAGGTGTGAGATCAAACAAGTCGTCAGGAATTCCAGGGTATGAATGAAGAGGACAGCGTAGGACCAGGTGTCCAATCGTCTGTGTAATTAAATAAATAAATAGTAATCGTAATTTGCTGTTTTACAGTCGGTCAACACCATTGTAGCCTACCCAATTATATTGGGTTATGCCCTAATCCTGAAAAAAATTTACATGAGATTAATGAATACACGTGGATGACCAGTTTCAATCATCAAGTGATCATAATCAGATCTATTACACTTAGGCTATAAAATATATGTCTACAAGTATGGGTGAAATTATTTACAATATGTACACTTATTTAGTTGCATTAGTAGTTAAAATCAAATATATCAAATATTGACTGTAAAATATATCTATTCAGCATATCTGTATCTTTAATACATCGCCCACTATACGTGATTTTACGTTTTCATTTCTTCCAACAATCTCCATTCAGTGGAAATTTAAATTACTAGCTTCGGAAGAGTTTACGAGCTAGCAAGCTAGACTATAAGCCCACCTTCGGTCAAAATCAAACTGTCGAGTCGCGTCGCGTCGCGTCGAATTAAGACTTCAAAGAAGAGTAGGCTTATATGTGTTTGGAGTTCGCTGTTCACCTCGGCTTTTCTGAATTGCGTCTGAAACCTGCCGTGCTTGCGTTTTTAAGCTTGCGCTGGGTAAACCATTAAAGATACTGGGTGAAGCCAGGGCGGGTTGCTATTTAAAATTAAGACTAATGTTCTGGCATTGGCAGAAAAGTCATTCGGACTGGTTCAGAGAGAAAGTAAGCAATAAACAGAGATTAAAGTGTGAGGACTTCGATGTATTTCACCACGACCATTGTCAATGGATATAGCAGCATTTTAAAAAAATCTGCGAATCAACAGTTTAGGGAGACACGTGGGATGAGGCAGAGAGATCGAGGGAAAATATACCTACTTCCAATAGAACATTGTGGGGTTTGAAGCCATTTTTCAGTGTTGCCTAAGTAAACAAAAGTTTGGTGCTTTTCAGTCGGTCAACACGAATGTACCCAAAAAGAGCTGGGATATGCCCTAATCCTGAAATAAAATTAAATGTATGTATTAATCTCATGTAATTTATTTCAGGATTAGGGCATAACCCAACTCTTTTTGGGTACATTCGTGTTGACCGACTAAAAAGCACCAAACTTTTGTTTTGCTTCCAATAGAGGTATATAAATAATAATATCGTATGGCCTCGGTGCCGGATGCATGATTTGTTATTTGACGCCCATAGGGTAGCTTGCGTGTCAAATTTTGTTGTTCCTTGACACTATAGCACTTTCTAGTACAGAAAGGAGGAACATTTGTGTTTGCGGAAAAATCCCGAGATTAATTTTGCCATTATGAACACGGCCTACTGAATTCAAATGGGTTATTTAACATGCCAACATCGTATGACATGCGTGCCGTGATTTTTGTCACCTTTCAAAAATTACTTACCAGGATCAGGAGCGAACCTGCAAGCTTGGGATTGGTAGTCCGACACGATAACCACTCACCCACTGTGGCAAGCTAATAGAGGTATAAAGACTGATTAAAATTCAGCTTTTCTCCAATTAATTTATTAATTCATTTTCTAGTTTCAGTTTAAACTAAGGAGAAAATAATACGATGAGGAAGCCGGAGGACGAATGAAATTCGAACTCAATTAGCTAGTTGGTATATAATCATAAAACTAGCTTAGTGTCACACAGTCCCTGAACACGCTCACTGTTCGGTTTCCCTGCGGTCACGATGCTGCAGTAATGTTTCTTAGAACAAACGTAAATGTAGTGGAATGGGTGAGAAAGGAGGTTGAAGTTTTTTTTAAAAGTGAGATGGTTCATGTGTTAGAAGCCTCAATGTTTTTCGGTTATTCTCCACGGCCTTATTGTGGATGATTCGTAGAAACAAGGAATGCCATAACCTTGCATCTTTTATACAACCCTCGATCTCAAACTAAACCATCAAACCATTCAATATTTCTGAAATCTCGCGATGATAGTAATTCCGAAATACTAAATTTCAGAAAATAGATATTATGATGTTTGAAGCCATTTTCAGTGTTGCCTTAGTAAACGAAAGTTTGATGCTTTTCAATCGGTCAACACGATTGTACCCAAATGAGATGGGTTATTCCCTAATCCTGAAAATCACTAACATGGGATTAATAAATACACTTGGATGATGATCGCTTGACGATCGAAACTGGTCATCCAAGTGTATTTATTAATCTCATGTATTTTTTTTTCAGGATTAGGGAATAACCACGGAGTTCTTAAGTTAACAGGCGGGAACACTGCCGGCGAGGCTGTGACGTCATGGGTCTTACTCCAGACAGCAAACAGATGCTCAGTCTTGTCGGCGCGCTGTGATGATGTGGTCATTGTTTCCATGTTTCGAGGGTGACATTTCACAATATATTGCTTTTCCTGTTGTCCAGTGACAAGTGTTAAATATACCCGTGCCACACGTGGTATATTTTACATGCATATACAATGCCACGAAGGTGCTGGGTACCAGTATGTAGGAGTAGTTTTCAGGTTCGTGGAGTTGAAACCACCTACGTGAACTGTTTCTCTTTTCCCAAGGAAGTAAACATGAGAAATAGATGGCTGAGAAGCATCCCGAGGAAGGTCTGGACACCTTCGGAGAACAGTGTTGTGTGTATTAAACATTTTCAACCGGACTGCATTATTTTACAGAATGAATACTGTGATTCTAATGGACAGAAACAAGTGTATAAATACGATCATCCTAAGCTAGTTAAAGGTTCTTGTCCTACTATTTTTGAAGGTTTGCCGAAATACTTGACAACGGAAAGTGAAATTAAGCGGAAACATCCAGAAGAAAGGAGAAGAGAAATCGAAGTGAGGAAGAAACATGCTCAAGAAAGTGCTGTTGCTGCTGCAGAATGGGACGATGTTATAATCAGTTTCGAGAGTTTATGCAATTCTCTGGAGAAACGATTAGCAGATAATAGCACTAAAGTGAAAGAGGACTCAGCTATTAATTTCAATATTTTTGACGATAGAGTGGTTATATAGAATAAATTTTGAATCTATGACTTTTGATTTTTATATTATTTTAGATAATCATTCACTTGTTTCGGCTTTCAATAACAATTTGCAATTGTCTTCTACAGAACTTTCTTCAGTGATGGGAAGTGAAACAGCTGTGAAGAGTTGGAGAACACTGTTCAGTTTGTTACAGTATCTTAATGAGAAGAGATTCCAAACCAGCTTGGAAAATGACGTGGCCAATGTCTTAAAATTGCTGGATGTCATTCAAGAAACTTTATTGGATAGTGGAGAAGAGAGAATTTCTCAGCAAGTTAATGTTTTATCCGAGCAATTCTCTCTTATATTTAAGAACAAAAAAAGGCAATCTCCCAACATGATACTTGGTTCTTACATATTGTACATGCAATCCGCGAAGTGTTATGATACTATCAGGCAGAACAAATTTCTATCCCTTCCTCATTCTAAACATTTACAAAGATTGACTTCTTCCCTTAATGTAGCTCCGGGTAATTTTAACGAAAACGTTCATTTCTTGAAAAAAAAGCCACTGAAAAGTGTGATGATAAGTGGGTAATTTTGCAACTTGATAAAATATACTGTGTGTTAAAGAAGAAATTTCCTACAGGTCGGGAAACTTAACTGGATTTGCTGAAAAATATATATATTCAACTAACTATTGTGTTCTGTAGAAGATACAAAAACCGTCTACTTGTAGTGCAATCAAACATTAGTTTCCAGCATGCTCTTGTTGTATACCGCTCTGGGCTGACTTGTATCGCAGTCATTTGCTTTAATCGCCCGTAGTGGCAGCGGAAAACGTCTCACACAATTCATAGATCACGAAGGAAGGACTGTGGTGAAATTCGGAAGTCCATCCCAATTTCCTCTGTAAACAAAACCGATTTAATTACATGAATGCATCTCTCTGCCGTATGACTAGCGTGCTGTCCGCTGGCCAGCTGAGACCTCTGACATCACTCGCCGGTGGCAGAGTGGGGGTACCGTTCCCGCCTGGAACTTGAGAACGCCGTGGAATAACCCATTTCATTTGTGTACAATCGAGAAAAGAGATATTAAAGCCTGTTCCCTTATACGAGTTGATTCATTTTGGGGCATTGTGGCATCGTGGTCATGTAGCCCCATTTACTTGTGTGTGTTTTCTGTCTGATAACCTGTATCATTGTGGTGTGTACTAATGTGTGTATTTGTAATTAAGGCTAGGAGGCAGCCGTGGCCCTAAGGTAGGGTCCATTCCAGCCTTTACTTGGAGTAGACGTGGGGAAACTACGGAAAACACTTCTAGGGAAGATGAGGTGGGAATATAACCGAACTCTTCTGAGTTTTGTCTCACGAGGCTGAGACCAGAATTAAATGTCTTTGCAGAGTCGTGAATCAAACCCAGGCTATTTGGATCCCGAGTGGCAATACGTACCTTGATACCACAGAAGATGGCGTTCCTTTATAATATACAGTATGAAAGTGGACGGATTAGTTCTTCTGGGAACGTCCAGATTTTATTAGTAAAATTTGATTGGACGAAGAAGATTGCACTGCCAAATGGAGACAATTTAGTTAAAAATATCAAACTAGTTGTCAGTAGTAACTCCCCATAACCATAATTCAAACGACAAAGTAAGTCCTATCTCTAGGGTACGTGTTGATAGTACGGTTCCAAAGATCCTGCGCTCGAATCCAGGTTTTGACAAGGAATTCAATTCTGATCTGTGGGTTATAACAGAGTAGGCTACACCAAGTCTCTTGAGGAAAACTGAGGAAAGGTGGGTTCGATCCCAAATCAGCTATTATAAAAGTGAGTATCCGTTGTTTCTCCACTTCTACTCCAGGCAAATCCTGTGATAGCACCTAACTTGAGACCACGATCTATATCCAGTACACTCACTAGGACAGGCACCATAATAATTCAGTCCACTCATGCACACGAGTTAATGGGTCTGATGACCAAGATATTCCAAGACCCTGAATGAAATACCAGAATTTATTGGATTGGGTAGGAGATCATACGCCATCATTTGTGTGGGTGTTCTACGTGTTTTCTCTCATTCACTCCTGCCATATGCTGGGGTCATAGACTCAAATAAATAAGTACACAATACAGTAGCCACCGTAACAGCACAGGTTTTCATACTAATTTACACCCTCACCTTCTTTGGTCTTGGGCTACGTATTGAGAATCTGGATCCAAATGTCCTGGGTTAAATTCCTAGTTCTGCCAAGAAAAGTATTTCTGGTCTGAGGGTTGGAACGGGGTACAGTCAGTCTCGTAGAGCAAAACTGAGAAGAGGAGTGGTTCGATTCTTTCCTCAGTCATCCTGGAAGTGGTTTTCTTTAGTTTCTCACTTCTACTCCAATCAAATGCTGGAATGGTTTCTAACTTAAGGACACGGCCGTCTCCTTCCCAATCCTAACCTCAATTACAAACACACACACCCCTTCAACCACCAACAGGTAATTTCTACACACACCCAAGTACACGGGGCTGAATGACCACGATGTCCACGTTCTTAAAATGGGACGACAACACCACTGTAAAAACGTAAAATCCCAACCATATCGTCTTTTTTGCTAATATTTACCTCAAGATAAAATATATTATTAGCCAGCCCAGAGGCAAATCTTATAACTGAAAATAATTAGTTTTAGAAGAAGGGGCCATAAATTTTTAATTATTTCGTAAAAACCCTCAGTTTCAATTATCTCTCCTTTATCCTTTCACTACACCGATGATCAGTCACGCTATTTGAGCTGATGCAACCACAAGTCATGGCAATTTGTAATCTGGAGCATCAGCAAACAAAAACCTTACTTCCTTATTTATCGTTGTCATAATAAATGGGTAGATGTCGTTGCAAAAACTTGTACCTATGATGAGGAACGGACCAGTTCTGGGAAAAGTTCCACAGGTAGTACAGCCAAAAACGCCAATATCAAACGAAACAATGTGGTCTTCGGCAAAAAGAAAATTAAATATTTTCCACAACGCAAGCATGTCGTATCAATCGGAATCTGCTTTCCTTTCTCAAGTCAACATTAATCTGATAAAAAGTAAGGAATTCAGTTTTCACTTATACCGCAATTACCTGATGACACATGAGTAAGCAACGAGTTCTGTATGCGGGCAAGTCCATGTGAATCAGCATGGTCAAGAGAGGAGGAACGTTCACTTTGCTCGTTCCTACAGAAATGTTCACATCGGCTCCTACTGTAACTGTAGCAGTATTGCACGTTAGTGTCTTCCACGAGCAGACCAGCAGTGACACCCTCGACTACCTTCCTTCTCCTCCTTGTCCCTCACGGCTCGCGGGTTGAAGCATATTTGTGCTATCTGGTATTAATAATCTCATGCCTTGCTGGCATCGGGAGATAGTGGGTTTGAATCCCCTTCAGCCGTCCTCAAAATCGTTTTCGTGGTTTCCCATTTTCACCACCAGACAAATGCCGGGGCGGTTCCTTTCAACAGGTCCACGGCCGATTCCCTTCCAAAATCCCTTCCCTGACCCGTCCTGAAAATAAAATAAATTAAATGGCCATTGGCTGCAATAATAAAAATATTAAATAATAATAATAATAATAATAATAATAAACATTATAATAAGAAAAGCATATCAAGACAGGCCAAACTTAGACACTATAAAACAGTTGTGTTACCAGAAGCATTGTATGCGTCAGAAACGACCACAATTGGAGCTTCTGGCTTCATAGAAACAGAAAAAATTGAACGTAAAATTCTGAGGAAAATATTTGGAGCAGTACACAGAGATGGGATATGGATGAAAAGACCTACCAAAGAGCTATATGAACACACAGACAGCCTCAGAGATATCATTAGAAAACGCAGACTAACTTTCTACGGGCACATACAGAGAATGAACAATAAAGGACTTGCAAATAAAATCTTTGATGTAGTAATCAGTTCAAGAAGGAAAACAAATTGGTATCATGAAATAGAAGACGACTTAAAGCAATTAGGGATCAACAAGCAAATGACAGAAGACAGAGAAAAATTCAGAAACAAAATTAAGAACGCCAAATTTTTAGGAAGTGAAAGGAGGAAGATAGGAACATTGTGGACGGAACAAAGGAAACAGGAGCACAGTCAAAGGATGAAGAGATTTTGGCAAGAGAAGAAGAAAAAGGGAAAGAAATGAAAATTGTGACATCATGAGATATTTAAGTTCAATAATAATAATAATAATAATAATAATAATATACGTCCAGATAGATCTTCAAGAAATGGGGATACGAGCAGAAGATGCACAAGACCAAAATCTTTATAGAGCAGCCATGAAGACGTTTGGGACTTTCCGGGACGAAAAACGGACAACTGGTGCGAAATGGACAGAAGAACGTCGTGCTGAGCACAGTGAGCTCATGAATACAATGTGGATCAAGTGAAAAATGAACAAATTTCAGAATGTAAAATGCGGATTATCGTGGTCCCTAGTTCGCCGATTAGCGAAATCGAATGAATGAATGAATAATTATAATAATAGTAATAATAATGTTATTGGTTTTACGTCCCTCTTAATTTAAGAGGCACTGGGGTCCCGGAATTTAGCACCCTCAAATGCCAACTGACTGCACCAGGATTCAATCCTGCAACTTGGGGTACAGCACGCGAGAACGTTACCATTGAGCTAAGCAGCCAGTCCTTCAGGCATTAATTGCTGTCTACAACCGTACACTGTATGAAGAACAAAGACATCAAGATATAAGTAGTAGCTTATATTCCGGAAGAAGAACGAACGTGCTACCTGCATGCTCACCTAATGTGTATGTTGTTGTTGTTGTTGTTGTTTCATTTGAGGGGTTTGGACGTCGTGGTCAATTTTGTTTGATAACATGATGGCTGTAGGCCTATTAGTGTGTATTTGTAATTCATATAAGGATTGGGAAGGAATCGCCTCCGTGGCTTAGGCGGCAGCTCGTCGGCCTCTCACCGCTGAGTCCGTGGTTCAAATCCCGGTCACTCCATGTGAGATCTGTGCTGGACAGAACGGAGGCAGACAGGTTTTTCTCCGAGTACTCCGGTTTTCCCTGTTAATATTTCATTCCAGCAACACTCTCCACTATCATTTCATTTCATCTGTCATTCATTTAATCATTGCCCCAGAGGAGTGCGTCAGGCCTCGGCAGCCGGCACAGTCCATATCCTCGCCGCTAGATGGGGGCTTCATTCATTCCATTCCTGACCCGGTCGGAGACTGGAAGCAGGCTGTGGATTTTCATTTCATAAGGATTGGGAAGGAAGTGACCGTGGCCTTAAACTAGGAACCATCCCGGCATTCACCCGGAGTAGAAATGGGAAACCTCGGTAAACCATTTCCAGGATGACTGAGGCGGGAATCGAACCCAACTCTTTTAAATTTTGCCTCGCGAGGCTGAGTGAACCCTGTTCCAGCCCTCAGACCATAATTAAATTTCTTGGCAAAGCCAGGAATCGAGCCTGGACCTCCGGTGCGACAGCCAAGAATGCTAGCCGCTACACCACGAGGTGTACACTAAAGTTGCAGTAGTAGATAAACTAACACTACTACTTAGGTAGTCATTACTATCCCTCCCTATATTATTCTGCTAAGGTCCCATTCCAGTTTTGTACCGAAAATAAGGTCCCATTAACACCAACCTACACATATGGGGTACCTACAGGTTCAGCATAACCAAATGCGTAAGCGAAACGCACTCACTTAGTATTTGCCTCACAATTAAATAAATACCGTAAAACATGTATATTTACATGAAATAATGAAAGAATGCAACACGGTAACCATGGTAACAGAATCTCACAGATCCATCTATTTCTGTAAGACGCAATGCAGTTCCAATTATTACATTACTGTGAAAGTTTCCAGACGGTTATAAGGTTATCACTGAACCAAATTAAGCTGTAAAATTCATCAATACATACAGTATAATGCGCTTAAGGGGGTCAAGGGGCACTCTAGATTTTTCACGCAATTTTCACGTGTGAGTCTGGTAAGAAAGGTTTTCACCCGACTATAAAGGGTCTCCGAAAACCTCATTTAAATGCACTTAAATTAACAGCGTCTGTGATATTCCCAGAAAACTAAATTCACTCTGATATACCTATGAAGGAATGGCAAACCCCTAACCACTGCATCAGTCTGATTAGTCATACCAAGGATAAATCAGTCATGGCATTCATGATTGAGATTTTTCTAAGTGTACTCTTTACAACTAGAATATTCGCGGGCGAAGCCGCGACGGTTAATGCTAGTTATCCATACTTGTAGACAGAGGTTTAGTAGCCTAAGTTTAATGGATCTGATGATGATCGCTTGACCTTTGAAACTGGTTATCCACGTGTATTTATTAATCCCATATAATGTTTTTCTGGGTTAGGGAACCACCCATTACAATTGGGTATAATCGTGTTGACAGACTGAAAAAAAATAATTTCGATTTCTAAAGCAACGCGAGGAAATCTGGATTGGATGAGTTACCTCATGGTTTTAAGATTGGTGGATTGAATATAAACAACTTGAGGTATGCAGATGACACCACTTTGGTTGCTGAAAGCAAGGAAGAGCTCGAGGATACCATGATGAAAGTTAAAGAACAGAGTGAAACCATGGGCTTGTACTTGAATATCAACAAAACAAAACTTATGACAAGAGGTTTACCATCAAACAATATGATAGATAATAAGTTAATCACAGAGGTGAATAGTTTCTGTTTTTTTCAGGGATCAACCATTAGTAGTGGTGGCTCATGCAGTCAAGAGAATCGCCGAAGACTTGCCCTAGGAAGAGCAGCTTTTAAAGGCCTGGATAAGATCTTCAAGTGTTCCGATGTTTCTTTGCTACTAAAATTAGAATGGTTAAGGCACTAGTCTTTCCCATAGCTACATATGGTTGCGAAAGCTGGACCATAAGGAAACGAGATAGGAGGTATATTGATGCTGTTGAGCTCTGGTGTTGGAGAAGAATACTGCGTATTCCTTGGACAGCCAAGAAGACAAATGTATGGGTGATCCAAAAAATCAAACCAGATCTGTCATGTGAAGCATTGATAACACGATTACAGCTGTCATATTTTGGACACATTATGAGGCGTTCTGATTCGTTGGAAAAGACAATTTATGCTTGGAAAGGTGGAAGGGTCTCGGAGACGAGAGCGGTCAGAATTGAGATGGATCGATTCCATCAAATCCAACATGAATATGTCAGTGAAGGATCTGAAGTATATGACTGAAGACCGAATCATATGGAGACAGTCCATCCATGCATTCGCTAGGAGTCGACGCTGACTAGATGGCACATGATCGTCATCATCAAGGCAACACTGAAAAATGGTTTCCAACACGATAACGAGTAATCGGTGTGGTCTCTTTATACTTAGTACTGGTATAATGAATCTTATTGATAAATTTTAATCTCAACGCTCGTGATATGTATCTGATGATGACCACTTGACGGTCAAAACGTGTAATCCTAAATTACCATTATTAATAATTATTATAACTAATAAATGTAATTCTATTCATAAAAGAAATCTATTGACATCGAATATATATTTAGGTATTAGGAAGTCATTTTTGAAAACATTTGTCTGGAGCATCGCACTCTATGGAAATGAAACTTGGACTATTGGTGCAGCAGAAAAGAGGAGATTTGAAGCGTTTGAAATGTGGTGTTACAGGAGAATGATGAAGATCAGATGGGTAGATAGGGTTACAAACGAAGAGGTAAGACGAGTGGGAGAGGAGAGATGTTTCTGGTGAATGCTAATGAAGAGAATAGATAGGTTGGTAGGACACATACTAAGACACCCAGGAATAGCAAGCATAGTTATGGAAGGAAGGGTCGAGGACAAGAACTGTAGGGGTAGACCAAGGTTAGAATATGTTAAACAGATTGCCTCGGATGTAGGGTGTGGTAGCTATGTAAAGATGAAACGATTAGCTCAGAACAGGGAGGCGTGGACAACTGCATCAAACCAGTCAAAAGACTGACGACTCAAACAACAACAACAACCCCACTCAGTCATTTAGGCAAATTTGTGGTGACCGACTGAAGAGTTATTGCAGTATGTACAGGCAACAATGAAAAAATGGCGTCAAAACTTGAATTCTCCTAATTTAACAGTCCCAATGTCATGTTTCATCACGCTCGGCTACGGAAATGGGTGTTTAAGATATAGAAGGGGCATTCAACTCTCTAGTCAATGTAAACCTGGGCAATAAGAGTTAATCTAGAGTAACTTGTTTAAATGATTGGACGAGTAAGACGATCGTCCCGGATTCATTTTCTTTCCTGGCCAAAAGGCACCCTATCTCCGGAACACGGCGACGCGCTCTAGCGGACTGTAATTCCGGTGCAGCGACATGTGCGGGAGGGGTGTCACGAATTCGCAACCACCCTCGTCCATCATGTTGGCAATATTGCAACATTAAAGATGGATAAATTACTCATGTGAGTCAGATGTATCACTCCATTCTTGCCACACTGAGACAGACTTTAGCGGAAATGGTAAAACACACACACACCAAAGATCTTCTCATAGTAACCATGGCATTTTTTAGCCTACTTTTCACATTTTGCAAAAATGAGGAAAATTTAGACTTATGAGATCAGGCAAATGTGTGTCTGTCTGTCTGTCTGTCTGTCTGTCTGTCTGTCTGTCCTTCTGTCTGTCTGTCTGTCTGTCCTTCTGTCTGTCTGGCTGTGTGTGTGTCCCCCATATCAACTCCTAAACGGCTGCAGCAATCGAAACAAAATTTGGTAGGAGTAAAGATCTATACCTGAATATCTCACGGCCATATTTGAAAATGATGTCAGTGCTACCAACTGCTAAAAAATCGCAATTGAAATTTGAGCTCCATGTTGGAAATCTTGGAAAGTATGAATGGGAGCTATTTAAAAATTGGCACACGTACAGATCATAATATTTCAGTTTAATTTCCAGGAGGCCAAACATGGCAGTGTTGCCAAAATGATTATAAGCCTCCTGATAGGTCCAATTTTTAAATGCATATAACTTCTACACTATCATTTGGAATTCAACCAAATTTCGTATGTTGTATGTGTTCATAACCAGATATGACTGAGCGTATTCTTACGACCTACCAGGGCTGCCAACTGTTAATAAATGCTCCTAATTTATTTTATCCCAATACCAATATATCAGAAAGTATGCAAGCCGACAGCTTTAAACTATGCACACGTATAGTCCCTGACATTCTATATTAATTTGGAGTAACTTATATACGTCAGTGCTATCAACATGATTCTAAGCCTGCTGACAGGTCCAACTTTAAATACATGTAACTTCCATACTATCATTTGGATTTCAACCAAATTTCGTATGTGCTATGTGTACCATAACAGATATGATTATGCGTATTCTATGGAGCAACCAGGGCTGCCAACTGTTAATATGTGCTGTCCCTATTTTTGTTACCCTAATATCAATATATCAGAAAGTATGCAAGCCAATAGCTCTAAACTTTGCACACGTATAGTACCTGGCATTCTAGACGAATTTGGAGTAACTAATATACGTCAGTGCTGCCAACATGATTCTAAGCCTGCTGATAGGTCCAATTTTAAAATGCATGCAACTTCCATACTAACTAATGGATTTCATTCAAAATTGGCACAACAATAGATCATATTATTTCAGATTATTTCTGACCAATACATGCAAGACATTGTTGCCAACATGATTTTACGCGCGCTGTTAGATCCAATGTTTAACTGCATGTAACGTCCATGCTATTCATTGGACTTCAACCAAATTTTGTATTTTGTACCTTAAGAGATGGAACTAAGAATATATTCAGTCATCAGGGCTGCCAACTGTAGTGCTCTATTAGGATACATTATGCCATGTATACAGTATTTCGAACTAATTGGAAATTTCGATATTAGCAACTTAATTTCGACATTATTCTAGATAGGTTCATATTCTGTAGAATAATCATTGGCATGAAAAGTAGGCTGTATAGTTCTTCACGGAACTTCTTGTTGTAATTCGTTGCTTCATTTACAGTAGAAATTTTGACATCTTGGTTATTAACTCCGTATACTAAAACAGATGATGTATCAGCACTAATGGGGTGCGGGAGATAAGGCCTAACGCTACTGTACGGGAGGCTAGAGTAGCTCATCTTGGTCGCCGGTCGGGGATGGTAGATAACTTACTACTACAGTGAAACCTCTCTAAAAGACCACCCCTCTTAAAGACCGATTTTTCTTGGAACCGATTTAAAACCTCATAAGGTCAATGTATTTGTTACCTCTATTTAAGGACCACCCCTCTCCCCGACCAAAGACCAGGAATTTTCTCGGTCTGACATCTTTCAAAAGACCACTTCTCGTCTGCCTTACCATTGGAGATGGTGATGAGGGTGAAGATGTAAACAATGGTTCTGTTGGCGCAGAACTGCATCAGCATACAATGTCATTAGAAAAAGTGTGATGTAACATATAAAAAATACAAAAATGACTCTCCTAGAAGATTGTTCGAACCCAGAACAAATAAATGGAATTTCGAACTCACTCAGAGATATTCTACAAAGTGAAATTGTTAAAAAAAGATGTGGTAATCTGAAACAGAGATCAATTCGTGACTTTTTTAAATGACAGAGCTCAGAAAATAACTAATTGTAATTAATTTGTACTAAATTTGAACCAATGCAGATAAATTGTAATCAAGTATGTTTTCAACTGTACTTTATTAATAATGCAGTATAACATTATTTTTAATGCCTACCCCTATTAAGAGACCACCCCTCTAAAAGACCAGTTTTCAATGGAACCGTCACTGGTCTCTTGATAGAGGTTTCACTGTACTTGTTCAGTGAGCATTGATGATGATCGCTTGACGATCGAAACCTGTCATCCATTTAAGTACCCCCCCCCCTTTTTTTTCACATAGAAGCGTGTTATTTTGTGATAAATATCTCATGTAATATTTTCTTTCAGGTTGTCTGTTAGGTAGTCAGCCCGAAGGCTGGTTGTATCCTCAAAAAGCACCGCCGTTAGGTTATGTGGGTAGTTACCCACAAAACACAAGGCAGCTCATTTTTGAGGCGTACTAGGCAAGAATAGGAGAGAGGCAGTTTGTCATTGCTTTCCTCACTGAGTTAGTATAGTAGTCCTGACCCTATGAGCAGAACCTTTCACAGCATCCACAGGCACTGACTGTGCCCTGAATGCCATTACCCACCTATACATCAGTAGCTTCAATAAAATCACAGCCATGAGTGAGACTGACACATCATTGAAAAGCCACATTTTACTCTAGCCTGTGCCAACAGACAAACGTTAATGTACTGGATTCATCAAGAGATGACAGACAGAGGTTAGGGTGTATACATACTTGTTTTCCTACCTAATGTAGCCTACTTGGACACAAACTGTGTTGACCGACTGAAAAGCTTCCTTTAATGAAACAGTTTCGTTAACATAATTGTGACGATAAAAAATTAATCTGAATTTCACCTCACTCTGGCCAATTGAAGTTACAATACGTCGTCCCTCTCCCCAGGATACCAACTCGTGGTATAGTGGCTAACATTCTTGGCTGTCACCTTGGATGTTTCAGTTCGATACCCGGCTCTAACAAGAAAATTTAATTCTGGTGTGATGGGTGCCTCATGAGGCAAAACTGAGAAGAGCTAGGTTCGATTCCCACCTCAGCCATCTTGGAAATGGATCTCTGCGGTTTCCCCACTTCTACTCCGGGCAAATGCCGGGATGGTTCCTAGCATACTGCCACGACTGTCTCCTTCCCAACCCTCAACCGAATTACAAGTACACTTACTAATACAACCATCTCAATAGCACAGGTCTGAATGACCACGATGTCCAAACAATTAGAATGAAACATCTCCCCAACACCGAAAAGATACTCCTAGATCCATTCAAGTCTCATAATAGTTCTTGTTGATTCATTTGGGGACTTGCAACATCGTGTCATGTATCCCCGGGTACTAGGGTGCGTATGGAATCTGTCTGATAGTCTGTGTGATTGTGGTAGTAATTGTATTTGTTATTGAGGAGGAGTCGGCTGTGGCCTTAAGTTAGAAACCATCCCGGCATTTGCCTGAAACAGAAATGGGAAGCCACGTAAACCAACTTATAGGTTAGCTGAGGTGAGAATCAACCCTATCTATTCTCAGTTTTGTCTCAGGGAGGTGAGGACAATACTCAGGCCAGCTTCCGAGTCTTTTACAAGACATTAAAAATATCCTAGGCACTACAGCCCATGAAGGGCCTACGCCTACCAAGTGGCCGCTGCCTAGCCATTTGGCCCGCAGATTATGGGGTGACGCGTGGTCAGCGCGTCGTGGTCCTTCAGTCGTAAATCTTGATCTCCGTGACCGGGGCGCTGCCTCACTGTCAGACAGCTACTCAATTGTCCTCACGAGCATGAGTGCACCCCGTTCCCGAGCCGGGAATCGAACTCGGGGTCTCCGGGTGCAAGGCAGGCGCGCTACCCCTACACTACGGGACCGGCTTTACAAGGCATAAGATAGCAACAGAAATGTTAAACGGAGAGTAATTTCGCAGCGTACTATACATTCTAATTACAGGCTCTTTAACGTATATTGGTAGATCATCTTTGTGGATTTCATGTAGCCACAAGAAGAATTTCAGGTTAGTCCAGGATTATAATTACCTTGCTTAGCCTAATCATACCCCTCTGAAGTAACTTCTGCAAGAGGTAGATGAGG
This sequence comes from Meconema thalassinum, assembly GCA_946902985.2. Taxonomy (NCBI): domain Eukaryota; kingdom Metazoa; phylum Arthropoda; class Insecta; order Orthoptera; family Tettigoniidae; genus Meconema; species Meconema thalassinum. The sequence continues at coordinate 335,398,062 of OX336391.1, read as the reverse complement.
AAAGACCGCACCAAACATTAGCTCTCCCAACAGTGAACTTACAAGGTCGTTTTTGATGTATCGTGTCAAAAACCGGTTATGCTGCAAAATTCTTCGTGTTAAAACAATTTTAACCATACTTCTTAAAGTGTATACCTCAAGCAATCCAACTAAAACACGTAGCGAATCGGAAGAAAGTGTGTTTTAATTGAAGAGCTTCGCACTCTCGTAGCGCAAGTTAAGTAACCAGATACGATTGCATTACAGCACATGAGCTTATGAATACGTATTGTTACATGAACACCATATTGTTTATATCAACGATGAGAATGACATTCCTCGTATCTGACAATGTTCTTCGTTTCACGTTCCCCCCAGGGGCTCAAATCTAGTGGGACCTGGGTTGGCGACCACGGGATCCCAGCTGAGTCCGGCATTGCTTCCACTTATTTGTGCCAGGCTCCTCTCCATCTTCTTTCCTGTCGAACTCTCTTGGTCAACTCTTGTTCTCTTCCAACCCCGACGGTATTAGGGTATCCGAGGCGTAGGGAGTCTTTTCCTTTCCCACCTTAATTGGCCCTTGTCTCATCTTTCCTGATACCCTCCTTCTGCGAGGGGTCAGCCTTCTTTTTCTTTTCATGTTTCATGTTTCCTGCCTTCTACTCAAGGCCGTAAAGGAGGCCGGGTGTATGTATTGCTACACCCTCAGGGGCGGGCTGGTGAGTTCGGGAGTTGGCGATCCCGGGGGTTTCCTGAGCTCGGTCCGATTCCCTCCCCTTTTTCCACCGACTATGGGGCGGGGCCTCTCCTCTTTCCCCTTTCCTATCTGCCTTTCATGGCTCTCCTTCCTTCCAAGTCCCTCAATCCCCATGCTTCGAGGGTTGAGGGAATTTATTTTCTTCCTGTCCTTATTTGCCTTATCCTTAATTTGTTTACCATTTCTTCTTTTAGTATGCAAGTTTGTAATTAGTATTAGTTATAGTTTTCATTCTTATTTCATCTTTCACTATCACCCAAACCATTAGGGGCCGATAACCTAGATGTTAGGTCCCTTAAAGCAACAATTATCTTCATCATCATCGTCGTTTCACGTTGGGTGAATTGTTCTGTTGGACGACACATCTACACACGGCTGGGAGGCGTACCAGTCATAAGAAAGATATTGGGAAAGAAGAACATTCGAGGTATTTATTGCATTGACACCAACGATATGTTGTTGTTCTAGCTCAGAAGCTTACAGCATTGCGTTCATTAGGCCCGTCTATTACTGCACATATGCATTTATTGGTCTGTATTACTCTACAATAATGAAGGCGTTTTCAACCTTGTGCTCACGATCGCCGTGGTGCTCTTTAAATGAAATTGGGGGCTCTCGTCTTACGAGAGAATGTGCTCGCGAGCACTTGCTCCTCTGAGATTAATTCTTCAATTCAAACGTTGTTGCACAAACCAGAATAATAGTGTTTTCATTAGAAGCTTTGACAGTCAGAAATATTATAATTTTGTGAAATAGTATTTCTAATCTACAGTAAAAATAAATAAGATATCCCAGTTTTATGAGTAACAGGAAAGACATTGATTCGATTCGGCTTATCTTATCTTATCTTATCTTATCTTATCTTATCTGCAAGAGTGATGCAAGCAGTTAAAGCATGCCTGGTGAGCGGTGAATTCGTAGCGAATTCTGCACTTCTGAGTTAGTTACATGCAGTTATTGTTGTTTTAAGGGGACAAACTACGAGGTCTTGCGGTAACTGTAATAGTGTGTTTAACAGTAATCACACTGCAGTTCAACTTTGATAAATACACATACTGTAGATTGAAAAATGAGCTATTGTTGATTATTCAGGGGTCTGCGACATCGTGGTCATTTATCCCCTTGTACTTGGGTGTGTCTGAAAGTTGTCTGATAACCTGTGCCACTGTGGTGTCTGAACGAACCCCAGCTCTGTCAAGAAATTTAATTGTGGTCTGAGGGCTGGAACGGGGTACACTCAGCCTCGTGAGGCAAGAGACGGGTTTGATTCCTACCTCAGCCATCCTGAAAGTGGTTTTCCGTGGTTTCCTATATCTACTTCAGCTATCTAATCTAAGACCCCAGTCGCATCCTATCCAAATCTTACCTCAATTAATACACGCACCAGTACAGCTATCACAGTGACACTGGTTATCATACAAGTTTTACACATACCCAAGTACACGGAACTACATGACCAAGATATCGCAAAGCCCCTGAAGAATCAACAACGAAAACGCAATCAAGCACGTACTTATGATTATTAATGTCGTAAGATTGTGGAAGGTGCACTGGGACTTGAAATAATGTGTCATGTTGTTATTTTCCTGGAGTGAGTGTGGAAAAATCTAATATAAATCTCACCCAGGATGGCCACTATTAAGACCGAGATTAGAAACTTGGATCACGGAACATTGCAATGAACTTGCCAAGCCGAGAAACGTGTCTAATAGGGTGATTCAAGAAGAATATTTCGCTGCCTCCCACTCCTAAACTGACCGTGTTAGTTGTTGCTGTTGATTCATTTAGGGTCCTTGTGGCAATGTGACACCGTTTATGAATAGTTCTTTTTTCGGATGCTTAATGCTTTAGTATTTTAGCAGTAATAATTACCGCCCTTTCTAGGTTTTTACGGCATTTTGCTTTTAGAAGGCAGGGACTGTTAGTGGGTGTCATTGTAGGTTTGGTAGTGTCTTGTATAGATTTGGATCTAATGATGCCCACTTGACGAGTGAAACATTTCATCCCTTGGTTTTCTCCCTCTTCTACAGTCCAAAAACATATATATATATATTAATCACGTGCCATTTTCTACATGTTATTTTTCGCATGTCCTAGTAATTGGGATTACATTGTGTTGACCAACTGGAAAGTTGTTATATTTAGGAAATTATAGAAAGTTTTGTAACATTGTGATTATTAATATTAGTCTATTATTATGCATATGCCACATTATATTAGTATTTAACATAATTAATTTACTCTTAATTTACTTTTAAGGTATTTATTGTATTTCTAAAAATTGTCTTATATATTGTTACGTGCCACCCCCTAGTGGCACTTTTGTTAACTGGATTACGGTGGGGGTACAAAGCACAACACTAATTACTGCTTAAAGAAATAATTAACTTTATTGTGGCCAGAAAATTACACTAATCAGCAAATACAAGCAATTAGGAGCCTTCTCCAGTTTCCTCAAGTCTCTTCCTTATGCGCCCTTGGCCCCTTTCACTTGCAACAGACCACAGAAGTTAATCCGTCCTAATGAGTCCGGTGGCCTTGGCAGAAGCTACCTGCCCCTCTTCCTCAGGTACAACAAATACAGTTACTTACGAGCACTTGATGTTCGCTGTTCACAAGCTGGGAGAAACAATGTCACAGGATTTCGTAACTCGCACAGCACTTCGTCACCACACTTCTGTCGCACAAGATAATCGCTCGCACTAGCTCGTAAAACACAACGACAACTGCTTCACGGGTCACTCTTATATAGCAGGCCGGTGACTCAATAAATGGTTCTAGATCCATCCAGAGTCCACGGCTTCTCGAGGTTTCCACCGCTGGTCCAGTCACGAATCTTCTGGACTATCCCTTTGTCTGTAGTAGCCCTGTTGCATAAGGCGCGCGCAATACAGGAGGCAAGCCACAGCCCAGCCCCTGGGGCAGTTGTGACTCAAACGGCGAGCGATGTCACAAACTCACAGCCGTAACACCACCCCCTTCCTAAAAAGGCTGATCGTCCCGATCAATCATTGGTCCGTCTGTGTCCCTCCGTAGGCTGCCAGGCGATCTCGATGCACGATCTTCATCTTCGCCCTCGGGCTCCGCTGGATCCTGTAGACGACATCGTTGATCCGTTTCACGACTCGGTACGGGCCCTCCCAGGACTTCTGCAGTTTGGGTGACAGGCCTTTCTTCCGTAATGGGTTGAAGAGCCAGACCAGGTCGTCCTCGTGGAATCCGCCGGCATCCGTCTGCTGGTCGTATCGGGTCTTCATTCGGTCGGTCTCGATCCGCAGTTTCCTCCTCGCGAACGCGTGTACGTCCTCCAGTTGGTCGACCAGTTCTTGACAATACTGGCTTATCGGGATCGGATCATTCCCAGGTCGGCCGAAGGCAAGATCGACAGGTAGACGGAGCTCCCTCCCAAACATGGCCCGGGCTGGTGTGCACCCGGTGGCTTCATGCACGGCGGCGCGGTAGGCCAGGAGAAATAGTGGAAGATGCTTGTCCCAATCCCTCTGGTGCTCGCTGACGACTATTCGGAGATGGTTCTCGATGGTGCGATTGAATCGCTCTACCATCCCGTCGGACTGAGGGTGTAGCGGCGTTGTCCTTGTCTTCCGGATTCCCAGCAGCTGGCATAGGTTCTGGAACACCTGCGACTCGAAGTTCCTCCCTTGGTCGGAGTGCAGCTCCAGGGGTACTCCGTACCGGCTGACGAATTCCTTCACCAGGGTCTCTGCGATCGTCGCGGCTTCTTGGTTAGGGAGCGCATACGCCTCCGGCCATTTGGTAAAGTAGTCGCTGACGACTAATATGTAGCGGTTCCCTGCCTCGCTTAACGGGAATGGCCCAGCAACATCGATGGCCACTCTCTCCATGGGGCCGCCCACGTTGTAGGTCTTCAGTGGACCCCGTCGTCTTCGTCCTGGGCCCTTGCTGGCTGCGCAATCGTGGCACCTCGCGCAGTGGTTCTCCACGTCTGTTCGGCATCCGATCCAGTAGAACCGCTCTCTCAGCTTCTCCAGGGTCTTCTTTATCCCTAGGTGTCCACCAGATGATCCTCCATGAACTTCCTTCAGGACTTCCTCCGTCATAGCCTTTGGAACGACGACTTGTTCCCGAGATGTCTTCCCGTCGGTGCTCTCCCAGGTACGGCAGATGAGGCCATCCCTTACAATCAGCGAGTCCCACTGTGCCCAGTAGGACTTAAACTTTGGGCTGCAGTCACTCACAATGTTCCACCCGGGTCTGGGGACACAGGCCTTCTTCCATTCTGCTATCGGTCCCAGGTCATCATCTTCTGCTTGTGCCCGCGTGAAAGATTCGCGGCTCCAGTTCCCTTGAAGTTCCACAGTAGTCCGTCGGCACAGTATACCGGTGTTCTCCTCCCTCCTAGTACAGAAGGTGCAGTCTTCGGGGCACGGTCTTCGTGACAGGGCGTCGGCGTTAGAATGCAGTTGGCCTTTCCTGTGCTGAATCTCAAAGTTGTATTGTTGAAGCCTCTCTAACCACCGCGCGAGTTGACCCTCGGGCTGCTTGAAGTTCAGCAGCCACCGCAGGGATGCATGGTCGGTCCTGATGAGAAATTCTTGCCCGTACAGGTACTTGTGGAAGTGTTCAATGGTCTTCACGATGGCGAGCAGCTCCTTCCTGGTGACGCAGTAGTTCCTTTCTGGCTTTGACAAGGCCTTGCTGAAGTAGGCCACTACTCTTTCCTCGCCGTCCACTACTTGCGACAGGATTCCCCCTATGCCAAAGTCGCTGGCATCGGTATCGACGATGAACCTTGTTCCAGGTCTGGGGTAGGCCAAAATAGGCGCGGTGCACAGAGCCTGCTTGAGTTGTTCGAAGGCACTGTGGCATTCTGCTGTCCACGTGAAGAGTTGGTCCTTCTCAGTCAGTCGATGTAAAGGTTTGGCGATGTCGGCGAATCCCCTCACGAAGCGACGGTAATAAGTGCAGAGTCCCAGGAAGCTTCGTAGTTGGGACTTGTCCTTCGGAACTGGCCACTCCCTCACAGCTGCGGTCTTCTCTGGGTCGGTGCGCACCCCTTCCTCGGAGACGATATGCCCAAGGTACTGGACCCGCTTCTGGAAGAGCTGACACTTCTTGGGGCTCAACTTCAGCTGGGCAGCCCGTAGCTTCAACAAGATCTCCTTCAGGTTGCTGTGGTGCTCCTCGAAGCTTCTCCCCAGAACGATGACGTCGTCTAGGTAGACCAGGCAGGTCTTCCAGTGTAGTCCCCTCAGAATGGACTCCATTAGCCTTTCGAAGGTCGCAGGGGCGTTGCACAGACCGAATGGCATGACGGTGAACTGCCAGAGCCCGCTGCCCACAGAGAACGCCGTTTTCTCGCGGTCCTTAGGGTGGACCTCCACCTGCCAGTAGCCACTCTTCAAATCCAAGGTGGAGAACCATCTCGACCCTGATATGGTGTCCAGGGTATCGTCGATCCGGGGTAGAGGGTAGCTGTCCTTCTTCGTGACGTCATTCACCCGCCTGTAATCCACGCAGAACCTGGTGGAACCGTCCTTCTTCTTCACTAGCACGACCGGAGAAGTCCAAGGACTATGTGATGGCTCGATCACCCCTTGCTCCTTCATCTCTTCTACCATCCAGTCGACTTCGGCTTGCTTGGCGAGCGGGACTCGTCGGAATGGGGCCCTAATCGGTGCGCTGTCCCCAACGTCGATTCTGTGCTGGACCAAGCCTGTCCTGCCGAAGTCTTTGCTTCCCACGGAGAAGACGTCCTGGAATTCGCGTAGCAGGTCCTGGAGTTGGCGTGATTGTTCCTCGTCTAAATGGTCCTGGGATCCTTGGTACAGCTTCTGTAGTTCTTCTGGCAGTGTGCGTCTTCTTCGGTTGTCCGTCTGCAGGTGTCCGTCCGTCGTGTCGGTGATGCGGGCAATCCAGGTAACGGGCTCGCAGACTCCTAGGTTGGTGTCCCGGTGAACCGTAATGTCGTAGTCGTTCAGGTTGGACAGGCGGACGTACGGCCGAGGCGTCGTGTTGATGAGGGTCTTGGCAACTAGCAATCCTTTTGTCTGGATGTCCTCATATTTTGGCTCGATGACAGCCGCCACTCCCTCAGCAGTTCCGTCGACAATTACGGCGGCGCTGACCTCCGTCCTGGCAGGAACGATGACGTCTTCTCTCAGCCTTACTCGTCGTGCGGTGACTGCCTCGTGTGCTGGTTGCAAAGCAAGTTCCTCACCTCCGAAGTGCAGAGTGTTGGTACTCAGGTCCAAGATGATGTTGTTCTGGTCCAGGAAGTCCAGTCCGATGATCACTTCGTTTGATACGTCAGCCACAAGCACTGGATGCTTTATCACCCGTCGACCAATGACGAACTCCAGTGATGCTTCGCCATGTACCGGTGCGGTCTCTCCGGTCGCGGTTATTAGCTGGAGGTTCCTTTGTGTGGGTTGCACTCTCCACTTCGGGATCACAGTGGGATTGACGATGGTCCTCGATGCTCCCGTGTCGATCAGCATGGGCCAGCTCACTCCGTTGATGACTCCGTCGACCATCAGGCTGCTATTGTCCCTCCGTAACTTCGTCACACGCACTTGGACTGCCGGGGCTTGACGACTGTCACAAGCCAACCTTTGCCCCCCAAGGCTGGCTAATACTCGTTTCCCTGGGCGGCGCGGTCTTCAGACGACTGATTTCCCGTCGGATACCCTCGGCGGCGGCGATCACCGCAGTCCTTGCTCAGGTGGCCTTTCTTACCGCAGGCCCAGCAGGTCGGTAGTCCTTTACCAGGCCGCCTCTCCGGTTGTCTTCCGGCTGTGTCGTTGCTGGTAGTGGCGCGACTGTCGAAGAAACGGCTTAGCGCCTCCATCAATTCGTCGGCCAGGGGCTTGGTCTCGTTGGTTTTTACTGGTTCGTCGACGTCCACTTGACGCACCCGCGCGTGCATTCTAGATGCCTGTTTTGCCGTCTCGAATTCAAGTGCGTGGCTCAGCGCATCTGCCAGGGTCTTATTGCGCGCGAGTCGCAGCGCCTGTTGAGTGTCCGAGTCCCGTAGCCCGTCGGTGAAGGTCTGCGTCGCAATCTGTTCCAGAAAGTCGGCCGGCGCTGTTGGATAGGCGAGCCTTACGAGGCGTGCGATGTCCATCTCGAACTCCTGCAGGGTTTCCGCGTTCTTCTGTACCCGGGTCCGGAGCTGCATCTGGTAGGCCTGCTGAAGATGGCTATCTCCATATCGGGACTCCATATGGGCGATCAGTGAAGCGTAGTCCTGGGATCCAGTCGGGATGGCCTGAAGGACGTTAAGGGCGTCGTCTCTCAGCGCTACAATGAGAGCTGTAGCCTTTTCTGTGTTGTTCCAGTTATTTATGGAACAGGCTGCCTCGAACTGACGTAAATAGGTGCTCCACGGGACCTTTCCGTCGAAGGTTGGGGGCGTCACTCTGCTATGTCCCGTTCCTGATATTCCCGGTGTAACGGTGGGCGGGCGTTGGCGCAGCTCGGCAACTTCCTCTCGTAGAGCGTTGAATTCCTCTTCCACCCCCGTCAGTGGGCGTTGGCGCAGCTCGGCAACTTCTTTTTGTAAGGCGTTGAATTTCTCCTCCACCCCCATCAGCGGGCGTTGGCGCAGCTCGGCAACTTCCACTTGTAAGGCGTCGAACTTCTTTTCCACTGCTGCGACTTCCTCACGTAGGCCCTGTTCTAATTTCCTTTGGCTCTCCTCTAATTTCGTCAGCAGGCACTCTTCCAGATTTTTCTGGCCATCCAGAAATTTGGCGGTTAGGTCCTCTGCTAACTTATTCTGGCTGTCCTTCAGGTCCTCTGCTAACTTCTTCTGGCCATCCTCCATCTTCTTCTGGCCGTCCTCCATCTTCTTCAGGTCCTCCGCTAACTTATTTTGACCGTCTTCCATCTTCTTCTGGCCGTCTTCTAATTTGGCAGTTAGGTCCTTGGTTAAATTCTTCTGGCCGTCTTCTAATTTGGTTTCCATGCCATTTAACTTTTCTAGCAATGCTGCCAATTTCTCCTCCATTTTAGTTGTTTGTCTTGTAAAGGGCATGCACTCACAGGAAAATTAGAGAAAATGACCTGCTCGGGTTTTGAAACCAGGACCGTCAAGTGTTGTGCTTGAGTTCGTAATCCGGCTTCTGACACCAGTTGTTACGTGCCACCCCCTAGTGGCACTTTTGTTAACTGGATTACGGTGGGGGTACAAAGCACAACACTAATTACTGCTTAAAGAAATAATTAACTTTATTGTGGCCAGAAAATTACACTAATCAGCAAATACAAGCAATTAGGAGCCTTCTCCAGTTTCCTCAAGTCTCTTCCTTATGCGCCCTTGGCCCCTTTCACTTGCAACAGACCACAGAAGTTAATCCGTCCTAATGAGTCCGGTGGCCTTGGCAGAAGCTACCTGCCCCTCTTCCTCAGGTACAACAAATACAGTTACTTACGAGCACTTGATGTTCGCTGTTCACAAGCTGGGAGAAACAATGTCACAGGATTTCGTAACTCGCACAGCACTTCGTCACCATGGTGTAACTACAATGGTGAGGCGGATCGCTCCATCTCTCTCGTGCGGATGACGTCACAACGGGAGCGTTGCGTTCGGTGACACAGCACTCTGTAATGCGGCTCTGGTCATAATAATATAACTTGAAGGCATTAATAAAAGCATTTATTATAACACTGTACATACTTTGTATTGTAAATACTGATATTAATGTTGGTAATTATGAATACGGCGTACCTCTAAACAATAGTAATGGCCCTTTAACGAGATCCATTATTTTTTCACATTGGTGAATTTACACATTTTGCGATTCAATTTTCTCTGTGAATTGCCGAAACTTATTTTTCTGTTTAAGTCACGCAACCTAATATATGTTCGGGTTCGAGCTAAACAGTGAATAACCTCATATGCAATATTAATATGAGGCAATTTTCTCAAGGTCCTGCTGGTTAATTCATTGAATATAAACTTATCAGTTGATAGCGAATTGGCATGAAATTTATGAAACTCAGCGTCCATTGTCTTTGCAACTTCCATAAGTTCATTAGAGGGATACAAAAGATTTCCCCTTGAAATAAACTGGATCCAATCTGGGCCTTCTTTACTGGGTTCAAGTTCTTGAGATAATGTTCCCAAGTTTTTGTACTTATCCCTGAATCTGTGTGCTACATATCCTGTAATGTATTTTAAACCTTCGTGGTTCATTTCATCTTTAAAATCCGAGAGATCAAATTCATCGAACAATTCATTCTGATGATCGGTCATTTCAAACAAACTCATGTTCATTTCCTCAGTTTCGTAATTTGATTCAACAAATAAAGTAGAAACTAGTTTTTCTTCGTCAGGAGCATCCACGATATCAGGAATACGTTTGGCAACACTCACTAACGCAGTCTGCGAGAAACAGGTGTCAGTTTCTGTTTCCATTGGTTTAATCAGACACTTTTCGTCAATATCCTCCTCTGTATTTCTATTTACAGTAAACATTGAAGCAGAGTGCTTGCCCAAAATGTACCATTTCAATCTATATTTAATGTCCAGAGGAGATGGGTGATCATTGGAGCCTCCCATTCCTCTAATATACGAGAAAAGGTTCTCCAAAATATCTTGATTTAGACGATAAGTTATTATGTACTCGACTTGGTACATCGGCTTCAAATATTTAAAAAGGTTAACTAGAGACGTGTTGCTTAGTAGAATTCCTTTTTGAAATGGGAGTAAGGCTTTATGTCGGCCAACTCTCATGGGCGTTATCAACTCATTAACATTATTTAGCAAACTGATTTGCTTGTCTAAATCAGTACCAAATGCATTTCTTTCAGAATGACTCCCAAATTTGTTCTTAGCATTAAATAACCGACAGTAGTGGCTGCGCGGGCTAAAGCGCTGCGTTAGGACAAGGGGCCAAGCTCTCTGCTGACTCGGTAGACGCGTGGGTTCGAGCCCCACCGTCGGCTGTCCTTGAAGTGGTTTTCCGTGGTTTCCCATTTTCAACACCAGGCAAATGCTGGGACAGTACCTTCTGACAGGCCACGGCCGCTTCCTTCCACATCCTTGCCCAGTTTCATTCATCTTCATCAATTCCATCTCTCATCCCGACGCGCAGGTCGCTCACGGGCGTCGACTAGAAAGACTTGCACTCGGCCTCTCAGGAGGCTACACGACAAAAAAAAAAAAAAAAAAGCATTAAATAAGTCAAACCAGTCATTTATTAATTTTATACATCTAGCCGCTTCTTCCCAGTCAATGTTTTTCATCAACCCTTTCCCTCCACACCATTCAAGAGCCTTTGATACCTGATTTGAAAGTACTTGAGCTGCAGGCCGAACTTTTTGTCTCTCTGATCCCTTTAAATCTAAATGATATCGGCTAATTTTGTGCGCAATAGTGAGTTCAGAAGAAGACATAGAAATTAGTAGTTCCAAACATTCCTTGTTCACTTTTTTCCCATTGAGCAGCACAAATCCCTGATCTAACAAATGATTTCTCACAAGTTTCAATAAATGAGGAATGTCTGCAAACACAAACACTTTTAAGGAATCGTTGCTTGGATGATTGAAGAAACATTCCTTATTATGTCCAATATTAAGCTCTGACCACAAGCCCATATTCCCAGACCCCATATCACTTGTAATGGCTACAACAGTGATGTCTGAAGAATGTAGATTCAATACTATTCCAAGAATAATATCTTTTTTCATTCTTTGGTCAAAGGCATAATAAAGAGGCTGCTTCCACTGACCAATCAAACCTCGTGCCATGACAACTTGGCAAGTTTTGTGAGGGCCAATTTTCGGCTGGTTGCTTCTGTCGATACACATGCGATTTGAAATATAAATTTCGTCAAATGTCAATACAGTCAAGCGTTCCAATTCGGTTAGTCCTGCTGATTTATATTTCATTAGTTTCACAACATCTTGCAAAACACCCTGCTCTAAATGCAAACATTTAGCCCAATCACGTAACGTCGTCAGTCCTGGCAAGGGATAGTTATTAGCCCTTAAAAACCGGTAGGCTTTAGGGCTCACACTTCTGAGTGATATAGCCGCCGCTATATCGTCAGAACACCAATTAATTTTCTTACGTTTCTCTGTACGTAATAAATGTTTTATTTGACCTGGAGTGAAGACTTTACCCAGTATCGTCTGAATTTCTTTGCAACGAATGTTCCTCAGATCGGCGATTTCTTTCTTCAACGCCGAATGGTCTGCACATAAATCATCGTACTTTTGTTTCCAAGCTTCGGATTCCTCACGTACCTCCTCAACTAATTTCTTCAAAGTGTTGACCTCATCTTCATGAGAACGAGTGCTTAAAAGGAAAGACATTCGTTGAATTATCAGGTTTATTTTTTGAACTTATATTGGAACTAGCCTACGTTTCTATTCACAAGAGCAATATTTCTTTCATATGACCACTAAACTACGGCTGCATGAAGGTCAAGATTAGATTAATAAATACTATAGCTACACCAGGCTTTAATTAAACTCATATCAATGTCTCAACGATCTGGTGAAAGCAGTGCTTTACTCCGCTAGTTACCTCTCTTTCAAGTATCATAATGAACCTTAGTTGTATTGTGCGTGTAAAATAAACAAATTCACCTTTTATTATTAAATGAGACTTCAATGTTCAAAAACAAAAAGAAGCTTACCTTATTAACTCCTTCGCATTCAAGCAGGTATGTTTAGATTGTATTCCTTCGGTGAGTGTTTCATTGTTATGTATAATTTCACTTATAACACTTTTACGACGCCTCTTTTCCAGCCTTATCGACCGACTTTCAGCTTCTTCCAGAGATCTTTTCCTTTTCCTTTGTGTAATTTGAGTGGATTTTGGTAGATTTTCAGTCGGAATGGCATCTAATTTGAAAGTTCTACTGTGCACTGGAGTATAGTTCAACAATTGCTGTCGAAGTGGAATAGCAAAACTGTCTTTAGTGAAATGAAGAGAACATACTCGAGCTGAAATCATAATAATAATAATGTTAATAATAATGTTAATAATAATGCTAATAATAATAATAATAGACCCTAATAATCTCCACTCGTAATTGTTATTTGGTTTGCCTATTCATTTCTATAATATTCTTTAATATCTCAGTTTGAAAATGCGTCCAGAGCTATTGCAATGTTTTAATTTTAGAGAGAAATAATTTAAAGAATGATTTACTGTTCTGTTCACAACAGACAGATTAGTTTTAGAAATCATAACTTACCATGCTTTAAATTAAACATGTCCTCCCTCCTGCAAGCTCTGACCCAAGAGCTCGCTACATCTTTGTCTTGTGGAAATACAAAGTATTTTATATTAGACCCTTTTGTTTTCCTGGAGTAGTTGTTGCAACCATACATAGCACAATTCGGCATTGCATCCCACTTTCCGTCGACAGAGATTAAGAAATACAATACTTTCACTAGCAACGCACACACTTGTCAACATTAGCATGTTTCAATCGACTGCTGATCACGCGCTTGACTCCCGCCTATAGCCACAACTCGCAGATGCCCCCGTTCTGACGTCATCCGCATGAGAGAGAGGGAGCGATCCGCCTCACCATTGTAGTTACACCATGTTCGTCACCACACTTCTGTCGCACAAGATAATCGCTCGCACTAGCTCGTAAAACACAACGACAACTGCTTCACGGGTCACTCTTATATAGCAGGCCGGTGACTCAATAAATGGTTCTAGATCCATCCAGAGTCCACGGCTTCTCGAGGTTTCCACCGCTGGTCCAGTCACGAATCTTCTGGACTATCCCTTTGTCTGTAGTAGCCCTGTTGCATAAGGCGCGCGCAATACAGGAGGCAAGCCACAGCCCAGCCCCTGGGGCAGTTGTGACTCAAACGGCGAGCGATGTCACAAACTCACAGCCGTAACAATATACTGGTACCTTATTGCGTGGTTAAGTGTACTTTAGGAGAGAGCCATGAGCCCTACCCTCAGCACTACTAAAACATGAAATGTATAAATGATATAAATAAATAGATAAATGAAATAATGAAATGAATGAATAAATACATGAATGAATAAATGAATAAATACATGAATGAATTAATGAATGAATAAATACATGAATGAATAAATAAATGAATGAATAAATAAATAAATAAATAAATAAATGAAGAAATAAATGAATAAACAAATGAATAAATAAATGAATAATAAAAATAAATGAATGAATGAATGAATGAATTAATTAATTAATTAACGAATGAATAAATAAATGAATAAATAAATGAATGAATAAACGAATAAATGAATGAATGAACGAATGAATGAATGAATGAATAAATGAATGACTGAATAAATAAATTAATAAATAAATACATGAATGGATGGATAAATGTATGGATGAATGAATGAATGAATGAATTAATTAATTAATAAATACATGAATAAACGAATGAATAAATAAATGAATAAATAAATGAATTAATTAATGAATGAACGAATGAATAAATACATGAATGAATAAATAAATGAATGTATAAATAAATAAATAAATGAATAAATAAATGAATAAACTAGTGAATAAATAAATGAATGAATAAACTAATGAATAAATAAATGAATGAATGAATGAATGAATGAATGAATGAATGAATGAATGAATGAAGATCAACAAGGCAACACTGAATATGGCTTCAAAGCTATCTGTATCTACAACCATGGTAAAAACCAGTGATTTTTTAATTTCCTCCCCGTCTCTTAATTTCTTTCTGCCACCCATGTCATCCCATGAGTGCAAATACTGTATTTTGTTCGTATATCGCTTCACTACGCTGATGGATTTGTTATGAAAACGTAGCAATGGACATGCAGAATTGTTTTGAGACTGATCTAGTTATAGCCTAACCTCCCCCAAAAAGCCACTCCCGATGGGATGGGATCCCGCTCTGAGAACTGGGCTACTCTTCCCCCCACTCTTAAGCTGCGCTCTACTTGGAGCCACGTGTTTCACTGAGTTGACGTTCGTTCGTTTTGCTTGTGCTTGCAGACATGCCACTAGTTGCGGGCCTGGCAGGCGTGGTGTACGGACGTTACCTGAAGACAGTGATGTGGTGTGTGTGTTAGTGTGAAAGCACCATGCGGTGCAAAGTGCGCCTCAAGTGTTATCATGTCGTGTGGTGGACAGCTCTTGTGCTGCTACTGGGGACATCGGCACCGGCACTCGCCAATAGACCACCAAGGTTTCTTATTGATGGTCAGACTGAAATTGTGCTGAGGTTAAAGGAAGGCGCTGAAACACCTGTTGGTAAGTAATATTTCTACCAATAAAATACTACAGCAGTGTCAACTGATGTTATTTGCCTCAATAAATTATTTATTGTTACAAGATGTAGAAAATTTCCTAGCTAAATGGTTAGTGCGCTAGGCTTTGGCCCAAAGTGCCCCGGGTTCGATTCCTGGTCGAACCATCAGGGATTTTAATCTCCTGGGGTTAATTCCCGTGGCTCGGGGACTGGGTGTCTGTGCCGTCTTCATCATCACGTCATCCTCATTACGACGCGCAGGTCGCCCACGGGCGTCAACTAGAAAGACCTCTCCGGAGACCACACGATCATTATACTAGGGGACCTGTGTGAGAAACCTCGTATGCCAATAAATCATTCGCCCGGCTTAACTGTTATGTGGGCTTCTCATTTATTTGTTCAAACGCACTTTTTAAACAAATTGTTGATATTTATGGAATCAGAGTGAAATTCATCACTGCTGCGGGTAATTCCCTTTCATTTGAATTCACGATAGGTTACTTGTGTGCACCCTATGTGTATTGTCCACCCACCCGGCTTTACTGTTATGCGGGCTAGACACACTACAATTATGGGGCTATCGTCTTCTTTAGTTTGTTTCAACGCATTTTTTTAGACAAATACATCTATTTCCGTTGACTTTTCAAGAAATGCAAGATCTTTCCTGTACTATTGAGATGATTTGGAAGATTTTGCACAAACCTCTGATTTAAGAGCTTGAGTTTTGTGAAACATGCACCTTGGCGTTTTATATGATGATGATTATTATTATTGCCTAATAGCAGTAACTTATCAAATGAACAGTATATTATCTGAATGTGTTAGATGTTCTCGCATATTCTACCTTGCAGTCAACGCCGGTATCGTAAGATTGTGAATTCTTCAGTAAAACATTAATTAAATATCCTCCTTTTCAAAACCCAGAGCAGGTACATAAATTCTTTTGGAATACTCGTCTGAGGTTGTGTGAACGAATTCAGCATTAGTCTATTGCCATTTAAGGGTTCTTAAAATAAGGAAGACCTATAATCAGTTTATTCACTTCCGTATTAATGAATTCCCTTCATTGGCATATTCAGACACCCCATCCTTTACTAGGTATACTGTACAAGACTCCAAGGTGTATGTTTCACAAAACTAAAACTCTTAAACCGGAGAGAGTTAGCCTAGAAGGTGCGGTTTGTGCCAAAATCTTCCAAATCGTCTCAACAGTACATGTAAAATCATGCATTTTTTTGAAAAGTCAACCGAAATATATATTTTTATATAAAGTACGTTGAAACAAATAAACGAGACGATAGCTCCTGCTAAAACTGTGGCGTATCGAGCCCCATAACAGTAAAGCCGGGAGGGTGGTTTATTACATGCGAGATTTCTCGGACAGGCCCTCTATTTGTCTATAAATCCTAAGCAGCTGAAGAGAGATAACCCCCGCAACATGAACACAGTAGTCTATTATTATTATTATTATTAGTAGTAGTAGTAGTAGTAGTAGTAGAGGTAGTAGTAGTAGTAGCCTAAACCTACGTTTATTTAACGTTTTTGTGTTCAGGAACAATAAACAAAAAATATTTGTGTAATGTTTATTGGAAATCTTTATTGATGAATATTTGCAAAAAAAATTGGCCTATTTATTATAAAAAACATGGAACAAAGCTGCAATTATTTTTTATACTTGCAGGTTTCCTATACCAAAGTCAGTTATTACTTATTTTTAAAACCCAATGAATTGACTTTCACCTAATTTATAAAAGGCAATGCCTCTCTATACAAATGGCTCCAAAATTAGCGAATCACGTCTGATTAACACTGTGTGTGTTTATCCCTAATTATTCCCGTATATACGGGATCAGGGATGAGGTATGAAGCTCTATGTGACATGTGGTTTTTATGGCTGGATGCCTATTAGAAGGTACTGTGCCAGCATTTGCATCTACAGTAGTAACCAAGTTCAGAACTAGTTGTTCGTTGACGGTGGAGTTTGGTGGCAAAAGTTGGAACTACTTGAAAATCGAATGTCTGCAGTTGTTACTTGAATTAGAAACAGATAACACACACTAATACAGCCATCACAATTAACACCGGTTATCAGACAGATTCTACACACACCCAAAGTACACGGGGCTACATGACCACGTTGTCGCAGCCCCTAAACTGAGGAACCAACCAACCAACTATTCGCTCCGTTTGTATAAAATATTATGTGCACATTCTAACCTCAGAGTATTCTTACAGGTTACGGTATTTTTTTAAATGTATTGATAAGACCTCAACCCAATCCAATAACTTTCCCCACTTCTCCTACAGACAATTGCTAGAATGGTTCCTAACTTAAGACCACGGCCGCCTCCTTCCAAAACCTAGAATCGATTAAAAATACACATATTACTACATCCATCACACTAACACAGGTTATCAGAGAGACTCCACACATGCACACTCAAATACACGAAACTACATGTCTATGATGTCGCAAAGCTCTTAAATGAATCAACAACTACAACAACAACAAGATAACCCTTCTAATAGGATTCACTTGTCAACAGCCGACCTGAAATTGTATCAATATTTTCAGACAACCAGTCTAGGTGCACGAGAGTGCTAACACGCTAACTCGTGCCTCGTCTGCATAATGAGAGCGTGGGTTTGATTCCCAACTCAGCCGTCCTGAAAATGATTTTCGTGGTTTCCCATTTTCACCGCCAGGCAAATGTCGGGACGGTTCCTTTCTCCAGGTCCATGGCCGATTTCCTTCCTAAATCCTTTCCCTAACCCTTCATGAATATAAAACAAATGGCCATTGGCTGCATTAGTTTAAAAAAAAAACATGTTCAGACAGACTAACAGGTAAAGCCCAGCGCGGATGCGGATATCCGCGGATATACCCGTGGATATTCGCAAACTTTTTCGCCATGCGGATATAGTTTGCATGGCTGCGTGGATAGCGGATAAGCTGCGGATAATGTTTGGAGAAATGTTGCGGATAGTTTTAAGAATACAATCCGATCTTGTTTAATATCATTATTAGGAACCGGATGTTTATTTTTCCGTTATGTTTTTTTTTTTTGATGACAAATGTAAGATGTAAGAAGAAGATCACCCTTCTAATAGGATCCACTTGTCAACAGCCGACCTGAAATTGTATCAAAATTTTCAGACAACCAGTCTAGGTGCACGAGAGCGCTAACACGCTAACTCGTGCCTCGTCTGCATCATGAGAGCGTGGGTTTGATTCCCAACTCGGCTGGAACGGGGAACACTCAGCCTCGTGAGGCAAACGTGAGAAGAGATTGGTTCGATTTAAGAAGTCGTTTTTCAATTCTACTGCCAGCAAACGTCGGGATGGTTCCTAACTTACGGCCACGGTGCTGCGGTCTCTTTACCAATGCTCACTTGACTTACAATAATACAGCCATCACAATAATAAATGTTATGAGACAAATTCCACACACCGAAGTACACGGGGCTATTGTACATAACCACGATGTCCAAAGCTCCAAAATAAATAAATCAACAACATCAACTGTTAAAGTCACCAGTAGGCAGGAACCGAAGTATTTTGCAAGCTTCTGAAACTACATTTCAAAACGAGGACATATGTTGTTGTTGTTGTTGCTTATTTTAGGGGCACGACATCGTGGTTATTTGACCCCGTGTATTTGGGTGTTTGTGTAATTTGTGTGTTAACCTGTGTTATGCGATGGCTGTTCTAGTGCGTAAATGTGTAAGGATAAGGATGGGGAAGGTCCAGAATTTCTCGGCAGAGCTGGGAATCGAACCCGGGCCTCCGTGGTGAATGCCAAGACTAGACTAATTGATTTACTAGCCCAGTGAAAGACAACGGTAGTCATTACTAAACATTCCCGATAAGAGTAAATACTGAGAAACAGAACAATCTTCTAATAAGGAGAATGTCAAAATTAAATAAACAGTCTGGATGGGGGTGGCAAGGGAATTACTTCTTGGGAGAATGACGGCACTGGTCCCCTCACAAAGCACTGACAAGGGCTCAATGAAGCATATCCAAATCTCATTCAAATTATATCATTAAACATAATTAACACTCCGAACAGAAAAGGGTTGCAATTCTGGATGTATAACATTCATTGTAAACATAGCACATTTCATACAAAGCCTAAGAGAACGATGTTTTCCTCAAATATCTAAATATGTTGCTTTAGTAGTTTATGTTTTATCTACTGTAATTAAAACTATTATTGTAATGGCAGTAGATTCGGATAACAAATGTGTGATGCGGAAAAATGTCTTGCGGATGCGGGGCGGATGCGGGGCGGATGCGGGGCGGATGCGGGGCGGATGCGGATAACGTTTCGTTTATCCGCGCTGGGCTCTACTAGGCCTAATAGGCTAAATGTCCCTGCTCTATTTTGGTAAATTAGAGACAAGGAGAGAGATTAATTGTAGTGAATTCCATCCATTACCTCAAACCAAAGCTGGGAATTTGGTCCAACCACTTCCAGTGAGATTGGTTATCTTCTCTTCCTCGTGTAAGATCGATGCTCGAGGGCATTCGTTCACTCCTCTTACTTCGCTCGGCCAGATTCAGAGAGAACGTTCTTATTTTGTCCCAAGTTCTGAGGGTTTATTTTGTACAATCATTTCCCGGACCTTGAACAAGAACAGGTAATAAGAATAATAATATCGAATGGCCTCGGGTGCTGGCTGCAAGCTTTGTTATATGACGCCCAGAGGGCAGCTTGCATGTCGAATTTTGTTGTTCCTGGAGCGCTATGAAAGTCAAGGAGGTTAGATAGGTTATCTAAGTTCCGTGACACTATAGCGCTTTCTAGTAGAGAAAAGAGGAATTTTCGTGTTGGCAGGAAATCCTGAGATTAATTTTTTCATTATGAACACGGCCTACTGAATTCAAATGGGTTCTTTAACATGCCAACAACGTATGGCATGCGTGTCGCCGTTCAGAAATCACTTACTACGGCCTGGGGGTTGGTAGACCGACACGATAAGTAGGCTACTCGCCCACCGTGGCAAGCTGTAAGAACAGGTTGAAGAGCCATGCATTAGAATGTTAATATTATCGCTACTATTTGGTAGAAATGAAATGTCACCGCGATGTAGCCGTGCGCGTCAAATCGCTCACCACGACTGCGATGGGGAGCTGTAGCAAGTCCGGAGGTTCAAATCCCGGCACTGACAGCAGCTATCCTGAGAGTGTTTTTTCACGAGTTTGTCCACACTCCCACCAGGTAAATGCCGGGATAGTACCTTACTTCAAGTCCCGGGTCACTCACCTCATCCCTGTCACTAATTTAATTCTGGTCTAAGGGCTGGAACGGGCTACACTCACCTTCGTGAGGCAAAACTGAAAGAGTTAGGTTCAATTCCTACCTCAGCCATTCTGGAAGTGATTTTCCGTTGTTTCCCCCACTTTTACTCCAGGCAAATGCAGGGATGGTTCCTTAATTAAAACCATGGCCGCTTTCTACCCAAATCTTACCTCTATTACAAATACACACACTATTCCAGACATCACAGTGACACAGGTTATCAGACAAATTCTACACACTCCCAGCTTCATGACTAAGATGTCGCCAATCCCCTAAAAGAATCAACAACAACAACCAGTCCCTAATACAGTTATACACACTACTATGGTCACCTCAAAATTCGACACATAATGGCTTCGGTAGCGTAGTCTGTAGAATGATGAACTGCTATGCCCAAGATCCCGGGTTCAAACCCGGCTAAGCCGTTGGATGTTTTAAGAGCGTTAAAATCCTTCAGTATGTCTTCCTTCGGAGGGAAAGTAAAGCCGGCAGGCCAATGTCGCATTACCACCACAATTGGTAGCTAAATTTGTAGATTATTTGGTTAGAAACGCTCTATCAAGTTCCAAAGTTCGCCGCTGGTGTTAGTGACAGTGGCATCTCTGGTAGCCAAAGTTGGAACTACTTGAAATTGAACTACGGGCGTTCGATAAAAATACCCGCTATGGCCATGGGCTGCGATTCAAACATAGTAAAGTTCAATACACACCCAACTAAACGGGGTTGATTGCCAAGATGTACAGAGTCCTTAAAATGAATTAACAACAACAGCAACAATAACTTAAAATAAATTAACAACCAACAACAACAGAAATTAAAGGAACTTTCTTTAGAATGTGCAGATGGTGTCGGATCTCCTTCACTGATTCACGCACTGTTATTAAATTAGACATGATTCTTAATGTTACATTCAGCGTGCCTGCATGATCGCACGACAGAAGCGCGGCGTGTAACTTTCTCTTAAATAGATGCCACCTAATGATTCTAAAAATTCCGTGAGCTGCGGTGGGCTACCTTGCTTTCCTACTGGACAGATCTAGGTTAGATCCAGGGTCGAAAAGCATCAGTAATGTAAAAAAGGAAGGAAGCTTTTGGTTTTACGTGACTTTGAATCTTTTGATTATAAGCCACGAGACCTCCTTTTTACGTGGAATCGAACCACAGGACATGGCATTTCACTTCGAAAATCTCACATGCATTGCCCGGGATTCGAACCCAGTCCACCTTAGTGATGATGATGATGATTATGATGATTATGATAATTGTTGTTTTAAGGGGCCTAACATCTAGGTTATCGGCCCCTAATGGTTTGGATGATAGTGAAAGATGAGAATGAAAACTCGACCTAATATTAACTACAAACTTATATACTAGAAGAAGAAATGGTAAACAAATAAAGGATAAGGCAAATAAATGGCAGGAAGAAAAGAAATGCCCTCAACCCTCGAAGAATGAGGATTGAGGGACTTGGAAGGAAGGAGAGCCATGAAAGGCAGATATGAAAGGGGAAAGAGGAGAGGGCCCGCCCCAAGGTCAGAGGAAAAAGGGGACAAAACGGACCCAGCTCAGGAATCCCTCGGGGTCGCCAACTCCCAAACTCACCAGCCGTGAGCCCTTGAGGGTGTAGCACTATCCAGGATGCACCAGAAGTGGTGGGGCTACATACACCCTGCCTCCTTGAGGGCCTTGTGCAGAAGACAGGAGATAACATCAAAAGAAAAAGAAGAATGAGGGTAGGCTATTAGGAAAGATGAGGCAAGGGACATTTAAGGCGGGAAAGTGAAAGACTCCCTAGGCCTCGGATACCCTAATACTATCGGGTTCAGAAGAGAACAAGAGTTGACCAAGAGTGGTCGAAGGAAAGAAGACGGAGAGTAGCCCGGCACAAGTGGAAGCAATGCCCGACTCAGCTGGGGTCCTGTGGTCGCCAACCAACGTCCCACTAGAAGTGAGCCCCTGGGGGGGGGCCTTAGTGAGAGAGGCCAACAGAATAATTCAAATTACTATGACTCCATACATATAATTTATTCAAACATCGAGAAATTACTTCTTGAAATACCAATAATAATCAATATAGTGATTTTAGTCTGAGCGCGTGCCCCATCAGACAGTGCAAGGCAACGTGCTTGTTACGATCGCGGTCACACATGTTCATACTGTACGTTAGAAATACAGTATGTCTCGTAAAAACAATACGATGGACCCCACTGATTCGAAATATTAGTTGCTGCTATTGTTGCTTCATATAGGGGTTTGGAACATAGCCTATTGTTCATTAGTCCCATGTAGTTGGGATGTGTACCGGTATTGTATTTGTCCGACAAACTCTGTTATTGTGAGGTCTGTAGGAGCATGTGTATTTGTGATTAAGGCAAGGCTTGGGAAGGAGTTGGCCGTGGCCTTGACTTAGGAACTATCCACGCATTTCCCTGGAGTAGAAGTGGGAAACCACGGAAAACCACTTCCAGGATGGTTGAGGTGGGAATCGAACCCACCTCTTCTCAATTCTGCCTCAGGAGCCTGAGTGTACCCCGTTCCAACCCTTAGACCAGAATTAAATTTCTTGGCAGAGCCGGGATTCGAACCCGGACGTCCATAACGACAGCCAAGAAACCTAGCCGCTACACAAGAGTACAGTAAATATATTCGTATGTTGGCTCCCGATAGTAAGGTTGGTATGCACCATGTCGAGTTGTGCACGAGCATAGTAGACGGCGAATTGCTCTCTATAGACAGAGGAATAAGGAAACCAACTCTGTATGCTGGAGCGAACAGGGAGTGACCTTGACTTGTGTTACCGGAAGAACGAGATCCAGCCAGTCGTAGAGAATGAACTGCAACTGAGAGTTCAGTTCATACTTTTCTCTCTCCCACTTTTTCTCTCTCTCTATCGTGGTCCACCTCGTGGCTAGCATTCTTGGCTGTCAACGCGAAAGACCGGGTTCATTTTCCGGCTCTGCCAAGAATTTTTTTTTCTGGTCTGAGGGATGGAACGGGGTACACTCAGCCTAGTGAGGCAAAATTGAAAAGAGGTAGGTTCGATTCCTACCTCAGCCTTCTTGGAAATGGTTTTACGTGGTTACCCACTTCTACTCATGCCGGGATGGTAGGCCTACCTAACTTGAGGCTGCCGCCGCTTCCTATCCAAATCCTGCCTCAATTACAAATTCACACACTAGTACCAACATCACAGTGACACAGGTTATCAGACAAATTCTACATTCAGCCAAGTACACGGGCCTGAATGACTAGGATGGCGTTAAAGAATCAACAACAACAGTAATTCTCTGTCCTGGCAGAAGAATTAACCCTCGAGGACTGACTGGCGCATGGCTATTTGTTGATTCGAGGCTTAAATAATGCTCTATATTTTCGTTTTGGTCAGCCCTATTTCCTGTCCCTTACAATACCTTCATTCCAAGCCTTCGTCCTAAAAAAGAAACATGTCCATAGCTTTTTGTGCACTCAATGTATTTCTATATTATTTACGGTCGGGTCAGATTTACCCATGGCGCCAGTCCTCGCGTGGCAATTTTCGGCTTACGTTAGTCGGGACAATCTGTAAAAAATAAGGGGTAAAATCCACCTATTTTGGTGCAGCACAATCACATAGCTCACGTTCTTGTTCGTCCATATGTTTAAGGTCTATGGACACCTTGGTCATCAGCTCCTTTTTCAAAAGAATTAAGATGCCTGCTTTACCGCCATTACCAGGGCCAATGATACTGTTACGAAAATTATTGCCATTTTTCTGCGTGTTAAAAATATAATTAAACCTTATTTTATATTGGGAATAAAACATAGGAAGACACCAGGTGTAAAATTACTTCTTTAAAATACGTACGACTACGACAAAAAGGGAGTGACACACTATGAGTTTAAAATGACCCAACGCCAGTTCTCGTGTTATATTTTTTCACGCCATTTTTTCAATGGTTAATAGAAGAGATCTATAAAAGTCATGTCATCGTTTCGTGGTATAGTGGCTGAAATTTTATCATTTTAAATGATCTAGTCGACTTCGTCGTTACGTTACGGTTACGTCACGAAATGTACCGAGAATGCACTGAGGTGTGTGACATCATACTGTAGTACCGCTTCGTGCATGTGTACTGAGTACGAGACGGCAACGACACGGCGAGCGTGACGTCATCCAGCCAGCTCCCTCCCTTCTCCGGGTGCCCCAGCTCCCTCATGACTTGTAACTTTCTAGCGTTCTGATTATTTCTTGACCATCTAATATTTCAAGAGTCTTTGGCTTTGAGCCTTTCTAGCATTTTTCAGCATTTGTAGCATTTAAAATTATATAAAGTCCAGTCTTTCAGACTGACTCTCTCTCTATTTTAGCACTCACCCTTGAGGTCCGGGTTCGATTGAGGGTAGGAACGAGATAAAACTGCGCTCAGCCACCAGTGAAGTGGCTTCCCGTATTTCCACTTTTACTCCAGACAAATGCCTCAATTACAAATACACATGCTACTACAGACACCACAATAACACATTTTATAAGACAATCTCTACATACACAAGGAACTAATGACCATGATGCCCAAGTCCCCAAATGAAACAACAAAAAGCGTACTAACAAGTTGTTTTGTATGTAGATTCTGAGGAAGAGCCATATGGCACTCGTTTGCCCATCCATCTATCACCGCCGTTTGTCTCTGGTATAACACCCTCCGTGTAGACCAGATGTTGTCTTTTGAACATCTCCCTCCAGGTCATTAGGAACACTGATCTAGCTGGAAATCTCTAAAGAGCTGTCGTACTTGTGTCAGTAAATCTAGTGACAGATTCCCTAGTCCATCCAGACTTCCAGAATTTAGTGAATTACTAAATCAAAACAAAAAGAAGAAATCTGCAATAAAATAATGTTGTACATACAGGAGGACTTATTGGCTGTGCAACCTTATGATCATGATTTAGTCAAATTATGGGTGGATGCCATTTTATGTTTGGTCGATTTAAGTAGTCAAGCTTTATATGCAATAGTTTTTTTAAAATTAATTCAGCTTGGTACAATATTTGTTTCTAACATAAATAAAAGAATAAATAAATCCATCCATCAATAATAATATAAATAAATAATAACCATCCAACAATCAATCTGTCAATCCATCAATAAAATAAATTAATCGTAGCTTTGATTAGGGATAATTGATTCACCATCTTGATTGTTGCCGATAAAATAAAAGTTTGTCTGTTCCCCCCCTCTATTTTGGCAGCTATTGCAGTTTGGTTGGTTGGTTCCTTAGTTTAGGGGCTGCAACAATGCGGTCATGTAGCTCCGTGTACTTTGGGTTTGTGTAGAAACTGTCTGATAACCGGTGTTAATTGTGATGGCTGTATTAGTGTGTGTTATCTGTTTTAATTCAACAAGGTACTGCTCACAATAATTTCAAGTAGTTCCTACTTTTGCTACCAAATGCTACCGTCCACGACACCTAGCTTGGCTGCTAGATGACATCGCAGTCAGCACCTGGCGGCGAACGTTAGAATTTAATAGAGCGTTATCAATTCTAACCTACACATTTCGGCTTCACACAAGTGTAGTTAGTGGAAGGTTCTTTTTCATGCCATAAATCTATGACATGGGACCGCCGGCTTTACTTCCCCTCCGAAGGAAGACTTACTGAGGGATTTTTAACGCTCTTAAAAGATTCGACGACTTCGGCCGGGTTTGAACCCGCGACCTTGGCATAGGTGCTCAGCATGCTACCAACTATGCCTCCGAAGCCGCCTGATTGCAGTTTAATTTCCAAACATCTCTATGCCAGGGGCAGATGACCTCGTAGTTCCGCCCCTTAAAACAACAATAACTAACTAACTCTATGCCAACAAGGAGAAAATATAATGATTGGAATATATTAATTATCATTGGTTTATAAACAAATACCACTTTAGTGCACTTCAATAATAAGATTGCTATTAGTAACACCATGTAGACATATTTTTCCCACACTGTGTAGTCTAGTTGAATCAATTTAGACTTCTGCACCAAAGTTTCGATTCTTGGCTCTGCCAAGAAATTTTGTTCTTGTCGTAGGGCTTGGACAGTGTGCACTCAGCCTGGATTCCAACCACAGTCATTCTGGAAGTGGTTATTCGTGATTTCCCACTTTTTATAAAGGCAATGACGGGAAGGTATCAGGAGTAAGGGCACGGGCACCTCCTTTTCAATCCTAGCTACGATCACAACTGTACATCACTACTGACACCTCAATTTTGCATGCGATATAACAGTATAGTTGGGAGTGCGTGTTACATTCTTTTCAATAAATAAAATATAACTGGAGCTGCTGGGTTTCTACCAAGATGCCTCATGACACAGCAAACCCTTCAATCCTTGTTAAGACATTTGTAAAATAATGTGGAACAAATTTTGAATCAAGCCAAAAAAAAATATTTTAGAAATGTCAGGTGTTGGCATTCTTGTAGATATGGTGCAGCAATATGGCCACGTGGTATTTACAGCAAGAGTTATCAGGAGATTCTTTTCTAAGCCGAGATTTTGGAACCGTTCCGCAACTTCTTGATAGATAGTGCCCCTGGCCCCAGATAATATACCTCGTACATTGAAGATGCGATACCTGTATCGATCTTGGCATTTCTTCCAAAAGTATCGAACCAATCTCCATAGATGTCCTTTTTGTCCTGGTCAACCTTTTAACCTGATCTGGTGTATTCTCAAACTGAATGGATGGATCAAGTACTTAGCCTATTTGGATATTTTCCTAAAAGCAACAATGTCAGCAAAACGGTTCCTCCCTTGAGAATCGAGTGCATACTCTTCCTTGTAACATTCAAATCCCTTCTTGCTCAATATGTCGATTTTGTGTGTATGTGTGGCCTCCTCAGAGGCCGAGTGCAGGTCTTTCTATTCGACGCCCGTGGGCGACCTGCGCGTTGGGATGAGAGATGGAATGGATGAAGATGAATGAAACTGGGCAAGGGTGTGGAAGGAAGTGGCCGTGGGCTATCAGAAGGTACCGTCCCAGCATTTGCCTGGTGTTGAAAATGGGGAAACCACGGAAAACGGCCGACGGTGGGGCTCGAACCCACGCGTCTACCGAGTCAGCAGAGGGCTTGGACCCATGACCTAACGCTGAGCTTTAGCCACCGTAGCCACTGCTATCGAGAACATGTTAATGATTGATTGATTGTTTAACTTTATAGCCTCTTCTGTTAATAAGCAGAGAATTAAAGGGTAATTAACAAGTACATGACTTGGTGTTTCAGTCTCCTTTGCACACCTTCTACACAGGGAATTGCCCGCACATTCTTCGTTATTACCAGGGACTTCTCTGATTGTGAAATTGGCGTAATTCACATTTCGAATACACACACATTTAAATCGCTAAGTAGTACAGTACAGCTGGAATGATTTTGTTCCAAAAACTGTGCTATGGTTGGCTTTTCGTAAATCGTTAGAAAAGCACAAAGAAAGCTTAACTCTGAATTTTAGAATAATTTGCACGATCATTTTGTCGGAAAACTCAAAAAAACATTGAAAAGCGTTTTTCTCTGAATCGACGTATTTTAAAGAAAAGTTTTTTAAACAGAAAATGTAGAGGGCATTACCACCTACAATTCGTCTCATTGAGGTCATGTCATATGTTTTGAAATGCAGAAGTTAGGTGGCGCCAAAGTTTCCAAAAAAAATTTTTTTTTTCACTTTTTGTCCTAGAAAAAAATAGTTTTTTCACAAAAGAGAGAATCAGAAACGTGTTCCTCTCAAAATTGTCTGCAACATTTATTTAAACGTTTGTTTCCTCTGGCTTACCGTTCCAAAGTTATAGCGCAGCAAATGCAACGCTGCGTAGTCAAGGCTACCATTGTTACTGCGGAGAGAGCGGTGGGCATAATTTAGACAGGGACCGGTGTTGGACAGCTGCCTAAGGCTCGGTCAAACAGGACGCGGGCTGTGTTTGTTAATTAGCTCAAACAATCATATCTATTTCAATCGCAACGTATCAATCATAGCTGTACACATATTAACCTTTGTGCCATCTGAATAGTACAATTTTCACACTTCGGCAGACTATAACTTTGGAACGGTAAGGCGGAGGAAAAAAAAGTTTCAATAAATGTTGTAGACAATTTTGAGAGGAACAAATTTCTGATTCGCTCTTTTGTGGACAAAATATTTTTTCTAGGTCAAAAAGTGAAAAAACACTTTTTTGGAAATTTTTGGCGCCACTTAGCTTCTGCATTTCAAAACGTATAACATAACCTCAATGAGACGAATTGTAGGCAACAATGTCCTCTACATTTTTTGTTTAAAAACTTTTCTTTAAAATACGTCGATTCAGAGCAAAACACTTTTCAATGCTTTTTGAGTTTTCCGACAAAATGATCGTGCAAATTATTCTAAAATTCAGAGATAAGCTTTTTTTTTTGTGCTTTTCTAACGATTTTGAAAAAAGCCAACCATAGCACAGTTTTTGGATCAAAAGGTTTTTTTTTTCTGTGCAGCTGTCCTGTACTAAAGGCTATCTAACCTTTGAAATGACTATTATTTTATGATTTTATATCTGATCGATTTTAAATATCCTTGTGGTAATCGAATCCTTTTATTGCGTACTTCTACAAATAGGCCTATATCCTAAAGTGCAATTTTTATTTTTATTTTTTTTTTCTTTCGCCGAGAATAGGCTATTACCATTATTATCTGAAGACCATTATTATCTGAAGGAGAGCGCGCTCTCTTTCAATGCCACCATGACTGCTGTGTGTGTGTAATTTGTTTGATGACCTTTGTTATTGTGGTGGGAATTGAACCTGGTCCGATTGGTGAGAGGCAAGCAGCTTAATCACTGGACCATCATGCCCCCATCCATGAAGCACAAAATGCTGCAGATTATTCCACGAGGGATTAGACATTTCACGCATTGTAATGAAATGGATAGCACCTACTTCAACTTGAAGAACGCCTGGCGGTAGAATTTCACTTATTAGAATGCTAACCTTCAACTGAAACAGTGAATGTTGCCGGGAGACATTAAGAGTGTGTCACTCGCCATTGTAACTCTCTCCAATGCTCCCGCAGTTCGCTTCCTCTGCACTTTCTTTGAAGATCTACCAGACAGGAATTGGACCGTAACGGAAGGAATGTTGCTCCGGAAGGGCTTCTTATGGCAAGGAGGCGAGTTTCAAGATCAAGACCAATAATAGTAACTAACCCAAGTGTGCTCAATAAGCGAACAAGGCTATTTCATGGTGTAATGATTAACAATACACGTAATAATTATTTATTTTATTTATCGTATGGCTTTTTTTTAGTGCCGGGAGTGTCCCAGGACATTTTCGGCTCGCCAGAGGCTGTAGCTGCTTTAAGCGGACACCCCTAGGGTGAGCTACAAGTTCCGTTCAATTTCAAGTAGTTCCAACTTTCGCTACCAGATATCAATGATACCTAGTGGTGAAAGTTGGAACTTTGATAGAGCGTTACAACGAAATCTAACCTAGAAATTTAGCTCCACACAAGTTTAGTCTGTGGAAGGATCTTTTACATGCCATAAATCTATGACATGGGACAGCCGGCTTTACTTACCCTCCGAAGGAAGGCACACAGAAGAATTTTAACGCTCTTAAAAATCCAACGACTACGGCCGGGTTTGAACCCGCTATCTTGGACACAGCAGTTCAGCATGCTACCGACTACGCCACCGAAGCCGCTATAATAATAATAATAATAATAATAATAATAATAATAATAATACTGTAATAGTGTTATTGGTTTTACGTCCCTTTTAACTGCTGCGGCCTTTAGAGACGCTGGGGTGCCGGAATTTTGCCCTATAGAGGATCTTTGTCACCGTGATGTCTCTACTAGTGTGTGTATTTTTAGCCTATTTCCATTTATGAAGAAAATATAGACTTATGTGATCAGCTTTTATCCGTGTGTGTGTGTGTGTGTGTGTGTGTATGTGTGTGTCCCTAATAACATCTAAACGGTTGGAGCGATTCCTATGAACCTCGGTAAGGTCATAGTACTATTTTGTCCGACCCCGACCGCGCCCTTTAAATGAAATTACGTCTCACCAATCCAACATGGCGGTTGTGCGCAATATTTCACCGGCATTCTATATCTCCGAAACTATTACTGATATCACCCTGAAATTTTGTACGGTGATAAAGGACACTACTAGAAATTCAAAAATGTAACTTTCAAAAACCCTTTGACTAAATAACGATCATGGCGGCCAAGCGAAATGAAAACATTTAAATATACATTTCTCGTGATTTGACCATCCGAACGCAATGAAATTTGGTACATCAAATGTTTATACACATTGTAAGGCACTGACATAGGCTATAATTTATTTCAATTGTTTACATAACCTCAAGATGGTGGCTGTGCAAAATTTTAAAATTGCGTTTTTTTATTTCTTGTGTCCTAATCATGCGATTGATTGAGGTTTGAGAAATACACGTACACAATAATATTCATGTAATAACATAACTCTAAGACCTAGGCCTACATATATAAAATTCAGCATGGCGACCATTAGAAATATTTAGACGGTTTTTCAATATTTTCGAATCTATTACAGCAATCAAACTGAAATTTTGTATGTTGATAGAGGCAATTAACATAAGTAGGTTACATGAAAATAAGCTGTATAGTTCTTCACGGAAATACTTGTAATTGAGATAGGATTTGGGAAGCGACCGTGGCATTAAAGGTTCTTTTAATAGTGTCTCATTTCATGTCCAGGGAACCAACCCTATTTTCCAGGCTAATAATACATTGCAGTTAAACACACTAGTGCAGTCACCACAGAAAAACATGTTATCAGGCAAAATGAGCACACGTGTACACGGGACTGATGACCAAGATGTCCCGATCCCCTGGAACTAATTAAGCTAAAATTGCAAACTATACGAGATGGGTTCGAAGAGTACCTTAAACATTTTAGAAGTGGCTTTCCGTGTTCTCCCACATCAACCACAGGCATAGTATCTGCTACAAAGCCATGGGTCCCTACTTCCCAATTACTAAAACACACTAATACATACACCACAATAACACAGGTTATCAGGCAGTGCGAATAATCAATTAAAGCCAGATTATGTTGTAGTTTCTTGTTGATTCATTTAGGGTGTTCCCAACATCGTGGTCATGTAGTCCCTTGTACTAGGGCGTGTGTAGAAGTTGTCTGATAACCTGTGTTACTATTATGCCTGTAATAGTTTATGTATTTGTAATTGAGATAGGATTGGGTAGGAAGCAGCCGTGACCTGAAGTTAGGTACGATCCCGGTATTAGCCTGAAGTAGAAGTGGGAAACTACAGAAAAACCGCTTCCAGGATGGCCGAGGTAGGAATCGAACCCCCATCTTCTCAGTTTCGTCTCACGAGGCTGAGTGTACCCCGTTCCAGCCATCAGACCAGAATTAAATTTTTTGGCAGAGCCGGGAATCAAACACGGGCCTACACCATGACAGTCAAGATGATGCAGATACAGTTGAGACCACCTCGAGGTATAGTGGATAGCGTTCTTTGCTGTCATTTCTAAGAAACGGGTTCGATTACCGGCTCTGCCAAGGAATTACGTTCTTGCTCCGAGGATTGGAACGCGGTACATGCAGCCTCGTAAGGCAAAACTGAGAAGAGGTGTGTTCGATTCCTACCTCAGCTATTCTAGAAGTGGATTTCCGTGGTTTTCCACTTCTATGACAGGCAAATGCTGGGATGGATCCTAGCTTAATGCCATCGCTATTTGATTCCAGCTCAAAGGAGTGCAAATATTTTATTTAAATTTAAATGACTAACACCCACCCTTCTATAGACACCAAAACAGTCATTATCATCATCATCATCATCATCATCATCATCATAATCATCCATCATCATCATACAGGATATAAAACACTCAGGTGTATGGCATTAGAGCCGGGCAAATTTGCTCTAGTTCCGATCGTAAGTTTCCGCATGGCTAGTATCGTCCCCCACCAAGCGCACTCAAGGCCAGGTCTCTCCGCTGACCGAGAATCTTCAGTTTCGATAATACCGGTACTGAGTTGGAGTCTCGATAATACCGGAACTCCTTTTTTCTCGGCGTTATCGACAGTATCTATTTAAAGGAAAAAGCAGACTCACTCATGCCGCTGCACGTGTAAAGTCAAAGCCTTCTGTAATAACTCCGGAATCGTTCTTACATTTGACGAATTTAAAGCAGTATGAAGTGATACACCCCAGGAAGATCACATTGAATTGAGTTCGCATCTGCCACCTCCCTACCACTCCTACCCTCAGTTACAAATACACACACACTACTACAGACACCATAATAACACAGGTTATTAGACAAAAATGATCACGATGTTGTAGCCCCTAAAGTAAAATAAACTCAAATAATTGGCGTAATAGAGAAGAGCTACAAGAAAGTCTCTCGTGTATGACTCATGAATTTTTAGCCCTACTGACAAGCAATTTGCTCTAAAGAATACTTTCAATCTTCTTCTCCACCTTGTAACTGGTTGTTATTAGAGGCAACTATAGTGCAAAAATTGGCTGCGATGGTGAAAATACACTTGGAAAATATTACGCTGAAAAGTTTCAACTAATTTCATCTACTAAAATCTCTAATTTTGTGCTTGAAAACAATACAAGTTTGTGGCATGCGGTGTATTAATCATGTCAGTGCAAAAACCTCACTGATGTGTCCATAAATGCCAATGATATGACAGTTTGAGTGAGAATAGTGCGACGGGAGTTGCACTGAGAACAACTCATTACCGCGGGAATGTCACTTCGTCCGATACTCCAAAGTCTCGTTCACAAGGCTCTCTACCCATGATGCAACGTGTTAGCACGTAGGAACGCGATTGTAATGGCGGTGGTTTAAGCCATTATGACGAAAGATAAAATCAATCTTATTCTTGAAAGTGAACATTATTTTTTCGTATGCCCGACGACTAGAGAATATTATTCAAACTGTTAGGAGCATTTGAGATAAAGAGAGTCAGGTATCCAACGCAAAGGTTTTCACTGTGTATGTTTGTAACATTTTCCCTCAGTGTATAAGAGTCTCAATGGCTGAATTGGTTACGCGCTGGACTCATGAATGGAAGGGCCGGGGCTCGATACTCGGTAGGGTAAGTAATTTTAATTTTTGTTTTGTTACGTTTTATTGTTTATGACGACCACTTTACCAGTATCTTACGGTACTACAAAAATGATACGACAGAACACAGTAGCGAGTGCATGAATTTTCAGGTTTTATTACGAGAAAGTTTCATACGGTAGTGCTTGAATGTGGCACTACACGAAAAGATCTTAATATGTAGCCTACACGTCAAATAGAATTTTCTTTTGCTGAAATTTAATGACCAAAATATACCGACTGACGATCAAAATCTCCTTCCATATGTTATTAGGATGATATGCTCAATATACCTTGGGTAGTCTGTTAATATGATATCGTTGAAGTTGAGTGGATTCTTCCAATTCGCAGACTCCAGTCAACGGAATGGACAATTTGCATTGAATCCTTACACAAAGAAGCCTCAGTGCCTTCAGGCAGCGCCATATTGTCCAAGCGAGAACGAGCGATAATGTCGAGAATAATCGTTATCGAGCCCACATTATCGGTAATACCAGTTCCGGAACCATCATTTCCGTATTTTATTCTCGTCCAACGAGACCGATCGGAACTCAAGAGCTTTTTGCCCGGCTCTATATGGCATATTGGCCTTCACGGCCAGAGAATTAAAACTCAGTAAATTTTCTAGGTTTGTGCCGTGTCTTGTGTGGGGTTTCGCCTAGGACACCTAGCTGGCTCATCAGGGGGCTCTTGGTATCCCCGCCCGGTTCCCCACAGGAGTAGCGAACTGCGTCCTACCTCCTAGGCGAAATCCCACACAAGTCACGGCAGAAACCTAGAAAAATTGCTGAGTTTTAACTCAGGTGTATATTTCACAAAACTCAAGATCTTAAACCAGAGGAAGTTAGAAGTTGCGGTTTGTGCCAAAATCTTCCAAATCGTCTCAATTGTGCAAGAAAAATCTTGCATAACTTGTAAAGTCAACGGAAATATAATTATTTGTTTAAAAAGTGCGTTTATACGATAGCCCCTGACAGAACTGTATCGCATCAAGCCCACATAACAGTAAAACCAGGCGGGTGGTCTATACGCATGGAGTGTACACAAGTAACCGTTCGTAACAAATGAGCATTCAAAAGACGAGAATTACCCGTGGCAGTAACGAATTGCACTGTGATCTCATAAATATCTTCCAAGTCGTCCCAATAGTACAGGAAAAATCTCGCATTTCTTGAAAACAAAACAAAAACGGAAATATATTTATATGTTTATAATGTGCGCTTAAACAAATAAACAAGACGATAGTCCCTGCGAGAACTGTGCCGCGTACAGCCCACATGACAGTAAATCCGGGCGGGTGGTTTACACATGCGAGATTTCTCGCTCAGGCCCTCCAGTACACATTGAAAATGAAAATCCATAGCCTGCTTCCAGTCGACCGACCGGGTCAGGGAATGGAATGAATGAAGCCCACATCTGGTGGCGAGGATATGAACTGTGCTGGCTGCCGAAGCCTGTTGCACTCCCCTGGGGCAATGATTAAATGAATGACAGATGAATTGAAAAGATGTGGAGAGTGTTGCTGGAATTAAATTTGTGACAGGGAAACCCGCAGTACCCGGAGAAAAACCTGTCTGCCTCCACTTTGTCCAGCACAAATCTCACATGAGTGACCGGGATTTGAACCACGGACCCAGCGGCGAGAGGCTGGCGTGCCGCCGCCTAAGCCACGGAGGCTCCCCTCCCTCTAGTACACATTATTGTTTTTTAAATCTCACTCAGGCCCACGTGCATGGGACTGGTGACCACGATGTCACAGATCCCTAAATGGATCAACAACAAACGCGGTTGAGGACCTACACTATATTCTCGTCACTGTACTACAACCGGGTTTGAGGGATGCCATTACATCTGTCTCTATTTCCAGGAATTACAATAATGCTGAGAGCATCAACTATCACGAAGCGCCTGTTTCCTCATAATAGCGTGACTTTAGGACATGAAGCTTTAAAAACAGGTTAACCTCTTTCCTGGGATTTTAACTTTCCGCTCTTCTTCGTTCTGTTACTTTCGATGAGATGCACTCAGTCCCAGCTCAAAGGAGCGCAAATACTTAATTTAAATGTAATCTTACATTCTTCCTCTGACCTAAGGCTGGCAATTTCTCAAGACTCTTTCTTTCTTGTTGATTTTGTTGTTTCACTTCGGGGCTTGGACATTTTGGACACTTTAACCCCTTGTACTTGTGTGTGTGCAATTTGCGTGATAATCTATGTTATTGTGGTTTCAGTAATAGTGTGTTTTTTGTGTGAGGTTAGGATTGGATAGAAGGAGAGTGTAGAATTAAGTTGGCAATCATCGGGGTATTTCTAGTAGTAATAGTAGTGGGAAACCATGGACAACCAATTTTAGGACGGGAATCGAAACCACCTCTTCTCAGATTTGCCTCACGAGGCTGAATGTGCCTTGTTCCAACCATCAAACCGTGAAATTTCGAGTCAGAGCTGGCAATCGAACCCAGAAACACAGAGGGTGATTACCATAACATAATATGTAATTAAAAAACATGAATTAAATAGAATTGAACCTTGGGAAATAAGGTTTTTAAAACAGACGATCGAGCTCAATACAAACACATTAAACGACAATCAAAATACTTATCTAAACGTTCTTAATTTCTAAAATATCCACATCTACCAAGAAAAAAAAAGGAAGTTTGTAGTTTAACGTGACCGTTAATCTCGCGATCATGAGCAAAGGGACCACCATTTTACGTGGAATCTGAACCACAGGACATGGCAGTTCACTTCGAAAATATCACATGCATTGTCCAGGAATTGAACCAGGTCCGCCTTGGCGAGAGATAAAGAGCTTGACCGCTGCGTCACCGCGCCCCCCGTCCTTCTACAAAGAAGTCTAATTGCAAAATGTAAGTATTAAACAAGGTGTATAGGCTACTTATACGCTGTAGATGTTGTTCCGTTTACACAGACACGCAATGAATAACGCTATAAAGAGGATGAATTTTGCCGTCTGTGATATTAATTCGCGTGCTATCTCTTGGCCTACTACGCTGAGTTATTTTTGACGGTGGCCTCCTGAGAGGCCGAGTGCAGGTCATTCTAGTCGACGCCCGTGGGCGACCTGCGCGTCGGGAGGAGAGATGGAATGGATGAAGATGAATAAAACTGGGCAAGGATGTTGAAGGAAGCTGCCGTGGCCTGCCAGAAGGTACTGACCCAGCATTTGCCTGGTGTTGAAAATGGGAGACCACGGAAAACCATTTCAAGGACGACTGACGGTGGGGCTCGAACCCACGCGTCTATCGAGTCAGCAGAGAGATTGGCCCCATGAACTAACGGTGTGCTTTAGCGAGCGTAGCCATTGCTGTCGGTTACTATGCTGAGTGATATATTGTAACAACTAGCATTAAGCTGCTAATGAGGTGTGTGGCATAGTTCACCGAGCTTACAATGAATTACCAGATGTGGAGCTTGAGAACGCGCCCATACTTACTGAAAGTATTTCACGGGAACTGGGTGCTTACAGGATGGAAGCTGTAACACATTATTCTCATTAATATTAATGCGTAAGACTTCAGCTGTTCCAATAGCACGTGGTATACTACTCTTTTCCAGTCTGGAATCTAACGTCTCAGTATTTAGGACCAAATGATTTTTATTTTTTTAGTCGTTTACCCTCCAGGTTGGTGGAACCCACGGACTCAGCGAGGGAACTCACCACTACCGCCTCTACGGGCAGTGTCCTAAAGCGGGGAACATCGAATCGGAAGGGATACAACTGGTGAGGTGGGATTGACACCTCGCCCAGGCGGCCTCACCTGCAAAGGGAACAGGGGCCTCATGGGGGAAGGTAAGGAATGGTTAGGAGGGAGAGGCAAGGAAGAGGGAAAGAGGCGGCCGTGGCCTTGAAGAAGGTACCATCCCTTCATTTGCCCGACGACGAAGTGGGAAACCACGGAAAACCACTTCGAGGATGGCTGAGGGGAAATCGAACCCCCTCTACTCATTTGGGCCACCCGAGGCTGAGTAGACCCCGTTCCAGTCCTCGTACCACTTTTCAAATTTCGTGGCAGAGCCGGGAATCGAACCCAGGACCTCCGGGGCGGCAGCTAACCATGCTGACCGCTACGCTAAGGAGGCGACTTAGGACCAAATGATACGCTTTATTTTTGCGGGGTGCTCACCTCCTGTTAGGGTAGAATGGATAGTTTGCAGTGTGATTTTCAGCACCAGGAAGCCACAAGTAAATGTGGGACAACTCTTAGGGCAGTTTTCACCCACGTCAATTATCTCTTAATTCACCATTAAGGGTCATTTAACTTTGCTCGATAACTTACCACTAACAAGGAATTACGTTAAAGGGCCAAATCTGACCACTCAACTCTCTAAAGCATCGTTAAGGGGGCACATAAAGCTTAAGGAGCCACAACAATAACGATTTTAATATTATAACTAGGGCTCGGATTTTTAGGTAAATAAATATTTTTTATGTAAATAGCCTACATATTTATAGCGTTTTTCTATAAATACATAAATTCCTGCTTTTCACTTATTAGCACATAAAAAGACCTAAAATTTACATTTTTTTAAAATCAGTATGATAAATCTTTCAGTTTATTGCATTTTTGTTCTGTGTTATTTCAACGAGGAAGAACCTGTGAGCGATCTAACCTTCATGCAGAACGCATGTCAGTATGCCGCTGTGTTTCTCTTATCTTGTCGCCCCGTCCCACTCACAGTGGAAGTCGGGGATTTCCTTGTCCATAGCCATATTGCAGCACCAAGTGCTCCCCCACCTCAGCTACCTGGAACCAGTGTCACTCACATGCAGTTCATTTCTGGCACTGTGGCACTGTGAAGTGTAAGGCAGTTCAACGACGCCTAAAGTAAAATCAACTACAAGTTATCGTCTGCAGCAGTATGTTGCAGAATTTAAGGATAATTTTACTTCTGATGGGGGAGTTTTGTTCTACCAACCATGTGGGAAAGCAATCAAGGCTGAACAGCGATCTTAAGTTACACCACACCTCGAGGGCAAGTGGCATATTGCCTCAGTTTCGCGCCTTCAGAAGAAGTGTTTCGCGATAATCGTCGGTCATTTGTGATGGACAACCTGAAGATGTATCTAGTTGTGTATTGCAATGCTTCAGCAGTCAGTGAGACATATAAATTGCTATCGTGAGTACTGCATATTGTTTATATTCACATTAATAAAGTAAATTATAATTAAATATTTATACTTTTTTGTCACAAGTTTCAGGTATTTTTAATACATAAAAAATAAATATTTTCTGGATTTTTAGCACCTAAAAATCCGAGCCCTAATTACAACTGTGCCTGTCATAAATCTTGTACAACATTGATATACATTTCCAAGGAAACACACACACCTTGTTATTAGGAGCGAAGTTAAAAAAATTCAAAATTCAAATGGTAATTATTTTTATCATTTTTTTTTTAAATTTGGTTTTTGTTTTGCGCTGACCTTCACCGTTTCCCTGATATCTCCCCTGTTTATAGGATCTTTTGGAGTTTTACTTTTTAATATGGGTGTTAAACCTTCTGCTACAAAATGAATCTCACTCAAAACCGTTGTGGCTTTGATTAGTCTTTCTATGAAAC
Source organism: Meconema thalassinum (assembly GCA_946902985.2). Lineage (NCBI taxonomy): Eukaryota > Metazoa > Arthropoda > Insecta > Orthoptera > Tettigoniidae > Meconema > Meconema thalassinum. The sequence goes on along the minus strand of OX336391.1, from coordinate 335,359,092 downwards.
GTTAACATTTTTTTGGAGTTTGCTCAGAATAAAATGGAAATAATAACGCTTAATTAATTAATTAATTAATTAATTAATTAATGTGAAAATATGCGAGATTGATTTTGTAGCAGAAGGTTTAACACCCATATAAAACAAAATAAACTCCAAAAATTCCTATAAACACGGGAGATATCAGGGAAACGGTGAAGGTCAGCACAAAACAAGAACCAAATTTTGAAAAAAATTATAAAAATAATTACCATTTGAAGGCAAACAGCTGAACTCTAAGTCGCGAATCCTGCAATGGTGGTTTGTTTCTGATTTTCATACGGACTTTCATTCATATGAATATAACATATGTTTCTGACGATGAAATTATAAAAGATCATACATGTTACTAATACCAAGAAAGAAGAATAAAGACATTTAATTTTTTTAAATCTGAAGTGGGATTCGAACTCCTTCCAGCTCTGCATAATGAACTCAGAGTCTGCAACGCATCCACTTGGGTTACGAAGACAACGTGGAGATCGTATCCTAATTAAACAATGTATACGTTACACAAAACTGCCAGTTCTCCTAAATACTTGGTTCATATCATTTTAAGCTTTAGCCTCGAATAACGTCTTCTGTATTCCCCTTCCTTTATAATTATCTTCCAGAAAATCTCAAGGAGGCATCGTAAACAACAATCAGTGATAAATGCTTCTTGATCTGTCCGCCATGTTTCTCCAAGGTGAAACAGAGTCGACGCATGCGCTAGAGCCGTAAAGCATATTTAAGACGAACCTGAATGGCCTCTTGAAATGCATCGACGATAACCATGCACTAACTCTCGTATTTAAGTTAAATATGATTTAACTATTCGTTGGTAAAGAATGGGTGAACACGGCCCTATAGAATTATAACCAGATTTGAAGTTTGGAATAGGGTGAGTTGCCACAAAGCTGTGTTGGATCAAGGGAGAAGAGGAGGTTTCAATTCGTAACTAAGCCATCCTTAGAAGTTGTTTTCTGTGATCTCCATGGTATCGCACTTCTACGCCAGGCGAATATTGGGATGGTATCTAAATTATGGCTATAGCCACCTCCTACCCAAGTCCTAGCCTCACACACTAGTACAGTCATCACGATGATGCTGGTTACCTGACTAATTACACACACACCTAAGTTAAAGAGGCTACATGATCACGATGTCGCAAAACCCCTTTATGCATCAACGAATACCTGAATAGAATGTTTAGCATAAAACTTCTAGGATAGACCAGTACAAATAGGTCTATAAGTAGAACGTAATCTACTCCGAGCTACCTAACATTTCTGGAAAAAGCTGCTGTATTGTGAAATTAAATATAATTCATAAGATCTAAAAGTTGAAACTGATACCGCTCTCGGGCAGATAAGGGGAAACAGGTGGCCGCAATAATTAAAAGGGGCGTAGAACTCATAACATTACTATTATTATTATTATTATTATTATTATTATTATTATTATTATTATTATTATTATTATTATTATTATTGCAGGACAATGGGTCGGAAAAGGATGCCATCAAAGAGTGGGCGAGAAGAGTGGAAATGGCTTATCAACTTAAGAAAGGATACATACAACAAAAAGGATCGATCCTTAGGGGCTAAATTCCGACACTTAGCTACTGTTGTCAGACCTGAATTTCTGTATGCAGCAGAAACACTAGACATGAGTGGGGAGGGTGGCCTCGAAGACATCCGGAGGAGAGAAAGCAAAATGCTCCGAAAAATCCTAGGTTTATTTATATCAGGGATGGAGAGAGGAGACTCAATCCTAACGAAGAACTATACCTGAAGACAGAAGGAGTCGTAGTTCTAATGAGAAAATGGAGAATACAGTTTTATGGACACTTGGTGAGGATGAACAGTAGTCTACCAAATTGACGCAGAGGATTTTTGATTTCTTCAGGAAGAGGAAGACGGAGCCGAAATGGTTTTGGGAAGAGAGATTGGACTTGGATCGGATGGGGGTGAAATAAGAAGACATTTATTTATTATTATTTTTTTAATTTTTAATGGACAGAGAGCGGTTTTGACGACTAGTTACGGAGTTTGCATTTTTTCAGGAGACAGGGAAGTTGTCAGTGTGGAAATGAAGATCTTACACGGAGGAACAGAAGAAAGAAGAGTGGGAGAGAGGATGAAGAGATATTGGCAGAGAGTGAAGACAAAACATAATGTAAAAACCGTAAAACGTGCTCCATAGTTGGCCGTAACGAATAAGTATATATTATTATTATTTACTCGCCATGAACATTCATCACACAGCATTGATTCGAACGAAACGTTGAGTACAACAGGAAGTTGAACTGCCTTACTTTAAAGTGATTTTCAAATCAGTCAGTTCTGTTCGTAGGGAATGACTACAAGATTGCGAAGCTTCCCCGTGTGTTTATTATTACATAGTCTTTGTTTGACTGAACTTATTATTTTAGCCTCCTTTCTAATTTTGAGAAAATATTAAATAAAGATGAATCATATAGCTACACGGTGAATTGTCTGTGAGTGTGTCTGTCCCTCCCCCCTATCAGTTTACATACGACGAAATAGAATTCGAAATATGTTATAAGTTAGTGATAGCATTAGTACGGGATACCACAATCCAATCTCTTATATAATCGTCATTGTAACGTAAAGAAAAACATGATGATGGTGATGATAATTCTTGATTTAAGAGGCCTAACATCTAGGTTATCGGCCCCGTAATGAAAATCAGCTTTCATCCGAGTGGCCAATGCCTTAATCAAATACCGAGTACAATAATCATCGGATCACTACTAAGTTGACCACCTCGTGGTATTGACTGTCACCCGTGAAGATCCGGGTTCGATATCCGGATCTGCTACGAAATTTAATTCTGGTCTGGTTTTTCGTGCTTTCCTACTTTTACTCCAGGCAAATACCGGGATGAGTCTAACATGAGGCCATGACCACCGCCTTTTCACTCCATCTGACTTACAAATACACACACTATTATAGACACCACAATAACACAGGTTATGAGACATTGAAAACATAAACATTTATATATACACTTAAGTTCACGGGGCTAAATGACCATGATGTCCAAACCCCTGAAATGAAACAACATCTACGAACTTTCACATTAGAGGTGATAGTTACCCCGGATCATCAGCGACCAGATGGCGATCATACGAATCATTCAAACATGCTCCTTTGAAACAATGCCCATAGTAGTAGTTGAGTAGTATATAAGGAGCCCATGCAGCCTGAGTAATTACCTTATCAGATTGAATTTTACGCGCAGCCACCGTATTGAAATTATAGAATACCATTGTAGTTCTGATTACCCGTAGTTGTTGGGTTCATAGAGTAAGATAACGAGAATTCAAATAGTTAACTAATCTGACCACGATACAGAGGCTGGCACTGGTTATCAGACTTGTTCGCTTCGCGAGCATGTGTGGCCATGTGTAGTAAATGATTTGTTATTATGTTCTAAGGAGCTTGCTCTTGACAGGTTTGCGTCAGTTACACACGTCAAAAAAAGTTTTGCATCACCTCGGTTCCAAGAGTTCCGGAACCTTTAAATACAAAGGGAATAGAGATCAACACAAACAACATTTCAGCTCGTTTTATTGCTCATGAGACCCACACATTGCATGTTGTACCATCATACAGCTAGACTTTCAGCATTTGTGGTCCAGATTGCAGTACACACCACTACCTCTAATACCCAGTAGCACGTCCTCTTGCATTGATGCATGCCTGTATTCGTCGTGGCATACTATCCACAAGTTCATCAAGACACTGTTGGTCCAAATTGTCCCACTCCTCAACGACAATTCGGCGTAAATCTCTGAGTGGTTGGTGGGTCAAGACGTCCATAAACAGCCCTTTTCAACATATCCCAGGCATGTTCGATAGGGTTCATGTCTGGCGAACATGCTGGCCACTGTAGTCGAGCGATGTCGTTATCTTGAAGGAACGCATTCACAAGATGTGCACGATGAGGTCGAGAATTGTCGTCCATGAAGACAAATGCCTCTCCAATATTCTGCCGATATGGTTGCACTATGGGTCGGAGGATGTCATTCAGGTATCGTAAAGCCGTTTCGGAGCCTTCCATGACCACCAGTGGCGTACGTCGGCCCCACATAATGCCACCCCAAAACATCAGAGAACCACCACCTTGCTGCACTCGCTGGACAGTGTGTCTAAGACGTTCAGCCTGACCAGGGTGCCTCCAAACACGTCTCCGACGATTGTCTGGTTGAAGGCATATGCGACACTCATCGGTGAAGAGAACGTGATGCCAATTCCGTGGGGTCCATTCAGCATGTTGTTGGGCCCATCTGTACCGCGCTGCATGGTGTCGGGGTTGCAAAGCTGGACCTCGCCATGGACGTCGGGAGTGAAGTTGCGCATCATGCAGCCTATTGCGCACAGTTTGAGTTGAAACACGACGTCCTGTGGCTGAACGAAACGCATTATTCAACATGGTGGCATTGCTGTCAGGGTTCCTCCGAGCGGCAATCCGTAAGTAGCGGTCATCCACTACAGTAGTAGCCCTTGGGCGGCCTGAGCGAGGCCTGTCATCGACAGTTCCTGTATCTCTGTACCTCCTCCATGTCCGAACAACATCGCTTTGGTTCACTCTGAGACGCCTGGAAACTTCCCTTGTTGAGAGCCCTTCTTGACACAAAGTAACAATGCGGACGCGATCGAACTGCGGTATTGACCTTCTAGGCATGGTAGAACTACAGACAACATGAGCAGCGTACCTTCGTCCTGGTGGAATGACTGGAACTGATCGGCTGACGTACCCCCTCCGTCTAATAGGCCCTGCTCATGCATGGTTGTTTACATCTTTGAGCAGTTTTAGTGACATCTATGAACAGTCAAAGGGACTGTATCTTGGATACAATATACACAGTCAACGTCTATATGCCGGAGATCTGGGAACCGAGGTGATGCAAAACTTTTTTTGATGTGTGTATAAGTCCTCACCTATTGTGAAGCAGTGAATCACTCCGCACGCACGTACAGTATCACGAGCCGCGTAATGTCTGGGAAAATGAGACATTATGCAATTGTCTTCCTCCCTCGACAGACGAACGATAAACGGTTTGAGGTTTACCTCAGTCATTAGTTAGTTAGTTAAATTTGTTTTAAGGGGCGGAACTACGAGATCTTCTGCCCCTAAAGAGGTTTACCTCACCCCTTAGTATTGTAAATTTGTAGCCTAGTTCTGCAGTAGCGGTGCCTTTTACATAAATACGAATTTCATGCCATTCAATCCAGTAGTTTTGGTCCAAGCAATAATAGATAAACATATAAAATTTAAATTAAGGATATATTTCGTCGTTATACATCTCATCCGGATATAAATACAAAGCTTTATCTAAAAATTCAAAATGTACAGGTAGAAAACGTAATTTGTAATATAAAAATAATAACTCTCAATATTTTAGAACTACAAGTAAAATGACAAACCTTTGCATAAGGATAACTCGTACAAAATACTTTATTTATACAAGGCACAAGGTCAGAAACTTAATGAAATCAAGATGGCGGCTAGGCGTGATAGTAAAGCATTGAATTCAATTACTCAGGATGCGCTTTCCCAACCAGCATCATGAAACTTGGTATACTGAGATCATTATAAGCCTACTGTATAGTTAGACCTCGCTAGCACTAGTCAAGACTCTCCCACTGAATGTAGCACGCAGCCTCCATCTTGAAAATATGCCATTAAAATCAATAACCCAGTATATATTAGAGCCACAGTGATGAAACTCAGCTGTAAGGTTGACACTTATAAGTGGCTTTCTGTGTCCAACAGGAGGGTTGACAACTTCTTACTTTCAACACTGCGACATTAAAATGAATTCGTATTTGATAGCGTAATTGGCAAGAAAATTGGAAAACCACGAGTTCTCGCTACCACTAGTCATCAGACTATCGAACGAAATGATGCGTGCAACCGCCATATTGAAGTTGTTGAAGTTATTACAACCAAATTCCTCCATCTATTTAAGTTACAAGGACGATACCAAGCAAGTTGATAGACTCACATAAAAGCCCAATTCCTGAAAACCTTAATGGGCATCTCAAAATACACGCGCTCCCGCCTAACATATGAATTAGCACGGGAACCCTTCCTCGTCGAAGAAATAAGAACAAAATTACAGCTTCCATCAACAAAGAATGCTGAAGCGCTCCTAGCAGAGAGAAGAGATAAGAGAAAAGGCATTCCGCTAGAATTTTACAGCACGGATGCCATGATCAACCGGAACTGGACCAGCGCCAATCAGAAACTAAGACATGTGGTGATAAAGTTAGCAGTGCATGGGTACCACCATAAAATATGTAAAAACATGTCCTACCACGCCCCAAATGAACTCTGCGTGTGCTCGTTATGTGACCAGTTCTGTGACACATATCACATCACACGATGTAAAAATAACCAGAAATCACTCTGTGATTATAGCAAGGACTAACATTTAAAATGAACAAAGCATCATACAGTGTTGCTCTATTTCACAAATAACATTCAATTCACAAGATAATGACTGGTCATGAATGAATGCTTTAATGCACACATTCCTGATTGATTACTGGATCATGATGTTTTTCACATCAATTAACTCTTTATAGCATGTTTGTTTCACTAGTGTAAATCTATGTTATGCACACTCGTGCGCTTTTCTGTTAATAATAATAAAAGGCATTCTCTGAATAAAAGCCGAACATAAATGACTCCATACTTTCACGATAATTAGTGGGCGTACTATTCCAACGGTGAAATCAATTCTTTAGAATGCATTTGTGGAATGACAACGATGGCTACTGAACTAGCATTTTCGTATAAGATGCAAGCATATCCACTGATTTCTTTGTGCAACCACCATTGATGAGCATAGAGTACAGAACGGCAAACTGATCCATTCCTCGACAATATGTTTGGAAGGTAAAGCTTCAAAATTTGTGACATGTCGTCAAAGATCAGGACCACATAATGATATTATTTATATAAGTTCTCAAGACAATTATGAAAACATCATCATCACCTTCATCGTCTTTCGCAACTAGAATCTGAATTCAATAAGGGGCCTCATGGCTCGCAAATCATATCGCCTTCTTGGGACTTAAACCCGAATCCCAAATAGACCGGGCGAGTGAGTTAACCAGTTCCACGAAAGTAGTCCATTGCACAAAGGAAGCATATCTCATTTCTAAGGTACAGAATGTCTGTTTGTAATGGTCGATAACCGAAATACCTAAATATATAATTTCGCATGCTTGATCAGAACCTTCGAAGAGCATATTAAGCAAAATTTCGTTTGATGGATTAAGTGGTAAAGCGCAAACGTTTTCTACATTTGCTCGTAACCTAGATGGTGAAATGTTGGCCAATGCAAGTATGTTGAAAATGTCACTCGTTTTATGAAACTCGCATGCACTTCACGTTCTTTCCACAATAAAGAGTGCTCCTTGAGCAAGAAAAGGTTAAAGAACTGTAGTCTAAATGTACGATAGGTATAGTAGGTATGGTAACAACAATGTACCAAAGCTTGTAGCACAGTCACGTACACACGTGGTTTGAATTAAATCCTTTTAGAAGTGAGCAGTGGGGAAGAACACTCGGTACAAAAGCATTACGGTACGATTAATATACTTTCCTCGGTGGATGGGTACGATTCCCGGCCAAGGAATTCATATTTTCGATGGGTGGTAAAAACATTCACGTCATTCCGATTTGTAAGATCGCAAAAGATCTACCGTATTACATTTGGTGATCACAAGTCAAAATTAATTACATTCTAGCCAAAGATAACCCAATAGAGTTTCAATTTCTCTGCTAGGACAGAGCAAACCTAACGTTAAAATATGAGGATTAACTAATGTCGGCGGCTTCGGTGGCGTAGTTGGTAGCATGCTGAGCTTCTATGCCCAAGATCGCGGGTTCAAACCCGGCCAAAGTCGTCGAATTTTTAAGAGCGTTAAAAATCCCTCAGTATGCCTTCCTTCGGAGGGGAAGTAAAGCCGGCGGTCCCATGTCATAGATTCATGGCATGTTAAAGAACCTTCCAGTAATTACACCTGAGTGAAGCTAAATTATAGGTTAAAATTTGAATAACGCTCTTAGGTTCCAACGTTCGTCGGCAGGAGCCGACTGCGGTAACCAAGTAACCAAGGTCTAAACTAGTAGTCGTTGACGGTGGCGTTTTGCGGCATAAGTAGGAACTACTTGAAAATTCAATGTCGGCAGTCCTTACTTGAATTAAAAACAGATAGCACACACACTAATACAGCCATCACAATTAACACCGGTTATCAGACAGATTCTACACACACCCTAAGTACACGGGGCTACATGACCGCGTTGTCGCAGCCCCTAAACTGAGGAACCAACCAACCTAACTAAGATCCGTAAGGTTCTGTTTTAAGGGCAAATGCAGGATTCAGGGTGATCCCTGACACATAGACATACTGTACAGTACGGTATATGTTTTGGTTACAGTAGTTACTCTTTCATTAGAGACTACATCGCATAAATGACTCCCAACTCCAAAGATTTATACCAGGTAGCTGAGGTCATGCGATTATTATCATCATTGTTATTATTATTATTATTATTATTATTGTTATTATTATTATTATTTTATTATTATTATTATTATTATTACAACCAAAAAATCAAATTTTTTATTTATTATAATACAATCCAATAATGCCAAACTTTTCTCCTACTGTACTAAAATGAGGTTATTTTTCTATTTTATTTATTACTAGCTATTTCACCCGGCGTTGCCCGAGAGGTGTATTTACATATTATAGAAAGATACATGCCAATATATTACGCAAGGTATATTCACTTTGCCCCTAAGTGAGTTTAAAACATAGTTCTCCTGGACTCGGAAGTTAATCAAGTGTAATATTAACTCACTGTAAATCTAGGCGAAAGGTACTGTGGAGTACAAGAACGTAGTAGAGAATGCATCAATAACAAAATGGGCTGTATATGCACATTTCTCAAGGACCTAGTCTCACAATTACAGTACTTTCCTGATAGTCTTTATTTTTTATTTTTGTAATGGGTGTAATTTAGACGTTTTGATCACATAGTTCTCTTTTATTTTTAAATTGTTGCATCTACCTTCTTGAAAGGAAACAATATTTAAATTATTCAATATTTGGAATATAAAGTCATCATTCTGGAGTCAAATATACTTACGATTTATAACCCCGCACAAATGGTGTGATTAATGAGAAATGGCTTATTCATGTACATAACGCAGTGTGTAGTCTACTATAGTTGCATATTAGAGAATCGTATTGCTGTATTTACATGACTGTTATCTCATATTGGGCGGCTTTGGTGGCGTATTTGGTAGCTGAGCTTCTATGCCCAAGGTCAAGGTTCAAACCCGGACGAAGTCTTCGGAGTTTTGAAGAGCGTTAAAATCCCTCAGTATGCCTTCCTTCGGAGCGGAAGTAAAGCCGGTGGGCCCATGTCATACGACATAGATTTATGTGATGTAAAAGAACGTTCCACTAACTACACTCGTGTGAAAGTAAAATTTGATTAACGCTATTATGTTCCAACGGTCACCGTATGGTTGCGGGAGTATCTATTAGCCAAGTTTGCAGCTAGGTGTCGTTGACGGTAACATTTGGTAGAAAAAGTAGGAACTACTTAAAACTGACTGTCTGTAATCCTTACCTGAATTACATATAACACACATTAATACAGCCATCACAATTAACACCGGTTATCAGGCAGATTCTACACACATCCAATGTACACGGGGCTGAATGACCGCGATGTCGCAGCCCCTAAACAGAGGAACCAACTAATCTATCTCATCTTGTTAAAGTTAATTAATTAATGGTATAATTGCGCACGAAAGTGCATTTGGAATAAATACATCATAATATCACAAACACTGTCAGATGAGAAGTTAAATAAATAGACCAGCGGTCCATGGTTTCCACCGGCTTCCACCACAAACCGCGCTCGAGACCCGGATCCCACCAACCCACCGACCAGTGCGCGCCCCATATTACATGATCCTTGGTCTGTGCAATGCAGCAACGTATAATCCCAGTATAATGTCAAATGAGATGCATTGATTGAGAACACATTGGGCTTCTTCTTTAGCCCCTGAAGTATTTCGTAAGATAGGTCAAAAACTTGAAATGGCAGACATGGAATATCAATACTTCACCAATCCGTGTATAATTAAAAAAGAGACTGTATGCTTAAAGATCCATAAGCCATTCTAATCAAACGACTTCAAGTAACGGGACGTAGTGGAAAGTAAGGAGGTTAGCTCAAAGTATATGGTGTCTAAAAATAAAGCAATGGAAAAAACAAATATAATTATAAATGTAACTCAGATTACAAATGTATTAAAATCATTATGGAATTCTAATTTAAATGACATTGAATGAATATCAATTTAATAAATGCGATAACTTACTTCAGGTTAACACAATGTTTCATTTAGAAAATGATTTGTCTATTGGTTAATATTTAATGGGTGTAGCAAAGTCCAACAACTCAAATAGACGGTAGTAAGAAATGAAATAACGTCAGTGCTAGTTCTGGAAAAAGACGTAAATACGAATGAAGCGCTACTGTGAAAAGATCCTGTACGCGTCTGTGTGTTGAACGGGCAGGCAGTTTAAAGCAGCCAGGAGGGATGCGATCCAGCTGGCAGTGAAAATAGTGCTGCAACCTATCTTGTCTTGTGTTAAATGAACAGGCAGTTTGAAGCTATTATCAAAGAGAACAAAATATATCTACAATGGCATTACATATGCCAGTTGCAAGTACCGATGGTAGATGTCGCATTCAACACTACTCTTGCTCCCCCAAAGGAGGTGTGCTTTCATTTCCCGAGTTTACGTGGGACAGAGTTAGGTGAGATGATTGTCTTACGTGATTTCCGGCGATAACTTTGTTCCGGACACAAACACTCCTTCGTCTGTTGTGTGTAGTCGTCATTTTGAGAGTCCCGCACCGTAGTTGTGATCGTTTAATCGTGCACCACGGTTGCGAGGGCAGCTGTAGCAAGTCCAGATATCATAGGTTTGAACCTATCCTGAGTGTGGTTTTTCTACACTCTGTCCAGGCAAATACCGGGATAGTACTTGACCAATGTTAGTAACGCACACGATAGGGACTTATTTGCCTCTGATACCTACGATGATATCCAATTAACTACGGAATCAACCGTACGGTGCATCTTTTCATCATATCTGCTCCCTTCTGCACGAGGTCATAAAGGAGGCAGGGTGTGTGTAGCCCCACCACTGGAGGTGCTACACCCTCAAGGGTTCACGGCTGTTGAGTTTTGGAGAATTCCTGAGCTGGATCTGTTTTTTCCCTTTGTCCAGTGATTCTGGGGTGGTCTCTCTCCTATTTCTCTTCCTATCTGCCTTTCAAGGCACACCTTACCAAATCCGTCAATTCTTATTTTTTGAGGGTTGAGAGCATTTCATTTACCCGCATTTTATTTCCCTTATTCCTTCCTTTTTGTCCTTTTGTTCTCCTAATCCGTAATTTGGTTGTAAGTTGTAGTTATTAGCCTACTTTCGATTTTTGCAAAAAATGAAAGTAGACTTATGAGATCAACACAGGGCGAAAAAAGTGTGTCTGTCTGTGTGTGTGTATGTGTGTGTGTGAGTCTGTGTGTGTGTGTGTGTATGTGTGTGTGTGTGTCTGTGTGTGTGTGAGTGTGTGTACTCTGAATGTCTGTCCCCCCTATCAATTCGAACACGGTGAAACCGAATTGAACGAAATTTGGTACAGAGGTAGCACTAGTAAAGGACACCTCAGTGTCATACTTTATATCGCCGCCATCTTTACCAAAACAGAATGGCGGCCACTCAAATGTTCAAAACGTAAAATCAAATTACGGCTAAACTAATCATCCGATCTCTACCAAATTTGGTGACAACATACCTTTATATAGAACGCGTCTTTCACCCAAAATTCAAGGTCATCGGCCATGCCATTTCAGGATGGCGGCCGTGTGAATTATGCAACCATTTTAATAAATAGCTTAAGACCCACCAATTCCGATTATCGAGCCTAGGGGGGTTTAAGCTATCCTGAAGGTCGTGATCCGTTATTTATTATAATTTAATATTATAATATTATACAGTACGAGTGGCTTAAAAGAGCTGAGCTGTTTGTGTCACACGACAAGATGGCAGCTGTCCTCATGTGCCTGTCTTATATTTCAGTAGTTTTAGTATGTTGTATGTGATATACCGTACTGATACAATAATATAAACTTTGTATGAAATGATCTTTAATGAAGATGTACTGCAGTGAAGAAATCGTTTATTTAAAGTCATTATTTGCCAACAGTTTGTATCTAATATGTCAGTTAAGAACAACTGACGTCATGGATACGGTTAGCTCTGGGCTAGCATGTTAGTCTGACACGCTGTTGACTGGGGATCGAGTACTGCTACAGTTAGGTTTTTTTTCCCTTGAATTCTTTTACAAATGATGTGCACGAGCTTTTCCCACAGATACTGAATAAAATGTCATTTAGCTCAAAGGAGAGGATAAAGTATACACTCGTATATTAATAAAATCACAGTCCCAGCATCGCACATAAACAGAAGACATTAGAAAAAGGAGAATAGAAGAACTAGATACACGTTGTCATTAACCACAGCCTTCTTAATGCCTCTGTACGGTGCTGTCCTCTTGTGGGTTATGTGGGTAATATTGTTCCAAACATAACGCTGTGTAAATGCCTGAGCTGGCCTCCTGAAGTATGGCAATTTTGTAATACTGGTAGTTCAACTATTAGCCACGATCGCGCTCCGAATACCTTTAAACACTGCCAGCTGGATCGCCTCCCTCTTGGCTACTTTAAACTGCCTACTCATTCAACACCCATAGAACACTGCCATCGTAGTACATTACGATGGCAGTGCATAGGCGTACAAGATAAAGATTAATTCACTGATAGTCGCAGCACCACCTACTGTGATTGGGGCGGAAGATTCTTAATTTTGCAGGCTGGCTTAATATAGAGATTAACGGACGTGAATGCATTACAATAAGTTAGTAGTTTTGTTATTCAATCATCATAAAGTATATAATATTGATCTTGACACTTACTGGCTTATTATCAATATAAAAGAAAACAAACAATACATTGTGGTTGGGGTGATTGTTTTAGGGATGAGGACAAAGAGTCATAAAGATACCCATACATTTAGGAGAAAGTAGGCTATATGTTCTTTGCTGAACATCTTGTTTTTAGTTCTAGTGTTCATTTTATCATCATTCTTCATTTGCATCCCAAAGAATTAAGAGGCCTATAGCCTCCATGTTAGGCCCTTTAACATCAACTATCATCATCAAATTACAATTTCAGCAATATCTTTTTCGACACTGAAAACTGAAAGTCTGGTTCAAGTTGTATTCACAGTGGAAAGAATTTATTGCATGAAATGTTTGGATTGCATTTCTCATAACTGTAATCCCTTCCACTCATTAGCCTGACCGCAGCAGCGGTCTTCCCAGCGTCATTGCAGAGAAATTGGTATCACTGATTACGAATTATATTGCGGAAGCCGAACTATCGGTTGCTTCCAAATAACTTCTGTACTAACCACTCAGCGTGAAAGTTCAATAAGTTTTATATAAATCGAGTGAACCTAATGGAATTCTATTTTAATAAGGTGCAAAGGTATGTTTAGTTTCTATCATTCATCACCCTATTGTATTTTGTGGTGATGGGGTAGCGTGCCTACCTCTCACCCAGAGGCCCCGTGTTCGATTCCCGGCTCCGTCAAGGATTTTAAAAACTGACGTGAGGGCTGGAACGGGGTGCACTCAGCCTCGTGAGGACAATTGAGTAGCTGTCTGACAGTGAGGCAACGCCCCAATCACGAAAACCAAGATTAACGGCCGAGGGAACCCGATGCGCTGATCACGCATCACCCCAATATCTGAAGGCTAAATGGCTGGGCAGCGGTCGCTTGGTAGGCCTAGGTCCTTCATGGGCTGTAGTGCCAGGGGTTATTATTATTATATTATTTTGTGATATAATTTGCATTTTGATATTGTGGAAATTCTATTTACAAATAGTGTGAAGTTTTTGTTATGCTATACTGGGTTGACAGTGCTGTGTGAGTATTTGAGTAACTAACGGGATTTGATGTAAAGAAGCTCATTTTCTATACCGGTAGTGCAGAGCGCAACTGGCATCCAGTAGGCCGTGTCTCGACTTGAGCTATGTTGCCATGGAAATAATCTGCCTTGCCATTCCTTCATGAGTAACTTTTATGAATTTATTAGTCTTTGCTCGAGTGCAAAAGGGCCGAAATCAGAAGAATGAGAAAGACTATCGAAAATTCATGTAGCCAGCGGTTCCTTCTGGGTCCTAAACTATGTGAATGCAAAATTTGGTTGAGATTGGTGGAACGGTGTGGATTTGTATACGGAACCAACCCACATACCCTACATACATACATACATACATACATGCATACAGACTTTCACTTTTATATATTAGATAGTTACTTCACTCTCACCTAGTTGACAGCAATAATGTTGTATCAAGATGTGGCGCGAGATGTTCAATTTTGTTATGGTTTAAGCTTTACGCCTACACGTCCAATTGAAATTTAAATCCAATGCGCAATATCACAGAACAATTTAGTGAAACGGGACCAAATTTAGCCCATTATTATATCATAATATCGTAAATATACTGTAGTGATAATAACTCATTATTCCCATTGTTGCATGCATAACTCTATGACTTGCGTCTAGCTACCGAGATGTCAGCGGGGCTTCATCGCCCTTCGTCTGCTATCGGCAAACCTCGCGTTAGCTCGGATTTCCCCTCCATTGTCAGCTAGACACGTGCTACTGAGCCATGCTAGTGGAATGCAATAAATCTGGAGTTCTGTTCTTTGAAGTATTTCAAGTTATTCATGCTACAGTACAGCTTTGTAATTCTTCTGTGATTAAATTATTTAGTTAACGAACTACCGTGTTGATTGATGTAATGGAAATTTATTATTTGTATCTTTACAGAATATTATGAATAGTTTTAATGTACATATATATATATATATATATATATATATATATATATATATCTTATATACTGAAACCGAGGGGGTCATGCTGACTGGTATCGAACGTGGATCTCGGAGATAAGTTGAGTTCTGAATGAAGGTTCCACCAGGGAACGAACCCGAGATCTGTTGAGGGTGTTTCGTTGTAAGAACCCCTAGAAGAAATTATATATTTAATCACTGGTGTGATATCAGTTGTTACTGACATTATTTAGTGAATAATAATGCAGGAAAATAGTGGAAGATAGCATTATTTGGACTACATGAAGCAGGCTATGCTGGACTTGAAACACAGGAGTTTCAGAGTTTGACGTTTTGCTAATAGCCCCAGAATTGTGGGAGGAGACCCTTGGCGCCATGTCAATCTTGCTGACCCAGTTAAGTCGTCTGCAAGGGGTCGGGAGGTTGAATAATGACCAGGTTCTTCCCCGTTTGAGAATAGATATGAGAGTGGAATGGGAAGATCCCAAGGAAAATCATTGATTACTCATGATTGGAGCAATGCAATGACATGAGAGTTGCGCACAGGTGAATCTTTAGCCAGGAGGCTAATTTTAGAGCCATTAAACGGCGAAATCAAGGCATGTTTAATGCAGTGCGAAATGATACAGGACTATGGATGTTCGCGGCTGGATTTGAGGATGTTGCCAGGGATTCCCACAGAAACAGCGTCCCCACGCCATGGATAAGATAATTAATATTAATTAAGTGGCCGATCGATCCTCGAACACACATACATTTTTGTGACCAGCGAAGAAAAAGGAACAATATGGATATTATTCCAAGTCCAGAATCATCCTAGGAGAGGAGCTGATTTATCGCGGGAATTCTTGCCCTACTTTTTGTGTGAAACAGATATAAGAGGGTGGACCCAGTCAGAGGGACAGCAGTTGTTTTGAAGCAGTCGAACAGTTTGACACAGTTGAAAAGGACAGTCGAAGCGTACAGTTGTGTTTGAAAGTTACGGAGCGCCCGGCGCGCACACAAAGACTTAAACATTTACTGGTAATCAGCATGTTAGCTGTGCAATATAACACACCTGTGAGAATATATTCATGCATGGTCATGAACTAAGAATGAAGTCGGTAATCAACAAACTTGATTATGCGAAATGCATATTACCGAAGTTAAGAGAGGAGGCTCGGACTTCAATTTGGGAAGCCGTGCAGTAAGACTGTGATATAATGTTTATTAAGTGCCGTGTGATATAATAGGCAGGACTGTGGAAAGTAATAATTCATGTAAATACAATGTACAATGTTGAGCGCAGGATAGTGATTGGTTATACATATCTGGAGTATACCAGTAAGTAGCGTTCATGACGATATGTAAGCATATCACTGCAATAGTAGAAAGGTATCAAGGGATGATCGAGAGACTGTTGGTGAACCCGTGAGCAGATGATCGGGAGGTTCAATCAGGAGGGGGTAGGACCGAAGAAAGGGCCGTCCACACCTGCACTTCCGATACATGCCAGGGAATGTCAACCAATTAGGAATACAAAGTGTAACGTGTGTTTGTGCAGCGATGTTATGTAAAATATCTCTTAAATTAATAATATAACCAGTGTTATAAAGTGTCATGTGTTTTGGAAGCATTAGCTTCATTATAAAAATGGAAAAGTGTCGTGTGTTTATGAATCAGATGTCATATAAGATGTGTATTAGCAAGATGGCAATGTGTCACTAAGTAAGCCGATGGCAGGTGACACTGGAATATGGTGGTTGGAGCCACCTGGATAAGCCGACGTAAGTACCCCACAAATCATGTTACTATAGAAGTATAGCCACTGCATGTAATGTGATTTCGGAAGTATAAAATATTCCAGTAAGAATCAATATTAGGAGGCATACCCTCATATGTTTATTGTTTGATTTCAGTAAAGTTAAGATGTTGAATACATCAGAGAGTGGATTAATCGTTACCACTATCAATGCTACTAAATAAAATGGCAATTCAGTTATGTGAAACTTAACGTGACGAACGCGAATGTTCGATCATTGAAGCAGTTACGTTGTGTCGGAAGAATAATTTATGTCAGTAATAATAATAATAATAATAATAATAATTATAATGATAAAAGTATAATTGAATACATCAAGATGAAAGGTTTTAAGCAAGAAATATTTACGCTAATTGGATTATTTATCTAGCCAAGCAGTAGATTGCATTAAGGGAAGAGGAAAGAGTTAATATTAAATATATTGTATTAATGGAAATATAATTATGCAAGGGAATGCAGGAGCTTGACAGTGAATTGAATTTGTGGCTTGTGTAAGCTTGTAGAGTAACAGTTAGAGTTCTCTTTATTATAGGACGAGATCGTAGACAGGTAAGGGGCCAGGTAATCTAATCGACGTGTGAAATCTCGTACAGCATGGGCGTACAGAGATATTAATATATGCCGGAGCGTATTTAGTGTGTACCCTATCTCCGATGTTGGATATGAAATGTTCCGGGTTCGAATCCTGGGGTAAGTCTGGGGAGAACATTGGACACCTCGACACTATACCTGATTGCCCGAGAACTTGTTATGGAATGATTCGGCTCTTGTGAAGCGAATTCATTGACGGCAGCTGTTGACTGACCGTAATATTTATTTAAGATACCGGCTAACCACTAGACCTGTGTTCTATGAATCTCGTGCCTTCATATTGTGATACGGACCTGTTGAGGCCGTTATTAATGTCGTAAGGCTAGGATTAAATATTCAAGCTCACCCAGAACCATTGCATAATATTCAGTTCAGATCATATGGGATCACGTGGATCATTGTGACCACAATGTTGTATTCAAAGTCGTAATACTGCTTGGGGAGGTAAAGTCCAGGAATCGGGGAGACAAGGGACGATTTACAGCTGTGAACGACCCTACTCTGTTCCATTGTATGCAGGCAGCTCCAAGGGGCTGGGGTTGCTGAACAAACTGTGAAGGTTCGCGTTTTGAGCGGACAGATTTAAGACCTTGCTTGTATTGAAAGGAAGAGTTGTTATTGTGTGTAATGAATGTGTGTGGTTTAAAAACACATTGCTAATCATAGATTACCCTGATGATATAAAAATTTAGCAATCTAACGAATGGTTAGAAGTTGTATTTGTTACTGTCACTGACACCTAGTTAATGAAGTTGGTTACTCGATGCCACAGGCTACGCTCGCAAGGGTAGCGTAATAGTATACTATCCGACACAACGATAACACAAGTTAGTTGGTGAAATCACAATGACATGCAGTGTAGCTGTAAAAAGAGGGGAGTGGAGGGGTAGACTTACGTAATTGTGGTGTTGCAAGTAAATTGTAGTGCAAACCATGAGTTGGCTAATGCATGAAAGCATTTGGTGGGAGAGAGAGATGTAACACAGATAGTACACATGATGTAAATTAAGATGTATTGTAGGATACAAGTAACTTTGTGAATATAAAGAAGTCACATTAGGTGACATGAGTGTAATAGTTCAGTTTTTGTGAAACGTTACATGTGCATCAGCGCACTTGAGTAAAGTTTAAAGTCCACATAATGGTAAAAGATTGAATAGTGATATGGATTTAATTTGTTCAACTATGTGAATAATTAGTGGATTGTGGGAGTAACTTTGTTTGTTTGTGTATTGTTTATTGGAATTGTGTTCTTGTTATTTGTTTGAAGCCATGAGTTTTACTGAATTAAAGTCATTAGAGTAGAGTTGTGCCTTATCATTGTAGAGTTGATACCTTTTAGCCTCAAATCCAAAATATGCAACTGCTCAATGGGGGAACGGTACACGCCTGAGTCCTGACGCTAGCTGGAGGCAGAAGCATATTTTCCATCGAGATTACTGACATGGGTACATGGAAATTGAAGTCCTGTACAGTGATTTGAGCTATCGGTACAACTAAAGTCGGTCTAGATTTGTGCACACAACTCTATTAAAGTAACGACTAACATGAATTAGGGGATGACCGCGCCTAACCTTAGCTAAGCTCCGATACAAACAATATAAATTTTGATAAACACCTTCTATTAGCATGAGCACTCTATTTCATTATCATGGCGCTGGTATGTGGGCCGGTTTGAAATACAGGTCACGATATGCGCAGAGGTGTATTTCATTATCATGGCGCCCAGGTTCGTGGAGCTTATGGGATTTAGGGAAACCCCATAGATTTTTTATGATATTTCATGGGGAAAACCATAGTAATTATATTTTTGCTTCAAACTGTGTTTGAGTGATTTTTTAGTTCAGTAGGCTTCTGACGTAACGCAGAATCTCTCTATTGAGAAGAGGATTACCCAAGGGTATGAGCGCTACACACCCAATCCATAATTAATCCATAAATTCAAAGTTTATACAATCTTACAATAGGTGTACAGTGTTTTGTGTCTCTCTCCAAAACGTATACACACATATTTCCAGGAAGCCTGCCTGCATCTCAAAGTGTATTATTGTAAGAATGTCTGGTACAGAGGAGATCGTGCAGTAGATTGCAGGGTTAAGACTGCATTTTGATGCTGTTAACGAACAAAATAATTTGGAAGCAAAGGCTTTCCAGAATGAAATAAACACTGGTTTAGATGCCAATCAGGAGGCAATTAATCGTAACCAGGTTGAATTGAGTAACCGGTTAGATGCCAATCAGCTGGCAATGAATGCAAATAAGGTTGATTTAAACGATAAGTTAGGTCAGATGCAAGAGGTAATTAAGACCGAAGTAACAGAAACTGTTGTAAGCATTGTATCGGATTTGCAGGTTAAGACAGATAAACGTTTCGAGGCTAAAGAAGCCAAACTTGAGAGTAATTTACAAGCGTGTAAGCATGCACAGGATGAAACCAACAGTAGGTTAGACGCGTTATCTAACGACATTAAGGATATTCAAATCCAAAATGAGGCGAATCTCGAACGCCAAGGAAACAGTTCGCAGAATTTACTCGTACGGTAGATCAAAGGTTGGAAGAAAATGACAATAAATGGGACACGAAATTGAAAAGCTATGCTAGAGCAATTAACGGTGATCTAAAGAAACAGGATCAGAATATATTAGGTCAATGTCAGGAAATAGGTGAAATCAAGGCCGTCGTTAACGAGAGTAAAGTGCTGGTAGGAAATATAAAGGGTCAGATGAGCAAAGTTCATCAAGAACTGGACCAAGTTCAAAGTGACATTGTCGTAGTTAACAAAAGGCAAGAGGAGAATAGAGGTGAAATCATTAAGGTCCAGAATGAAATGTCAAAGGTCAATTGCCACATTCGAGAGGAAATCAAAGTATTGAGGGAAGAAATCGAAGTGAGAGAAGGCCAAAAGACAGAGGCAAACGACAAGACCATTGCTAAGATAAAGGAAGATGTAGAGGATGAAATATCCCACATTAAGCAAAGTCTGAAGGAAGATAAGCAGAAAATATTTCAAGTAGCCGAGGAAAATCGAGATAGGCTTACCAGAATAGAGAAAAAGGTAATTACTCGTCTGGAAAGAGCAGAGATGCGCCACTATCAAATGGAGACTAGGATAATTGCGCAAGAGGAAACCCTTATGAAAGATCCTAAGTCTAGCGAAGGCAGCATGGACGATATGAGGAGAACTAGGTGGGCAGATTTGGAAACCCAGCCTATAATAAGGAGTGCTACAGGCCCAGGCGAAAGTGCTTATATGACGCCAGGTGCACCAGTTGCAGCATCGACGCCACACGAAAATGCTATGCACACACAAGTGATAAATGTTATCAGAGCAAGTGAAGAGAAACCAAGGAAATTCACAGGTAGCCACTGTAGTATGACACCGAAATATTGGCTAAAAGAAGTGTCTGAATATTTGAATGATGCGCGAATACCACAAGAGCGCAGGCTACGAGCTATAGAGAAATTAACATAGGGGGAGTATGCATTATGGTTTCGCAGTTTCTGTTACACTTTCGATACTGTTGAGGAGTTTCGAGAGGCATTTTTGAAACGGTACTGGGATCCAGCGACCCAACAAAATTTACGGTTGGATGTATATTCAAAAAGATACAGCACTAACAATCCAACGAAGTATGCAGAATTCTTCATATCACAGATGTGTCAGTTCAAAGAACTTGATCAAAAGCCTAGCGAACTGGAATTATGTATTGCTATCGCCAAGTAGCTTCCATACGAGATCCAAAGGTTGCTAATCTCGGATAATGCAAAAACTGCTATGGAAATGGAGACAGTTATTAGACAACTGGACCTCACAACAGCCAATACGATGCGTCAGACTCGAACCGCGGAACAGGTACATGTGACCAACACGCAGACTGACCAGTATCAAGCTACAAAGAACAACAAAGCTACTAGCACAGATACGTTAGATTCCAACGGACGTCAATGGGAACAGGAACCCAGAAGATGGCAGCCGAAGTATAAAGGTAATACTGGCAGAGGAAGAGGCCGAAATTCTTGGAATAAGCAGAATACCAGGGATAGGCCGTACCAAAACAATAGAGGTAACAATGGCCAAGAAGGCAACAATAGAAATTGGAGACCCCAGGAAGGAAGACGTAACTTCGATGATGAGGTAGAGGAACGATACCACGCTTCATTGCAATACCTCAATGAAAGGGGAGATGAGCCCCAGAAGCAACAAGTCCACTGGCAAGAAGTTATGCAGAATAGGACGTCGCCAGATAGATATGGAGACGGAGCTAAGAGTTTGGAGCTACAGCGCAGCGAACAGGAGAGAAGAAACTCTAAGGGGACGGGCGCTATTGAAAAAAAACGCCAAAATTAGAAGAATTTGGAAATGATGGATGGAAGTCAGTCAACGTCATCAATTGGATAGCCAAACCAGAAGAGTTAATTGAGGATACGGATCACAGGTCATGGTCAAACGAGAATTGCCCATTATTTTGATAAGAGTGGCAGGGTTGAAAATAAGAAGTTTATTAGATACGGGTTCAACAGTGTGCCTTATGACACAAGCTTTGTATAATGAGATAGCGCAGAGAGAAAATGTTTTGAAAATACCTATCTTAAGTGTCAAAATAAAAGGTGTAATTCCAGACAGAACGATGGTATGCAAATATCAAGTATTCCTAGAGTTACAGATAGGAGGCTCTACGTTTTCACAGAGTTTTCTATTAGTAAACAAACTGCCTTTTAACCTGATTATTGGGGCAGAATTTATAAGGGAATACAGAGTGATAATAGACCTAGCACAGGACAGGGTTATGTTCCATGTGAATGAGGAAGCCGAAGGCTTGGAGGTCGCACTCAATCAGAATGAACCAGGATCAGATGAACAAGTATGGCATACATACAGAGACGTGGCGGAGGAAGAAGTGTTAGCTATTGAACAGTTAGAAGAAGAACTGAAAACATTAGCCGCAGACTTAGAAAAAGATCTGGAACCCGAACTGGAAGAACATATTTCGGAAAAACTTGAAGAAGCAAAAATTGGACCAAAAGAGAAAGAAAATTTAAAGCAATTATTACTGGAACAGAAGGAAGTCTTTGATTCGAGACCTGGTCGTATAAAGAACTTCACTTATGCTTTTCAAGTCAGTGATTGGACACCATTTAGGCAGAAACCCTACCCTATAGCCGAAAAGCACTATGCTAAAGTGAAAGAGGCAATTCAGGAGATGTTGGAGGCCGGTGTTATTGAGAAAACACCTACGCCTTACGTAAGTCCATTGGTAATTGTACCTAAGACAGACGGGACTGTCAGAGTATGTCTGGACCTGAGACATTTAAATATGAAGGTTATTCCGGAGTTTGACCAAGTGCCACCAATTAAAGAGATCCTCAGGAAATTCAAAGGGAAGACCGTATTCACAAATTTGGATATCACTTCCAGTTTCCACCATCTTGAATTAGAGGAGAAAACTAGTCTGTTGACAGGATTTATGTTTGATCAACACACATACACGTTTTTAAGGCTACCTTTTGGTTTGAAAACAGCTGGTTCAGCCCTATCGCAATCTATCCGATGATGTGAAGGAAAGTACCATCAGATATATAGACGACATTCTACTCACATCAGAATCTTTGGAGGAGCACATGAGAGACCTGAAGAAGTTGCTAGATAACCTTCGAGAAGCTAACTTTGAGGTTAATATCAAGAAATCGCACTTCTGTCAGAGGGAAGTTAAATTCCTAGGGAATGTTATTGATGCAAATGGAGTTAAGCCAAACCCAGATAAATTGGAGGTAATTCGAAATTTCCCTCGACCCACGAAAGTTAAGCATGTCCGACAGTACTTGGGAGTAATTGGATTCTTTTCGAACCACTGCCCAAATTATACTACGACTGTAGCACCATTGCAGGATTTATTGAAGAAAGGCGGCAGATGGAATTGGACGGAGCAATGTCAAGAAGCATTCGTGAGGTCAAAGCAAATGCTTTTGGAATATGTGAAGCTGGGATACCCGGATTATACCCAGAAATTCATCATACAGACGGATGCATCACTTATTGGTATAGGAGCGATGCTATTCCAGGAAAATGTTGATAAGCCTGAAAGGAAAGATTTTATTGCCTTTATAAGTAGGAGGTTGAAAGCCCCTGAGAAAAACTACACGATTACAGAGATAGAGTTGCTCGCAATTTTATACGCGTTGCAAACATGGCATAAACTCGTGTATGGCTTTCAAATAGTCCTCAGAACAGACCATAAAGCTTTAACATTTCTGTTAAAGACGGACTTGTCTAGCCAGCGGTTGACAAGATGGTCCCTGTATATTCAACAATTCAATGTGGAAATAGAATACTGTCCAGGGAAAGAAAATGTAATACCGGACATATTAAGCCGTTACCCTAGAGAAGAGGAAACTCTCGCTGTCCAGATTGAGAATCGAGATCAGAAGACTTTGGATGATTTGAGGAATCGTACCAACCTACAACGCGAAGACCCGTGGTTGAAGATGATGATCGATTACTTCGAAGGACGATTAGCAAGGGGAACTGCAATATACAGAGAGGCAGAGGCATTATCAACAGATTATGTATGGTATAATCGGATACTACACAAGTGGGATGATGTGGACCATACCCGACAAAGAGTTGTCATTCCTGCATCTTTGCAGAGGAGATTGGTGTGGCTAGCACACAGAGCTTTTGGACACCCCGGGATAGACAAGGTCACTGCTCTGTTGAAAGAAGTATTCACTTGGCCAAAGTTGAGAGAAACTGTGAGAAATGCTATTAGGACATGCGATTTGTGCCAAAGGGTAAATCCAAATCCATTTTTAATGAGACAACGACCTATTCCGTTGTTACCGGAGAAGCCAAGGCAGCTAATGAGCATAGATAACTTTGGGCCACTGCCTAGAGCACGTAGAGGCAATAGACACATTTTTGTAGCCATGGATGTATTTTCAAAAATGGTGGTATTATGCCCCACACAGAAGACAAGTTCAGAGCAGGTATTGAAACGCCTGAAAGAGAGAGTTATTCCGATTCTTGGGAAGCCGGATAACATACTCTCGGACCATGGAAGTTGCTTCACAAGCGCGGAATTTCGTCGAGAACTGGAAACTCTAGGAATTAGGCAGATTTTATCTACCATTCGCCATCCTGAGGCAAGTCCAGTTGAAAGAGTAATGAGAGAGATCCAGAAGTACATGAAGATCTACTGCTCTGAAGAGAATTGGCGTTGGATTGAGTTCCTAGAAGTAATTGAATACTGTATAAATAATACGGTACATGAGGCGACAGGTCAGGTTCCCGTGACTCTACATTTGGATCCGAGACCGGAGAGACCGTGGACTGGTGTTATTCCATTACCAGTAGACGCACAGCCAGGACGAGAATTGAGGATCCAACGAACCTTCAAATATCTCCAAGCACAAGCAGAGAGACGTCAGAGGAGAAATCGTGCGAAGAGGTATCACAGACCGCTTCTCGTCGGTGAAAGAATTTTAGTCAGGAAGCCAGCCAGTTCAGATCCAGGAGCAAGGAAATATAAGAAGTTCATTTTTGGATATCACGGCCCGTTCGAGGTTATCAGAGACCTACAGAACAATGCATACAGAATAAGGCATTTAGAAACAGGAAATGAGGTCGTTATGAATGCAGCCAATTTAAAAATTTACCATCCGCCAGAAGAATTTGACGAACAAGAAGAAGTATTAGCAGCGCACACCCAACTGAACGTGGACGGCAAAGTCGGCCAGGAAGTCAGACCTGAAGGTTCGCGCAGCGGGACGGAACGAGAAGCAGATAGCTTGCCCAGTGAAAGAAGCGAACAACAAGAGTGCCAGTGCCTGCTAGAATTTTACAAAGAAATGGTTGAAGCAGCGCGAGAGGTTGAGGCCATAAATACGACCCTCCGCTTAGAGAATGAACAGCTTAGGTCTGAGCGCAGAGTGGAAAGGGAGAGCCAGACTAACCTACTCACAGCCTGACGAGATGAAAGACCTCTAATGTAAACACAGACAGTCGGACAGTCAGCTGGTTACTTACAGAAAGTCACTTACAATTGACTTTTATAAGTTTTGCAAGGGGAATATGAACCCGAGGGGGTCATGCTGACTGGTATCGAACGTGGATCTCGGAGATAAGTTGAGTTCTGAATGAAGGTTCCACCAGGGAACGAACCCGAGATCTGTTGAGGGTGTTTCGTTGTAAGAACCCCTAGAAGAAATTATATATTTAATCACTGGTGTGATATCAGTTGTTACTGACATTATTAGCTTGCCACGGTGGGTGAGTGGTTATAGTATCGGACTACCAACCCCAAGATTGCAGGTTCGCCCCTGGCCATGGTAAGTGATTTTTGAAGGCGACAAAAATCACGATACTCATGTCATACGTTGTTGGCATGTTAAAGAACCCATTTGAATTCAGTAGGCCGTGTTCAATGGCAAAATTAATCTCGGGATTTTCCGCCAACACAAAGTTCCTCCATTCTCTACTTGAAAGCGCTGTAGTGTCAAGGAGTTTAGATATCTAACCTCCTTGACTTTCATAGCGTTCAAAGGAACGACGAAATTCGACATGCAAACTACCCTCTGGGTGTCAATTAACAAAGCTTGCACCAGGCACCCGAGGCCATACGATATTATTATTATTATTACTGACATTATTTAGTGAAATAATGCAGGAAAATAGTGGAAGATAGCATTATTTGGACTACATGAAGCAGGCTATGCTGGACTTGAAACACAGGAGTTTCAGAGTTTGACGTTTTGCTAATAGCCCCAGAATTGTGGGAGGAGACCCTTGGCGCCATGTCAATCTTGCTGACCCAGTTAAGTCGTCTGCAAGGGGTCGGGAGGTTGAATAATGACCAGGTTCTTCCCCGTTTGAGAATAGATATGAGAGTGGAATGGGAAGATCCCAAGGAAAATCATTGATTACTCATGATTGGAGCAATGCAATGACATGAGAGTTGCGCACAGGTGAATCTTTAGCCAGGAGGCTAATTTTAGAGCCATTAAACGGCGAAATCAAGGCATGTTCAATGCAGTGCGAAATGATACAGGACTATGGATGTTCGCGGCTGGATTTGAGGATGTTGCCAGGGATTCCCACAGAAACAGCGTCCCCACGCCATGGATAAGATAATTAATATTAATTAAGTGGCCGATCGATCCTCGAACACACATACATTTTTGTGACCAGCGAAGAAAAAGGAACAATATGGATATTATTCCAAGTCCAGAATCATCCTAGGAGAGGAGCTGATTTATCGCGGGAATTCTTGCCCTACTTTTTGTGTGAAACAGATATAAGAGGGTGGACCCAGTCAGAGGGACAGCAGTTGTTTTGAAGCAGTCGAACAGTTTGACACAGTTGAAAAGGACAGTCGAAGCGTACAGTTGTGTTTGAAAGTTACGGAGCGCCCGGCGCGCACACAAAGACTTAAACATTTACTGGTAATCAGCATGTTAGCTGTGCAATATAACACACCTGTGAGAATATATTCATGCATGGTCATGAACTAAGAATGAAGTCGGTAATCAACAAACTTGATTATGCGAAATGCATATTACCGAAGTTAAGAGAGGAGGCTCGGACTTCAATTTGGGAAGCCGTGCAGTAAGACTGTGATGTAATGTTTATTAAGTGCCGTGTGATATAATAGGCAGGACTGTGGAAAGTAATAATTCATGTAAATACAATGTACAATGTTGAGCGCAGGATAGTGATTGGTTATACATATCTGGAGTATAACAGTAAGTAGCGTTCATGACGATATGTAAGCATATCACTGCAATAGTAGGAAGGTTATCAAGGGATGATCGAGAGACTGTTGGTGAACCCGTGGGCAGATGATCGGAAGGTTCAATCAGGAGGGGGTAGGACCGAAGAAAGGGCCGTCCACACCTGCACTTCCGATACATGCCAGGGAATGTCAAACAATTAGGAATATAAAGTGTAACGTGTGTTTGTGCAGCGATGTTATGTAAAATATCTCTTAAATTAATAATATAACCAGTGTTATAAAGTGTCATGTGTTTTGGAAGCATTAGCTTCATTATAAAAATGGAAAAGTGTAGTGTGTTTATGAATCAGATGTCATATAAGATGTGTATTAGCAAGATGGCAATGTGTCACTAAGTAAGCCGATGGCAGGTGACACTGGAATATGGTGGTTGGAGCCACCTGGATAAGCCGACGTAAGTACCCCACAAATCATGTTACTATAGAAGTATAGCCACTGCATGTAATGTGATTTCGGAAGTATAAAATATGCCAGTAAGAATCAATATTAGGAGGCATACCCTCATATGTTTATTGTTTGATTTCAGTAAAGTTAAGCTGTTGAATACATCAGAGAGTGGATTAATCGTTACCACTATTAATGCTACTAAATAAAATGGCAATTCAGTTATGTGAAACTTAACGTAACGAACGCGAATGTTCGATCATTGAAGCAGTTACGTTGTGTCGGAAGAATAATTTATGTCAGTAATAATAATAATAATAATAATAATAATAATTATTATAATAATGATAAAAGTATAATTGAATACATCAGGATGAAAGGTTTTAAGCAAGAAATATTTACGCTAATTGGATTATTTATCTAGCCAAGCAGTAGATTGCATTAAGGGAAGAGGAAAGAGTTAATATTAAATATATTGTATTAATGGAAATATAATTATGCAAGGGAATGCAGGAGCTTGACAGTGAATTGAATTTGTGGCTTGTGTAAGCTTGTAGAGTAACAGTTAGAGTTCTCTTTATTATAGGTCGAGATCGTAGACAGGTAAGGGGCCAGGTAATCTAATCGACGTGTGAAATCTCGTACAGCATGGGCGTACAGAGATATTAATTTATGCCGGAGCGTATTTAGTGTGTACCCTATCTCCAATGTTGGATATGAAATGTTCCGGGTTCGAATCCTGGGGTAAGTGCGGGGAGAACATTGGACACCTCGACACTATACCTGATTGCCCGAGAACTTGTTATGGAATGATTCGGCTCTTGTGAAGCGAATTCATTGACGGCAGCTGTTGACTGACCGTAATATTTATTTAAGATACCGGCTAACCACTAGACCTGTGTTCTATGAATCTCGTGCCTTCATATTGTGATACGGACCTGTTGAGGCCGTTATTAATGTCGTAAGGCTAGGATTAAATATTCAAGCTCACCCAGAACCATTGCATAATATTCAGTTCAGATCATATGGGATCACGTGGATCATTGTGACCACAATGTTGTATTCAAAGTCGTAATACTGCTTGGGGAGGTAAAGTCCAGGAATCGGGGAGACAAGGGACGATTTACAGCTGTGAACGACCCTACTCTGTTCCATTGTATGCAGGCAGCTCCAAGGGGCTGGGGTTGCTAAACAAACTGTGAAGGTTCGCGTTTTGAGCGGACAGATTTAAGACCTTGCTTGTATTGAAAGGAAGAATTGTTATTGCGTGTAATGAATGTGTGTGGTTTAAAAACACATTGCTGATGATATAAAAATTTAGCAATCTAACGAATGGTTAGAAGTTGTATTTGTTACTGTCACTGACACCTAGTTAATGAAGTTGGTTACTCGATGCCACAGGCTACGCTCGCAAGGGTAGCGTAATAGTATACTATCCGACACAACGATAACACAAGTTAGTTGGTGAAATCACAATGACATGCAGTGTAGCTGTAAAAAGAGGGGAGTGGAGGGGTAGACTTACGTAATTGTGGTGTTGCAAGTAAATTGTAGTGCAAACCATGAGTTGGCTAATGCATGAAAGCATTTGGTGGGAGAGAGAGATGTAACACAGATAGTACACATGATGTAAATTAAGATGTATTGTAGGATACAAGTAACTTTGTGAATATAAAGAAGTCACATTAGGTGACATGAGTGTAATAGTTCAGTTTTTGTGAAACGTTACATGTGCATCAGCGCACTTGAGTAAAGTTTAAAGTCCACATAATGGTAAAAGATTGAATAGTGATATGGATTTAATTTGTTCAACTATGTGAATAATTAGTGGATTGTGGGAGTAACTTTGTTTGTTTGTGTATTGTTTATTGGAATTGTGTTCTTGTTATTTGTTTGAAGCCATGAGTTTTACTGAATTAAATTCTTTAGAGTAGAGTTGTGCCTTATCATTGTTGAGTTGATACCTTTTAGCCTCAAATCCAAGATATGCAACTGCTCAATGGGGAAACGGTACACGCCTGAGTCCTGACGCTAGCTGGAGGCAGAAGCATATTTTCCATCGAGATTACTCACATGGGTACAATACTGTATATATATATATCATATATATAAACCAAAATTGACTCATCAACGCAGGGCTCAAACCACTAGACCTAGAAAGCTGAAATTTTGCATGTTGGTTGATCCGAGTATGTAGAGGCTCACTAAGAAACGGTTTTTGAAAATTCAATTTGTAAGTGACTTTTTTCCGCCCTTTGGCACTGAGCATACAAAATTGACTCATCAACGCAGGGCTCAAACCACTAGACCTAGAAAGCTGAAATTTTGCATGTTGGTTGATCCGAGTATGTAGAGGCTCACTAAGAAACGGTTTTTAAAAATTCAATTTGTAAGTGACATTTTTCGGCCCTTTGGCACTGAGCAAGGATTCCCCATATTCCGATAGATTTGCCATTCCAGTGTGCAAGAGTGCAGTTCCCTCTTCAAACAATATTCGCAATTTCTTTAATCAAAGCGCAATGACACACACTTAACGGTAGCACGTGTACATTTAGACAAAACCATTTCTTTTTTCCCATGGACATCTGTAAGTGGCGTGCTCGTGAGCATCCGGACAACAAAATCGTTATGTCTCAGCAGAAGACGAAATTTTAAAATGTGTTAGCATAATGTAACATCGAACCCTGCAGACATACACAACTCTATAAAATTCCCACTTTGCTGCTCATATCAATATCCTATATGCATCAGAATATTCAGAATTAAAATGGACCCACCTGTAACCGTGATTGCTGTAATAGAATAGACTAATTATCAGCAATACTGCATCGTCCGCATTGTCTTGATCGCGGGCGAAGCCGCTGGTACCTGCTAGTATATATATAGATGTTTGTTTGTTCGTCTTTTATGAGTTCATAAAGTATTCATCCGATTGCGATCAAATTTTGGTGAGTTGTTGTGCACACTTCCGAAATCATTATAGGCATAGTTAATGCAATTTACAATAGACAGCGCCTGAGTAGTTTAAACAAATGCGTGTTGCGGATGCGTTCATATACAGATCATCCGATTGCGATCAAATTTAGGTGAGTTGTTGTGCACAGTCCCGGAAAAGTTATAGGCATAATAAAACCAATTTACAATAGATGGCGCTAGAGTACCTTCAACAAAATGGCGTGCGTTTGTTTCAAGAAAGTCCCACATGCGTTCATATACCATTCATGCCATTGCGATGATTTTGAGTGAGATGTTCTGTACTCTACAGCTAAGGTTTCAGGCATAGTAAATCAACTTAACAATCGGTAGCGCACGAGTAGATTCAACAAATGAGCGACGACGGGCGAAGCGTTTCAACAATGTCATGTATGTGTTCACATACCATTTGTCCGATAGCGATGAAACTTGGAACAGAGGTTGTATACACTACAGGCAAGGTTTCGGTCTTAGTAAATCCATGTTATAATAGGTAGCGCACGAGTAGATTCAACAAATGAGCGACGACGCGCGAAGCGTTTCAACAAAGTCCCGTATGCGTTCATATACTATTCGTCTGATAGCGACGGAACTTGGGTGAGAGGTTGTGTACACTTCAGGGAAGGTTTCTGGCTTAGTAAATCCACTTTACAATAGGTATCGCACAAGTAGACTAAACAAATGAGTGACGACGCGCGAAGTGTTTCAACATAGTCCCGTATGCGTTCATATACCATTCGTCCGATAGCGACTAAACTTGGGTGAGTTGTTGTGTACACTCCAGGGAAAGTTTCAGGCTTAGTAAATCCATTTTACAATAGGTAGTGCACAAGTAGAATCAACAAATGAGCGAAGACGCGCGAAGCGTTTCAACAAAGTCCCGTATGCGTTCATATACTATTCGTCCGATAGCGATGAAACTTGGGTGAGATGTTGTGTACATTTCAGGGAAGGTTTCTGGCTTAGTGCATCCACTTTACAATAGGTATCGCACAAGTAGATTCAACAAATGTTCGACGGCACGTGAATCGTTTAAGCCAAGTCCCGTGTGCGTTCATATACCATTCATCCGACTGCTATGAAACTTTGGTGAATTGTTGTGCACACTCCAGGAAAGGTTTCTGCCATAGTAAATCCTTTTTACAATCGGTAGCGCACGAGTAGATTCAACAAATAAATAACGGCCTGCGTATCGTTTAAAAAAAACCATAAGTGTTCATATGCGATTGCAATGAAATTTGGTGAAATTTTGTTTCCACTCCCGCGAAGATTTCTGATTTAGTAAATCCATTTGACAATTGGTAGCGCACGAGTAGATTCAACTAATGAGCGACAGCGCGTGAATCGTTTCAACCAAGTCCCGTATGCGTTCATATACCATTCATCCGATTGAGATAAAACGTTGGTGAGTAGAGTACAGTCCTGCGAAGGTGTATGAATTAGTAAATCCGTTTTTCAATGGGTGGCGTCACTGCCATCGTAATGTACAGGCCGTAAGGCTCCTACTGTGACGTCACGCCTAGGGTCGTTATAGTCGCAGCAGCAAGTCAGATAGCTCCCTTCACACGCAGTCTCTTCAAACCTAATATAAATTACGCTCCCGTTTCAAGACGTAGAAAAATAGCAAAGCTATTTAGGGCTGATTGGCACTTCCATCCGTTACCACTACATACGCCTAATTATCGCTCCGCTTGTTCGAATCCGGCCGATGTAGCTGGCATTTTGAGAGTGGACAAAATGGTACATTGCCGGTACATTTACTAGGACGTTGAAACACACAAACAGGGCTAAATTGCAGTATTTTGACGTCGAGAATAAGATCTATTCTTGGCCATTTTCTCGTTGTTCGCCGCTTTGAAAAGGTTTATGGTAGATGCCTGAGAAAACTCCACATCACGCTTGGCTATTCAACAGATCACGTCCTAAACTGCTCGTGGATGACAAAGCACAATGTAACCTATCTCTAACTGTAATCAATGCACAGGCCACACTCATGGTGACTTAAACAGGGCCTATCCTAACAGCACTTATTTTCTATGACTCAATCTAACTTGTTTCTTGCATAAGGAATTTACAATGGGTTGTAATTTTGAAATCAGGTATCAATAACCTATATTACATACACCAGGTGCTAACAATCCCATTAATGTAAATACAGTAGCCTACACAAATGCTGCCACGAAAACATTACCATATTCACTTGAGCTTGATCGGGAGATCATTCTCACAAATAATGTAACTTGGACTGACTTCAGTAGATACTGAATGCTGGATATCGCTTCTCTGATTTACATACGGTAAGTAACTTAACCTCTTCATTATCATATTAGAAATGTTTCCAGTCATAGCATAGGCTGACGTTTGGGAACTTCATACAATACTGTAATTGAAACCATATTAACTAACAACCTACCATCAAGGCAATTAGCTCTTCTCTCACGAAGTATCTTACTTTCAGGGAAATGTTAACACACACTCTTGTATTCCCCGTAATGTACAAATAATTTCTAGGAATGTTGTGTATGCATTGCTTTCTTAAATTGTCGTGGTGGGGAAGGAGAAGCAAGCCACATTATCATTTCTTTCATAATACCGGTAGTAGCTATAAACAAACTTTTGACATACCTGCGACCTGGGAAGGAGGTTTCCTGAACTAACAATATTTTATTACCATCCAAAAAACCTTGTATGAGTCGAAATAATAAGTGATATAGAGGTCCTAACTAAAACATAACCTTCTGTGTGGTGACAAACCTGCAACGCAAAATTTGCGTAGATACAATAACCTACCTACAAAATGAACATTTGTTTCCGAAAATAAATAATCCTCATTCTAGATGACGTAAGTAGAAGCGTTCTCAAGTATCACTTTTCACGCGGATACTCATTCATAAAAGATATAAACAACACAGCACAAAGCAAAATGGTCGCCATCTCTACCCCTACCGATCAGCTGATCAATCGTTAAGAGTCGTTGCATGATGGCATGTACATTACGATGGCAGTGGTGGCGTACAAGTAGATACAACAAATGAGTGACGGCGCATGAATCGTTTAAACAAAGTCCCGTATGCGTTAATATACCATTCATTTCATTGCGATGAAACTTTGTTGAGTTGTTGAGCACGCTCCCATGATTTCTTTGAGATAGTAAATCAATTTTACAATAGTTTAGAGGTGGTTAACGGAAAAAGAAAAAATATTGGGAATCCAAAAGCACTTCAACAAACTAAGTTACAACGCCAACACTTTCTTTGATTGGCATTGCAACGCATGCCGGGTACAGCTAGTATATAATAAAGCTGACGAGTTTGTCTGTGTGTTTGTGTCTTTAAACGCGGTAATCTCTGGAACTACCAGTCGGATTCAAAAAAATATTTTTAAATGTGATAGCCAGATTCAAGAGGACTAGTTTAGGCTATCTTAAATTTCAGACAGACGCCATTCAACCGATCTGAACCAAAATGTGTACACTTACCCTTTGGAACCCTGCGAGTAACACTGTTTACATGCAATTTCGGACAGACCACTCCATTTCCTGCATTTATTCCCTTTGGCACAAATCTACACCGTTTCACCGATCTGAACCAAAATGTGTATACTTACACTTTGGAACCCTGCGATTAACACTGTCGGCATGAAATTTCGGACAGACCACTCCATTCCCTGCATTTAGGTCCTTTGGCATAAATCGACACCGTTTCACAGATCTGAACCACATTTTGTATTCTTTATTTTTTATTTTTATCGAATTTACGCTCCAGGATGGTGGCTCCCACGGACTCAGCGGGGGAACTCACCTCTACCGCCTCTGCGGGCAGTGTCCTAGAGCTGGGAACACCTGATCGGAGTGGATACAACTAGGGAGGTGTTACCAGCCCCGCGCTCAGGCGCCTCACCTGTAAAGCGAACAGGGGTCTCATGAGGGAAGGGAGGTATAGGCAAGGAATAGGGAAGGAGGCGGCCATGGCCTGACAGTAAGAACCATCTCGGTATTTGCCCGAAGACGAAGTGGGAAACCCACTTCGAGGATGGCTGATGTGGGAATCGAACCCCCTCTACTCATTTGGGCCACCTGAGGCTGAGTAGAACCCGTTCCAGTCCTCATACCACTTTTCAAATTTCATGGCAGAGCCGGGAATCGAACCCAGGACCTCCGGGGCGGCAGCTAACCCTGCTGACCACTACGCTACGGAGGCGACATTTTGTATACTTACCCTTTGGAATGAAAAAATCCACTGCCTGCTTCCAGTCACCGACCGGGTCAGGAATGGAATGAATGAAGCCCCTATCTAGCGGCGAGGATATGAACTTCAGGGGCTTCATTCATTCCATTCCTGACCCGGTCGGAGACTGGAAGCAGGCAGTGGATTTTTTCACTTTTCACCCTTTGGAATCCTGCGGGTGACACTGTCCACTATAAATTTCGGACAGACCACTCCATTCCCTGCATTTGGGCCCTTTATCACAAATCCACACCGTTCCTCCTAATTGCGCCAAATTTTACTTACACTTTGAAACCCTGCTGGTAACACTGTCCACTCGATATTTTGGACAACGCTCTCCATTCCCTACATTTAGAATAACAAACAATCTGAACTTGAAAACCACGTATTAAGGCCCTTGAACCATTCATGTCCGTAGTAGTGTAACTATAAGAGTATATTAATAAGTCCATTGCTGACTGGCAATTCGGGCTGCATCACATCGCCCCTACCAGTGTTCTGGTGCAGAATTGCGAAAATAGTTAAATCTTGCGCTGCTTATAAATTGCAGTCACGGGGATTGGTGCAAAAAGATTTCTTAGGCCCCTTAAAACAATTATCATCATGAACATGTTATGCCTCTGTATAAGTGCAATGGTGTTGGTGCAATACATTGAGGTTATCAGCTGCAATAAGCGTTGGTGCTTTCAAATTTACCTTCATTTATTCCGAAACTTATCTTTGAGTGCTATGTGGTGGTAAATGATACTATTCTACCTCAGGAGCTCGGGACAGCCGAAGTTTTCCAAAGTGTTCTCATTATTTTCCTACGGCGCTATGCGACAAAAGACGACACTTTTGGTCTCTACATTTCTAACAGCCAACGAGATATAGGCCCTAGGCGGTGTCTTATTTCACTTACTCCTCTTTCTAAACAGATTTTAAAATTTGTTTGTAATTTACATGATTGTGTCAGTGCTGTAGTTAGTAAACAGCCATTTCCCTATTCATTATCATCATAACGGGAAAATGACCTGAATGTTACGTCCGTTATACTGTACTACTTATCACCCCCACTACAGCCACCACCACCACCACAAAAAGTTATATTTAAAAATATTTATTTTCTGTTAGTTTAAGTATCATGTGCCAGTTCTGTAGTAGTATTAAGTATCATTCATAAAACAAATAAATCCACCGGGCGAAGCCGGGAACTACTGCTAGTGTACATATAATATAGTGTGCTAAACCTACGATAATGTCTCTGTTTGACTTTCGTTAGGCTTGAGCCTGACGGGAAGGTCAGGAGTAAGATGATATAAAATCTTCATTAATAGAAACGGCGCATATGTCCCTATAAAGCACACCAAGGACTCACTTTGGCACATATGTTATTCATTCATGATGTGTCTTATGGACAAAAGCGTGAAATTTGTAATTCTTGTGTGATTAAATTGTTTAGTTAAACCCTTTATAGGTCCTTGGGATACTATCTTCCCACCATGTATTTATAGAATGGTGTTAGGGAGAGAATCTTCCCACCCCTTTCATTTCAAGCAGTTCCACATGCATCCACAAGCTAGATGCAGAGAAATATTGAAAACCCATTAATTTGATGCATACTGTCATCAGAAACCAAAGGTGGGAAGCATATATCCCAGTGGTCTCCACAGTGCACGTGCTCGCCAGTTCGGTTGTATTGAGTGAAAGAAGTGCTTTGTTTTACAGAAGACGGTGTTTTTATTGAAGATAAGAGATTTTTAAACGTTGGTATATAACCGAAATACATTTTTAATAATGATTTTGGTCACTTGAGTAAATATATTTCAGCTAGAATGGAAATAAATATCTTCCTCGGGATGATTGCCATAGAATAGAAGATTTTAAAAATTAATTTTCTGGGTATTTAGTAAATACTATTATGAAATTATTGAATTATATTCGAATATACTAACTTTTAACATTCCAAAATCACTTTTATATTTTTTGTGCAGTTTTCGGCAAAGATGATATAGGTCACTGACCTTGTTTTGAGTGGGAGTTACATTTTTTTAAAATTATAGAGCGTGATGGGTGTTTTTATATATTATAACCTGTTAAATAAACCTCATTATTGATGATAAACACAGTATCATCATAATTTGGAGGTAGGAGATTATTACCCCATTGCTCATTTAAGAAAACATACTGTCGGGTGTGGGCAGTGGGATAATTTCCCACCCCATATTTCCTAAAATAGAATAGACACCCATAAAATTGTTGCGTATTCCTACTCATCTATCACCCCCAATTACAAATGTTCAAAAAGAAACAAATATTTTATACCCCCAGTCTTTTGCCCTATAAAGGGTTCGAACTACCTTGTTAATTGATGTAATGGAAAATTATTATTATTCATGTCTTTACAGAATGTTATGAATGTAGTTTTAATGTACATATATAATATAGTGTGCTAAACCTACAATAAAAGATCTAAGCTCAATGCACAGTTCCACAGCCTGCTGTTTTAACTGCACTCTGAGCGCTGAGAGTACCGAGCTAACGCGAGGTTTGCCGATAGCAGGCGAAGGGCTCAGAAGCCCCGCTGACATCTTGGTAGCTAGACGCACATAAGTACATATTACTTTCCCAGCGTAATGTTTGTACAGTATATGACGCATTAATTTGACTACCCTAGTGATATTTAATTTTATTCCACAAAAAGAAAAGAAGATAAAATGAAATTAATTTCATATAAATGAGGCTATGTGTATTTTACATAACATCTTGTCCTTCGTTTTACATTTCTATGTTTCAGACTGTAAGTTGTAAGGTGGTAAACAACTTAAATGTCGGCAATTACTACGTATTTCAATGCAGGTACCGTACTCGTATATGCAGTTCAGAAATGGTGATAACTCAATAACCGACAATTGGGCACTTTTCACATCAACGCCCACTATATTATGACTTGTTGGTGGGCTTACGCCTTACAATTAGTCACTTCGAGGATGCTATGAGTGACAAATGTGGGACGTGTTTTCAATATTGTTAGAACGATTCGTGCTGGTAAAATGTGTGTATTTTTCATGTTTAGAATTAAATGGAAGGTTATTTCATAATAATAATAATAATAATAACAACAATAACAATAATAATAATAATAATTGTTACCGCCAGAGGGGGGAGGAGAAGGGGGGAGGCGGGGGAAGGGACAGCTACAGAAGTTGATTATGATCTACGAAGATTGCGACAAGCTGGCGAAAACAGGGCGAGTCGTCGGAGGCCACGCAAGTTGACCACCCCCACTCGGTCAGTGAAAATATACAGATGGAAAATGCGCGTTGAACACTCTTACCTTTTCTTCAGAGATCCGGTCTGCAATCACACTTGCTCCTCCACAGAAGGAAGTAGAAAATACCTAAGATGGGATAAGATAGGCGGGAGCCCACGGGTTTCCACAGCTAATCACCCCAGTACCCTACATGCGACTTGAACAGCAAATAACAGGTACACATGCGTTAATTTTGAAGGTAAATGACCAATTTAATAAAATTAGAAAGACATCCTATCTAAATCTACATTAATAAATATAAATAATAATAATAATAATAATAATAATAATAATAAGAGATGCATCTGCTAAAATCAAAAAACAATGAAATAGCCCGGTCTAACCTTAATCTTACAATTACCTAAACTTACTGAGGGACACCAAAAGCAGAAGGCAAAAATAGAAATCACATGTAAATTCGCATGCCAAGCCTTAGGGGCAAAGAAAGTTGTAACTGCTCATAATTAGGAAGTATTGACGTCAATTTAAGTTAAAGATCAACATTAAAAGGTATCGATGAGGAAACCATTGTCTACAACTGGACATCAAAAACAACAACATTGTTTACACTTTACAAGAATTAGTTCCGAATACAATTTCCGAGAAAATTGTAAAAGAAAAAGAAAACGATACACCGCTGGTTACACAAAATAATTTCCTACAGTAAATGAATTCACAATAAGGTATCACGTTAAAATACCTCGAAGAATTACAACTTTTATCAGCACCACAAAACACACACGTTCGGTACCTATCTGGCCATGTTAAAGTCAATTGCTTCAGACCAACAATGCCTTATATTGAAAATATATAGCAATGGCCACTCAAAAACAAATGAAGTTATGATGTCACAGATTGCTAAGTGGTGCTTCACGAAAAGGCTGTTCTAACTAAAAAATTACGAAAATCCTCAGTGAGATAGTGGACAGATCACACGTTACAATTTCGAGAAATCACAATCTTACATAACGTTTCAGGTTCGGATTGACGAGGGAAAAACTAATGAAATAATAAACATGACTGGAATTAATAAGAGAGGTCTCCGGAATTACAATTAAATAACTAAAATCAGTTTTATCCAGTAACACATTTGAATCGAGAAGAAATAAAAGATTACGTATAATAACAAAGGAGCTGCATCAAATTTTTGAAATGTCACTTCAGACGGTACCAACATATCACCATTCATCAATTTACATCTAGATAAAATTAAAATTAAATAACAACATACCTCTAAAGTCCATTTTTCCGGGAGACACTCAAATAAAAAATAAAGAAACTAATTATACAATTACCAGATTTTAAACAAAAATATAGGCTATCACATTTTTCAACCAATAGCTGCTACTTCAACGTCGGTTTTCACTTTAACACATTTCTCTGAATCAAAATTTATAATACGTCGAAATAAAACTCTTCATCCTCCAGACAAGGTTTCTTCAAAACATTGTCCCCCGGACAAGGGAAAAATCCCTCGTCCGGTAACGACCACAAATACGTCTAGAATCTACCAATTCCTGTTGACGAGTTACTTTTTCAAAGATGGCAAAAAAAAAAAAAAAACAGATGTCAGTTCCATTTACACCCGGCCCCAATTTTTCTTGAATAGGTCAATCAGGATAATTGGCTTGTGCTTGACAATATACATATAGTCCAGTTGCACACGGCCCTGCTAAAATCTTTCTTTTGGTGGCTTATTAATTATAGTTCGTTTGTCATAAATGCAGGAAGATAAGTTTCCAGATTCTCCTTCAGGCAAAAATCATCGTTCAGAGCACAGATTACCTTACTACAGATGGCCGACAGCCATGATAATTCTTGGCACCTAAGACTTCAGCGCTGTCTGGTGAATGGCCGCGTACTAGCAACATATCGACCCGTACCGCCACCTATGAGCAGCGGTTGTAAACACTACCCCTCCCATCCACTCCCCTCTTCCCGGACCTTCACTCGTTCCACTAAATATTCTCGTCCTAAATGCTCTGTCCACTTCAAAGTTCCGAAAATCATATCTTCCTAATAGAATATAGCACGTTTTCAAGTGTGGAGATAATAATATGATCCACAACAAATGAATCACATTCAAAATACCAATAACAGAAAACTCAATAAAAATAATACCGAAGTGGAAAATTGTGAATTCCAGAACTCAAAATCAACAATCACAGCATTTAGGACATAGCCAACCACCTCATCAATAATTTATATATTTCAATTACTTTCAGGTGCAATTGGAGCATTTATTGCATTGGCTACAAGAATTAGGCGACTACAAGGCCTACAGCGTATTATTGCCCAGCTTAAAACAATGGTCTCTTCCAATAAACCACAGTAGGCCCAATTATTTCCTAGATTAAAGTACAAAGGAAAAGTACTGGGAAGGGAGCAAATTAATATCACTCAACACTTCATGCTGTTAGCAATACCATACCAGTAAAACATAAAATTTTAAGAGAGAATGCTAAGGAAACAGGTGGTGTAACCGGATCCTCATTACACTAAAATTGATGGTGAAATTAGTGCCAAATTCATTGGGAGGCTGAAATTTCTTAAAAATATACGATTTTACAATGTTAATAAGTTCATTTTATATCCCCTTTAAAATATATCCAGTTCAATAATTTTGAAGGGTGAAATACAGTAAGTACAGCAAACAATATCATCGCCCTCTAATACTAATTTCTATAACGTGCTGCGAAGGGAAAAAGGAGAAATAGTACTTTCATTGATTACTGGAAAAACACCCAAATGCTGTAAAATTCATCATGTTTTATTTACAACATTCAGAGCAGGCACAAGGTCGCTATCAGCGCGCTCGAGCAGCAATTAAAATAACTATTTCAAATCAAGTAGTGCCTGTATACTGTTACTCCCTGTCAGCGAGAAGGGAACCACTTAGGCAACCAATACCTTTTAAAATGAAGAGAATGTCTTTATCGAGTAATTGACAAGTTTACGTGGCTCAATAATAATAATAACAACAACAATGTTATTGTATTACGTCCCTTTAATTCTTCGGGTTTTAGAGACGCCAGGGTGCTGGAATTTTGCCTTAAAGTTGATCTTTAATATGCTAGTAACTCTACTGGCATGGCTCCCTCACATTTGCTCACCTTCAAATGCCAGCTGACTGCGCCAGGACTGAATCCTGCAACCTTGGACACAGCAGGCGAGAACGTTACCACTGCACCACGCAGCTAGTCGAAGGATATTTAAAGAAGTAGTTACGTAGATAGCCTATTTTCATATGTTGTTTGAGTCTTCAGTCTTTTGACTGGTTTGATGCAGCACTCCATGCCTCCATGTCCTGAGCTCATCGTTTCATCTCTACAAAGCTACCACACCCTACAGCCGAGGCAATCTGTTTAACATATTTTAACCTTGGTTTACCCCTACAGTTCTTCTCCTCGACCTTTCCTCCCATAACTAAGCTTGCTATTCCTGGGTGTCTTAATGTGTGTCCTACCAGCCTATCTCTTCCCTCGATTAGCAGTCGCCAGAAACATCTCTTCTCTCGCACTCTTCTTAATACCACTTCATTTGTAACTCTATCTACCCATCTGATATTCATCATTCTCCTGTAACATCACATTTCAAACGCTTCAATTCTCCTCTTTTCTGCTGCACCAATAGTCCAAGTTTCACTCCCATAGAGTCCCACACTCCAGACAAAGGCTTTCAAAAATGACTTCCTAATACCTAAATCTATATTCGATGTAAACAGAGTATGTTTCTGTAGATATGCTTTCCTTGCCTTTGCTTCGTCCATCACTGGTTAGTTTGCTTCCTAAGTAACAGAAGTCTCCTACTTCGTTTAGCTTTTCACCTGTCAATTTGATGTCCTTAGAGGTTTCTGATTTATTTCGACTGCATTCCAATATTTTTGTTTTACAATATTAACTTTCATCATGAATTCTTTCCTCAAAACGGGGTTCATACCATTCAAAAACTCATTCAAATCCCCTGGCGTGTCAGCCAAGATGATGATGTGATCAGCAAATCTCAGAGTCTAAGTTCTTTCTCCTTGAAACTTCACTCCCACTTGAATGTTTCTCCAATTTCCTTCATTGCTCGCTCAATGTAAAGATTGAAAAGTATGGGTGATAAGTTGCAGCCTTACCTTACACCTTTCTGAAAATCAGCTTCTCTCTCATGTCCTTTAGCTCCAATTACTGCTGTCTGGTTTCTGTATGGATTGTAAATCACCCTCCTATCCCTGAACTTTATTCCAATCGTTTTCAAAATGTCAATTTAGCCCAATCAACTTCATCAAACCCCTTTTACATGTCTACAAATGTCATGATCGTTCTCTTATCTTTCCTTATTCTACCTTCCAAAATCAGCCTAGGACTTAGTACAGCTTCCCTTGTTCCGACATTTCTCCTGAAACCAAACTGGTCTTCGCCCAACTCCGTTTCTATCTGGCTTTCCATCCTCTTGTAAATTAGTCTGGCTGCGTCGCTCAGGGGTAACGTTCTCGCTGGCTGAGCCCAAGGTTGCAGGTTCGAAACCTAGCGCAGTCAGCTGGCATTTGAGGGTGCGCAAATGCGAGGGAGCCGTGTCAGTAGATTTACTGGCACGTTAAAGATCCCCTTCGGGGCAAAATTCCGGCACCCCGGCGTCTCTAAAAGCCAGTGTAGTTAAAAGGGACGTAAAACCAATAACATTATTATTATTATTATTATTATTATTATTATTATTATTATTCTTGTAAATTATTCTAGACAGGATCTTTGAAACATGAGTAATCAAGCTGATTGTACGGTAATCTTCACATCTGTCAGCTCCTACTTTCTTTGGTTTAGGGATGACAACATTCTTCTTGAAATCGGAGGGTACCTCACCTGTCTCATAATTCCTACACACCAAGTGAAATAACCTGACTAGACCTTCATCACCTATGCAGCGTAACAACTCAATCGGTATATCATCTATGTCTGGTGCTTTGTTCCTGCTTAAGTCTTCCAATGCTCTGTCAAATTCTGATCTCAATATTAAATCTCCTTTCGCATCCTCATCAATTTCCTCTTCGATTTCCATTACATGATTCTCAATCTCCTTTCCCTTTTCAAACACTCTATGTAAGCTTTCCATCTCTCAACTTTTCCTTCCCTATCTGTTAGAGGCTTTCCATTTGCGTCCTTAATATTACAGCACTTAGTCTTCTTTTCCCCAAAAGTATTCTTAATCTTTTGATAAGCTGTATCTACTTTTCCTAATTTCAGACAATTTTCTATACCGGCACATTTCTTTTCAACCATTCTCCTTTCGCTTCCTTGCACTTTTTGTTAACCTCATTTCTCTGACGTCTGTATTCTGCTTTGCCCTTTTCATCTCTTACATTCTTGTGTTTACACAATTCATCCATTAATTCTAGTATATCCTGAGTGATCCACGGTTTTCTACCTATTCTTTCTTTCCTAACAATGTTTTCTTCTGCGGATTTTGTTCTTTCATCCTTCAAAAGTGCCCATTCGTCTGCAATTGAAGTTTGTTTAGGGTTTTTCATTAGTCCTTTCTTAATACTTTTCTTGAATCTTTCGTTTACATCCTTCTCTTCCATTCTGTCTATTGTCCACTTTTTTGGCTTTTGACTTTTCTTCAGTTTCTTCAACTTTAATCTGCATTTCATAACAACCAGCTTGTGGTCAGAGTTTATGTCAACAACGGGATATGTTTTGCAATCCAAAATCTGATTTCGAAATCTCTGCTTGACCATAATGAAGTTGATTTGGTAACGCCCTGTATCTCCTGGTCTCGTCCATGTGTATATTCTTCTATTGTGGTTATTGAATAAGGTGTTAGCTATGACCAACTCATGCTCGGTGCAAAAATCCATCAGCCTGCTTCCTCGATCATTCCTTTCACCTAATCCGGAATCTCCTTCTCTTCCTTTTCCTACCACAGCATTCCAATCTCCCATTACTATAACATTTTCATCACCTTTGACATACCTCAGAATTTCATCTATTTCTTCGTAGATCTTTTCAACATTTTCATCATCAGCTTGACCGGTAGGTATATAGACTTGTACCACTGTGGTGCACGTAGGTTTTGTATTGATTTTAGCTACAATAATATGTTCATTATATTCCTCATAATATTCCATCCGCCATCCAAGTTTCCTACTTAATATGAGACCTACCCCCGCATAGCCGTTGTTTGATATAGTGCTCAAGATCCTATAGTATCCTGACCAAAAGTCCTGTTCTTCCTGCTAGCGCATCTCACTAATCCCAACCAAATCTAACCTCAACCTATCCATTTCCCTATCCAAGTTTTCTAAATTTGCACTGCCTATCAGTCTTCTAACATTCCACGCTCCGATCCGTAGAATGTCATATTTCCTCTCTTTCACTTCTGTGATGTTAAACCGCTCTTGAGTAGTCCCCACCCGGATATCCGAACGGGGTACTAATTTACCTCCGGATTGGAATTTTACAAGAGAGGAGGCCATCATCACATGTAATTATGCATAGAGAGGTGCATATCCTCGGGGAAATAAGACATGGTTCGCCAGTTAGCCGCTCCGGTGAAATGTGTACAGCGTTGCTGATATGGAGCCCATCACTTCCGAGTGAGGCGCGCCATGACGCGTGATGGAGCCCATCTTGGCAACGC
Organism: Meconema thalassinum; assembly: GCA_946902985.2. NCBI lineage: Eukaryota > Metazoa > Arthropoda > Insecta > Orthoptera > Tettigoniidae > Meconema > Meconema thalassinum. Next base: position 335,314,332 of record OX336391.1, on the reverse strand, counting down.
TGTACAGCTTTCACCGGAGTGGCTAGCTGGTGAATCATGTCTTAATTCCCCGTACAAATACAAACCGATATAAAATAAGTGAATTAATTTACGTATTTCACAGTCATACAGCATAACTTTTGATATATAAGGATTACAACGCAACCAAGAACTACATTTTCCAACAACCCCAAGCCGAGAAAAAGTTACCTTACAAAAATTATAACAACTTTCGTTCTTGAACACACAAAATTTTGAAATTAATAAACCAGTTATACAACATTCCAATGTATATTTTGTTAAAATTTGGATTCCATCTGATGACGGGTTTGTGAGATAATAATTCTTAAATGTGACGCATGGTTGAAACACGCTTAAAAACAGGCACTTTTTGTGTTTCAACTGCGATAAAAATATTAAAATATAAATTAAAAATTCCAATCCTACAAGAACTAACGTAAAATAGAACGACGAAAATGATGATGTTATTGGATTTTATGTAGGTATATTGGTTACTTTACAAACAACCTTCAAACTCGAGTGCACATAATATTTTGGTCGACAGTAGTTCATCAGTTTATCAGAGCGAAGATAGTTTTCTGGGAATATCTTTGAAACTGTTGGTTTTAGGGCCTTAAAATGTGGTTTTCGGTGTCCCATAGGGACATGCCGAGTATTGTTTCTTGCATCGAGGGGCGTAAAATGAGCTTTGTCCGGTCTTTATGCGACAACTTCGATATCTTGTCCCGGTTGAATATTTTTGGTGACTTTTCAGTTATGTTACCCGTTCCACGGGAACAATGATTAATTTCTGGATGAAAGGTAGCCTATATTTTATCCCAGGGTATAAGCTGTCTCCATTTCAAATTTCATCCAAATCCGTCCAGCCGTATTAGTGTCAAGCGGTAACACACACACAGACTTTCACAATTATAATATACGAGCAGAAGTGCCCGTTCTACGAGCGGTGTCCGGTGTTAACACCAGACATTATCAATTGAGCTACTGTTGCAATGGTTAGCGTTTTGTCATTCCTTCATAAGTTTATCAGAACGAAGTAGTTTTCTGGGAATATCACACACATTATTAATTTAAGGGCCTTAAAATGTGGTTTTCGGAGACCCTTTATTGACTCCCGAATTTTTTGCCTCGCATTGAGAAGCCCAACATATGCTTTGGTCGTCCTTCTAGGAAAAATTTTATATTTCGCCTATTTTAGCGTGTATTTTGAGAAGTTTTTTCCTATATCCAACTTTCTACTGTATGAAAAGTACAATGAAGAGTTTTATAAATGATTGGTGTATTGACTCTCATGGATACCATACCTAATTTTACGATGCGCCAAGCATCCGAACACGAGTTATAGGCGTACATAAAGATACACAGAAATACAGACAGACAATTCTATTGTCTACAACATATCACCCAGATATCCAAATATTGGTATATCTACCACACAGTATCAAACAAAATAATCCTTACGATGAACCCGTATGTCGACAAAAAAAAAAAAAAGATTAGTTAAAATGTGCTCTCAAACTAAATTCAACTAACGTGTACTTCCTGACGTGAAAGAGAATTGAAAGCCTTGTAGACGAAACGCAATACACGTTACATAAAAACTGATCCTCTACGTTGTGATAGGTCCCAGTACACAGGAAGACCCCTTTCATAAATTATAAAGGCTTGTGGTGCATGGAAATTCAGGTTCTTTAGACTCAAATGGCCCAAATTCCTAAAAGCCGCAAAAAATGCTGATTCAATTCAGGAATTTTTGAAAATAGTGTTGCTGTTTGGAGATATAATAGACCTTCTGTACTATATGTCGCACGTGAAAATTGCATGAAAAAATTCTACGTTACCCCTTTGACCCCCTTAATTTCATTGATGAATTATACAGTCTACGTTGGTTCCGTAATAAGCTTATAATCATTTGCAAACTTTCACAGAAATGTAATAAATGGAGTGACTTTGCTTCTTACAGAAATAGATGGAAAGTTGGTTGTTGGTTGGTTGGTTTAGGGGCTGCGACAACGCGGTCGTGTAGCCCCATGTACTTTGGGTGTGTATAGAATCTGTGTGATAACCGGTGTTAATAGATGGAAATTTGAATGCCATCCCTTGAGATAATGTTGTCATGGTTACCGATTTGCATTCCTTTATTAGTTTGTTAAATTAAATTAGTTGTCTGGGAATATTTCAAAAACTGTTGATTTTAGGGCCTTATAATGTAGTTTTCGAGGACCCTTTAGGGCCCCCGTGTTTTGTTTCTGGCATCGAGAGGCTTTGTCTCGTCGTTGTACGCCATAATATAATGCTAATAATACGTAATAATATAATATAGGGATAGGCATATAATAGACCTACGGTACCACACCCGCAGGTGTAAATCGCGTGAAAAATTTCTAGAGTACCCCTTGACCCCCTTAAGCGCATTATAAGTTACGTATTGATGAATTTTACAGCTTAATTTGGTTCCGTGATAACCTTCTAGCCGTTTGCAAACTTTCACACTAATGTAATTAATGGAATGGCATTGCGTCTTACAGCAATAGATGGACCTCTGAGAATCTGATGCCATGGTTACCGGCTTGCATTCGTTCATCCATTTATTAAATGAAATCAGTTTTCTGGGAATATCTCAAAAACGGTTGGTGTTAGGGCCTTAAAATGTGGTTTTCCGAGTTTTGTCTCTCACATTGAGGGGCTGAAAATAAGCTTTGTCTCGTCCTTCTACGCCTATTTCAGCATGTATTTTAAGGGGGTAGGCCCCCTTTTATGAGAGGTATGGAGAAGAGTTACATCAATGATTAGTGTCGTGCCTGTGATGGATATCTGTACCAAATTTTACGTTGATACACCCAGCCATTCTCGAGTTATAAGGGAACAAATTTGCCCACAGACAAACAGACAGACAGACAGACAGAACATTCATTTTCGCGCGCATCCGTCATAAAAGAGTCAGAAACGCGTAAATAACTCAAAATTCCGTAGAAATTCAGAAAAAAGATAAACTTTCATTTTTATATAGGCCTATGGAGAGATATACTGCACCGCTCGGTGTTGACCGTGTTTTGTTGCACAAATTTAGGTTTTACTCGCTAACCGTTGGAGATACACGAAGTTAAAGATCGTATATGCCATCAAAGGTTTGCTATTTCTTAGCGTCCTCTTTTTATTTGAAATGGATATATGAAATTTTTAAACCAAAGGGTGTAGTGACGTCACAAATGTGGGTTTTACTGACTAACCGTTGGTGATACACGAAAAGTGATAAGGATCCTTCGGATAGGAAATTATATTTTAAAGCTCGTACGTGCCATCAAAGTTTACTATTTCCTAACGTTCTCTTTTTATTTGAAATGGAATTATGAAATTTTGAAACCAAAGGGTGTAATGACGTCACTAAAATGGTCGCCATTTCTTAATAGAACAAAATATCGAAATCAAAAGTATCCTATATGTAAACCTGGTAAGTCAGATACATCCATGCAAAATTTCATTTACATCTGACCAGTGGTTCTTGCGTTATTGAGTAACACACACACACACACACACACACACACACACAGACAGACAGACAGACAGACAGACAGACAGACAGACAGGCACACACCATCTCATTTTTATTATTATATATTAGTATGATATAAGGATATAGGGGTAAGGATATACGGTACAAAGTTTCACTGCGCTCGGGTGGTTAATAGCGAGAAACGTCCATTTAAATATTTCAATTTCGCGTCACCACCATGTTGGATTTGTGCTCACCAGGTTATTGAACGTCCCATGGGTGAACTTATGTTTATAGCCTCTATACACATACAAAATTTCAGTTTGATTGCTGTCATACATTAATAGATATTGAGAACCGTCTAAATATTTTGGATGGTCGCCACGTAATATTTTAATTATGTATGCCATAGAGTTATGTACTATTAGATGAGTATTATTGTGTACGTTCATTATTCAAACGTTGATTTTGATCGCATGGTTAGAACACAAGAAATAAAAACTTAATTTTAAAATTTTGCACAGCCGCCATCTCGAGGTTATGCAATTTGTATAAATATATGCTGTACCAAGTTTCACTGCGTTAGGATGATTAAATCACAAGAAAAGTATATTTAAATGTTTAAACTTCGCTTGGCCACCATGTTCGTTTTGTAGTTAACAGGATTTTGAAAGTTAAATAGGTGAACGTCTAGTAGTGCCTTTTATCACCGTACAAAATTTCAGGGTAATATGAGTAATAGTTTCGGATATATAGAAGGCCGGTGAAATATTTCGCACAACCGCCATGTTGGATTGGTGAAACGTAATAAAATTTGAAGGGCACGGTCGGGGTCGTACAAAATAGTACTAGGGCCTTACCGAGTTTCATTGAAATCACCCCAGCCATTTAGAAGTTATTAGAGGGAAACACACATACACACTCGGAAAAAAGGTGATCTCATAAGCCTATTTTTTTTTTCATAAATGAAAATAGGCTAAAAATTGGGCATTTATAAATAAACCGTGGTAAGCTCATTAACACTTCCTGCAATAGCCAGCAGGTGTCGTCTGCCCTATTACTGGTGTATGCGTGTCATTTCTTTTCTTTCCATCTGAAGGACAGCGATAATGGCGGAACACATGGAGGGTCCCTTGCAGAATGGCTCTTAATTAGACCAACATTTTCGGCATTTCTATTAAAAGAAAGGTAAATCATAGAACTTTCATAATTTATAGATTGTTGGTGTTGCTTCATTTAGGGGCTAGGGATATTGATGATGAATTATCCTACTATGTGTGTAAAGGAGTTTATTTGATAACCTATGCTGTTTTGGCGACTGTGTTCTGTACAGTAATTGTAATTATTGGGGCCTAGGACTGGGATAGTTGCCAGGGGACTTGAAGTAAGATACTATCCCGGTATTTGCTTGAAATGACTATGGAAAATCACATCCAGGATACTCACTGTCAGCGGTGGGATTCGAATGTCAGGTCTCCAAACTGGAGTTCTCCATTGCAGTCGCTGTGCATGACTTCAAAGCACAAGAATAGCGGCTTCGGTGGCGTAGTCGGTAGAATGCTGAGCTTCTATGCCCAAGATCGAGGGTTCAAACCCGGCCGAAGCCGTCGGATAATTTTAAGAGCGTTAAAATCCCGCAGTATGCCTTCATTCGGAGGGGAAGTACAGGGTCTTTCATATAAAGTAAGAACGCCAAGCGGCGGGTTTGTTATCCGCTAGTGTGGTGGCCTTGACCGAGCTTGTGGTGAGCCGTGGCCCCCTGCTCTAAGCGTGTGTACAATCCTCTATGAAATATTACCTTATAAAAGTTGCTGGAAGTGTCGTTCTTCCTGGATTATACAGGCATTGTATCTGGTAACCACATTTTGGCTGACGCGAGAGAGTCATGCCACAGTATTTTTTCTGATTTTTTATTTTGTGTGTTTTATTGAGCACTGAACCAGTAGTGTCAAAGTTATTTACAATTACGTGAATCTATCTGTGCTAGTGAAGGTGGCACTTCATCAAGAAATTGCTGAACAAATGCATCACGTACCCGCCGAGCCGAATCGTAATTAAAATAAATTTTACATACAAAAATACGATGTTGCAATGATAACTGTCTCAACGTGTTAGCAGCTGTGGTTGAGACTAGCGACTGACAACACCTGCACGCTTATTGCAAGGTCAAGTTTGTACTATGCGCGCGCTTTCAATACTACAGCAGGGGGTCGTGGCGCGTCATAAGCTCGGTCAAGCCGGCTTCAGCAGCGAATGACAAAACCGCCGCTCGCCGTTCTTACTTTATATGAAAGACCCTGTATAGCCGGCGGTCCCATGTCATAGATTTATGGCATGATGAAGAACCTTCCACTAATTACACCTGTGTGAAGCTAAATTATAGGTTAAGATTTGACTAACGCTCTTGGTTCCAACGTTCGTCGCCAGGAGCCGCCTGCGGTGGCTTCTAGTAACCAAGTTCAGAACTTGTTGGTCGTTGACGGTGGCGTTTAGTAGCAAAAGTTGGAACTACTTGAAAATCAAATGTATGCAGTCTTTGCTTGAATTAAAAACAGATAACACACACTAATACAGCCATCACAGTTAACACCGGTTATCAGACATATTCTAGCCACACCCAAATTACACGGGGCTACATGACCGTGTTGTGGCAGCCCCTAAACTGAGGAACCAACCAACCAAAGTACAAGAGTAGGCTATCCAGTAAGAATTGAAAATGAGACTACCATTGAGTCGAAGTGGGTTGGAATGCTACATCAGCCATCTTAGAAGTGGTTTTACGTGGTTTTCCACCTTTATTCCAGGCAAATGGAGGAGTGTTCCTAAATTAATGCCACAGCCGCGCCCTGCCCAAATCCTAGCTTCAGTTTCAAATACACTAGTACAGCCATCATGAATGACACAGGTTATCAGACAGGTATCCACATATACACACCTAAGTACACGGGTCACATGACCACGATGTCGCAAATCCCCTAGAATGAATCAATAAGCTAACTGTAAAAATGTAACTGTTGTTTTCATCTCAATCTAAATCTCTAGCAGATGGGCATTGATAATCATCTAAATAGTTAATGAGGTAATTTCTTGAAATTTAAGAAAAGTAGGATATTATTCGCCTTGAAATTCTCATTTAAATTGACACGTTTAACTAAAGTTTATCATGTGGAATGCTGTTTACAAATAATCTGTCAAGTGCGATCAAATCTTGTTGTCGTTGATTATTTTTAATTGAGGTAGGATTTGGGTACGAAGCGGCCGTGGCCTTAATTGAGGTACCATCCCGACATTTGCCTGGAGTAGAAGTGAGAAACCACGGAAAACAACTTCTAGGATGGCTGAGGTTGGAATCGAACCCACCTCTTTTCATTTTTGCCCCGTTCCAGCCCCCAGACCCGTTTTTTTTTTTGGGGGGGGGGCAGAGCCGGGAATCGAATCCGGGCCTGCATGGTGACTGCCAAGAACGATTGTCACTACGCGACGAGGCTGACGATCCAGTCCTAACGTGACAACTGCTACGTTGTGAGCAATGGCGCGCTCTGAATTGGGCAGTGCTCAGCAGATATTACAAGAACAAACAGCGTTCCATTAGAAGAACACTTGAATTGGATCGGCCTGTAGTCAACTTTTGGTGAAATTGTTGCTAACAAGGGAACAATACGAAAAAGGTAAGTAATTTCTGGAAAAGAAGGAAAAAATAAAAACAAATTTTTATGAAAATATTTTAAAGCTAAAACTATTTTTGGAGGAGTGGGGTGGGGGGGGGGGGGGGGAGGAGAGGAGTAAGAAGTGTATATTTTGCCAGTAACTTGTAATGGGGGTATTTGAGGGCTCCAAGTTGGTGGCCCGTACTTTGAATGGAAACCGCTAAATTTCAGCGTTCGCAGACAACGACTGTGCTTCTTCACCTTCCCTTTCAGAGAGGTTGAGGGGCACTCTGGGCCCATTCTTTGGCTACGACATTCAAGAAACATGCTTATTTGAATGAAGGGAAAGTCACCATGATATTGGCAGACAGCACATAAACTTACTAAATTGTGGCGACAGGCGTGTTCGTCTCTGTATTGTGCAGACCAACAAATAAATCATTTTAAAGTGATAAATAGAATTGAACAATTTTTATTTATTTATTTATATATTTATTTATTTATTTATTTATTTATTTATTTATCGTATGGATTTTAGTGCCGAGAGTGTCCGACGACATGTTCGGATCGCCAAAGGCTGTAGCTGCTACAAGCGGACACCCATAGGGTGAGCTAAAAGTTTCGTTCTATTTCAAGTAGTTCCAACTTTCGCTACCAGATGTCACTGATACCTAGTGGTGAACGTTGGAACTTTGATGGAGCGTTCCAACGAAATCTAACCTAGGAATTTAGCTTCACACAAGTTTAGTCTGTGGAAGGATATTTTACATGCCATACCTATGACATGGGACCGCCGGCTTTACTTCCCCTACGATGGAAGGCATACTGAAGGATTTTAACGCTCTTAAAAATCCGATGACTTCGGCCGGGTTTGAACCCGCTATCTTGGGAACAGCAGTTCAACATGCTACCAACTTGCCTACGCCACCGAAAAAAATAAAAATAAAACCGGCTGTGGTGGCCGAGAGCGCTAATGCGCTACCACGTGCCTCGCTAATATCGGGAGAGCGTTGATTCGAATCCACCTCGGCCGTCCTGAAAATGGGTTTTCCGTGGGTTTCCCATTTTCACCTCCAGGTAAATGCCAGGATGATTCCTTTCAAGAAGTCCACGGCCGACTTCTTTCCCACCCATTAAACCCAAGTTAGCGGTCGCGTGGGGGTCAGTTGTATATGATGACAAAGTATGTCCAGCTCTAAGACACTGTCCTTGTGGGAGTAGAATCCGCGGCTGAAGCCGATCTTGGAGGATAAGCGACTAAAAAAGAAAATTAAAAAAACAAACAGAGAAATAAAAACTTTCTCATTTCAATTTAAGACTTAGTTTTTCGTCAAAACGATCAAGATATCGTTATTTATCTCCAGACTTAAAATGGACTAATGAAATATTAGACACTCCAAAACTGTTTAAATGTTAAAAGACGTCACGAACATGTAATTTATCTTCGACAGTTGATGTACAAATTTGTACCCTCCACCTTTTGCTATAATAATAGTAATAATAATAATAATAAAGTGCCTCGTGGTGAAGTAACGAGGGATTTTGGCTGTTACTCATGCACTCCTAGGCCTACTGGTAAGATTCCCGGCTCTGTCAAAAAATTCAATTATGAACAAGGGTAGGAAAGAGATACAACCAGCTAATTTAAGGCCACGGGTGCCTTCTAAACAATGTTAGTCTCAATATTATAAATAGAGATACCGGTACGACTACAGACTCTGCAATAATACAGGTTTCAGATAAATTCTAAACACACACAAATACTTGGGGCTGATTACCACAATATCCAAGCTCCTACATGAAATAAATAATAATAATAATAACGTGGTAATACTAGAAATAAGAGAAAGGCTGATCTTGAGAAAAATCCTAGGTCCAATCAAAGAAAATGGTGAGTTCAGAAGATGACACAATCATGAACTCTACTCTCATGTAGAAAAGATCACGGACACCATTCGTAAGAGAAGGATAGTTTTCTATGGCCACATTGCTTTTATGAGTTCTACAAGGTTGAGCAATAGGAACTTCAGTTTTCTTCTTAACAAGAAAATCAAGGCGGCGTGGTTCACCGAGGTAGAAAAAGACCTGCGTGAAGTGGCAATAACCCAGGAGGATATCCAGAAACGTGTTCCACTAAAGTCGAAACTTCAAGAACATCATGGATTCCAAGTAAAAAAAACAACAAAACTGGCAAGACATGGACTTAAGCGAGGAAGGAACAGCATTGGAAACAAATGCGGGAATACTGGGCGAACGTTAAGGCCCAGGCGCAAAGACATGGAAGGGGGCAGTTGAAATAGCGTGGTCCGTAGATGGCCGAAACGACAGCAAGAAGATGAATAACGTGGTAATAGTGATCCTTCGTTAACCCCCTCCACATTTGCTATAACTCTATATCTATGATGTTACGTATATTCCTACTACGTGAAACAGTCTCTACAACCTAGTATTAACCTTATGGGTGTTCCCAGAGATCTTGTTGATAACATTCATAATTCATCCTAATTAGAACTGGGACTCGTTTGTTTCCGTCATCACAGTTGCTTCAACCTTTATAACCTGCCCGATTCACACGCACCATTTCCGTTACTTGTTACATCTAGTCTTATGTCCTTTCTCAAACCCACAAACAGAGGCGTTGGAAGAACTCTACAAGAATTACTACGTTAGGAAATCCCAGAATTGATCCGCAGCTTCGTATGCTATACTATGGTGAATGTTTATTAACGATGGTCATTTTAAAAGCGTTTACTTAGGCTTTTCGAAGATATTGAAAGTTAGCCGTTTTCAGGTGAGCAAATTAATGGTGTGGGAAAGTGCAGTGCACGCGGTATGTTGTTTTCTTTCCTATTTTACTCAACAAGCAAGGGCGAGATCATGTTTATTGTCCACAATAAAAACTGGGTTGGCCGTTCGGTGCTGCAATGTACAATGCAGTATTGTCTTACGTGTTAAGTATGACTTCACAATTTGACCGCAGTTGGGATTCGAACCCGAATCTCCTGATGTCCAGGCAGATGTGTTAAGCCCCTTAACCCACCGCCGGCATGCTCCGGCGGCTTCTGGAATAGGGGTGGTGTCCGTGATCCTCGATACGACATACACAAAGTGTGTGCCAAACTCTAAACCTGATAGGAATTTTGAAACATAGAAATGGGTAACTTCTGTTAATTAAGAATTGAAAATGAAACCGCAGTTCTGATTTCCAGACAGAAGCTTTAACCCTTTTGGTGCCAAACTACACCTCTGTCTGAAAAGTTCGGTGAATGGACTATATTGCGAACGGATTGTTGGTTTACCTGAAACAGCCGTTACTATCCTTCGAAGTAATACCCGTGGATGGTTATGCACTTTTCAGAACGACTGAACAAGTCCTGGAAACTCCTGGCATAATTTCTTTGGGAATAGCCTTCAGTTTTGGTCGTCAAAACTCTAAATTGAAAGCAAGAGAGAAGCGTGAATTTATGCAACCTGCCTTGCTCACCTGATAGATGGGCGGCAGTGAGAAGGGTGAATTTATGCAACCTAACGTGCACACCTGTTCGACGGGTGGCAATGGAAGGGTGAATGTTCCGTGGAATGGAATGGTCCTGAAAACCATCGTCACGGGTGACGAGACCTGGTGCCTGAGGTACGACCTCGAAGGCAAGCGTGAAAGTATGGAGTATCGGGGTCCAGGGTCACAAAAAAGCCCTGAAGGGCCAGAGGTTTTCGGACATTTTGGACATCCAACGCAATGTGACGACCCAACTGAAGGCTATCCCTCAGGAAGACTATGCCAGCACTTCTACAGCCGTTCTAGGAAAGGCTTAACCGTCCACGGGGATTACTTCGAAGGACAGTAACGGCTGTTTCAGGTAAGCCAACAATCCGTTCGTAATATAGACCCATTCACCGAACTTTTTAGACAGAGGATGTATTATGAATGTTTATGTCAATAGACCCTAGCCAAATTTAGTGAACTCACAAGATTTTAATAAAAAGTATCTCCTAGAATGTTGTAACTTTCTTCCGTAGCAGGTAAATATACGAGGACTGATTTTTTTCAACCTCCGATGGACCATAAAAAAAGACAGATTGACATAACAAAATGCACTTATTACCAAACGTATTTTTTAAGATAATCGCAAAAACGTTTGATGTATTTGTCGCATCGTGACAATGCAAAGAATTCTGCCGCCTGTGAGGTGGGTGCGTCTGGAGAGTCTCCTGAAGTTCTTCGTTGGCGGCCAGGCGTTGTCGCCCAACCTTACCTTCAATTCTTGAAAGTGGTGAAAATCACTCGGTGCTAGGTTTGGACTAAATGGTGGATTGCCGAAAACTTCCTACTTGAATTATTTGAGAAGGTCTTTCTTCACGTTGGCACAGTGTGATCGTGATTTGTTTTGGATCAAAACAACGCCGGACGAGCACACGCCTTTTTAGTTTGCTTTGAATTGCTCTGCTTGCAGAAAAAGTATCACACTCTGCATCTCACACTAGGCGGGAGTATCGATTGTTTAATTGTCCGTAGCTTGGCTACTACTGGTGCATTGGAGCCCACAATGACACAGGTTGTGGAGAGGACATAGCGATAGCGCAATTGTACGACGCGCAGACTTGCTCCCGCCTATCTCTTGTTTACTTACGTGCATGATCAGAGTTTGAAAAAAAATTACGAGCCTTACAGTAGTCGCATATGATGTGTAACATCTGGCATAGAAGAAACCTCACATGAAATTGTTGACACACCGGTATTTTATACTATTATTGGCACAAATATTGATCTATTGTAAAAGGGAGTGTTTTACAGATATTGTAGTTTATAATACGGAACTCATTTTATTAGATGATCTGTAGCTTCCACCAGCACTAGCCTAAATAAAGAATACGATATGGATCAACTAGATTAATAGACGCGACACCGCTCATAACCTTAATTTCCTTATAAACAGGTCCTCTTCATTCACAGACCAACACGTAATTTCATATGGATTCTGTTAAAATGAGTCATATTGATGTGATAAATATCGTTTAAAATGATAATCTGGTAGCAAAAATATCTACCCCGTCCGGGATTCGAACCCGAGATCTCAAGATTCACAGTCATAAGAACTAACCCCACGGCAATATCGACTGCGCAAATTTTGTGCACAAGATGGTGACTTATTTCCACGTTCCAATAATACTGCATTACGGAATTAAGTTTCATTGATATTTTGCTTGTTTCGATAAGGTTCCTGCGTGAAATTCAGTTTAAAATGCCTTATGAATAGGCCCTCTTGTGAGTAAAGAGAATGTATTCAGTAATAGTTCATGAAGGCTTGCTCAATTCTCGTATAACCATAACGATTATATTATATTGATGACTGCATTACTGTTATGTGGGTTAATATTTGAATATCCATTGTGCAGAAACATAATACCGGCAATGCCGACTACTTACAATGTTTGATATTAAGGCATTTTTAGCCTATTTTCAGTTATGAAAAAATAGGCTTATGAGATCACCTTTTGTCCGTGTGTCTGTCTGTGTGTGTGTGTGTGTGTGTGATGGTGTGTCTGATGGTGTGTGATGGTGTGTGTCCCCCCCTAATAACTTCTAAACGGCTGGACCGATTTCAATGAAACTCGGTAAGTTCATAGCACTATACCGGACGACCCCGATCGTGCCATTCAAATTTTGTTACGTCTCACCAATCTAACATGGCGGCTGTGCGAAATATTTCACCGGCATTCTGTATCTCTGAAACTATTAACGGTATCGCCCTGAAATTTTGTACGGAGATAAAGGGCACTACTAGGAGTTCATCCATAAGACTTTCAAAAACTGGTTAACTACAAAACGAATATGGCGGCCAAGCGAATTTGAAAATTTTAAATAGATCTTTCTCGCGATTTAATGATCCAAACGCAATGAAACTTGGTACAGAAAATGTTTATACACATTGTAATGCACTGGTATCTAATTTAGTTCAATTGTTTACATAACCTCAAGATGGCGGTTGTGCGAATTTTAAAATTAAGTTTTTATTTCTTGTGTCGTATTCATGCGATCGAAGTGAAAGTTTGAATAATGGACCTACGCAATAATTTTCCTTTAATGGTACATGACTGTATGGCCTATACATTTAATAATCCAACATGGCGACCATCCAAAATATTTAGATGGATCTCAATATGTACGAATCTGTTACAACAATCAAACTGAATTTTTTATGTTCATAGGGGCAATGAACATAAGTTCACCTACAGGACTTGCAATAACCTGGTGATCACAAATCCAAAATGGCGGCGACGCGAAGTATAAATATTCACATGGTCGTTTCTCGCAATTTAACCATCCGAGTGCAGTGACACTTGGTACAGTAAATCGTTATACAAATGTTAATCCATTGGCATCTAATTTTTTCAATTGTTTCCATAACCAGAAGATGGCAGCTGCTCGAAATTTTAAAATCTCGTTTCTACTTCTTGTGTCCTAATCATGCGATTGAAGTTTGAATACTACACGTATACAATAATCTTCATGTGACAGTACATAACTCTAAGACCAACATATATAAAAATCCAACATGGCGACCATCCGCAATATTTAGTCGGTTCTCGATATCTACGAATCTATTACAGCAATCAAACTGAAATTTTGTATGTTGATAGTGGCAATTAACATAAATAGGATGTATGAAAATAGGCTGTTTAGTTCCTCACGGAACTACTTGTTACCATTTAAATACTGATACGAAGACTTCGAACATGTACCATGTCATCACTTAACACCAGAGTTCGCATGAGCGTTTTCCGTTCAGTATGTCATAATACATTCCACATGGCCGAGAGTACGTCATGGTATCAATTTCGGACACCGCACGCTCATTGTTTCTCGTACCACTGCCAGCTGGGTCTTACCACTGCCGCTGGATCAATCGATCGAGCGGGCAGTGCATACTTCCGTTTTCCACCACTGCCAGCTAGTACACTTCCGTTCGATCGATCGAGCAGGCAGTGCATACTTCCGTTCGATCCATCACTGCCAGCTCGATCGTTCCGATCCACTTCCGTCCCCTATTTTCAAAATCACTCCCACAAAACTATCCAGCAACCGAGCGGAAAGATGTTACACATCCAAAACAGCCCTCGCATTTTAAACGTATTAGATTCTAAACATATTATGCGCCATTTGTTTAATTAAAAACACTTTGAATTTTATAAAATATAAATTGACAATTTGAATATAATTTCGACAGCCTACGCAACCTAAATAGTGTCCTTTTTAAAAACCCTAGTTTAAAGAGGAGCTATCTTAATTAGCTCAGAGCAAGAACATAAATAAACACGGCTTTACAAGATAACAAGCGTGGCAAGTCAGCTGATTACAGCATGTTTAAAGAATACTTATTATGAATCCAATTATTCACGGAATATCGATATATCCAGATTGATTTTATTTTCATGGCTACACTTAGAGCTTAAGAGCTCCTTTACAGTAGCGCCCTACATGGAATAGTACATTATGCAACGAGCCTATAATGGCAAGCGAAGCGAGTTTTATGAACATACTCTTGTCTTAATTACTGTTATAGGCGAGTTGCATACGACTGTTTATGTTCGACGATAATTATAACTATTTTATGTATACTCAAAATATCTGTCTAGATTTCGCTAGTTTTATGTACTGAACAGAGCGCATGGGACGCAGAGAACATGGCCTCCTCGAATACCCCACTATGACACTAGAAGCCACGCAGTGAAATTTAAAATAAGAGGCCGTGGAAGTCAGCTCAGGTGCGATGCTATCCTTACCTAATTGGTCACACAACTGTTTCTTGAGCTCTGATTGGTGGAAGAAACTGTATCGTAATGAAACCTTGTACTATAAAGAGCCTCATTATAGTACAGTTTTCTGACATATAATATTTACTTTTCGCCATGGTCGAACATAAATAAATAATAGAAAATGATATGCAAAAGAGTGCACACAGGCCCAGTTTCAGCCAGAAAAATAAACATATACAAGAAATTAACAATATTCGTATGGTAGATTGCCTGCTATTGTCCTGATTTAATAATTCAATCTAATTGCATAATAGAGAGAGAATGATTCCCACGGTTTGTTGGTAACAACACTGATTGCACTACGCGGCTGGGAATAATAATACAAATTGTAAAAATAACGTGGCCGATAGTTCGGCTCGTGGTATTCTTAGCAGAAGCGCCTCGGCCGATATATCGGTCCCTGGCACTGTAAGGGTTCATCTCATTCTACCACCGACAGCCAAGCCCCAACTAACGTGCAATTATTGTATTGCGAGATTTGAAATCCACGTTCTGGCACTTGATTCTGTTAATGTGTACTGAACTGTATTTATTGGTTGAGGCATCCAA
Source organism: Meconema thalassinum (assembly GCA_946902985.2). Taxonomy (NCBI): domain Eukaryota; kingdom Metazoa; phylum Arthropoda; class Insecta; order Orthoptera; family Tettigoniidae; genus Meconema; species Meconema thalassinum. The sequence continues at coordinate 335,298,828 of OX336391.1, read as the reverse complement.
AAATAAATATTCGGGATTCGATTCAGATTGCAACATTTTCTGTTTGGCCTGGCCAAGTCCATGATAAACAAATTGTGTCCACCCTGCAGTGCACTGTCTTGAGCCTGGCTGAAGGCAGGAGCCAATGCTCCCATATCGCCTCAGGTACGCAGTAATAAGAGAGCAAGTCTTCCCTTTACTGCAATTCTATTATTTCTTTCTAGGTTAATAGCATGATTTTATCTGCTGAAAATGGTGCCGCAATTGCGTTGTTAGCCGCCTTTGGCTTTATCTCATTCTCACTGTCGTTAGAAGACTGTTGAATGGAAGCCGCCATTAAACCAAATAACTCTATTATTAATTTAATCGCTACCTCCTTTCAGCGTCTCGCTTTCTTACAGATTATTCATGTACGCGAAATCATCAATGGCGAGCGCGTATTTCCCATATGCAAACACTTGGAAGACCATCTCGTGGTGTAGCGGCTAGCATTCTTGGCTGTCGCCCCGGAGGTCCGGGTTCGATCCCCGGCTCTGTCAAGAAATTTAATTCTGGCCTGAGGGCTGGAACAGGGTACATTCAGCCTTGTGAGTCCGCAACTGAGAAGAGATGGGTTCGACGCCCACCTCAGCCATCCTGGAAATGGTTTTCCATGGTTTCCCCACTTCTACTCCAGACGAATGCCGGGATGGTTCCTAACTTAAGCCCTCGGACTCCCTCGTCCCAATCCTAATATACACACTAATATAGCCACCACAATAACATCGGTTATCAGACAAACATTCCATACTACCCAAGTGCACGGGGCTAAATTACCGCGATTCCTCTTGTCCCCAGCACCAGAACAAAACAACAAGTGTGAGACGTAATTGCTCAGGTATGTGAACCAAGGGTCTTCAACCTTTCTTTCTTAAAGCAATTGCACCTTGAAGTGAGCGTTCATTTTGCGATCATGATCTACGGGACATCCTTTTTACATGGAATCCTAACCACTGCGGCACCACACACCCCACCTAAATTTATGCACTTTATTTGTGAGAAACTTAACGGGCCACATTGATGTTTTGAAAATCTAAGTTTTAATTCTTAAACTCCAGAAATTTAAAAAGTCTTATATATGCTACTAAATGTCTGTATAATAAACATTCTTTCAGTTCTAGGGGCATAATATGAAACAGATTATTTTACAGTGTCGTGCCAAGTTTAATCTTAGGTACCAGTGATTTTCTAATACGCGTGCTCTTTATTCATATCTTTCTCTTATCAGGTTGCAGGAATGAATCCCGGCACAGTCAGTTCGCGTTTCAGGGAAAACCGTGTCAGTAGATTTACTGGAACGTTAAAGATCCTCTCGGGGAAAAATTCCGGCACTTCGGCGTCTCTAAAACCCTGAATAGTTAAAAGGGACGTAAAACCAATAACATTAATATCTTGCTCCTATCTATTATCCTATTTTTAGATTTTAAGAACACAAGAGCTGTCCAAAAATTGAAATCTTCGAGAGAAGTGAACTAACATCATGACAATACAGTAGTTCTTTCGGGACATTTATATATGTATCGGTCATTACTGAACAATTTGAATTTTCCATTTGCGTTTGCACATTGTCAGGAATATTGCGATTTAAAATTTCACGCTCAGGCTTCATAAATAGCCCGGAGGCCCGCAAATTGATGGATCTCTGATGTGGGCAGATATTCCTGGAAATAAAGGGCACTGAGCTGAGTCCTTGCCCCGGATGGGGAGCTTCACCGCTGATGAACACTACGTTTTGTAGCCAAAACATTACCCATTAGTCGTGTTTTTACAAATCCTTCAGTGTTTATTAGGTTGTAAAAATACACCTCATCTTCTTATTCATTTGTGAAATTTCAATCTTGGATCCTGTATTAGGAAGGATTCCCTTCCGAGTTCATAGGCTAATCTTCAAACAATCTACAATTGCTGGATGACAGGGAACAGAAAATGAAGGATACTTGGCCTGAATTTTACACATCTGAAGCTATGGTCGACAGATCGTGGACTGGTACAAATCAAGAACTCCGCCACGTTGTGAATTCCATGGCTGTGCACGGATATCACCACAAAGTGCGCACCCTGACTTATCACCACGACCCAGGACTCTACTACGTGTGTAAACTCTGTGATCAGTACTGTGTCCGTTATCATGTTTTGACATGTGATAAACGTGTGGAGTCAATAGTAGTCTATTGCCAGAACTGACATTATTTTATTCAGTCTAATTATGTATTCTTATTTTTACACAGTTTGTGCGCATTTCTTTCAATAAATAATTAGTCCGTTAATTTGTGAATATGTTTACTAATTTAACAAAGTCCGCACGGAACCATTAATCAACTTTCATCGTGGGTTATTGCCATGTTAAATAACCTTAAGAAAACTGGTCACCAGCCCTGTCAATACAAAGGTTAACTTATTAAAATACTTACATGTTACATGTTTTGGGGTGCCAGAACCCCTTCATCAGACAATCGAAGAATATCTTAAAATATCGTTTGACAACTTGAAGGAACACAGACTTTCCAATAAAAACCACTCATTGGTTTCTCTTCTTCTTCTTCTTCTTCTTCTGTGGCACTACAGTCCAGGGTGAACCTTGGCCTTCCCAACGAGCTTTCACCATCCATCACGCTCACATGCTACCCTCCTCCAGTTTCTGCATCCCAGCTTCCGTAGATCTTGCCAATTCGAAGATCGTTTTTTCTACCATTCGTTGTCCAATATCCGTGCCATGTCGTCTATTAAAATCCGTCCGGCTTCTGCTCTTTGGGTTTTCGTAACTTTACTTTTTCTACAGGAAGAGGACGTTGGTCTCAGGCCCAACCCCCAACCTGGAGGACCAGGGACTCTTCTGTCAGGTTTCCATACCTTAGCCAAGATTGCCACGTTTTAAGGCGCCGGGCATTCGCCTTCACCCATCCCCCTAGGGAGTAGGATTTGCTGGTTGCGTAAGCAGGTTGACCTGCCAACTAGAGCATTTCCCAGTATTTCCCAGTGACACCTACTTGGCATAGGTGTCACCACTGGGGCTCAATAACCAGCCGTTTACCCTCACCATTTGTGCGGGCTTGGGACCGGCGCAGAGTTGAGCTGGATTGCTCTCCATGTGGCTGGGTCACTCAGTGGTTTATGGAAAATAAAATACTTCCTCGTGCTGTTACCATGCCAATGTAGGGGAGACTTCCATAACTCCGTAATACTTGAGTTTTTTTTTCTGCAGAGATATCCCAGCGCAAGAGACGAGTTCATTTCACCAGTTGTGTTGAGTCAACTATGTAATTTCTCTTTGCTATAGATTTCGAAAAGACAAATGCTACCACCTGGTGGTAAAATCGTGAAAACCTGTGTTGAATTTTGATTGTGAAGTATTTATATACCTCGCGTATTTCGGTGATGCATTTATGCGGTAGTGGTAGTAAAAAAAAATCAACCCCTGGCACTATCCAGCCCATGACGGGCTAATGCCGACCAAGCGACCGCTGCCCAGCCATTTGGCCTGCAGATATTGGGGTGACGCGTGATTAGCGCGTCGGGTCCCCTCAGCCGTTAATCTTGGTATTCGTGATCGGGGCGCTGTCTCACTGTCAGACAGCTACTCAATTGTCCTCACGAGGCTGAGTGCACCCCGTTCCAACCCTCACGTCAGTTTTAAAACCCCTGACGGAGCCGGGGCCTCCGGGTGAGAGGCAGGCGCGCTACCTCAACACCACGGGGCCGGCTCGGTAGTGGTAGTAACGAACCTTATTATTAGATTTATCACATTGTATATTTAGATAAGGTACTGCAGATTTAGCACTAGTATCACTAATAATAACAAAAATTCCCTAAAAGGTTACTAAATACAAATTTCTTCAAAAGTGTTATTTTAAGTATTGAATGGCTTGGGCAATCCATGCCAGATGGAAGTTTAAGAACGGAATTTCTGTCATAATATGTAGTAATTTAATTTCCATGTTAATTGTTTTTGAAACCCTTACCCTTCATTTATCATGTTTACCATCAACCCCTTAATATTGCGTATTTAGCTGAGTCTCCCCTATACTGCGTGATTCAACAGCCCCTTCCAATATCGTTAGCTGCAACCCAACTAACGCGTGTTGGCAGGAATGTCGAGTATTCTCTGCTTGCATGCTCGTATTGGTCTGTCTGTAGTCACTTCCAGGGAAAAATAATAGTGTTCAGTATCGTTTGCGGGATATGCTTGCAGTGGATTAGTACCATACAGAATGCAGGCAGAGAAATATCGACCTTCCTGCCAAAACGCGTTAGTTGGGTTGCAGCAAACAATATTGGAAGGGGCTGCTGAATCACCCGGTATGGTATTTTAGCCCAAGCTTGTAAATAATGTATGGTATGTTTTACATTTTTACCCTCATCAATTCGACAATGTTGTGGCAAGTACGGGTATTCATTGATGCAGGATCTTTATCTAAATAACCATCTAAACTGGTACGTACTCTTGTGCCCTTCTAGGTGATCAAGCCGTGAGTAGCACCGATGTTTGATATGCACGCGGACTAGCGAGACCTCAAGCGTGGTTCCAGTGCCGTGATGAATTAGTGATTATGGAGCATTAGTAAGGAAGCAAATATCACTGGTATAAATTTAGATATGAACCCGGAAACCTGCAAAGTACTGCAGTTAATTACGGACAGGCCTATATGACGTCTTTTCTCACTGTTTGGATTAATGTTTTATCGCTATAGTAATACTGTAACGTACAGTATGTGTAAAATGCTATCGAAAATTATGAAATTTACGCTTATCATTACCATTTTATAATATTGTTTGACATTGTTGAGGGACAGCTTTTGAATTTACTGAAACTGTATTTCGATTGTGAAATACAATAGTTTTCAGTTATCCTTCGTTTGGTTCCCTGCTCTGTCAAGAAATTTAATTTTGATTCGAAGTACTAAAATATATTAGTATCGTTGACTTGAAGGTCACCAAAGTGGTAACAGTTTTGAAGACTTCCATCAAGCCAGTGAGTTATGTTGTTATTGTTGATTCTTTAGGGGCTTTGCGACAGTGTGGACATGTAGCCTCGTGTGCTTGGGTGTGTTTAGAATTTGTCTGATAACTTGTGTCACTGTGATGTCTGTACTGGTTAGTTGGTTCCTCAGTTTAGGGGCTGTGATAACGCGGTCATGTAGCCCCGAGTACTTTGGGTGTATGTAGAATCTGTCTGCAAACCGGTGTTAATTGTGATGGCTGTATTAGTGTGAGCTAACTGTAATTCAGGCAAGGAATGCAGACGATCAATATCGAGTATTTTTTTACTTTTGCTACCATATTCTACCGTCAACGACACCTAGCTGTGAATTTGTCTCCTAGATGCCACCGCAACCGGCACCTTGTAATTAATAGAGCGTTAATCAATCTAACCTACAAATTTAGCTTCACACAATTGTAGTTAGTGGAAGGTTCTTTTACATGCCACTTTACTCTCCTCCGAAGGAAGGCATACTGAGAGATTTATAACGCTCTCAAAAAATCCGACGACTTCGGCCGGGTTTGAACCCGCGACCTTGGGCATTGAAGCTCAGCATGCTACCAACTACGCCACCGAAGCCGCTGATGTCTGTACTAGTGGGTGTATTTGTAATTGAGGTAGGATTTGGGTAGGAAGCGTTAAGTTGGGTACCATCCCGGCATTTGCCGGGAGTAGAAGTGGGGGGGAACCACGGTAAACCACTTCCAGGATGGCTGAGATATAAATCGAACCCGCCTCACGAGGCTGAGTGTACCTCGTTCCAGCCCTCAGACCAGAGCCTCCGCGGTGATAGCCAAGAATGCTAGCCACTATGCAACGTGGCGGACGAGAGATATAACTATACCCATACATTCAAGAGAAGGTGGGTTATTATGTTCTCCACTTAACATTCGGTTTATTTGTCTACTTGAACACATACTATCGTTCCCCCTCCACGTGGGATTTACAACTTGTGGGACGTAATTTTTGGAAGAATAGGGCCCTATCTGAGTTTCACATTGCATACACTTAGGCTACTTGTGCCTAGATCATCTCTTTCATCTTCCTTGTCAATTTCTCTTGGTAAATTCTAGGCAATCCCGACAGCATTGCATATAGAGGCCAAGGCCGTACCGTTTTTCTTCCCACAATATTCTTATTTTTCGCTAAGACGGAACTGTTCCTGCTCTCGTTTTTCAATCTCATAATAAAATGTTCCACCCCTGAAAACAACGAACATCACTATCAAAGTAATACTTTCTCCTACACACTTACCCAGTTGGTTACAAACATGTCTTATTTAGGATTCACGAATCCTTTTTCAGTTTATATGCAGCCCTTGAGGATAAAATTAGTATAATATGGTGAGGTTTTTTTTCATGTCATTAATGATGTTTTCCATCTTCCACAGATAGCCTCATCTACAGACTACGTGGAGTGGACCCTGATGGGGATCCTCTCACATTCGGAATCAAAGAGCAGATCGGGAATGAGATCCTGAGGATAGAGAACCTTGGAACCAACGAAGCCAACGTCTTCCTGAAGAAAGAATTGGATCGAGAGGTGAGCACAGCTTGGATATTTGAAGGGAAGTTTGTTTTTGTTATAGGTGTTGTTGTTGTTGTTACCACTGCTGCTGCTGTTGTTCCATTTAGGAACTGTCCAGTCAGACCCCATCTACCCTCTGTATATGGCTTGAAATATTTGCAGAACTTACGACCTAATATCGTAGCTGTTACGTCTTCTTGGTGATTAACGCGGTCGTGGAAATCCAATTCTTCGCATGTTAATCTGCATGCATATAAAATCACCTAGCGGTGTAGCCGTGCGCGTTAAACCTCTCACGACAACCACAACGGGGAGCTGCATCAATTCTGGATTAGAATCTCGGTGCCGACAGTGTCTATCCTGAATGTAGGTTTCCCCCAGACTTTTCCACCCTCACATGTGAGATTTTTGAACTGAAATATTACGTCCTGTGGTTCGGATTCCAAGTACAAATTGATGTCCCGTGGCTCCTGATCGCGAGATTAGTGGTCACATTAAACCAAAAAATAAAGCTAAAGCTTTTCCACATTTCACCAGATAAATGACGGGATAGTACCTTATTTCAAGTCCCGGAGTGCCTATCCCATCCCCGACCATGTTAATTACAGCTACACATACTACCAGTCACTACAGAAACATAGGTTATCAGATAAATTCAACACACATCTAAGTACACGAGGCTGATGAACAAAAATATCCTAAGCCTCTAATCAACATATAAAATCAGAACTATGCATTGTTCATGTAATTAAAGTTTGTTGTTATTAATTAGTTTTAGTGGCTTGTGACATCTTAGTCATTAATTCCGTGTACTTGAGTGTGTCTTCAATTTGTCTGACACCCTGTGTTTCTGTGGTGACTATAGAAGTGTGTATAACTGTAATTATTATGGACGGGACTGGGGTAGATGCTCCAGAGCTTGAAATAAGGTACTGTCCCCGTTTACCTGGATAGTAGGCTGTCAGATATCCGCCCCCTCAATCGGATTGCCAATTATCAATCGCACCGGCACAGTTACATCAATGAAAATGGCACTGACAGATACTATCGAGATAAGAGCACAGAAATTCACAGGAAATCATTGTGGAACACACCAAAATAGACGGGGGATTATACTTACCGTTGCTTACCTCTTAATTATCTCGGGGTTTGAGTTGACAACAGGATCACTAAAAGTCTGTTCACACAATAATCTCCGCCATGACATTTAAAAATGAACCAGAAACGAAGAAGAGAACTTTGAACTGTACAAAAGCTTTATTTCTAATAAAGGGTATGATTTTCCTAACACAACAAAATATACGTGGCTATCAGTAGCCCAAGTCAATCTGACTACGTCCTCCAGTAGGACTTGCAAAATTATTATACAACATGATATATAAAACATTTTAGCTCCCAAGAGCTCCAAATACCGTAATATTCATAACACTATTGGATTGGAAAAGGACGTCAGGGTGTGACATATATATAGAGCATTTGTTTCCTTTTAATAAACAAGAGAATGATATTTATAGTCGCAAGGCCAGAGTGTACGACCTCACTCTCTGAAAACCATATGTTGACACAGCTGCGGGCTACCTTCCAGCCTGACGCATACTGGTCAAATGCACTCCCTTCTCACACGCTATGTTACGTAAGAATCCAGCCTGCACTCTCAAGCTTTAAATGTCTTACAAGACAACTCACATTATATTTACGCAAATCTTTCAAGTACTTTGATCACATCCTAATGGATCATTACATAAATTTCTTAAACTTGTTAACTTCAATCCAAATGTTTAATTAGCTCTTAAATGTTTATAACAAAATCACATAAATTATTTATAACAATTAGAAATTGTTTATAATATTTGTCAAAGACAATAAAAATATTATAAGCACGCCTTTAACATCACTCTCGTTTCATATTATTTTCAAAAATATTTACAACAATTATTTACAATATTAACATTTAAATTGTTTAAATTATTATTTTAATAAATACATTAGCCACATGTTCATTCGGTTGGTAATTTTATAATCCTGTTTAATATAATCGACCAATGAAGGTTAGTTATACATATTAATGTCACAATCTGTTTTAATAAAGTTTTTTTTTATAATGATTTGTGACGGCAACCTTCATTCAACATCTTGTCTCAAATTCTTTCAAAACTCGTGTTAATTATAACAGTAAATCACTTGATTAATTTTCAACGAACTATAATAATCTTACTCCAGCGGAAAATCCTTCGCTAACAAGTTAATGCACAATCTGCATTAAAATATGCCCAAAATCATCATATATTAATCTATATGGCATTTACAACTTTCACATCACTTACAAAACTTCCACAAATAATTCTTTAACATTTATTCCTGTGGGAACTTCCTTCATATTCAAGGGCATTATATTTCAGCGACTTTCAACACGCGCTGCACTAGCGATTATACATTCATAGTTCCACTTAAAAATTTTATAATCATAATTTGTTTCAAAACTGTTTTTCTATTTAACCTTCGTAGATTTCATTCATGAACTGAAATGAAGTCAAAACTTGCCAATCACAAACAAATTTAATAGTGAATACGCTTATATACGCCTATCTGGTCTATCAAAATTTAAGACTAACATCTTAAAAGAAAATGTAGTATGAAAATACTATCTTCAAATAAATTGCGACTAAACTGCAAAGTAGTCGAATAGAATCCAATTTAGACTGGGGAATGCAAACATCGTTATATAATTCTCTAATTGAGAAAAACTTCTAACAAAAGTACTTGACTTTAATGCATTCAATAATTCATTATTAACATTACTCTTTCACAAAATTGTCTATGATGCAATGTTCATTCATAACTGACGATAAATGTCTGTGTTGCAATCAATACAAATAACGACTAGTATTTCCAAGATCGTCGATAACGTAAGAGATTTTAACGCTCTAAAATCATTTAAATGTTCTTCCTTCTTGATGATGACAGAAAATTGTTCAAAGTAATTAAACTGGGGTTGAATTACTTTAATAAAGTGACACGCTGTCTGAATTTAAATCTGCCATAAAAATCATTAACTTACAGTCAAATCGTGACTACAAAAATATTAATTACTGAAAAATCTAAATCTCAGTCTCAACTGATTCAAAATCGTTAATTATGCCCATGACATAACAATGTCTTAATAAATCGTCGAAAAATGCAAAACTCATCAAGGTGAACTGAGAATAAGAATCTCAACAAGAAAATAAGGCAAAATACATGAGGGTAAAAATATGGGAAAAATGGTTGCTCAAACATTACTAGGTTACTCAAATACAATAAACGTTCACGACTACCTTATCTGCCGATTGACGTTCCAGAGGAAAATTCCCCAAAGAAGACTGCTGATGGATCCATTTCACCACGTTAAAGCTGAGCTCCATCCTCGAAATAGGAAATAGCACCATCGGAGAATCGAACTGCTTCCTTCTCCGTGAATCGCTCTGCTCCTCGAATACGAATAGACATCCTTCCGGCAATAATCTTCTTTGTGAGTCGGGACTACCCTGACCTCTCTTGAAAAATTCCCTGAAGTTCCAGTAGACAATCATCATGACGTTTTGTAGAAATTTCCGAAGAAATTATTCATATTCAGAGTATGAAATTGTTTCTATGGCTGTTCGATGGTATTCAGCCTTTACTTACGAAACATGGGTGTAGATGGTATTCACCGCATGTTCGCTTGTGTGGAATAGCAATTAGCGAAGTTCCATGTCGCTATCTTACTCCATTGAAGTATGTCCCAATTGCAATAAGCCTTCTTAGCCTTCCATTTGCACTTCAGCTGTAGTGTCAGAAGAACAAACTGCCGTATTCAAATGCTCCATTATACTGTATCGTTCTGTAAGCAAGCAATCTGAAGTCTTTCTACTCCACTCACAGCGTTAGCCTTGCGTTAATTCTGGCTTATACAAAAGTGTTTCTCTAGTGGCGAGATAATCACTTTTGCCAGTCCTATAAAACAGCTAATATCTTTTGAAGTACTCGGTCGAAATTGTTCAGCTTTTCTCTATAATTGCATGTAGTACTGCACAATACAATTATGTTATCGTAGACCGCTAACTGTTTGAAGTTCAACTTATAGAAGCTTTCTAAGGTCCGTTTCAACTTCACCTAGTTTGACCTGTATCTCGTTACTACAGTGGCCTCGCCACGCGTTATAAAAACGATTCTTTTCACTTGCTGTTCACTTTGATGTCTCACTATATTGAATGCATAATAAAATGACTTTCACAAATACTTCGATGATCTGAGCATTAGATCTCAGATTGATCAGCGAACGAAAGAGAAGAGAAGAGAAGAGGTTCCTTTCTTCTGCGCAAGCCCTTTTATTACCTTCTCGAGGGGCGTTACCATCCCTTCCAAAGCGTGATACTACGTCATCGCTAGAACTTCCAACTTCGTTAATACATGACGGATTTTCAAAATTCAAAAACTGAAAATAAATTTCACCAAAATTCCAAATCAATGCTTTTACTGCAAATGTATTTCCACAATTCTGCATTCAAAAAGTCATAAAAATACCATAGTTTCAGCAATCTCCGTCTTCCTTTAAACTATCGTTCATTGGTTCATGCCTCTCCTCCAATAGCATAGTTTCTTCCTCAGCAGAATTCCTCGTTTCCTGCGACTGCGTCGTACATCTTGGAACATTCTGGACAAAAATGCTGACGTCACTGAGAATCTCAGCTCAAGTAGCTTGCTGGCATAACATTTACGTCATCCGTGCTTACGTCATGACTACCCACGTCATAACTATGACAGCCATAACTCTAATCATAATTTCAAATATAGCCACCGTGGTCTCTACATAATTCAATTACGGGGGCATTCTCCTCCCACCACGTTTTAAAAACAGTTGCAAATTGTTTTTAAACTCAATGTTACAAGTATCTCAACTCTCTTGAACACGAAATTGAATTATTACTGGCTTACTCTAGTATGATATTTCCTCTATGTTCCTTAATCATTATCTCTTCTACTCTGGGTTGTATGTGGTTAATGTATTCTTTCCTCTCTACTTTCTCTTCTGACCAGTGTTTCTATTCTCTAAGTTCTGCTGGCTCGTAGAAGGTCCAGGATCGATTACAACATCCTGCCTTTTCCTTTGATTGTCAGCTTCTTTATCCCTTAATTCTTTTAAGTATTGCTGGCTTTCCTTTTCTCTTTGCTGATATTGCTCAGGTGTCATAACCTGACTTTGAGTATTCTGGTTTCTATTTTGGTTTTGGTTATTCCTATTATAGTTACGATTATACCCATTATTGTTAAAATATCTGCCTCTTCCATTATAGTTTCCTCGGTTGTAGTTCCAACCTCTTCTCTGTTGATATGGTCGGTAACCTTGTGATCTGTAATTTCTAAACTGATTATTCCTGTGAGGACCTACATTGTCAGTTTTCTCCTCCTCTGGCTTGTCAGTTTGTTGGACTTGGTCCATGTATACCGTATTGATTTCCTTATACTCTTGCCTTTGACTTTTCTGGACTACGTTAGGCATTGGACTTGTGTAGTCTAACCTTCTTAGTAATTCATCCATGCTGGATAAATCCCTGATGTTGGACGAAATTATAAGTCTCCTCACCTCAACTGGCAGCATACGAGAAATCGCATCTATTAGTTGCTCCGTGGACAATGGTGGTTGCAAAAATCTCAAGCGGGACAACTGACTCGTAAAGAAATCAGCGTACCTCGTTGGAAGAGTACCTGAGTATTTTCTTGAATATACCTCCGCTCTTAACGAATTCTGCGCTTCTATGGACCAAAATCGTTTGATTAATGCCTCTGCAAACTCGTCAAAGTTGCTGAATGTATATCTAAAAGCTCTAAACCATTCAAGGGGTCCTCCAATCAGATATCTCTCTACAATCTTCATCTCTCTCTCTCTGGGAATGTGAGCTTCGATGAAATAATCTTTGAGATTCCTTACATACTCTATAGGTGTCAAACTATCAGTGTTACTGAATTTTGGTGGTTTGTCCTCGAAATTCCTAATGACCGTCACGTTCCTTGGATATGAATCCGGATAGTTTTTCCCACTATCTCGATAATTCCACTCAGATTCCATATTCCTCTCGTCATCCTCCTCTCTGAATCTGGATACACGTTCTTCAGGAGTCACGTCTCTTTCTTCTAGATCTAGTTGACATCTTCTGGTATGCTTCCTGTTCAATTCGCAAGCAAAGCCTTCTGTCTCTTTGTCGGTGATTTCTGTTAAGACTTTCTTGACTATCTCTTCCTTGTAGTTCTCCATTAAACTAGCCTCTCCTAACTTCAAATTTTTCAGTTTACTCGTCGTTTCATTTACGTCATAGACAACTTTATGAATTTGATCCTCTAATGTAGATTTTAAAGTTTGCATATCCTGATCTAGTTGTGTTCTATCGTCAACTTGTTTTTCGGATAGCGAATTTATCCTGACGCTTAAATCTTTTCTAATCTGTACTACCTCATTATTAATTTCTATCTGCGTACTGGCAAGTTTTCTTTCAATCCTTTCCTGAATTTGGGTTACATGTTCCCCACTTGACTTATTCCACTCGTCTTTCCATACCGCTACGTTTGCTGTTAACATCTCGGCTATGTCTACTTCAATATCCTCTTTTAATACTCTATTGTGGTCTAATACCTGTGTTCTCATGACCTCTACGTCATACTTCAACTCTGCTAAAGACGTTGTTGTTCTAACCGATTCATCGACTAACCTAGTCGTTAATGCAGTTATGTTACGCGTACAAAGAGTTTTTGAGTTTTCGATTTCTTCCCTGACTTTATTTACATCAGTTTGGACTTTAGTGATATCTACGAAAACTGTGTTGACCTCTACCTGAATCTTAGTTACATCACTTTGCACCTCAGTTATATCCGCATGAATGTTGTTAATGTCTACCTGAACATTAGATACATCTGTTCTAGCTTTTTGAATTTCTTTCTGGACTTCCTCGACCTTGTCTTGGACAGTCGCTACATCGTTTTTGACAACAACTACTTCGGCTCTAGCACAAGCAATATCCCCTCGGACATTAGCTACATCTAAATTTAACATTGTAAGGTCCCTCTGTACCTTAGACACATCATTTTTAACATCATCAACACTTTTATGCACAATAGATACATCTTTGTGGACATTAGACACGTCTGTACGCATGTCCGTTACAGTATTCTCAATTCCTAGGGTATTAATCTGTAAACGCGACATATTATCCTCCAAATTAGCAGCACTAGTATGAAGAACCTTCATATTCTCCTCCATTCGACTAGTATTCCTAGCTTCCATCTCCTTCATACTACTATTCAAATTACTAGCATTTTCCTCCATTCTTGCATTTAAATTAGCAGACAAATTACTAACATTCTCCTCCATTCTTGCATTCAAATTAGCAGACAAATTACTATTATTCTCCTTCATGCTTTCATTCAACATCTGCTTCATACTGCGATTCATGTTAGCAGACATCTCCTCTAACATTTTCTTCAAACTTTCATCTGCCATTACAATATTATTCAAAATGGATTGCTGTAGGGACATACATCAAAAGAGCAAAATAACAACGTTTGAGCAACACTTTTCACCATATATAATTTTGATCAATTTTCTGTCTTAAATCTAACTTATAACTACCTTATAATTAATATTCGAAGATACTTCATGTTGAAACAAACTCAAGCACATGTTCAAATTTCTCTGGCTCATTTTAAAATATCCTAACACAAATAATTTACATTTACAATCCAAATAATTAATTTTATCTTTAATATGACTGAAGTGTCATAAGCCGGTCAAATAAAATAAGATTCCAGATTATAGGCGATTTTTCTAAGTTTCCTGCCCATTTAACCTTTCTCAAGTTGTATAAGATCTGATCTTTTCTGAGTGTAATTTTCCTAATACAATACAACATTTAATTCCTATATAATCACACTCTTAAATACTACAATTGGCCTAGACATCTAACAAAGAATCAACCTCTTTATTTGAGTCTAATCAAACCTCACGTTTTAGGTTTGTCAATCTTTCTAGTGTTCAACCTGGTAATCCAGTTTTGTCGAATTCGTCCCACATATTAGGGTCAATCTTACTGTTGACTCAGCCCCACGCTCTTGGATCGCCAATCTTTCTGTCCCCGTTTACCTGGATAGTAGGCTGTCAGATATCCGCCCCCTCAATCGGATTGCCAATTATCAATCGCACCGGCACAGTTACATCAATGAAAATGGCACTGACAGATACTATCGAGATAAGAGCACAGAAATTCACAGGAAATCATTGTGGAACACACCAAAATAGACGGGGGATTATACTTACCGTTGCTTACCTCTTAATTATCTCGGGGTTTGAGTTGACAACAGGATCACTAAAAGTCTGTTCACACAATAATCTCCGCCATGACATTTAAAAATGAACCAGAAACGAAGAAGAGAACTTTGAACTGTACAAAAGCTTTATTTCTAATAAAGGGTATGATTTTCCTAACACAACAAAATATACGTGGCTATCAGTAGCCCAAGTCAATCTGACTACGTCCTCCAGTAGGACTTGCAAAATTATTATACAACATGATATATAAAACATTTTAGCTCCCAAGAGCTCCAAATACCGTAATATTCATAACACTATTGGATTGGAAAAGGACGTCAGGGTGTGACATATATATAGAGCATTTGTTTCCTTTTAATAAACAAGAGAATGATATTTATAGTCGCAAGGCCAGAGTGTACGACCTCACTCTCTGAAAACCATATGTTGACACAGCTGCGGGCTACCTTCCAGCCTGACGCATACTGGTCAAATGCACTCCCTTCTCACACGCTATGTTACGTAAGAATCCAGCCTGCACTCTCAAGCTTTAAATGTCTTACAAGACAACTCACATTATATTTACGCAAATCTTTCAAGTACTTTGATCACATCCTAATGGATCATTACATAAATTTCTTAAACTTGTTAACTTCAATCCAAATGTTTAATTAGCTCTTAAATGTTTATAACAAAATCACATAAATTATTTATAACAATTAGAAATTGTTTATAATATTTGTCAAAGACAATAAAAATATTATAAGCACGCCTTTAACATCACTCTCGTTTCATATTATTTTCAAAAATATTTACAACAATTATTTACAATATTAACATTTAAATTGTTTAAATTATTATTTTAATAAATACATTAGCCACATGTTCATTCGGTTGGTAATTTTATAATCCTGTTTAATATAATCGACCAATGAAGGTTAGTTATACATATTAATGTCACAATCTGTTTTAATAAAGTTTTTTTTTTATAATGATTTGTGACGGCAACCTTCATTCAACATCTTGTCTCAAATTCTTTCAAAACTCGTGTTAATTATAACAGTAAATCACTTGATTAATTTTCAACGAACTATAATAATCTTACTCCAGCGGAAAATCCTTCGCTAACAAGTTAATGCACAATCTGCATTAAAATATGCCCAAAATCATCATATTAATCTATATGGCATTTACAACTTTCACATCACTTACAAAACTTCCACAAATAATTCTTTAACATTTATTCCTGTGGGAACTTCCTTCATATTCAAGGGCATTATATTTCAGCGACTTTCAACACGCGCTGCACTAGCGATTATACATTCATAGTTCCACTTAAAAATTTTATAATCATAATTTGTTTCAAAACTGTTTTTCTATTTAACCTTCGTAGATTTCATTCATGAACTGAAATGAAGTCAAAACTTGCCAATCACAAACAAATTTAATAGTGAATACGCTTATATACGCCTATCTGGTCTATCAAAATTTAAGACTAACATCTTAAAAGAAAATGTAGTATGAAAATACTATCTTCAAATAAATTGCGACTAAACTGCAAAGTAGTCGAATAGAATCCAATTTAGACTGGGGAATGCAAACATCGTTATATAATTCTCTAATTGAGAAAAACTTCTAACAAAAGTACTTGACTTTAATGCATTCAATAATTCATTATTAACATTACTCTTTCACAAAATTGTCTATGATGCAATGTTCATTCATAACTGACGATAAATGTCTGTGTTGCAATCAATACAAATAACGACTAGTATTTCCAAGATCGTCGATAACGTAAGAGATTTTAACGCTCTAAAATCATTTAAATGTTCTTCCTTCTTGATGATGACAGAAAATTGTTCAAAGTAATTAAACTGGGGTTGAATTACTTTAATAAAGTGACACGCTGTCTGAATTTAAATCTGCCATAAAAATCATTAACTTACAGTCAAATCGTGACTACAAAAATATTAATTACTGAAAAATCTAAATCTCAGTCTCAACTGATTCAAAATCGTTAATTATGCCCATGACATAACAATGTCTTAATAAATCGTCGAAAAATGCAAAACTCATCAAGGTGAACTGAGAATAAGAATCTCAACAAGAAAATAAGGCAAAATACATGAGGGTAAAAATATGGGAAAAATGGTTGCTCAAACATTACTAGGTTACTCAAATACAATAAACGTTCACGACTACCTTATCTGCCGATTGACGTTCCAGAGGAAAATTCCCCAAAGAAGACTGCTGATGGATCCATTTCACCACGTTAAAGCTGAGCTCCATCCTCGAAATAGGAAATAGCACCATCGGAGAATCGAACTGCTTCCTTCTCCGTGAATCGCTCTGCTCCTCGAATACGAATAGACATCCTTCCGGCAATAATCTTCTTTGTGAGTCGGGACTACCCTGACCTCTCTTGAAAAATTCCCTGAAGTTCCAGTAGACAATCATCATGACGTTTTGTAGAAATTTCCGAAGAAATTATTCATATTCAGAGTATGAAATTGTTTCTATGGCTGTTCGATGGTATTCAGCCTTTACTTACGAAACATGGGTGTAGATGGTATTCACCGCATGTTCGCTTGTGTGGAATAGCAATTAGCGAAGTTCCATGTCGCTATCTTACTCCATTGAAGTATGTCCCAATTGCAATAAGCCTTCTTAGCCTTCCATTTGCACTTCAGTTGTAGTGTCAGAAGAACAAACTGCCGTATTCAAATGCTCCATTATACTGTATCGTTCTGTAAGCAAGCAATCTGAAGTCTTTCTACTCCACTCACAGCGTTAGCCTTGCGTTAATTCTGGCTTATACAAAAGTGTTTCTCTAGTGGCGAGATAATCACTTTTGCCAGTCCTATAAAACAGCTAATATCTTTTGAAGTACTCGGTCGAAATTGTTCAGCTTTTCTCTATAATTGCATGTAGTACTGCACAATACAATTATGTTATCGTAGACCGCTAACTGTTTGAAGTTCAACTTATAGAAGCTTTCTAAGGTCCGTTTCAACTTCACCTAGTTTGACCTGTATCTCGTTACTACAGTGGCCTCGCCACGCGTTATAAAAACGATTCTTTTCACTTGCTGTTCACTTTGATGTCTCACTATATTGAATGCATAATAAAATGACTTTCACAAATACTTCGATGATCTGAGCATTAGATCTCAGATTGATCAGCGAACGAAAGAGAAGAGAAGAGAAGAGGTTCCTTTCTTCTGCGCAAGCCCTTTTATTACCTTCTCGAGGGGCGTTACCATCCCTTCCAAAGCGTGATACTACGTCATCGCTAGAACTTCCAACTTCGTTAATACATGACGGATTTTCAAAATTCAAAAACTGAAAATAAATTTCACCAAAATTCCAAATCAATGCTTTTACTGCAAATGTATTTCCACAATTCTGCATTCAAAAAGTCATAAAAATACCATAGTTTCAGCAATCTCCGTCTTCCTTTAAACTATCGTTCATTGGTTCATGCCTCTCCTCCAATAGCATAGTTTCTTCCTCAGCAGAATTCCTCGTTTCCTGCGACTGCGTCGTACATCTTGGAACATTCTGGACAAAAATGCTGACGTCACTGAGAATCTCAGCTCAAGTAGCTTGCTGGCATAACATTGACGTCATCCGTGCTTACGTCATGACTACCCACGTCATAACTATGACAGCCATAACTCTAATCATAATTTCAAATATAGCCACCGTGGTCTCTACATAATTCAATTACGGGGGCAGTACTATCCCGGCATTTGCCTGGAGGAAGTATGGAAATACCCAGAGAAAACCCATACTCTGTCATCGCCGGGATTCGAACCTTCGATCTCCGTACTTATTGCAGCTCACCCTTGCGTCCGTGGCGAGTGATTTAACGCGCACGGCTTCACCGTGGCGTGGAATTTAAGAAGAGATCGTTCTATGCCCACGGGGCGTGGAGGCGCAGCGGTCCGGCTGCTTGCTTCTCACCAAAGCAGTCCGGGTTCGATTCTCTGTTAATGCATGTGGGATATTCGAGATGAAATTTCATGTCCCAAGATTCGGTTTCCATTTCTTTAGTAAAGAAAAGTAGGTCCTGTGACTCGTGATCACAAAGTTATGAGCCACGTTAAACTACAAGCTTGCTTTGATGTTTCGTTAGAATATAGTCAGTCTGCTTTAACATTCTCTATGTTCCAGGTGCGAGACGAATACCCTCTGGTGCTAACGCTAACTGACGGACATCTTGGAGATGGCAACTTCATCACACAGAGTTTGCTCATCTTGGTAGAAGATGTTAACGACAATGAGCCAGTGTTCAAACCTTACCAGCCTACAATAACAGTGCCAGAAGACAGTCCTCCAGGAGTCCTTGCGACAGTGGAGGCTACCGACCAAGATGAGGGCCCCTATGGACAGGTTAGTCTACTTTCCTATACCACAGTACAGTACCAGTGGCGCTTTATTACTAAAGGCTATCGTGCTGTAGAATGTTGAACTTATGTTTTTCTTTTAAAGATATGAAAATTTATTTCTACTCTTTACCATTCCCGTTTCTACATGGTCGGAGATGAAGTGAGACAAATTTTCTAAATATGGTGGGTGGTTTTACGGCCAAATGCCCTTCCTGACATAGCTACATCACAGAAATTATTATTATTATTCATTCGTTATTTCCAGTGATAGACGATTCAAAGAGGATATAAAAAGTAGGCAAGGAAAGCAGTTATGCTGAAAAGGAATCTGTTGTCATCAGATATAGATTTAGGTATTAGGAAATCATTTTTGAAAGCCATTGTCTGGAGCGTGGCGCTCTATGGAAGTGAAACTTGCAGTGTTAGCACACGGTAGAAGCGCAGCATTTGAAATGTGGTGTTACAGCAGAATAATGTAGATCAGGTGGGTAGATAAAATAACAAATGAAGAGGTATTAAGACGAGTGGGAGAGGAGAGATGTTTCTGGCGACTGCTAATGAACAGAAGAGATAGGTTGGTAGGACATGTACAAAGACACCCAGGAATAGCAAACTTAGTTATGGAAGGAAGGGTCGCGGACAAGAACTGTTGGGATAGTCCAAAGTTAGAATCCATTAAAACAGATTGTCTTGAATGTATGGTGTGTAACGTATGAATAAATAAAACGATTATCTCAGGACAGGGAGGCATGGAAAGCTGCATCAAACCAGTCATAAGACCGAAGACTCACACATGCCCATTCACAGAGCACGTTGGAACTTGTGGGTTGGCTTGATGACTTTTGCCTTCCTCTTCTCCCGATAGCTCTTCATGAACTCACTGTGTTGCATCTTGTGTTCTTCTGTCCAACTTGCTGCTAGGTTTCATCCTAAATGTGTGCTTATTTACTGAGGTTTTGAAGATGTCTCGAATTTTCATGATTCTCTCCCCGGGTGATCTTCAACTCATTCAGGCCCTATCTTGCTTCCTCCAGCCAATTTATCCTAGTATTTTGTGTTTTAATTAATTATTTTCGTTTCGGACGTCTAGGGACCACGAGCCAATTTCAATGCTTTGTCCTTTGCTGTTCCTTCTTCTTCCTCCAATATTCCTTCATCATCTCCTCTTCCTTTCCTCAGACCATTTCGAGCCGGTTTTCTTTCCCTTTCTCCCTTGGAATCCTTCCATTTTTAGCACTTTTTGCCTAAAAAATATATCTTTCTGTGGTGTATTTTCTTCTCTGAAATAGTTTCTTTCCAAATCATTTTTGACTTCTTGTACCCAGGTTGTTGTTGACTTATTGTTCCAAAGGAATGTGTTTTAATTATATTGAATAATCTTTTTGTTAGTCTAATGTTGTCCATCCTAAATATGTGCCCAAAACTGGCATCATATTTTGGCGTAAATGTGTGCTTAAGTAGTTCTCCTTTTTGTTGACATCTCTCGCTTGATTGTGAACGCAACGTCTCCTGCGTTCAGTGTTTGCGAAACTATCTGTGAGACTATAAAGGTCTGCAGTTCGTCTCTTGATCTAAATTCTATTTTCTTATGTTGGGCCGAATATTCTTCTGGGAATTTCCAGTCTTGCTGTTCAATTTATTCTAAGTTTGAATGTCCTCCTAAAGGTATGGTTTCTGATACATAGTTATTTGAGTTTTAAGGGGCGGAACAGCTAGGTCATAATGCCCCTCTTATAGAGCTACTGAGAGGACAACGGTTTTGTAATGTTGTAACGTGTTTTTCGAGGGGTTTTTATGCCACTGGCATAAGTCAGTAGGAAGCCATTCTATATTTATTTACGCGGCAAATTGTTCAGCCAAGAGAATTTTTCATGTTAATTTATTATTATTATTAATTTATTATAATTATTATTAAGATATTTTCGGAGCATTTTATAAAAATTATAAGCATACAGATAGGTTTTCTATGTCTTAGAAAACGCTATCAAGCAAATTATTACGAACGACAATATCATAGAAAATTATCTGATTACGGAAATTTACGGAGTTTCGTCAGTTAGGGTATATCGAGAGACGTGACTCACTGGGAATTCAAATACAAGCATAATCCTGTCGGGAAGTATTACGCAAGCGGGCTCGCATCGTCAAGAAAAGGCGAATATACGGAACGGAAATCGACTTCTCCCTCCCGCGGAGTGTAATGAGCCAGAGAAGGGGAAGTAGCACATGGGGTGCAGCCAATCAGTGGAGACGACGTAAGCTAGTTGGGACTGAAGAGTGGGGGAGCCGACAGGTGCATATATCGTTCAGCGCGCCGTGAAACGAGGACTATCTGTGTAGAACTTAACGAGTACGGTTACTCGCGGGAGTCGCTCCGATGTTCCGTGGAGTGGAGGACTAACTTTTGTAAAACTTAACCGGTGTGGTTGTACGAGTGTTTGGGTCCGAGGTACGGACCATAGAATTATCTAATCTACCAGAATATCATCAAATAACGAAGAAGATGGCGACGTCCAGGAGACTGTGGGAAGCACACAGCATCATCCAGTACGAGGGAAATGCTTTAGCAATTTCCAGTGGTAAGCGCAAATGACGCAGAAATACGCAATCTCTCATTTTTCTTTGTTTTATATTTCATATTTCAGTAACTTCATAGCTTGGAAATAAGAGTAAAATCAATTTATCAGACTCCGTTTTCACGTAATTTTCTATCGGTAATATTAAAATCGCAACGCTCCAATTTAAATTTTATACTTATTATTATTATTAATTTTGCTATACTTGTTTTATATAATAAATTCATTTCTTTTACAATGCAATCTTTGCTTTCAGTAGGTAGCATTAGATATAGACCAATTCCTTCTCCTGATACAATTGTTTGTTGGGTTAATGATCAAATCATACCACGATCTGAGTGAATAGGTTCTTGAAGGTGTTCTACCAGAGCTAGACGTTGTTAAATACAAATTTTGATTTCAGCATTGCATTGAGGTCTTGGCGCCCATTAAAACAACATAGCTTAGGCAAAGGTCAACAGTTACAATTATCACCCAACAGCATGGGGCATTAATAACCGCTACACTTGTCGCTCAACGTGTGGGCTAGCGAAGATGCTACAATGTTTCTATTTTGCATTACGTGACATCAGTCTTTTGTTGTAGTGATTCCGCGTTAGTCTGAATGCCCTTTATAGCCTTGAGGCTCTTTCTGGGGCCAGCAGCTTGCCTCGCAGATGTGTACATTGGGTTGCCTACGTGCCTGGCACGGCACAGGCAGATGTTCCAACAAACTCGACGCCCTACATTGCAGAGATACGGGTTGTGGGATGCGGTTGGCAAAGAAATGTCCCTAAGATCACTCAGTCATTGTTCTCCCTGTTTTCCATCTGTATCGGTCAACTCTTTTCTCCTCCCACTGTGACTTTATTAGATCATTCGAGGGTTAGAGTGGCCTTCATTTAATTGAACCTTTCCTTTGTATTCTCGATATTTCTACCCTTTCACATTATACACCTCCTCCGGGAGAAGTACGAAGTTATAGCCAAAATTTCAAATCATTCAGACACAAAGCTTACTTTATTTGTTGTTGTTTGAGTCTTCAGTCTTTTAACTGGTGTGATGCAGAACTCTATGCCTCCCTGTCCTGAGCTAATCGTTTCATCTCTACATAGCTACCACCCCCTACATCCGAGGCAATCTGTTTAACATATTCTAACCTTGGTCTACCCCTAAAGTTCTTGACTTCGACACTTACATCCGAAACTAAGCTTGCTATTCCTGGGTGTCTTAGTATGTGTCCTACCAACCTATCTCCTATCTTCATTAGCAGTTGCCAGAAACATTTCTCCTCTCCCACTCGTCTTAATACCTCTTCATTTGTTAACGTATCTATCCATCTGATCTTCATCATTCTCCTGTAACACCACATTTCAAACGCTTCAATTATCCTCTTTTCTTATGCACCAATAATCCAAGTTTCACTTCCATACAGTGGTACGCTCCAGACAAAGGCTTTCAAAGGCTTTATTGAGATTATTATTGTCTTTCCATCGTGTGTCTATCTGTGGAGCGCGATAGAACTTCTTAAGCTAATTATGTTTTTTTTATGTTTTTTCTTTTCCTAAAATCACTTCGTTTGGGCACTGAAAATCTTCCTATGCCCAATTAAGAACCGAGATCAAACCTATTCAACAGATGAATTTGAATTTACTTTCTTCTCTTCCCAAAATCTCTTCATTCTCTCGCTATGATTTTTCGTCCTGTCTGCTGTCCATGCAGTGGTGGCTCTCATTCGGTGGTTTGCAGCAAAGTGATGTTTGTTTACCAACGATCTGAAGCTAGACATTTCCCATAAATTTTTGTCTGTTACGTTGATTTCTTGAAGATCATTTCATTTTCGATTATTTAGTTATTCTTGGCTTTTAATGAGAAGGCGTGATTAAATATCCTCGTAATAAGTCTTTCAGTTTCCATTCTTTGAATATGTCCATAAAATTTCAATCGTATTTTTCTAATAGTGTCTGATATTTTCTCGGAATGTTGGTATAACTCGTGAGACCTCCTTTTCATCCACACTCCATCTATGCACACTGGGCCAAAGATTTCCTTGAGGATTTTTCTTTTTTGTTTCCCTAAGTGTGTAGTTAGTGATCTGCCTCCAACAGTCAGCGTTTCTGATGCGTATAATGCTACAGGTTGAATCACCATGCCATAGTGTTTTAATTATGCGTTATTGTGTTTTGTTGTAACTGTTCCAGGCTATTTGTTGTAAATATTATTGTTATTATTATGATTGCTGTTGCTGTTATTTTATGTTATGATATAGGAAGTAGCTTTCTTTAATGATCTAAAGAAAGCGTTCCACTGTTGACTGTACGAATAAGATGATTATATTGAACCCATCAAAGAGTCCGTAGATTGTTTTAATAACACACAACATATTGAAAATGTGTCTAAATATGTATATGTTAAGTTGTTAACATTAGGCTGTACATTATTAAATGCACCATTAGTAGTAATCACTAGCAACTTTTGTTTAGTTAAGAATTCTTTTAATAATCGGCAATTGCATTTAGAAGATATATTTCTACTATTGTCAAAGTAAAAAATAAAATCGGTGGTGCTACAGCTCATGAAGAGACTTAGCCCTCCAAGTGACCACTGCTCACCCATTTGTCCTACAGATTATCTGGTTAAGCGTTGTCAGTGTGGCATGTATCCTCGGCCTTTAATCTTGCCTTTCTTGGCGGTGACTCTGCCTCTCTGATCAGACAGTTACTCAATTATCCTCGCGAGACAGAGTGCAGCCCGTTCCAACCCTCATATCAGTGTCTAAAATACTTGATGGAGGCAGGAATTGAACCCAGGCCACTTGGTGAGAGGCAGGTGTGCTCCTACACTACGGGACCGATTCTCAAAGTTAAAGGCTGTTCCTAAAAGTTCCACTTCCTCTAATTTGCGAGGCTATTTAACTGATTATAGTGTAACGTGATAGGGGAGTTATATTATTATTATTATTATATATTATTATTATTATTATTATTATTATATATTATTATTCACAAAATGAACATTTAGCGTCCTTATTAGTACACTAGTGCAAAGAAATTGTTCACAATACGCATTATACACCATCAAATGGGTTGTAATCCTCAAATTAAATACCTTTGATATTTTAGGTGGTGTACTATCTCCAGGAGGTTGATGGAGACAATAGCATGTTCAGTATCTCGACAGTGAATGGGAGAGGTGTCATAAGGCTGCTTGGACAACTCGACTACGAGCGCAAGTTTCTGTATCAACTACGGGTATTGGCTGTGGACAGAGCTAACAATGAAAGAGTAAGTATACGTTCTTAACCTCTATACTTTTAATACATGATTATTTCACCTGAATCACACTCTTTTTATATTTAAACTACTTTCGCATTTTTAAAGAAATGGATAGAGTAGACTGTGTCGGGGATATCCGCCATGGGGAACGTGGAACGTCTTCTGTGTGCTGCTGAGGATGTATGGGTACTAGGGTACATAAATGACGTAATTGTATAGACTGGTATCTCTCTGTTCTGCTGCCCGAGTTTCGTAACGTCGATTATTGACCCTACATGTCGAACGCGGGGTTGCTACAGCCGAGCAATATTGTCAAATTTCTGCAACAAATTACATACTTGTAAGTCTTCTAAATCCTGATGAACACCAGTTTGAGTTGGGGGCCACTGCCACTTGAATCGACAAACGTACTGCCGACATATGCCTCTGTGAACGCCACGTGCGAGACTAAATTTAGTGGGCCGATATCCTAGATGTTAGACCCCTTAAAAACAATTATTATCATCATTATCAGCTAAACTTAGCTCTGCTTTGTGTGTGTCATTATAATTATTTTAATTTAGTGGTGTACAATTTATAAGTGTGTCCTTTATTTCAGATATTTCATGAAATTTAATAATAGGCTACATGAATTTCACATTATCTCAAGCAATGACCCTTACACATAACCGTCACCTTGAGTATCCAAAATATTAAACATGATTACTCGCTTATAAGAAATCTATACTGATGAAACTCTGCATGTATACCATGTTCATTCCTACTCTATATGATAATTTTTACCCCAAGTCGAAAATGCATCGCCTCAACACATTCAAGATGGTGGATATGCGTCCTCTTAACATTTCAAAAATCGGTAACTGAGGATTATATTAAGGATTTGCAGCAAAAGTCGGCAAAGAGGAGGTTCAGTGAATGACAATTTTTTTCTCTCTAAATCACAAGACTATGAAAGTAAACATAACGTGCAGCCACCATCTTGAATACCCAGTACCACTCATACCTCAGTAGCTTCCCTACAATCACAGCCATGAATGAGACTGAGATGTCGGTGAAAAGCCGTATTTTACTCTAGCCTGTGCCAACAGACAAAAGCAAAAATACTGCATCCATCAAGAGATGGTAAACAGGCGTTTCTTCTGATTAAGTGACTCAAAAGCAGAATTTTCATAATTTGCTTACATTGTTTATTTTTCTTTTGTGACGCCATGTTGAAAGTTAGTTATTATTTTATATTTATTTATGAAGCTAATTAGATGATTGTATATTTCTTCTTAAAAAAAATTCTTGTGTCTGTTAAAAATTAACCCAATCTTGTTGTTATTGTTGTTGATAGCCCTCCTGATGAGACTGGGAGATAGAAGCAAGCTTATCAGGGACCGAAACATTGAAGAGCTATTGAGAGCTTGAATGCCCACTTTACAGTGGTGGCGTATCAGGCTGTGAAAAGTGTGCTTTTTATCATTTTATTTTATTTCTAAAGAAGGTGGATAGTTTCAAGTATCTAGGGAGTGTAATAGAAGTAAGTGGTAGAAATGACAAGGAGATCAGTGAGAGAGGAAGGCAAGCCCATGGATTCCTGCAGAGCGTGAGAGGTCTGGTATGGAGCAGGGATGTGCCCCAGAAGAGCAAACGGGTATTGTATCGAACGTATTATGTCCCAATACTCACCTACATATCAGAAACGTGGGTTATGAAGAGGAGACAGGTGAGCAGGATCCAGGCTTGCGAAATGAAATTTCAAAGAATCAGATTAGGAATAACAAGAAGGGACGGATTAAGAAATGAGAGAGTGAGAAAGATAGTGGAAAAGAAACCCTTACAGATCATGAAAGAAGTCAAGAATGAGTTGGCATGGACATGTTAGGAGAATGCAGGATGGCAGGATACCAAGGAGAATGCATGAGATGGAAATGGAAGGTGAGAGACCAAGAGGAAGGCCAAGAGATAGGTGGATTGTGGGTTGGAAGGAAAGAGTGTCGAAAAGAGGAGAGGAGTTGGACAGAGTGAAGAGTGAAAGGTGGTGGGTGGATAGAAAAGGATGGAGAGGCTTTTGTTCCAAGCAGACCCAGCCAGGGGCTGGAAACTGTAGAAGATGATGATGATTTTATTTCTGCTCCTCCCTGTGCCCACACCTGTCTGTCATGTTTGTTCCTCGTCCTTATTTTGCATTAACTGCACACAAAATGTACGAAAGCATTTACACGAGCTCTTTAAATAGAATTACACCTACTATAGGTATTACATTGTACTATAATCCTGCTTAGGGTATTATAACTGTCACTGAGTATTAATATCAAGCTTGCTAGAAATTACGGTATATTCTTTACAGGTCAACACAGGAACTGCAGCTGTGTTAGTTAAAGTACAAGATATGGAGGACCAACCTCCAGAGTTTGTGATTGTTCCATCTGTGACAAGGGTCAGTGAGGATGCACGGATTGGTTCTTCAGTGTTGCAAGGTGAGACATCTTTTTTGATAGAAATGAAATTACAAATTTCAGTAATCTGACGATTTATTTTTAATCAGTCTTTGGGTGTTAGACATGAATAAGAAGTTTCCAAAATTTTATAAATGTGGAGAAAAGAATCTGGAAGGGACAGCTGCTCTGTAATTAGGGGTAGCCTACCAAATGGTAACAGCTTCATGATTAATATATGTACAGTATATAAAGCATTATTCACTTTTTTATAATTTTTACCTTATAGTATAATAATTATTTATTTAATTATTTATTTAATCTTAAATTGTCTGTTGACAAAGATTTTGAAGACTGGCATATTAGTCAACTACACCACCAATGGTCTACACCTGATCAGAACTTACACTGTATAACAACAAAAAACGACGCACCGGGAAGGCGTTGTCCGATTGTAAGGACATTACGTATGCAAAGACATTCGGACCGAACATGCAACTGATTAAAACTTCGTGTCCAATCAATGAATAGCGGGAGCTCCCGCGCATCCGAACTGCGCATGCATCAGGTGTATATAAGGCGCGATTCTGAAGCGTATGCTCAAAGTAGCTGTTGCATTTGACTGGGATATCTGAACGTCGGCTGTAAGAATGCCACGCCAAAGAATTCGTGCTCATTACGAGCAGATGTCAGAGTTTGAAAGAGGTCGTGCGATCGGATTGAAAGAAGCTGGTTGGTCGAATCGAGTTGTCGCTGGACATTTGGGTCGAAGTGATGCGGCCATCAGACGATGCTGGCAAGCGTGGGTCAGCAATGGCAGGCATCAGCGTCAGGATAGCAGTGGTCGACCGAGGGCCACAATAGCACGGGCAGACAGAGCGATTGTCAGAACAGCTGTCACAGCACCGGAGTCGTCGTTATCAACGATCCAGCGTGTGACCCGCACACATGTGTCCACCATGACCATCAACAGACGCCTGAGCGACAGGAATTTGATCTCGCGCCGCCCGTTACGCCGCTTACCACTTACGCCTGTTCACCGTCAAGTCAGATTACAGTGATGCCGCGCTCGAGCAACGTGTAACTGCGCTGTCTGGGAACGTATAGTCTTTAGTGACGACCCGTTTCCAACGGTGCCCTGACGACAACCACAGTCGTGTTTGGAGACGTCCAGGCCAGCGTGGGGATCCTGCCTTGACTATCCCACGCCACACAGCCCCACAACAGGGGGTGATGGTCTGGGGTGCCATCTCCTTTGATAGCCGAACCCCTCTGGTAGTCATTCCTGGCACACTGACAGCACAGCGGTATGTTGATGACAGTGGCGGCTGGTGATATTGTTGCAGCGTTGTACAACTCCCAATAATTTTACAACTAATTCGTCGTTTTTTCCTTCAATGTTTCAGTTTTATAGATCTAATGCACTCAGAAATGTGTTAAAATCATCGATATTTTGTTATTATTTATCGCAATGCTTCACACTGTATCTATAAAAGCTGCCGCCTTCAAATCAAACTCCAGGAGGTTAGCTCTCTTGTGGCGACTCCCAAGTAGACAGCACGGCCGGCAGGGACGAGACCAAGCTTGTACATAGCTTGCTAGCCAGCATGGGTTGTAGGGAGTTGCAGACGAGCTGCCAGCCCCCTGGCAACACTCAGTTCCAAATGGCACCGTTAGACTACACCACTCTTTGGAAATGACAACAGCCTCGATTTCTCTTACCCCGCGAAGGGTAGTTTAGTTAGTTATTGATGTTTTAAGGGGCGGAACTACGAGGTCATCTGCCCCTGAAGGTTAGTTTCTTTCCCACACCAATAGGGAATGCTACACCACCCATAACGGTACAAATATCGGAATTTCATAGGGAGACATTAGTTGGTTCACACCCAATTATTTTTAGATGTTTTCTCATCATAACTTCATTTAATATTTTTGTCAATTGTTCTGTGAAGCGAGCCTAAGGACGCCACCATTGCTATAAGTACAGTAGATAGTTGGCTGAACTATTTTGCGACGTATTGTTGGTGTACTGTAGCGGTTTATGTTTGCTTTTACCACTCTTGTTCTTGCGGGATTTGGGTTGCAATTAGTTCTGTATTTAGTTGATTGAGTATTTTGGTTCCAGGCAGATACATAACTATACATTATTATTATTATTATTATTATTATTATTATTATTATTGTTTGGTTGATTCACTACTATGCATTCACTACGAAATTTCAGGCTAGCAAAATTCAGTGTTTTGTTAGTATGCCTTTCGCGCCACTTTCCGATATAGTACCCAGATGTATCATCTGTGCATCTTGTAAGTTAGTATTTTATTTAAACGGAATGTTTAGTTTGAAACATTAATTGTATTGTGGAGTGTGAGTGAAAATTAATAGAGTAAATAATTTACTAGTTAGACAGCTTTCCCAGCTCCCTGATAACGAGAAACTTACATTAAAAACACTCGGTAGACCATTACCAGATAAGTATTGTCCAAAATATAAGTATAGGCTACGAGGTCGTTTAAAGGAGATATTTAAGGCAATAATAATTGGTTATGTGAATGCGATATTAAAAACGCTTTATTCTGTTTTCCATGTTTGTTGGTGGAGAATCCGCGTGGACCAAAATAGGAGTGACGGAAATTAATCCCTAAAATAAAGAAACATGAATCTTCAGCTGAGTGGCTTCGGTGCCGTAGATGGTAGCATGCTGAGCCTCTATGCCCAAGATCGCGGGTTCAAACCCGGCCGAAGTCTTCGGATTTTTAAGAGCGTTAAAAATCCCTCAGTATGCATTCCTTCGGAGGGGAAGTCAAGCCGGCGGTCCCATGTCATAGATTTATGGCATGTTAAAAAATCTTCCTCTAATTACACCTGTGTGAAGCTAAATTATAGGTTAAAAATTTGAACAACGCTCTTAGGTTCCAACGTTCGTCGCCAGGAGCCGACTGCGGTGGCGTGTAGTAACCAAGTTCTGAACTAGTAGTCGTTTACGGTGGCCTTTGGCGGCAAAAGTAGGAACTGCTTGAAATTCAATGTCTGCAGTCCTCACTTGAATTAAAAACAGATAACACTCACTAATACAGCCATCACAATTAACACCGGTTATCAGACAGATTCTCCACACACCCAAAGTACAGGATATGACCACGTTGTCGCAGCTCCTAAACTGAGGAAGCAACCAATCTTCAGCTGTTTGAAATTGACACTTCTTGGAACTGTTAACGAAGCTGCACAATTGGGCAGTGCCTATAGAAGGTAAATTGCTGAATATAACGAAGAAGTTAGGCACAATAGGTATGTGTTAAATATTGTAATAAACTGTATTCGTTCCTGTGGCTCTTTCGAACTGGCCTTGCGTGATCATGATGAAAGTGTAACATCAACAAATCCAGGTGTTTTGAGAGAACTAATTAATTTACGCGTTGAGTTGGATGCTGTGTTAAAGGTCATTTGGTAAGGGCAACTGTTTTCAAAGGAACGTCCAAAACAATTCAAAATTAATTTTTACAGATTATGTTGGTGGTTTGCCAAGAAGAAGAATCAAAGCAAATAAAGGAATTGGAAATTTTAGTCATTATAGCAGATGAAACTAGTGATATTTCAAACATATTTCAGATGGCTGTTGTGTACCGATACGTAGTAAGAGGCAAACAAAACATGATGCACACACATTAGCAGTGTGTTTACTGGATGAATTAAAGAAGCAGAAATTGAATGAAACTCCCCAAAAATGAATTGCGCAGAGGTATGACAGAGCGCACTTCATGGCTGGTTCCTCTGATGGGGTTCAAGCTATAGTAAAAAAAAATCCTATCCTTATGCAGAATATGTGCCCGTCTTTGTTAGTAATATAATTTTTCGTAACGTACAAAGTTTTCGGTTGCCATGTTTTTATGTTGAGAATGTTTATTATCTCGGAGATAGAGACCCAACCTTAGACAACCTGCTGTGTTTTAAATTCTTCCCTTTAACTCAGGCATAGGGCTTAAATACATAATCTGATTTTTTATGAATTCCTATAGGAAGAAGCCCAAAAGAGCCATTAAAATTTGTCTGTCGAACGTACAGTTATTTTGGAAAACCCATGTATTTCAGTTTTTTATAGAAATGTAGTTTATCTAACGTTAATTGATTTTTGTTACATGTGTAAACTTCCCATATAAAATTGCGACATCAGAAATGTTGTTTGACACCCAGCTTTACATACCACCGGCCGCCAGTGGTTGATGACATTCTACGGCCGGTTGTGTTACCATTCCTTCAGCGACATCCAGCCCTTACTTTCCAACAGGGTAATGCCCGGCCGCACACGGCACATGTTGCTATGGACTGTCTTCAAGCTTGCCCTATCCTTCCTTGGCCAATTCGGTCGCCTGATCTCTCTCCCATAGAGCACATTTGGGACGTCATGGGAAGGAGATTGCGAACATCCCGGAATGTCGCCGATTTAGCCCAACAGTTGGAGATCATATGGCACGAAATTCCGCAGGACACCATCCGGGAACTTTATCAGTCCATGCCACGTCGAGTGACAGCTTGCATCCAGGCCAGGGGTGGACCAACACCTTATTGTTTTCCTCACTTTGTAACGCTCTAACTCTGCAATAAATCATTCGATTGTTCTGAACTTTTGATCGTTTGTTTTTCTATGTCTCTTCCTCACATCCACCGATTTTTAGCGCCATCGAATAATTCCTTCCTGGTGCGTCATTTTTTAAAATTTATTTTGTTTGTTATACCGTGTATTTTCAAGTAGCCTGTTGGATGAAGTGGATATATCAAAGAGACTTATGGGACATGGCAAGATATCTGTGATCTAATTAGGAAACTGCAGAGCCCTCTATGTTTAGGTGTTTTAGAATCATACTATCAGTCAGCATGAATTTGCCCAATGACTGGGCGGGGTACAATGTATATAATATATAAGTAATAAGTAGGCCTAAATAACACTCCTGGAAAAAAATATGTGCATTAGTTGTGATCACTATTATAATGTGGCAATTTTAGGATTAGGCTACACATTTTGTCTCATTATAACAGTGATCATAACTAATACATGTAATTTTTCCAGGAGTGTTATTTACTTTACCCAGTCATTGGGCAAATTTTGTGTTGACCGACTAGAAATGACTCCAGAGATTAGCTCTTTCTCATGTCTTAGCTTACTCAGCAGACATGACTGCTTCAAGTAGATTTGACTAACATAGTTAAAAATATTACTACTAATTGGTTGATGTAGTCTTAAACTAATTATGGTATATGAGAATTTATTCATATTCCACATGTCCATGTGGTAGACTCAAATTTTTTTCTTGCTCCGGTAGTTTACTGCACGCAATTTCTACATGTTATCCGTTGTTTTATATTGTGAGACGTATGTTTATCTTCACAATTACATATGAGTCCTCTTTCCAGCATTGATACCTCCTCCTTTGAGAACATTACATTTGTTCTATTGTGTAGCCTATTGTGAAATTTACCACATTTGGTGTTTGCTCCCCCCATTGATGATTGTCTATTGTCCTTAGCTAGATCGTTCGATTTATTCTCTAATGATTTGGGTTTTCTGATTGCCTGACCTTTTACTGTTTTGTGAAGGTTTTCTACAAATGATGCCCATTGAGTGGGATGCCAAAAATTACTTCACTGTAATTGAATGTTGAGAAGTTGGTGGTTAATTTTCTGCTTCTTTATGTATGCAAATTTGATTTTGTTTTCAATTTTGTGTTGACCGACTGATACTGGTAGTTACAATATCAATTTTTAAAATTTGTAGCCTTTACCTGAGACGGTCAGAAATAAACTCATATATATCTTATCTTGCACTCTTGCCTGACATCACACTGCAATACTATGCTCTCCCTTAACAAATGTCACACATCTCTGAGATGTCCTGGGCTGATCTAGACCCTAGTTAAAAGTAGATGCAGATTCAGCCAAGCCAGGACGGGAGAAATGTGTGAAAGTTGATGAAGTAGAGTATTTATAAATATTTAAATTACAAAATAGTTCATTAATTCTTTGGGGTAATGAGAATACACATTACATGATATTTTTGATATGTACGTAAATTAGTTAATATACTGTATGATCCAAAAATTTAAGAAAATGGTCATGTGTTGATTTTTTATCAGTCCATCATTGTCTTTTTAACAGATAAATACTGTTCTGGATCCTTGCCTGTGCTTCAATAATTCATCCTCTAATATCTTACAAATTTCCTGTATTAATAATGTTTAATGCTGCCTGTTTCCAGTCAAAGCTGTGGATGGTGATCGAGGTGTTAACAACCGGATCACGTACTCCCTCGCAATTGGATCTCAGAGGAGTTTTGATATAGATGCTAAGTCTGGAATTGTATACACTTTGGAGAAGTTGGATCGAGAGAGTCCTGATAACAGCAATGGTGCCTACATCTTGGAAATCATTGTAAGACACTTTTATAAGAATAGATCTCATAGAAGATAATCCAAATTCCCTACACTTTCTTTTTGCCTCATATTTTGTAGCAACTATTACACTTATATCACTAGGCTACTTTATTGTCAAGTCTTATCTCTATTAATTTTCTCAGTAATATTCTGGAAGATAAGAAGTAGGGTAGAATAATGCTTCAGAGGACTGCATATCATTTCTCATTGGTAAAGTGTGGGATAAGTCAAGAGAGTTTAAAGGCCTGTACTTAAATACAAGTGGATATTTTCCATATATGATCTACAATTTAAGGGTCTTGTTGATGCACATCAAGCATACAATTTGTCTTTTTCATCAGGCTTTACCTCCATCACCACACTATAGACAGTGCTTTGAAGCCAAAATGACTGAGTCAATTACAACCTCCAGCAAATGACCAGCCTACCACCGCTCTTTGCAGTAACACTATACTCAATGCAGCATGTAACAATGTCCATAAGCTATTCATAATGTTTCCTAGCTCTTTGTTAGTTTACCACCAACATGTATTTACTGATGTTAATAAAGTATACTCTAACAGCACAGCCTCAATACTTCGGTGAGTCTTACAAAATGAATAAAAATATTAGAACTTCAACATTTACTATAATTTTCATAAGAAAGGCTATGATAAATGTTTTAGCAGGGGGAGAACTTATTTGGTAAAGGTAACTCTGCGTGAGCACTAGCACTACAGATTAATTCGCAGTGATATTACATCATCTTTTTCCTGCTTCATATTAGTCATCAATTACCGACAGTGATAGCTACCCTCGCTAAAGCATTGCACTAGGCCATGAGGCCAAACTCTCTACAGACTCGCTAGACGTGGGTTCGAGCCCAACCTTCGACCATCCTTGAAATGGTTTTCCGTGGTTTCCCATTTTCAACTAAAGGCAAATGCTGGAACGGTACTTTCTGACAGGCCACGGCCGCTTCCTTCCACATCCTTCATTCCTTCATTCATCTTCATCTCTGCACTGCAGCTTTCAAAAGACATCTTTCATCCTGCTTCTTGGAGCAGTATACCTCTCACAATTGATTACTGCATTATGTTAAAATACTTTTTTTAAGTTCAATTATAACATCAGGACAATAGCTGACAACCTGTCTACTTTAATAGCTTTTCTTGTACAGTATATGATGTTTGTTTCTTGGGCTGATACTGTGTCTGTATGCTCTCTTTAGTATATATTTTTTCCATTATTATTATTATTATTATTATTATTATTATTATTGTATTATTACTGTCTTTTTGTTACTATTGTTAGACTATTATTATTTATATTGAGAATGTAAGTGAAATGTTTTATTTTTATAAGCCCTAATTTTATTTTATGTAGGGCGCTACTGTAAAGGAGCTCTTAAGCTCTAAGTGTAGCCGTGAAAATAAAATCAATTAGATCAATTAGATCAATTAACTCCTCTCATGAGGTTGGCGTAAGGAAGGGGATCCGGCCGTAAAAACCATCCGCCACATAGAATTTCATCACATCTCATCCCCGACCCCATTGGAAACATGAATAATAAGTGGTAGACAGACATGTAGGTCATCAATTGAGGGAGAAATTTGTCACCATTCTAGTGATTTATTCCATAGGTGTGCTGTTCGTGATGTACGGTACTAATGTTGTGTGATTTCTTTTCACCAGGCAACAGAGGACTCCAAGGTAGTGTATCCGTCTCCTACAGCTCGTACTGAAGTAACGATAATCGTTACTGATGTCAATGATGAGATCCCAACATTTCGGAGTAAAGCATATGTGACAGAAGTGAATGAAAATGCTCAGGCCAATACACCCCTCACTTTCCTCCATGGAGCTATACCACAAGTGTTCGACTATGATCAGGTAAATATCATGTTACTTATCCCAAAGGCAGAAAATAATTGCATGTAACTGACTGCTAATCTATATATTTAAAACAGTAAGGTGATTTTTGTTACCACGAGATTGAGAGAACGACTGAACCGATTTACTTCGTAGAGCACTCTAACGAAGGCTCTTGGCCTCTAGATTTGCAGAGTGTCTCTAAAATAAACAAATATATTACGGTATATTTTTGAATTAATATAGAAAATAGCAGAATTCTTGCCCCTCACGCATGCGCACAATCCACCTGGGATCATGACAAAATGGTGGTGAGAAGTCCATTAAAATGTAAGTTATTTAATAAGCTTCCATGTAATTGAAAACATACATTAACCAAGTTCTGACAATAAAATATAATAACAGTATGAACGTATACAAATGTGCAACATTGATTTATTTGGATAATGAAATGGATTATTTCCTTCAGACAGCGGCTTTTGAAGATAATGAATGTCTGCGTCTGCTACTGAACAAGAGTGGCGAGTAGCTATGTGGTTAAGGCGACTGACTGTGGTTCCAAGGTTCACCGGTTCGATCCCAGCCCTTCCCAATATATTTTTTTTACCACTGAAATATTGTTTAATCAAGGAGTATTAATAAGGTTTTATGTCTGTTAAAGATACATATTTCTACATTCCCTCTCAATACGTTTTATTTCCGTTTTACCATTGCATTATAGCATGTGATCAAAAGAGCAAACTGTTGTCCTCAGTATGCCGTTTAAATATCTGCAATCAGTTCCTATAACTGACAACAGATGGCAGTACATCGCCCATATAGTTCCAGTAACTGACAGCAGATGGCAGCACCATTGCATCGATATATTTAAAACACAAGACATGGCACGTTTTCACGTGATGGAGAATTATAAAGGAGGGGAATATTTAAGGGAAATTTTGAGGAACATTAACCGACAGTTGAATGTGTAGGCTATGTTGCTTATGTACCTTATTATTGCAATTTCTTCCCAATGCTTCGGTGGTCAAGTTATTAGCGTCCTAGACTAAAAGTTATAATTATGCATCGTCCATATACTCTTAAATTATTAAAGAAAATAGTAGTTTTCCAGGCACTCGCGCGTGTCCACAATTGCTTTCGCCATGAGAGACACTTGGCAAACATAATTCGTTTGAAGGGCTCCGACATCGTGGTCACTCAGCCCCGTGTACTTGGGTGTGCATGTGTGAAATGTTCTCTCATAACCTGTGTTATTGTGATGGCTGCATTACTGTGTGTATTTGTAATTAAGGTGGTAAATGGCAAGGAGACGGCCAAGGCCTTAAGTTAGGAACCATCCCGGTATTTGCCTTAAGTGGAAGTGGGAAACCACGGAAAACCACATCCAAGATTGTCGAGCTGGGAATTAAACCTTCCTCTTCTTAGTTATACCTCAAGAGACTGAATGTGCCCCGTTTTTGCCCTCAGATCAGAATTAAATTTATTGGCAGGGCAGGAAATGTAACCCGGGTCTCCGGGGCGATAGACAAGAATAGGTGGGCCTCCATGTGTTAATACGATTTTTGACATGCACGGGACATAGAATTCAAAAACTGCCGAAGTGAGTATTGAGTAAAGGCCTATGGTCGTTCCAGTAGTTGGCGAAGAGATTCTATGTTCCCCCTGCAAAATGTACTGCCATAACCTATAACAGGTGATGGAAATTGCTTATTTAGAGCAGTTTCGTACTGTTTATAACAAAATGAAGAACGTCATTCTGAGCTGCGTTTTCAAGCTATTGCAAAAGAATTCGCTGGCAGGAACAATTATAAGGAATTTATTAGAAGCGATCAGTCTCATCGCATTCTCCTCACCAACCAACTTGAGTATGAAAGTCTCTGGACGGTCATGTTGAACTTCATTGTATAAGACAATTGTTTAATGATTATTTGTTTAGAGTACTGAGTCTAACTACGCAGTTGATTTCGGCAATGGAAGTATTATTTGCCATTTAATATTTAGCGGCTCCGTTATTGCAGGACACTATAGTGTTATCGAATAATACGAAGCCACATTTAAAATCCAATATAAATAGGCCATTTCAGAAACAATTCCAGATATTATGCAGTACAGTGTACTGTAAGGTCTTTGACGATCAAATGTAAACATTGTTCTACATTGCATTTCTCTTGCGTAAAATCTATGCGTGGTTACTTTGGTCTTTACTGTTGTGAGGGTAAAATTGATCTGCTGGAATATAACATATTTTCCAAGCTGCAACAATGTAATGATATTAATTTAAAAGTCATTGAACTTATATCCAGTAGTTCCAACACATACATCAGCGTTAACAGATTGGATACTGAAGATGAAAGCCAGCTACTTCATTTCCCTATTATTGAATTTTTCAATTCCTTGGAATTAAGTGATTCGCCTCCACATACTCCGAACGTTTGAGTCATAGTTATGCTCCTTAGAAATATGAACGTTTCCCAAGGACTCATATATGGTAATATATTAATTGTAAGAAATATGTAAGAAATTGCTTGGATTCGGATATAATAGGTGC
Source organism: Meconema thalassinum (assembly GCA_946902985.2). NCBI lineage: Eukaryota > Metazoa > Arthropoda > Insecta > Orthoptera > Tettigoniidae > Meconema > Meconema thalassinum. The sequence goes on along the minus strand of OX336391.1, from coordinate 335,260,527 downwards.
AGTAATATTAGGCAGAGAGCTCAAATCCTACGACTTGATTTAACACCTTCCGATAAAACACTTGCAGGTACAGTACATTTTCTTTTAATAGGCAACAATGTCCTATTCGCTCGGCCTACTTTATCACAATCAATCAAGCTCAAGGAGAAACTCTTGAACGTATTGGGCTATTTACCTCATCACATTTTAAGTCATGACCAGCAGGATAGTGAAGGTACAAAAAAGGTCCTGTATGGGATGGTAAAGAATAAGAGGCGTTAGGATCCTACGGATTATGTTAGAATGGTGAACAAAAGGGGACAAGAGATAGAAAATAGGGAAGAACTGAAGAAAATGTGGAAAGAATATTTTGAAGAACTCCTGAACCCAAATGGAAACCACGGCGAGGAGGAAGAATTTGGGGGAGAGGTACAGTAGATAAACTGCAAACAGAAAAGGACTTAACATGGAAAGAAGTGGAAGATGCAGTGAGGAAGATGAAAGGAGGGAAGGCACCGGGTGTGGATGAGTTGAGTGTGGAGATGGTGAGAGCAGCAGGAGAGGTGGGGATACAATGGTTGTACCGAGTGATGAAGACAGCAGGGAAGGAAAGGAAGACCCCAGAGGACTGGAAAAAGGGAATAATTGTCCCGATCTGCAAGAAAGGTAGTAGAACAGAATGCAGAAACTATTGGGGAATAACACTGATGAGTCATTGTGCAAAGATGTTTGAGAAAGTTTTGGATAGGAGAATTAGGACAAGGATAGAAGGAGGGATGAGGGAAGAACAACATGGCTTCAGAGCAGGAACGTCCACAGTGGATTTGATTTTTGCTGTAAGGCAGTTACAAGAACAGCACTATGAGTATGGAACAGATCTACTGATGGCCTTCCTGGACATTGAGAAAGCATATGACAGTGTATGCAGAAACAAAGTATGGAAGTCCCTGGAGCATAGAGGAATAGAAAAATGGACTATAAGGAGGATACAGGAGATATACAAGGGAAGCGTGAGCTGTGTGAAAGTGGGAGGAGAGAGATCGGACTGGTTGGAACAGAGAAACGGCCTGAAACAAGGAAGTGCACTGTCACCGTTACTTTCCATTGTGGAGATGGATGACATAATGACCCGAGTGGCACAAGTAATTGGGGAAGGAAAGATGAAAGCAATGGTGCTTGCAGATGATTTGATGATTTGGGGAAACAAGGAGGAGGACGTACAGGAACAGTTGGACGCGTGGGAAGGAGTAATACAAGGTTATGGGATGAAATTTAGCATAAATAAGAGTGAGATGGTGATCACAACAAGGAAGAAGGAAAGAACCACAACAGGAATAACAATTGGTGGGGAACAGCTGAAGAAAGTGGAGAGTTTCAAGTATCTGGGAAGCCTGATACAAGAGAATGGAAGAAACGATAGAGAAATAAATGAACGGGGGAGACAGGCAGAAGCATTCCGGAGGGGTGTGAGAAGCATGTTATGGAGCAAGGATGTCCCTCAGAACAGCAAAAAGATCATATATCGGACGTACTATGTCCCTATCCTGACGTATGCCTCGGAGACCTGGGTTATGAAAGGAAGGGAGAAGAGCAAAATACAGGCCAGTGAGATGAGGTTCTTGAGAAGCAGTATTGGAGCTACAAAGAGGGACAGAATAAGAAATGAGAGGACCAGAGAATTAATGAAGGAGGAACCATTACAGGATGGTATAGAGAAATCTAGACTTAGATGGTATGGACATGTAAAACGAATGGAGGAGAAGAGGATACCCAGGGGGATACACGAGACGAAGTGGGAAGGAAAGAGACCAAGAGGGAGACCGAGAGACAGGTGGCTGAAGGGGGTGGAAGAAAGCGTGAAGAAGAGAGGAGAAGACTGGACAAGGGTGGTGGCTGAGAGATGGTGGAAAGACAGAAGACGTTGGAGAGGCTTGTGTTCCAAACAGACCCGGCCAGTGGCTGGAAACTGTGCAAGATGATGATGACCTCATCACGTTTTCAGTCATGACCAGCAATATGTTGCAATGCTGAGAGTGCTATCTTTTGACGCCCTTAAAGTTGCAATAGTGCTAAAAAGTAATCGTACAAAGAATGTAAGTTATATAAGAAGCTTCTTCATTAAATTTGTTTTCCATTGTCCGTCATGTTTTGACGGGTTTCATCTAGTAGTAATGTATTTTATTCCTGAACAGAAAATAAACAGCACATTCCAGGCTATTCAACACTTGATATAAAATATGTATTTTATTCACACATTGCACATAGTAGAGGGTAATCACTGATAAAATGAACCCACCATCGCAGTGCATCAAGCAACTTCCACCAAGCTCCCCCAGGGGCTCACATCTTGTGGGACGTGGGTTGGCGACCACGGGACCCCAGCTGAGTCTGTCATTGTTTCCACTTACTTGTGCCGGGCTCCTCTCCGTCTTCTTTCCTGTCGACCTCCCTTGGTCAACTCTTGTTCTTTTCCGACCCCGACGGTATTGGGGTATCCGAGGCCTAGGGAGCCTTTCATTTTCTCGCCTTAATTGGCCCTTGTCTCATCTTTCCTGATCCCTCCTCCTTCGAGGGGTCAGACCTCTTGTTTTCTTTTCATTATATTTCCTTTTCTCTTTAAAGATTCCCGCTCTGCTTTTGTTACTTGGCTCCCCGTGTATTTAAATTCCCTTTAACGATTTTTTTCACTACATTTTGTAGGTATTTTTAATCTACGTTGCATTTTGCATGTTTTTTCGATCTAAATTACCTCTCGCGATTGTTTTCAACCTCAATTGCCTTTTGTAAAGATTGACAATCTAAATTGCTTTTTAGTAAGTCTTTCAATGTAGGAGCAGGGTATTTTAGTGAGTATTTTGAATTTCAATTGTATTTTGTAAGTATTTTCAACCAAAACCGCATTTTACAAGAATTTTATATCAAAATTGCATTTTGTTTGGTGGGCATTTTGCAGGTATTTTGATTCTCAATTGCATTTTGTGGGTATTTTGAATCTAAATTACATTTTGTCAAGTATTTTCAATCTAAATTGCATTTTGTAAGTATTGTCAATCCAAATGAGTAATTTGAATCTACCATACATTTTGTAAGCATTTTCAATTTAAATTGCATTTTGTAAGTATTTTGAATTTCAATTGCACTTTGTGAATAATTTGGATTGGAAATGGGATCTTCCAATCTGAATTGCATCGTGTATTTTCAATTTCAATTACATTTTGTAATTATTTTGAACCTCATTTGCATTTTGAATTTCAATTGCATTTTGTAAGTATTTTGATTTTCAATTGCATTTTGTAAGTATTTCGACTCTACGTTGCATTTTGTAAGTATTTCGACTCTACGTTGCATTTTGTACGTATTTTGAACCTAAACTACATTTTGTGCGTATTTTTCAATCTATTCCTTTTGTGTATCTTTTCGTTCTAAATTCCCATTTGTAAGAACATTGTGTGAGTTGTTTCAATCTGAGTTCCTTTTTGTAAGTATTTTCCGTCTCACTTAATTTTCGTTCTGGTTTCCATTTCATTGTCATTTTTGCTATCAGCCAGATCATTAGGGGCCGATAACCTAGATGTTAGGCCTCTTAAAACAACAATTATCATCATCATCTTCCACCAAGAACCCTGAGTGACAAGAGTTCAGTAACAGTCCTCTGTAATTGGTGGTTGGCAGCCAACTTTGCACGAAGCTGGCTCCTTGCTTGCTGTGTGCAGTTTTTAGTGTTGCTACTCGTAGTGAGTTGTGTTTCCCAGTGAACTCCCTAAATAAGGGCAATAGGAAAATGTTTGTTTAGGGTTTTGAAATGGTGAAGACCGACTCTGTTTATGGGGATAGAATCAGCCTGCAGATAGTCTACATCACTGTAACATGGAGTTGACATGAAATACCTAGGGTTGCCACAGAGAATTTGTTGTTATAAATTTAATTTAGGGGCAGATGAACCTTGTAGTTCCACCCCTTAAAACAACAATAACTAACTATAAATTTAATTTTTTTCAGGGAAATAATGGAACATTCCAAATGTTTCTGGATGGTGATCATGGTATATTTGAGGTCACCCCGCCAAAAGGTATCAACGAAGCTTCTTTCCTCATCAGGGTCAGAGATCCAAGCAAGTTGGATTTTGAAAAAGTGACAGGTTAGTGTCTGAGTAAAGCATTTCAAGGATAAAAGTACTTATTTCTAATGAAATCTAATTTAATTGCAAAGGTACAGGTACAGGTCATTTGGTCTACACACTCCAGCTCCATCTGCCTGTTAATGTTTTCATCGATTTTCTACCTAATGATTATTATTTGTGGTAAACACTCTGAAAAATGCATTTTGAATATAACAGTGGACTTCAAATAACAATCAAAACAACTACACTTCAAATCCATTAGCGAGTATCCACTCAAGGACAAGTCTAGTGCCTACAGCAATGGTAAATCCAACTCCGATAGCATAATTACACTGGAAATATCTGTTCCCGAAGGAAACAGGATGTAAATTGTCCGATTGAGCTATGTACATTAACAAATTCACAAAGAAATTTGATAAAATGGTCCGGCTAGCTCAAAACAGTTGCCAGCGTTTGTGAATTTGTTAATGTACATAGCTCAATCGGACAATTTACATCCTGTTTCCTTCGGGAACAGATATTTTCAGTATGGATTAGCAAGGTAAGCTAACATTATTTTTGAAAGGAAGTTTTGACTTCCGTAGTACATTGGCGCTGCTCGTGGCGACATTTTGTGCCTTGCAGCGGCCTTTACAGTATGTACTAGCCACGCGTCTTGGTGAGGTGTACCATAACCAACTGAAGAGCCCATTGGTACACTGGGGCGAAACGCTGGCAACTGTTTTGAGCTAGCCGGACCATTTTATCAAATTTCTTTGTGAATTTGTTAAAGCATAATTACAGTTAAGAAGTTCGTAGTTGGATTTGGGTCCCCCACTGTTGGTCTCTGACTTGGCTCATGAAATGTCATGGCTGTGGACAGTAGCGTAGCCAAGATTGACGAATGGGAGGGGTTATAGTATCTGGGCGATAACTGTAATTCGGGGAATTTCAGGACATAATAATATGAAGCAACTCAGCTATCGCACACTCAAGAAGTTAACAACGATCTCCAGATTAGTGCTAAATTTAGCCATAGAATTTTCTAGGTTCTTATTAAAACATATTATTTTTAGTAAAAACTAGATTAATTTTGTTCAACCTCCATCCTGCTAAGAATAGAAAGAAAGCTAATTGCCCTGCTACAGGATTTAATATTATCTGGAGCTAAGCTCAGCTAGAATCAACTATATTTACTGGGAAAAAAGCTTAATTGGCAACCCTGGGAGGACTAAGTTATGCATTGTCATGAAGATGTGTGTAGCCTCAATGGGCAGCCAGACTGAAAGGCAACAGTACATCACCAATGATGCAGACACTAATCACAACCATACCGATTTCCCACAAACATGAGTTATAGAATCATCTGCAAGTATATATGTCTACCCCTTATTATTCCCTTTTTCAATTGGCTCGGGGACGAGATGCGATCAAAGACTATATAGCGGGTAGTTTTTACGCCCAGCTGCCCTTCCTGACGCCAACCTCATGAGAGGAGTTAATGGAGATGAAATGAATGGCGATGAATGAAACTGGCAAGGATGTGGAACGAAGCAGCTGTGGCCTATCAGAAGGTACCGTCCCAGCAATTGCCTCGAGTTGAAAATGGGGAAACCATGGAAAACCATTTCAAGGACGGCCAACAGTAGAGCTCGAACCTACGTCTACCGAGTCCACGTTGTCGGTAATCAACTACAAGTGTCAATATTTAATTTAAGAAATGTTTATTTCGCTTATTACTGTAATTATTAGTACTTTTTTGTAAAAATTCCTAAGTGGGGGGGGGGGGGTTCTAACCCCTTGTGACACCCTCCTGGCTATGCCACAACCTGTGGGCGACCCAATCAGTTGACTGCTGCAGAGGGCAGATCCAAACATGTCCCTGCGGCCAGGGCCACCGAGAGAATTTAAAGGCCCCTATGCAATGTTTTACTCGACCCCCACGCCCGCATGAAATACTTTAAATTACTACTATACACTACTAGCTATTCTGGAAAGACAATATCATTTTGAGAAAAGCATTGGATGCACAGTCTTAATTTTTTAAAAATACAAATTTTATTTCATGGAAAACATTATAGCATTTCTATATATATAAAAATCAATCTTACGTGATAGTTTGTCTGTGGGTGTGTATGTCTCCTATGCATTCATATACCACTCAACCGATTGCGATGAAACTTGGGTGAGATGTTGAGTACACTCCAAGGAAGGTTTCTGACTTAGTAAATCCATTTTACAATAGGTAGCGCACGCGTAGATTCAACAAATGAGCGACGATGCGCGAAGCATTTCAACAAAGTCCCGTATGTGTTCATATACCATTCGTCCGATTGCGATGAAACTTGGGTGAGATGTTGAGTACACTCCAAGGATGGTTTCTGACTTAGTAAATCCATTTTACAATAGGTAGCGCACGCGTAGATTCAACAAATGAGCGACGATGCGCGAAGCATTTCAACAAAGTCCCGTATGTGTTCATATACCATTCGTCCGATTACGATGAAACTTGGGTGAGATGTTGAGTACACTCCAAGGATGGTTTCTGACTTAGTAAATCCATTTTACAATAGGTAGCGCACGCGTAGATTCAACAAATGAGCGACGATGCGCGAAGCATTTCAACAAAGTCCCGTATGTGTTCATATACCATTCGTCCGATAGCGATGAAACTTGGGTGAGATGTTGAGTACACTCCAAGGAAGGTTTCTGACTTAGTAAATCCATTGTACAATAGGTAGCGCACGCGTAGATTCAACAAATGAGCGACGATGCGCGAAGCATTTCAACAAAGTCCCGTATGTGTTCATATACCATTCGTCCGATAGCGATGAAACTTGGGTGAGATGTTGAGTACACTCCAAGGAAGGTTTCTGACTTAGTAAATCCATTTTACAATAGGTAGCGCACGCGTAGATTCAACAAATGAGCGACGATGCGCGAAGCATTTCAACAAAGTCCCGTATGTGTTCATATACCATTCGTCCGATTGCGATGAAACTTGGGTGAGATGTTGAGTACACTCCAAGGATGGTTTCTGACTTAGTAAATCCATTTTACAATAGGTATCGCACGCATAGATTCAACAAATGAGCGACGATGCGCGAAGCATTTCAACAAAGTCCCGTATGTGTTCATATACCATTCGTCCGATAGCGATGAAACTTGGGTGAGATGTTGAGTACACTCCAAGGAAGGTTTCTGACTTAGTAAATCCATTTTACAATAGGTAGCGCACGCGTAGATTCAACAAATGAGCGACGATGCGCGAAGCATTTCCACAAAGTCCCGTATGTGTTCATATACCATTCGTCCGATTGCGATGAAACTTGGGTGAGATGTTGAGTACACTCCAAGGATGGTTTCTGACTTAGTAAATCCATTTTACAATAGGTAGCGCACGCGTAGATTCAACAAATGAGCGACGATGCGCGAAGCATTTCAACAAAGTCCCGTATGTGTTCATATACCATTCGTCCGATAGCGATGAAACTTGGGTGAGATGTTGAGTACACTCCAAGGAAGGTTTCTGACTTAGTAAATCCATTTTACAATAGGTAGCGCACGCGTAGATTCAACAAATGAGGGACGATGCGCGAAGCATTTCAACAAAGTCCCGTATGTGTTCATATACCATTCGTCCGATTGCGATGAAACTTGGGTGAGATGTTGAGTACACTCCAAGGATGGTTTCTGACTTAGTAAATCCATTTTACAATAGGTAGCGCACGCGTAGATTCAACAAATGAGCGACGATGCGCGAAGCATTTCAACAAAGTCCCGTATGTGTTCATATACCATTCGTCCGATAGCGATGAAACTTGGGTGAGATGTTGAGTACACTCCAAGGAAGGTTTCTGACTTAGTAAATCCATTTTACAATAGGTAGCGCACGCGTAGATTCTACAAATGAGCGACGATGCGCGAAGCATTTCAACAAAGTCCCGTATGTGTTCATATACCATTCGTCCGATTGCGATGTAACTTGGGTGAGATGTTGAGTACACTCCAAGGAAGGTTTCTGACTTAGTAAATCCATTTTACAATAGGTAGCGCACGCGTAGATTCTACAAATGAGCGACGATGCGCGAAGCATTTCAACAAAGTCCCGTATGCATTCATATACCATTCGTCCGATAGCGATGAAACTTGGATGAGATGTTGAGTACACTCCAAGGAAGGTTTCTGACTTAGTAAATCCATTTTACAATAGGTAGCGCACGCGTAGATTCATCAAATGAGCGACGATGCGCGAAGCATTTCAACAAAGTCCCGAATGCATTCATATACCATTCGTCCGATAGCTATGAAACTTGCGTAAAATGTTGTGTACACTGCAGGGAAATTTTCTGGCTTAGTACATCCACTTTACAATAGGCAGCGCACGATTAGATTCAACAAATGAGCGACGACGCGCGAAGCATTTCAACAAAGTCACGTTTGCGTTCATATACCATTCGTCCGATAGCGATGAAACTGGGCTGAGATTTTGTGTGCACTCCAGGGAAGGTTTCTAGCTTAGTAAATCCCTTTAAAAATAGGTAGAGCACGAGTAGAATCAACAAATGAGCAACGGCGCGCGAAGCGTTTCAACAAAGTCCCATTTAATTTCATATACCATTCATCCGATAGCGATGAAACTTGGGTGAGATGCTGTGCACACTCCAGGGAAGGTTTCTGGCTTAGTACATACATTTTACAGTAGGTAGCGCACGAGTAGATTCAACAAATGAGTGACGGAGTGCGAATCGTTTAAACAAAATCAGGTATGCGTTCATATACTATTCATCCGATTGCGATGAAACATTGATCAGTTATTTTGTACCCGCCAGGGAAGGGGACTTAATAAATCCATTTCACAATAAGTAGCGCAAGAGTAGATGCAACAAATGGGTGACGACGCGCGAAGCGTTTCAACAAAATTCCCTATTGCGTTCATATAACATTCTTCGATTGCGATGAAACCTTGATGAGTTATTGTGTACACGCCAGGGAAGGGCTTCGACTTAGTAATACATTTCTCAATAGGTAGCGCACGAGTAGATTCAACAAATGAGTGACAGCGCACGAATCGTTTAAACAAAAACCCTTATACGTGCATATACCATTCATCCGATTGCGATGAATCATTGATGAGTCATTGTGTACACGCCAGGGAAGGGTTTCGACTTAGTAAATCCATTTCACAATAGGTAGCGTACGATTAGATTCAACAAATGAGTGACAGCGATGAAACTTTTTGAAAGTTGTTGTGCACGCTCCCACGAATGGTTCTAAATTAGAAAATCCATTTTATGATAGCTTAGAGGCAGTTAACATGTTGTGTATCCAAAAGCACTTCAAGAAACAGAATTTCAACGCCAACACTTTCTTTGATTGGCATTGCAACGCATGCCGGGTACAGCTTGTATTTTATGAAATCTATTTTACAAAGTGCACAAAACAATTTGCTTTTTAAAGTAATTTTAATACAGTTGACATGCATAGGGAAATATTTTGCAATTCTGTAAGTCTTCACTTTAATTACCTGTGCGTAATGAAATATAAGAAGCATTTTGAAACTCCGCAGAATAGGGAGCATTACAGCGTGCTTTTTGTAATTTTCGGAATCGAGGAACTCCTTTTACCAAATGATTGTTTTTTGCAAATGCTTTTGCAGTGTCATATATGCCTCTGAAGTGTTTTTCTGCTTCATTTCTCTTGACAGTTAAAAGTTCGGTAATATGAGATATTGTCTACAGAGCTGTAGACAAATCGGTATCCCTACTCTGCAAAATCTCAAACAGTTTGTAAGTTATAGCCAACATTTTACATAATAAAAAAGTAGCTTCAATGAACTAAAACTAACGTGTGCCACTAGCGGGCCCTTATTGATTACTGGCCCCTATGCATTTGCCTTTGCCCCCCACCCTCCCCCTCTCGCCGGCCCTGACTGCGGGACAAAAGAGTATGATACTTATGGAGTATCAAGTCATTAAATTTCTGACTGGCTGCTTCACATGAACATTTCCTGAAGGCAGAGGCTTGAGGCATTACAGTGTTTCCTTCGTCACATGAAGAGAAGTTCCGTAGTATGAGAACTAGGCCACTGAATGTAGAAATATGCAAATGTTCTGAAAATCCATTATATTGATATACAGTAGACTATTTGAAAAATCTGAAGTCCAACTACTTTTGATTAGGCCTATCATTCATATGTTCAGGAGATGATGGAAGTTAATTGTTTGAATTTCTCTGAAGTATTCATTAAAAATTTCTGTGTTAATTGTATATTTTCTGTTTTCAGTGATGAACTTCACACTTATTGCCAAAGAAATGGTGCCAAATAACCCCAAGTACAGCCTGGTTCCTGTTACAGTATATATTAAAGATATGAATGATAATTTTCCAGAATTTACACAACCATATTATGAGGTAATGAAAAGTACCATTCTTTATTGCATTTCTATATTTTTTGTTCAACTCCAATATAAATTTATATTTATTAAACATAATGTTCCATTCACTGCAAATGTCATACTGAACAGGCACGTGCAAAACTTATTGTAGGTTACTGACAGCCATGTTCTGAAGTTTTCTCATCTATTTACTGGGTCTTTAATTTTATCATTTTTCTTTTTTTATTTAGACTGTATCTGTATCCATTGGCCCATCTTCATCTGATGTCATACTTTTTAGCCTATTTTTTGTGGCTTTGTGGGAGAAAATGGAAAAAGAGTAGGTTTATGAGCTCAATTGGGGGGCAGGGCAATGTGTGTTTGTTTGCTAAGTATCCATGTGTGTGTCTTTTATAACTTCTGAACAACAGAGTTCCTCCTAAGTTGGTATCAAACAAGAGCAGCATAAGGACATCCTGTCTTTTAATATATTATGGAAATTAATACCTTAAGTCAATAAAATATAGGCTACTTTTAATATAGTGTACCGGTTTCGGCCACATCCTGACCGTCCTCAGCGGAAATAGATACGGTACCGTTAATATAAGTTCAGTTGCAAGTCTTGCACTTAAAAAGAATTTTCATAAGTACTGGTAAGGTTGTTTTCAAAGATATTTCTAATCAATCCATACTAGTTATGTAAAAGCTAAAAATACATTAACATTCTAAAAAATCAGATCTGTCACAAGTATAGAAACATGTTTGGGCAAACATTAACCTAGGAATACGCATCTTTCCTGGATTTTATTTTTTCACAGCAACATCAAAATAAACACATGATTACAAGTGCAAATACTTAGGTGTGAGATTTGATAGTAAATTGCACTGGAAGGGTCATGTTGGAGACATTGTTGGGAAAGCATACAGATCGTTGCATGTCATTATGAGACTACTTAAAGGATGCAACAAAGAAATAAAAGAGAAAAGTTACATAAGTTTGTTTCGTCCAATATTGGAATATGCAAGCAGTGTATGGGATCCGCACCAGGAATACCTAATAAAAGAAATTGAGAGTGTTCAAAGGAAAGCAGCAAGATTTGTGATAGGGGACTTTAGGAGAAGAAGCAGCGTATCAGATATGTTAGAGAAGCTTGGGTGGGAAACATTAAGTAAGAGAAGGGAGAAAAACAGACTTGTAGGGTTATATAGAGCGTATATAGGAGAGGAAGCATGGGGGGAAATCCGTGAGAGGCTACAATTGGAAAGAAATTATATTGGCAGGGCAGACCACAAATTCAAAATTGGACGGCACTTTAGCAGAAGCGATTGGGGTAAATTTTCATTCATTGGGAAGGGTGTGAAGGAATGGAACAGTTTACCAAGGGCGGTGGTTGATCCCTTTCCAAAATCAGTCCAGATATTCAAGAGCAGAGTAGACAAAATCAGGGAAAATAATGAAGTGCTGTATTCCTAGAAACATTACACGTGCTATGTGATTCCTACAGCAGTTGTGTGAGGGGAGTTCAATCAATGAGTGAACAGTACATTAAGTTACTGTATTCTTTTAATATTGTGTAGTGTTTGTAAATTATTTACCTCATTTGCCACCGGGGTTGACATCTCATTGCAAATAAAGTGATTTTGATTTGATATCAATCCCAATCTAAAAATGTCTATGCATGAATATCGCCTTTAACTTACTGATACTTTCAACTTAAAGCTGTTTTTTTTTTCTTTTCAAGATACTATATCCTTGACCTTTAATCTATACTTGTAACAGATCTGATTTTTTAGAAATTCAATGTAGGCCTATTTCTTTTAGTTTTTAGATAATATTTTTGAAAACAACCTATGTTATGAAAATTTTTGAGTTTAAGACTTGCAACTCGACTTGTATTATCTATTTCTGCTGAGGAAGGTCACAATGTGGCCAAAGCTGGTACACAATAATGAAAAGTATGGTGCATTTTATTGACTTAAGGTACGGTATTAATTTTCATAATATATTAAACTTTGTCAATACGATAAGGAATTGGGCAGACATGGTTATATTCATGTCTTTTCATCCTGTCTCTTGCTATTTTCAATTTTGTCATTGCTGCCAACTGTAAATAAGATACCATTTTACATTGTTATTGTAAACTTTATACCTCTGGAACCATTCAGCATAACAGTGGAAAAGTTTAATCACTTATACAATACACAAGAACAATAAATTTTTAAACATTTGTTACCATGAGTCGCTTGAAAATTTTATACTACCGGTACGGTACCTGATAGACCCTAATACCATCCTAACCAGTTAATGGTTCTATATGAAATTTATTACAAATAAATTACATATTATTTGATATCGTGGTGCTCAATTCTAGAGAAGTCATGTGGAAAGCTAAGTGCAGCAGCCATCTCAAATATCTACAATATTAAATTTGATAACTCACTATTTAATAAAGTTATAGCAACAAAACTTTGCAAGAAAGTTGACTCCTAATGTTACTTATTTTGCCATAGTCAATTATGTGTGTTCGTATTGCCTCGAGACATACTGTACAACATTTGCTACTTTAAATGACATTATTGTAGTCAAGTGTTAGTAATAAGTTGCACCAACTTTAAGAGTTACCCCTGAAAAACTTGTGAACGACTGATCAAATTTGGACTAAGTTATGTATGAACTGAGTATGCCCCACGAGTAGAAATGTATAAAATTTCAACCCATTCCAGTATTTCCAACCATTGGCAGTAGTTGGTACCAACCTTGCAGTTGTCCTTGAAGAACTCTCAAACAACAGACTCAATTTTGACATAATTTGTATGAGCATAATAGTCACCACCAATAGAAAATTTATAAAGTTTTGGATTGTTCTAGAGTTGCCAGTCATAAGAGATAGATTGTACCAATCTTACAGTTAGCTGTGAATTATCCTCAAATGTCTGGCCCAATTTTGACAAAAAAAAATTGTGAACAAAGTACAAATTATGAAGTATTAGGTCATTCCTGGTGTCAAGTTTATAGTTGCTGTATTCTTCAAAAAATCTCAAATACAGATTCAATTTTTACCAAACATTAAACAAACTTACCGTAGTATGCAACTCCTATGTAGTATTTATATAGTTTTAATCAGTTGCATTGCTACATCTGCCAGTAATAGGTGGTACCAACTTAACAGTTATTGTAGTAGAACTCATGAAAGGCTGACCCAATTTTGATTAAACATTGTATGATTCGATGCATCTTAATACATCAAATAAGTTATGTATAAGCTTAAAAATCCTAAGTGCTTATCATTTTAAGGGACCTTGGTCTGAACAATCTTAGATATAGCATCAACTTTACTAATAGACCTATGCCCTTAGTCATCAATTTGTGTTACCTTCAGAATTTTCTTCCTTGGTGTGTAAACACACATATTACTGTACAATTCCTCTGTATGAGCCTATGGCTCCTTGGAATTAATTGAATAAAATATCTATCTTTCTATCTAGCTATCTATCTATCTAAAAATAATAATGATGGAGGTATGCACCTCTAACACACAATTTATATTATAATTTTTATTGAGTTGACTATTACTATTAGTAACCAATAGAAATGTAAGAACTTAAATATAATGGAGTCATCCATTGTTGACGAAACGTTGAAACAAAAATACAAATACCAGAAATACATAGGCCTAATTGTTAATGTTTTATCTGGTTTCAGAGCTGTTATCTGTAGGAATAGTTGTAAGAATATGTGGCTACCCTTACTTAACTCTTCGCAGGTGTGGAATGTAGGGGCTCCTTAGTTCCTGTTCAGTTTCTAAGAGGGCAGGTGACCTCGATGTTCTACTCCTTAAAACAGTAGACAACATCATTATGTGCAAAAATGCATCAAATATGCCCTAAAACTAGCTGAATATGATCTAAAAACGGTAAAATATGACCTATGAATTTTAGGGATATGTAGCAAGTATTGGAGTATTACTAACATAAAACATGATAGTACAGCAGACACGTTAAATCACGCAAACTGATAGAGCTACAATACCTACCAGACACATCAAGGCCGAACTGGGAACGAGGTAACTCGGAGTTTACTTTTTACAAATTGCTCTTAGCTAAATTTGTTTATTTGCTGGGGTGGCATCTTACTTACGGTAATGAGACATCCGTACAGAAGCCTTTTTTCGGAAACAGCGTCTTCTAATCCTGCTATCTGCCTGTTCCGGGAATACAGAGAAAAATATATCTACTGCACCATTTGCAAATCCCATGTTTGAAACTCCATCCAGATAATATGTACCTTGTCAAAATTTAAACAATAATGCTCTTTGCCCAGTCTCATATATTTTCATAATTTTATCTTTCACTAACTGCTCTGATAAGGTTGGCATCAGGAAGGGCATATCACTAAATTGAGAAAAATATGACAAAACACAGAAAAATGGCCAAAATATTCATTTATGGTTGAAATAAAATTGCTTTAAGCAGGCCAGAGACCCTTCATTAGCACTTATTTTTCAAATTTTTGGGCAAAATAAGCTCAGGAAAATAATATGACATTTCCTTATCTTCAAGATTAACTGGAAGGTTTTCCATTTTGTAAGGTCCGTATTGACGTGTACAAATTCACTTATAATGGGGTAAGGGGTCTCCACCCAATCAATACTTTTCTTTATAGGCAACTAAAAGTTTATTGCCGTTTTTAAAGGGACATGTTTCGGGTCTTCCTGGACCCTTCTTCAGCCATACAAATTATAAACGTGTTAACATCCATCAAAACATATTGACAACAGAAACTTGCACATTTTAAGAAGAATATGAAAAATAGCGCTCAAAATTATATACCCAAACCATTTAAATCGTAGTGCAAGGGATACAATGCAACAATTTAAAGAGCTCTTTTCGAACTCATATGGCCCTCATAGTGGCTGATTATGGCTTAATACACACTTTAAAACGACACTTTAAAATTTATAATTAGTAACAATTTTTTTAAAACAGTTCTTAAAAGTTTTTAGTTAGAAACTTCACTGGGGGCATGTTGGACTGTCCTTGAAGTTGGTGCCTTTGTATTATATCAAGTCTTCTCTGCTTGTTATGAAAAAGTTGCCGGGCGCGAGACCCATCCGAACTTGTTGGCCTTGTTGTTGAGCTGGGCAGAGACTGTGACATTCATTTTGATATGACGTCATGCGGACTTTTTAGACGAGGCGACCCTGCCAAAAGATATGTTGCGGCCCAAACTATAAAGAGATATTAAGATATCTATAAGTGGGAGTGAATGCGTCAGAGAAAAATTATAAGTTAATTTCCTTATCTTCCGAACCTTAATTATCATCAATGTCAGTTTCTCATGTAATATCTTCCTTCTTTCTTATTTTACTTAGGTATTGGTAACAGTGAAGATCGACCAGATCTTAATTATTATGGTGAAAGTTGAACACTAATACAATATGGGATATTATAATATGTGTTTATTTATAAGGATAAAAGAGTTTGTAAATATGGTATGGTATTTATTATGTTTGCTATAGGTGTCAATACGAGAGAACTCTGGTGTTGGAACCACAGTGGCATGGGTACAAGCTTTAGATGAAGACTCTGGCAAGTTCGGGACGCAGGGCATCCGCTACACTAATGTTGGAGGGAGCATGTCAGACCTGTAAGTGTATTTTAAAATACTGTATTTTATGACTTGGAAAAGGCATTTGATTCGGTTCCAAGACCAGCCATGTGGGCAGTGCTGAAGCGGTTTGGTTGCCCTCAGCGTTTTGTAGATCTAATCAAGGCTCTCCATGATGGCATGACAGGTCAGGTTTGCCATCAGAATAAGATGTCCAATGAATTTCCCATTACCCATGGACTGAAACAAGGATGTGTACTGGCTCCAACGCTTTTTGCGCTGTACTTGGCTGCAATGCTTTGTGATTCACCCACAAACATCCCAGGTTCTGGTCAAGTATCGTTTTGATGGAGGGCTTTTCAACCTAACTCGTCTCCGCTCCTTGAGGAAAACTCAGGTTACTAAGGTTACTAACATGTTGTATGCAGATGATGCTGCGTCGCCAACTCTCACACCAGAAGAGCTGCAAGAGTCAGTTAACTGTTACAAAAGTGCATGTGATCGCTTTGGTCTTACCATAAATGTCAATAAGACTAAAGTCTTGGCACAACCTTCACCAGGCACACCTCTTCCTCAGTTCAATATCTCCATCTCAAATTTGCCATTAGAACAGGTTGACCACTTCTCGTATCTGGGCAGTACCATTTCTGTGAGCTGTACCTGTGAGCAGGATGTGGATAAGAGAATTGGCGCAGCCCATGCAGCATATGGATGATTAGCGCACCGTGTCTTCATGAATAAAGATCTGTCCATGAGTACAAAGCTTATGGTGTACAAAGCAGTAGTCATTTCTACATTGTTGTATGGCTGTGAAACGTGGACCCTTTACCGACGTGATCTTGAGCGTTTCCACCTACACAAACTTCGACCAATCCTGAGGATTAAATGGGAAGACCGCATTACTAATATTGCTGTTCTGGAAAAGGCTCAAATCAACAGCATAGAATCATCCATAATAGGTCACCAATTTAGATGGATTGGTCATGTCCATCGGATGGATGATGTGAGATTACCTCGTCAAATGCTATATGGTGAGTTATGCTATGGCACCAGACCTCATGGTGGTCCTAAGAGGCGCTACCAGGACCAGTTTAAGCAGACCCTGAAATTGACAGGTCTTGATTCACAAACCTGGGACATGCTGGCTGAAGACCGCTCAACTTGGCGCCGTACCATCTCGGATACTGTAAAGGCGTTTGAAAGGGATCGACGCATACATGAAGAGGCCAAGCGTCAAGCTAGGAAACTTCGAGCAGCCCAACCACGTCCTCCTCCAGCAATACTATGTGACTTGTGTGGTCGCTTGTTCCATGCCAGGATTGGACTCTTTAGTCACCGTAAACACATCCACAAACTGGACTGAAGGAAGAAGATTTATACTCGGATTCGAGTTAAAGCCGATGATGATGATCTGGAGGCATGTATGGTGAATTTACCTGAGACAAGTGCTAATAATGCAAATGAGACAGGTGATGAATAGCTTTAACACTGTCGATAAACTTCGGGAAGAAAGTTGTTAAAAGAAAATTTCCAAAATCTGAGCTGAAATCATTTAATAATATTACTGTATGATATTTATCTGCACTATTGACTAAGATAGCTACACATATTAATGTGCAAGGCCATGGAGCCAGGTTACCCAGACTCAGTACACAAGTGGGTGAGAACCGCAATGTTGTCCTTCCACAAATCGTTCTTCGTGGTTTATTGTTTTCAACTCCAGACAAATGCTGGTGCAGTACCTTCTAATAGTCCACAGCTGCTTCCCTCCATCTCTTTGCCCAGTCTCATATATTTTCTTTATTTTATCTTTCACAAACTGCTCTGATAAGGTTGGCATCAAGAAGGGCATCTGGCCACATACACATACATCTCTTCTCATTGAAACGGGAATTAATGGGAATTGACATAGATTTATCTACACCATATTGCTATAAAAAGTCCCATTTATTCTGATTACATTCCTCGTTTGATCAATCCCACAGGGGCTTACGACTAGTGGGACATGGATTGGTGACCACGGGATCCCAGCTGAGTCTCGTACTGCTTCCACTTGCTTGTGCCGGTCTCCTCTCTGTCATCTTTCCTGTCAATCTCCCTTAGTCAACTCTTGTTTTCTTCCGACCCTGACAGTATTAGGGTATCCGAGGCCTAGGGTGCCTTTCACTTTCCCGCCTTAATTGGCCCTTGTCTCATCTTTCTTGATCTCTCATTCTTCGAGAGGTCAGACCTCTTCTTTTGTCTTCTTGATATCTCCTGCCTTCTGCTCTAGGCCCTGAAGGAGGCCCCACCACTTATGGTGCACCATCGATAGTGCTATACCCTAAGGGCTCACGGCTGGGGAGTTCGGGTGTTAGCAAAACCTGAGGCATTCCTGAGCTGGGTCCGTGTTTTTCCCCTTATTCCATTGCCTCAGGGGCGGACTCTCTCCTCTTTCCCTTTCCCATCTTCCTTTCATGGCTCTCCTTACTTCCAAGTCAATCCTCAAGGGTTGAGGGCATTTCTTTTTCTCCTGCCATTTATTTAACTAACCTTATTCTTCTTTTGTTTTCCATTTCCTCTTCTAGTAAATAGGTTCATAGTTAGTTTTAGTTGTAAGTGGTACAGTTAGTTTTAGTTATGGTTTACATTATCATTTTCACTATCACCCAACCATTAGGGGCCGATAACCCAGATGTTAGGTCCCTTGAAACAACAATCATCATCATCATGTTTGATTCAAAATCCCTGTGGTATTGTATTAGCCACTTATTGTGACTAACCTGTGACCTACAAGAACTGAATATTTTGACAACCTTTCTGTATCTTCCATTATCAATTTTACACATGGTAGCCCCATGAGTTATACACACTATCAAGGATGTTGCTGACAGGCACTAGGATCAACCTGAGATAGGCAACCGCAGTCCGTAAATGCTCCTTGGTAGATGCACAACTGTGTGTGTAATACCTAGGAATATGGTATCAAACACCTTATGAATTAGGAGTTATACACAGACTGCACAAGACATCCAATTCATACCGTAGTTCCTGATGTTTCTCAGTGATTAAGTGAAGTGGGGCATATTGAACCACAACACTGCTAGCAAGACAGAGGATGAACTGTATGAACTGTGACTTGGAGGATGTAGTGGGAGTGGCATCAGTAAGCACTTGATCAGTTGCATGTCCGATTCGGGTGCACACACAGGTTGTCGCAGTGTATGAATGTAATGTAGGGGAATAACAGTATTACACACAATGATTTGTAAGGTGTCTTAATCCACATACTTGCCATGGTGGGTGAGTGGATAGCGTGTCGGTCTACTAACCCCAAGATTGCA
This sequence comes from Meconema thalassinum, assembly GCA_946902985.2. Lineage (NCBI taxonomy): Eukaryota > Metazoa > Arthropoda > Insecta > Orthoptera > Tettigoniidae > Meconema > Meconema thalassinum. The sequence goes on along the minus strand of OX336391.1, from coordinate 335,241,141 downwards.
GGTTCGCTCCTGGCCGTGGTAAGTGATTTTTGAAAGGCGGCAAAAATATGACACGCATGTCATACGATGTTGGCATGTCAAAGAACCCATTTGAATTCAGTAGGCCATGTTCATAATGGCAAAATTAATCTCGGGAGTTTCCGCCAACACAAAGTTCCTCATATCTCTAATAAAAAGCACTATAGTGTTCAAGGAGCTTAGATATCTAACCTCCTTTTCTTTCATAGTGATTCAAGGAACAACGAAATTCGACATGCAAGCTACCCTCTGGGTGGCAAATTAAAAAGCTTGCACCCGGCACCCGAGGCCATACGATATTATTATTATTACCCACATACTTATGCGTATCTAGTGGCAACAAAACATTTCCATACTAGGGTTTCGTGTTGTAATTTTCGTTAACAACGTCAATCGATAATCATCAGATCCATATCTATAAGACAATTAGCTCTACAAAACACTACCAAACCTACAGTGATACCCAGAGATATTCTCTGCCCTCGAAAAACAAAAAAACTGTCACAAAATTTAATAATACTTACTTAAAAAAAAAATCTTGCGCCTATAACCATAAAGGGCCTAGGCCGACCAAGCGACCCCTGTCCAGCCATTTGGCCCGCAGATTATGGGGTGGTCAGCGTGTCGGGTCCCCTCAGCCATTAATCTTGGTCTTCGTGACCGAGGCACTGTCTCGCTGTCAGTCAGTTACTCAATTGTCCTTACGAGGCTGAATGCACCCCGTTCCAACCCTCACGTAAGTTTCTAAAATCCTTGGGGGCTGCGTGGGGCAGTTAATACAGGTGCTGAGCTTCTAACTGAAAGGGGCTGGGTTCGATCCCCACCCAGGCAGTGGATTTTAGAAACAAAACTACCACTTTAAGAAATGCAAATAGCCCTGGAGTTCACTCAGTCTACAATGGAAATGAGTACCAGGGTAATTCCTGGGAGCAAAGATGGCTGGCCATGGAGCTGACAACTCCATGCCCAGGGCCGGATTTACCGTAAGGCAAATTAGGCACGTGCCTAGGGGCGCCGCAGTCTAAGGGGCGCCGCAAAGCACCCCTTCGGTTTGGCAACCGGCAATGATCTTTACTGGAGGCGCCCTCTTTGCTACGGCTTTAAAGGTGCTAAGTTGTTTTGTTGTGATGTGATCTGCAAGTAAATGTTTTAAACTATGGGCAGCAGAAAATTGTCTGGTTACCAAAACCGTATCCGCAAAGCTGAAGAGGATAAGAAATCCAAGATGACACTATCAAAATGTCGGAAAATAAATGAGATGTTTAGTGGGCGTGTGAATCCTACACCTCCAACGACAAATTCGGATAACAATAACAATTCTTGCTCTGCGGTTCACGACATTGAAAGCGATGGAGTTCAGCAACTTGAGGTAAGCTACCGTAGACGAATTACTTTACGCAAAGTAGGCCTTTCCCAATAGGCGATTCCTTGATACACTGTTGCACAAAGTGACATACGAAAAAACTCAGACTGGGCCTCGAAACCGTACCGTGCCTGCAGAGTATATTAAAAGTTGTTCTTTTTAAATTTACTATGTTTGAAGTGCTCTCATTAATACGGGATTTTCCTTTTCAGCTCCAACAAGCCAAAATTGATGAAAAAGAGAATTACAATTCCAGGCCTACATTTAATTCAAATGACACCTTAGGGGGAGAAAGCAACAAAAATTTAGATTTGGCTCAGCGGACAAACAAAATGTTACGGCCAATGGTGAACCAAAAGAAAGGTTTCTAGGTTTTATGGAGAGCATCGGGCACAAGTCAGAGCAGCTTTTTGATGCAGTAAAAGCTAAGTTGGAAAATCTGGATTTGAAAGTGGAGGATATTCGAGGCCAATCTTACGATAACGCAAGTAATATGTCCGGCGAATATTCCGGGTTGCAAGCTCGAATAGCGGCCTTGAATTCCTTAGCTCTCTATGCACCATGCTCACCCCATTCACTAAATTTGGTTGGAACTCATGCCGCTGAATCTTGTTCAGAATCTATAAGGTATTTTTTAACAGCTCAAGAACTGTACAACTTTTTTATTGCTTCGACCTACCGATGGAAAATTTTAAAGAACTTTATTACGCGCGTACTAAAAAGCCCGTCAGTGACTCGGTGGTCGGCACGATATGACGCTTGTCAAGCTCTGAGGGAAGGCTGGTGTGGCGTTGTGGCAGCTCTTGAGAGTATTCACGAAGACAGAAATGAAAAGGCAGACACTCGAAGTGAAGCCAAAGGCATCTTAAGCATTATCCTACAATTATAAACTGCTTTCCTAGTTGTTTTTTGGAGTACCATTCTAAAAAGATTTAATACTGTCAGCCAGAAGCTCCAAAAAGTTAGCACTAATTTGAGAACTGTGGTAGAATGTTACGCTTCGTTAGCGGAATTTGTGCAAAGTTTAAGAGATAATTTCTATGTCTATGAGAAAGAAGCCGAAGAATTAAGCGGTAATGCTCTATATTCCTACGATCTAAAGAGAAGACCGGAACGAAAGACTAGGAATGATGAGACAAAGCCAAGAGAATATTTACCGTCAGAGGGCTCAGAAAATTTTCACGTCAATGTATTTTATGTAATTCTGGGTGTACTAACTGCTGAGCTTAAGAGGTGAAGTGAGGCTTACAAAGTCCTCCATAAGAGATTTTATTTTCTAGAAAACCTGTTAGACCAATGATAAAATAATTCACTGACGATCTCTCAGAAAAGTATGTGGATGACTTAGAAAGTGCACTGGCTGACGAGTGCTTGCATTTAAAGGAACATTTAAAAAATGCAGTTTTTAAGGGCAAGTCAGCCTGTGAGCTCAGCACTTTCCTTCATGGAAAAGATTTACACGAAATGTACCCGAACGTAAACATTGCTTTACGGATACTTCTCACCATTCCAGTGACCAATTGTTCTGGAGAAAGATTAATTTCGGTACTGAATCGCATCAAGAACTATTTGCGGTCAGTCACTAAAGAAGAAAGGTTAAACTCTATTGCACTCCTAGCGATTGAAAAAGATATAACGGTAAACTTGAACTGCGGTGCCATAATTAATGAATTTGCCGAAAAGAAGACAAGAAGGAAACTTTTGAAGTAGTTCTCGTTGTGCTTGAGGCAGGCCCCGTTATGTCTTCATTCATGTTTTTAATCTGCACTTTAATTTCTCTAAAAGATATTGCAGGACAATAAGCAGTTGGCCTTATTTGTATTTTAGAGGCGCTTTGTTCAATTTAAAATGTCGTTCGTACCACTGGTCTTAATGCGTTTTAAAATTAGTGTGTGTTCTACTATTTTTTAAATTATATTTCGTGCTACCGCAGTTCATTCAGTTACAGCAGTAAATTATGTTTTTATTTTTGAAGCTACTCTTCATTTTTGTTGTATGAATTAAGGCTAGACATTATTTTTGGAAAGGGTATTCATAAAGTGTTTTGGTTGCATAAAAGTTAAACTGTTTCATGTAGTTTTACTCCAAGCTGTTTTTTTTATTGAATTGAGTATGTATCCCTGCGTAAAAATTCAAGCATAAACTTATGCTGTCATCCATATATCTGTTTATTCCTTTTTTCCGAACCTTACCTCATGCGAGTGGCTATGCCTTATCATAAAAATGAGGGGTGGGGGTGCTCAAGTGAGGAGGGGCGCTCAATGGAGAGGTGCCTATAGCGTAACTTTGGGTAAATCCGGCCCTGTCCATGCCATCTAGTGTCGATATCACAAAGGGTGGAAGCCTGTACCTTCCACTACTCCCAGGGCCCAGGGCCTCCATGGCCTGTATGGAGTTGACTTTGCTTTTTTGTGGTAACTATTACTGATAAATATTACAGCATTAAGCACCCAAAAAAAGAACTATGTATTTTAATGTTGCAAAACTCAGAAATTGTTAATTTGTAGTTCTTCAGTCGGTCAACATGATTGTGCCCAATGAATGGGCGGGGTACAAGATAATAATATGTAAACACTCCTGGAAAAAATTACATGTATTAATGAGATTATCACAAATAATGGGGCAATTTAGGATTACGTGTTTCTGTAGGATTACGAGGCACACAGGCAATTGAAATGGAATACACGTTTAATGTACTTGACATTTACTACAACAGAACTGAGCAAACAAGGTGATACAACATTCTTTATACACACCAAAACAAAAACAAAAGAGAAACATATCTCTATGGACAAGGTTTATAATTAACAGTGTGACCAACACAAACCATGGCCACATATTTCAACACACCTCCTTAAACCTGTGGGAGTAGAGGACATGATTTAAGACCCAAGTCTTTACAAAAATAAATATGCTTAGGCTTAGGAAGAGGCTTTGTTAGGATGTCTGCACACATTTTTGAAGTCTCCTCATATTTGATGCATATGGCTTTAGAATCCAAAGCATCTCTAACATAGTGATATTTAGTGTCAATATGTTTGGTCCTATTATGGTGGAATAATAAACAAAGTTTTTATGGTTCCGCCTAGTCAATACTTGTTTTATTAGAGATTTTATCGTGACATAATCACTTGTCTTTACGTATGTTGGGACATGGGACTATTATGGTGGACTGGATTTTTTGCCAGTTTTTGAGCTGATTGACTATCACTCAATAATATGATGGGTGACTTGAGATCTATAAAGTTAGACAAAACACGTTTCAACCAAACAGCTTCTCTTACACCTTCACTCAGTGCAACATATTCTGCTACAGTAGATGATAAGGAAATGCATTTTTGCTTTTGAGCCCCCCATGATACAGCACCACCTGCCATTTTGAACAAAAAACCACTGTATGATTTTCGGTCATTGCTATCATTAGCCCAGTCAGCATCAACAAATCCCATGAAATGACCTCCATTCCTGACATACTTAAGTGACAAGTCTTTTGTGCAATTTAAATAACGCAGCACTCGCTTTGCAGCAGACCAGTGAGATTCATTGTAACAATGATTAAATTGACTGAGATATGATATCACATAGCTTATATCTGGACGCGTGCTAACACTTAAATACATGAGCGAACCTATGAGTTCTCTATAAGGAAGATCACTAGACAAGAGTTTAGTGCTTTTCAGTCGGTCAACATGAATGTACCCAAAAGAGATGGGTTATGCCCTAATCCTGAAATAAATTACACGAGATATAATTTATTTCAGGATTAGGGCATAACCCATCTCTTTTGGGTACATTCGTGTTGACCGACTGAAAAGCACTAAACTCTTGTTTACTTAGGCAACACTGAAATATGGCTTCAAACACCACAATGAAGATCACTAGTTTCTGTATCAGAAACCCCAAGATTTGGTTTGGTTTCCAAGGGAGTACCAATGGGACGTGCATCGTGCATACCATATTTCTTTGCAATCTCACTGATGTACTGCTCTTGGCTAAGATACATTGTACCATTCTTCTTATCTTGCCTTACTTTAATACCTAAAATATAAGAAATTGGCCCAAGATCTCGTACCTTAAATTCTTTATCAATACAGGTCTTCAATGACTTGATCTGACTCATCATTATAAGCCACAATGAAATCATCCACATATAATGCAATAATTACCATACCTTGGGCTTGTTTCTTAAAGTACACACAGGGTTCATCAGCACAATTTTTGTAACCCAATTTGACAAGAACAGAGTGAGCTCGCTCATTCCACAAACGAGAAGATTGTTTTAAGCCATAAATAGATTTTTTTAACTTGCAAACTTTATGCTCTGAACCTCTCTTGACAAAACTTTCTGGCTGATACATGTAGATCTATTCATCTAACTTTCCATTGAGTAAAGCAGATTCAGCATCCCAATGTACCACCTTCAGATCTGTTTGGACAGCCAAGGCAAGCAGCATCCTTAACGTGCTGTGTCCAACAACAGGAGAGAAAGTTTCTGTAAAATCTACTCCGTACCATTGGGTGAAGCCCCTGGCCACAAGTCTGGCTTTATACCTTTGAATGTTACCATTAGAGTCTCTTTTTACTTTGAAAACCCACTTACTACTGACAACATTCTTGCCTTGGGGTTTATCAACTAGATCCCATGTGTCATTTAACTGAAGTATCTCCATTTCTCTTTTCATAGCCTGCTCCCACTTAACCCTATCAGGCATGGACAGTGCCTCCTTAACTGTGCTAGGTTCAGAGTCATCAGTGAGAGTCAAGTATGTCACATAGTCTGACATGTCTACAGGCTTTTGTTGGCGCCTAGGATACCTTTGATTACCTTCGGCATCCCCCTCCATTGGCTCATTGACGATGGTGGCAGAGCCCACAGAATCACTGCAGTCTGAATCTGTTCCACCAGGGACAGTGCCACACCAGCACTGCTAATGGGCGATACGCTTTCAAGTTCCGAAATGCACTCTGCCCCATCCCCTGAGTTGTCGGGTTCTGCCTCCCTGTCAGTGGGAACTGAGATCTGCAACATTGCAGGTTCATTAATCTGCAAAGATGGACCAACATTACCTGGAGACACATCTTCAAAGAACTGTGCATCCCTGGACTTAACAAGATGATGAGTAACAGGATGCATGAATCTATAGGCTTTACTGTCCTCACAATAACCACAGAAAATGTGTTTTTCACTTTTAGGATCCAACTTGTTTCTCCTTTGATCAGGGACATGAACTTGTGCTACACAACCAAAAATTCTTAGATGCTCCATATTGACCTTGTTACCAGTCCAGATCTCCTCTGGAACTTTACCTGGAATTTTTCTGGTTGGGGATCTGTTTACAAGATAGGCTGCTGTATTTATTGCTTCAGCCCACATGCGTTTATCTACTTTAGACTCGCTCATCATGGCTCTACATTTATCAAGCAATGTTCTATTCATGCGTTCAGCTACACCATTCTGCTGTGGAGAATAGCTAGTTGTAGTTTGATGCTGAATACCTTCTGATTTAAGTAGCCTCTCAAAAGCTTTGCTACAAAATTCACCACCATTATCAGTGCGTAGGACCTTATTAGATCTTTCACACTGATTCTCGACCTGTGCCTTGAAATCAATAAAGCGATCCAAAACATCACTTTCCTTAGCAAGGAAATACACAAAAACCTTTCTAGAATGATCATCAATGAAGGTCAAGAAATAGCGAGCATTGCTCCAAGATGGAACTGGCATAGGCCCACATAAGTCTGAATGAATAAGATCTAGCTTATTTTTACATACAGTTTTACTCTTACTTGACTTAAATGGTTGCCTAGCTTGTTTACCTACAGCACATGAAAAACAGTTTTTAAAACCATTATCTGAGAAATTAATTCCATGAGTGAGACCATCTCTTAACAACTTCATACTGTGGTTGTTAAGATGGCCTAGTCGTTTATGCCATAAATATTCTGAGTCCTCTGTACAAATATTAGCTTGAGCTCTGAGGGCATTGACTTGGTAAACACCCCCCACATTACTCGCAGTCAGTGCTACATTACCTGTAACAACAATTTTTCACTATCATAAACTTCACAAGTATTGTCGGTGAATACCACAACGAAACCCTTTTGAGTAGCAGCAGACACAGATAAAAGATTAGCAGTGAGACCAGGAACATATTCTACATTGGACAAGGTTTGTGAAATACCATTTTCTAATTGAACAGTTACATTACCAGATCCTTGGCCATACAATTTTTGATTGTTTGCTGTACTGATCTCCAGATTAGGACCAGCAGTGAAGTTCACCATCGCAGTCTTGCTTGAACTCATATGCTTAGTAGCACCAGAGTCAACGAACCAGGCCCCTGTAGAGGCCCTTGCACTTAATGCCTGTCCATCGGTCGCCAGCATCATCTTGTCTTTCTTCAACTTCTGTTGAGTTGAGCCCTGCATCTCCTCTTTCCTGCAATCCCGCTTCCAGTGTCCTGGCTTCTTGCATTTCCAGCAGAAAGGCTTCTTCTTAGTCTTGTCTTCTCGTGAAAACAGAACAGAATCCTTGGATGGCTTGGAAGTACTTTTCCCACTCCAAGTAGTATCTTGTAGCAACTTGGTTCGGACTGTGTCTGCAGTAAGGTCTGTTCCGGAACTTTCCAGAGCCATAATCATAGGCTGAAACTCATCTGGTAGACCTTTCAGCATAAGAGCTGCCACAAACTCGTCGTCCAGTGCCTTATTCATAGACGCAAGTTGCTGAGCAAGTCCCATAACCTCACTAACATACTCTTCCATCGTCTTGTAGTGCTTTAATTTAACTTTGCACAATTTCTTCAAGATGACGATCCGCCGATTCACTCCTTTATCAGAGTAGGCCTTTTCAAGAGCTTCCCAGACTTCCTTCGCGGTCTTACAAGGCATGACGATTGGGAAAATTGATTTATCCACCATGAGGTTAAGTCTGGCCCTAGCCCGACTTTCGTCTTTTGCTTTCTTTGCAGATGTTGTAGTATCTCCATCCGGGTAGCCAACTATACAGCTCCACAGATCTTCGAGTCTTAGGACGTTTTCCATCTCGAATCGCCAATCCACGTAATTTAGACTACCTCGCAGCTTATCTATAGCCGGTAACGAGGTGCTGGTTGCAGACATGTTGAATTTCACTACGTAGCCGAATTCACAGTTCATATAACAAGCAGTCTATCATACGCACTTTATATTCGCACGGTGGATTCGTGGCTGGGCCCATAACCTGTAGGATTACGAGGCACACAGGCAATTGAAATGGAACACACGTTTAATGTACTTGACATTTACTACAACAGAACTGAGCGAACAAGGTGATACAACATTCTTTATATACACCAAAACAAAAACAAAAGAGAAACATATCTCTATGGACAAGGTTTATAATTAACAGTGTGACCAACACAAACCATGGCCACATATTTCAACAGTTTCGACCCTCAAGTGGCCATCATCAGATCCTGATCACTGTGTTGAGGTTAAAGTTTACACTAAATCATTAATTAATTTATTTCATTTAAGTTGCTACTACAGTATTGTAGTAGTTTGTCTCGGTTGTATTATTTCAACTGTGAATCCCGTTATTGTCTTGACGGTTTATTTTTATGAATTACGTAATAAAAATGTTTAAAAAAACTGTATATATGCATGTGCACAAATAAAACAATATAGTAGTAGGTCAACAAACAAACATGAAGCTAGCATGGCTTCAAATCAATAAAACTCAGAAATGACTATCCTATTAACAAAAACAGTCTTCCTCCCCCAACTAATCCATGAAGGTGTAGCTACTATTGCTGTAAGCAATAAGCCCTACTCTACTGTAGAATTGAATAGATTAGATTAGATTTTTATTTATACATTTGATCAATTACATGTATGCAATACGTTTTTGATATAGGACATGTCAGAAATTACACCTACCTAGGTATACCATAAAAGAACTTACAGGTAGACTATATATTATTAATACAATAACTATTTATAATTTATTATGATAATAGATCTTAACAGATACAATCTTATTGGAAAACTATTTACACCTTACTCTATTATCACAATATGAAAACTTAATTCTATAAATACAACAACTTACAGCTAGGTATTACAATTAAAATAGAAAAGTAAAATATAATTATAGATTTCATCGCTCCTATACGCTAAGATATTCAACTACAGAGTAAAAACAATGGCACTGCAGATAATCTTTCAACATTCTTTCAAAGTTTTTTTTGGGGGGGGCAAATTTTATATACTGGGGTAGTTTGGTTGGTTCTTAAGTTTAGGGGCTGTGACAACGCGGTCATGTAGCCTGTGTACTTTGGGTGTGTGTAGAATCTGTCTGATAACCGGTGTTAATTGTGATGACTGTATTAGTGTGTGTTATCTGTTTTTAATTCAAGTACGGACTGCAGACTTATGAATTTTTCAAATAGTTCCTACGTTTGCCGCCAAACGCCACCGTCAACGACTACTAGTTCAGAACCTAGCTATCAGATGCCACCGCAGTTGGCTCTTGGCAACGAACGTAGGAACCTAAGAGCGTTGTTTACATTCTTAGGCTATACAATTTAGCTTCACACAGGTGTAATTACTGGAAGGTTCTTTAACATGCCATAAATCTATGACATGGGACCGCCGGCTTTACTTCCCCTCCGAAGGAAGGCATACTGAGGGATTTTTAACGCTCTTAAAAAATCCGATGACTTGGGCCGGATTTGAACCTGCGATCTTGGGCATAGAAGCTCAGCATGCTACCGACTATGCCACCGAAGCACTATTTAACTCCTGTGTGAAAAGTTCCTTTTTGATATATGCTTGTGTGTGTGTGTGTGTGTGTGTGTGAAGTATGAATGTTTTGATTTTGTCTTGTGTTATGCCTATGAACATCATTGTTTGTTTTAAGAAAAACGTCTTTATTCATTAAATTCTTAAAAAAACATAATGTAAACTAATACTGTATGTGGAAATGACCAACAAGTACTCTATAACTACAACATACGAAATAGTGTTAGTCTATTATTAATGTGTTGGAAGATCTGGTGTGGAAATTTATCTGAAATTGTGGAATATCTACAGGTTAGTTAATCTGAAAACTTTTGAAGGGATTACATCGAAAAGTGGTTGTCTGCAAAGCCTGTATGAATTCCAGTATTGCCAATGTTTTGCCCCAGTGTACCAAGGGGCTCGTCAGTTGGTATGGTCCGTCCCACCAAGATGCTGGCTAGTACATACTGGGAAGCCACTGCAAATCTTCTCATGATGGTTCAAGAAGTGCCAATGTACTATGAGAACTAAGCTCTCTTTATTAAAAAATTAACCCACCATGGTTATCCATATTGGAATAACTGTTCCCCGAAGGGGCGAAACACATTACTGAAGTGAGCTATTTGTCATTTGATGATGTGTTGAAAACACATGACGTGAAATACGAGGGTAATTCCAAAAGTAAGGTCCGATGCGCCGTAAATATTTGAAAGTGGCGCCAAGGGCAAAGCACGCATGCGCGCCGACTCCTGGCATGCCTTGCGCGGCAAAAGCCGCCAGTAGCGTTGTTACTGTTGCTGTGTGCTGTTGATAGTGTCAGTTCACAATGTTTAAGACAATTAATCAGCCCGCCGATTGTGAAGTAAGGGCAGTGATACGGTTTCTGTCTGCAAGAAACATTTCTGCGGCAGAAATTCATCAGCAGATTACAAAGTGTACGGTCCTAACATAATGAGTGACAGTAAAGTGTGCAAGTGGGTGCGAGCCTTTAATGAAGGACGGGAAAATGTGCACGATGAACCCCGCTCTGGCAGACCATCAGTGATTTCAGACGAGTTGGTTCATGCGGTTGACGACAAAATTCGTGAAGATCGACGATTCACTATTTCAGGGACAACGATCAATAAAGCCGCCTACTGCGCTACCCTGACTAAACTTCGACGTGCAATCCAGAATAAGCGACGTGATCTTTTGTCGTCTGGAGTGTTGTTGTTGCATGACAATGCCAGACCCCATACTGCGAATGACACGCAAACTCTAATCCAGAAATTTGGATGGGAACAGATGGACCACCCACCGTACAGTCCGGACTTGGTGCCAAATGATTTCCACCTGTTCCGCTACCTAAAGGAGTGTCTTGGCGGCAAGCGCTTCGACACAGATGATGAAGTGAAAGAAGCTGTTAAAGACTGGTTAGTTTCGCATGCGGCCGAGTTCTACGACTTAGGCATTCAAAAGCTTGTGGAACGATGTGACAAATGTGTAAATAAGTATGGAAATTATGTAGAAAAATAGAGAAAGATGTAAGGAATTTCAATAAAACAATTGTTTTGGAAACAATTTTGATTTTGGATGTTTTTTTTAACCGGACCTTAGTTTTGGAATAGCCCTCGTACTTAGGACAAAGTAGTGAATTTGGACCAAAATGTGTGGTTTTAGCATAATGATGTACTCTATAATGTCCTATCACATGACCAACATCCCAGGAAGTGACAATAGTTGGTGCTAGTTGTTCTTCCAAAAATAGACCTCACTACTGCAATAAAACATGATCTACAAAATATGGTTCTTGAAAAGAAACACTGTAACTGTGTTATCTTTATTAAATTATTTATTTTTTCCAGGTTATCTCTGGACTCAGTGACAGGAGTAATAACCATCAAGTCAACAGGGCCAGGCTTGGATCGGGAACTTGTGACTCGTCATTATTTGACTGTGGAGGCCAGGGATGATCTGGGCCAAGGCAACAGGTATGCATGTGGCATTAATTAACAACTTCCTTTCTATATAACGAAAATTCTCCGTCATATTATAATAAAATAGCAACATAAGGAGTAAGGACAGGTCTCGTACAAAGGCTCGACCGCATTTTAAAGGTGAAGTTCTACATCTTCCCTTTCCCCTCCCTCAGGCCTTGCAACATTTGGAACATGGGATGATGACCACAAGGTGCCAGCTGGGTCTCTCATTGCTTTCATTTACTTTATTTATTAGATACTGTTACAGTTCGGCAAAACATGGTGGTAACAATATATGTACAAATATCTCAATTGCTCTCCTAAATGTCTCTGTGTTCCCTGAATAAATATTCATTTTCTTCTGGAAAACTTTTGAACCCTAGGGGGAAGATTCTAAAACTTCTTCTGGCAACTCATTCCATGTTTCAATACCCATGTTGATAAAAGACTATCTATGTCAACTCCTTAACAATCCCGTTTCCAATGGGGTCGGGGATGAGATGCGATGAAATTCCACGTGACTGATGGTTTTTATGGTCGGATGCTCTTCCTGATGCCAACCTCACGAGAGGAGTTAACGAGAGATGAAATGAATGAAGATGAATGAAAGTTCAATTTCAAGTAGTTCGAACTTTGACTACCAGGTGCCACTGTCACCCAGTGGCGAACGTTGGAACTTGATATAGCGTTTCTCACCAAATAACCTACAAATTCAGCTACACACTACCAATTGTAGTGATTCCTTTTCATGCCACAAATCTATGACATGGCTTTACTTCCCCTCCAAAAGAAGACATACTTAAGGTTTTCAATGCTCTTAACAATCCGACAACTTCGTGCATCTTATAACGTTGGTCAACTAGTATCAACAAGTACATACATACTGTATCCATTTTTCAACACAAGTTATATTTTCTTCTCACTCTTCTCATTCTTACTCTAAAAACGATAAAGCAAATCTCTTCTAAAATATTAAAAAGACTTTTTCATTTGTGACCAAATCGATTAGATTTAAAATTCTTAAAATGATTTGTAGCTTGAGATAAAATCTATACTGGAAATATTTCCATTGTCAATTGCTCAGTTATCTTTTTCTTTATTCCCAATTTGCTCTTGCATGTAACCCTTGAAACCTTTTAATTGGGTCCCATTTGACCGTAATAGCCAATATTATTGTCTCCGAAGTGCTTGTGATGAAAATGGATATTTTCTTGTTTTTTATGTTGTGACTGATTAATTTGTCATGAAGGGGCTCTTTCCATGAAAATCATCCGCCACATAAGAAATCATCTCGTTTCTCCCTAAGGCCCATAGAAATGAGAATAATAAGGGGCATATACACATATTTTTACCCTTGTATGTTAACATAATATGCATTATGGTAGCTGATACATATTATTGTTATTGTTACAGGAATACTGTGCAGCTCGTTGTGAACATAGAAGATGTCAACGACAACCCACCTCTCTTTCTGAGGAACAAATATGATGCAAGACTGCTGGAGAATCAATTAGACTTTGAAACACCTTTGCTTATTGAAGCTCATGATGATGATCTAAATGGTAAGCTCTCAATAGATGTGCAATATTTGAATGAAATGTATATTTCAGATTATAACTAATAGTTATAAGATAAGAATTAGGCTACTGCCAGATCTCACTTGTACTTATTCATCATGAAGGCCCGGAAGTTCATGCACTAATTATTGGTCAAATATGCAACACGTTTCAAAAAATATGCACTGTGAAATAACTACGGCATTTACGACCAATCCGTATTCTTTAGCGTTTCTATTTTGAATATCAAGAAATATGAACAGACGGACATATAACTACACCTTTTCCAAAATATTTCAACTAAGAAACGGTTCTAACCAGTAGTTATGGAACTTGAAGCGGTGTTGACCATCAATAATTACTTTATTATGTTAATTTTTAAGTATAAGTGATATACAATTTTAATAGTCATTGAATTTTTAGCCTACTTTTCACATTTTGCAAAAATGAGGAAAAAGTAGACTTATGAGATCGATCCGGGAAAATGTGTGTCTGTCTGGCTGTGTGTGTGTCCCCCCCAATCAACTCCTAAACGGCTGCAGAAATCGAAACCAAATTTAGTACGAGTAAAGATGTATACCGGAATATCTCGCATCCATATTTGAAAATGATGTCAGTGCTACCAACTGCTGAAAAATCGCACTAGAAATTTGAGCTCCATGTTGGATATCTTGGAAGGTATGCATGGGAGCTATTCCAAAATTGGCACACATGTAGATAACACTATTTCAGTTTAATTTCCAGGAGGCCATACATGAAAGTGTTGCCAAAATAATTTTAAGCCTTCTGATAGGTCTAATTTTAAATGCCTATATCATCTACACTATCAATTGGATTTCAACTAAATTTTGTATGTAATATGTGTACATAAATAGATATGACTGAGCATATTCTTAAGAGCCGTCAGTGCTGCCAACTGTTAATAATGGTTCTCTCTATTCTTTTATCCAAAAACACTGAAGAAAATGGAAATTGCAACACCCGGAAGGAGTGGTGCTACATTGCTGCAATTGAACATGCAGGACGAGTGTTCGGTTGTGATTCGATGATTACACTTTCAGGTCCCTCTGACCGCGAGTTTGAACAACAATCAATACAGGATGTGCCCACCACGAGCTGCAATACATTGATGAATTCGGCGTGGCATGGAGTCAATAAGGCCCTGGATCGCCAGTTGGCCAGTTGTCAACCCATCATGTCCCACACATGCTCAATAGGACTGAGGTCCGGGGATCTGGCGGGCCATTCTAAGGTTGTGATGTCGTGGAGAGCTTCTCTGGAGATGCGTGCAGTGTGAACCTTGGCAATGTCCTGCTGAAACATCCCATTAGCAATGTTCGCCATCATAGGGACAACCACTGGATTGAGTACCCTATCAACGAACTGTCGAGCAGTCATAGTGCCCTCAACAAGCACTAATTGTGATTTCACATTAAAGCCAATAGCTCCCCAGACCATAATGCTTGGTGTTGGCCCTGTGTGCCTCTCGATAATAAGGTCTGGGCGGCCCCTCTCCCCGGTACGTCGACGCACACGATTCCGGCGATCACTACGGGCAAGACAGAAGTGCGATTCATCACTAAAGACGACCCTATGCCATTCGTCGAACCACGTCGATCGTTGTCGACACCAGGCCAGCATTACACGTCGCTGTTGTGGGGTCAATGGAACACCTTCTGCAGGGACACAGAATCGTAAGCCAGCTGCACGTAGGCGATTACCAACTGTTTGTTGTGTAACGTGGGGTGCCACAGCTGCTCGAATTTGTGCTGCTGTTGCATGGGGTTCCATCCGGGCCATCCGAATGATGCGGCGATCCTCTCTCACAGTTGTCTGTCGCGCTGGGCCTGTGCCAGGTCTAAGAGTGTGGGTACTTTCATTTGACCGCTGCTGCCATACACGTTGTACCGTAGATGCCTGTCGGCCAACACGTGCAGCGACAGTCCTCAGCGATAATCCAGCCTCACACAGCCCAATTATCCGAGCCCTCTCAAACGGCGACAGTTGTTGATAGCGTGCTCTTCTCTGTCGTCGAGGCATGTTTGACAGGGAACACTTCACTGCACAGACTGCAAGTCAACTACGCTACACCAGAGTCCGTATTCTGGAGTTGATTCCTCCACGTTCAATCACGTGGGGAGGCCTGTAGCAACAATCCAATGGGTCTGAAACTTTGATCGTTTACATCCCTACATGGCATCGTTCCATATCTTGAAAATCAACACAAACGACCAATACCTTCATGGTGTTGCAATTTTCATTTTCTTCAGTGTACCAAGATATCAGAAAGTATGCAAGCCGACAGCTTTAAACTATGCACACGTGCAGTATAGTACCTGACATTTTAGATTAATTTTGGAGTAACTTATATACTTCAGTTCTACCAATATGATTCTAAGCCTGCTGGTATGGTCAATTTTTAAATACATGTAACTTCTATACTATCAGTTGGATTTCAACCAAATTTCGTATGTGCTATGTGTAACATAACAGATATGACTATAAGTATTCTTAAGAGCAATCAGGGCTGCCAACTGTTAATACATGCTGTCTATATTGTTTTAACCTTATATCAATATATCAGGAAGTATGCAAGCCAACAGCCCTATACTTTGCACATGTATAGCACCTGACATTCTAGATTAATTTGGAATAATTAATATAAGTCAGTGCTGCCAATATGATTCTATGCCTGCTGATAGGTCCAATTTTAAAATACATGTAACTTCTATACTAAGCCTCCGTGGCTTAGGCGGCAGCGCGCCGGCCTCTCACCGCTGGGTCCGTGGTTCAAATCCCGGTCACTCCATGTGAGATCTGTGCTGGACAAAATGGAGGCAGTCAGGTTTTTCTCCAGGTACTCCGGTTTTCCCTGTCAAAATTTCATTCCAGCAACACTCTCCACTATCATTTCATTTCATCTGTCATTCATTTAATCATTGCCCCAGAGGAGTGCGTCAGGCCTCGGCAGCCGGCACAGTTCATATCCTCGCCGCTCGATGGGGGCTTCATTCATTCCATTCCTGACCCGGTCGGAGACTGGAACAGGCTGTGGATTTTCATTTTCATCTATACTAACAAATGGATTTCGTCCAAAATTGGCACAACAAGATATCATAATATTTCAGATTAGGATATTTCTGACCAGCACACGCATGACATTGTTGCCAACATGCTTTTACGCGTGCTGATAGATCCAATGTCTAACTGCATGTAACGTCCATTGGACTTCAACCAATTTTTTTATTCTGTACCTTAGGAGATGGAACTAAGAATATATTCAGTCACCAGGGCTGCCAAATGTAATGCTCTATTAGGCTACAATATACCAGGTATATTTCGAACTAATTAGACATTTCGATATTACCAACTTAATTTCGTCATTATTCTAGATAGGTTCATATACTGTAGATTAATCATTGGCATGAAACTTAATTTTAAGAAAAGTAGTCTCTTTTGTTCGTCACAGAACTTGTTAAAAATGAAAATAATTGATATTACTTTAACTTGCAAAAAGGACTAAACATACGGTACTAGGTATTAAAATAATTTCAGTATTATTCTGTGATAGACTCTCAGATTCTGAATATTGGACTTTAAGAATATGAAGTAGCAAAAATTGTTTCAAACAATAGGAAATTAGAATATACACCCTTCTCAAGCAGAGATATGGAATAAAACAGGTAAGGGAGAAAAATATGATTTATTGTGCCAAACTAACCAAAATATGTGTAAATATGCTAAATTATTATTTTCCATCAATTTCCGGGCCTTATTCATCACGTACAAGGTCCCACCACCACCACCACGGTATTCAAGGTATTTCGTTCAGACTTGCATTTTCGTGATCATATTGATGATAAATGGTAGATTACAGGTATTAGGCTTTGACTGTGTTGTGCCAGACTAAGACTTGATGGAGAAAGGATTGAATGTGTGGAAAGCTTTAGTTATCTTGGAAGTGTCATCTTGAATCGTGGGAGTTCTAAACTAGAAGTTCAAAATAGAGTGTGAAAAGGTTCTACTTCCTTTCACCAAAGGCAGAACATAGTTTCGGATAAAGCATTTCCTATAAGAGCCAAACAGACAATGTTCAAATCACACCTTCTGCCAAGTATGACTTAAAGAGCTGTGTCTTATTGAGGAGAGACAAGCATGTGAAATTTAATTTATAAGTCTGCTATGCAAAAGACGAAAATGGACAGAATGAGAAATGACTGCATTAGGAGGGATATGCAGGTGACCTTAACAATGGAAGAAAGAATGCACATTACAAGGCTGAAATGGTTTGGCCATGTCCAAAGGATGCCAAGAGCATGAATTTCCAAACAGTACTAGGAAAGAATAGTACCGTATTTGGAAGAAGACCCATTGGATGTCCAGGTGAAGATGGTTAGATCAAATCAATGAAGATCGTCTACGAAAAGGAGTGGCATTACAAGATATACAAAGAGAAGTTTACAACGATAGAATTGAATGGAGGCATTTTGTCCATTAAATACCTACCTGGGCTGGTCGATGATGATGATGATGATGATGATGATAGTAAACTTGCATAATTTCAATGATTATGATGATGATGGTAATGGTAATAAACTTGCATAATTTTGCAGTAAATTTGTTTCAACAAGCAAAGACAAAAGTTCTTGCAACTGAAATTCCTCGTCAGATAGCCCCATCAAACAGCAACATTAGACGGTAATAGCAGAGATGCTACCATCTGTTGTAAGATCGTTGAACTGCTTGAAATTACTATGTATTCCCATCTTTGTACCAAGAATGCAATATGTTGTTGCGAAATTAGGGATAGTGCGAAATAAGGAAAATCTCCCTTATGGTTCAAGATTTTTAGATGGAAGTTAGAAAATTAAATGAAGACTCCACGGGAAAAACAGGATAAGTCACATTCTGTAAAATTTTCAGGAGAGTGAATTTAAACTTTCAACGCTAAGAAGAAATAGCTGACTTAAAACACCTCAATTGAGGGTAAGGAATATAGATTATTTTGCGAAATTTATTTCTTATAAAGGAAGTACGTGTAATACAAATAAAAACTAAAGTTAAATTTATGAAAAAAGTGAGAGGATATGGGACGTTCTTTCAGTTTCCACTAAAATTAAAACCTCTATATCTCGGTGACCTTCCGCTTTATTTGAAATTAATTTCAACTGAACTGTAGTACGATGGCTGGCCACCAGAATGTGCCATAAACTCATTTCCGAAAAAAATGGACTTACCCCGTTCTTTCGGTGGGGTGTTCAAATGTCCAACCCATCTGGGACATGAACCCACAACCTCCTGCTTGAGTCAAACAATTCCATTCTCTAAGTTCTATCTAAATACCTTCAACTTTCTTTCTTTCTTTCTTTCTTTCTTTCTTTCCTTCTTTCCTTTTCTTTTCTTTTGAAGGGCAGAGACTACCTGTAGGTGTGGTAGTGTTTTGTAGAGCCATTTGTCTTGTTAATTTGGATCTGATGATGGTCGCTTAATGAGCGAAACATATCATCCCTTAGTTTTCTCCTTTTTCGATAGTCCATAATAACAATACAGTTGAACCTGACTTATACGTATATCAAGGGGAAGGAAAAAAAAAACTACTTGTAACTCAGAATTACTTAGAAATCAGACTTGCACAACACATGACAAATTTTCTGAAAAACCAATGGAATAGACCTATATGTGTAAATCCTAGCGAACAATACATGCATTAAAACAAAAACTTAGTACTGTGTAATTTTGAACTTGGTCCAGCTTTTAAGAAATCAGATAGTTTGGCTAGTTTCACTTTTCTTGCATTAAGTGATAAACCTCCTTTTGCAAACATAGTAATGAATTCAAAGCATTTTCATTACAACTTTTCGCACTGATGTAACGCCTACACACATAGATTGCACTTCACTTAGTTCAGGTGTTTCAAGATTCAAGTCATCATCTCCCTCTCCATCACTGTCACTATCGCTTGTAGCTGGTCCGTCACCACCGTTGTTGGCATACATCAACAATAATCTCTTCATCCCGTTGTACCCCACATATAGCCAGATTATCATCGAAATGAACAAAAGTATCGAAATCTGCACCCTCTGGTAGTGATAGCTCATTGTCAGACATAATTTCGTCCCCATAATCATCATTAGAGGCAGCCTCTTCCAGTAAGACATCAGCTTTGCAGAAACAGTTGCTGATTGTGGAGGATGACACCTGCTTCAAGGCAGCCGAAATAAAGTCCATGGCTTGTAGTAAATTAATGGAGAGAGTTTCATTTTCTGCATCACCCAGTGTTATTAAATGTTGAACCAGCATTCTTTTATAATGCACTTTGATATTTGCAATGATGCCCAAATCAAGTGGTTGTAGAGCACTGGTACAGTTAGGAGGGAAAAGTTCCTCTCTGACATTCTCCAGAACGATTTGAGGTTGATGTGCTGTACATCTATCTATAAGAAGAAGGATCTTCTTCTGTTTCTTTTTCATTTTAATGTCCAGTTTTTTCAACCACTGATCCATTAGAAGCATAGTCATCCACGAATTTCTGTTGGATTCATATTCCGTAGGTTTTGTTTTCGCACCCTTAAAACACCTCGAATTCTTCGATTTTTCTATCACAAGTGGAGGAAGTTTGTCCGATCCATCTCCATTGGTGGCAAGAAGTACTGTTATGCGAATTTTACTTTTCTTCCCTCCATGGCAGAAGTCACCTTTTTCAGCTAATGTTTTATTAGGAAGGAGACTGTAGAATAAGCCGGTCTCATCATAGGCTGGTAATCGCTTATGATACCCGGCAGAACATGTTCTTTCCAGTGTTGCACCATGACGTCGTCCACAGCTTTTGAGTCACCACAAATTGTTCTCCCTGTGATTGCATGACGATCTTTAAATCCTTGCAACCATCCTGACGAAGCCTTGAAATCAGCAGTGATACGGTACTCATCATTTTAGCTGAATCTATCGCCTTTGCCTTCAGCATGTCGCCACTAATTGGTAGAGCTGCAGCCCGCTTTTGCTGGAACCATGTGAAAAGTGCTTTCTCCAAATCTACGTACCTCCCTTCTTGCTGACGGCTGTGCTTTGCTGATTTCGAACCCAGTTTTAAAACTCATCCAAAATAGCATTGTTTTTTTTTACTGACGACTGTACATAGCGTGGTATAAGCAATCCCTAAGTCTGAAGCAATTTCAGTTTTTGTTTTGTGCGGATTAGCATCCACTTCTCGTATGAATTTTACTTTCTCATGTAGTGTATAACGTTTCCTTTTTGTATTCTCCATGGCTATAACCGAAAGCAACTGAATGACAAAACTACTGTTCAACAGTAAACACCTGATACCGGCACCAAGGACATTTTACTTGTCCATTGTTCCCACGAAAGAAATTCTCATATCAATCAAAACACAGAGTTTGGCAGAGTGACATTGTTGACTCTTATTTACTGGGGACGTAACAAAGGCCAATCGAGCAAGTTCCCTTCGCTCTCTATCTCGCTCCTCCTCTAGCTGCGTCGGTCGTTATTGACCTTCACAATGCCGCTAAAGATTAAGTTACCAGCCGAGTCAGCGGTTTCATCGCGGAAACAAAAGAAAATAAATTTGTTTGAATATGAGAATTGTTTTCGTGTGAACAATCTAGAGCATGTCCCACATGAGACAGAATCTACATACGTGTTCTGTTTCAGCACCGAAACCCGACCGCTCTACGCCGACAAGTGGAAACTACATAAATACAGTACTGTAGTTTCTTTTATAACAACACGTGCTCATTAAATTACAATCAGGCTATGCAAAACCCTGATGTATTTCACTGACACAGCGAATTACATATAAATGGATTACGTATAAATAAGGTTAAATTAACACTCTTTTAAATTACATTTTGCTGGGACCTAAAAGAAATTACGTACAAATACGAAATACGTAGAACAGAGTTATGTATAAAGAAGGTTCAACTGTATATATATCTTAATCACATGTAATTTATTTTAGGTTTATTCACATATTCCAGTAATTGGAATTATTTTGTGTTGACCAACTGAAAATTACAATAACAATAGCTGTGAGCTTCCAGTTGTCACTGTATTTCTTCATCCAAATGTATTCCTTCTGTACAAATGTTTTACTCCTAAGCCAGTTGCACCTTGTGATTAGAAATAGAGGAACGTGCTTCAGTTTTTAATATACAACCTTGTTAGTTATTCTGCTGCAGTAGCAGTTGTAGTCTGCCTATTGCATTAATATGGAAAAGAAAAAAAAATCTGACTTGTCAGTGATGCCTTAAATATAAAAAACATGATATATATATTTTCCAGAGAAGAAATACAGGGAAGTGTTTCATGAAGAATTTTATTAAAAAGAATCCATAAAGAATACAAATGATTTCCTTACTAGTGTTTAGACAGCCTGCAAACTTTAACAAACCCATTTTAAGAAATTAATCGCCTGTTGTTGAAAGGCATCAAGTCCAATTTTTAAAGTTTTGAGATAAACACCAAAAACTGTTTTTTCGCTCTTATACTGAAATATGAGACGTAGATTTTTGTATGTGGAAAGTGCACTCAAACGCCGATATAGATACACCTAAATAGTATTGTTCTGTATGATACTAAGAATTTTATTGACAAAATACGTAACTGGACTTGGTCCATTTCAACGTGGAATGAGCAGAACCTTTGAGCGAGGAATATCATTCATATTCTTAGTTTATTTTTTAAATTTCTAAATGACCTTATATATCCGGAAGCCTAAAAAAAAGGTAACATGAATGTAATAACTGTTATTTTCTTCGTGTTAAAACGGGCTAACTGCTGGACTAAGTTCCTTTCAACACGAAATGACTAACTTGACGGCTATGGTAATAGCACAAGCCCTGCCAATACATGGTTCCATTCAACACCAAAACATGCATCTTGCTTCTTAGAATGCAAAATCGCGGTAAAAAGGATGTGTCATAAATGCGGACTTAGTGCCTTTCAACAACGAGCGATTCAAAGTTAAAACTTCTGCACAATAAACTATAAGCCATCCAGTATTATTTCACACCAAGGTGGTGATTGCTGTTGTAATGGGATAAACATAGGGGTTATCTGTCCCGTCTGTACCTTACTGCCATATTTTAGAAGTCATTAAGTAGAGACATTTTAACTCCTTGGAAAAGCAAATGATAGAAGGGAAGAGGTCTAAGGGCAGACTGCCAATCAGATGAGTTTGTCAGTTGCATACATGGGTAAGGAAATCACTTCATGAAGCAATTCACTTGGCAACTTCAAAAATCCCAGTTAGACATGCTATTGAGATTTATCTAACCAGGGAACCTTTAAGAGAGCAGAAGGAAAGGTCTATGAATTGAAGCCGATTCTTCTTTGAATTTCTTGTTAAATTGACTAAATCCATCTTTAGTACAAATTATTTTGGAACTGATAAAACAGTACCTAGGAAACTGGAATTGTAAATGGATGATGATGATGAAACTGATAATCTATTTAGTTGCACATTATTAAAATAACGATGAACATTCTTTTCTTCAGGTACAGTGAACAGTCAGATTAGGTACAGCATTGCATCAGGTGATCCATTTCAAAACTTCACTGTGGATCCTGTTCTGGGTTTGCTGTTGCCTCAAAAATACATTGATTTTGAACAGATGATCCCAAATGGTGGGACAGCCAAGTCCAATGTGCTTGCCATCAACCTGGTTGTTCGAGCTCAAGACATGGGTGAGCCTAGTTTGGCAATGGATGTACCTGTCATCATTTATGTGCAAGACGTCAATGACCATGCTCCACAGTTTGAACATACTTACTACTCCAGGTCAATCCAAGAAGATATGTTAGGAGGAAGTTCCATCCTACAGGTATTTCTGATTAAGTCACATTATAAACCATGACTGCAGACAAAGATTTAATCATTAGATTGTCTAGGTAGAATCCTTGAGCATGTAAATTGGGGATGTCAAAATTATGATTAGTGTTGCGTAAGCAGGATTTAGGTGGTAAGCCACCATAAAAACAAAATAATAACCTTAATTTGTCAAAATCCTATGATTGATATAATTTATGGGAAAGATAAGTATTTTACATCATAATCCTTCACTTTTTAAAACTAAATTTCCTTATATGCATACACAGTGAGCCCTTTCTAAACAATAGACTTTATTTTATTATGGTGTATTCAGTGCCGACAGAGATCGCTAATGTGCAACGCCACGCCCTGGCGCCAAGCTATCTGCGAACTCGGTAGACGAGGGTTTGAGCCCCACTGTCGGCCGTCCTTGAAATGGTTTTCCGTGGTTTACCACTTTCAACTCCAGGCAATTGCTGGGACGGAACCTTACGACAGGCCACGCCCGCTTCCTTCCACATCCTTGCCTAGTTACATTCATCTTCATTCATTTCATCTTTCATTAGCTCCTATCATGGGGTTGGCGTCAGGAAGGGCATCTGGCCGTAAACACCACCCGCCATATCACTTTCATAGCATTTCATCCCCAACCCCGTTGAAAACGGGAATAATAAGGGGTTGAAATACATTATAGTGTATTCAGTAGTCTGGAAGCTTCCTTGATGGGTCAGTGGTAAGGTGTGTTTCATGTTCCCAGGATTCCAAGTCTGATTCCCGGGCAAGGAGGTCGGAGTTTTGAAGGTCAGGAAAAATCCATGACACTCTCCATCGCATGATGTCGGCTCATGGAAGATCTCTAATATCATATTTGGTGATCACAAGACAAAGTTAATTAGAACTCAACCACAGGTCACTTAATATGCTTCCAGTTTCTCTGTCTATTGTCCGACTCGCATGGTGGCTAGCATTCTTGGCTGTCACCACAGAGGCCCGGGTTCAATTCCCGGCTCTGCCAAGAAATTTAATCTGGTCTGAGGGCTGGAACGGGTACACTCAACCACGTGAGGTAAAACTGAGAAAAGGCGAGTTCGATTCCTACCTCAGCCATCCTGGAAATGGTTTACCGTGGTTTCCTTCTGCTACTCTAGGCAAATGCTGGGATGGTACTTAACTTAAGGCCATGGCTGCTTACTAACCAAATCCTACCTCAATTACAAAATACACAAACTATTACAGACAATGCAGTAACACAGGTTATCTGACAAATTCTACCCACACCCAAGTACATGGGGCTACATGACTACGATGTTGCAAAGCCCCTAAAAAGAATCAACAACAAGAACACTATTATTAGTAGTCTGTCACGTAGCTGACATGGATCATTGGTTTGCTACATGGCCAAGATGTAGGATTTCAATATTATATGGTTTATTTCATTTTCTTCAGGCCTGGATGTTTATTAATGTCTTCATTAGTGAGTTGCATCATGGGTAGGAAGCCTATAATCCTCATCATGGTGTGCAGGTCACCCATGAAGGAACTGTACTAGATCTTTCTAGAAGTCGCACATTGAAATAAGAGCTGATGAGAGGAATAATGGTATAGAGTTAATTTTATTCTAGTCTGGGGGCTGAAATGGGGTACACTCAGCCTCGTGAGGCAAGACTAAGAAGAGGCTGGTTTGATTCCTACCTCAGCCATCCTGGAAGTCGAGCTCTTATCATACAGCACCATTGTGCAACCAGTAATGGAATACGCCAGTCCTGCCTGGGGTTACGCTGCCCCCTCCACTATAAATAAACTGCAAGTTATTCAGAACCGAGGACTACGAGGAGCAGAGTGGTACATACATAACAAAATCATGCTTATGTCACTACTGTATATTGTATTTTGTTTTTAACAAGGTTAATTAGAATGCATGTTCATTTTTTGACAGTTTGTTCAACAGTTTTGTATCATGTGTTGTTGCTAAAAATGACAAACTCAAGCAGCACTTGTTGTTGTGTCTGTTTCTTGCCAGTAGGCCCAAATGAGTTTTTCCTTTACTAGTCACTCGCTTTTCTATTAGATTGAGTTGTGATGACAAATGATAATTGTTTACAT
This sequence comes from Meconema thalassinum, assembly GCA_946902985.2. Taxonomy (NCBI): domain Eukaryota; kingdom Metazoa; phylum Arthropoda; class Insecta; order Orthoptera; family Tettigoniidae; genus Meconema; species Meconema thalassinum. The sequence goes on along the minus strand of OX336391.1, from coordinate 335,215,554 downwards.
TTGAGGCAAGTTTCAGTATTGATGGGTGGAACTCATATTTATTCTTCTAAGATGTTCTTGTGTCACGATGGAACCTACAGTAGATTATTCAAAGATAAAATGGAATGAAAATGAAATCTAGCGTTAAGAGGCATCAGGCCTACACACAACATAACACCACTGCATAGCTATATACAAGTTGCCCGGCCTACAAGCCCAGACAACTTGTACATAGCTATGAAAGCCAGCTGTGAAAGCCTAAGCTGTTATATAACACCACTGAGGCTGAGATGACTACATCATAGCATAAAAGGGATCTGTTTAATTTTATTGTTACGTGCCACCCCCCTAGTGGCACTTTTGTTAACTGGATTACGGTGGGTAGAAGCACAACACAGGTTGTTCCTTTAAATGAAATAATTAACTTTATTGCGGCCAGAACATACACCACTCATCAGCAATTACAGACAATTAGAACCTTACTCCAGTTTCCTCAAGTCTCTTCCTTGAGCGCTCTTGCCCCTTTCACTTGTCAACAAACCACAGAAGTTAAACCATCTTAATGAGTCCGGTGGCCTTGACAGAAACTACCTGCACCTCTTTCTCATGTACACCAACTAAAGTTACTTACGGTAATCCGCTACCCGCTGTTTCGCTGTCCACAAGCTGGGGAAACAATGTCACTGGATTTCGTAACTCGCACGGCACTTCGTCACCACACTTCTGTCGCACTCGCTCAAAAACACACACCCACAGAAAACTCGGTCCCCTCACTGTTGAAGCCGCTTATATAGCAGGCTGGTGACTCAATGAATTCTAGAATCGTCCAGGACACACGGCTTCTCGACATTTCCTTCGCTGGCAGGGTCACGAACATTCTGGACCATCCCTTTGTCCTAGTAGCCCTGTTGCATAAGGCGCACGCAATACAGCCCAGCCCTGGGGCAGTTGTGACTCATGCGGCGAGCGATGACACGAACTCACAGCCGTAACATTATCCTTCGACAACCTGATGCAAGAACATCTAACAAGAATAAATATGAATTACGGTGTACACCTCTTGTCTTAAATTGCGCTTATCCACTTTTTAATACAAATTTTAATTTCATTACTTCATACTACAGGTACATGTTTTGGCATATGTTTGCCTTCTTCAGCCTTGATAAAAATATAAGTAAAAATCACATGTTATTAAAAATAGTGACCAACGCTGCTTAATTTTTATCCACAATTTTTTATAAAATACATTTCTTAATTAGGTTTTCTCAAAAAGCAATGGATGAAACTGTGTAAAACAGTACGATATGTCAACGAACACTCTCTGGAGTAAAATTCTTAAATTGAACAATACAATGGATTAAAATCAGGAAAACAATCCTTCGTCAACTTTTTTGTCTCATGAACCTCTTCAATAACCTCTTGAAAGATCGACTTCAAACGTCTGTAACCGTCCCAAGTTACAAAGAGACTGAACCCGTGTTCTGGGGAGTTACGTATTTTATGAATGCGATGTGTATATTTTTATTTGAGGTCTTTTTATATCTTATAATTATTTATCAGAATGTATATTATGACGTGCTTGATTTACAAGTAATTTGTTTTGCTTTTAAGTATGGTAATTTGAGCAGGATCCAAATCTAGGGAAGTTGGAATATTTTAACATTGGAGCAACATTAAGTTTTGTAACAGGAAAATGTACACGTACGAGGAAATACGAGTTGGTGCTCTAACCCGGGGTAAAACCCGAGCGCCAGTAAGGGTGAGTCAGGGGCGAGACTTGGCATCTATGTACGAGCTAGGACGATGGACTGTGTTCCATATTTGGTGATGTTGAGAATCGGGCCTGGGGATTGGTGGGAGTCCATGGATCTACCCAGGTAAACCGATGTATTGGTGGGGGATGATGACGGTACTTAGATTTTGTGGAAGCTAGTGAGGACACTCAATTTAGGACCGCGGTGCGATGTGGACTCAATTTTGGAACTCCGCGGGAGGAGGTAGACTCATTTTTGGACCACGGTGCGGTCGACTCAGTTTTCAGACAGTGTGTGAGTACAAAGTATTAGTCAGTAGGACTTGTCGTCTTTTGGTTTTGTGTGTTGAGGAAGAGACATTACAGTATAACACTAGTCGTGTTTGATACAATAACCAAGTTGCTGGCTATAAGTTCTTGATTGAATGATGAGCCTAGTCTTAAGTATTATCGCCAAGATTACTTGTTTCGAACAGCACAAATTATTGGAAACTGATATCTGTAAATCTGCATTTCAACTATAGCGGCAATTATTCGTACAGGAATGCTGGTCAAATATGCCAAGCATTATTAAATTCACAAGCGGAGTTAATGCGACGATCCAAAATGGATTCCAAGCATTTGTATGAGACTAGATCCACGACGCAAATTAAATCGTTGGATGCTGGTTACAAAAGTAACGAACATAATATTCATCATCACAGTAGAAACGGCGTGTGAAACAAAATTAATTGTGCTGCGAGTTATAGGACTAATTCTTTTGGGAGCAATTACCCCAGAATTAGTAGAGCTAGGTCACCACTGCTGAAGCCAACATCTGTAAGTACCGGCCAACTTTATTCCTGAGGGTCATCTATATCATGTCATATGTGTATCTGTGTAAATACGATAGGGAGTGCAATTATTCTGTATGAGGAGGATCCTGCGAAATGTGAGTTTTATGTCTGGTATAACAATATATTATCGATTTTACCAGAAGCTGAAGGGTTTTATTTATTAGGTCACTTAGAAGTAGTTAGGTGTGAATGTATATTGCTGTTGGTATTATCGTACAGGTGTTTAACTCCCACGCACCCCGTACATATAGAAGTATTGAGAGGCTGGCATATCACACGTCCAAATGAATCTTGAGCACATTTGACGTGTTTCTGTATCAATATAAATGACCCCATTAGAAAGATTTTTTTTTAAATTATAAAGGAAGACCATTTTGTTTTAATATGTAAATATTATGAAAACTTACCTAATTAAATCTTGAAGCATGGTAATAAAATTGAAATTTGTATTGAAAAGTGGATAAGCTCAATTATTAAAGATTATAAATTCAATATGGGAAAATATGTATCATGACTTAAGTCACTGACTTGATTGAAATCAAAGCAATCATTCAGCCTAGAATTAATTTTCTTGGTAGAGCCAGGTATTGAACCAGGACCTCAGAGGTGACTACTAAGAATGTTAGCCACTTACACCACAAGGTGGTTGAAAACCTGTACTTGTCAAATTACAAATTTGTTTGTGTTTTATAGGTGAAAGCTTGGGATGGAGATGGCTCCTCGCCAAACAACATCGTGGTGTACCGCATACAGGAGGGTGCCGAGGATAAGTTTGTGATAGATGCTGCCACAGGTGTGATAAGAGTTTCCCATGGAGCTAACCTAGATCCTGACCGAACAGATCCCAAGACCAATCGCTATGCACTCACTGTTCTGGCTCTGGACGGTGGAATAGGAGAGGAGCAGTTACAGGCTACAGCTCTAGTCAACATCACCATTCTTGATGTGAACAACAAGGCCCCGGTCTTAATGGACCCAGGAGTTATACAAGTAAAGGAAAACACTCAGGTGAGTTGGTGTTAACCCTTAGCACTCCATTATTTGTGAACAGTATTTCCTCTTCAGCTCCATTTGCTTCTGGCAGGTCATCAGCCCACATGTATGTTTGCAATGTGAATTTAATAGGTTAATGTAATATAATACAATAAAATTAATTACTTCAATGAACTATAACATAATACAACATATCAGGCACAGTGTTCTGTATTTTACACTCAGGATGTACCTGTAGTTAGCAGTAATTAGCAGTAATTGCATAACCTTCAGAACCAGCAACACTTATGAAGTTCAGGTGGTATGGATATTTTTTCTCGAAATGTCATTTTTACACCAATTATGTGTAAATCGAGGGTGCTGATCACGAATATACTATTAGTTTTGCATCCTCACCTAACGCCCTCGATGGACGAGGGTTCGATTCCCCTCCCAGGTACTAAGTCATAAATTCGAATTTGCGGCGAGTAACCCGGAAAGTTACGGTGTTGTGTTCATAAAAGTAGTATCGAGACGTTTCTTACATTGGCTGTGTGAAAAGTCACACCTAACGCTCTTGAGGGTCGAGGGTTCGATTCCCCTCACAGGTACCAAGTCATAACTTGGAATTTGCGATGAATGACCCGGATTGGTACGGTATTGCGTTGATATAAATTGTATGAATACGTTTCTTACATCGGATATGCGAAAAGTCACCCGTATCGCCCTTGAGGGTCGAGAGTTCGATTCCCCTCCCGGGTACTAAGTCATAAATTCGAATTTGCTACGTATAACCCGTATCTGTACGGCATTGCGTCGATATAAATTGTATGAAAACGTTTCTTATTTTGGATATGCGGAAAGTCATCCGTAGCGCCCTTGAATGTCGGAGTTCGGTTCCCCTCCCAAGTACTCAGTGGAATAATCGAATTCGCGATCTCTGGCCCAGATCGGAACGGTATAACGTCAATAATATATGATTATATAAATAATAACCCTTTTATTATGGATCCGCCTAGTCAATACTAATCCGGGTCATTCATCGCAAATTCGAATTTATGACTTCGTACCTTCGAATTTATGACTTCGTACCTGTGAGAGGAATCGAACTCTCAACCCTATTTTTATGAACACAATACCGTAACTTCTCGGGTTATACGCTGCAAATTCGAATTTATGACAGAGTACCTGGGAGGGGAATCGAACCCTCGTCCCTCTAGGGCGTTAAGTGTGCGTGCAAAACTAATAGTATATTCGTGATCAGCACCCTTGATTTACCCATAATTGATGTAAAAAAATCACATTTCGAGAAAAAAAAATCTGTACCACCTAAACTCCATAAGCGACCATTATTCGAGGTACCAGCACTGTCGTTACGAAAAGTTTCATCGTAAACGAACTCTTCGTCACTAAATTCACTAACACCATCTAATTCTGCATGATCTTCCGCACCACTTAATTCAGTATCAGTTCCACTATCGCTAAAAGCAACGTCACTTTCATCCAAATATCCCGCTATTTGCTTCTCGCGATCTTCTAACGTCGCCATGTTGCTATGCAACAGTTCATTTCAAACTTGCATGGCCTTCAAAATACCTCTCCACATGGCTTGTTCCCAAAGAAAAGTATCGCCAGAAGATGGGAGAAGCCCAGTATTGCTGATATTTTGTTGGGTGTACCTCGGCTGCGAAGTTATAGGCAGAACAAATCGATGTCGGGTGTGACCCGACAAAGGATCTATGCGAGATATTTTCGTTGTCGGGGCTCCCCCGCCGCGTGAGTGCTAAGGGTTAAATTTCACTGCTAGCCTTGATCTAGCCAAGTACTAGGCTGGGGATGTTGCCACTCAGATATACAGAACGATCGTGCAGTCAAAATGATTAAAAGTTATTTGAAATTACTGCACATTCCATTAAGTTTGAAATTCTGTATTTTTTAAAGCAGTGTCCATGAAATTTCCTGGTCAGTTCATGAAATCTGGAAGATAGACGTAATCAGTCAATATCTACAGGCAATGTCTTGTCGATTGAACCATTGGTATCTGTCTTCATCTCCTTATTTCATTTCAAATTAGGAACCATAATAAAGATTCTGTGCCAAGGAAGGAATTTTTCCTGAGTCATCCTCGCGGCCTTTCTTCCCTGTGATCTTTCCTTCTTGCAGATTGCTTAGAAAGGTATTATGTCGCAAGATGTGGCCAATGTATCTCTGCATCTTGAGCTTCAGTTCTCTCTTCCCTTGGATTTCATGCAGGTCAATTTTGTCTGTTCTCTATTCAATCCAGGGTCACATATAAGGGGGTGCCCGCGCCCCCTCCCCGTCCCAAAATTTTTGTCACATACCGTAAAATATTAGTTTATGAATTAAAACTAATATACTTATCATGTACTATTGTTACTAAGCAACGGTAGAGCAATGTAAACAGTGTGACAATCAGTTTGCTCTGATCTTATGTGTAACAACATAACCTCTTATTACTCTCCAGTGTCTTCGCCAGGCCCGGACTTAGAGATCCAGGGCCCCTAGGCACTTGACATTTGGGCCCCCCACCATCTCGTTGGTATTTTGGAAATTTAGCAAATTAAATGCACTAGTACAGAACATATAATTTTTAATCGACTTGAATGACTTTAATACCGACAGCAGTGGCCACGCGGGCTAAAGCACAGCGTTAGGTCATGGGGCCCAAGCGCTCTGCTGACTCGGTAGACGCGTGGGTTCGAGCCCCACCGTCGGCCGTCCTTGAAATGGTTTTCCATTTTCAACACCAGGCAAATGCTGGGACGGTACCTTCTGACAGGCCACGGCCGCTTCCTTCCACACCCTTGCCCAGTTTCATTCATATTCATCATTCCATCTCTCATCCCGACGCGCAGGTCGCCCATGGGCGTCGACTAGAAAGACTTGCACTCGGCCTCTCAGGAGGCCGACAAAAAAATGACTTTAATAAACATCAGAATAATACAGTCTATGTTACTATAGTTACGTTATTCTAATAACATTTATAGAATCATATGAAGAACTTTCTTCTGTGCAAAAGAATGAATGACGTCATGATAGTCAATTGACTGCATTGTTTCCTTCGATCATAAATGCAATAGATGGCTGATAAAGTCACAATGTTGAGACTAACATCTCGATCAGCTGACTGAAGGGAGCTGTGGATAGTGATGATAGAATGATCCAATATGGAGCTCCTTTTGTATTCATTGACGTTGCTTAGCATTCGCCATTATGAGGTCCTCTGTTTACCCTTCAGTCAGCTGATCGAGATGTTGGTTTCACGTCACAGTACAGGCGCAGTGTGGCAATGCGCCCTCTATTGTATTTATGCTCGAAGATTATTTCTGACTCTATATGCGTCACAGAGAGTGAATTGAGCCTGTTCTCTCCTATGTTAGATCTTAAGTAATTCTTTACTCTCTTTAGCGCTGAAAACGACCGTTCTGCTGAGCAGTTTGACACTGGTGTACACAACAGCATTCGGAGCGCAATTCCTACTTTTGAATAAAAGTCCAAAAAACCTTTTTCCGATAAGTATTTTTATACCTTCAGTGACGATAACTCCATAACTTCATCATTCGACGACAAATGAGCTGGCAGGTGCAGACACTCGTTTTCCCAAGTCCTATCCAAGTCTCCTGGATAAAAAGTTATAAGGTTTCTGGCTGCTTCACAGATGTCTTTAGATTCCAAACGATGTAGTTTCGTATGAAAGTCAAACTTTTTACTTAACTCCTCACAAGCAGATCCGAGACTCCATAGGTCTGTAATTAGTCTATCTATATTGACATTAAAAATGGTAACTCTGAATTTGTCCCTGCCAGAGAGTTCGGTCTCGTTTCCTTTTACTTCGTCGGACTGGACTTAACGCTTACATTTCCTCTGCATGTCATATGCATAGCTATTTTCACCGGATTTTTCAATAACATTCGACTCATAATGATCAAAGGTAGTGGGTTTCTTTAGTTGTTCTAGGTATGTTACCAAAGACTGATACAGTTCAACGATCGTACCCAGGTCGATATTAACAGATTGGAGAGATTTGCTTACTTTGTTGAACCTTTCCAAGAAGTTATTCCAGAGAAGTGACGCACAGAGCCTATAGAATGGACTGCCTGCGCGTGGCCTGGTAATGCTAGGCGTGGATACTGCAGGCGAGAGAGAGAGGCGGAACGAAGAGGCCTAATTTTAGCTTTGTTGCGCGCAGGGCTTAAGTTTTGGCAAAATGCAGGAAAAATATTTATTGTAATATTATTTTCGATAAAGCATTTTGATAAGGCTTTTGACCCTATGTAAAGATTCCGCCACCGGGGCCCCTAGGTTGACTGGGCCCCTAGGCCGGGGCCTTGTAGGCCTAGGCAGAAATCTGGCACTGGTCTTCGCTCTTATGGATGTACCAAGAACAGCAACATGCGCCCTTGAAGTGTGTGACAAAAGTGTTTTCCCTAACCTTTATACCCTTATCGAACTTTTGGCAAATTTGCCTCTCTCTTTAGCCACTGGTACTGCCAAATGGACTTGAGTTGGTTGAAAACATACTTAAGAAATCTACTTCTGGAAACTGGAAATAGATTCAGCGGTCAAGCATTTTTACAGAAACATACATCACTGACGATGAAGTTATTGACCGATTTGGTAATGCTTCAAGAAACCTTGACTTTATATTGCAGTGTAAGTTGTAAATCTAAACAGTAATGTTAATAAATGTAAACACTATCAAGTGAGCAAGATGATTGTATTAATAAAAAGCAGCATAAAATGGTCTTAGTTGTGTTTGACATTAACCAAACATAAAACAAAATGGTTGAAAAAGTGATGCCAGAAAGCCTTAAAACTCATCATTTTGTACCAAATTATACTGTACAAAAGTTTCCCTGGGAGAACTCCGGACCTCCTACCCTTTGGAGCTTATACCAAGCCCCCTAAACCCCGGTTGGGTATCCCCCAAAATAAAACTCTATATATGCCCCTGATTCAATCTATTCAACTATTCAACTATATTTCTTCAGACCCACATCTCAAACGCTTCAAGTCATTTCCAGTCCCGATTCCCGATTGTCCAAGATTCACGTCCATATACCGTAATAAATAGCACACTGCATACAAACGACATCACAAATGTCTTCCTAATTCCAAAATCTGATTTTGTACAAATCAAAGATTCCTCTTATTGGAAATAGATAAAAGATATAGAAATTGGGGGTTCAGACACCCTTGCCCCAAGTCCCATACTGTTCTCCATGCTCCAGGAGTCTTATCAATTCATGGAGCAAGTAGGAATATGCACAATATCTTACAATGATTTTACGCACAGATTTTGCTGCCGTGACTCTTAGTACACAAACTTTTAAGTTTCATTAATTTTTATGGTATTTTATAGGACACTGTGCAATGTCCTTGTTAGTGCAATGGAACAAGTAATTTTTTATAAACTACATGCACCTATATAGGCCTACAACCCATTACAGAAAGCGCAATATGTTAGCCGGTGGCATGTAACTACAGTTGCACCAACTGTAAAGACACATTCGAACCCACAAAAGTACCATTTCTTATTAATGCTGTTCAGAACTACCTCAAGTTCATCATGACACAGTCATCACTGAACATAATTGAAAGTCAATTTATTACACATCGTTGTTGTTGCTTATTTTAGGTGATACGACATCGTAATCATATTGCCCCTTGTATTTTTTTTTTAAAATTAATGCAGCCAATGGCCATGTACTTTTCTTTTCAGGACGGGTCAGGGGAGGGATATTGGAAGGAAATCGGCCGTGGACCTATTGAAAGGAACCGTCCCGGCATTTGCCTGGTGGTGAAAATGGGAAACCACGAAAACCATTTTCAGAACGGCCGAGGTGGGAATCGAACCCACGCTCTCCCGATGCCAGCGAGGCACGAGGTAGCGCTTTAGCGCTCTCGGCCACCGCGGCCGGGGGCCCTTGTATATGTGTGATAACCTGCATTATTGTGATGGCTATACTTGTGATATTAAAAATTGCATATTTGTATTGGAAACTGTTAATGTTTCAGGAACAAAGAATATCATTCACAACAAACTCACGTGTAGTCTTTAAGACTCGCAATTCGTGCGCTGCAGTGCCCTTTAAAGTTAGATTTCTGTATGGAGTAACCTACATAAACTTGTTATTTACTGGAAACTTAAACTATATGTCTATGTTATGTGTGTGAGAAATTCTCTAAATATTGAACCAAATATTTATATGGTATTGAATTAGTTATAATAATGCTTGCCACGGTGGGTGAGTGGTTAGTGTCGGACTACCAACCCCAAGATTGCAGGTTCGTCCCTGGCCATGGTAAGTGATTTTTGAAGGCGACAAAAATCACGATACCCATGTCATACGTTGTTGGCATGTTAAAGAACTCATTTGAATTCAGTAGGCCGTGTTCAATGGCAAAATTAATCTCGGAATTTTCCGCCAAATCAAAGTTCCTCCATTCTCTACTTGAAAGCGCTGTAGTGTCAAGGAGTTTAGATATCTAACCTCCTTGACTTTCATAGCGTTCAAAGGAACGACGAAATTCGACATGCAAGCTACCCTCTGGGTGTCAATTAACAAAGCTTGCACCCGAGGCCATACGATATTATTAGTTAAAATAATGTGTTTACTTGATTAAATTCCCTAACACATTACAATGCAAAATCTCATTAATGTTGGCAACATTTTAGCATATTTGACATTTCCTGGCTAGGTTCTTTATGGTGGCACCAAGTGTTTGCAGCATTAGCTGGTAGAAATTGAACATTTGTGTTGTCACACATCCCCTGCTAGCTGATTCAGACACATTTAACTTACACTAACACCTTTGCCGTCCCTCACCCCCGTAATGCTCTAAAGGCATGCAATACACATGTGACTACTCCACGGTCTGAAATGCAGCATAGTGGAAGAGCCGTGCTACACAGCCTAGCTAGCTGGGTTAGTGGTGATAAATTAAGATCTTCCGTGTGACAAATTTGGAATGTGTTTACGTAATTACCACAAGAAATACTGTAATTTGATAAAAAAAAAAAAACTTTCCCCTGCACTGCTGGGATAGATGGGATTGAATGCACGCCACTGGAGTTAGCCATCATTGTATATATGACAGTGCAGCGAGCACACATCTCATGACCTTTCTCTAGACCAGGGGTCTCCAAACTACGGCCCGAGGACCACATCCGGCCCGCGGACAGATTTTGTCCGGCCCGCGGAGAGCTAGCATACTTGAAAACTCCTTTTAGAGAACATATTTTTTTTTATAGCAAATTAAATTTAGTTTACTGAAGTATTCTAATTTTATGTTGAATAATTATTAATATGACATCTACATTGATATGGTCATGGGCTAACTACTCATAACATTGTTGTAGGCTTATTGTTATTGTTTTTGTGATAAGTTGGATAAAGAAACACAGAATTGTAATGAGTAAAGACATGTATAACATGCAGACATATGAAATACTAATGAGATTTATGTAATTGAGATTTTCCACTGACAATAGTTTGTAGTTGTGGACTAATTTTACTTGTACCAATTATTAAAAGAGATTTAAGATGCTCATCAGTTAATTTAGATCTGTAAACATTTTTTGTGTACTTCATTTTGGAGAAGGTCTTCTCACACAAATAAGTAATACCAAAAACAGAAAATAGCCCACGAGCAAATTTATGCAAATTATCAAATTGTGTCAGTGGAAGACTCTTATAAAATTCCAACAAAGATGAGTTTTGATATTTGTTCTTAATTATATCACTGCACTGTAGTTCAATCATTTCCATTTGAAGTTCCGGGGCTAGGGTTTCAATGTCAGTATCAAAAGGATCCTTAAAAATCTTAATTTGATTCCCAAAGGCATCGAAGTCCGAGAAACGAGTATCAAAATTTATTTTCAAAGCACTCAAAGTTTCGATTGCAAAATCGATAGGAAACTCAGTCTCAGTGGTGTGGCTGAATATTTCACATGTTTTAAAATGTGAAAAACATTTACTTCGTAGTTGTGATTGAAACAGTATCAATTTCTTCCGGAATGATTTGATATTAGTGTATAAATCAGGAAGATGCTGGTTTTCTCCTTGCAATCTCAAATTCAGTTCGTTCACATGTTTTGTCAAATCAACATAGAATGCTAACTTCCACAGCCATGCGTTGTTTTGTAATTCAGTAAGAGGGCGATGCTTTTCATTCAAAAAAAATTCGATCACTGCTCGAAGTTCAAAAAAGCGCTGAGGGACTTTCCCACAACTAAGCCAACGTACGGCAGTATGATAAGGTAAGTCATTTTCTCCAATCTCTTCAATAAATTGTTGGAATTGTCGGTGATTCAGCCCAAAAGATTTCATAAAATTAACAGTTGATATGACTGGTTTCAGAACTTCAGACATATCCAAACATTTTCCGCACAAAGACTGTTGATGAATGATACAATGTAAGACTAATGGTTTTGAACCACCGTCATTTTCTACAGCCTTTGACACAAGAGCGACCACTCCTTTATCTTTCCCACTCATGTTTTTGCCTCCATCAGTTGTAATACATTTCAAGTTTTTCCATCGAAGGTTCTTTTGATTAATGGCCATTTCAACTCCTTTAAAAATATCTGTACCAGTAGTTGTGCCATGAATACTATACATATCAAGAAGTTCTTCATGCACTTCATAGCTTTTATCTACTCCTCGAATATAAATCAACACCTGAGCAGTATCTGACACATCCGTTGACTCATCCAAGGCCAAAGAAAACCACTCAAAATCTCCATTTTTGTCGAACAGTTGAGAGGATATATTTTCAGCGATGTTTTCTACCCTTCGAGCCACAGTGTTTGCTGACATACTGACAGTTTTTAATAAATTTACCTTTTCAGGGCACATTTCTTCGGCTGCTGCAATTATGCATTCTTTGATCAATTCTCCATCAGTGAATGGTTTTCCACGTTTTGCAATTTCAAGAGCCACACGAAAGCTGGCACGAGTTGCAGCCTCTTGTTCGGTTTTGAGTTTTGTAAATGAAGATTGCTGCGATTTCAATCCGCGCTTCATAGCTTCGAATTTTTCTGTCCGCAAACTTCCTGTATATTTTGAGTAATTTTGAAAATGTTTTGTTTCATAATGACGTTTAATGTTATATTCCTTGAGAACGGCTATGCTTTCATTGCAAATCAAACATAGCGCCTTGTTACTGGACTCAATTACGAAATACTGAATGTTCCACTCATCTTTGAATTTTCTGCATTCACTATCAATTTTTCGCTTCTTTTCCATACTACTAAATCACACACAAAAGCAACAATTCAAATCAAAATACTGTTACAAAGATGTCTTAAACTTAAACACGCACAAACACGTTTTAAGGAGGTACGCACTATTTTATTTCACAACAGTGTCATAGGAACTGACTTGCGGTTGCGCAACTAGCCTTCTTATATATTCCAATTACTGCCATCTAGAAGTGAGTGGAAGACACCAGAACTCTCTCGAACCAACGAGATTACTCTGTACATGCTATTAGCGCCATCTGTTAGCGATAGAAGGTACTACCTATTTCCGCTTGTGTCCACCAGATGTCGTGTCACGTTACTCCTCATGGCTCGTACTCGACGACTAATCTAGAAATTACAGATAATGACAGGAAAATTAATAATATGCAGTGTTGCCGTTTTGCGGACTTTTGTCCGATTTGCAGCCTTTTTTCAACGTTGCGTACTTTTTCAGACTTTTATTTTCATCAGTGGACTATTTCACTTTTTACCACCGGCAACAATGATAATATGGTTTTGGCCCTCGGAACTTACTGGAGTAATCAGTATGGCCCTAAGGCTGGAAAGTTTGGAGACCCCTGCTCTAGACTAAAGGCCGTCCTACATTTCAGTGAGCCACAAGACAGTTTTAATTACGGTAACTTTTAAAAATATTTTCCAGTCAATATGAGCAGCTAAAACTTTGATGGACTTCTATCAACAAGCATATTTGCATGAAAGAAAATTGTGGATGCCTTTCAACATGGCAAATTTGTAAACTCTGTCTGTTAGGTAGTCAGCCCGAAGGCTGGTTGGATCCTCAAAAAGTACCGCCGTTACGTTATGTGAGTAGATACCCACAAAAACCCAAGGCAGCGCTATATTAAGGCGTTCTAGGCAAGAAGAAGAGTGAGGTAGTTTGCCATTGCTTTCCTCACTGAGTCAGAACAGTAGTCCTAACCCTATGAGTAGAACCTTTCACAGCATCCACAGGCACTCACTGTGCCCTGAATGCCATTACTAAGCACCACCCATACCTCAGTAGCTTCCATATAATCACAGCCATGAGTGAGACTGAGACATCGGTGAAAAGCCACCTTTTACTCTAGCCTGTGCCAACAGACAAATGCAAATGTACTGTATTCATCAAGAGATGGAAAACAGGCCATAGGGGCTATTCTATAAAAGAGACTTTGTATAGATTTTAGTGTAAATGCCTAGCTTCGAAGGCGGTGGTGAATTCAGACATGGTGTTTGTTCTTCTTCATGTATTGATTTGTCATCTGTCATATTATCTCTTTCTCCCTCGACTTAGGGTTGTCTCCTTTTTCTGTCATATAATTGTATCCAATATTACGAGGGCTGTTTTTTAAGTATGGGCGTTTTTATTTTATTTTTATTAACCGAACATTTTATTTTGAAACCACATTTATTTTTAGGTTTTACATACCTTCCTCTATTTTTCTACATAGTTGCCTTGTTTATTTAGGCACTTGTCATTCCTTAAAACTAAGTTCTGAAATCTCTCTGCATAAAAGTTTGCCACCTACTCTGACAACCAAGAATTCACACTTGAGGAAAATCCATTGATAGAGTGGTTATCATGAATCTTCGGACCTCGTGAATTTTCGTGTCAATTGCAGTCACCAAGTCATCTGTGATCACAGACCTGAGCGTTCATCGTCATGAACATTTTCACGGCCACTTTTGAACTCGCGTACTGTGCCCAAATTTATTTATGGCTAAGACCATGATCCAGACAAGATGTGAACTGGGACCCGCAAATTTCAGAAATGACGAATAAAAATTATTTGGATAAGATAAAATCGAAGATCTGGAGATTTTATACTTAGAATGAGTATATTATAATGTCAAGAAATTATTATTAACAATATGTAAGGCCGAAAGTGAAAGAAGAAAATCTAGAAATTGTTTAAACAATTAATGTGGAAATTATTGGAACAAGGACAGGCCTACATCATTTGATACATGGACTGTACTTCCGGAGACGGGAGTGTGTCGTCACGAAAGGAGGAGAGGCGACAGCCCGAGACAGCACGTGAGGAGAGGCGACAGCTGCGTCACAATGCAAGAAAGTGGGGGACGCAGGAGCGGAGATCGTGGCAATAGGAAGAGAAGAGCTTGGATTCACTCTCTACTCATATCAGGTCTGAGCAAGACCTAGGCTGGAAAGCCAGTGTCTTTGAAACAGTGCATCGTATAGTAGGCACAGTGCGCGACCAAGAAAGCAGTGTATTCACGGGAGACAGTGCTCTTCCCGAGCAGAAAAAGTTCGAGAGACGGACTTGTAACATCACAAAGTGAACAGCTTATGAGCAGAACTGAGCTCATTTATTCAACACGCTCTATGACAAGAAGACTGCACATTATAACGCAGCTAGCAGCAGTACAAACTGATTCATTTACAACGATATAACTGCTAACATTACTGCAGCCAACATTTGTCAATATAAAGCAGTATTCTACAAGAAGCATTTACCACATTTCAACCAGTTAAAATGCAAATTATAGAACGGCAAAGGGGAAGTCAGTCAGGTTTACTCTTTAACCAGATGATGACTTATTGCTAAGTGCATTATGAAGGGAAGCTGATATGCATCGAGCCAGAGTGAAATCCAGAATACTAGGACAGTATGGACATCGCAGCAGTACAACTACGCGACGCTCTAAGATACAGAATGAATCTACACTACAATGGGAGATTTCACATCAATCTTGAAATACTCTTACAAACATTTTTCAACAGAACGAGATTTTATGAAGAGCTCCTGTCGAGATTTGCTGGAGTACAGCATGAAGATTTTGCCAGTTAAGCTGAAGGACAGCCAACGGACAGAGAGAAGGCTGAGTGCTCGTGGCGAAGTCATCGTCCTGGCCACTGACCCAGTTCCTCTGGTGACATCACAGATAGCTCCAGCACATATGGATGAGTCAGCTGTGTTTGAAGGACTCGAGCGAAGCTTTGCGTGTCAAAGCCAATCCATCCAGAATTCTCGTCGTTCAACAAAGGTAGCTGAAGCGTTGTATTACAAAACCATGTTTGTAGCGTAGTATTGTTCTGTGTTTTATTCAGCGATTGACCAACATACTTTATTAATTGTTAATTTTTGTGTAGTTCATTTAAATCCGTTAAATTCATTGCCATTTTTCATTGCAAATTTCAGTCACTTTGACGTTTTATTAGCGAATAATCATTTTTCACGTTTAAGATAGTAAATTGTAAAATCATTTAATTATCTTGAAATATGTGTGACGTTATTTAAATCTGTTTTATGAGAGATGGAATGCTTTGATACATCTAGATACAGTAGGTTAAGTAACTTCTCATCTTCTCGAAAGTACAGGGATAATCGAAAGCTTAAGATGTTGATTCGAGCTTCGAACCTTGTTACAAACTTACTGCGTGCAATAAATGTTTTATTACATGACAAATTGATTCTTAATAAAAGAAAGACTTTATGAACAATAAATCAAATTAAACAATTAAAAGTCACTATGTGTCTGAGAAAGCAGATAGTTATATGATACTATATTGCATGCCAAGAAATGGAATAAATTACATTTCCACTTTATATAATGTTCAGAGAACATTAACGTGTGTAAATTAAAAATTATTAGAGCATTAAAAAGTGTAAATAATTTTGGAATAAATAATTTCATGAAGGAAACCTGGATACTTCATTGATAAGAATATGTATTTAAATGACAAAATGTAATGACAGGACGACCTTTTTATAAGTCAACCGATGTCAGTAAATTAAGTCAGGATTGACTTAACTGAATAATTTTTCAGATTTTGAATTCACAGGAAGATAGGATATGTTCGTAATTTTATTAAATATGAATTCTTGCAGACTAGTCAATTAAAAGTTACAGCATTGTTAAAACGAAGTTTATACATGGAATAAAGTTGATAAAACCTAGACACAGGATATTAAAAAAAAGCTGTACAGAAGTAGTGGAAGTTTTGAATTTTGATAGCACGAGGAAATGAGTGTATAAGGATAGGGGAAGTTTTGTAGAAGTTGTTTCTTGAAAAATATTCACAGTAGAAGTGATTATGAAATAGAGATACTGATTTTCCTTGCATTATAGAGAAAATGCATTGAAATGGTTTAAAGATTTGAAATTCCGTGCAAGTAGTTGACATCAATGAAATTACGTAGTTGTTAAAGAAGGAGGCATAGTATAAATGTTTTCCAGTTGTATTCACAGAGAGTGTGAAAGGAATAAATTGTATCGAGGCGAGTTCTGTACAGCATGTTCGAAAAGTATAGTAATTATTTATGTCATTTTTGAAACAGAAGTGTGGAATGAGGAATTAATGCCATGCACTTCAAATATCCAAAATTTATAACATAACTGATAGTCTTGCAATGAGTTTCATGCTTATTGGAGTTATTCCCAGATTTGGAGAAATACATATTGAGCAGTGTTTAAATAAACCATTCGACACATATGCGCGTCTTTGCTATGACGAAGTAGGAATTACTTCAACCCTATAAAAGTGTGGTGATGGTTAAATAGGAATAATGAAGACTCATACATTTAAATCATGATAGAAAGTAAACTTAAATAATTTCGTGGAAGAAATTAATAATTTGTGCACACCACAAATTTTCTACATCTGTATATAAAACTTATAATCGGTATTTAATCTTTGATATTTTCAATTATACTAATTCTAGATTTGGAACTTCGGTTCAGTACATGAAACGCTTTGTATATAATAGGGTAATGTCTGAAGTAACGTCGTTTTATACTTTGTTTTTGTTTTTTTGTGAAGGTTCAGAGGAACTTCACAAGTGTTCGAAATTTACTTGAATTTTTCTTGATTGTTGAAGTGCGAGTTTATGCCCAAAATTTTTATTTATGGAGAGAATAAGGGCTTGAGTAGAGTGCCGAATTCTCTAAATTTTATTTTAGGACATCGTGATTAGTCACAGTTATTTTTTTTATTTTTTTTGTTTAATTTTTCTTGCAGTGTCAAATGGGACACTAATTCAAATTTAAGTTAGGGACAGTCTTGTATCGTCCTTGGTGAATAAACCGCTAGCACTTTTTAGTTTGCTAGTAAATTTTATCTTAACTGACCACTTGCTCATTTTATAAATGTCGTAAATGGTACTACTGGTCAGTTATAGGCGCCCACTATAGATTAGACCTTAACACTCCTCGAGATCGGAGTTTCTCGATTGCTAGTAAATGTAAATAATAGTAGAAATTTGTAACTGGACTAGTAGTACTATTTAATATACTCTGTATGATCCTCGAATTCCCAATTTTTACTTAGCAGGCAACGGTAAGTTATTTTGAGCTGGGTATCTATGTGTCTGCAATCCTTTACAACTCAGCGGATATAGGTGCTGATTGGAGAATTCGGGCGCAGTACCAATTTTCGCACTTTTCCTTCCGTCATTGCATTATCACCATACACCTCACAAAGCTGACGATGAATGTCTGCAGCCGGCATGTTTCTTGCACTCAAAAAACGTATCACAGATCATACCTCACACGCGGCGGGCGAATCAATAATCTTGAATATTTTAAAGATGCACAGTTCAGCATACAGGTTAGCTACACAGCTGCAACTGATGCCTGCTTGTTCGCATAGTATGCCGGGAGGTAGCGCGCACGCTTGTTGTGGCATGCGCACTAACTACGGGCTTTTAAAAAATGGCTCTTACTTAAAAAACAGCCCTTGTATTATCTGCAGATTGAGTTTTTATAAATACCGTACTTACAGTTTTCTATAATTTGATCTACCAGATGTTGGGCACATAATTAAACATGAAATGTTAATTACATTGAAGTTATTTCTTGGTAAAGCTCTACCTTTGATTGGTATTAAAATAGTATGCTTTAGGAATTGAATTTAAATAGTATGGAACAGAACAATTTCCCCAAAATCCTACTTAAGATTTTATCCTTGCTTTTGTTATGATTAATAAGGAAATACCTGTAATACCAGTTGGCCATTAAATTTCCTTATAGCTTGGACTTCATGCTCTCACCTCTTGATGTAGCAGCTAGAATTCTTGGCTGTCAACCTGGAGGTCCAGGTTCGATTCCCAAATCTGGCAAGAAATATAATTCTGGTCTGGAACGGGGAACACTCTGTCTTGTGAGGCTAAACTGAGAAGAGCTGGGTTCAATTCCCATCTCAGCCATCTGGGAAGTCATTTTCCATCATTTCCCACTTACTCTAGGCAAATACCAGGATGGTGCCTAACTTAAGGCCATGGCCGCCTCCTTCCCAATCCTCATCTGATTCACAAATTTACACACTAATACAGCCATCACTATTACACTGGTTATCAGACAAATTCCAGTATTAGAAGCCATTTTTAAGTGTTGTCTAATTCTTTCTTCTGGAAAGCTTTCTTTAATAAGACAAATTCCACACACACACCCAAGTACAAGGGGCTACATGACCACAATGTCGCAAAGCCTCTAAATTCAATCAACAAAACATCTCAGCTTCTATTCCCTGCTTCTAGGTTGGACGATATGTACTTCAAGTGAAAGCTACAGATGCCGATGAGAAACCAATACTACGTTACCAGCTAGATCAAGGAAGTTCGGAGGCCCGCAATGAAGAAGGGACAATTATTAGAAGCACAGAGTATGATTATGTCAGTTTATTCGAACTAGACCCTATCAATGGATATTTAAAAGTTGTGAAACTTCTGGATCGTGAGAAAGTGGAAACAATTCGTTTAGGAATACTTGTGGAAGATTTAGCTGCTGTAAAGGGCAAGCAGACAGCCAAAGGTGAGTAAATTGTTATTATTTAGCTGCATTTCAAATTCTCAGTCAAAAAAGTTGGACTAGATCAGGGGCGGCGGCCCTAGGGCGGTGCGAACGGTGCGACCACACCAGGCGCTGTCATATGGGGGGGGGGATAGATTGAGAAAAATATAAAATCCAATCACCTCATTACTACTGAACCCTAATTCTATATATCAGTGAGCTGAGGTGTGCATATTTCAAATGTATAGACATAGGCCTACAGCATGAAATTGTAGAAATATTAACGAGTCTAGTATTAATCTCATTTATGTTCAAATCCCCTTCCCTCCTTGTCCCTACTCTCCTGTTAGGAATGTGACAACAAAATTATGTTTTCCAGCATCTCGTTGTGCTAGTAACTACCTAGATCCCAAATTTCACCTTCCTAGCTTTATTTTTTTTAAATAATAATTTCGGTCTTCTATGGACCACGTTATTTCAACTGCCTTTTCTCTCGTTCTTTCACATTGGCCCAGTATTCGCGCATTCTTCTTCGGTGAGCTTCCTTTCATTCGTCGGTCCACTTCTTGCCGGTTTTCAATATAGGCAGGGACGGTTCGAGTGGGGGGGTTGGGGGGGTGTCTCACCCCCCTCAGGTATTTCCTCAGTCGGCAAATACGACATCAGTCGGCAGTCGGCAAATCCTGAAGAAGTCGTAACATTTCCCAAAACAGGATTTAAAAAAGCAAAACGGGGCATGGCCAAATACGATTTGGTCCGATTTCTTAAAAAAAATATTTATTATACTGACAGTCGGCAATTTTACCGAGAGTCAACACAATCGGACGCAGCAATAATTTCATGCAGCCAGGCAATAGCCCAGTGCGGCAGGAGGAAGAGTCGGCAATGTAACTATTTTAAAAGTTTCACTTCCAGTCCTCTGTGCACCGGCTGCCACTTGCCATTTCGTTTCTGTGTATGGAAACTGAAGAAAGGATGACAGATGAGCAATATGGGACTAAGGACAAGGGATGGACTCATCGGCACGTTCCTGGGTGGGAGTAATATCCCGCGTTAATTATGCTGAGTGACTCAGCTTCACAGCGAAGTGAGCCCAGCATCTGTGCCACGTGGCTAGACAAAAGGTGTTGGTGAGCGCATTGATAACTTCAGGTCAAGCCAACTCATTGTGATGTTGTCGGAGGAATGTTATGACCTGCTACCGCTTGTCTCTGTGCGTCCTCACATATCCACGCTATTGTGACAAAATTGACAGGTTTATGGTTCCTAGGTTCCTCAAGGGGTGGTGTGCTCACTATGATCAGTGCAGTGGTCACTGAGAATGAGCGAAAGCAGTCGTTCCTGAACCAGCAACTTTTACAGTGATAACTAGGTGCAAATGCAGTGGCAGTGGGGACGTGAGTTTTCGCCGGCACGGAACATTTTCACGGAGCATCGTGTACCCATGAAACGTACGTAATAATACAATAAATACATGCATATTTTCAGCCATGTTTATGTTTAATGGTGTTATCAATAAAAAATGCCCGATAAATCCATAAAAGTCTACCTTTGTGGGGGGGGGGGGGGGGGGGCGGGGGGAGTTGTTCTCTCTTAAACCATATTTTTTTAAATTTAAATAAAACCTACAGAGTGTTTTAAAACCCAGTGACAAGAAAACCGGGGCGGGGTGGAGGAGACAAGTCTAAGTAACTTTGTTGATGGAACGAATATCCGGAAAAGCTCCCCTGCGACGTCTTCAAAGGGTTGAACGTAACGCCCATCGGGTAGCTAAGGTACAATTAAAATCAAAATCTACCGCTGAGCCATCGTCTACCGTTGAGCCATCGTCCTTCGTTGAGCCATCGTCCACCGTTCCGCCATTTACCACCGTTGAGCCATCGCCCATTGTTAGCCATCATCTACCGTTGAGCCATTGACCACCGTTGCTCATCGTGAACCGTTGAACCATCACTATCTCCCAACACATCTGACGTTTGCAAGTTACGAGCAGCTGGAACTTCATCGGTTGTAGTGGTGACGATCCTACACCGCGTAGTAGCGAATTTTCGTGGATTGATTTTTCTGGCCAAGTTAGTGAGTTTATAACGCATTTCAAAAGAGTTGAAGGTATTTTGAAAACAATAAAAGAAGATGCTATTCCGAACACAAAACTTTTATGGTAGAAATGATAAGACTGCTTATCCAGAATCCACGATGAAAGCGGTCAGTTGCTTCAACGAGCAAGAGAGTAGGAAAATAACATGCGTGCAGACGCAGTACTCATTCAAGCGGGCGATTTACCTGTTAATCGCAATCCTGCAAAACGGAGAAGAATTATCACGGCAAACGAACGACTGTACCTGACTTCACTCGGGGCCTTCGAGCCAAAACTTAGTGTATTTCCAGCAAATCCAGACATACCAGAAAATAAGCAGCATCGATTTAATCCGGCCTGGTATACGGACTTTCCCATGTTGAAGTACAGCATTGAAAAAGACGCGGTGTTTTGTTTTGCCTGTGGCTTATTTCCAAACGGACGAGGAAGGGCGTCCGCAAGTGAAGAATGGTCGTACGCTGGAGTACGTCAGTGGCACAAATTGAAAAGTCGCGGAAAGATGATAAAGGGCAAATTACAAGAACACTTCACTTCAGAAGCTCATCAAGCAGCTATGACAGATTTGTGCCACTTTGTCAATGCAAATGGCCACGTAGACGTTCTCCTTGATAAACATTTACGGACGATCAGAATTGAGGAAGAACAAGAAAAGGAGTTCCACAAAAAAGTTATCCAGATACTTATTGACACAGCAAGAACCCTTTGTCGGCAAGGTTTGGCTTTCCGAGGTAACGAGGATGGAATCACTCAAGATAATGGAAACTTCACGCGAATTGTGAAGTTACTTTCACGGCATAGTCCGGTGATGAATAGGTGGTTGGAAGAAGTGAATACGCGAAAGCACAACGTTAGCCTACGTATATGAGCAAGGACTCTCAAAATGAATTCATCCGTCTACTTGGAGGGAAAACTCGTGAAATAATTGCAGAAGAGATCAAGAACACCGGTATGTTCTCCGTTATAGCGGATACTACTCCCGATATGTCACATAAAGACCTCTTCGCGTTGAATATCCGATACGTCGTCGAAAAAGATGAGCTCGTTCCTGTGGAGCAGCTTTTAAAAATAGACGCTGTTTTAACAAAAATGACTGGAGAGGAGTTGGCTGAAAAAAAATATTTTTAATTTTAAATTCAGAAGAACTTTTACTTCCACTCGATAAACTAGCGTTTCAATCGTACGACTTTGCTAGTAACATGTCTGGCATATACAATGGCAATCAGAAAAAGCTATCGGAGAAGTGCAAAATATATATTCCGTACGTTCCATGCCAAACTCACAGGTTAAACATTTTCGTAGAGCCAGCTTGTAATGCTAGCGCACTGATCAGAGAGATTTTTGACACTCTTGAAGCATTGTAGGTTTTTTTACGGGTAGCACGAAACGACATTTAAGCTTGCAGAAAGAGCTGGAAAAAATTGAACATTCACTTCAACAAAAGAATTTATCAAAAACAAGGTGGACTGTGCGCGCCGAATCGATGAGAGCTGTTTCTACGTCTTATGAAGAGATAGTCACAGCATTGGAAACAAGGAAAACATAACTCGATTCTGAATTTGACAGTAAAACCCGAAATTTTGCGTCAGGCTTGCACAAAAAGCTTCTACTTTGATTTTATCTGGGGCATGTACTTTACCAAAAACATCATGTTTAAAATTAAGAACGTAACCGAGCTTTTAGAAGTGAAGGAGCTGAATGTAGTAGACGCGATGCAGCTGATTTAGAGCGCTTTGAAGTATTTTGAAGATATCAACGACGACGGCTAGATGAACGCATCGTTATTTGCGAAAAGTATGCAAGTAAATGCGGAGGAAGACTTCTTAAAGCACCACAGGACCCGGCGATTTACAAAGAAGAATGACGCGCATGCTGAAACGACAGCAGAGATTTCTTTCCTTACATTCTACAGAAAGGAGTTCCGAATACTTGTGGATGTATTTACTACAAGCGTGCAAGACAATCTCGCAAAACTAATTTCTTTGCTAGAGCCATTCCACATAATTTTCAAGATACCCGCTGAGAGAAAAAACTGCACCATCAAGCGCGTCCGATCTATAAAGCAATCACACTCGAAAATCATCCTTCAAGATGAAGAGCTTGTGCTGGCTGAGCTTGAAATCCTGCTCGATGCCAGTAAACAGTGCTCATCTTTTAAAGAAATCGCAAAAGTTGCTGTTAAGTTAAAGAGGATTATCCCGTGTGGTTAACAAGTAGTTCGACTGATTTTAACATCCCCAGCAAGTTGAAGCTCATTTACAATCATTTGCGGACATCGATGGGTGACGACCGCTTAGACTCCCTCATGATGTTGTTTTCAACTAAAGATAAGATCGACGACATTGAAATTACGGAGATAGTGGAGAAGAAGTCCTTGTTAAAACATCGTAGAGTAGTGTTTTAGAAAGAATAACTAGATTTTCTTTAATTCTTGTAATATTTAAACACTTATTTTGTTCATTTATAAAATTTTACTGCGATTCAAAATTCTGGAACTAATAAAATACATTTTAAATGAAAGCCTTTAATTAAGTATATTTGTCTTGTG
This sequence comes from Meconema thalassinum, assembly GCA_946902985.2. Taxonomy (NCBI): domain Eukaryota; kingdom Metazoa; phylum Arthropoda; class Insecta; order Orthoptera; family Tettigoniidae; genus Meconema; species Meconema thalassinum. Next base: position 335,191,350 of record OX336391.1, on the reverse strand, counting down.
TATCGTTTGCCGCCACTGTCCCCCACCTCCCCACCCCCTCCCTCCCTTTCCCTCCCGTTGCTCAGTTTTTAAGCGTATAGTCGGCAATGTTCAACAGCCAGTCGGCATTTTTTAAATTCTCACCCCCCTAGATGTACAAGATCGAACCGCCCCTGAATATAGGTTTTTGACTGAAAACTCTGTATTTCCCCAAGTTTCTTCTTCAAAGAGTCGCGTTCCAAGAAGTCCTCATGTGATATCCCCAGTTCTTGTAAGTCTTTTTCCACCTCTGTAAACCAGATCCCTTTGGTTTTCTTTCCCACAAAGTAGGCACAGATTCGATTGGACAATCTTCCGGAGTTCATTCGTGTTAAATGGCCATAAAAGGAGAGTCTTCTTTTGCGAATGGTGTCCGTTATTTTCTCCACATGTAGATAAAGTTCATCGTTGTGTCGTCTTCTATACTCTCCTCGTTCCTTGACCGGGCCCAAGATCTTTCTCAGAATCTTCCTCTCTTTGGCTTCAAGTTGTTCTGCCAGGCCTTTCTTATACATCGCCAGGCATTCTGATGCATATAACGCCTCCGGGCGAATAACAGTAACGTAGTGCCTCAGTTTGGCCTTGAAGGACATTGATCGTGTTTTGAAAATGTCTTTGGTTAAATGGTAAGCCGTTTCCATTTTGTTAATCCGTGACACGAAAGCTTCCTTTTCACGAATGTTGAGCTCCATCCATTCACCCAGGTATTTGAATTTCTCTACCTGTGTTATTTGTCCTTCAATCACCATAAGTTCTCTGGGTTCTGACTTTATGTTCGTTATAAACTGCATTTTCTCAAATGAAATCTGAAGACCTGCCTTTGCTGCTAGCACCTGTAATTGATTGATTTGTTGTGTGGCTGTGTCAAGAGAATTAAAGAAAATTGCAACATCATCTGCAAAAGCTAAACAGTCAATTGTCAGATTTTTGTTCTTACAAATATTAATAATAGTTTCTCAATATTAAAATAATATTCCTGTAACATCCTTGGAATATTATTCACATACAGGGATGACATCAGTTTAAATTGCTCTTCAACTTGAATTACGGTAGTTAAACATTGTCTACTACTGCCTTAGCAGTTGAAATTAACCTTTCAAAAGTATATTGTTGAGGCGTCCGAGACCTTTGAGCTTACCGAGACTTGTCTCAGCAATGAAGCGGGTATTTTCCGAGGTGCCTGCTTCTGCACTAACCAATCTTCGGATTGAGCCAAGAGCCCTAAATGGGAAATAATTAAAAGAATATTGTTCCTTTTTACTGTTATTGTTTCTCTTCCATACTACTATTGTACTATGCTCGGCTTCGGTGCCGTATTTGGTAGCATGCTGAACTGCTCTGCCCAAGATAACGGGTTCAAACCCGGCCAAAGTCGTCGGATTTTTTAAGAGCGTTAAAATACTTCAGTTTGCCTTCCTTCGGATCTGCCTGAAGAATTAATGAATATTTTTAGGTTAAATTATGAGAGTAATCCCAAAAATAAGGTCTATTTTTTATAAATACAGAACTCTGTTCATGTGGCTGTTAGTCACAATATTGTGAAGAGTGTTTACCGCACTCGCATATAAACATGCGCACGCTGCGCTGAGGCAGTCAGTCTTGGCAGCCGTTGAGAGTGGAGCTCCCGTTGGATGTTACCGCCAAATGTGAAGTGCACGCAGTTATTCGGTTTTTGAACGCAAAGGGTACTGAACCGATTAAAATCCATCGCCAATTGATGGAAATGTATGGCGAGTCGTGCATGGATATCAAAAATGTTCGTAAGTGGTGTAGAGAGTTTGCAGCCGGTCGGACTGAAATTCACGACGAACAAAAGAGCTGGAGACCGTCAATTTCCGACGAGACAGTCGTGAAGGTTGATAAAATCATGCGTGAACATCGGCGGATCACCCTGGATGGTCTCTGCACTTTGGTTCCTGAGGTTTCCCGAAGCGCTCACAGAATTTTAACAGAAAAGGTTTAAACATTCTCCACGACAACGCTCGTCCACACGTCGCCCGGCAAATCGTTGCTCTCCTGCAACAATTTCAGTGGAACATAATCACACATCCACCCTATAGTCCCGACTTGGCACCCAGTGACTATCACTTGTTCCCTAAGTTGAAAGAATATTTGGCCGGAAAGCGATTCAGCACCGACGACGAGGTGAAAGATGAGGTTCACAACTTCCTGAACAGCATGGCGGCGAGCTAGTATGACATGGGCATACAAAAATTGACGCAGCGTCTACAAAAATGCATCGACCGAAATGGTGATTATGTAGAAAAATAGCTCAATGTTGAAGCTGTAAAATGATGTAAACCATTGTAGAAATAAACGGGTCTATGTATTTACGAGACCTTATTTTTGGGATTGCATTCGTACTTGCCAAATCATCTTTAAATACAAATATTTATTAAAGCCAACGTCGTAAGGTTTCTATCCAAATCTTTGATGTACGTTCAAATCCCACAACTGTTAAAAGGTTAATTTATTAACTATCTTTTGTAGTAAAATAGTACATTAAGTGGATCTTTGTCATATTTCATGTCTCATGAGATGTACCATAATGATTTATGATTGCATGACTGTACATTTTGGAGAAATCAATACCAGCACAATCACCGATTTTCCATGTCAGTGGGTTGGGTGTATGAATTAACTAGTCTCCTTCACAGTTTTTGTCTTAGCACAACTTGTTTTCCAAGATCTCTTTCCTTCATGGTCTCTTCTTGTTCAAGTCTTCCATAGCTCCTTTACTTGAAACATTTATTAAAATTATTTATGAGTATGGTATTGATAATAATGATGATGATGGTGATAAAACCACATCAATTCTCCATCATTATCAAACTATGATGAACTATTAACCAATGTTTTTTGGGAAAAAGTCTCTCTTGTCCTTCTGTCGAAGATGCCTATGCTGAAAGTCAAGACATTAATTGAGGTCAGTATCAAGATCATGTGTCTAAGAATTCCTATGTTTCAGCATTACTGACGATCATAGTTGAAGATGAAAATGATAATAATCCAAAATTCCGGAAGCCCTTCTACCGAAGATCCATAACAGAAAACAGCAAAAATGGAGTAACAATCGTAAATATAGTAGCAGATGATGCAGACAAGAACAGAACAATCACGTATTCTTTGGAAGGTACGTAACATGGGTGACAGTTAACTTAAATGACTTAATATCTGTCTATTCAGTTAGTTCAAATTGATTCTCAAAATCCACCAACAGCAACTTTAAATGACTTTAACCATGATGACTAAGGTTTGTACAGGTTATATACTGTTAACACAATGTTCACTTTTTTATTATTATTATTATTAGTATTATTATTATTTTATAATAGGTAACAGAATAACACATAAATTGAATATAATGTTACCGGTACTTGTGTAAAAATTTTGATAATGATTTTTGAACTCTTTCCTGCCTGCTTCTTTGCTTAAAATATAAGTACAATAAAACAGACATTGTGTTGAAATGATCAAAGGATAATGTGGTTATAACTATTTTTGCAACTTTTCCAGTTTACAAAATTATATTTCTGATTCAAAATCTTTAGAATGAATGATTTTAGCATATTAGTGTCAACAAATGGCCTTTTATCCTTAATCTTGCAATTAAAATGAACAGCGTGAGCATTTTACTGGAGTGCAGCTGCCGGATTATGCTGGCTAGCCAGGAGCATGGGTGACTGTTGCTAACCAAGTCAGCTTGGGCCACTGTTTCTGCATTGTCTACTAATGCACAAGCAATGGACCGAACTGGCTTGGCAACTGCAACCATGCACACTGGCAGCCTCAGGGTAGCTGCAATCCAGAAGAAACCTCATCCATGTCATAATTGAATTTTCATGATCATATTGATTACAAATAGAAGCTGACATGTTGTGTATTGCACAGAAAGGACCGTACAAGCTATTTAGATGGAAGGTGGAGAATCAAAATGTCTGACCCATGAGGCACTCAAACCCATAATCTCCATCTTTGTTATATGAAAAATTAAGAAGTCTGCTCCATTAGATCAGTAGTCAGAGAAATGGGATACAAAGCTGGAGATCTCAGGTTTGAGTCCCACATCAGTCAGACCTTTTAGTTCTATATCTTCCAACTAAATTCTTTGTACTTTCTGTAACATTCATAACCTAATAGTGGTAAGCTCCCACTCGTCAAAAAATATTTAGACTTGGCCATCTGTCAAATAGTTTAAAAAAATTAATTTGGAAGTACCGTACTGTACTTGGACTAATTTAGCCTTGTTTTTAATTGATTTAAACATTTTCCAAACAGTAAAGATTGCAGGTACTCATGCCCAAAAATGTAATTTTGAATGTAATCCAATTTCCATCACTGACTACAGTATATACTGAGTTAACATTTACCCCATCAATAGTTTAGCAAAGTCAGTGTATTCTTTATTATCTCATCTGTTGTTGGATTGGTTTGAATTAATATATAAAGTACTGCCTGATGCAACTGGTGCCAAATTAAATTATGATTGATTTGGCCAAATTATTTCCAAGTCACCCTGTTTCTTCAGACTATTTCTCATATAATTCAGTGCCCTGTTTTCTTGTATTAGGCCAGCCCAGTACTATAGGTCTGGTGCACTTGGATGCTGAAACTGGAGAGGTTGTGGTGGCAAACAAGATTGACAGAGAACAGACACCATGGATGAACTTCACAGTGCGTGCCACTGACTCAGGAATACCAACACGCTCAAGTCTTGTGGATGTGTTTGTACAAGTTCTGGATGAAAATGATAACAATCCCTACTTCATTGGAGATGTGAGCAACATAACTGTCCGTGAAGATGCACCAGTCGGTGAGTTTTGTGCCTCTTCAATCTTTAATTCCCAACTCTGTATTAGTAGGGATCTGGTTTCTTTATGTCAACAATAGAACCATTTTCATATTGAGCCTGAAAGTGCTCAATTACTTGCTGAATATCTTATGCTCCAAGTCTTAAAATATTCTGATCTTCAACAAAAACATCTTAGAATCTGGAGTAAATTTACATTAAAAAAAAATTAGGTCTGCATATTTTTATGTGCAATTAGAAAATGAGGGTACCACAATTGATTGCTGGGAAAAATAGATCGGAGAAATGGCAGGAAGTCACTCATAATGAAGGCTAAGTTAGAAATGAACACGCTACATGAAGCTGTTTGTATGAACTGACTCAGATGGTGGGGTCATCTGATGAGAATGGGGGAAGAGAGATTATCTAAGAGATTAAAGAGTTCGGCTGTAGAGCATAAGGAGGCGATGGTTAGATTCAGTGTTGAACAATTTCTAAGTGAGAGGTGCAGAAGCAGAGGAGGTTGCCATGCTAACTGCTAATAGGGAAATATGGAGGCCACTTGTTCACAAATAGAGGTTTGCAGACTAGACTGGATGCTGAAAGGCAAAACAGTCTCAATTGTAAACACTGTATATGTTAGTAATCATATGTTACACAAATTTTAGTACCATACGGATTAAGGTATGGTTGATGGTTTCAGGGAGTGAGATTGCTGTCATTGAAGCAAGGGATGCTGATTCAGGAGACTTTGGGAAGGTTACTTTCTTACTGGACCGTATGTCATCACAGGTAATTATCCTTTTGACAATTGAACTTTGAAAATGTATTAGCCTATGGTACTGCATTTCCAGAATCTATGGCATTTGAAATTTTGTAGCTTACAATATGTTTAATTTTGGAGACTGAATCAAATGATTACTTCGACTTCACAGGGAAAGTTCCAAATTAACGCTGAAACTGGTGTCCTGACAGTGTCTGATGAGTTAAATCGAGAAGACCAGAACTTTTATCTTCTCATCATTGAAGCCTGGGATAATTATCAGTTTGGCTATGCTAGTGGAGAAAGCAGGAATGCATTCAAACAAATAGGGTATGTATATGATAATTATCTTCTGATTGTATTCTCCAATTAATACTTGATGGAGTAAAACTGTGTGAACCCCTAGGCAAAGAGGGGAAAGGAGGAAATGGAAGGTAGTGGAGGGGGTCACTGCTGCTGTGCTCCTGGAAGCATGAAATACTGTTACAGATACAGTAGGAGGCGATGTGAACATTTCCATAGCAACGAGTGAAGTGAACGTTCGTCCTCTCTTAATCCCTCTGCGGCACATGGACTTGCCCGTATGTGGAACTCGTTGCTTATACACAGAGGTGGTGGTGCGAGATTTCATTGCGGTACCCCCTCCCCTATGGAAACTAAAATGTGCATAGAGACTAAAGATAACATACATTTTTTACATTTATAACTCACACCTCCGAAATATTAGTATAGTAGTACTGTGGATGAGAAACAATAACAGTAAAAAAATTATAAGCCTTACAGTAGACGCATAAGATGTGTAACATTTGTCATAGAATTTGACGTGAAATTGTTGATACACTGGTATTTTATAGTATTATTGGCACAAATATTAATCTATTGTAAAAGGGAGTGTTTTACAGATATTGTAGTTTATAATATGGAACTCATTTTATTAGATGATTTGTAGCTTCCACCAGCACTAGCCTAAATAAAGAATACGATATGGATCAACTAGATTAATAGATGCGACACCGCTCATAACCTTAAATTCCTTATAATCAGGTCCTCTTGATTCACAGACCAATTCGTAATTTCATATGGATTCTGTTAAAATGAGACATATTGATATGATAAATATCATTTAAAATGATAATCTGGTAGCAAAAATATCTACCCCGTCCGGGATTCGAACCCAAGATCTCTAGATTCACAAGCATAGGCGCTAACCCCACGGCTATTTCGACGTTCCAATAGTACTGCATTACGGAATTAAGTTTCATTTATATTTTGCTTGTTTCAATAATGTTCCTGCGTGAAATTGAGTTTAAAATGCCTTATGAATAGGCCCTCTTGTGAGTAAAGAGAATGTATTCAGCAATAGTTCATGAAGGCTTGCTCAATTCTCGTATAACCACAACGATTATATTATACTGATGACTGCATTACCGTTATGTGGGTTAATATTTGAATAGCCATTGTGCAGAAACATAATACCGGCAGTGCCGACTATTTACAATGTTTGATATTAAGGCATTTTACCATTTAAATACTGATACGAAGACTTCGAACATATACCATGTGCTTTGTTTCAATCACTTGACACCAGAGTTCGCATGAGCGTTTACCGTTCAGTATGTCATATACATTCCACATGGCTGAGAGTACGTCATGGTATCAATTTCCGACACCGCGCGCTCATTGTTTCTCTTACCACTGCCAGCTGGATCGATCGATCGAGTTGGCAGTGCATCTTATACTTCTGTTCGATCCACCACTGCCAGCTCGATCCGTTCCGATCCACTTCCGTCCCATTTTTCAAAATCACTCCCACCAAAATATCCAGCAACCGAGTGGAAAGATGTTACACATTAAAAAGACATATTTTATTCGAAAAGATTTATTTCAACTGCTATGTCGCAGACAACGTTCACATCATGCATACTTCAAATTCACATCGTAAATTAATTTAAAATTGAAACAAATTAAGGGAAAAAAAACAACTAAAACGTCTAGATTACCGCCTTCCTTGCTTTTGCGCTTGCAATTTTTTAAATTAATACTATTTTCTATAGATTGATTTATTTATTCGTATCAGGAGTATACATTTTACATTTAAAAATATGGTACTTAATAATGCATATAGCAAATAGTGTCTGTCCAAAATTTTGCCAAGTCACGGGCATTAGGTGTCGCAGCCATCAAGTCCTCCATTGTGCAACTTAAAGGACACTTAATGCAATTCATAAAATGGACTGTGGTTTGGACTTCACCACAATCACATAGCCTGGATGTGCCAGGAAAACCCCACTTTAACATATTGGTTCTTGATCTACCAACACCAGTGCGAAGCCTGTTCAATGACTTCCACGTAGACCAGTGTTCCTCATGTCCTGGAGGGAGATGTTCAATTGGTAACATCCAGCCATCAAGTTGAGTATTGCTAGATCTGCATAATCTTAACCTTGTGCACTTAGCAGATTCATGTAGATCTTCTGTTGTATTCAAGAAACTCCTCCTAGACCTCAGTCTTTGATGGGCGGGTTCATAACCGTACAATGGGTGTACGCATGAGGTAATTGCTTTGGTTTTCTCAGTTTACTATACAGGGTGGGCAGGAAGTAACTAGGTATTATTAAATGGCTGTTAAGTTTTTAATATTGATGGAATAATATTGGAAATAGCGGAAACATACAGAACATTAAATAGGGAAGTGATTTTTCATGCCGCGTAGTACCGAAGGTGGCTGCGAGAGGCGGTACAATCAACAATAACAAAGATGGCCGATCACCTGACAGTAAGAGAACGAGCACAGATTATTTTGTGCTATCAGGTGTGGAATTCGATCGTTCTCTGTCAATCGGCACAATGCTTGCCACGGTGGGTGAGTGGTTATAGTGTCGGACTACCAACCCCAAGATTGCAGGTTCGCCCCTGGCCATGGTAAGTGATTTTTGAAGGCGACAAAAATCACGACACTCATGTCAAACGTTGTTGGCATGTTAAAGAAACCATTTGAATTCAGTAGGCCGTGTTCAATGGCAAAATTAATCTCGGGATTTTCCGCCAACACAAAGTTCCTCCATTCTCTACTTGAAAGCGCTGTAGTGTCAAGGAGTTTAGATATCTAACCTCCTTGACTTTCATAGCGTTCAAAGGAACGACGAAATTCGACATGCAAGCTACCCTCTGGGTGTCAATTAACAAAGCTTGCACCAGGCAACCGAGGCCATACGATATTATTATTATTATAATCGGCACAATTGCCATTACTGGGTGGCACAGGATCCTGGAGTTATGGTGGAGAAGATGCAGTCTCATCCAAAAGTGACCGTGTGGTGTGGAATAACGGCTACAAAGGAACGCTACCTTAAAATGCTTCAGGATAACGTTTGGCCCACGATATCTGGATGGGAAAATACCGCCGACATTATCTTCATGCGGTGGACCGTCTGACCCTGCAAATGCTGTGCGGAACTGGTAGGATGAGAAGTTTCCAGGACATTGGCTGGGGAGACGTGTATCTCATGAAAGGCCTACAAGAAGTCCAGACCTGACACACTGTGACTTTTTTTTATGGGGCTGGGCAAAAGAGGAGGTGTACCGGATGAAACCTCACACATTGGACGAATTGGAAGCGCGGATTCGGGATGTTCTTACCAACGTCCCACACAACTTCCTCCAGAAAGCTGTGGATTCGATCGATTCCAGGTCGTTTGACGAGATTGGTCGACGTCACTGGTGCCTACATATTAGCACTGGAAACGGCAGCCATCCACTTATGCTTCACAAATTCCTGATTTAACGTTTTTGGTAATTTCATTGTGTTATTTCAAAGTGATTTACTTCACCCATTAACGTCATTTGACAAACTCTGGTCACAGGGTATCAAGTAAGCACATAAATCATATGACGAGCTCTACTCGCGGTGACGCATTGCTTTATTTACGTTTGTGTATTCCCATCTCGTTTCCGTATAACTCGCCAGAATCCTGAAATAATGGAATAATAATCCCATTGTATATCCTTTTAACGGATACAGTGGGGTTTCCAATAAGCTAATAAAACAATTCGAGTCAGATCCAAAATAAATTACTCTCGATGTTTTAGAGCTGCAATAACGAAAATTTGGGATGCAGTAGAACCTTATAATAATGTATGACCAAGGCAAAAGGACAGCCACTCCATACTTTCAAGATGACGTCTGGGCGTAGACCACTATCAAAACTTAATAATCAATTGTTCACGATGAAATCGCGCAATTAAAACAAACCTTAGATTTTAAACAAGTAGTTCCGTGAAGAACTATGCAGCCTATTTTCATATATCCTACTTATGGTAATTGCCTCTATCAACATACAAAATTTCAGTTTGATTGCTGTAATAGATTCGTAGATATTGAGAACCGACTAAATATTGCGGATGGTCGCCATGATGGATTTTTATATATGTAGGTCTTAGAGTTATGTACTGTTACATGAAGATTATTGTGTACGTGTAATATTCAAACTTCAATCGCATGATTAAGACACAAGAAGTAAAAACGAGATTTTAAAATTTCGCACAGCTGTTGTTTGTGGTTGTGGAAACAATTGAAAAAAATTAGATGCGAGTGGATTAACATTTGTATAAGGATTTCCTGTATCAAGTGTCACTGCACTCGGATGGTTAAATTGCGAGAAACGACCATGTGAATATTTATACTTCGTGTCGCCGCCATGATGGATTTGTGATTACCAGGTTATTGAAAGTTCTATAGGTGAACTTATGTTCATAGCCCCTATGAACATTAAAAAATCAGTTTGATTGCTGTAATAGATTCGTAGATATTGAGATAGCCTACATCTAAATATTCCAGATGGTCGTCATGTTAGATTATTATAAATATAGGCCATAGAGTCATGTGCCATTAAAGGAAAATTATTGCGTAGGTTCATTATTCAAACCTTCACTTCGATCGCATGATTACGACACAAGAAATAAAAACTTAGTTTTAAAATTTGCAAAGCAGCCATCTTGAGGTTATATAAACAATTAAACTAAATTAGATACCAGTGCATTACAATGTGTATAAACATTTCCTGTACCAATTTTCATTGCGTTTGGATCATTAAATCGCAAGAAAGGTCTATTTAAAATTTTCAACTTCGCTTGGCCGCCATATTCGTTTTGTAGTTAACCGGTTTTTGATTGTCTTATAGATGAACTTCCAGTAGTGCCCCTTACCTCCGTACAAAATTTCAGGGTAATACCGCTAATAGTTTCAGAGATATAGAATGCAGGTGAAATATTTCGCACAGCCGCCATCTTGAGGTTATGTAAACAATTGAGCGAAGTTAGATGTCGGTGTATTACAATGTATATAAACATATACTCTAGCAAGTTTTAATGTGTTCGGTTGATTAAATCATGAGAAACGTCGATTTAAATGTCGCAAGTTCACTTGGCCGCCATGTTGGTTTTGTATTTACCAGGTTTTCAAAAGTCACATAGATGAACTTCTAGAAGTTCCCTTTATCACCGTAAAATATTCCAGGGTGATATCGGTAATAGTTTCGGAGATATTGAATGCTGGTGAAATATTTCGCACAGCCGCCATGTTGGATTGGTGAGACGTAATAAAATTTGAAAGGCACGGTCAGGGTCGTCCGGAATGTTGCTATGAACTTACTGAGTTTCATTGAAATCGCTCCAGCCGTTTAGAAGTTATTATGGGGGACACACATCATCGCACACACCATCACACACATCATCACACCACACGCACACACAGACAGACACACGGACAAAAGGTGATCTCATAAGCATATTTTTCTCATAAATGAAAATAGGCTAAAAATACCATATAAGGAAACTCGCTGATGCATACAAAATTTCAGTAATCGTTATTGGTTTGTATTTTATGGATATTTTTGTAGTGTAAGTAATCTCAGATCACTGCAGGGTGAATAAAATCTGATTTCACTGACAACAGTGTGACCATTAAATTGTGACTGGAATGGGTTAACTGGTATTTTGTTTTAAGCATTTACATCTGTTATATACCAGGACATACAGTATTTTAATGGCTTATCTTTGTGAAACATCTCTCCATGGAATTTATTAGTTAGTTATTGTTGTTTTAAGGGGCAGAACTACGAGGATGTAATTTATAATTAATGACTTGATTTTCAACTCTTTCTCTTTCAGCGTGAATATTGTTGACGTGAATGATGAAACCCCAGTATTTGAGCCCATATTTGGTTGCGTGACAGTAACAGAATTCCACCCTGTACGAGATATAGTGACGATGATTAAAGCTACTGATGCTGATGATTCCAACACACCCAATGGCAGAGTGCTGTTTTCTATAGTTGATGGAAATGAGAAAGGTTTGTTGAAAAAATGACATCTTTTTCAATACTTTGTTTTTAAGTAATCCATCCGAAACTAGTAGGTGTATTGTTGTTGCCTCATCTCTTGGCCAAAATCTGTATTTATCATGAAGAGGAAACTTGACAATATTAGCACTGGAAATGAGAACTGGCAGCATAGTTTATAATGTAGTCCTGGGCAATGAGCACTTCACTTACACTTCAGAACAGTTTTTTCAGAGGAACTTTCAATTACCTCCTGTGGAGATATTACTGAATCCTATTTTTTCCATGCAGAGTATTTGTCAAGAGAAGCTCACATACTAAATTTTACCTGTGGCTTCTGAAGAATTATCAAAATTCTTGCTATTGTGCTGAGCACATAGCCAGAAGTGCATGGACAATCCTTCTGGAGTGAGAGGGGACAATCTGTTCATGTGGTTGGACGATTGAATTGGTGGCATTTAGATTCTGTATATCATTGTACTAATAGCTTGCCATAGTGGGTGAGTGGATATCGTGTCGGTCTACTAACCCCAAGATTGCAGGTTCGCTCCTGGCCGAGGTAAGTGATTTTTGAATGGCGGCAAAAATACGATACGCATGTCATACGATGCTGGCATGTCAAAGAACCGATTTGTATTCAGTAGGTCGGGTTCATAATGGCAAAATTAATCTTCGGAGTTTCCGTCACCGCCAACACAAAATTCCTCATTTCTCTACTAGAAAGCGCTATAGTGTTCAAGGAGTTTAGATATCTAACATCTAACCTCCTTGACTTTCATAGTCAAGGAACAACGAAATTCGACCTGCAAGCTACCCTCTGGGTGTCAAATAACAAAGCTTGCACCTGGCACCCGAGGCCATACGATATTATTATTATTGTACTAATAGGTATCTATAGTTTCATATTGGGCTTATTTACTATTAATATTGTAGCTTGCAGTTGGTCAATACAAAAATAATTCCAATTACCTTACTGGAATATGTGAAGAACAAGATATTCAGGAAAGAACATGTAGCCTACTTTCTTCTAAATGTATGGGTAGAGTTATAACTCTTTGTCCTTATCACCTCCTATTTTCTTCCTATTTAAAGTGCAAAATGGCACACAACAGTATGATATACTGGATTTGAGCAGCAGCGTTCAAACCATAGTTTATAATTTATCCCAGCATTTTACAATGTCATCAGCAAATACTCCAAACAACGTAGGAATTCAGTATATTCACACAGACTACTTACAATAATTGAAACTGAAACAAAACTTTGTTGGTCATAAGGTATCACTGGGAGAAACACATTTAATAAACCTACTGCACAGTCAATTTTTAATTGCGTCTATGCTTGGGGGTGAGTGCGCTCTATTGGCAACAAGAGGAAATCTTTCAATTACACTGTATGCATGGGCTCACTAACTGTGAATGCCAAGGCCGGTATAGAGCGCAGCTCGCATCTAGTAGGCAGTGGTTAGCAATCGCATAGTTCAACTGGTTGCTAGTAGATGTCACTCGTGCAGATCTGGTGGAGAACTTTGTTTTAATTAAATATATATTTTCCATTGCAAAATGCACAACATAACGCTCAATTTTATAACATATCTGTACTTAACCACAATAAATATAAAAACAATCAAGCAAAAAAAAAATACAACTCTGATAGGTTTTGAACCCCGGCCGGCTGGGTGAAAGACCAATTTCTAACCAAAGAGCCAAATGTGTCCACCCAGGCCAAACGTTATCAATCGATTTATATACTACGTCTTAGTATATAATGACTTGAACCTAACAATCTTTTCACTGGAGTATATAATTATTATAATCCATTTCATACAAAGTTCATATTATTTCTATCAGTAGGCTATATTGCATGCAACTTACTCAAATTAGTGAAATATAGGTCAAACGAGAGATCAGCTGCCATCTTGTCTTGTAACCGAGATGGCTCAGCTTTTTAAAGTCACTTCTGCAGTATAATATTATAATATAAACTTTTAATTTCGAACGGGCCACATCCTTTAGAACAGTTTAAACCATTCTCGGTTTGATAATCGGAACTGTTGGTTCCCAAGTCATGGATTATAAAGCCTGCATAATTCACACGGCCGTCATCCTGAAATGGTATGGCTGATGGATGACCTTTCAGTTTGGGCGCAAGACGCGTCCCATACGAAGGTAGTTTTTTACTAAATTTGTTAAAGATCAAACGATAAGTTTGGTCGTAATTTAATTTTAAGTTTTGACCATTTGAGTGGCCACCAATAAGTTTTGGTTAAGATGGCAGCAATATAAAACATGACACTGAGGTGCTCTTTGCTACTGCTACCTCTGTACCAAATTTCGTTCAAATCGGTTTCGTCTTTGAATTGATAGGAGGGGGGCACAGAATACACACTCACACACACAGACTGACAACTTTTGGCCCATGTAGATCTCATAAGTCTACTTTCATTTTTTGCAAATATAGAAAGTAGGTCAAACGAGAGATCAGCTGCCATCTTGTCTTGTAACCGAGATGGCTCAGCTTTTTAAAGTCACTTCTGCAGTATAATATTATAATATAAATAAATTATATGTGATTAAGATTTATATACCGTATATTGTTTTGGACTTTTGAAGAAGAAATGAATTGGAATGATTTTTGTGTCGACCCACTGAAAGCTTCATTATTAATTGTTAACAAGGCAACACTGAAAATGGCTTCAAAGCTATCTTTATAATGGGATTGTGGTCAGTCATGCTGCCAGGACAATGTATAGAGCCCAATATTAAATTATCTATGGTGAAATCAAATATGAAGATATTCATGTCGGTAGTATATTGGCTGTTATACAATTAAACTTTCTTTCTTTCTTTCTTTCTTTCTTTCTTTCTTTCATGATATGAGGGTTGCAAGAGTGGAATAGACTACAATGAGAAGTCTTTGAGCCTTTTATGATCAGTAAAAGATCGTTAACTTCCAATGGGGAATGGTAGTGATGTTATCTCAATTTGATAATTTATGTTGATTGCATGGTTCCGATTTCTTTTATCAAGTGTGGAACATAGTATGGGACAAGCAAGTTCCTCTGGGGGTCAAACAGGCCATGTTTAAATCATACCTCCTATCAATCATCACATATAGTCTGGAGAATAGAGTCATTCATAGAAGTGAATTATGTCAACTGCAAGCTTGTGAAATGAAGTTCTTTAGATCCGCTGTGCAGAAAACAAGGAAAGACAGAATTAGGAATGAGCAAATCTGAAGAGACTTACAAATCGGCCTGACCATGGAAGAAAGATTAAGTGTTGCATGATTGAAATGGCTAGGACACGTCAAGCAAATGCAGCCATCACAAACTCCAAGGGAGTATTTTGAGAGGAGCGTTTCAGGAAGAAGACCGATTGGATACCCTAGGAAAATGTGGTCAGACCAGATAAAAGAAGACCTTCAGAAGAGAGGAGAAACATGGGAAGGCCTTGAGAGAGAAGAAACATACCAAGACTGTAATAAATGGAGGCACTTTGATCTTAAACATCTTACCTGGCTCTCTGGAAGGAATTCTTGAGGATGACGATGCATGGTAATTCAAGACAAATACCAGGTTCTTGTGCTCTTTTCTTTTTAGAATGAAACCCATCCATGCTTTTACATTGATGAATTTATAATCCTGTGTTATATAATTAACTGTACGGTATTAATCAAGCTTAGTGTTGCTACAACGTATGGATATATGTTGTAATTTTAACAGTCGTATGAGTCTTTCTTTCTTTCTTTCCTGCTTTTTCAGAAGATGTGTTTTATGTATCCATAGGCTAAGTACATAGCTTGCCATTATAGAAATTGGTTCTGTAGGTGCCCCTAGTGGACAAAAATGACAACTAGTTCTGAGACTTAAAAATGCTGTAGTCTGTAAGTTTCTCTTTGGTTGTTGTTGATGAGTTTTTGGTACAGTGCCAATTATGTTGCTGGAGTCCCTATTAACATCACATTAACAGCAAACCTCTTACAAAATTAATAACTTTGTTTTTATTTTTATATTATTAAGCACTAGATAATCTTGGCACACTACCAAAAACTCATTAACAACAACCAAAGAGAAACCTACAGGCTGCAGCATTTGTAAGTCACAAAACTAGTTTTCATTTTTGTCCACTAGGGGCATCTACACCACTTATGTGGTTTGCTGTTTATGCAATGTCAATAGGGACTCCAGCAACAGTTCCACTTGCAGAAAAATAATTTGATTTGTGAATAGTACAATGGCAAAAGGATAAACATTTTGAACAATTGCAGGTACTCTGTTGTGCAATGATAGTAGTCTATTTATATTAGGCCTACATGAAAGGTATGATTTCTTTAGCAAGATTCATGAAACATTTGTAATTTTACATTAGCGGCTTCATTGGCGTGGTTGGTAGCATGCTGAACTGCAGTGTCCAAGATAGCGGGTTCAAACCCGGCCGAAGTCGTCGGATTTTTTAAGAGCATTAAAAATCCTTCAGTATGCCTTCCTTCAGAGGGGAAGTAAAGTTGGCGGTCCCATGTCATAGATTTATGGCATGTAAAAGATCCTTCCACAGACTAAACATGTGTGAAGCTAAATTGTTAGGTTAGATTTCATCGGAACACTCTATCAAAGTTCCAACGTTCACCACTAGGAATCATTGATATCTGTTAGCGAAAGTTGAAACTACTGTACTTGAAATTGAACAGATCATGTAGCTCCCCCTAAGGGTGTCTGCTGGAAGCAGCTACAGACCCAGGCGAGCCGAACATGTCCTCGGACACTCCCAGCACTAAAAGCCATACGATAAATAAATAAATAAAATTTTACATTTGTATTCATATTACTTGAGGCTTAGAGAGTAGTGGCAATACATGCATATAATATGAAACCACTTATTGTACAGCAACCACCATACCTTCTACAGACCTTTAATGTTGTTGGATTTCAGTCATTGTCAGATATGTGGGAGTTGCAGGTTACCAGTAGCATTGCCACTTTTGTTTATGTCTGCGACGGAGTGCTCTGTCACTGTAAGTGTGGTGTCTTGTGTATGAAAATATTTTCCTCAGAGCCCTTCTTTATTTAGGGGAAAAGATCAGAACCACAGAGACTCACATCTGGTGAATAGGGTGGAGATGCTTCAGGACCTCTGACCTCCACCACGCCAACAATTTCTTAAAGGCTACTCTTGTAGCAGATTATTGGCAATATACTATCTAATAGTGTATCCAGACATGGAAAATATGGTAAATAACAATTCCTTAATAGGAGCAGCATTGTGACGTTTTTGTGCAAGACAATGGGTGGATGAGTTTGGAATTGGGGAATTTCATGTGAGGTACAGGATGCAAATGATGTTCCAGAAAACTTGCTCAACATTGCCCTCTGACACAATGATGTTCCTGTGGGGGAATTATTGGCATGGTGGAGGTGGGAAGTCATGAGTATTTGAGTATTTAGATCTTTTCTTCAAACTAAAGGAACCACTCAGAGGGAGGCACTTCCATACATGATACGCCATACTTATAGTGGTAACCCCTCAGGGGCTCACATCTAGTGGGACGTGGGTTGGCGACCACTGGACCCCAGCTGAGTCCGGCATTGCTTCCACTTACTTGTGCAGGGGTCCTCTCCGTCTTCTTTCCTGTCGACCTCCCTTGGTTACATCTTGTTCTCTTCCGACCCCGACGGTATTAGGTTATCCAAGGCCTAGGGAGTCTTTCACTTTCCCACCATAATTGGCCCTTGTCTCATCTTTCCTGATACCCTCCTTCTGTGAGGGGTCGGACTTCTTTTTCTTTTCCTTTTACCTCCTGCCTTGTGCTCAAGGCCCTTAAGGAGGCAGGGTGTATGTAGCCCCACCACTTCTGGTGCACCCTAGATAATGCTACACCCTCAGGGGCTCACGGCTGGTGAGTTCGGGATTTGGCGACCCCGAGGGATTCCTGAGCTGGGTCAGTTTTCCCCTTTTGTCCCTTACCTTTGGGGCGGACCCTCTCCTCTCTCCCCTCTCCTCTCCTCTCCTCTTTCCCTTATATTTCCTTTTCTCTTTAAGATTCCCGCACTGTTTTTGTTACTTGGTTCACCGTGTATCTAAATTCCCTTTTAGCGATTTTTAAGGCATTTTTGATCTACGTTGCATTTTGTAAGTTTTTTCGATCTAAATTACATCTCGCGATTGTTTTCAACCTCAATTGCATTTTGTAAAGATTGACGATCTAAATTTCTTTTTAGTAAGTCTTTCAATGCAGGTAGACGGGCCTTTTAGTGAGTATTTTGAATTTCAATTGCATTTTGTAAGTATTTCCTAACAAAACCGCATTTCGCACGAATTTTGAATCTAAATTGCATTTTGTTTGGTGGGCATTTTGCACATATTTTGATTCTCAATTGCATTTTGTGGGTATTTTGAATCTAAATTACATTTTGTCAAGTATTTTCAATCTAAATTGCATTTTGTAAGTATTGTCAATCCACATGAGTCGTTTGAATCTACCGTACATTTTGTAAGCATTTTCAATTTCAATTGCATTTTGTAAGTATTTTGAATTTCCATTGCACTTTGTGAGTATTTTGAATCTGAACCGGCCTTTTTCAATCTACATTGCATTGTGTATTTTCAATTGCATTTTGTAAGTATTTTGAACCTCAATTGCATTTTGTACGTCTTTACGATCTCATTTGCATTTTGTAAGTATTTCGACGCTACATTGCATTTTGTACGTATTTTGAACCTAGCCTACATTTTGTGGGCCTTTTTCAATCTATTCTTTTTGTGAATCTTTTCGTTCTAAATTCCCTTTAGTCAGTACATTTTGTGAGTTGTTTCCATCTGAGTTCCTTTTTGTACGTATTTTCCGTCTCACATAAGTTTCGTTGTGGTTTCCATTTCATTCTCATTTTTGCTATCACCCAGATCATTAGGGGCCGATAACCTCGATGTTAGGCCCCTTAAAACAACAATTATCATCATCATCATCTTATAGTGGTAAGGCGTTCCTTCACGGACATCAAAGATACTGGTATTGTGCATCTTCAACACATTTGGCAACGAATGTAAAATGTTGCAGGAAATTATGGCACATTGAAAGTCTGCAGTGGTATAGTGCTTCTACTATAATATAATATAATTTAGTATGCCGTAAATACAGTATGCATAAGTTGTTATTACTTCCTTTCTTGCTTTTTTTACTTAGTGTGAATTGTTGCGAGCATCCTACTTGGATAGGGTTCGGTTTAAAGTGTAATTAACAATGTAAGTATAGTTCATAAATTAATAGATTGTGGTTCTTCAACTTTTCAGGTTTGTTCAAAATTGAGACACTGGACTTCTCCACAGCACGGATTGTAACAATCAAGTCTCTCAAGAAACTGTATGGCAATTATACTTTAACCATTCAAGCACAGGACATGGGGACACCTCCTAATTTTGCTACAATGGATGTTGATTTGTGTGTGACTGACTTCAATGATAACCCTCCCCGTTTCACCAGCCCAATTCATAACATGACCATCAGAGTTCCAGAGGTGTGTTTTAAATTTCATTACTCTAACGTGTTAGGCCCTTAAAATCAAAGCATAACAGACAGAAGAACTTGTGTGGAATCTTAGCTAGTACCTATGGTTCACTAGAAAGAGGGCTTAACCCTCTACTTGTGATGTGGTGTTACTGTGACGTACATTGTGAGGTGAGGTCTGAGTGACCGGCGATTGATCTTGCTTGTTCAAAGGCACACACTATAAAACTATTTACTTGGAATTTGTCATGTTGGTACTTCAACAATCGGTACTCTCACACACGATACAAATACAAACATTTCTTAAAATGAAAGTATATGTCTTTTGTAATCATATTACGTTTGTAATGTGAAAAAATAAAAGTTTTCGCTGATCATTAGATTTAATTAATTTTAAAAATGAAAACTTAACAAAATATCATTATACAATTAGAAACAAATATTCATGGTTGACACAATGAAACAGCAAAACATTCTTCTTCAGCTGAAAGTGTATCTCCCGTATGCATGCTCAGCGTGGAACGTTAACTGTGAGGTGTGGTCACTGATACCGTTCAAAAACTTCACAATGCAATCGCCCGCATGTAACAGTAGCTAGAGCTGCACTGGGCTATGCAGTGACTCAAGGCAATGTGCTTGGAAGGTACATAAAAGAAAAGACGGGAAGTTACAATAGATTGAACAAAAATAACACTTCAAAATATTCTTGTGGGCACCTTGACCACACCTTACAAGTAGAGGGTTAATATTGTTAGCTGTAACTTGACTAGCTCCATGCTAACCAAAATAGATTACAAGTTGACAATGTTATTAGCCCAGTTCCCTTTAACATACACATAGCATGACACTTCTCGGAAGAAACGTTCATTGTACAGTATTAAGAATGGATAGGAGGGTATAATAAGAAATATATTAAATCTATTATTCAAAGAAGGATCTCTCTCTCCACAACAATTCCATCAAAACGTCCATCCACATCTAACCTACCAACCACCAACAATGTTCCCTTCTCTGTGGCCTTCCCCGTCGAAGTGATGAATCTCTTTACTTCCTATACCACTTTCATCATCGCCCTTTTAAATACAGGATTATTTCCCTTTTCATGTATTTACTCACTACAGCCTCCGTGGCTTAGGCGGCAGCACGCCGGTCTCTCACCACTGGGTCCGTGGTTCAAATCCCGGTCACTTCATGTGAGATCTGTGCTGGACAAAACGGAAGCAGACAGGTTTTTCTCCTGATACTCCGGTTTTCCCTATCAAAATTTCATTCCAGCAACACTCTACACTATCATTTAATTTCAACTGTCATTCATTTAATCATTGCCTCAGAGGAGTGCGACAGGCTTCGGCAGCCGGCACGGTTCATTTCCTCGCCGCTAGATGGGGGCTTCATTCATTCAATTCCCTGACCCGGTCGGTCGACTGGAAGCAGGCTGTGGAATTTCATTTTCATGTATTTACTCACTCTTTAATTGCATGGTTCGTTAATGTAAGAAATTTCTGTTACATTTTATGATGTCAAAGAAAACCCAGATTTTCATGTTCGTGTCAGCATGATATTTAAATAAAGCTTTCCAGTCAGCCAACACAAATTGTGCCCTATTACATTTGGCAGGAAACAAGATATTATTACAAAATAAAACCTTTTTATGTACAAAATGGGGTACTTAATTGGATAAGATTGTTTTCTGCCCAATGTAATTGGGCACAATTCATGTTGACTGACTGGAAAGCTTTCTTTAATAGAACTAGGCAACACTGAAAGATGACTTCTATCACTTCAATCAGCGTATATAAGGGAGGAGCTGTGGGGGCTCCAGTCCCTCCCCCGAAAAAATCCAATAAACATTAAGAAAGTGTTGTTTTGGTAAAAGCATAAAATAATTGCAAATTTGGTTGTACCCTAATCTTAACTTATTGGCTAAGTTATAAACAATATTATGATTGAAATTAGACTACCTTGTGGTGTAGTGGCTAGCATTCTTGGCTGCCGCCCCCAGAGGTCCAAATTCGATTCCCGGCTCTGCCAAGAAATTTTAATTCTGGTCTGAGGGCTGGAATGGGGTACACTCAGCTAAGTGAGGCAAAACTGAGAATTCCACAGTACAGTACTTTTGAGAAATAATCAATTTGTAAATAATAAATTGACAAATATTTGGATATTTGCCATTCATACTCCATACCATAGGTAAAGTCCTGCAATGATAAACAAAACGTATCCGCATCCGCACGCTTGTTTTCCGCATCTGGCCCGTATCCGCACGCTTGGTATCCGGATCTACTGACATAAAAATAATATTTTTAATTTATTAGATAAAGCATAAAGTATTAAAGCAACACATTTAGACATTTGAGGAGAAAGTCGTCTCCCCTAGGTTATGTGTGTCATGAATATTATACAACTCCTTTCAGTTCAGAGTGTTAATGACATAATTTGAATGAGATTAGCTTAATTCATCATTTTACATTTTTGACATGGAAGAAACATAACAGAAAAAATGTCACAAACTTCCGAGTCCGAGTAATGATATTCAGCAACTTCGGATTGTATTTTAAAAACCATTTGCAAATTTACTTCAAACATTATCCGCTATCCGCACAGCTATGCAAACTATATCTGCATGGCGAAAATTGTTGCGGATATCCGCATCCGCGCAGGGCTTTATCCATAGGCCATAATAGAAATGTCCTTAAGTACAAAATTTTATTTGGTGTGTTGCGTCGTATTTTACAAATTTTTTGTATTGCCACTAATTGTAGGCTAAATAAACGTAGAATTTTATAATTATAGTAAAGCCATCATTACTTCCGACTTGACGTTTCAGTGTTACCCTAGAGTTGTCTAGCGGTCAGAAGGAACATCACTTTAACTAGCCAATCACAGGCGGCCATTCAAATCGATATTTCACGACAAATTGAGTTTCGTTCGCGATGTCGCGATTTAGCGAACAAAACTCTAGCCTAGCACTGAAATGTCAAGTCGGAAGTAATGGTGGCTTTACTATAACTCTTATATAAAATAATTACACAAAGTTATATGCTCTAAGATATTGGTTGATATTTCTGAGTATTTTGTGGTGACAATCCCCTGAGAATACTCACAATTTTCCAGGATAGACAGCCTCCACCCGAAAAAAAATTGTATATAAGCCCCTGACTTAATTGTCTCTATTCATTTTCATTTGATTCATGGTTATATGAAGAAAAGCCTGTCATTTCTTTTTAGCTCCTATTCTGAAATGAATGAGTCCAGTTGTTAGGAGGAAATACAAAATGTTTTTCCTCCTCAGGTTTACATTTCTAGATTACCTGGCTATTTCTGTTGCAGTTTTAATTCATAAGCTGCTGCAACTAGATAAGCATAACAAATAGCAGTAGATAGATCAAGGATCAATGCTCCATTCCCTAATGAAACATGAAGCACAAAATATAACACTGTTATTATCATGGCTATTTGAGTTTTGGATTCTATGACACGAAAAAGTTCACCCATGGTTGTCCGGTACCAGTTTTTGAGGTTCTTAATCCAGAAAGTTCTTCATAGAGCCTCCGTGGCTTAGGCGGCAGCACGCCGGCCTCTCACCGCTGGGTCCGTGGTTCAAATCCCGGTCACTCCATGTGAGGTCTGTGCTGGACAAAACGGAGGCAGACAGGTTTTTCTCCGGGTACTCCGGTTTTCCCTGTCAAACTTTCATTCCAGCAACACTCTCCACTATCATTTCATCTGTCATTCATTTAATCATTGCCCCAGAGGAGTGCGTCAGGCCTCGGCAGCCGGCACAGTTCATATCCTCGCCGCTAGATGGGGGCTTCATTCATTCCATTCCTGACCCGGTCGGAGACTGGAAGCAGGCTGTGGATTTTCATTTTCAATCCAGAAAGTTCTTCACTGTTAAGACACTTACAATACAACAAGACTAGAAAGAGAAAATAAAATGAACTTTCATTGCTTTTGCCCACTTTTCAATTTATTTGTTCACTGAATTGAATGCCATTGCTGTTAATTCATTTCAGGAGCTAAGAGCATCTGGTCATCAGCCCCATGTACTTGAGTCAATGCAAGATTTGTCTGCTAACGTGTGTTTTTCAGGGGATTATAGCAGTCTTACATTGATTTGTGTGACTGTAATCATTAGGGTGAATGAAAATGCTCATATTTTTAGACTTTGTGGTACTAGGGAGTGGGAGAAAGAGGGCATGCAGTAGTTGATTGTGGATCGTTCTAATGAGATAAAGTAGATCTCATCATGAAACAAGAATTGATTATCCAAGTATTTCAGATGATGCAAATTTTACTTTACAGAATGCTACCATTGGTAGCACAGTGATACAAGTGCAGGCTGAGGACGAAGATATTGGTCTAAATGGAGCAGTTCGATACAGGCTGAAGCCAGATCCAACTAATGGCTGGAAAACATTCACGATCAATGATAAAACAGGTGTTATTGAACTGAAACAGCTTCTTGACAGAAAAAAACAGAAAATATATGAGGTAAGAAAGTTTCTTTCTGTTTCTATTTATTAAAATAATTCTTCATAATGTCCACTTGAAATGCCTTCCTCATGTTCCCTTGCTCTCTCACATCATTCATTAAGTCTCCCACTTTCAACTCAAACCCACCATCCAACTCCTCAGCTCTCCAGTTCAAACCAGTAGGGTAACCAGTACCGGTATTCATTTCAAAATTGAGAGTAATAATACACTGTATCAGTAATGAGAAAATGTAGCATAGAGCAGGCCTGTTCAGGGAAAATGTCACGGTGGCAGTCGTCTGCCACGCTAGTACCACGGCATTTCCTTCGTGAATCGGGGGTTGTGTGGGGAAGGTTGGGGTCGAGGCATGGTAGCGATAGCGAAGGTAGCAAGCTGGCGGAAGGACGGGTGGGGTTGAATGGAACATTAGTAACCAATAATCAGTAGTTATAACTAATCCTTTGAATCATACTGCCTGCTTTATTACTTTATATAACTTTTTACAACTATCAACAGGTCATATCTTTACGTAGTTCATGTTTTCGACTTCAATGCAACTAGATTTGCAATATTCGGTTGCATTTCATTTGCTGAGTGAATTCTGAGAATAGCTTCAAGTGACGCTTCTCTTAAAGTTAACCACGACTTACATTTGTTGAAATGATAATAGCTGCTCACAAACGTATGTTATGCCAAACATAGTGGTAAATCGCAGGGCGAGACTATTATGCGAGGGAATTCTCGTTTACTCACTGCTTTGTAGAAACTGATAATATCGCCGTAAAAATGATAACGCAGCGTGTTTAGGAGAGGAGCGTGGAGGCAGAGAAGGGGCTTAGTCTGTCACGGAGGAAATCTCGTGGCAAGCCGTGGTGCCACAGCCACCAGTGGCATGGCTGGACAGGCCTGCTCTAGAGCAAGCAATTCACAACCTTTTTGAAACTGTGAGCACAACACTCATTCCATACCAATTATCCGAGCACCATTAAATATTCTATTTATTCGTTACGACCAACTATGGACCACGTTTGACTGTTTTTCCATATTTTTTTTTTCTTCACTCTCTGCCGGTATCTCTTCATCCTCTCTCCCTCCCTCTTCCTTCTTCTATTCCTCCATGTAAGATCTTCCTTTCCTCACTGACAACTCTCCTGTCTCCTGGGAACCTGTAATATTAATAATAATAATAATAATGCAACAAGTATCTGCCTCTCTTTCCTTTTCCTATCTCTCTCTTTCCTTCCCTCAGCAGTGTTGAAATAGCTAGGGGTTCACCGCTGACCAGGCATGCTGCAACAGCTTGCATGACTCATGCAGATAAGATATATTTACTTGTGGACAGTCGAGCTGAATCAGCATCTTTCGTGTCATAAAACAAGGATGTCCAATTATTTTTACTGTAGATTAAAAAATACTATTTTACAAAATTATAAATTTTCTGACCGTCAAAACTTGTAATAAAATCACTATTATTGTGGTTCGTGCAACAGAATTCTGTGAACCTTATCATTTAAAGTATATCCTTCATATCATAAGGTACTGGCAGTCGTAGATCGTATTTGAATGAGTCTTTGATTTCGAAATGCTGCTCGTATGACGAGACTACCAAATTTCATTTAAAGGGCACCAGGTTAAGAGTGCTGTTCTAGAGCAGGGAATCTCAAACTTTGCCACCCCTACATTTTTTTTGTTCTTTCCAAAGGAGGGCAAGCACTATCACTTTCATGGGGTCTCTTTTTTACCACTGCTGATAAATAAGCCTCTAATCTATGGGTAATGGCATTAGTTGTCTCAGGTTTTTGTAAACCACTTTCACTGAACCCGCACTAGAATTCACCTGTTCACTCACTGTCTTCGAACTGACAGCAAAGGCCTGGCTGAATTCGAGTCGACAATGGCAGAAATAGAAGAATCTATTCTTGTGAGGAAGTGGCGATCACATTGTCAAGCGGCTTATTGTCATTAGTGGTTATTAAGTGCTGGGTAAGGAGTTATCACTGCGGGTAGTGGGTGAAAGGGTGCTGGGTGGGGAATGTTACTCTACACCTTTTCTCAGAATTCCTGCTGGCAGGATCTACTGGTCAGTTCTTGTGTAAGACAGCAAAAGGATGAGTTTATTAGTCTTGAATAGTTGTGGGAGTTTCCTGCCTACGTTAGGCTCATGGATATGAGGATAGCAATATTTGTTACAGAATATGAAATATCAATATTTCAATCAGAGTCTTTATCACTCTCTGGGCCCCTACACACTTTGAGGATCTCTGCTCTAGAGTATGGTACTGTATATATTTGTGGCTTATCTTTCATGTTATTCCTGTTGTCTTTCAGCAGTTCTTTCTGATGTTGACCGAATTGATTCCTACTTCCTGCTACATTATTTTTGAAGCTATATCGTTATCAAAAATAAAAAAGATACAGTCAGTCTGAGAGACTAGATACAAGTTTATCGGGCTTGTAGGCCGTGGTACAGACAATACCCCCACTACAACCGTTACCCATTATTTCAAGCCTCTTCCTCATTCCACTGCTGACCAAGGAACGGAGCGGAACCCTTGATAATGCCGGACACAGTTTCCGGTGAAACATCTTATTTTAGGGAGATATACTGTCTGGACCACGGTCTACAAGCCCGATAAACTTGTACTTAATTATGAACGCCGGCCGTGAAAGCTTAAGTTGTTATATGAGAGACTAGACTTTATATCATTTCAAATGATGCATGCTACAAATGCTACACACGTTAGAAAGGCTCAGGAGGGCTCTTTCATCAGACTCCATTACCCATTAACTTAGGCTTCCCACGTGGGCACCTCTTTAAGGGTCACCCTGTATTTGAGTCTGACATCTTTTACAACTCTTTAAGGGTCACCCATTATTTGAATCTGCTATCTTGCAAACCTCTTTAAGGGTCACCCTGTATTTGAAATGAATCTAACATACTGTACACCTCGTTAAGTGTCACCCTGTATTTTGCTCTGACATCCTGCACACCTCTTTAGGAGACAGCCCTGTATTCTTATCTGGCATCTTGTCATCATCATCATCGGCTTTAACTCGAATCCGAGTATAAATCTTCTTCCTTCAGTCCAGTTTGTGGATGTGTTTACGGTGATTAAAGAGTCCAATCCTGGCATGGAACAAGCGTCCACACAAGTCACATAGTATTGCTGGAGGAGGACGTGGTTGGGCTGCTCGAAGTTTCCTAGCTTGGCGCTTGGCCTCTTCATGTGTGCATCGATCCCTTTCAAACGTCTTTACAGTATCTGAGATGGTACGGCGCCAAGTTGAGCGGTCTTCAGCCAGCATGTTCCAGGTTCGTGAATCAAGACCTGTCAATTTCAGGGTCTGCTTAAAATGGTCCTTGTAGCACCTCTTAGGACCACCATGAGGTCTGGTGCCATAGCATAACTCACCATATAGCATTTAACGAGGTAATCTCACATCATCCATCCGATGGACATGACCAATCCATCTAAATTGGTGACCTATTATGGATGATTCTATGCTGTTGATTTGAGCCTTTTCCAGAACAGCAATATTGGTAATGCGGTCTTCCCATTTAATCCTCAGGATTGATCAAAGTTTTTGTAGGTGGAAACGCTCAAGCTTCCTAAGATCACGTCGGTAAAGGGTCCACGTTTCACAGTCATACAACAATATAGAAATGACTAGGCCTACTGCTTTGTACACCATAAGCTTTGTCCTCATGGACAGATCTTTATTCATGAAGACCCGGTGCGCTAATCGTCCATATGCTGCATGGGCTGCGCCAATTCTCTTATCCACATCCTGCTCACAGGTACAGCTCACAGAAATGGTACTGCCCAGGTACGAGAAGTGATCTACCTGTTCTAATGGCAAATTTGAGATGGAGATATTGAATTGAGGAAGAGGTGTGCATGGTGAAGGTTGTGCCAAGACTTTAGTCTTATTGACATTTATAGTAAGACCAAAGCGATCACATGCACTTTTGTAACAATTAACTGACTCTTGCAGCTCTTCTGGTGTGAGAGTTGGCGACACAGCATCATCTGCATACAACATGTTAGTAACCTTATTAACCTGAGTTTTCCTCGAGGAGCGGAGCCGAGTTAGGTTGAAAAGCCCTCCATCAAAACGATACTTGACCTCCACACCTGGGATGTTTGTGGGTGAATCATAAAGCATTGCAGCCAAGTACAGCGCAAAAAGCGTTGGAGCCAGTACACATCCTTGTTTCAGTCCATGGGTAATGGGAAATTCATCGGACATCTTATTCTGATGGCAAACCTGACCTGTCATGCCATCATGGAGAGCCTTGATTAGATCTACAAAATGCTGAGGGCAACCAAACCGCTTCAGCACCGCCCACATGGCTGGTCTTGGAACTGAATCAAATGCCTTTTCCAAGTCATAAAAGACTAAGAAGAGTGGATTCTGTTGTTCTCTACATTTTTCTTGTAGCTGTCTAACACAGAAAATCAAGTCAATTGTGCTTCTGGAAGCTCTAAATCCGCATTGTGACTCTGGGAGGATCTACTCGGAGATAACCTTGAGGCGGTTAAGTAGAATTCTTGCAAGAAACTTCCAATTGATAGCAGTGATATACCACGGTAGTTGCCACAAACACTGTGATCACCCTTTTTAAAGATAGTGACGATAGTGGCATTCTTTAGGTCTCCAGGTACCTTTCTTGATTCCCATATTCCGAGGATAAGGATGAAAATTCTTGTTTTGAGGGAATGACCTCCGGCTTGAATTAGTTACAGAGGGATGTTATCTGGGCCAGGTGCTTTTCTGGGTTTCAATTGGGTGAGAGCTGCACTGAATTCATGATAAGTAGGAGGTACTGCCAACCACAGTTGTTCAGGTTGTTGCGGCACATCACAGAGGAAGTCTTTAGCAGCTTCTGATGGACGATTTAGGAGATTGGAGAAGTGCTCCTTCCAGCGTTCCAAGATTTCTTGACTATCAGTAAAGGTAGTAGAATTATCAGCGCTTTTCAGTGTACCTGATGATGAGCGAGATGGTCCATATATTTCCTTGAGTACTGCATAGAAGTTCCTCAAGTCTCGAGCATCCGATAGTCTCTGCAGTGGATTCTGTTGCCACCAAGAATTTTTAATCTGCCTTATCTGCGTCTGGCATTTACCCTTGAGTTCCAGTAGTTTATCTCTCTTTGTGTTGGAAGTTGGGTCTTGAAGATGGGCAATATAGGCATTCCTTTTGGCATTGATGAGAGACAGAATTTCCTCATTGTTGTCATCAAACCAGTCTTGTCTTTTCCGCACTATATAACCAATGGTTTCCTCAGCTAACTGTGTGATAATCTTCTGTAATGTGGCCCATTCTTGCTGAATATCATTTGTTACTGGGTTTTCTGATAAATGGGTGACGATCCTGTTTCCAAAATATTTGTACATGGATTCATCCTGAAGTTTGGATGTATTAAACTTCTTTCATGGCAAATTTTTGATGTTCCTAGGTGAGTTAGGTCTGATGGATATCCTGAGCTTACATATAAGAAGTTTATGATCTGTCCAACAATCGTCTATATTCCTTGCTGTTCTGGTAATAAGAGTGTCCTTCTTATCACATTGCCGGGTAAAGATATAATCAAGAATGTGCCAATGTTTCAAACAAGGATGCATCCACGTGGTTTTGAAGCGGTCAGGTAGCCGGAACTGCGTGTTGGTAATGAAAAGTTCGTGTTCTGCACAAAGACCAAGAAGCAACAGTCCATTGGGATTACATTTTCCAAGTCCCTATTTGCCCATCACATTATTCCATAGCCTGTGATCTTTCGCAACTCTGGCATTGAAGTCACCGAGGAGCAAGAGTTTATCTGCAGATGGTACCTTGGAGATGATTTCACTTAGCTGATTATAGAACTGAGCCTTTACTTCATCATCAGAATCTAAGGTAGCAGCATAGGCAGAGATGAGTGTCATAAAGGAACCTCCTGAGAGTGGTATGCGGAGAGTCATGAGCCTTTCGCTGATTGCAATGGGCGTAAGTTGGTGATAATTTACCAGTTTGGTCTTCACAGTGAAGCCCACACCATGAATACGACATTCACCCTCCTCCTTTCCTTTCCAGAAGATGGTATATCCTGTTCCAGATTCAGTAATCTTGCCTTCAGAAGACAGCCTAGTTTCACTGAGAGCAGCAATGTCAATGTTGAGTCTTGATAACTCGTGGGTTACGAGAGCTGACCTTCTCTCAGGTCTAACGTTGTCCAAATCAAGCAAGGTTCTGATGTTCCATGATCCAATAATCAATTTGTGATTCTTTACTGTTTTTGAGTTTCGACCGCATAAGGGGTGACCTGCTGAGTGCGGTTGCCCAGCCGGACCAAGATTGTGACTTCCGATGTTTAGCCCACCTTTTCTAGGGCCTTCCCCATGTGGGGTGGGCAGCGGTGATCCTAAATAGGCCTGCCCAAACACAGATGCAGGACCGAATTCCTGAGTAGTCACAGAGTCTCTGGAAGACGACCATCACACATCTGCTGCCAATGTGCAGGTTCGAACTAGGGGCTTCCAGTTACACCCATAACCTGCCCCCACCGTCCATATCCCATCGCCGTTGGACTTTGAAAAGTGACGTTCGGAAGAAGTGCCACTGGCGTGAATTTGTTTAGGGTGGATCTCGGCTTGCCAGGAAGAGACCCACACACTATGATCTCTGAGCCTTATCCTGCGGCTCACAGAGAATGAGACATGCAGGACCGAACATAGAGACTGCAACGAACTGCCACATACTCAAGTACTAATGAGGTGCGCCTTTACAGCCAGTCCGTCTGGCGTGGCCTCTTCCGCCTCTATGACCGTTGGGAGCCATGAGAGTGATTGGCTCCTCCTCCACTCATTTTGCTGTTGGGCCAAAACCTGTCCATCATAACTATGGACAATAGTTTGCCCTATTAAACCTGAGCAATAGGCTGCCCCTTCCGCCGACCACACTGTGGCAGAGTTCACCTCTTTCACTGCAGGTACCGTTGAGGACTTGGTACCGTTGAGGACTTGTATATCTCTTTAGAAGTCACCCTGTATTCTTGTCTGACATTTTGTACACCTCTTTAGGAGTCACCCTGTATTCTCATCTGACGTCTTGTATATCTCTTTAGGAGTCACCCTGTATTCTTGTGTGACATCTTGTACACGTCTTTAGGAGTCACCCTGTATTCTTATCTGATATCTTGTATATCTCTTTAGGAGTTACCCTGTATTCTTGTGTGACATCTTGTACGCCACTTTAGGAGTCACCCTGTGTTCCTGTCTGACATCGTATACACCTCTTTAGGAGTCACCCTGTAATCTTATCTGACGTCTTGTATATCTCTTTAGGAGTCAACCTGTAATCTTGTCTGACAACTTGTACACCTCGTTAAGGGTCACCCTGTATTCTTATCTGACATCATGTACATCTCTTTAGGAGTCACCCTGTATTCTTGTCTGACATTTTGTACACCTCTTTAGGAGTCACCCTGTATTCCTGTCTGACACCATGTACACCTCTTTAGGAGTCACCCTGTATTCTTATCTGGCATCTTGTACACCTCTTTAGGAGTCGCCCTGTATTCTTATCTGACGTCTTGTATATCTCTTTAGGAGTCACCCTGTATTCTTGTGTGACATCTTGTACACCTCTTTAGGAGTCACCCTGTATTCCTGTCTGACATCGTGTTCACCTCTTAGGAGTCACCCTGTAATCTTATCTGATGTCTTGTATATCTCTTTAGGAGTCACCCTGTATTCTTGTCTGACATCTTGTACACCTCGTTAAGGGTCACCCTGTATTCTTATCTGACATCGTGTACATCTCTTTAGGAGTCACCCTGTATTCCTGTCTGACATCTTGCACACCTCTTTAGGAGTCACCCTGTATTCCTGTCTGACATCTTGCACACCTCTTTAGGAGTCACCCTGTTTTCCTGTCTGACGTCACGTACTCGCCGTCTCCCAGGAGTAAACTCAGACTCGGTGCATATGCACTGAACAACATGATGACGTCATACACGCCGTAACCGTAACGCATAACGTTGGACCCAAGCATAACAGCGAAGTCGACAAGATCATTTGAAATGATAAAAAAATGATACGAGCCTTACAGTAGTCGCATATGATGTGTAACATCTGACATGTTATCCTACTCGTATACTACACAGCTTGGACATTCTTAAAATGTTAATTTACACTCCGTTTTCATACTGGTACTATGATGAATGTATAGATTGAATTGGAGATATGCTACTGTCACACTTGTTTGAACAAACATCACAGTCATATTATATTGTAAATTAAGAGGAGGAATGAAACCATAGTCTCTAGCCTATCTATAGACTACTAGAAATTATGTTCAATACAATCAAATTTCCCAACTCCTGCTTGGTGCAAACTATTGTAATTAAAATTAGATAAATCGTAATTTCATGTTGATTCTGTTAAAATGACGCATAATGTTATGATAGATATCGTTTAAATCGATAATCCAGTAGCAAAAATAATTGCCGGGACTGGGGTTCGAACCTGAGACCTCATGATTCGCAGACCAAGATGCTATCCATGCAGCCATTACAACAACAGATATTTAGAGTAGAAGACAGTTACTCATTTTCACGTGCCAGTAATAATATGGAAGTATTTTTTTATGTTCCATTAATATTTTGCTTTTTTTCGATAATGTTGCTGCATGGAATTGAGTTTTAAATTAGTTATGAATACGCCTACTTGACAGTAACGGGAATTCCTCTAGTGGTCCGTGAAAGGCTACCTCAGTTCCTGTATAAAAACATCTATACATATTACATTGATCGCTGAATCACCGCAATGTGGGTTAATATCTGAATAGCCGTTGTGCAGAAACATAATACAGTACCGGCCTTGCCGACTAGTTACAATGTTCCATATTAAAGCCCGATACAAAGACTTTTAACATGTGGTTTGTATTTCAATCAGTTGACACCAGAGTTTGCATGAGCGTTTACTGTTCAGTATGAAAGTGTTGAGCAAAGTTACTCGGGGAGCAAATGCCTATCACTTTCATCCAGAGATTGAAAAACAGACTCCTAATTAATCATAGTTGTTTTCAGCAAATATGATATAATGAATATTTTTACACCAAAGAACGACAACTTGAAGATGATTTATTGTAGAAATATCTGTAACGATAACCTTTGGATTCGAGATTCGATAATCGAAACATACATCTCTGGAATACGTTGCGCAACTATGTCAATTGTTAATACTTCAACATACATAATAAATGTTGGCACTAGGCTATTATGTTGTTAGTTATTATTTGATTACCCTATAAACCTGTATGTGAATGTTCAATGGTGTCAGAAGTAATTGGTTTTTCTGAATTATAAAGCAGCAAAAAAAAATAATGGCCAACGTAGAACAAAACGCCCAAAATCAGAGGCTAACTCATAGAATTCATATTCGACAACCTAAACCCCTGGAGTTTGGCAAAAATATGGCACAGGAATGGAAAACGTGGAAAGTGTCTTACAACTGGTACTCAAAAGCAATTCAGCTGGATAAAGAACCGCCCGAAGTCCAAGTCGCTACGTTTATGACAACAATAGGTTATGAAGCCGAAGAGATTTTTCAGTCATTTAACCTCGCTGAGGCAGAACAAACAAACATGCAGGTAATCATGGACAAATTTAACAATTATTTTGTGCCTAAAGCTAATGAAACATATGAAGCATACGTTTTTCATAAAATGTTACAAGAATCAAACGAAAATTTCGAACAGTTTTTGATTCGCGTAACAACTCAAGCAAGAAAATGTAGTTTCGGTCAATCAGAGAAACGAATGCTAAAAGACAAAATTGTTAGTGGCATCAATAATGATATGTTACGTGAAAGATTGTTGGGTACAACAGACCTAACCTATGACAAAGCGGTAGACATGTGTCAAGCAAGCGAGCTGGCACACAAGCAAGCCATTGACATGAGTAAGAATAGCGAATCAGAATCACAGATGTCAGTCGCCGCACTCAAGAAAATGAAAAGACAAGGAGTTAACATAAAAAATACTGATCAGTTTAATTGCAACAGATGTGGTATGACACATGGAAAGCGATCTTGTCCGGCGTATAAGCAAAGATGTAATTTGTGTGGGAAGTTAGGACATTTTGAAGTCTGCTGCAAGTCCAAAAAGGAGATTCATGCAGTACACGGCTCTAAAGACGACGATGCAACCACTCAATCGTCACGTGATAGAGATATGATGTACATTGGCAGTGTTACAGTACCACCAAGACAAGAAGATTGGAAAGAATTAATAAAAGTGGGAAACAAAGCGTTTCATGCTAAACTAGACAGCGGTGCTCAATGTAACGTTCTTCCGACTCACATAATCGAGAAACTGGGAGTCACTGCTGAGATAACACCATCCAAAGTAAAGAAGTTGGTAACATTTAGTGAACACAGGCTCAACATTGTCGGAGAACTGAAATTGAAATGTAAGATCAAGAATCGTCAAACAGAAGTAACATTCTTGACTGTGAATGAACAAGTTCAACCTATAATCGGCAAAAAGACTTGCGAAGAAGAAAATCTGATTATTAGAGTACACAGCGTGAAGATTAGCAACCCGAAGTTAAATAACGAACAGATGTTTAATGGATTGGGATGTTTCAAGGGTTACGAATACGACATAGACCTTGTAGAAAATCCAAAGTTCGAGATTAGCTCAGCTAGAACAATTCCATTGGCCATAAAGGAAACAGTTAAGCAAGAACTTGATAAAATGGTTAAAATGGACGTCATCAAACGAGTCACGAAACCCACTGTAGCAGTATCTCCTCTTGTAATCGTCAAAAAAGGGGGCAAACTTCGTTTGTGTATCGACCCTACAGATGTAAATAAAAATATCAAGAGAAGGCATTTCCCATTAAACACGATTGAAGCCATTGCCGCAAGAATGAATGGTAGTAAGTACTTCACATGCCTAGATTGCACTCGAGGTTTTTGGCAAATAAAAGTCTCTGAGAGAACACAAGAATATTTAACATTTGCAACACCTTGGGGACGTTATTCCTGCAAACGTCTTCCGTTCGGACTCTCTTCAGCTCCGGAAGTATTTCAGCAAATTATGACAGAGATACTTCACGACATTCCAAATGTAGAATGCGCCATGGATGACATATTAATTCATGCCAGTACAGACCAGAAACTTCGGGATACCACTGAAATAGTACTTCAAAGACTACATGAAAACGGCTTTAAACTCAATAAAGAAAAGTGCATATTTAACGTACAAAGAGTTCGTTTTTTAGGACACGTTTTGTCAGACAAGGGACTTGAAATTGATGAGACAAAAGTCGATGCGATAAAGAAACTCAAAGTACCAAAGAACAAAGAAGAGCTACAGAGATTGTTGGGTATGATAAATTACTTGGGAAAATTTATTCCCTGTCAGTCAAAATTGACAGCTCCATTGCGTGTACTATTGAAGAATGATGTTGCATGGATTTGGGGTCCAGAACAGGATCAGGCGTTCAAAGAACTAAAAAAAGCCCTGTCCAGCACCCCTGTTTTGAGGTACTATGACGTAAATGAAGACGTAACATTATCAGTTGATGCATCATCAAGGGCATTAGGAGCTGTTCTAATGCAAAGAGGACAACCAGTAGCGTATGCTACAAAATCATTAAACAGCACCGAACAAAATTACCCGCAGATTGTTAAAGAGGCACTTGCGATTCGCTACGGCTGTAAGAAATTTCATGACTACATTTGGGGTAAGAAATAAACAGTCGAGTCGGATCACAAACCCTTAGAGTCAATCTGGAAAAAGCCGCTTGTGAATGCACCACCGAGATTAAGAAGAATATTATTAGATCTCAAGGAGTACAACCCTATCATCGTATACCATAAAGGAAGTGAACTGAAGATTGCGGATACACTTAGTAGAGATTGTGAAGATTCTTACGAAAACGATGAAGAAGAACTCGAAGTTCTAATGGTGTTATCAATGTCTGAAAGCGCCACTGAAGACTTCAAAAGATCAACGCTCCAAGACCCAACTTGCCAGGCATTAATCAAGATGATGAACAATGGTTGGCCTAACGATATCCTTCAAGTGCCGCAGATATTGAGATGTTTTTTCACTTTTCGTGATGAATTATCACATTGTGATGGACTCATTTTCAAAGGAGATCGCGTTTTTGTCCCAAAAAGCGAAAGACCTAGAGTTCTACAAGTTATTCATAAAGGGCATCCGGGTATACAATCAACACTGAGAAGATCAAGACAGTTAGTGTTTTGGGAAACTCTAACAAAGGACGTAACCAAATTGGTAGAATCCTGCAAAACCTGCCAACATACGCAGCGTAAACCTGTCAAGGAAACCATCATAATGAAGAAAATACCTAAATTACCATTTGAAATAGTATCTTCAGATTTCTTTTTCTACAGAAGCAACAGCTATCTTGTTCTGGCAGACAGTGTAACGTGTTTTTCGAGGGGTTTTATGCAACTGGCATAAGTCAGTAGGAAGCCATTCTATATTTATTTACGCGGCAAATTGTTCAGCCAAGATAATTTTTCATGTTAATTTATTATTATTATTAATTTATTATAATTATTATTTAGATATTTTCGGAGCATTTTATAAAAATTATAAGCATACAGATAGGTTTTCTATGTCTTAGAAAACGCTATCAAGCAAATTATTACGAACGACGATATCATAGAAAATTATCTGATTACGGAATTTTACGGAGTTTTGTCAGTTAGGGTATTTGAGAGAGATGACTCACTGGGAATTCAAATGCAAGCTGATTCCTGTCGAGAAGAATTACGCAATCTTGGGTCGCATCGTCAAGAAGAGGCGAATTGTTGAAACGGAATACGACTTCTCCCTCTCGCCCGCGGAGTGTAATGAACCGGAGGAGGGGAAGTGGCGGCGTGCTCAGCCAATCAGCGGAGACAACGTAAGCTGGAAGACGGTACCATGGGGGGGAGCCAAGAGGTGAATATATCGTTCGACGCGCCGTGAGACGCGGACAATCTGTGAAATACTTGCGGAGTATGGTTATACGCGGGGGACGCTCCGATGTTCCGTGGAACGGACAATCTGTGTAGAACTTGCAGTGTACGGTCGCAAGTGCGTGTCGCTCCGATGTTCAGTGGAGTTAGCGACGAACTTTTGTAATACGTAACCAGTGCGGTTTTACGAGAGTTTGGGTCCGATGTACGGACCATAGAATTATCTAATCTACCAGAATATCATCATATTTCGACGGAGATGACGACGTCCAGGAGACTGTGGGAAGCACACAGCATCATCAAGAACGAGGGAAATGCTTTGGCAATTTCCAGGGGTAAGCGCTAATGACGCAGAAATACGCAATCTCTCATTTTTCTTTGTTTAATATTTCATAATTCAGTAACTTCATAGCTTGGAAATAAGAGTAAAATCAATTTATCAGACTCCGTTTTCACGTAATTTTCTATCGGTAATATTAAAATCACAACGCTCCAATTTAAATTTTATAGTTATTATTATTATTAATTTTGCTATACTTGTTTTATATAATAAACTCATTTCTTTTACAATGCAATCTTTGCTTTCAGTAGGTAGCATTAGATATAGACCAATTCCTTCTCCTGATACAATTGTTTGTTGGGTTAATGATCAAATCATACCACGATCTGAGTGAATAGAGTCTTGAATGTGTTCTGCCAGAGCTAGACGTTGTTAAATACAAATTTAGATTTCAACATTGCATTGAGGTCTTGGCGCCCATTAAAACAACATAGCTTAGGCAAAGGTAAACAGTTACATTTCTCCCAACAGTAGGGGCAGCCAAAACGTTTCATTTGTACGCTCAACGTGGAGCAAAGTAAATACCGTTTCACTTGTCATCCCAGCCTAAGAAACGTTTCATTTCGCTACCAACATGGGGCACTAATTAACGTTTCATTTGTCGCCGACAACTTGGGGCTGAAAACCTAATAACATTTGTGGAAGGAGAAGGGTATATATTTCTGTGCCTGTATTTTGGGGGTTATTTGTCTTTATCAGTGTATATCATTATGGGGGATGAGAAAGAAAGACAGATGAGGTTACGTAGTGGTCATCAACGGGAGAGTGATGATACGAGCAGTATGTCGAGTGATGGTAGTACCGGGGTAGCGGAGGTAAATCCCGATACTGAAACAGGGAGTGTAGGCGGCCAACCAGAATTAAAAACTTTACTTCTCGAGTTTATGTATCAGAACAAAGTTAGTAGTGATGCCTTAAATGCAAAGTTAGAACAGAATAACGCTAAACTAGAACAAAACAGTAGGGAAAATAGAGAGAGTAATAGGGAATTGAGCGATAGTTTAAATGCCAGATTAGAACAAAACAGTAAGGAAAATAGAGAGAGTACTGAAACTTTAAATGCTAAATTAGAACAAAACAGTAGGGAAAATAGAGACAGTAATGAAACTTTAAACTCCAGATTAGAACAAAACAGTAAGGAAATGAGTGACAAATTTGAACTGATTAGAGGTGAGATCAGGGGGGTGATGGAAGAAAAGGCTAAAGAGATTATTGCAGATGTAGACAGAAAATTAGGAAAAGTACAGGAGGAGTTGGAAATTAGAATCAGTACACAGGCTGAAAATTTAAAAGAACTAGTGCAACTGGAAACACAGCAGGTCAAAAAGCAATTGGGGGGAGAAATTGACAAAATTCAGGTAGCTACTAAAGAGGTTAAGGAACAGCTGGGGGGTAGAATTGAGAAAGTTCACTCACAAATAGTTGCAGAAGTAAATGATCTAAGAGAGAGTAATAGGGAGAGCATTAGCAAGATTGAGGAGAAACAAGCAAAGCTATATGATAAAGTAGAAGAATCAGAAGGAAACATTAAATTAACAGTAAACAGTATTGAGAGGAAGGCTGAGGAGAAAATCGCAGAATTAGAATTAAAATTAAAAGCTAGGATCAGGCAAGAAAATAGTCAGAATAGGCCAGTTTTTGTGAATAGCACACACAGGGAGGTAGAACTGGGTAAGTTCAGCAATCGACAGGGGTGCCCAATGGAGTTCATGAACACTATAGAAAATAAATTCGGGGAGAGGTTGGAAAATGGTAGTATTGAGTGGTGCCAGGTAGTTGAAATTTTAGAACAAGTGTTTGTGGGGGAAACGAGGAATTGGTTTGCTGTCTACAGAGACAAGTTTACTGATATTAATGATTTTAAAATGAAATTCTGTGAAAAGTTCTGGAATGAGGTTATTCAGTCGCAGCATCGTGAGGGAGTAGTGTGTGGTAAATATAACCCTAAAGGAAGCTCCACCATGACCGAATACTTTTTAGGGCAGGTATTAGTGTGTAAATATCTGGATGGCTTGAAGGAGGAAAGTGATGTGGTGAGGTTGCTACTTAGGCACTTTCCCTATAGGATCAAGGAGGCTGCTTGTATCCAGAATGTAAAGACTATATCACAAGTAGAAAATGTGTTAAGCACATTTGATGCACTAGGGAGAGGGGGTTATGAGGACAATTTCAATCGGAACCAGGGTAATAATAATAATAGACCTAATGAAGCCAGGCATCAGGAAGTTCAAGGGAACGGTGGCGAAGGGGCCAACGCTCAAAATAGAAATAATAATAATCAGCTAAATCAGAACAGAGGAAATGGCTATGGTAGTCAGTATCAAGGGAGGAACAATGATTTCAGGGGAAATCAAGGGAGGAACAATGATTACAGGGGAAATCAAGGGAGAAATTATAATGACAATAATTACAACCAGAATAGGGGTCAAGGAAGAGGACAGCCTAGTGGTAGTAATATACAGCCAAACAATAACAACACAGCCCAGAACATCCAGACCAGTTCAGTAGTTAGTAGTACTACGGCCAGCTGTAGCGGTTCTTTAAACGCGAACCAGGCTGCGAAGTAAGGTCAGAATCTCAGTCTGTAGCATGCCCTGTCCATACAATTATACAGGAACCCTATGACCTAAATGTAAGAAATGAATTATTACATGAACTAAATGATGAAGGTATTATTCAGGAAGTGGTTAGTAAGAGCCCCATAGTTAAATTTAACGTGTCCGAGGCGTACACAGATGTTTTAATTGATAGTGGTTGTATGAAGAGTTGCATAAGTAGTGCATTTTATGATAAAATGAAAGGAACTGGAGTAAATTTTGAGGAGATGCCAATTAAAAGCACTTTTGTTATCACAGCTGTTGGGAAGAGGTCTAAAGTAATTTCTAAGCAAGTTTTAGTAGACATTAAAATTAATAATCATGTAGAGAAGCAGATTTGTCTTGTAATTCCAAATTTAGTATTCAGTGTTATCTTGGGTTCAGAGTGGCTAAGTAGAGTGTCTGGTAACTTATGTTATGATGTAGGGAGTTTGAAATTTAAATGGGGAGATTCTGAAGTAGAAGTAGCGTTCAATGACCATATTCAGAGGAGTAGTATTGTAGGTGTGATTTGTACTTTAAATGAGATATCGCCAGCCGTAGAGCGGGGTTCTCCATGTTTTGTGGGCAGTGTGATTACGAACGGAAGTCTAGAGGACTCGTTACGTGAGGCTGCATTTCAGGGAAATATAGAGGATGAACAGTGTGTTCGGCTCTATGATGTGTTATGGTGTAATAGGAGAGTTTTTGAGGATCGCATTGGTATGGCCAATTGCTATACACATTCATTGAACGTTATTGATAGGTCAGTATTCACAGGACATAGATATCCTGTACCTTTCGCTTATCAGAGTGCAGTTGAGGCACAAATTAACCAGATGCTTGAAGATGGGATTATTGAGCACTCGAACAGTCCATATGTTAATTCTTTGATAACGGTACCCAAGACCGACGGCACTGTTCGTATTTGTTTAGACGCTCGTTTGGTTAACAGTAGAATTAGTTCAGATCAGCTGAAATCTATGTCAATAGAAGAATTAATGCAAACATTTGAGGGGAAGAAGTATTTCACTTGTGTAGATTTGAGTTCCAGTTTTTGGCAAGTGCCACTTATGTACGAAGATAGACCATTTACAGCTTTTAGTCATAAATATAACCTTTATCAATTTTGTAGAACACCTTATGGGTTAAAGAGTAGTTCAGCAGCTTTAATTAGGGCTTTAAACATCGCATTAGGGGATGACACAGGAGAGTTTGTAACCATTTACATAGATGATATGGTAATTAGTTCACGCAGTTTTGAGGAGCATCTATGTCATTTAGATATAGTTTTTCAGAAGTTAGATCAGGCAGGGTTCACTTTGAAGCTGTCTAAGTCGTCATTCTGTCAGTCAGAAGTGACATTTTTAGGTCATAGAGTGTCGAGTAGAGGTGTAACACCAGAAGAAAGTAGGGTTAATAAGATACTTAACGCAGAGGTGCCACAGAATGTTAAACAGTTAAAAACTTACCTGGGAATTTGCAACTTTTTCAGGAGGTTCGTTCTTAAATACTCAGGGTTGGTAGAACCATTCAGGGAATTGCTTAAAAGTGGGACTCGGTGGAGATGGGAGTCCAAGCATGATCAGGCTTTTAGAGCGCTAAAGGAAGGTTTTGAGAAAGCTGTAGTGCTGAAATATCCTTTAAAAGATAAGGAATATGTGGTTATGACAGATGCTTCACATATAGGCATTGCTGGAGTATTATGTCAGAGAGATGATGAGGGTAATCTGTGCATTGTATCTTTAGCCTCGCGAGGACTGACTGCAGCAGAGAAAAGATACACGATTACTGAGTTAGAGCTTTTAGGTATTGTTTTCAGTTTAGGGAAATTTAGAATGTATTTAGTAGGGGGGAAATTTGAGATCCACACAGATCACCATGCATTACTGTATATGAGAACTTGTAAACTCAGTTCTAACAGAGTTAGTAGGTGGATTCTTGCTCTGCAGGAATATGAATTCACAGTAAAATATATTAAAGGTAAAGATAACATTCTTGCAGACATGCTATCAAGGGACACTAATTTATGTAGGGATTATCCTGTGGTTAAAGCAGAGGACGGTATTTTAATATGTGCATGTGTGGACAGTAGCAACAGGGCATCGTTACAGACACTGAGAAATATGCTAGGTAGAGCAACGTGATGACGTTCATTTAAGGGAGCCACTTGCAAGGTTGGAAGCAGGTGACGCAGAAACATTTATAGTTTCCAAACGTATTGGAAAAACAGCATATGTGCTGGAGAATAGTGAGGGAAACAGATTATACGGGACGTATAATATACATAGTCTGCGAAAATATGTGTCATAAGTGAGTGTGTTTAGCTGGCGAGCCAGCCTATCAAATGAGTAAGTGTGGTATTTGGTGCTTGGGAGGAGTTGGTCTTCCAGGCAGGCGTATCAGAAGTCACACAGGGGGGTAGTATGTAAGTAAATGAGAGTTTTTAAGGTACAGGGAAATATGACGGGATTGTCGGATGCTCTTGAGCACTAAAATGTCTCGATACACCAAGGCCAGAATTTGGTAGCGCTGGTGAATTCCCATTTGCCTCCAAGAGATGGGTGAGCGCTTGAACAGGGTATTTTTGCTTAAGGCGTCCACGAGGCAAAAGATGGGCCATCAGAATGCGAGACAGTCCTTCATGAAACTCATACATATCAGCACACGTGATTTCTGTTTACGGCCTCGCCATGTAAGATTTGTAAGTGTGTAATTTAAGATAATTTGTATAATGGTATTATTTGTGTGAGGAGAATTGGTCTGTGTTGAGAACTAGTATGAAGTAGAATATGGTCTACGGGAACTTAACAAGACAGGGCGATTACGGCACAGAAATATTTGGTGTTATATGTAATGCACATTTACTGTTTTTTTTTCAGAAATCAATATTAATTTAATCTACTTTAAAGAGAGATTAAGTATTATGGTCACGAGGCGCTGCCACAATAGTGTGATCGTGTGCTCAGTGATAAGTGGAATTAAATGTCACCATAAGGAGGGGACCTCCAGTGAAATTAGGAAGTTCTATGGTGATATAAATATATCAGAACACCTTCAATGCGTGTGATATGACATCATAAATACATAGTGCTCACACATTAATTATGTCTATTTCTCCAACATAGAGAAATTTGAGAGGCGGAAATATCCGTGGAACACTATTCCATATGTAAAACATTGGACTGGTTGCAAAGTGCAATCCATAGTGACAACAAACTTTGATGCAAAGTGCGTGAAGAAAAAATATGAGTGTATATATCTGTAATTTAGGGTGATTTCATTTATGTAATATGTATTTTGGATGGGGTTTATTAACGTGTCTGGGATAATCGGATAATGGACCGTCGTCACGGTAAATCATCCGATGATCCGAGGCGAATATGTAACGTGTTTTTCGAGGGGTTTTATGCAACTGGCATAAGTCAGTAGGAAGCCATTCTATATTTATTTACGCGGCAAATTGTTCAGCCAAGATAATTTTTCATGTTAATTTATTATTATTATTAATTTATTATAATTATTATTTAGATATTTTCGGAGCATTTTATAAAAATTATAAGCATACAGATAGGTTTTCTATGTCTTAGAAAACGCTATCAAGCAAATTATTACGAACGACGATATCATAGAAAATTATCTGATTACGGAATTTTACGGAG
This sequence comes from Meconema thalassinum, assembly GCA_946902985.2. Classification (NCBI taxonomy): domain Eukaryota; kingdom Metazoa; phylum Arthropoda; class Insecta; order Orthoptera; family Tettigoniidae; genus Meconema; species Meconema thalassinum. Next base: position 335,147,902 of record OX336391.1, on the reverse strand, counting down.
TTTTGTCAGTTAGGGTATTTGAGAGAGATGACTCACTGGGAATTCAAATGCAAGCTGATTCCTGTCGAGAAGAATTACGCAATCTTGGGTCGCATCGTCAAGAAGAGGCGAATTGTTGAAACGGAATACGACTTCTCCCTCTCGCCCGCGGAGTGTAATGAACCGGAGGAGGGGAAGTGGCGGCGTGCTCAGCCAATCAGCGGAGACAACGTAAGCTGGAAGACGGTACCATGGGGGGAGCCAAGAGGTGAATATATCGTTCGACGCGCCGTGAGACGCGGACAATCTGTGAAATACTTGCGGAGTATGGTTATACGCGGGGGACGCTCCGATGTTCCGTGGAACGGACAATCTGTGTAGAACTTGCAGTGTACGGTCGCAAGTGCGTGTCGCTCCGATGTTCAGTGGAGTTAGCGACGAACTTTTGTAAAACGTAACCAGTGCGGTTTTACGAGAGTTTGGGTCCGATGTACGGACCATAGAATTATCTAATCTACCAGAATATCATCATATTTCGACGGAGATGACGACGTCCAGGAGACTGTGGGAAGCACACAGCATCATCAAGAACGAGGGAAATGCTTTGGCAATTTCCAGGGGTAAGCGCTAATGACGCAGAAATACGCAATCTCTCATTTTTCTTTGTTTAATATTTCATAATTCAGTAACTTCATAGCTTGGAAATAAGAGTAAAATCAATTTATCAGACTCCGTTTTCACGTAATTTTCTATCGGTAATATTAAAATCACAACGCTCCAATTTAAATTTTATAGTTATTATTATTATTATTAATTTTGCTATACTTGTTTTATATAATAAACTCATTTCTTTTACAATGCAATCTTTGCTTTCAGTAGGTAGCATTAGATATAGACCAATTCCTTCTCCTGATACAATTGTTTGTTGGGTTAATGATCAAATCATACCACGATCTGAGTGAATAGAGTCTTGAATGTGTTCTGCCAGAGCTAGACGTTGTTAAATACAAATTTAGATTTCAACATTGCATTGAGGTCTTGGCGCCCATTAAAACAACATAGCTTAGGCAAAGGTAAACAGTTACATTTCTCCCAACAGTAGGGGCAGCCAAAACGTTTCATTTGTACGCTCAACGTGGAGCAAAGTAAATACCGTTTCACTTGTCATCCCAGCCTAAGAAACGTTTCAACAGTTACAGTGGATACTACGAAGTGCAAAAGATTAACAAAACAACAGCAGCAGAAATAATTAATCAACTTAAAATTTGGTTTGCTACACATGGAGTTCCACAAGAATTTCACGCCGACAACGCAACCTATTCGTCCAGAGAATTTGTAAAATTTTCAAAGGAATGGAACTTCAAATTAGTTACATCGAGTCCTTGTTTTGCAAGGTCGAACGGATTAGCTGAGAAGTACGTAGACATTGCGAAGCGACTGGTGAAGAAATGCGACATCAGCGGAGAAGATGTACAACTGGCCCTGCTAATGTCGAGAAATACACCACGAGACCCAGAACTAGGCACACCAACCTCGAGATTGTTTGGAAGGAATACAAGAACTCCAATTTCCTTTTCTAATAACAATCTTCAGCCCAAACTACAAACCGATGTACCAATAAAACTTAAGGAAAAGCGGTCAAAACAGAATAAATATGCTGATCGCGGAGCCAAGGAATCACGACAGTATCAAAATGACGAGAAAATCTTGATCAGAGATCTAAACAACAAGTGGTACACGGGGAGAATTGTACATCCAGTAACTAATCGCTCATATGTGATTCAGAAAGATGATGGAACAATTTTGCGAAGAAATACCAGTTTCATCAGACCATCGAATATTGAAGGCACAATAACAAAAGAAACACCAATTCAGGCCGAGTTAAACATTGAATCAAATCAAAGTACAAACAAGAGAATGCAATCGTCAATTCAAGATCCACTAACAGACATCCATGGAAGGTCACGTCTACCCATACATCCAGATGATCCCAACAAAGGAACATCTCCAGTTGAACCGAACGTAGAGAGGGAAGAAGCATCAAAAGCACCCTCATTAGAATCATTCAAATATACTACAAGACATGGCAGAACTGTAAAACCAGTAGTTAGGTTAAATCTGTAAATCTAATCAGCGTAGATAAATATTAATTTTATTTTGAGAAGAGAGATGTAACGATAACCTTCGGATTCGAGATTCGATAATCGAAACATACATCTCTGGAATACGTTGCGCAACTATGTCAATTGTTAATACTTCAACATACATAATAAATGTTGGCACTAGGCTATTATGTTGTTAGTTATTATTTGATTACCCTATAAACCTGTATGTGAATGTTACAATATCTGTAATGGCGCCTCCAAACCTTAAAGTAATCTGTATGTGATAAACATTCCACATGGTACCACTGCCAGCTGGCTTACACGCTTCCGTCCGATCCACTTCAGTCCCATTTTTCAAAATTACTCCCACAAAAATATCCAGCAACCGAGTGGAAAAATGTTACACATCGAAAATAAAAATAAAAGGAAAGAGAAAAACTAGAGGTGGAATTGGTCAGCTGTATATTCTTGAAATAATTACAACAGTGCATGAAAAGTAATGAATTCCCATGATTCTTGTTTCAGCTACGTGTTGAAGCTTATGATCTTGGCATTCCAACTCCACTCTCATCAGATCTTGAACTTGCAATTTATGTGAGGAATGTAAATGATTATGAGCCTCAGTTTTTGGTGAATGAATTTGCTGTAAATTTTACTGGTAAGATTATTATATACAAAGTAGATGAAGGAGGATATTGCATAATGGAACAAATAAAATTATACTTTTTCATTTGTAAAATAAATATCCAGGTGAACAGTCAATTTTGCCAGAACTATCCTCAACTTCAAAATGAATTTAATGTCCTATAAAGTACGACAAGTTATTGTAGTTTGATTGTAACTATTGAGTTAAAAGAATAGTTCCTGCATTTCTTATTGAAAAAAAAAGTTTTATTTCAGAACCTGATTTTTATACTGGTCTTCTTCTCACTTATCCAGTAGCTGGAGAATTCAATGCTTCCAGTTTTGGATAATTTGTTTATGAAGAACACCGGTACCGGTATTGCTTTATATTATGGTCCCTCAGTTTAGTGAAATAGCTAAACAACTTCTCATTTGGAATAATTCTGAGGAACTGGGTTGCATATTATCAGAAAGAGCATTATCAGATTACATTAGTTAGGAATCTCCCAGATGTACCGTACACCAAGAGTTTTACTTGGTTATTGTGAAAACATGGAGTTTGAAATTATTGTAGAGGAAACTGATATATCTATTAGATGGTAGGCTATATTGGCTTTCAAGGCCAGTGAATTAAAACTCAGCAATTTTTCTAGGTTTGTGCAGTGTCTTGTGTGGGGGTTTCGCCAAGGACACCAAGCTGGCACAAACCTAGAAAAATTGCCGAGTTTTGAAATATATATTGTTCACTGAAAATTGTAACTTGGTGCTCCAATTGTTCCATTTTTAATTTTTTAAGATTTTTAGTATGGCCTTATTGTCAACCTACTTTCACCTTTAAATTAGAGAATCCATAACTTGTTTCATGAGATACAAATATACCAGTATCACCTTCTTTGCAATGAAGAATTCAAATATTGGCTTGCAATTCTTGTAAATGAGCCTTGAAGTGAAATTATTATTTCTGAAGAATTGGGAGCCTTCTTTGAAGTATCATAGCCTGAGAGAGTACTTAAGTGTTTTTTTTTTGTCAATACTAGTTTCAAATGTCCAGTACAATCTGTGTCAGAAGAAATATAGCATGGCTTATTTTGAGTAATTTGCTTTTAATGTATTGTATAATGTTAAAAATTTGATATTTGAAACCAAATGTTCTATGATAAAATGTTTGGAAAGAGAAAACTTGGACAAAAGCAATATATGGCCAAAAGCATGCTAGGTGATTCGTAAAATATAACACACAATACAAGAAAGTACATTGAAAATAAGGTGACATGTTTTCCAACTTTCTTCCATATAGGCCCTAGATCTGCCACAAAAAAAAAAAAAAAAAGAGGTTTCCTTGTGTTAAAATGCCATTTAAGCCATATCAAGTGGCAACATTTTGGTTTTTATTCCACCAAAATGAAAGTATCCTCATATGTGTTCTGATTTATTTTCCTAGATTGCCTTTTTGAAGGGAATATAATAAACAACCATTGTTCATTTATCATGACAGCATGAACAGTGCATCTGTTGTATTCATTTTAAGCCATGCTAAAGAAGTCAAACTACTTTTAATAAATTAATATTGTATAGATTTGGGAGAAAACATCTTTAAATACAAAAGGTACAACCTCTAATCTCTGGATTTGCTGAGTGATTTAACATGCATGGCTTCACCTGGTGGTTAATTATTTTGTGCTTGATCTAGGACGTATATGGAAGAAATCTAAGGCATGCTGTCCTATTTTCATCTCTTGTATGTTTTATTACAAAGTGAAACATCAATCTGTTGCCATCGTCTTGCAAGTACTATAATTACTCGGTGTAAGATGATCTTACTTCTTCATGACAGAACATGCTCCTCCTGGTCAAGAGCGTCGCTTGCTGGTGGATACTGTAGATCGAGATGAAGTAGATGACCTTGATGATCCTCGAACACCAGTCTGTTACTTCATAGTTAGTGGAAATGAACAGGATCTCTTTGCTGTGGATCCCCTTCAACATGAAATTGTGGTATGTAGGGTTAGGTATATTCTTTCCCTATCATAGACATTTTACATAAATTTTTCTTACGTATTGCCCAGTTTTATTATTTGATAAAAGTATCATTCTTGTTGGTGGATTATGTTTTATTTCTAGAAGAAACTAGGATACTGGTATTTGAAGAGTTTGGTTCATGAGTAGTGCTGCCATCTTGGCTTCATATACTTGGTACTGTGTGTTATGATTTTATGGTGTTTTTCAGTTCATAACATTTTATTAATTTGGAAACAGATAATTAATTGTTAACTTCTTTAGTTGTAATTTAATGAACTGATTTTGAAATATTCAAAGTTTCTGTTCATCATTTTGGGCAACATATTTTATTTACTACTGTAGTTTTAGTTAAATGAACTGCTTTTCAACATATTCAGAGTTTCTGATCATCCTTTTGGTTTGATATTTATGTATATTAGACCTCAGAAATTTTCCAAAATGATTGAGAAGAATGAGAGAACAGTCTTCTATAGTCATGGTCAAATGATTAAAATATTCATTGTGATACTAGCCTAAAGACACTTCATAAATCTCATTGATATGGAATGAATCATACTGAAAATGTTTCCATATTGATGTGAAATATCAAAGTTCTTCCTTAAAAAGAGATAAAAAACAAAATGGATCCCCCTGTATCAATACTTTTCTTACAAATATTACACATTGACAACAAGTTTCCTTAAAAGTATTTTAATGAGAATTTTTTTAATGCATAGACACAATTTTATTATTGTGTCTATCATAATACATTAACATCTCAAAAATAAAATAATTTGAAAGTTTTGATTTGGTTCATAATTTAAAACAGTTCATTTAATTTGAAAGAAGGTTTCAAAATATTAGAGGCAATATTATTATTTTTTTAAATTTTTAACTTGCTAACACAACATCAAATGTATTCCTAGTTTTCACATTTTCTCAATTAATGTACAGGGTGCGGAAGAAATAACTGACGAATTTCAATCATAAATAACACAGCAACACAACACGATATTCACAAATTTATTGCGCAGTTTAAAAGAGCAGTGTTTGCCATTTCTGTCACATAGATTGGAGCAGCAGTTATAACACCTGTATTGGCCACAGCGCTTAAGCAGGTGTTATTGTCGATGTGCGAGCGGCCTGGGAGAACAAGTGCATCGCCTCGTCAGGGCTAGTCAGTCGCCAGCATGGCGTGGACTGGTGAGCATCCAGGTTTCGTGATTGAAACTTACTTCAAAAACACCTACTCTGTTACCACAACACAGCGTTTATTTCGTAGACACTTTAGGTTACATAGACATGCAAAAGTTTCAAGCAGGAATACCATTCTGTTATGAGTGAATAATTTGAGAGGCCAACCGCAGAGCATGTTGCGAGACTATCCTGGAAGCTGTGGCAGCTGACTCCAGACTACTGGCAAGTGATGAAGTGTACTTTCTTTTGTCGGACTACGTTAATAAACAAAATTTTCGGTACTGGTCCGCAACCAATCCTTGAGAGATCCATGAGCGACCTCTCCACAGCGAACGTGTGACTTGTGCGCTGTCGCTAATTTTGGAATTGTAGGCCGTAGCTTTTTTGAAGAGGAGGACAAAACTGTGACAGTAACATCTGCTCGTTACGTACAGCTGTTGGCCAACTTCCTGCAGCCAACACTCAACAACTTAGGGAATCCTCCTGTGTGGTTTCAACAAGATGGTGCCACTGCACATACAGCCAGGACATCGATGAGCCTTCTCAAAGAGTTGTTTCCAGAACGTTTAATCTCCTTGCGGGGTGACGTTTCATGGCCAGCCCGTTCCCCTGATCTCGCCCCTTGCGATTTCTTTCTCTGGGAATACCTGAAGGCTCGCGTCTTCCAACGCAAGCCCCGAACACTACATGACCTGAAAGCTGCTATCCATAAGGAAATCGAGATAATACCAATAGACATGACTAGGAGGGTCATGCGGAACTTCAGGGAGAGGCTTCAGAAGTGCATCAAAAAGGGCGGTTGGCATTTGGATGACATTATTTTCAAAACCTAGTGTGTATGTGTACATGATGCAAATGGCAAACACTGCTCTTTTAAACCACGCAATAAATTTGTGAATATCATGTTGCGTTGCTGTGTTATTTACGTTTGAAATCCGTCAGTTATTTCTGCCGCACCCTGTATAAGGGGTGTTCAAATGAAAAGGTACGAATCGATACTGTGGGTACAATTTATTCGTTAGTGAAAAGCAATCACCACAGGCCTGTGCACAGGTGTCCCATTGCTTCACTAGCCATAGGATTCCCTGTTTCCAGAAGTCTTGTGGTTGTGACAGGAGCCAATCCTGTACGGTGTTCTTTAGTTCGTCGTCCATTGAATAGGACCGGTCCTACCCATCCAACTCAGGGAATCGTGTGTTCAGAGCGTTTCAAACATTAGCATGAGGGGGATTCCTACCATAACCACATCAGAAAGTGTGCTGAACAGTTATAACAGATTTAAACTCCACTAACCACAACATACACTGTGCTTTCTGCTGAACTGTCACCATTGCAATCACACTCTCTATTGAAGCAGTGGCATGGTAGCTTCTTGTCGCACACTCATTCTGCGCATCAGCTGAAGGTCACGGGCGGAGTACAGTCACATCTGAAACTAAAACTCGATGAGTTCCTGATTAGTTTTCAGGTTGAATTATCAATTTATCTCACTTACGATGGGAGATATGATTTTTTGAAATTGCTGCAACCTATTTCAATGACCCTGTACTTCATAAAGGTTGCAATTGATAATAAATCGGAAAATTTAATGTTTTTATTGTAATTATTTGGTCACATCAGCCTCCGTGGCTTAGGCGGCAGCACGCCGGCCTCTCACCGCTGAGTCCGTGGTTCAAATCCCGGTCACTCCATGTGAGATCTGTGCTGGACAGAACGGAGGCAGACAGGTTTTTCTCCGGGTACTCCGGTTTTCCCTGTCAAAATTTCATTCCAGCAACACTCTCCACTATCATTTCATTTCATCTGTCATTCATTTAATCATTGCCCCAGAGGAGTGCGTCAGGCCTCGGCAGCCGGCACAGTTCATATCCTCGCCGCTAGATAGGGGCGTCATTCATTCCATTCCTGACCCGGTCGGAGACTGGAAGCAGGCTGTGGATTTTTTCATTTGGTCACATCTGTAGTCAAACACCCTGCCAGTTAAGGAAATAATTCTGATGCCCATGGTATGAGCCAACATTACTGAACTAACCTGTATGATTCTTAATGTTCTTTAAAGGGTAATGAGGAGTGAAGATTGTGTGATGTATAGTGATTATATGGTAATACAGTAAAACTTGTTCAAAGCAGAACGTCTATAAAGCGGAAACTTGTCCAATGTGAACGAAAGTTCGGTCCCAGCGCACTGGGTATGTTACCGTATTCATGTTTTCCATGTTGTATAAAGCGGAATCTGTTCAATGTGTAAACGGAAAGAAATTATGAATATAATAGTTCAAACCTTACTGCATAATGTGAAACTTATGCTTTAGCTGTGTAATTTATTCAGGCATATCCGGTACTGCAGTAATATTGCTACATAAATGTTTCACCAGTGGGACAGTCAGGTGTTTACGTACCGTATCACGCTGCAATAATGAGGTCTGGGTTTCCCAAATTCCTCGAAGAATGGGATTTGAATCTCCACTAATTGCCTGACTCTTGCTATGGTTCGTAGAGATCCTTATCTTGAAGTATGCCTTGAGACCAGATCTAATGTAAATAATTTGGAACTTTGTTTCCTGTCAGTAAATTTGTGTCATTTGTGAAGAAATGGCTAAGAAATATACGTTATTGGCAGTAAACGAGAAGGTGAAGGTTATTGAAGGGTGTGAAAAGGAAAAGTTGTCTGTGCATGAAATTGTCTGGTACATTGAGTACATACATAATATGTTGAATGTGTTATAGTGTAGACCTATACGTGAGTAATAAAAAAATTAGATCAAGATATTGTGTTACTGAGATGGCTATTGTATCACCAAAACTAGACTAATGGATCAGGGGTAAGTAATTTTTGAGTCTTTTTGCATAATTTTGTTCAATTCGGAAACTTGTCTAATTCAGAAAATAACTCGGACTCTTACGATTCTGTTTTGATGAAGTTTAATGTGATTTCCTGATGAGTTTCAAAAAACTAATCAACAAATTTCTTACTTTATTTATCTTACTACTCCATCCTAGGTGGTGGGTGATTTGGACCGTGAAGCCAAGGACAACTATAAACTGGTAATAAGAGCCACAGAAGACTGCATGCATCCACCGAAGAACGTGAGCAAGTTTGATCCAGCTGATGATACACTGTTGGAAGTACAAGTTCATGTTCAGGATATCAATGACAACGCCCCAAGATTTGTAACACGAACATTTACAGGTGGTGTCACTACTGATGCTGATTTTGGGACTGAATTTATGCAGATCAAGGTGAGAAGACATGAGTGTATGATTATTGAACAGGAATAAGTTTTAATTTGAATCTTCATGTAGGTTAGGTTACAGTTGCATTGCTACCGGGTGGGCTTGGATGGGCATGAGTTTTATTTCAAGCACTAAGTTAAATATTTGTTGATATTAGACACTTGTTTTTCAAAATTATTTAATTTTCTATATTTTATTTACACTTACTTTTACAAAATTTCTTATTTTTCTAACTATATTTTCAAAATTTAATGTAAATTAATTATATTTTATCTAGTTACATTAATATTACATTGTAAGGATATCCATTTTTATTATTATTTTCATCATCATCATCATCATCATCTTGCACAGTTTCCAGCCACTGGCCGGGTCTGTTTGGAACACAAGCCTCTCCAACGTTTTCTGTCTTCCCACCATCTCTCAGCCTCCACCCTTGTCCAGTCTTCTCCTCTCTTCTTCACGCTTTCTTCCACCCCCTTCAGCCACCTGTCTCTTCGTCTTCCTCTCGGTCTCTTTCCTTCCCACTTCGTCTCGTGTACCCTCCTGGGTATCCTCTTCTCCTCCATTCGGTTTACATGTCCATACCATCTAAATCTAGATTTCTCTATATCATCCTGTAATGGTTCCTCCTTCATTAATTCTCTGGTTCTCTCATTTCTTATTATGTCCATCTTTGTAGCTCCAATACTGCTTCTCAAGAACCTCATCTCACTGGCCTGTATTTTGCTCTTCTCCCTTCCTTTCATAACCCAGGTCTCCGAGGTATACGTCAGGATAGGGACATAGTATGTCCGATATGATCTTTTTGCTGTTCTGAGGGACATCCTTACTCCATAACATGCTTCTCACACTCCTCCGGAATGCTTCTGCCTGTCTCCCCCGCTCATTTATTTCTCTATCGTTTCTTCCATTATCTTGTATCAGGCTTCCCAGATACTTGAAACTCTCCACTTTCTTCAGCTGTTCTCCACCAATTTTTATTCCCGTTGTGGTTCTTTCATTCTTCCTTGTTGTGATCACCATCTCACTCTTATTTATGCTTAATTTCATCCCATATACTTGTATTATTCCTTCCCACACATCCAACTGTTCATGTACCTCCTCCTCTTTGTTTCCCCAAATCATCAAATCATCTGCAAACACCATTGCTTTCATCTTTCCTTCCCCAATTACTTGTGCCACTCGGGACATTATGTCATCCATCACCACATTGAAAAGTAACGGTGACAGTGCACTTCCTTGTTTCAGGCTGTTTCTCTGTTCCAACCAGTCCGATCTCTCTCCTCCCACTTTCCCACAGCTCACACTTCCCTTGTACATCTCCTTCATCCTCTTTATAGTCCATTTCTCTACTCCTCTATCCTCCTGGGACTTCCATACTTTGTTTCTGCATACACTGTCATATGCTTTCTCAATGTCCAGGAAGGCCATCAGTAGATCTGTTCCATACTCATAGTGCTATTATTGTAACTGCCTTACAGCAAAAATCAAATCCACTGTGGACCTTCCTGCTCTGAAGCCATGTTGCTCTTCCCTCATCCCTCCTTCTATCCTTGCCCTAATCCTCCTTTCCAAAACTTTCTCAAGATCTTTGCACAATGACTCATCTGTGTTATTCCCCGGTAGTTTCTGCATTCTGTTCTACTACCTTTCTTGAAGATCGGGACAATTATTCCTTTTTTCCAGTCCTCTGGGGTCTTCCTTTCCTTCCATGCTGTCCTCATCACTCGGTACAACCATTGTATCCCCACCTCTCCTGCTGCTCTCACCATCTCCACACTCAACTCATCCACACCCGGTGCCTTCCCTCCTTTCATCTTCCTCACTGCATCTTCCACTTCTTTCCATGTTAAGTCCTTTTCTGTTTGCAGTTCATCTTCCTCTTCCCCAATTTCTTCCTCCTCGCCGTGGTTTCCATTTGGGTTCAGAAGTTCTTCAAAATATTCTTTCCACATTTTCTTCAGTTCTTCCCTACTTTCTATCTCTTGTCCCCTTTTGTTCACCATTCTAACATAATCCGTAGGATCCTTCCACCTCTTATTTTTTACCATCCCATACAGGACCTTTTTTGTACCTTCACTATCCTCCATCATCTTTGTCCACTCTTCCATCCACTTTCTTCTCTCCTCAGCCACTACTCTCTTCGCCTCCTTCTTTCTTTCCTGGTACTCTTCCCTTGTCTCTACCGTCCTATTTTGATACCACCTCCTAAAGGCTCTATTCTTTTCCCTTACTATATCTTTTGTCTTCTCATTCCACCATGGTGTTTCCTTCCACCTCTTCTTACTACTTGTCCTCCCACATACTGCTTCTGCTGCACCTACTAGCGTCTTCTTAAATCCAGCCCATTCCTCTTTCACCCCTCTTTCTTCATCTGTTGGAATTCCTTCCTTTACCATTTTGAGGTACTCGACCCTTCTATCCCCTTGTTTCAGTTTCCATATCCTTATACGTCTTCCCTGGTTCTCAGTCCCTTTGTTTCATTCTTTTAATTACAATTGAGGCAGTGAGTGAGAGAGGGGGGCTCTGCCCAAGTTGGATGGAACTGAGATATTTGGAGTTTTTCGGGTTGCTCTCTCGCAGCATAAACGTGATTCACAGAAACTACATTCTTCACAAAACAAGAGAAGGAGCCTGCGGATGTCTGTGATATTATGCACACTGAAAGATGAATGTATGCCCTACACAATGGTACCAATAACTCAATTTTGACAGAATCTCGGCATGAGATATTTGGAGTTTTGCGGTTGCCCTCTCGCAGCATAAACGTGATTCACAGAAACTACATTCTTCACAAAACAAGAGAAGGAGCCTGCGGATGTCTGTGATATTATGCACACTGAAAGATGAATGTATGCCCTACACAATGGTACCAATAACTCAATTTTGACAGAATCTCGGCATGAGATATTTGGAGTTTTGCGGTTGCCCTCTCGCAGCATAAACGTGATTCACAGAAACTACATTCTTCACAAAACAAGAGAAGGAGCCTGCGGATGTCTGTGATATTATGCACACTGAAAGATGAATGAATGCCCTACACAATGGTACCAATAACTCAATTTTGACAAAATCTCAGCATAGTCCCCTCTCTCACTCACGCCTCAATTGATCTCATAAACATTTTTCACATCAAAATACATTACACTTAAGTGCATATATTTTAGTTTATTCTTAATTGATTGCAATCTTATTGAGCAGAAGAAGACCTCAATATCAGGTCGAAACATATACATTATATAATATAGTTTTGTAAGTACTGATTGGTGTATAATTTAATATAATATAATCAGTATGGATATCTACAAACATTTGTGCTATCAATGGCAAATGTATTTGCATACTTATTTCATTTTAATTTTAAGTTTTTTGAAAAAGACAAGAACTTACATTGATCATCACATCTCCCTCCGTTAGTATTTGCTTAGTTTTAATATGTTGCTAACAAGTGAACTTACATTGTTATTGACATACGACATCTTGTATGGCACCTTAGTCAGTATTTTCATGAAAATGACAATATGATCATTCTCACAAGAACTCCACACACATGGCAGAAGTTAGCTGATGTCTTATTTGGGGCATGTCAACTCTTATTACACATTGTCACAGCTGGCAAATATCACTAATCATGGACAACCCAGAGGATATAAATAGTTCTCATTTTAAAAAGACGGGGGTCCGGGCATGGACAGCAAGGGCCCGCTGATGAGCAAGCTTGGCATTCCTAGGCAAAACCCCACACAAGACATGGCATAAATCTAGAAAAAATGCTGAGATTTATTTCTCTTTTAATTTAACAATATACCTATGTTTCATCAATTTTGAGGGTATCTTTTTTTGGAGGAAATTCCTATGCCTCCTATCACTCATAAGTTGTTCTATTAACACTTCTATACCACAAAATATCATAAGATTATCCAAGTATTTGGATTTTGCAGTTAATTTTAGTGATCATCATGGGATACATTTCTCCAACTGTCAAATTCAGGGTAGCCTTGATATTTGACACACAATTGATGAGCAAACAAGCAAAAATAGGTTTTGAAATATGTCTATCCCAAGACAGTACTAGAAAAAGTTACTAGCTTTTCTAATTTATTGAAGTACAGATTTTTTATTTAATCAAGCTGTACCCGGAAGGCGTTGCAATGCCAATCAAAGAAAGTGCCGGCGTTATTTTGTTTGTTGAAGCGCTTTTGGATATACAATATTTCTTTTCTTTTTCCAATAACTGCCTCTAAACTATTGTAAAATGGATTTACTAATTCAGAAACATTCATGGGAGCGTGTACAACAACTCACAAAAATTTCATCGCAATCGGATGTATGGTATATGAACGCATAAAGGACATACATACAGACTACCACGTAACATTCATTTTTATATATAGAGATTTATAATGTATTATTTGTTGTTGCAGATATTGTGTTCTCTTATTTATTTAAAGTCTAATTTGGTGTATAAAATACATTCTTATCTCCATTCTGTACATGTGTCATTTATGAATAAATATGTATTGTTCAAAACTACAGCACTTCACAATAAAATATGGGACAATAGCTCAGGGCCACCAGCCCCAGCGTGACTATTGACATAAAATGTCTCACGCCTGTCAAATGCCGCCCATAGCACTGTGGACCCCACCACAACTAAGGCATATTTCCAAGTCTTAGATGGACAGGGTGTTGAGCAGTAACTTTCAAAGTGACATAAGATGTCTGTGATTTCACAGACAACAGAGGGATAAGTTAAACTTGAAAATGAGATGGCAGTCAGGATTCAAATGTATGTTTCTGTGTAGTTTTGTAACTGTAATTATTATTAGGATCTGGAATGGGGTAGGTGCTCCAGTACTGTAAATGGGGTACTATCCCAGCATTTACCAGGAGACAGCGTAGAAAAACTCTGGGAAGAAACCACATTCATGATAGCCGCCATCAGTGCCAGGATTCGAACCTTCAGTCTCCTGACTTGCTGCAGTCACTCTTCGGGTTGTGATGAACAATTTAATGTAAGCGGCTACGCTACATGGTGCATAAAGAACAGCTTTGACCACTATAAGGGGAGCCACATGTTCATTAGCCTTCCAAGATATGAGTGCCAGTGGCTGTGGAGGGTACTATTCTTTGTTTACTTGTGTCATGCTGTCAATCTGCTTAGTTGACAGGTACAGTCGTGCAGGTAGCCAGTCATCATTTTACTCTCCATGGTGACATGAGCTCCTGTTGCGCTTAGGTGTGCTGTTGTAAAACAATTAAAAACGCTTCTTCTTCATTTCCCAGTTCCAGTGATCTGGGTCGGGGTGTGAATCAAGGACCTCCATACTTTTCTGTCTCTCCACCACTTCTTCCAGTATATCTTCCACTTTCACTCCTCTTTCCTCAATGCTCTCCCTCACTGTATACATCCACCTCATCCTCAGCCTTCCCCTTTGATGCCTTCCCGTGACTTTCTCAGTAAATAATCCTTTCTGGATTCTTGTCTTCTCCCATTTGCATCATATGTTCAGACCATTTTAGTTTACTGATCTCGATCTTGTCTTGTAACATCGGGAATCTGTTTTTTTAAACGTAATTTCCCTGTTTCTGATATTGTCCCCGTGAGTCTTTCCAATTATACCATTAAGGAACTTCATCTCTGCTGCCTGGATTCTACTTTCATCCTGTTTAGTTGCTGTCCACGTGCCTGCAGCATACGTCAATATAGTTGTGTAATATGTTGAATACAAGATTATTTTACATTTCTCGGAAACTTCGTGATTCCACGCCAGACCTCTCAATCTCCTTCTGAATTCGCCCATTATTATTCATTTTTCAGTCAGAATTCACCACAATACCTAGGAAGTTGGGTTACACAAGAAATGATATGCACTGAAGAAATAAAAACAAGTATTGCAATAGCAAAAGAAGCCTTCAGTAAGAAAAGAAAATTATTTTGTGGAGCAATGAAAGTAAGCGTAAGGAAGAGATTAAAGAAATGCTTTGTTTGGAGTGTAGCAATGTATGGAGCGGGAACTTGGACGCTTAGGAAAGAAGACGAGAGAAGAATAGAGGCTTTCGAAATGTGGCTATGGAGGAGAATGGGGAGAATAAGTTGGAAAGACAAAGTGAGAAATGAGGAAGTATTAAAGAAAGTAGGAGAAGAAAGGATGATGCTAAAGAAGATAAGGGAAAGAACAAGAAGTTCCGTGACGAACTAAAGAGCCTACTTTTCTTAAAATTTAAGATCCATGCCAATGATTAATCTATATGGATCTATCTAGAATAATGACGAAATTAAGTTGGTAATGTCGAAATTTCTAATTAGTTTGAAATACTGTATACCTGGCATAATGTAGCCTAATAGAGAACTACAGTTGGCAGCCCTGGTGACTGAATATATTCTTAGCTCCATCTCTTAAGGTACAGAATACAAAATTTGGTTGAAGTCCAATGGATAGCATGGACGTTACATACAGTTAGACATTGGATCAAACAGCGTGCATAAAATCATGTTGGCAACAATGACATACATATATTGGTCAGAAATAATCTGAAATAATATGATAATATGATGTGTCAATTTTGAATGAAATCCATTAGTTAGTATAGAAGTTACATGGATTTTAAAATTGGACCTATCAGCAGGCTTAGAATCATGTTGGCAGCACTGGCGTAAGCCTTTATTTGTTACTCCAAATTAATCTAGAATGCCAGGTACTATACGTGTGCATAGTTTAAAGCTGTCGGGTTGCATACTTTCTGATATATGGGTATTTGGATTTTAAAAAATGAGAGCATTTATTAACAGTTGGCAGCCCTGGTGGCTCTTAAGAATACGTTCAGTCATATCTGTTTATGTACACATAGCACATACGAAATTTGGTTGAAATCCAATTGATAGTGTGGAAGTTATATGCAATTAAAATTTGGACCTATCAGCAGGCTTATAATCATTTTGGCAACACTGCCATGTATGGCCTCCTGGAAATTAAACTGCAATATTATTATCTATACTTGTGCCAATTTTGAAATAGCTCCCATTCATACCTTCCATGATATCCAACATGGAGCTCAAATTTCAATTGCGATTTTCAGCAGTTGGTAGCACTGACATCATTTTCAAATATGGCCGTGAGATATTCAGGTATAGATCTTGACTCCTACCAAATTTTGTTTTGATTGCTGCAGCCGTTTAGGAGTTGATACGGGGACACACACACACAGCCAGACAGACAGACAGAAGGACAGACAGACAGACACACATTTGCCCGATTTCATAAGTCTACTTTTTCCTCATTTTTGCAAAATGTGAAAAGTAGGCTAAAAATGAATTGGATTAGACACTGCCTAAGAGGAGATGGTTTGGTGAAAAGTGCATTAGAGGGGACAGTCCAAGGGAAAATCCGAGGAGTAAGAAGAAGGTTTCAGATGCTGGATTCCATCAAGATTGATAAATCTTATGAGCTGATGAAACGTGCTGCTGAAAACTGGATAGGGTGGAGAGACCGACTATGAGGAAACCTGCCATCAGGCAGACAAACTGATGATAATGATGATGATGCGCAGTCCACACTCTGTCATCACTGTGTCTCCTGCTCATCCTGCAAGACTCCAGCTACTAACATCAATAAATGCTGGTTCAGCCAATTTCTGCAGCACTCTTATCTTGAAAGGCTAATACCGGTACTACATGTTCACTATAATCATACATGATAGCTAAAATGTTCTTTAAGCATCTTCAAATGATAATAGCCCTAAAATAAATTATTTTGAAAGAAAGTCAACGATAATTACCTGAGGAGATTTCAGTAAGCTGTTGAGTAAGAATTGAAAATTTAACCACGATCAGGATTTAAACTCAAATCTTCTGCTGGCTGGGAAGACATGCTTAACTACTGCGGACTGCACCACATCTAAGGCATATTTCCAGTCTTAGATGGACAGGGTGCCGACCAGTCGTTTTTGAAATGACATGAGATGTCTGTGATCTCGCAGACAACACCCAAGCCATCTGAACACCAAAGTTGGCACCTGATGTAGGATTTTAGAATCATAGAGAAAGAACTAGCTTCCCTTGAACCAGTGGTATTAGTGGCTAAGCACACCTGCTTGGACAGCAAGAATTCCAACTGCAGTCACAATTTTCAAGTCTTACTCGACAGATGACTGCTTCAAGTGAAGAAGCTATTCTCTACAGTCAATTCTATGGCATCACGAGACATGATGTAACAAAGTGTCTCACCATGTGATTCTGTGGAGCTGAAAGATATTAATAGTTTGCCAGACAACAAGGAACCTTTCATAAAACATTCTTAGTGTGTTAAGTGCTAAATTTATAAAGTGTTTAGTCAAAGTGTTGTAGGAGCAATTACACATTGGCCCAGAGTTCACATAGTTTTTAATAACAGTAAAACAAGCATCCCTTAAGTGTTTGCAATGTGTTAAACCATGAATAGTAATAATTCTAGAATATTATGAAGCATTTCATGTTTATGCACTTCAGGTGTTAATTAACCGTTGGTCTAGAGTTCACATAGTGTTTATTAAATGATGTTGTCATAATTAAGTGGTTAAAGTGAAATATGTACATTATTTAACATTTCATCTCTTTCAGGCTATAGATCGTGATATAGGAGAGAATGCAGAAATCAGGTATTACCAGATTGAAGAAATAGAAATGTCTCTTACTGAGGGCTTGGAAAATGTTCAGAATCAACCATTCCTTGTAGATGATAAGACTGGTGGTATTATCCTCAATTTTGATCCTCAGAAGGGAATGAAGGGCTATTTTCAATTCAAGGTAAGAAAAGATTACAGTAATTTCCGTAAAACTAGGTATGGTATTGCATTTGTGATTAGCTAACACACCAAATCTTAATGTCAGTATCCCTGATCTAACTCTTTCAGAGGTGTAAGGGGAAATAGAAAGGATCTTCACTGAAACCTTGATTTATGATTTTTGGGAAGGGACAAGGAAAGAGAAAGAAAACCAAACAAACATGAAAAAAGAAAGATAGAAGAATGTGGGAATACAACAGGTGTAGGATTCTGTGTAAAAAACAGCTGACCTACAAAAGTGCATTGAACTTTGTTAAAATCTTTGTCTTACATGCATTTGTCTCTAATGACAGTCCATTCCTTATGTGCGATGTTCAGACTGTAGAGTTTCTGTGAGACAATGCTGCCTCTGCTAGTGTGGGTGCCAATAGTGACGAATAGGAAGGTGCCTAAGTCGAATCACTGCCAGTGCATTGTTACCATGCTTAATAGTTTGCTTTGTCTTGTATTGAGGTTGTGTTCTCACAGGATTATCCTTGAGTACGGTACTTGTTAAGTTTCATAGTGCAGTGCAAATTGTTGTTGTTACTATGCTTTCTATCCATATTTATCATTATTATTATTTATTTACTTTCAAGCAGGTGATGCAAAGAAAAGAGAAAATTCAAGATACATTACGTGCTTATTTCTTACCGAGCAAAACAAGTGGTGATGATAGGAATAAAAGATTTAAAAATAATGTAGATACTAAAATTCAATAACTTATGGAATTATAGATAAAGCTTAAATTATTTTGGATATCAAGTAGTAAAATTGTAGATCATCAATATTGGTATACTCATATAAAGGCACATGTACATGGTGAAGGGTGAGCAATGAAAGGTAGCTGATTTGATCCCTCTAGCTAGAGCAGTTGATTAAACATTCAACATTCTTCACTAATATATAGATATGTAATTAACCATATTGGATTTTTAAAAATCTGTATTGACTTACAGAAACAAGTATTGATATAGGTGGAACCTATTTTAAAATGATATATCCTTCAATTTGTGAGATGAATACTGTATAATATTCCTCACTAATTCCTCTGAGAGGACTAGAGAAATAATGAAGAAGGAACCATTACAGGATGGTATAGAGAAATCTAGATTTAGATGGTACGGACATGTAATACGAATGGAGGAGAAGAGGATACCCAGGAGGATACATGAGACGAAGTGGGAAGGAAAGAGACCGAAAAGACCGAGAGACAGGTGGCTGAAGGGAGTGGAAGAAAGTGTGAAGAAAAGAGGAGAAGACTGGACAAGGGTGGAGGCTGAGAGATGGTGGGAAGACAGAAGACGTTGGAGAGGCTTGTGTTCCAAACAGACCCGGCCAGTGGCTGGAAACTGTGCAAGATGATGAATAGCAAGAAACACATTTCATCAAGGGACATTTAAATCAAATTTTAATACAGTCTTATAATATTTCAACTCTATTTTATAAAACTTGGATAGGTATGTGCATAAGTTTTAAGAAAATGTGTTTAAGTATGTTTTTAATCAATTAAAAAAAATGATAGAACAATTTATTTTATTCTTTTGAAAATAGGTTACTTTTTGAAGCTAGCGGGAGAAGATCTAAGTTTAAGATCGAAGCATGTACTAACATTATATGTAAAAAGTTGTATTGATAGGTGGACCAATTTTAATAAATGATAAGTATAAATGTCAATACAGATCAAAGCAATATACAGTAGATAAAATGACTAATGTCGTAGAAATGTATACTAACAATTCCCTCACAGCAGTAGCATTGTCATGCAAGACAGTGGATGTATATATTTGGAACATGATCTTAGTCTAACAAGAAACTGCCCCATTTCCAAAAGCTCTTTATTTTGCATGACAGTGTCTTGTTGTGGGGTTTGAAGCCATTTTTCAGTGTTGCCTTAGTAAACAAAGGTTTGGTGCTTTTCAGTTGGTCAACACGAATGTGCCCAAAAGAGCTGGGTTATGCCCTAATTCTGAAAAAAAAAAAAAAAAACATTTATTAATCTCATGTAATTTTTTTCAGGATTAGGGCATAACCCAGCTCTTTTGGGCACATTCGTATTGACCGACTGAAAAGCACCAAACTTTTGTTTATGACAGTGTCTGTTGACACAATGCTACTCCTGTGAGGGGATTGTTGTCATGATGGAGGTTCTGGAGTTACCATTCTAGGCACTTGATATGAGTCCTTGTGACTTTGCCCCAAACTAAATGAACCACTTTAAGGGAAGCAATTCTTTACACAAGATGTAGGGAACTCCTTTGCGGACATCAAAAGGTATCTTTGCTACTGGTATGCTGTTCCTACCACACATCTTGGAATGTGTGTAACATGATACAGGGAATTACATTGAAAGCCTGTAGAAGTAGGTGGTTCGGCAATAAACTGTTTAGTGTACATACATAATAAATTGCCAATTTCAGTAACGATGTCTTTACAGCCTTTGTATATTTTTTCCTAAAGAAAAGTCATAATATATGAAAACATCAGTCTTATGTTTAATACTATCATTTGTCATTTCAGGTGCTAGCAAATGACTCAGATGGCTTCGAAGACAAGGCTCGTGTATTTATTTACTTGTTGAGAGAAGATCAGCGAGTACGGTTTGTACTTCGTCAGCATCCACCAGAAGTGCGAGAGAGGATTGATATTCTTAGAGAGTAAGCAAGCTTGAACTCTATAAATTGATCAACTCTTTCACACTGGTTATTTTTTAGTCTTTTGCTTTACAGGCTGACACTAACCTTACTCTGTCCAGCCTTGTCCAAGCTATCTTCTTTTCAAGACACTTCACTATCCAACTTTAGAAACAAAAGGATTATTTCTGGATGCAAAACCCATTGTTATGTTTGTCCATGTTGTCATCATACCAAACAATCTTGAATTTTTTTAAAGGTATTCTTATTCTTGTCACCTATGAGTAAATAATAGTTATGACACAACTGGCTTGGTTATGTATTAAGGATCTTTGAAAGAGCTTGTGTGGAGAAATTTAATTTTACTGTCAGATATATGGATGTACAGTACAGTAGTAGGGCACTGATGTGCATTATTGTTGAACACAATCACCATTTTGTTTGATGTTGTTTCATTTAGAGGCATGCGATCTTGTGGTCATTTAGCGCCGTGTAGTTTGGTGTGAGTATTAGGTTTTGTCTGATAACCTGTGTTAATGTAGTGCCTGTAGAAGTGTGTGTATTGATTATTGAGAAGAAGGTGACCATGGTCATAAGTTAGGAACCAGCCTGGAGGAGAAGTGGGAAATCACGAAAAAACATTTCTAGGATAACCGAGGTGGGAATCGAACCTGGACCTCAGGGTTGACAGTCAAGACTGTTAGCCACTGTCCTACAAGGTGATCTTCACCTTTCTATAATGGTACATCAAGACTTTATGTTAGCATGGAGAAAAATCTCTATCAAGTCACGTTGAAGAAGTACTCTGGTGGAAAGTGTGTCCCAGTAACTGGCAACATTCACTGTCTCACCCCTGGTGAGGAAATGAGCCAGAAGCACACCCTTGTTGTCCCAAAGACATTGTTGTAACTATCTTTGAGGACAGAGTTTCTTGTACTCGTTTACGAGGTGGGTACAGGAGATGATTCCATTACATTGATGCTTGCATCATCTTTGCTGTTGTATGATGCACCATGTTTCATCTCCTGTTACGATATGGAAAAACTGGATCATACTACACACCTGCCCATTTGACCATGTTTCCGTGATGTGCAGAGCCTCTTTCAACTGATATTGTGAGGGTCTGATGAAACATGAACCTTCTAATGATAAAGCTGTGGGCTGCCTGGTGGAACATATAACATAACATGAGGGTGAATATGAAACCCATGAGAAATTCACTTCATTTTTTGAAGCTACCTGCAGTTTGTTTTAGTCATTGGAAAGGTCAATTATCTGTTCTTCTAAGCCTTCCCCATGCAACCTTTCTGAAACGACACAATTTACTGCTTTAAGGTATGTATTGAGACCTTAATGTGAAGTTCAAATTTGTCTTTCTTTTCCAACTAACACTTGAATTTTCTCCAGCGTCACTAACAAAATAATGAGTTAAACAGTAAGTTATATGTTGTAAGACTGTTCCAAACATATCCACTATATTGCCTATCAAACCTATGGAATGCCAACTATGCACATCTGTAAAAAATAGTACATACTGATATCTGCAAGGACTCCTGCAAGAGTCGCAGCAATGCATGTGATCAAACTTGCTCCTGCACATACCTTAATACTCTTGACAGATGAGGGATTTGAATGACACTGAACGATTCCAACCACTAAGCTAGGAAGATAGATTGCAGAGGGGTAGAGACAGGCCTGCCACTCTTTGTGAGAAATGAATAACAATGTCCCTTCCCGATATGCAAGATCAGATACGACTATTACAGGGTTAAAGACTGGTTCATAAATTGGATATTAATTAATAGGCAAATATTTTATGAAAATAGTACATTTCACCACTTCAACATTATTCCCTAATTAAAGAAATAAAGATAATGTAAATTTGTTATTTCTGAACTTTCCATTGTTTAATTGCCTCATTTATAATTCTAATATTTTTCAGGGTCCTGGGTAATGTCACTGGTGCAATCGTAAATGTGGACGAGTACAAGATCCATGAGAACCAGGATGGCTCTGTGGACAAGACAAAGACTGATTTGTACCTACATCTGGTGGATCGGCGAGACAACTCTATCATGGAGGTGGAGGATGTGCTGCGGCTTGTGGACCAGAATATCGAAGTTCTTGATGCACTTTTCAAAGACTTCAATGTGTTAGACACACAGCCAGCGGAGCCTCTGATACTCAAAGGCGACAGTGAAGGACTGGTTATGTTGTGGCTGGTTGGCACTACTGTGTTCCTTGGACTTCTTCTGATCTTGGTATTGTCCTTGTGTCTATCGCAGAGAGCTCGATACCGTCGCCAACTCAAAGCAGCCACTGTTGCTGCATTTGGTAAGATACTGGTGCTCTGGTGTTAGTCTTAATCACTTAATTATTTCCTAGGCTTTGGCAATGGTTAGGCTTTGGTTGTCTGTCACTGTGAGTAACATAAGCTATGACCAGTAGGCCTATACGTGTGCATTCCCGAAAAAGGCTCTTTTCTTGGTAATGAGTTATGACCTATTACTTACCAATAATGACATGACCAGGAGCAGTGGCGCCGAATCTTTTTTTTTTTTCAGGTCTAGCAGACACCCACCCCTCTCGTTCTGTAGGACCCCCCCCCCCCCTTGTTAAACCGGACCCCTACCCCCAATAATTACATTTTTACAGCTTATTTCGCACAGTTCTCCCCTTCTCTCTCCCTTCTTTCCTTTCCTCTTTTCCTTTTCCTTCCCTTTCCTCCTCTATCCGTAACCCCCCAACGGAACCCACCCCCCAAGGGGACCGGGAGACCCACCCCCTCGTCACCGCTAGACCTCGACCATGGATTCGGCGCCCCTGACCAGGAGAGATGACAGTAGAATACAGGCAGCCGAAATTAAATTCTGGAAACATTTTCCCTTGAGATGTTTCTTTAACGAACCAAACAGATGGAAGTCGCAGGGTGACAAGTCTGGGCTGTAGGGCAGATGCTCACTTGAACGTGGCCAATACACCTTGTGTGACGTTAGAGACATGTGGGCGAGCGTTATCATGGAGTAGAATCACTCCCTTTGTGAACAGTCCAGGCCGTTTGTTCTTGATGGACTTGTGTAGGCTAATGGTTCGTTTCAAGGGAAAATATTTCCAATCGGACGACTAAAGAACACCGTACAGGTTTGGCTCCTGTCACAACCACAAGACTTCTGGGAACAAGGAATCCTTTGGCTAGTGAAGCAATGGGACACCTGTGCACAGGCCTGTGTTGATTGCTTTTCAATTATGAATAAATTGTACCCACAGTATCGTTTCGTACCTTTTCATTTGAACACCCCTTATAGAAGCCAGGAACCGGTACATTTTCACATACATGTACCGTATTATGAGTTGAGTAACCAATCAGATGGATGCATGATTTAACTGAGATAGTAAAACATATGAAACTAAGTACAGTAGTTTGGCTTTTCACAGAACTAGGATACTTGTTTAATTTGTTTAGTTTGCTAGTTGGTTACTAACAGATACAAATCACTTTGTGGTAATAATTATAGTCTATAACGTGTAGCCACTGTCCAGCTATTCCTGAACATTTTAAAATTAGCTGTTTGACTTATTTACTTATTTAATTAATTTCAGAGGAGAACTATCTCGGAGTTTCAAGATCAAAACCGGAGTACGACAGGGTGATGGCCTCTCGCCCATTTTGTTTAATCTGGTGCTTGATAAAGTCATAAAGACCTGGGAATGCACATTGAGGAATCTAGGAATCAAACCAGTTGCCATTGGAGCTGGAACCCGAAGAATCGAGATCAGGTGCCTTGCCTTCACAGATGACATTGCAATCTTAGCCAATAACTCTAAGGATGCTAGCTGGCATAGCTGTCCAAGCCCTGCACGAGATAGCGGTGAAGTCTGGATTACAGATATCTTACGATAAGACCAAGTACTTTGAGAATCGGCACTCCGGAAACACCCCTTTGACGACCATACATGGAATGATTGGAAGAGTCAATCGCTTTCGTTATCTTGGTGAATGGGTCCACCCCAATGGTAGAGATGACACCTCCATCTTAGCAAGGCGTACCAAACTCAACGCAGCATACCAACTATCCCACAATTTGTACAACAAGAAATGCATTTCGAGGAATGCTAAGATCTGTCACTACAGAACTGCTGTCAGACCACAGTTTCTGTATGCCGCAGAGACCCTCTTGATGAACAGAAAAGGCACCTTGGATGACCTGGAGAAAGCCGAAAGACGTATTCTCAGGAAAATCCATGGCCCGTGATTGCTCCCAGAAGGATCCTACCGTTTGAAATCTAATTTTGACCTGTATCGACAGTTAGAATCAGCCAATACCAGTATGCGACGTCGGAGGCTTAAGTTCTACGGGCACCTACAACGAATGAACAGCAACAGGCTTACGAAGAAGATCTTCCCCTTGGTTAAAAGCTACAAGACTGGAAGCCTGTGGCGTAATGAAGTACTAAAGGACTTGGATTCGGCTGGTATTGCTGACCTTGATGTTGAAGATCGTTCTAAATTTTGTGCTATGGTAGAATCTTGGACCCCACCACCTAGAGTCCCTAAATGTCGGAAGCCCCTTTCGCAGGAGAGAAAGGTGAAATTATCAGTAGGACTCAAGAGATATTGGGAAAGGAAAAGAGCATCGAAAAACTAGTCATAAGCGCTCCGTAGTGGGCTTAAATCAATAATAATAATAATAATAATAATTTATTCATTCATTGATTCATTTATTTATCTATTTATTCACTTACTTACTCATTTATTTATTTATTTATTCTTCTTCTCTCCAATTGGCCTACTTAGCACCACGCTTATTCAACTGGAAGGTCTTAATCTTCGCTCAGTATTGACGCATTTTCTGCCGGTGTAACTCCTTTCTTTCAGTAGTACAGGGGGTACCTTTCCTTCGAGGTTTCTCCTGAAAACCATGGACTTCCTTCCTCACAGCCTGTCTGTCATGTAGATCTGATGTTTCCAGTTCGTTAATGTCCTTCTCAGTTTCCATCAACCACGTGGTATGAACCTTCTTATTGTGCCAGAAACTGAGCAAAGGATTGGTCAATCTTGTGGGAGGTAATCTCGCTATACTGTATGGCCATATAAGGCTATTCTCCTCGCACAATCACAGAGCTTCTCTATGTGTTCGTAGAGCTCGGAGTTCTGTCGCCTATAGAATTATTCATCTACCTTTACACGACCGAGGATCTTCTGGAGAATTCTCCTCTCTCTAATTTCCATCTTCTCTATCAGACCCCTTCGGTTTTCAGAAAGACACTCCATGGCATATAAGGTTTCTGGCCTTATGACTGACTTATAATATTTCAATTTCAAGTTGCAAGATAAGCACTTCTTGTTGTAAGTGTTCTTCGTCATTCAATAGGCCATTTCTAATTTATTGACTCATGGATAAAACTGCCTTTCAGATAAGTTGGATTCAATCCATTCTCTGAGATACTTAAATTTTTCAGTCCTCTTGATCTCTCCCTGCTCCAAGACCCTCTCACTGCTAGCTTATTTATTTATTATTAAATTAAATTTAATTTAAAAATTTAACTTATTTACCAGGTTCCAATGCATCAGGACTAAATCACGTTACCGGTCAGGTGCCCAATACCAATATGCACAGTGTGGAAGGCTCAAATCCAATGTGGATGCAGGCTTATGAGAATGAATGGTACAAGGAAGATGAATCAACCAGGTATGTCTCTCTTAGTATTACAAAATAGGCACAGTCAAATGGAAAGAGCGGCTTCAGTGGCGTAGTCGGTAGCATGCTGAGCTTCTATGCCCAAGATAGCGGGTTCAAACCCGGACGAAGCCGTCGGATTTTTTAAGAGCATTAAAAATCCCTCAGTATGCCTTCCTTCGGAGGGGAAGTAAAGCCGGCAGTCCCATGTCGTAGATTTATGGCATGTTAAAGAACCTTCCACTATTTGCACCTGTGTGAAGCTAAATTGGATAGGTTAAGAATGTAAACAACGCTCTTAGGTTTCTACGTTCATTGCCAAGAGCCGACTGCGGTGGAGTCTAGTAGCTAAGTTCTGAACTTGGCCTAGTATTCGTTGACGGTGGCGCTTGGTGGAAAAAGTAGGAACTATTTGAAAAATTCTAAGTTGCAGTACTTAAATTAAAAAAAACAGATAACACACACTATTACAGTCATCACAATTAACACCGGTTATCAGACACCCAAAGTACACGGGGCTACATGACCGCGTTGTCGCAGCCCCTAAACTTAAGAACCAACCAAATGGAAAGCAGTAACTTACCTAGTAAGACTGCAGTGTGGAGTATTTACTGTATATTGGGTATTGCATATAATCTTTGTCCCTAAATAAAACAAACAAGCTATAATCCTAAGATAAATTAAATTGCAATGCCTTGCAAGTAATTTGAAAATATGAAACAAATAATGAAATATTTTAGTTCAGGTTTTATAAAAACTTACACTAGTATCAGTTTTAAACTTAGTATGAGTTTTGAATTACTGTATTAAATTTATGTTGTATTAATGACTGCATCCATAATAGAAGATGAATTTAATACAATAACTATTACAATGACTGTATAGGTTTATGCATGAAGATCGGTTTTGAAGTAATTTATGAAAATAATAAATGATTCTTTTAAGTGTTACAACATTTACAATTTATGCTATAATTTGGAAGTGTTAAATGGCATTTTTGCTACTGAGCCATTTTTTTAAATGCTGTATTTGTAGTTTGCAGGATTGTCCCAAACTTTGATAGAAATTTGTTGTGTATTTTCAATTGCATGTAGCCTACCTGTAATTATTTATGGTTTTGCTTACTTGTTGGTTCAACGAAAGGGGTGTCAGGAACATGTTCATCAGTAGTCTTTTGTGCATTAATGCTCTTTCACCTAAATTAGCAATGCTTCTTTAATAAATTCAGCATTTTCATACAGGCTATACATTTATAGCTTTGTATTCTCATTGGCAAGCTGAGGGCTCCAGGGTCACAAAATTATATGTTTCGGTAAGTTTTTGTTGGACAGTGTATTCATCAGTGAGGTATTGTTAAAGATGGAGGCAAATTTATATGCTTATTACAAACAATAATTGGACAGAAAAAGGATAGAAACATGGACAGGTCTCATCAAGAATACTCCCTGCTGTGCACTATTTTGAGCAACAGAATAACTGGTTGCTGTTTTATATTTTATTGATCACAGCCAATGGCCATATAAGACAAGAATGTAGAACGAAGAGTAAAAAGTATGCACAATGTGATTAAGTCTGTTTAGCATAGTCACACAAGGTCTTTGATCCTGTCTTACAATACTGCATGTAATATGTCACATCTCTCACTACATAATTCACACATAAATCACAAGGGTCATGATATTTCTTATTATAGTAAAGCCATCATTACTTCGGACTTGACGTTTCAGTGTTACCCTCGAGTTATCTAGCGGTCAGAAGGAAAATCACTTTAACTAGACTATCACAGGCAGCCATTCAAATCGATACATCACGACAAATTGACTTTCGTTCGCGATGTCGCGATTTAGTGAACGAAACTCGAGCCTAGCACTGAAACGTCAAGTCGGAAGTAATGATGGCTTTACTATAGAACAGATTGGATTATGGAAGCCATGCGATGCAAACCTCGTAAATACATGCTGTTTTGGCCTCCAGGTGGTACTAGTCGCTCAAACCGAGATTGTTGGAGCTTATTGCACTTCATCATCATCATCATCATCATCATCAACAATGTCCCACTCCAGTCGCCCGGGTGTGGTTAACAAGCCTCTTCCACTCGTTTCTGTCCTTCCACTTTTCCTGCTCCATTACTTCCTCCGCATCCAATCCAGCTTCTCCGATGTCCTTCCGAATCTGATCCATCCATCTTCTTCTTGGTCTTCCAACTGATCGCTTACCCTTAACCTCTCTTTCCAACTCCCTTCTTGCCGCTCGTTCCTTCCCATTCTCTTCACATGTCCGAACCATTGTAACGTGTTTTTCGAGGGGTTTTATGCAACTGGCATAAGTCAGTAGGAAGCCATTCTATATTTATTTACGCGGCAAATTGTTCAGCCAAGATAATTTTTCATGTTAATTTATTATTATTATTAATTTATTATAATTATTATTTAGATATTTTCGGAGCATTTTATAAAAATTATAAGCATACAGATAGGTTTTCTATGTCTTAGAAAACGCTATCAAGCAAATTATTACGAACGACGATATCATAGAAAATTATCTGATTACGGAATTTTACGGAGTTTTGTCAGTTAGGGTATTTGAGAGACATGACTCACTGGGAATTCTAATACAAGCTGATTCCTGTCGAGAAGTATTACGCAAGGTCTAGAAAAGACGAATTGTTGAAACGGAATACGACTTCTCCCTCTCGCCCGCGGAGTGTAATGAACCGGTGGAGGGGAAGTGGCGGCGTGCTCAGCCAATCAGGGGAGACGACGTAAGCTAGTTGGGACTGAAGAGTGGGGAGCCAACGTGTGAATATATCGTTCGACGCGCCGTGAGACGAGGACTATCTGTGAAATACTTGAGGAGTATGGATGCGCGTGCGAGTCGCTCCGATGTTCAGTGGAGTTAGGACAATCTGTGTAGAACTTGCAGTGTACGGTCGCAAGTGCGTGTCGCTCCGATGCTCAGTGGAGTTAGCGACGAACTTTTGTAAAACGTAACCAGTGCGGTTTTACGAGAGTTTGGGTCCGATGTACGGACCATAGAATTATCTAATCTACCAGAATATCATCAAATTTCGACGGAGATGACGACGTCCAGGAGACTGTGGGAAGCACACAGCATCATCAAGAACGAGGGAAATGCTTTGGCAATTTCCAGGGGTAAGCGCTAATGACGCAGAAATACGCAATCTCTCATTTTTCTTTGTTTTATATTTCATAATTCAGTAACTTCATAGCTAGGAAATAAGAGTAAAATCAATTTATCAGACTCCGTTTTCACGTAATTTTCTATCGGTAATATTAAAATCACAACGCTCCAATTTAAATTTTATAGTTATTATTATTATTAATTTTGCTATACTTGTTTTATATAATAAACTCATTTCTTTTACAATGCAATCTTTGCTTTCAGTAGGTAGCATTAGATATAGACCAATTCCTTCTCCTGATACAATTGTTTGTTGGGTTAATGATCAAATCATACCACGATCTGAGTGAATAGAGTCTTGAATGTGTTCTGCCAGAGCTAGACGTTGTTAAATACAAATTTAGATTTCAACATTGCATTGAGGTCTTGGCGCCCATTAAAACAACATAGCTTAGGCAAAGGTAAACAGTTACATTTCTCACCCAACAGTGTGGGCTAGCAAAAACGTTTCATTTCGCTACCAACATGGGGCACTAATTACCGTTTCATTTGTACGCTCAACGTGGAGCAAAGTAAATACCGTTTCACTTGTCATCCCAGCCTAAGTAAATAACTTTTCATTTGTCGCCGACAACTTGGGGCTGAAAACCTAATAACATTTGTGGAAGGAGAAGGGTATATATTTCTGTGCCTGTATTTTGGGGGTTATTTGTCTGTATCAGTGTATATCATTATGGGGGATGAGAAAGAAAGACAGATGAGGTTACGTAGTGGTCATCAACGGGAGAGTGATGATACGAGCAGTATGTCGAGTGATGGTAGTACCGGGGTAGCGGAGGTAAATCCCGATACTGAAACAGGGAGTGTAGGCGGCCAACCAGAATTAAAAACTTTACTTCTCGAGTTTATGTATCAGAACAAAGTTAGTAGTGATGCCTTAAATGCTAAATTAGAACAAAATAGTAGGGAAAATAAAGAAAGTACAGAAGCTTTAAATGCAAAGTTAGAACAGAATAACGCTAAACTAGAACAAAACAGTAGGGAAAATAAAGAGAGTAATAGGGAATTGAGCGATAGTTTAAACGCCAGATTAGAACAAAACAGTAAGGAAAATAGAGAGAGTACTGAAACTTTAAATGCTAAATTAGAACAAAACAGTAGGGAAAATAGAGAGAGTAATGAAACTTTAAATGCTAAATTAGAACAAAACAGTAGGGAAATGAGTGACAAATTCGAACTGATTAGAGGTGAGATCAGGGGGGTGATGGAAGAAAAGGCTAAAGAGATTATTGCAGATGTAGACAGAAAATTAGGAAAAGTACAGGAGGAGTTGGAAATTAGAATCAGTACACAGGCTGAAAATTTAAAAGAACTAGTGCAACTGGAAACACAGCAGGTCAAAAAGCAATTGGGGGGAGAAATTGACAAAATTCAGGTAGCTACTAAAGAGGTTAAGGAACAGCTGGGGGGTAGAATTGAGAAAGTTCACTCACAAATAGTTGCAGAAGTAAATGATCTAAGAGAGAGTAATAGGGAGAGCATTAGCAAGATTGAGGAGAAACAAGCAAAGCTATATGATAAAGTAGAAGAATCAGAAGGAAACATTAAATTAACAGTAAACAGTATTGAGAGGAAGGCTGAGGAGAAAATCGCAGAATTAGAATTAAAATTAAAAGCTAGGATCAGGCAAGAAAATAGTCAGAATAGGCCAGTTTTTGTGAATAGCACACACAGGGAGGTAGAACTGGGTAAGTTCAGCAATCGACAGGGGTGCCCAATGGAGTTCATGAACACTATAGAAAATAAATTCGGGGAAAGGTTGGAAAATGGTAGTATTGAGTGGTGCCAGGTAGTTGAAATTTTAGAACAAGTGTTTGTGGGGGAAACGAGGAATTGGTTTGCTGTCTACAGAGACAAGTTTACTGATATTAATGATTTTAAAATGAAATTCTGTGAAAAGTTCTGGAATGAGGTTATTCAGTCGCAGCATCGTGAGGGAGTAGTGTGTGGTAAATATCACCCTAAAGGAAGCTCCACCATGACCGAATACTTTTTAGGGCAGGTATTAATGTGTAAATATCTGGATGGCTTGAAGGAGGAAAGTGATGTGGTGAGGTTGCTACTTAGGCACTTTCCCTATAGGATCAAGGAGGCTGCTTGTATCCAGAATGTAAAGACTATATCACAAGTAGAAAATTTGTTAAGCACATTTGATGCACTAGGGAGAGGGGGTTATGAGGACAATTTCAATCGGAACCAGGGTAATAATAATAATAGACCTAATGAAGCCAGGCATCAGGAAGTTCAAGGGAACGGTGGCGAAGGGGCCAACGCTCAAAATAGAAATAATAATAATCAGCTAAATCAGAACAGAGGAAATGGCTATGGTAGTCAGTATCAAGGGAGGAACAATGATTTCAGGGGAAATCAAGGGAGGAACAATGATTACAGGGGAAATCAAGGGAGAAACAATGATTACAGGGGAAATCAAGGGAGAAATTATAATGACAATAATTACAACCAGAATAGGGGTCAAGGAAGAGGACAGCCTAGTGGTAGTAATATACAGCCAAACAATAACAACACAGCCCAGAACATCCAGACCAGTTCAGTAGTTAGTAGTACTACGGCCAGCTGTAGCGGTTCTTTAAACGCTAACCAGGCTGCGAAGTAAGGTCAGAATCTCAGTCTGTAGCATGCCCTGTCCATACAATTATACAGGAACCCTATGACCTAAATGTAAGAAATGAATTATTACATGAACTAAATGATGAAGGTATTATTCAGGAACTGGTTAGTAAGAGCCCCATAGTTAAATTTAACGTGTCCGAGGCGTACACAGATGTTTTAATTGATAGTGGTTGTATGAAGAGTTGCATAAGTAGTGCATTTTATGATAAAATGAAAGAAACTGGAGTAAATTTTGAGGAGATGCCAATTAAAAGCACTTTTGTTATCACAGCTGTTGGGAAGAGGTCTAAAGTAATTTCTAAGCAAGTTTTAGTAGACATTAAAATTAATAATCATGTAGAGAAGCAGATTTGTCTTGTAATTCCAAATTTAGTATTCAGTGTTATCTTGGGTTCAGAGTGGCTAAGTAGAGTGTCTGGTAACTTATGTTATGATGTAGGGAGTTTGAAATTTAAATGGGGAGATTCTGAAGTAGAAGTAGCGTTCAATGACCATATTCAGAGGAGTAGTATTGTAGGTGTGATTTGTACTTTAAATGAGATATCGCCAGCCGTAGAGCGGGGTTCTCCATGTTTTGTGGGCAGTGTGATTACGAACGGAAGTCTAGAGGACTCGTTACGTGAGGCTGCATTTCAGGGAAATATAGAGGATGAACAGTGTGTTCGGCTCTATGATGTGTTATGGTGTAATAGGAGAGTTTTTGAGGATCGCATTGGTATGGCCAATTGCTATACACATTCATTGAACGTTATTGATAGGTCAGTATTCACAGGACATAGATATCCTGTACCTTTCGCTTATCAGAGTGCAGTTGAGGCACAAATTAACCAGATGCTTGAAGATGGGATTATTGAGCACTCGAACAGTCCATATGTTAATTCTTTGATAACGGTACCCAAGACCGACGGCACTGTTCGTATTTGTTTAGACGCTCGTTTGGTTAACAGTAGAATTAGTTCAGATCAGCTGAAATCTATGTCAATAGAAGAATTAATGCAAACATTTGAGGGGAAGAAGTATTTCACTTGTGTAGATTTGAGTTCCAGTTTTTGGCAAGTGCCACTTATGTACGAAGATAGACCATTTACAGCTTTTAGTCATAAATATAACCTTTATCAATTTTGTAGAACACCTTATGGGTTAAAGAGTAGTTCAGCAGCTTTAATTAGGGCTTTAAACATCGCATTAGGGGATGACACAGGAGAGTTTGTAACCATTTACATAGATGATATGGTAATTAGTTCACGCAGTTTTGAGGAG
This sequence comes from Meconema thalassinum, assembly GCA_946902985.2. Taxonomy (NCBI): domain Eukaryota; kingdom Metazoa; phylum Arthropoda; class Insecta; order Orthoptera; family Tettigoniidae; genus Meconema; species Meconema thalassinum. The sequence continues at coordinate 335,114,557 of OX336391.1, read as the reverse complement.
CATCTATGTCATTTAGATATAGTTTTTCAGAAGTTAGATCAGGCAGGGTTCACTTTGAAGCTGTCTAAGTCGTCATTCTGTCAGTCAGAAGTGACATTTTTAGGTCATAGAGTGTCGAGTAGAGGTGTAACACCAGAAGAAAGTAGGGTTAATAAGATACTTAACGCAGAGGTGCCACAGAATGTTAAACAGTTAAAAACTTACCTGGGAATTTGCAACTTTTTCAGGAGGTTCGTTCTTAAATACTCAGGGTTGGTAGAACCATTCAGGGAATTGCTTAAAAGTGGGACTCGGTGGAGATGGGAGTCCAAGCATGATCAGGCTTTTAGAGCGCTAAAGGAAGGTTTTGAGAAAGCTGTAGTGCTGAAATATCCTTTAAAAGATAAGGAATATGTGGTTATGACAGATGCTTCACATATAGGCATTGCTGGAGTATTATGTCAGAGAGATGATGAGGGTAATCTGTGCATTGTATCTTTAGCCTCGCGAGGACTGACTGCAGCAGAGAAAAGATACACGATTACTGAGTTAGAGCTTTTAGGTATTGTTTTCAGTTTAGGGAAATTTAGAATGTATTTAGTAGGGGGGAAATTTGAGATCCACACAGATCACCATGCATTACTGTATATGAGAACTTGTAAACTCAGTTCTAACAGAGTTAGTAGGTGGATTCTTGCTCTGCAGGAATACGAATTCACAGTAAAATATATTAAAGGTAAACATAACATTCTTGCAGACATGCTATCGAGGGACACTAATTTATGTAGGGATTATCCTGTGGTTAAAGCAGAGGACGGTATTTTAATATGTGCATGTGTGGACAGTAGCAACATGGCATCGTTACAGACACTGAGAAATATGCTAGTGGAGCAACGTGATGACGTTAAGTTAAAGGGAGCCACTTGCAAGGTTGGAAGCAGGTGACGCAGTAACATTTATAGAGTCCAAACGTATTGGAAAAACAGCATATGTGCTGGAGGATAGTAAGGGAAACAGATTATACGGGACGTATAATATACATAGCCTACGAAAATATGTGTCATAAAGTGAGTGTGTTTAGCTGGCGAGCCAGCCTATTAAATGAGTAAGTGTGGTATTTGGTGCGTGGGAGGAGATGGTCTTCCAGGCAGGCGTATCAGAAGTCACACAGGGGGGTAGTATGTAAGTAAATGAGAGTTTTTAAGGTACAGGGAAATATGACGGGATTGTCGGATGCTGTTGAGCACTAAATTGTCTCGATGCACCAAGGCCATTTTGGCAGCGCTGATGGGTTCCCATTTATCTCCAAGAGATGGGGGAGCGCTTGTATAGGGCTTGTTAGCTTAAGGCGTCCACGAGATAAAAGATGGGCCATCAGAATGCGAGACAGTCCTTCATGAAACTCATACATATCAGCACACGTGATTTCTGTTTACGGCCTCGCCATGTAAGATTTGTAAGTGTGTAATTTAAGATAATTTGTACAATGGTATTATTTGTGTGAGGAGAAATGGTCTGTGTTGAGAACTAGTATTAAGTAGAATATGGTTAACGGAAACTTAACAAGACAGGGCGATTACGGCACAGAAATATTTGGTGTTATATGTAATGCGCATTTACTGTTTTTTTTTTTCAGAAGTCAATATTAATTTATTCTACTTTAAAGAGAGATTAAGTATTATGGTCACGAGGCGCTGCCACAATAGTGTGATCGTGTGCTCAGTGATAAGTGGAATTAAATGTCACCATAAGGAGGGGACCTCCAGTGAAATTAGGAAGTTCTATGGTGACATAAATATATCAGAACACCTTCAATGCGTGTGATATGACATCATAAATACATAGTGCTCACACATTAATTATGTCTATTTCTCCAACATAGAGAAATTTGAGAGGCGGAAATATCCGTGGAACACTATTCCATATGTAAAACATTGGACTGGTTGCAAAGTGCAATCCATAGTGACAACAAACTTTGACGCAAAGTGCGTGAAGAAAAAATATGAGTGTATATATCTGTAATTTAGGGTGATTTCATTTATGTAATATGTATTTTGGATGGGGTTTATTAACGTGTCTGGGATAATCGGATAATGGACCGTCGTCACGGTAAATCATCCGATGATCCGAGGCGAATATGTAACGTGTTTTTCGAGGGGTTTTATGCAACTGGCATAAGTCAGTAGGAAGCCATTCTATATTTATTTACGCGGCAAATTGTTCAGCCAAGATAATTTTTCATGTTAATTTATTATTATTATTAATTTATTATAATTATTATTTAGATATTTTCGGAGCATTTTATAAAAATTATAAGCATACAGATAGGTTTTCTATGTCTTAGAAAACGCTATCAAGCAAATTATTACGAACGACGATATCATAGAAAATTATCTGATTACGGAATTTTACGGAGTTTTGTCAGTTAGGGTATTTGAGAGACATGACTCACTGGGAATTCTAATACAAGCTGATTCCTGTCGAGAAGTATTACGCAAGGTCTAGAAAAGACGAATTGTTGAAACGGAATACGACTTCTCCCTCTCGCCCGCGGAGTGTAATGAACCGGTGGAGGGGAAGTGGCGGCGTGCTCAGCCAATCAGGGGAGACGACGTAAGCTAGTTGGGACTGAAGAGTGGGGAGCCAACGTGTGAATATATCGTTCGACGCGCCGTGAGACGAGGACTATCTGTGAAATACTTGAGGAGTATGGATGCGCGTGCGAGTCGCTCCGATGTTCCGTGGGGCGGACAATCTGTGTAGAACTTGCAGTGTACGGTCGCAAGTGCGTGTCGCTCCGATGCTCAGTGGAGTTAGCGACGAACTTTTGTAAAACGTAACCAGTGCGGTTTTACGAGAGTTTGGGTCCGATGTACGGACCATAGAATTATCTAATCTACCAGAATATCATCAAATTTCGACGGAGATGACGACGTCCAGGAGACTGTGGGAAGCACACAGCATCATCAAGAACGAGGGAAATGCTTTGGCAATTTCCAGGGGTAAGCGCTAATGACGCAGAAATACGCAATCTCTCATTTTTCTTTGTTTTATATTTCATAATTCAGTAACTTCATAGCTTGGAAATAAGAGTAAAATCAATTCATCAGACTCCGTTTTCACGTAATTTTCTATCGGTAATATTAAAATCACAACGCTCCAATTTAAATTTTATAGTTATTATTATTATTAATTTTGCTATACTTGTTTTATATAATAAATTCATTTCTTTTACAATGCAATCTTTGCTTTCAGTAGGTAGCATTAGATATAGACCAATTCCTTCTCCTGATACAATTGTTTGTTGGGTTAATGATCAAATCATACCACGATCTGAGTGAATAGAGTCTTGAATGTGTTCTGCCAGAGCTAGACGTTGTTAAATACAAATTTAGATTTCAACATTGCATTGAGGTCTTGGCGCCCATTAAAACAACATAGCTTAGGCAAAGGTAAACAGTTACATTTCTCACCCAACAGTGTGGGCTAGCAAAAACGTTTCATTTCGCTACCAACATGGGGCACTAATTACCGTTTCATTTGTACGCTCAACGTGGGGAAAAGTAAATACCGTTTCACTTGTCATCCCAGCCTAAGTAAATAACGTTTCACCATCTCAGTCTTGCTTTCCGTATCTTCTGTACTAACGGTTCCACATTTAGCTCTTCTCTGATTTTAAAACTATCAATTGGATTGATGGTGTGAGAGCCCACCTTTGACATTGGCAGCGTGCCTGTTAATGGAGTTTGTCCTTTTTATGTGTTTGTCCTTGTTTATCCCTCGTATCTCTCCCTCCACCTGCACCTACTTGTCATTCTGTTTGTTCTTTTTCCATGTTTCTTCCCATTTTCTCCTGTCTAAGGATTGATTTAACACCATGTTGTATTTTCCTATATACAGATGGGTTCATTAAAATATACTCACTGCTTGTAATTCAATAATTTTGAAACAAAGAGAGTTACACTTCCTAATCTCATGTGGAAGTGTAGTGTAACTATTAAATTAGTCATGAGTAGGTCCGCTGTGCAAAGATGGAGTCCTGCCTTACTACCATCGAGATGTCAGGTCGTACCTGGATGATAGGTAGGTCGAAGAGGTGCTGTTGAGTACCCACCTTGGTCTCTTGATTTGACACCTTTGGACTTCTACCTGTGAGGGATGTTTATTGACAAAACCCAGCTACACATAATGAGCTACATGAAAATACCGTACCGGTAGAGTCATGTGTTGCCTTTACGCCAGATACACTGACAGCCGTAGTTCAGTCTGTAGTTTGGCACCATCAGCGATGTGTAGAAGCTGCTGGTGGTCATTTGAACATATAAATCTCTCTCAGTACCAAAAATTGTACCTGTTAGTCAAATATGTCAGAAGATATGGAGTATCAACTCTCTGTTAGGTAGTCCGTGCAGATGCTGGTTGGATCTTCAAAAAGCACCACTCGGCCTCTCCGGAGGCCACACGACAAAAAAAAACCATAGGTTATGTCAGTAGATGCCCACAAAACCTCAAAGCAACACTATTAAGAGGCATACTAGGCAAGATGATGAGTGTGGTAGTTTGCTAGTACTTTCCTCACTGAGTCAGAACAATGGCACTGACCCTATGAGTAGAACCTTGACAGTACATACAGACACTAGCTGTGCCCCGAAGGCCATTACTCAGCTCCACTCATACCCCAATAGCTTCCATGTAGTCACAGCCATGAATGAGACTGAAACATTTGTGGAAACACACATTTTACTCTAGCCTGTGCCAATACACAAATGCAAATGTACTGCATTCATCTAGAGAAAGTAAACAGTGAGTACCTTTTATTGGACCCCTCTGTATATATACCGGTACCACATAATATATTCATTAATATTGATATTTTTCATTTTTTTAGTAGCCACACATCTGAACGAGATTCTCTGGATGAAAATGCCGTTGTTACCAGTAGTGAAAGTACTACTGGGCCAAGCTCAGAAAATGATAAACCTTACTGCATTTATACCGGTACTGATTCATGCAATAGTCGTTCTAATATGATACCGGAGGATGGTGCTGGTGTTAAAGAACAGAACGACTTAAATAGAACTGGTACTTATCACCAAAATTTATACCAACACCTTGATAAAATAAGCAATCCCCTCATTGCAAGAAAGTTGGAGACCACCGAACTGTGATATGTATGCTTTGGACAGAAGAACTGTATGTATTGAATGTGTTATAGTGATGTTATTGAAAATTCCCATGCATTTTCACCATCAGCATTCATTAACAGTATAAAGGTATTACTGTTTGTGATTGTTTAATAGACTGTTACAATATTGGTGAAAACATATGGTGAATTTATGCAGACATGAGATATTGCAGATGAAAAATTGTATTTTCATACAAGGAGGCTCTTTCTTTCATTTTATGAAGTTGTAAGTAATGATATTCAATATTTTCATTCCTTGGAAGGTGTGCTTTTGATGAATTCTTTCTGGTTTAGCAATAATATGTCTTGGCAAATTAAGGGATTTGGCTTGGCAAAATGAAGTCAACAGGGGGGGTGCAGATAAGGGGGAAGTTATACATCATGTTGTAGAGATCTTTTTGCTGATTCCATATCTGATGTTTGATTTAGTCAAACACATCACTGTTTTGAATTCTAAGCAAAGTTATGTATTAACAATTTGAGCATCTCCTGATTTGGAGGGAATGCCACAGTTGTAAAGTTCTAACCTGCTGTGCCCAAGGTTGGTGTATAAAATCCTGGTGCACTCGATTGGCATTTGAGGGTGCTTAAGTGGATGTGAACCATGTCAGTAGATTTACTAGCACATGGAAAGTCCCTTTCTGGGTGAAATTTCAACACCCTCATCTCTTAAGTTCCAGCAGTTAAAAAGATACAAGACCCTTGGCATTTTTAGCCTATTTTCATTTATGAAAAAATAGGCTTTTGAGATCACCTATTGTCCGTGTGTGTGTATGTGTGTGCGTCCATGTCTGTGTCCCCCCCAATAACTTCTAAACGGCTGGAGTGATTTCAATAAAACTCAGTACGGTCATTGCACTATTTTGGCCGAACCCGACTGTGCCCTTCAAATTTTATTACGTATCACTAATTCAACATGGCGGCTGTGTGATATATTTCACTGGCATACTATATCTCCGAAGCTATTACTCATATCACCCTGAAATATTGTACGGTGATAAGGGGAACTACTAGAAGATCACCTATGTGACTTTCAAAAACTTGTCAACTACAAAACGAACTACAGTAGATGTCCCACCACCGCTGTAGCAGGTACGTCAAGTGCTCCTGCCCTGGAATGGGTCGCGCCTGGCGGCTCTCACTGTCGAAGTACTGCAGCCAAGGGTTGACCACACCAATGAAATGTACTATCTTAATGTTTTCACGATACTCTTTGAATGCCGGCAGGTAGGTGGCAGTGGAGCACATGTTGTAAATAAATGGAAGATGACGACTGATATCCTTGGTGGCCCAGTCTGAGAAGAACTGATTCAACAAGCCTTGATCACCACCATCAAAGCTTCCCTGAGTAACAGCAAAATTGAAGACTGCTTTGTATGTTTCAACTGAAGGTTTGTAAACAAACACGCCTGAGTTGAAACAATATGGCCAGCCAACTTCATGGGCAGCCGACAGCTCTTCTCGATCAAACAGCTCGTCACAGTTCTGTACCACCAGAGTATCTGCATCGAGGAAGACACACTTCTCGAACTGTGTGAGCCCCCAGCAGCAGACCTTAGTGAAGGTTACATCCAGCTCTGGAAGGGACATGAGCGCCTGGTTTGTTTCATCACGCAAGTCTACGACGTAGACCACTTTAACAACGTTGAACACTCTAGCAAGCTGGTTCCTCATGTCAGCAGAGACTCGTAGTGTGACCAAAACAGTGAGCTGATGAGCCGTTCCAACTCGCCGCAGGGAATGGCCCAACACCAGCGCTCTCAAGGAGTAGGAGTCGCTTGTGGCTAATGTCACCCATGACTTCACACTCATTTTTCTTGTAGATGATAGGCTTCAAAGTGCGACAGTAGTTTTCTTCAATATAGAGCACGGTACACTCGACGTGATTAACAGCGAACCACATGCAGAGCTCGTAAAATCATTCGGATGCGATTCATGCGATTGAAGTTTGAATGAAACACCTACACAATAATCTTCATGTAATAGTACACAACTCTAAGGCCTATATAAAAATCCAACATGGTGACCTTCCAAAATATTTAGATGGTTCTCAATATCTACGAATCTATTGCAGCATTCAAACTGAAAATTTGTATGTTGATAGAAGCAATTAATATAAGTAGGATATGAAAATAGGCTGTTAAGTTCTTCACGGAACTACTTGTTAATTACCTAACAGCAATGCATTGGACTGTCATGTAAGAGCATAATTATGGCATTGGTTTGAATTCATGTTATAATATTCTGTCATTAGTTATGAAACATATATTTCCTTTGAACGTTCAAGAATTGCTTAGGCTTTGTCTAATGCAACTGCATATAAACAGCTAGCAATTTGAAGCCACTATGATTTATGATATTACAGAGCTGTGCAAATTATTAGACTTGGCAGCAATTTTCCAAAATTTAATTTATACTTTTCATGGCCTAATGCACTAAATATGATAGCAAGACATTGAATTTACTTCAAATGTTTGACCAAGAGTCTTAATTATATTTTCTTTTAAAATACTCTAAGTTAAACAATTTTTAGAATTCCCACTAACAGAGGAGCCTTGCTTTTGCAAAATGCCATACGTTTTGTTTTGATTACTTCGCTTTAGTTTTCGTGTGAATTTATAGCAGAGAGATTTGGGGTCCTTTTTACTGATGATCCGCTCTTTAACTATTCAAAGATTCATGAACCATCTATTGAAATCACCTGACTTAGAGGGTATATTCCAGTCAATAAAAAATAGAAAAAGGACCCAGCTCAGGTATCCCTCGGAATCCCCTATTCGAAATGTTTCCAGACGCAATTCCTTATGAGAAAAGGTGTAAGTCCACGGGGGAGAACACATTACTAAGTAGTAGGGGTCGACGGTGCACCGATTTTTCGGTTTCGGTACGGTACAAAGGAAATTACCGACCTCGGTTCGAGACGATAAAAAACTCGGTAAAAAGTTCGGTTCGGTTCAAGAGACATAAATACCGTAATTTAAGGAAACCTTTTTTTAGACATCCAAAGTATTGTCCTTTTTCATCAATGTTTTACTTCAATAGTTAGTTAAATACAGTAAAACTTCTTGTATACGGTTCATATTTATACGTTTTCTATACGATTTTTTCCTGGTCCCGGCAAGCCTATATTTTCCTTGTTAATTTATCTCCGATATACGTTTTACATTTATTCGTTTTTCACGCTTATACGATAATATTTTAAGTCCCTTGCAATATAAAGCATCATTTATACGTTGCGTGTTCTGAGGAAGTACGTATGTTCGAATGCAAACTTTTGTTACCGCCTGTACTTCCGTTCGGAAGGATGCACCGCGTGCTATATTATGTTACGATGGCCTTGAGCGACACCGGTGGTCACGGCGACACTCGCTTGCCAGAGTGTCGTAACAAGGAAGAACAGCTTGCGTAATAAGCAAGCGCTATTATTGTGTTAGCCTTTCAAAATAACAGGAAGCAGCCATAAAGCACAGTTAGACAGCATCTGAAGCTTATGTTGAGATGAGCGGAAGTGTTTTACGATCGCCGATATATTAAAAAAAATTATTTCCGCTTTTATAATTTTCATTCGTGTCTTTTTTTTAGGACTTCTCGTCAACCCATTAAAATACGCGATTGATTCTGTGTTCTAATAATCTTGCGTCTTCAGACAAATGAAAATCCATTAATTTAGGCCTACACTACGGCATTTTATTAATGACGATGAAAAGCCGCAGAATAATACAGTGGATTTTAATGATGCTGTCAATGCTCTATGGTCTATCAAACATTTTGTGACGCACCATAACGATTCTGAGGAAATAATGGCCGAATTATATCGGTTTGAAAATACTGTTCACGCCGTGGCCTCGGCCAACAAAAAACAAGTCAAGATAACAGACTACTTCGTAAAGTGACTCAATTTTCTTTGTTTTGTTATATCTGGGTGCATTTCTCTTGTAGTTGTTTTGTTACATATTGCCGATTATAGTTAAACAATCGTATTATTATTTCTTGTTTTTCACTTCTTAACGGAAACCCTCGCTCGCCCGCCGCCCGCGTTGCTAGCCTGTCTCCCGCCAGGCACTTGCCGTAATGCGTAGCTCGCGCGGCACAGTCATTGAGTAGACTATAGCCTATAGTTCACAGCTGGTGCTGAAAATGTTCGCCATTCATTGCTACACATCGCTGGCACCTCTTCATGAAGTTGTCATTTACGTTCTGAAGTTCCTCAGCACCGATTGACTCTATTTCAGCTGTAATATAACTTAGTCCAAAGAATATGGACTGTTAAAGCCGTGGCGTCAAGAAGCGCATACGGCAAAGTGCTTGGCGAGAACCGGCTCGCGGCGCGAGTGAGGGTCCCTGTCGCTTTTAAAACAAAGTCCCTGTATAACCCATATTGTCACATACATTTTGCAGTTTTTATTTACCGACTTTCATTTACGCGTTTTTCACATTTATGTGTGTTTTTTTTCCTTTGGTCCCCTGGAAATCGTATAAGTGAAGTTCTACTACTAGAGCACAATAACTCTTCTGATTAATAAAATTAAATTATGGACGTAAGTGTTCCAGTGTGAGCCTAATGTCTATTTAATGTGTGCATCAATTGGCTTACTCTACTCTAAAAGGGTAAGTTTGAAAATTAATGGAACATTGTATGAGATTATTAGCTGTATATATTTTTTTTTTTTTAAATAAAAATTGTGCTATTTGGCAAGTATTTGGTTTACTGTATAATCATTAGAACTCATGTGTTACTTTTTTCTTAATGGTTTACAAATTACTCTAATTTAACATGTTAAAATCAGCCGAGCTGTACCGAACCGATTTTGTACCGAGAACCGAAGTACAATTTTTTTTACCGAACCGAACCGTACCGAACCCAAATTTTCAGTACCGAAGACCCCTACTAAGTAGGGTAACAAAAGATGCCAGCAGTTTGTCAATAAAGTTATTTTGAATAAAAAACTGTGACTGGTTTAAATTCTTTATTTGATTCTAATAACTTGCACACATCTGTAATTGTCTTACTTATTGATGTGAGAACACGCAGTTATCCATGATTTTCTCTGCTTTTCTTGGCAAACATCAGGATATTTGATGAACATCTCTATTCTGTTGGGCTTTCTACAAAACAATGATCAAGCAAGCAATTTGATGGACAGTCAATAAAATTTAGCTAAAATATAGAAATTAACAATTTTTAATTTTAAATGTTTTTTTTAACTGTATTTGCAAAGGAGCATCTGAACTGAGACTTGAAACTTAATAGTGTGGTACATTTCATTTTTGAGGAAGATTAAATGAAAGCTTAAAAGTTGGAAATTTTAACCCAGCGGCTTCGGTGGCGTAGTTGGTAGCATGCTGAGCTTCTATGCCCAAAATCGCAGGTTCAAACCCGGCCAAAGTCGTCGGATTTTTTAAGAGCTTTAAAAATCCCTCAGTATGCTTCCTTCGGAGGGATAGTAAAGCCGGCGGTTCCATGTCACAGATTTATGGCATGAAAAAGAACCTTCCACTAACTACACTTGTGGAAGCTAAAATTGTAGGTTAGATTGATAACACTATATTAGTTCCAAAGTTCGCCGCCAGGTGCTGACTGCGATGGCATTTAGTAGCCACGTCCGCAGCTAGGTGTCGTGGATGGTAGCATTTGGTAGCAAAAGTAGGAACTACTTGAAAAAATTAATCGTCTGCAGTCCTTCTACCTGAAACACAGATAACACAGCCATCACAATTAACACTGGTTAAATTCTACACAGCCCCAAAGTACACGGGGCTACATGACCACATCGCAGCCCCAAAATAAGGAACCTACCAGATTTTAACACAAATACTTAATCAGGCAACATTCACTTCGACCTATGTAACGATTTGTCATGTCAGCTATGAACATCATAATGCCCTGAAAATCATGGCATTATTCAAATTGCAATATATATTTTGCTTATAATTTGGAACTGCAATGAGATCTGCAAAAACAAAATTGTGACTAGTTTACTGACTTCTACAACATTATGTATAACTTGTCCCAAATCTCCACCCTCTGAATGGTTCATCAATTTGTGAGTGACAGATAGTTCATGTTTTGCTTATTGTCACATCTCTTAGGCAAAGGGTTATCTGGAGACCGAAAGCACAGGTTTCTTACTTTCATTTGTGTAACATTTTATTATCAGTATGATGATTACGATAATACTATGTGTGGAGGGGGGCATGGTGGCGCAGCGGTCAAGCTGTATGCCTCTCACCAAGGCAGACCGGGTTCGATTCCCGGTCAATGCATGTGAGATTTTCGAAGTGAAATGCCATGTCCTGTGGTTCGGATTCCACGTAAAAAGGAGGTCCCGTGGCTCATGATCGCGAGATTAACGGTCACGTTAAACTACAAGCTTCCTTCCTTTTTTAATACTATGTGTACACCAGAAAAATTATAAATTAATATTCATCATTTACATAATTATGGTCAGTTTAGATCATATTCTCTTTTCCACATCGCTGTCTTCCTCCAACTTTAACTCTTCACCAGTGTAAAACACAAGTTATAGTACTTACTCAATGTTTAAGTGGAGGCCGGTACGAGAGATAATAGCTGTTAAACACTGAAGTCTCCTCAGCTCCCTACAGTAGTTTCATTTAAATATGAAATTTGTTAGGGACAATGAATTGTGTGTAAATAATCTGAACAGCAATCACATTTATAATTTTATCAGCACTTTAGCCTAGCTGTGGACATAGTGCTGTCGAGAATTGAAACAGGGTAGTCTCAAAAATGTATTATTGTTTGCTAATATTTTCATTTTCTAAACATTGTTCTTGTTTGACAGATTTTATATGCAGCCACCAGTAAATTAACATTTCTGTTGGAATTAGGAAAGCAGTCTCCAAGAGCAAAAGCAATATTTGCTTTTATTAATTTTGTGCAACAAGAAAACATTTGGGAGGGGTGCAACCATGCCATTCCTGGTAGAGGTGCTCATGTTGCAGTTTGTAAATTATGGTACAAAATATCAATCTGTTAAATTAACATATTTATCTTTGCAGATTTTTAGATTCACATTGCTCTATGGATAGTTCAAAGAGTAGTCATGTATCTTATTGTATTTTAAGTAGTTTAGTGTAAACAGCTAATGTGAATATGCAGTATTTAGCTGCATTCAGTGCCTATGTCTAATGAAGTTGTACTTATGTATGTAATTTATGAAACCAAAGAAAATTTGTACCAGTATTTAATAAGTGTTGTGTTAATCAAGCAGGGTTACCAGTTTTTTTATATTTTCAGAACTAAAAATAATCAAATATGCAACAAAGCAATATTTTCTAATATGCCGAATGTTTTTATATAAGTTTAACTGGTCAGTGATCACATATGAAATTATTGATTCACCCATGTCAATTGAAAAGAGGAATAAACCATTGCACTACGGATTGTAGCCTATATTCGTGTAGTCCATTGTTCTAAAAAAAAAACAACATAGTATGCTTCGTATCCTGGCGACAACACCATCCAATCTATAACATACTACAGAGCTGTTAAATTCTTATTGATTGATTCACTGATAACTACTTATCAGATGTTTAGTGGTGCTGCACTTTGCAATTAAAATTTAATGCGGTTTATTTTATCTTTTCTTTTTTTTCTTCAACATCTTTGTCCAGTATTCATTCACATAGGTCATAGGCATGAAACTACGATGCTTGTGTATAAACTATAGGATTTTCTTTACTTATCAATATGTAATTTTAGATGTTTTCTCTCGGATATATCTGGTAATCCTGTAAGTAAGGGCTGAGTTGTGAAACTATGTTCATTCTATAATAGTTGTTTCATTATATTTCTTGAAAGCTGTGTTTATCAATAGTATTCATTTATGAACAAAGAACATGCTGCTGCAGTTTGGTGGAAAACATTATTAGCATGTGAAATATTTATTTTTTATTTTTTAAATGGTATAAATCTTAGTCATCTAAAGGTGTAAAATAGGCTACTATCAGCTATTTACAGATTCTGTTTTATCTTGTAGTAAACACAGTTTACATTAGAAATATTGCAGTTGGAGACATCAGGATGGAGTACATTATTTGGAAGACAGGCTGATGAGAAAATGAGAGGCATATGTATGAATTTCAATCATAGTTTTCTTTTGTATTTCTTGTGGAACTTCAGAAGAATATTATGTGTCATTAATGTGAAAGTGAAAGAATTTTAACTTTTAACATAGTTTATTGATTTTATTTTGTAAGTAGAATAATGAGACAAGCTTTAATATTTATGATGAACATAAGAGTTAGCATGTGTGTAAAAAGTGTGTGAATGTGTATTAATTTTAAGTTTTAAGACATCGAATTTGTGTACGATATACTGTATTTATACATTGACAAATAACTTTTTATACGAAATAAATGTAACGAAACATTTTAAATTGAATTGTCTATTATTTTCAACTTTATAATTTCCTCACCTATGCAGCTCAGATGGTTGGTCATCAGCCTTTCACTGCTGTATCCTGAGTTTCATTCTGTATTTGTGCATGCAAAATTTCAGTTATACAAAGTTGAGGATGACGAGGAGCTCTGTGGGATCTTCAATATACCCTATCAATTTGATTCCACTAACTTAATGTTCCATTATTTTCTGTTTCTCATCATGTAAGAGAAGTTCAGCAAGCCTCACCAGGAATCAAATCATCATTCCTTGGTTGATTTATTTAGGGGCTTTGTGACATCGTGATCATGTAGCCCCATGTACTTGGGTGTGCATTGAATTTGTCTGATTACCCGTCTTAGTGTGATGGCTGGTATTGTAATTTTTTACAGTTTTTTGGACAGATTGTTTATTTATTTACTTATTTATATACACTTTTATTTACTTACACATTTATTTAGTCTACTTATTTATTTTCTTATTTATTTACTTATATACTTATTTATTTACTGATTTATTTAATTATTTACTTATTTACTTTATTATTTACTTATTTATTTATTTACTTACTTACTTACTTACTTACTTTACTTTCATCGTTTTGGCTACTAGGGACTGCGAGATCTCAACTATTTTTCTTCATGTTAGCTCACCACGCCTTCATCCTTTCGGAATGGGATTTCTTCCTTTCATCCTAGTGAACATATCTCTTGCTGGGTTTTACATCCTCTTGATGAACCTGATGGAGCTTTTGTTTCAATGTTGTTGTGAGCAAGATATCTGATTCGGAAATTTCAAACTTTAACAAGTCCTTATCCACTTCCACCAACCAAAGAGGCATCACCTTTAAACCTCGGAAGTATAATAATAGACAGTTGGAGAATCTACTGACTGGCATTCTGAGGAGGTGGGCATAGAATGTTATTCTCCGTTTCCGGATTACACTTGAAATCCTTTCAGTGTGGGAGTATATTTCTGAATTACTCCATCTTTGAACTTAGGACTAATAATTTTCCTAATGATCTTTCTTTCTTTCCTTAACTTCAAGTCTCTCGATCGGGCCAACTGTGCAGTTTGTTAGGCATTCCGCTGCATTTATTTACGTATTTGCTTATTTATTTACTTATTTAATTAATTATTTATTTACTTATTTGCTTCCTTATTTACTTATTTATTTACTTATTTATTTATTTACTTACCATACTTATTTATGTATTTACTTATTTGCTTACTTATTTATTTATATACTGATTTATTTATTTACTTACATCATTTACTATGTATTTACTTGCTTCCTCTTTGTCACCTTCTCTAGAAATTGCACGTAACTACTTCTCACGCAGTGAATTGTCCGATGATATCTCGTGGAATGAGATTTCCCGGTATTCTATCTTGCCCTGTTCTGATTTGCAAAAGGGCACGCAGCAGTACAGCATTATAAAATCATTGAGAATACATTCCTAACACAACTTCGCCATTAACATCAATAACTTGTTTCCCACAGTCAACACCACCTAGAGAGAAGGCCATGCAATACGGTTTGAATATGTGAGTGACGTCACGGCCCAACGGCTGTGTGGCCATGGAGACACAGGAATAATATTCGTGTTTATGGTGTGGTTTCCGCGTTACGTGTTTAGTGTTTACGGTCCCGGTACTGATTTTCTCGGAATTCATATTCGCTTATACTTCATGGTTATCAGTGTAGTGTTAAGTTATGCCTAATAAGTGCGTGTGCCAAATTGTTAAGGCAATTAAGCTAATGGACCTTTTCCTAATTATGAAGGGAAGAATTCGAAATCGGTACCAGCTATTCACCGCAATATATCCCAACAATACATTCCAAGGTATGTATAAACCGAGACTGAATAAAGATTAGTAAACAGATAGTCAGGCCAGCCCCTCTGTTCGTAAAAATGCATTTAGTTGTAAAATTCAGCATTTTCTAACCTAAATGATGTGCTACCGTACAGGTTATGTCGTTAGGCTGTAGCAGGTTCTGATTAATCAGTTTTTCTATTCCACTAATCTCATTCATTATATTTATTAATGGGGCGGGGGATGAGGGGTGTGTGAATCAGGTTTGGGATTGAATAAATTTAGAATAAATAGAGTAACTAATGTAATACAAGGTGATAACATTATTGTATCGTCATGTTCGAATGAAATTCCTAGGAGGAGTCCCTTCTCGGTTCCACAACTACCCAGAGTATTTAACTGGCACTGCAATATTGTCTGCCGAGAAGATCCAGATGATAGGAGGTGTAGGATTGAAAATGATAGTTTATCATAGGCTCTTGCTGAATGTATGCAGATATTGGCGAAGAATCTGGAAGCAGATTTATTTAGCAACTTTCAGGAACTGAAGGTGAAGTTAAACAGTGCGTGTCTTCACCCTGAGCGTTAACAATCCCTCAGTATGCCTTCCTTTGGAGGGGAAGTAAAGACGGCGGCCCCATGTCATAGACTTATGGCATGCAAAAGAACCTTCCACTAACTACAATTGTGTGAAGCTGAATTTGTAGGTTAGATTTGATTATCGCTCTATTATTTCCAACGTTCGCCGCCAGAAGCCGGTTGCGGTGGCATCTAGTAGCCAAGTTCATAGCTAGGTGTCGTTGACGGTAGCATTTGGTAGCAAAAATAGCAACTACTTGAAATTGATCGTCGGCCGTCCTTACCTGAATTACAGAGAACACACACTAATACAACCATCACAATTATCACCGGTTAGCAGACAGATTCTACACACACCCAAGGTACACGGGGCTACATGACCACGTTGTCGCAGCCCCTAAACTGAGGAACCAATAAACCAACCTTTTCTGTCATAGGCATTATAATTATTACCGGCCTGGTCTCTTATTACGGAGGAAAACTTTCTGTGTCTAATTGTTGTTGTTTCGTGAGTGGGTTAGGACATCAGTCATCAGCCATGTGTACTCAGATACGGGTAGAATTTGTATGTGTATTGTCCGTGGTAGTGTGTGTATTGTGATGCTAGAATTGGGAAGGAAGTGGCCATGGTCTTCTGTTAGGAACAATCCCAGCATTTAACTGGAGGAGAAAGGTGAATCGAACCCACTTCTTCTCAGTTCATTGAGGCTGAGTGAATTTAGTTTCAAACCTCAAATCAGAATTACATTTCCTGGCAGAGTAGGGAATCAAACCTGGACCGTTGGGACAGATGATTGACTTTAGATATTAATTTCTGTTTTAACTGTTACAGATTAATTGGTTATTTGTGTATGTGTCTTTTCTTGTAGTCGACATTTGACGTTAAAATGGGGTGAATATCTTTAAAAATTTTTGATTGAATACTTTTATATATCGCATTTATTGCTGAGACAACAGTGTCTTCGGTCAAGTTCAAATTCGCAAGGTTCGAAATGCATACTTATAGAGTCTGATCGAAATCGTCGATCTATTTGGAGTAATGTACCGATCGCATCAACTTCTGACCATGCTTCATTTATGGTTTCGTTATTTATTTATTCGCGTCTGTAGAACGTAATTTTATAAGTAAACACTCAGTCTCGTTTCCTCACAGCTTGTTCATAGCTGGGTAACACGCTCGCTGATGGCCGGAAGGCTGTGACGTCATAAATCCTATTGCATGGCCTTCTCTCTCGGTGGCGTTGCCACAGTGACTTGGTGCTGCTGCCTAGCGCCTATATTTGGAAACGAGGTTGTACGCTCAAACCGTTGCCTACGTTATAATAAAAGGCCGGGAGATGCCGCACCGCGACTGGGGGGCAACTGAGTTCAGCATTCAGCCGCTAGGATCGCATTGTAACACCCTCAATATGAGCGCACTATACGAATTTAGTATTGAGATGAGAGAATACCCGGGCTATTTCAAGCAGATTTACAAAAGTGTGGTTTATCATTCATATCTATAACTCACCGGAGTATCATAAACAAGCAGTTTTTTCTTAGAGTTTCAGTACTTTCCTGTTCAGAGGCTTATTGTGAAGCTGTAAAAATCGTTCATTCCTGCTCGTGCGTATGAAGGCTAGGTTGTCCAGGAGTGGCTTCAGGAACTTCTTCAAAAGGAGAATCGGAAGTTCAGAATCGTTGCATTGGTCACACTTAATTGTCTGACAGAACTTGTCTTTTAATAAAAGTGTGCAGTTTGTCAGTAAGTTCTTCCGTGGCAGATACTGGACAGCACGTGATACGCATTGCATAATTTGCTCTAGTAACACCACAAATGGTGTTTTAGGGTACCTCAGTCCTCCACGATCTTGAAATCGTATGAGGCTGAGGACCGGGCTTTCACTCGCAGAGAGAGAAATATGTTGCAAACAACCTTCACAGCTGGTATTTTCTTCTGCTACGCGCACTAGGTAGCCTGCCACCATTGCTACTGCTATGTTGGATGCAGTAGCTGGAGTTCCTAAAAATAAAACCAAATTGTTAAATACCGTAATCGTGTTTAGATAAAAACATAATGCCATGAAAATAAATGTGCAGGTTAAAAATATACCTTCAACGGGGTTTCCAACTATAGCAAGGACGTGTTCGGGAAGCTCCGGTTCGAGGGCAGAATCCGTGGCATGTCCTTCTTCACCTGGCTCTTGAATTTGGTTCCTAGAAAAAAACCTGGACCTTATGCTGGATACTAAGTCTTCATTCCTTAGTTCGACGTTTCCATGGCTCGAAGCTGCAATAATTCCAGTGTGAAGGGTAGATTCAATAGCATGGATACAAGATCTCACATCCATCATATCATTGACCCCCCCCCCCCCCTCCTTTCGTCTGAGGTGACTGAAAAAGAGCTCGACATCGTCACTCGATAAGACATAGTGGAAATTGATGCTTATTAAATAGCGTATGCATGCCACTGAAGAGAGAGTTGTCAACTCCAGAGCGTGGTAAGTCTCTTTGGTAAATTTCCTGAACTTTTCGGGATGTTGCTGTATGTCCTCAATGTATGGCAGAAATACGTCCGTTAACCAGTGCAGTCTTGCATCGTCCATCTCACAAAAATTCATCTTGTTGTCATTACTGGAGTGCGTGCCATGGGATGTGTTACAGACATCATGGATGTCAAACCATTTCTGAAAATGTTCCATAAAATTAATAGTCTCAAGTTTAAACTGCCTTTGTCATTAATTTTCTCAGAGCATAAGACTTCCCTACTTTTTAAGCCTGCGACAACTTCAGGTGAAAACACAACTTTGGCCCTGGAAACATTCATCTTTTCCAAATTACTAGGATAAACCACCTTCCTTGAGAGTATCCTGACAGGTTTTATCACCAGAGTTGTCTGAAGATTATAAAGGATCTTCAAATGATCACTTGTCACATTGTTCCCATTTACAAAGAACTCCCTAGACAAGTACTGCGATCGTACATTCTTGATAATGTGACTGGGATCAAAACTTATAAAGAGCGGTCGATTTTCATCAAGAGGATGTTTAATTTCATGCGTTATACGACCCCTGCATAGCGTTTCAAACATCGAAACATTCGATTGACAGTTGTCAGTTACAATTCTTAACACTCTGAAACCACTTTCTTCGACTACCTTCATAGCATCTAATACCAATTTTGCCAAGTGTGCTCCAGAAATAGAACAAGTAAAATAAAATGACACAGGAATTCTGTAAGAAGAAGATAGTCCTTTGAAAAGAATGCAAAGTAACTTGTTGGCTAGTTTGTCTTCAATACCAAGAGCGTCTAAGTCTGCGTCAGCCATGCCGAGAAACATGTCTAAATTCCTATCGTACACAAGCCTAGGTTTTGTAGCCATTTCGTCAATGATAAGGCAGCCCACTTTTGCATTCTCGTGTTCCAGTGACTTTTCCTCTGCCATCAATCTTGCTCTAATCAATGAGGTGATGCCAGTCTCTTCTTTCGAGTACCCTATGTATGTCTTCAAAGTTTTGGGGTGTGGTAGGTGCAAGATACTTAGTTCACGTAGCAATCGATAGCCTGTCGGTGACCTAGTAGATAGAAGAACACAAATTTTAATTGTAGTTTCTTGGTACTTATATTTCTTCTTTCCAAATGCTTGCAGCTGTTCGAGGAAAATAATGGATTTGAGACTACCTTGTTGGGCTTCATTTTGAATTGCAGACAGCTGCTTGTTCATGTCATATTTCTTAGTTTTGTATTTCTTCAATTCAGCCTGAAGATCATGAAGTTTTCTTCGTAGCTTGTGAATTACAGCGTCTTGCTTAGCAGTTTTTTTTCGTAGCACTCCGCAGTTTCTTTCGTAGAGACTTCCTAACAACTGGCCTTGAAATGGGTGAAAACTGCGTTCCTATACTTCTACAATTTATCTCGTCTTCACAAATAGGGACAAAATTACTCACAGTTCCTGGAGAGTCACATTTTCTTTTGGATGAAAGAGTGTCGTCAGTATGACTCTGTCATCGTTTTGGTGGTTTCCTAGCTGTAGTTGTCACTTGTTTGTGCTGAGGGAAGTCTGTACATACTGAAGGTACGGATTTAGGCAGAAGAAATCTTCTAGTTGTGCTCACACTGTAATTGTCTTCCCTGAAATGCCTACTACAAACTGCCGACCTTTTAGGAGTCCACACACTACCTGGCTTATCACCTCGTCGAGAAACAGCTATAATCCACTTATTTCTTAATTCCTGATTGATAGGAAACGAGTGAAATGAAACAGATTTGCACATTCCCTGCCGGGACGTACAAAACGGAACACAGCAGTAAACCATTTAAAAATACTCATGTAAACAACCACTATTTGCAATGTCACTAATGATTTAAACTGGCGCGAATGCTGGAACTAGGGTGGTACAAAGCGGTCACTGGCCGAACTTCATGGTGATTCGTTTTTAGCGCAAAACAGCTTGCATTTCCCGGCCTTGTATATAGCGTAGGCAACGGCTCAAACCAATGCTGAATCGTTGAATGGGCAGGCAGTTTAAAGCAGCCAGGAGGTGCAATTTCTAGTTCACTTTTAGCATTGGAGAAGGGCACAGCTTCCTGATTAGCTATTCTGACGAAACACGTCTGTAGCAAAGGATGTGATTAGTCAGCGTAGTTATAGGGTGGAACCTATCAGCGATGTCGTTCCAGGTTTGACAAAAATATGTAGAACTCCCGCTGTTTTAACATCGTAATTTCTTGGTACCCGTATACATTGTAATGCTCCTTGGAATAGTTACATGATCATTGTTCCTAGGCCATAAGTGTTTCCATATCTTCTTAAATCAAGAAGAATCATTACCAGAATGATTTCCATCGATTAACACCCCTTGTAGCCTACCATTTGGGTGACTCTACATATTGGGGACACTTTACGGTCCTATGGCTGTAGCCTATAGAGTTTATTACTCTAACAACACAGTTCTGTGAAATATGTATCATTGTATACTTGAATATCTTACAAATAGACTAGATTTTAATAAAATTTTGAGAAATGAACAATACAACAAAAAATACGCAATTTGTGATTAGCATGGATGTCCCTAGTCATCACTTCCTAAGTGTTTGCTATTGCATTTATTGAAGTAAGAGGTTTCTTTTCGTTATGAATGCATAAATTTGACTAGCATATAAACCTAAACTTAATGGAACGACAATGCTAAAAGTGAAATAGAAATAGCAATCTCGCAGCCAGGAGGGATGCGATCCAGCTGGCAGTGATTGGAACTAATCCACACACTACTTCCACCTGCACCAGAAAAGCTCCTAAATACTATTTTTTTGCAACTGCAAAAAGGGGTGTAATTCAAAATGCGGCTGCAAAAAGGTAGGCTTTTTTCCTCCAGCATGCACCTGTTGTCAAGGCCAATCGTGCTCAAATGTTGAATCTCTAACAGAAGAAAATTCTTACATCAACGATGAAACAATTGATGTATTGCTGTTAGAACAATTTACGTCACCTCAGGAAGATCAAGAAGAGAAGAGGAAGGAGAGGAAGAAAAAGAAGATGAAGGAAGATAAGAACAATAACAAGACCTTACACTCTAGCAAAATTAAGTAAAACGGACCGTGGAGTAGGCCTACTGGGGAAACCTCGTTAAAAGAAGAACGCGTCAAGTAGGCCTACACTACCTCATAGGTGGCGTGGAAACATGTGCATAATATGGGGAATACAACTTTACTAAAGTTTAGAATCGCTTTTTCTCAGAAATGGTGATTCTTAATGAAAAGAGTGTAAGGGCAATAATTTTTGTAGATAATTGCTTGATCTACAATGTTTGTCTGATCTATTTTTATCATAAAAATAACCGTTTCGCAAAAACATCCAAAAAACCATTTTTGCGAACTTAGACCTTGCATAATTTTTTTTGCACACATGGGATCGATGGAGACTTTTCACAATTTCATTATAATGGTATCCCTAACGTTCATGTAAAAATTCAGCTTCTTGGGAATTTATGCAAGGGTGAATGTCTATTTTGACCGGACTAATTACATTTGCTACAAAGGAAAACATTATAATCAATGAACTGTTTCCCCTTAAATTCCATTTCCCACGAAACATAGACATCTTCCCAAAAATAACCTAGAACTCTGAGATTCTACGAAGAATTGACAAATTTAGAGAAGCAATGTATCCTAGAAGAATCTCAGGTTATGGACAAGCAAGTACACTAAGATTACGGCACTTCTTTTCAACAGAATATCCAGGAACAAATGTATTTAAGGCGAAAACAATCGAAAAAAGTGCGGTAGATCAAGAAACATTGCTGTAATTAAATAAAATGTAACACCTATAATTCGCATTTAATCAACACAACACGGTACCGATTCCGATAACATATCGCGGATTCGAATTTACAAACTTCCACCTCATTGGGATTCGAACCCGCGACACTCCAGGACGCATAAGGTGACTTTTCGAAAATCCGATGTATGAAACATCTTAACACTAATTTAATCAACACAATACAGTACCGTTTCCGATAAAATATCCCAGATTCGAATTTACAAACTTCCACCCCATTCAGATTCGAACCCTCGACCTTCCACGACGCTAAAGGTAACTTATCGAAAATCCGATGTAAGGACCGTCTGAATAGTAATTTAATCAACACAATACCGTACCGATTCCGATAAAATATCGCAGATTCGAATTTACAAACTTCCACCTCATTGGGATTTGAACCTGCGACCCTCCAGGCAGCTAAAGGTGGCTTTTCGAAAATCCGATATAAGGACCATCTGAATAGTAATTTAATCAACACAATACCGTACAGATTCCGATAAAATATCGCAGATTCGAATTTACAAACTTCCACCTCATTGGGATTCGAACCCGGGACCCTCCAGGAAGCTAAAAGTGACTTTTCGAAAATCCTATGTTAGGACCGCCTGAATACTAATTTAATCAAGACAATATCGTACCGATTCCGATAACATATCGGAGATTCTCATTTACAAACTTCCACATAATTTGAATTCGAACCCGCGAACCGCCAGGACGCTACAGGTGACTATTCGAAAATTCGGTGTAAGGAACGTCTGAATACTAATTTAATCAACACAATACCGTACCGATTCCGATAACATATCGCGGTTTCGAATTTACAAACTTCCACATCATTGGGATTCGAACCCGTGACCCGCAAGGGCGCTAAAGGTGAATTTTCGAAAATCCGATGTAAGGACCGTCTGAATACCAATTTAATCAACACACTACCGTACCGATTCCGATAACATATCGCTGATTCGAATTTACAAACTTCCATTTCATTGGGATTCGAACCCGCGACCCTCCAGGACGCTACAGGTGACTTTTCGAAATTCTGATGTAAGGTCTGTCTGAATATTAATTTAATCAACATAATACCGTACCGATTCCGATAACATATCGCAAGTTCGAATTTACAAACTTCCACCCCATTCAGATTCGAACCCTCGACCTTCCACGACGCTAAAGGTAACTTTTCGAAAATCCGATGTAAGGACCGTCTGAATAGTAATTTAATCAACACAACAGTACCGATTCCGATAAAATATCGCAGATTTGAATTTACAAACTTCCACCACATTCGGATTCGAACCCTCGACCCTCCAGGACGCTAATGGTGACTTTTGGAAAATCCGATGTAAGGACCGTCTGAATAGAAATTTAATCAACACAATACCGTACAAATTCCGATAAAATATCGCAGATTCGAATTTACAAACCTCCACCTCATCGGGATTCGAACCCGCGACCCTCCAGGACGCTAAATGTGGCTTTTCGAACATCCGGTGTAAGGAACGTCTGAATACTAATTTAATTAACAATACCGTACCGACTCCGATAACATATCGCCGATTCGAATTTACAAACTTCCACCTCATTGGGATTCGAACCCGCGACCCCCGAGGACGCTAAAGGTCTCTTTTCGAACATACGGAGTAAGGAACGTCTGAATACTAATTTAATCAACACAATACCGTACCGACTCCGATCACATATCGTGGATTCCAATTTACAAACTTCCACCTCATTGGGATTCGAACCCGCGACACTCCAGGACGCTAAAGGTGACTTTTTGAAAATCCGATGTATAAAACGACTTATTACTAATTTAATCAACACAACACCGTACCGATTTCGATAACATATAGCGGATTCGATATTACAAACTTTCACCTCATTGGGATTCGAACCCGCGACACTCCAGGACGCTAAAAGAGACTTTTCGAAAATCCGATGTATGAAACGTCTTATTACTAATTTAATCAACACAATACCGTACCTTTTCCAATAACATATCGCGGTTTCGAATTTACAAACTTCCACATCATTGTGATTCGAACCCGCGACCCTCCAGGACGCTAAAGGTGAGTTTTCGAAAATCCAATGTAAGGACCGTCTGAATAGTAATTTAATCAACACAACACCGTACCGATTCGGATAACGTATCGCGGTTTCGAATTTACAAACTTCCACATAATTGGGATTCAAACCCGCGACCCTCCAGGACGCTAAAGGTAACAATTCTAAAATCCGATGTAAGGACCGTCTGAATAGTAATTTAATCAACACAATACCGTACAGATTCCGATAAAATATCGCAGATTCGAATTTACAAACTTCCACCTCATTGGGATTCGAACCCGGGACCCTCCAGGAAGCTAAAAGTGACTTCTCGAAAATCCTATGTTAGGACCGCCTGAATACTAATTTAATCAAGACAATATCGTACCGATTCCGATAACATATCGGAGATTCTCATTTACAAACTTCCACATCATTTGAATTCGAACCCGCGAACCGCCAGGACGCTACAGGTGACTATTCGAAAATTCGGTGTAAGGAACGTCTGAATACTAATTTAATCAACACAATACCGTACCGATTCCGATAACATATCGCGGTTTCGAATTTACAAACTTCCACATCATTGGGATTCGAACCCGTGACCCGCAAGGGCGCTAAAGGTGAATTTTCGAAAATCCGATGTAAAGACCGTCTGAATACCAATTTAATCAACACACTACCGTACCGATTCCGATAACATATCGCTGATTCGAATTTACAAACTTCCATCTCATTGGGATTCGAATCCGCGACCCTCCAGGACGCTACAGGTGACTTTTCGAAAGTCTGATGTAAGGACTGTCTAAATATTAATTTAATCAACATAATACCGTACCGATTCCGATAACATATCGCAAGTTCGAATTTACAAACTTCCACCTCATTGGGATTCGAATCCGTGACCCGCAAGGGCGCTAAAGGTGAATTTTCGAAAATCCGATGTAAGGACCGTCTGAATACTAATTTCATCAACACAATACCGTGACGATTCCGATAACAGATCGCGGATTCGAATTTACAAACTTCCACCTCATTGGGATTCGAACCCTCGACCCTCCAGGACGCTACAGGTGACTTTTCGAAATTCTGATGTAAGGACTGTCTGAATATTAATTTAATCAACATAATACCGTACCGATTCCGATAACATATCGCAAGTTCGAATTTACAAACTTCCACCTCATTGGGATTCGAACCCGTGACCCGCAAGGGCACTAAAGGTGAATTTTCGAAAATACGATGTAAGGACCGTCTGAATACCAATTTAATCAACACACTGCCGTACCGATTCCGATAACATATCGCTGATTCGAATTTACAAACTTCCATCTCATTGGGATTCGAACCCGCGACCCTCCAGGACGCTACAGGTGACTTTTCCAAAATCCGATGTAAGGACCGTCAGAATACTAATTTTATCAACTCAATACCGTACCATTTCCGATAATATATATAGCGGATTCGAATTATCACACTTCCACCTCATTGGGATTCGAACCCGCGACCCTCCAGGACGCTAAAGGTGAGTTTTCGAAAATCCAATGTAAGGACCGTCTGAATAGTAATTTAATCAACACAACACCGTACCGATTCCGATAACATATCGCAAGTTCGAATTTACAAACTTCCACCTCATTGGGATTCGAACCCGTGACCCGCAAGGGCGCTAAAGGTGAATTTTCGAAAATCCGATGTAAGGACCGTCTGAATACTAATTTCATCAACACAATACCGTGACGATTCCGATAACGTATCGCGGATTCGAATTTTCAAACTTCCACCTCATTGGGATTCGAACCCGCGACCCTCCAGGACGCTACAGGTGACTTTTCGAAATTCCGATGTAAGGACGGTCTGAATATTAATTTAATCAACATAATACCGTATCGATTCCGATTACATATCGCAGATTCGAATTTACAAACTTCCACCTCATTGGGATTCCTACCCGCGACCCCCCAGGACGCTACTGGTGACTTTCCGAAAATCGGATGTAAGGACCGTCTGAATACTAATTTCATCAACACAATACCGAGACGATTCCGATAACAGATCGCGGATTCGAATTTACAAACTTCCATCTCATTGGGATTCGAATCCGCGACCCTCCAGGACGCTACAGGTGACTTTTCGAAAGTCTGATGTAAGGACTGTCTAAATATTAATTTAATCAACATAATACCGTACCGATTCCGATAACATATCGCATGTTCGAATTTACAAACTTCCACCTCATTGGGATTCGAACCCGTGACCCGCAAGGGCACTAAAGGTGAATTTTCGAAAATCCGATGTAAGGACCGTCTTAATACCAATTTAATCAACACACTGCCGTACCGATTCCGATAACATATCGCTGATTCGAATTTACAAACTTCCATCTCATAGGGATTCGAACCCGCGACCCTCCAGGACGCTACAGGTGACTTTTCCAAAATCCGATGTAAGGACCGTCAGAATACTAATTTTATCAACTCAATACCGTACCATTTCCGATAATATATATAGCGGATTCGAATTATCACACTTCCACCTCATTGGGATTCGAACCCGCGACCCTCCAGGACGCTACAGGTGACTTTTCGAAAATCCGATGTAAGGACCGTCTGAACAATAATTTAATCAACATAATACCGTACCGATTCCGATAACATATCGCAGATTCGATATTACGAACTTCCACTTCATTGGGATACAAACCCGCGACCCGCAAGGGCGCTATAAGTGACTTTTCGAAAATCCAATGTAAGGACCGTCTGAATACCAATTTAATCAACAGAATACCCTGTCGATTCCGATAACATATCGCGAATTCGAATTTACAAACTCCCACCACATTGGGTTTCCAACCCGCGACCCTCCAGGACGCTACAGGTGACTTTTCGAAAAACCGATGTAAGGACCGTCTGAATAGTAATTTAATCAACACGATACCGTACCGCTTCCGACAATATATCGCAGATTCGAATTTACAAACCTCCACCTCATTGGGATTCGAACCCGCGACCCACAAGGGCGCTATAAGTGACTTTTCGATTAACCGATGCAAGGACCGTCTGAATAATAATTTAATCAACACAATACCGTACCTTTTCCGATAATATATCGCGAATTCGGATTTACAAACTTCCGCCTCTTTGGGATTCGAACCCGCGACCCTCCAGGATGCTACAGGTGACTTTTCGAAAAACGGATGTAAGGACCGTCTGAATACTAATTTAATAAACACAATACCGTACCGTTTCAGATAATATATCGCTGATTCGAATTTGCAAACTTCCACTTCATTCTGATTCGAATCCGCGACCCTCCAGGACGCTACTGGTGACTGTACGAAAATCCGATGTAAGTACCGTTTAATAAACATAATACCGCAACGATTCCGATAATATATCGTGGATTCGAATATACAAACTTCCTCCTCATTGGGATTCGAACCCGCGACCCACAAGGGCGCTATAAGTTACTTTTCGATAATCCGATGTAAGGGACGTCTAGATAATAATTTAATCTACACAATACCGTACCGTTTCCGATAATATATCGCGGATTCGAATGTAGAAATTTTCCACCTCATTGTGATTCGAACCCGCGACCCGCAAGGTCGCTAAAGGTGACTTTTCGAAAATTCGATGTAAGGACCGTCTGAATAGTTGTTTAATCAACACAATACCGTACCGTTTCCGATAATATATCGCAGATTCGAATTTACAAACTTCCACCTCATTCGGATTCGAACTGTGGACCCTCCAGGACGCTACAGGACGCTAATGCATTCAATGATTAATGTAGGCTCCTTAAATATTCAGTTATGTTAGCGAAATTTCAGGCTTAATCTATAAGCTACGAGCAGTATAGAGCCGTTGTACCCACCTATTTAACAACTTCAACACAATTTGTGATCTGATCATATAAGAAGCACGCTCAAGGACATTGAGTGACATTAATATTGCTCATTATAATAACGACCTTCCTCCTGGTTGCGCACAATACGACAATGCGAGCAAAGGTACGATCTCTTAATATCCAATTGTGATCCCGAGCAACGCCGGGCATAACAGCTAGTATTATATATGTCCTAGCAGAAGTACACATTCTTCGAACTGTCTTCGTTATTAATAACCAGACGTAATCGATTGAGCTACTGTTGTAATGGTTAGGGGCTTGGAACCTGTTTATCGACAAAGAAAAATGATTAGTTGAAATATGCTCTGAAACTAAATTTACCTAACGTGTACTTCCTGTGAAAATAAAATTGAAAACCTCGCAGACGAAACGCAATACACGTCACATAAAAACTGACTCGCACTGTTGTGTCAAGTCCGCATCCAGAGGAAGACCACTTTAATAAATTATAAAGGCTTGTGGTGCAAGAAAATTCAGGTTTTTTAGCCTCCAATGGCCCAAATTCCTAAAAGAAAAGAAAAAACTATTTCAATTCAGGAATTTTTGAAATTAATGTTGCTGTTTGAAGATATAATAGACTTTATGTACCACATATCGCACGTTTAAGTTTTGTGAAAAAATCTAGGGTATCCCTTGACCCCTTAAGCGCATTGATGCATTTTACAGTTTTTGTTGCTTCCGTGATAACCTTATGGCCATTTGCAAACTATTCCAGAAATTTAATCCATGAATTGGCATTACTTCTTGCAGAAATAGATGGAAAGTTGGATGTAACTTTTTGAGACACTGTTGTCATGGTTACCGTACTGGCTCGCATTCCTACATTAGTTTATTAAATGAAATTAGTTTTCTGGGAAAATCTCAGAAACTCTTGGTTTTAGAGCCTTAAAATGTAGTTTTCGGCGACCCTTTACGACAGTTTAAAGGCCCCGAGTCTTGTTTCTGACACCAAGGGGCCGAAAATAAGCTTTGTCTCGTCGTTGCAGGCCGCAGTATAATAATAATAATTTTAATAATAATATAACAATATAGGTATAGGGATATAATAGACCTTCCGTACCACACCAGAACGTGTAAATCGCGTGAAAAAATCTAGAGTACACCTTGACCCCCTTAAGCGCATTATATGTATTGATGAATTTTACAGCTTAATTTGGTTCCGTTATAACCGTATAGCCGCTTGCAAACTATCTCAGTTATGTAATAAATGGAATTGTATTGCGTCTTACAGCAATAGATGGACCTGTGAGTTTCTGTTGCCATGGTTACCGGCTTGCTTTCTTTCATTATTGTATTAAATGAAATTAATTTTCTGGGAATATCTCAAAAACTGGTGGTTTTAGGGCCTTAAAATGTGGTTTCGTTTCGCACATTGAGGGGCTGAAAATGAGTTTTGTCTACGCCTATTTCAGCAAGTATTTTAAGGGGGTAGGTCTCCTTTTATGAGAGGTACATACAAGTGTTGCATCAATGATCAGTGTCGTGCCCCTGAAGGATATCAGTACCAAATTTTACGTTGATCCACCCAGCCGTTCTCGAGTTATAATGGAACAAAATTGTCCACAGATAGACAGACAGACATACAGACAGACAAAAATATATTTTCGCGCGTATCCGTCATAAAACAGTCTAAAACGCGTAAATAACGCAAATTTCCGTAGAAATTCAGAAAAAAACAGACAAACTTTTATTTATATATAAGTTTATATAATATAATATCAATTTCTTGTGGACACGATAACTTCCGTAATTTTGTAACGATCACATTGAATTTCTTACATAATGTATCCCTATAAAACCTTGGTCGAGTTCGTTAATGGGCAAAATCGGTCGAAGGGGGTGAAAATGGGGCTTTTTTTTCTCGAAAAAGTGAAATATCACTATAATTCTCTTAATATGTGAAATATCGAATCCATTCGAAGTTCATATGATGTGTCGGATAAGTGCCAACAATTTATGTTTAAAAAGTTTTTTGATAGCACCAACCATTGACTGAAAGGGTGGAAAAAGTGCTATTATAGCCTATCCCCTATAGCCCGGTGAAATCTACCTCCGCCTTCGGGCGTGCCGAGAGGAAGTTTTTTAAAATTATGACTGCATCGGAAGCTTTTCTCAAAATGATGTTATATATCCGGAATAGCTAATAGTGGAGAGTAATAATTAAAATTATTTCAAGTGGGACACGAAAAATCTTTGCATAGAGGCCCTTAAATTCTGTGAATGGCGCTGGGTGTTATCTCTTCAGTTTATATTCCGGCAAGTTAAGAAGACTACACACAAAGGCAGTGGTCACGGTGTGGCGAGCACATGTGGGCCGTGCCCTGAGCTAATTACACCACTATGCTGACTGTCACACATACTTACTGTCGACCAAAATATTATGTGCACTCGAGTTTGAAGGTTGTTTGTGAAGTAACCAATAGATCTACATAAAATCCAATAACATCGTCATTTTCGATGTTCTATTCTACGTTACTTCATGTAGGTTTGGAATTTTTAATTTATATTTTAATATTTTTTATCGCAGTTGAAACACAAAAAGTGCCCGTTTTTAAGCGTATTTCAACCATGCGTCACATTTAAGAATTATTATCTCACAAACCCGTCATTAGATCGAATCCAAATTTTAACACAATATAGATTGGAATGTTGTATAACTGGTTTATTAATTTCAAAATTTTGTGTGTTCAAGAACGAAAGTTGTTATCATTTTTGTAAGGTAACTTTTTCTCGGCTCGGGGTCGTTGGAAAATGTAGTTCTTGGTTGCGCTGTAATACTTATACATCAAAATGTGGTGCTGTATGACTGTGAAATACGTAAATTAATTCACTTATTTTATATCGGTTTGTATTTGTACGGGGAATTAAGACATGGTTCACCAGCTAGCCGCTCCGGGAAATGCTGTACAGCGTTGCTGATATGGAGCCCATCCTTCCGAGAGAGGCGCACCATGACGCGTGATGGAGCCCATCTTGGCAACGCTGTACAGCTTTCACCGGAGCGGCTAACTGGTGAACCTTGTCATAATTCCCCGTACAAATACAAACCGATATAAAATCAGTGAATTAATTTACGTATTTCAAAATCATACAGCATACCTTTTTGATGTATACGGATTGCAACGCGACCAAGAACTACATTTTCAAACCACCCCGAGCCGAGAAAAAGTTACCTTACAAAAATGATAACAACTTTGTTTCTTGGACACACCAAATTTTAAAATTAATAAACCAGTTATATAACATTCCAATGTATATTGCGTTAAAATATGGATTCGATCTGATGACGGGTTTGTGAGATAATAATTCTTAAATATGACGCATGGTTGAAACACGCTTAAAAACGGGCACTTTTTGTGTTCCAACTGCGATAAAAAAAATAATATATGAATTAAAAATTCCAAACCTACATGAACTAACGCAAAATAGAACGACGAAAATGATGATGTTATTGGATTTTATGTAGGTCTATTGGTTACTTCACAAACAACCTTCGAACTCGAGTACACATAATATTTTGGTCGACGGTAGTCCTCTTTCACACGTGGTGGTGGTGGTGGTGGTGGAGGCCCCGTGTGTAAGAGGCTTTAGAGCCCTGCGCAGATAAACAAAACTTTATCCTTATCCGCCCGCATCCGCAAAAATGCTATCCGCATCCACACAAATGCTATCCGCATCCGCATGACTGTTATCCGTATCCGCATGACTGTTATCCGCATCCGCCTCGCATCCGCACGACTGTTGCCCGCATCCACCCCACATCCACACGACTGTTGTCCACATCCACCCCACATCCGCACGACTATTGTCCACATCCACCCCACTTCCGCACGACTGTTATCCGCACGACTCTTATTTGCACGACTGTTGTCCGCATCCGCACGACTGTTATTTGCATCCGCCCACATCCGCATGACTATTATCAGCATCCGCCCCACATCCGCACGACTGTTATCCACACGACTATTATCCGCATGACTGTAGTCCGCATCCGCCCCACATCCGCATGACTGCAGTCCGCATCCGCACGTTTGTTATCCGAATCTACTGGCATTACAATGATATTTTAATTAGATAAAGCATAAATTACCAAACCGGTCGGTCGGTCGACTGTATGCAGGCTGTGGATTTTCATAAATTACTAAAGCAGCATATTTCGACATTTGAGGAGAAAGTCGTTCCCTTAGGCTTTGTGTGTCATGTGCTATGTTTAAAATGAATGCTATACAGCCAGAGTTGCAACCCTTTCCTGTTTGGAGTGTTAATTGTGCTTTAATGACATAATTGGAATGAAATTAGCGTAAATAATCTTCTTACACCCCACGGACAAAAGGTGATATCTTAAGCCAATTTTGTTCATAAAATGGAAATAGGCCAACAATGGAGCTATGCTTACAATGGTGGTCTAGTGCATGACATCATTAGAACCATATATTTTTGAATATAAATACGTATTACGTCAGCAACATTAAATAAGTTTTCTATTGTAACATTTGTCAGTTGGTTATCAGAAATTTCAATTTATGAAATAAACTCACAAATCGAATATCAACATTCTCGGAATTCTAGGGAGGAGGGGGTGGGGGCACGGCCCCATGGAACTTCGGCTCTCTCCGCTATTCGTGTCTCGCTATTGGTTGAATTTAAACCAATAAGGAAGGAAATGGCACACATATAGAATTCAAACCAACACTACTGGGTTACATGTGCCAATTGTTGCGCGGTCAGAACATACACTCTGTTATCAGCGGTTTGCACATCTTCGAAGTGGTATTAATTGTGTTGTATTGTGGGTAATGTGTTTGTAATAGAGCTGTGCGACTGAATAATTAGTATTAGACACAATTTAGCCCAGCTATAATAATTATCTGAAGTTAAGCCTACGTCCTACAATCAGGCGATTTTCAGTTCTCATTCTACTAAGTTTACCGGTAGGCTAAGCCATGGAAGTTGGGAATATGTTGGATATTTTTCGTTATTTCGCGTGTGATGATGCAAGAACGGTAGAAAAATTACAGAATTTAAGACTATTGCCTCGAAATCATCGTTGCAAAAGCCGGAATTGCCGGAGTATTTGCCATATGCACAGGAGAGAACGTGCATTTTTAGGGGTATACTTCAAGTGTACAAGATGCAGTAAGTTCCGGAGTGTGACTGAGGGCACATTCCTGAAAGATACAAAGTTACCCATGACTGTGTTTTTTGCCTTATTATGGATGTGGGCAGCGAAGAGTAGTGTGTCCATTGCAAAGAGTGCCGTAGGGGTGTCCAAAAACACCGTGGTACAACAATTTCGGTATTACCGGGACGTTTGCTCCTGGAAATTGGTGAATACTGATCACCTATTTCAATTTGGTGGTCCTGGAACCATCGTTCAGTTAGACGAAAGTGTAATAACCAAAAGGAAGCACAATGTGGGGAGAGTAGTCCCGCAGAAGTGGATTTTCGGCATATATGATTGTTCCCTCAAAAGGGGCATGATTATATATGTCGATAATAGACAAGCCCGAACATTAGAATACCATATTCTGCGGCATGTTCTACCTGGAACGGAAATATGGACGGACTGTTGGGCGGGATACAGTAACCTCGGAACGATGGGAGGAGCCTCTCC
The DNA here is from genome assembly GCA_946902985.2 of Meconema thalassinum. Lineage (NCBI taxonomy): Eukaryota > Metazoa > Arthropoda > Insecta > Orthoptera > Tettigoniidae > Meconema > Meconema thalassinum. Next base: position 335,080,725 of record OX336391.1, on the reverse strand, counting down.
ATATGTCCACAAAACGGTTAACCATTCAAGAAACTTTGTCGACCCGATAACTGGAACGTGCACAAATCAAGTCGAAGGTTACTGGTCAAAATTAAAAAGATTCGCGAGGAAACTTGGGGTTATGAACTCAAATTTACTTAATGAGCACGTAGACCAATTTATGTGGATGGAGGTGTATGGAAAAACTGACAAGCAGGCTTACGACAATCTCCTAGAGCAGATTACCGAACGATACCGTAAGTAGCGCATTTACATTAAGAGTACCGAGTGAAATTAATGAAGGGGGTTTGTTTTTCTTATGCAGGTGTTCAGTAAACAAGAGAAAAAGACCTTGCTTGCTGTACAAGCAGTAGTTGTCATCCAGACACTCTCCTAACCTTCAAAAGAGGAATGCGTTATATTCATGATTTGTATATACATGACTTTTACCGGAATATAGGCTAGGCTATATTTTTGTGTTACAGTATAATTAGTTTTTCCTGTTGCATGCTAAAATTTGTTATTTGATTTATTATTATTACAGTATGATATACTAAATTGTATCCATTTGTAGCAATTAAGTGTAGGTTAAGCTGTGATTTGAACATGTACATATTTCTAGGTTTAGCTGTAATTTGTATATATATTGCTTTTATGTGTTTCGCAAGTCACTTAAGTGTAAGTTAAGCTGTAAATGTAATGTTTTTGTATTTGTATATTCATTTAGGCTCATTAGGTTTAGCTTTAGGTTAGTTAACTCTAAGATGTGATTTGAACATGTACACATTTCTAGGTTTAGCTGTAATTTGTATATATAAATATATTGCTTTTATGTGTTTCGCGAGTCACTTAAGTGTAAGTTAAGCTTTAAATGTAATGTTTTTGTATTTGTATATTCATTTAGGCTCATTAGGTTTAACTTTAGGTTAGTTAACTCTAAGATGTGATTTGAACATGTACACATTTCTAGGTTTAGCTGTAATTTGTATATATATATTGCTTTTATGTGTTTCGCAAGTCACTTAAGTGTAAGTTAAGCTGTAAATGTAATGTTTTTGTATTTGTATATTCATTTAGGCTCATTAGGTTTAACTTTAGTTTAGTTAACTATAAGATGTGATTTGAACATGTACACATTTATAGGTTTAGCTGTAATCTGTATATATATATTGATTTTATGTGTTTCGCAAGTCACTTAAGTGTAAGTTAAGCTTTAAATGTAATGTTTTTTGTATTTGTATATTCATTTAGGCTCATTAGGTTTAACTTTAGGTTAGTTAACTCTAAGATGTGATTTGAACATGTACACATTTCTAGGTTTAGCTGTAATTTGTATATATAAATATATTGCTTTTATGTGTTTCGCGAGTCACTTAAGTGTAAGTTAAGCTGTAAATGTAATGTTTTTGTATTTGTATATTCATTTAGGCTCATTAGGTTTAGCTTTAGGTTAGTTAACTCTAAGATGTGATTTGAACATGTACACATTTCTAGGTTTAGCTGTAATTTGTATATATAAATATATTGCTTTTATGTGTTTCGCGAGTCACTTAAGTGTAAGTTAAGCTTTAAATGTAATGTTTTTGTATTTGTATATTCATTTAGGCTCATTAGGTTTAACTTTAGGTTAGTTAACTCTAAGATGTGATTTGAACATGTACACATTTCTAGGTTTAGCTGTAATTTATATATATATATATATATATATATTGCTTTTATGTGTTTCGCAAGTCACTTAAGTGTAAGTTAAGCTGTAAATGTAATGTTTTTGTATTTGTATATTCATTTAGGCTCATTAGGTTTAACTTTAGGTTAGTTAACTCTAAGATGTGATTTGAACATGTACACATTTCTAGGTTTAGCTGTAATTTATATATATATATATATATATATATATATATATATTGCTTTTATGTGTTTCGCAAGTCACTTAAGTGTAAGTTAAGCTGTAAATGTAATGTTTTTGTATTTGTATATTCATTTAGGCTCATTAGGTTTAACTTTAGTTTAGTTAACTATAAGATGTGATTTGAACATGTACACATTTATAGGTTTAGCTGTAATATGTATATATATATTGATTTTATGTGTTTCGCAAGTCACTTAAGTGTAAGTTAAGCTTTAAATGTAATGTTTTTTGTATTTGTATATTCATTTAGGCTCATTAGGTTTAACTTTAGGTTAGTTAACTCTAAGATGTGATTTGAACATGTACACATTTCTAGGTTTAGCTGTAATTTATATATATATATATATATATATATATATTGCTTTTATGTGTTTCGCAAGTCACTTAAGTGTAAGTTAAGCTGTAAATGTAATGTTTTTGTATTTGTATATTCATTTAGGCTCATTAGGTTTAACTTTAGGTTAGTTAACTCTAAGATGTGATTTGAACATGTACACATTTCTAGGTTTAGCTGTAATTTGTATATATGCTTTTATGTGTTTCGCAAATCACTTAAATGTAAGTTAAGCTGTAAATGAAATGTTTTTGTATTTGTATATTCATTTAGGCTAATTAGCTTTAACTTTAGGTTAGGTAACTCTACCTCTTGGTAGTACTCCGAAAGGCTCCCGGAGTGCTCCCGAGTGCCGGTGCCAAGTCCGGAGAAAAGAGGAGGGCCTTTATATATAAACGTGATCACCTCGTGATATGGTGGTTAGCATTCTCAAAGCAAAGCACAACCTGTTACTATGCCTTACCTTTCCACACAACGCATTGTTTTCATTTGAAGTCAAACTTTCTTCTATGAAAAATGTTGGGGACTACTATACATTGCGATACGGCCGCGTATAAAATTCCCCTAAAATCAAAATGGCGTCTACCACGACGTCATCAACGACGTCACTCCTCTGGCAAGCTTACGGGAAAAGCCTGGGTAATGGGGGTTTTTGGGTGGGGAAACACAAAAACCTTCGAAACGAAGTGTGCACCGAAATCTGTAACTGACCTACGTAGCTCAATTAAAGATTCCGATACGTAGAAAAATTTCGCGATTACAATTGATATTTTTAATTTTCCGCATCGAAATCTATAATTGGACTATCGGAAGCGGTACGGTATTGTGTTGATTAAATTAGTATTAAAACGTTTCATACATCGGATTTTTGAAAAGTCACATTTAGCGTCATGGAGGTTCACGGGTTCGAATCTCAATGATGTGGAAGTTTGTAAATGTGAATCTCCGATATGTTATCGGAATCGGTACGGTATTGTGTTGATTGAATTAGTATTCAGACGGTCCTTACATCGGATTTCGAAAAGTCACCTTTAGCGTCCTGGAGGGTCGCGGGTTCGAATCCCAATGATGTGCAAGTTTGTAAATTCGAATCCGCGATATGTTATCGGAATCGGTACGGTATTATGTTGATTAAATTAGTATGAAGACGTTTCATACAATGGATTTTCGAAACGTTGCCTTTAGCGTCCTGGAGGGTCCCGGGTTCGAATCCGAATGAGGAGAAAATTTGTAAATTCGAAACTGCGATATGTTATCGGAGTCGGTACGGTATTGTGTTGATTAAATAATTATTTTAGACGGTCTTTACATCGGATTCTCGAAAAGTCACCTGTAGCGTCCTGGAGGCTCGCGGGTTCGAAACCCAAATAGTTTGTAAATGTGAATCCCCGATATGTTATCGGAATTGGTAGGATATTTTGTTGATTAAATTAGTATTCAGACGGTCCTTACATAGGATTTTCGAAAAGTCACCTTTAGCATCCAGGTGAGTCGCGGGTTCGAATCCCAATGAGGTGGAAGTTTGTAAATTCCAATCTGCGACACCTTATCGGAGTCGGTACGGTATTGTGTTGATTAAATTACTATTCAGACGGTCCTTACATCGGATTTTCGAAAAGTTACCTTTGGCGTCCTGGAGGGTCGCGGGTTAGAATCCCAATGAGGTGGAAGTTTGTAAATTCGAATCCGCGATATGTTATCGGAATCGGCTCAGTATTGTGTTGATTAAATTGGTATTCGCACGGTCCTTACATCGGATTTTCGAAAAGTCACCTTTAGTGCCCTTGTGGGTCGCAGGTTCGAATCCCAAAGAGATGGAAGTTTGTAAACTTGAATCTGCGATATGTTGTCGGAATCGGTACTGTATTATGTTGATTAAATTAATATTCAGACGGTCCTTACATCGAATTTCTGAAAAGTCACTTGTAGCGCCCAGGTGGATCGCGGGTACGAATCCCAATGGTGTGAACGTTTGTAAATTCGAATCCGAGATTTATTATCGGAAACGTTACGGTACTGTGTTGATTAAATTAGTATTCAGACGATCCTTACATCGGTTTTTCGAAAAGTCACCTGTAGCGTCCTGGAGGGTCGCGGGTTCGAATCTCAATGACGTGGAAGTTTGTAAATTCGAATTCACTACATATTATCGGATTCGGCACGGTATTGTGTTGATTAAATTGGAATTCAGACCGTCCTTACATCGGTTTATCGAAAATTCACATTTAGCGCCCTTGTTGGTCGCGGGTTCGAATCCCAATGAGGTGGAAGTTTGTAAATTCGAATCTGCGATATGTTATCGGAATTGGTACGGTATTATGTTGATTAAATTAATATTCAGACGGTCCTTACATCGGAATTTCGAAAAGTCACCTGTAGTGTCCTGGAGGGTCGAGGGTTGGAATCCCAATGAGGAGGATGTTTGTAAATTCGAATCCGCGATATATTATCGATAACGGTACGTTATTGTGTTGATTAAATTACTATTCAGACGGTCCTTTGATCGGATTTACGAAAAGTCACCTGTAGCGTCCTGGAGGGTCGCGGGTTCGAATCCCAATGTGGTGGAAGTTTGTAAATTCGAATCAGCGATATGTTATCGGAATCGGTACAGTATTGTTTTGAGTAAACAACTATTCAGACGGTCCTTACTTCGGATTTTTGAAAAGTCACCTGTAGCGTCCTGGAAGGTCGTGGGTTCGAATCCCAATGAGGTGGAAGTTTGTAAATTCGAATTCGCGATATGTTATCGGAATCGGCACGGCATTGTGTTGATTAAATTGGTATTCAGACGGTCCTTACATCGGATTTTCGAAAAGTCACCTTTAGCGTCCTTGCGGGTCGCGGGTTCGCATCCCAATGAGGTGGAAGTTTGTAAATTCGAATCCGCGATATATTATCGGAAACGGTACGGTATTGTGTTGATTAAATTAGTATTCAGACGGTCCTTACATCGGAATTTCGAAAAGTCACCTCTAGTGTCCTGGAGGGTCGCGGGTTCCAATCCCAATGAGGAGGAAGTTCGTAAATTCGAATCCACGATATGTTATCGGAATCGGCTCAGTATTGTGTTGATTAAATTGGTATTCAGACGGTACTTACATCGGATTTTCGAAAAGTCACGTTTAGAGCCGTTATGGGGCGCCGGTTCGAATCCCAATGAGATGGAAATTTGTTAATTCGAATCTGCGATATGTTATCGGAATCGGTACTGTATTATGTTGATTAAATTAATATTCAGACAGTCCTTACATCGGATTTTCGAAAAGTCCTGGAGGGTCGCGGGTTCGAATTCCAATGACGTGGAGGTTTGTAAATTCGAATCGGCGATATATTATCGCAATCGGTACGGTATTATGTTGATTAAACTAATATTCAGAAGGTTCATACATCGGATTTTCGAAAAGTCACCTGTAGCGTCCTGGAGGGTCGCGGGTTCGAATCGCAATGAGGAGGAAGTTTGTAAATTTTAATCAGCGATATGTTATCGCAATCGGTACGGTATTGTGTTGATTTAACAACTATTCAGACGGTCCTTACATCGGTTTTTCGAAAAGTCACTTATAGCGCCCTTGTGGGTCGCGGGTTAGAATCCCAATGAGGTTGAAGTTTGTAAATTCGAATCCGCGATATATTATCGAAAACGGTACGGTATTGTGTTTATTTAATTAGTATTCAGACGGTCCTTACATCGGTTTATCGAAAAGTCACCTCCAGCGTCCTGGAGTGTCGCGGGTTATAATTCCAATGAGGTGGAAGTTTGTAAATTCGAATCCGCGATATGTTATCGGAATCGGCTCAGTATTGTGTTGATTAAATTGGTATTCAGACGGTCCTAACATCGGATTTTCGAAAAGTCACCCTTTAGTGCCCTTGTGGGTCGCGGGTTCGAATCCCAATGAGATGGAAGTTTGTATGTTCGAATCTGCGATATGTTATCGGAATCGGTACTGTATTACGTTGATTAAATTAATATTCCGACGGTCCTTACATTGGATTTTCGAAAAGTCACTTGTAGCGTCCTGGAGGGACGCGGGTTCGAATCCCAATGGGGTGGAAGTTTGTAAATTCGAATCCAAGTCATATTATCGGAAACGGTACGGTATTGTGTTGATTAAATTAGTATTTACAGGGTCCTTATATCGGTTTTTCGAAAAGTCACCTGTAGCGTCCTGGAGGGTCGCGGGTTCGAATCCCAATGAGGTGGAAGTTTCTAAATTCCAATTCGCGATATGTTATCGGATTCGGCACGGTATTGTGTTGACCAAATTTGTATTCAGACCGTCCTTACATCGGTTTATCGAAATTTCACCTTTAGCGCCCTTGTTGGTCGCGGGTTCGAATCCCAATGAGGTGGAAGTTTGTAAATTCGAATCTGCGATATGTTATCGGAATCGGTACGGTATTATGTTGATTAAATTAATATTCAGACGGTCCTTACATCGGAATTACGAAAAGTCACCTCTAGTGTCCTGGAGGGTCGCGGGTTCGAATCCCAATGAGGAGGAAGTTTGTAAATTCGAATCCGCGAAATATTACCTAAACGGTACGGTATTATGTTGATTGAATTATTATTCAGACGGTCCTTACATCGGTTTATCGAAAAGTCACCTATAGCGCCCTTGCGGGTCGCGGGTCCGAATCCCAATGAGGTGGAGGTTTGTAAATTCGAATCTGCGATATATTGCCGGGAGCGGTGCGGTATTGTGTTGATCAAATTACTATTCAGACGGTCCTCACATCGGTTTTTCGAAAAGTCACTTATAGCGCCCTTGTGGGTCGCGGGTTAGAATCCCAATGAGGTGGAAGTTTGTAAATTCGAATCCGCGATATATTATCGGAAACGGTACGGTATTGTGTTTATTAAATTAGTATTCAGACGGTCCTTACATCAGTTTATCGAAAAGTCACCTCCAGCGTCCTGGAGTGTCTCGGGTTTTAATCCCAATGAGGTGGAAGTTTGTAAATTCGAATCCGCGATATTGTTTTAGATCCCTTAGTTGGGGGTAGTTAGGTCTGAAACAGATGTGTTAGTGTGCTAATTTGGAAGGTGATTCCTAGAGAGGGCAGCTTCCCGTAGCTGGGTAAGCTCACCAGTGTAGAGTGTTGTATGAGGTTTAAATGATAGGGGGTGCTCCTATGAAGTCGTAAGTGTCGCTTAGGGGATGATCCTCTGAGCCAGGTTAATGCACTGGACTCCCAGCTGGTCGAAAAGAGTTATATAACAGACCTGCTTGTGTCAGCTATGCCGGCGGCGTGCTGCCAGCGGTCGCGTGTGAGAGACACAATGGAGCCTGAGTAGGCGATTACCGGCTCTTGTTGTCACACTTACTCGTGACGAGAGTCAGGAAGGGGATTAGGACGTAAAGAGGCGTGTAATTACGAATGCAATGTGTAGATTACTGATCAAGTATTTATTGGTCAGTGATGTATGAAATTGTATGTCCCTTTTAGGGAAATGTGAATAATAATGCAAGTTATGTGTACAAGTTTGTGGGTAGGTTTTACAAAGTATAGGATATCTGAACACTTGCTGACTCACCTGATGATAACAGCTTGCACCAGAGCCTCCGGCTACACACAATGTATGACTGATAATAGAGAGAGAGTGTCCTCATTAAGGCGTTCCTTTTTATAGGTTCTGGCGTTGCTTCGTCGGCATTCCATCGATGTAGGTGTCCTAGTTAGCTATTGTGTAGGTGTTTATGATTGTGATGCAAGTAGTTGGCAGGCTCCCCAAACTGGGCAGCCGCCCTTGCTGTGTAAAAGGTACTGTACTGGCTTTATTATGTATGCCAGTTAGGGGTGGTTTTAATAGATGATGGAGGGTGGCTTCAGGGGGTGCACCCCCTGGGGGCCTGTACAAGCCTCCTCCTCTGTTTAGTTCGCGTCCCCGCGAACGGGAACGGAACGTGGAGTTGGGGTGTCGAAGTATTAGGTCATTGTTGAATCCTCCTTGTATCTCTTCTTCGTTTCTTCTGTATCGTGTAGAGGTAGTGATGTCGTGTTGATGTAGCGATGTCGTGTAGATGTGAGATCAGCTCGTGTTCAGAGGGGTGGGTTTAGGGATATGCATATACATTTGACATTTTGAAACAGTGCATGAAAAAAAATTGACATTTGCCATATAAAAAAGTTCCAAAAAAATACATGGTTTTAGACATTGTGTAATATATTGTTGTGCAGGGAGGAAAAAACCCAGGGCTGGACGGGTGATTGTGCCGTCCGGCTCTATCTTGGGGAAAAAATTGCTCCCTGCAATGTGAAAGATGGAAGAAGTAGAAAAAATAGGTGTTCCAAGGTATAAGTTAAAGGGAATATTTAAAATATATTTATTGAGTTGGGATAAAACGGAACACCTTCACAAATTTGGACGTTAGAAGAAAGAAAATGAAAGAAACAAATCATAATCATTGTGTACATGTGATATTAATGTAGAGAGTATACTGTTTAATATGTAATTTTGATATGCGCATATATTAAGATTTGTGAATAGCATTTATCCCCTCCGCAGACAATGTGGGGGTGCGAAGTACCATCTATACATTTATGGTAGAATAACTGCCCGTGGGCGCCTTACTTTGTGCTAATTTACAACCATCTTACGGACTAACTAAGCGCGCTAAATTTCTATTAACTTAGTCTATGTGGTACCTCATCCCTTCAGCTTACGCTGTCATCATCATTCAGCGTGTCACAGATTCCTTTTTATAAAAAAAAATAAGTGTACTGTGTAGAAAATGTAATTTTTTTTAAATGTTCTGGGGTTGTAGAAACTTCTAAGTGCATAGACTACTTCAGGTCTACTTTGCTATGTCGGATTTCCAGCTGTAATGCTTTGTTAATTTTCATGGAGGCGTTAGTAGGGTTCATGGCGTTAGGTTCCCTCTTATTAGGATCCGGGGGCGTTATTTGTTGAATAGGCTTAAAGCAAGGTAGGAGGGGGTTGCGCATCTTTGGGCTCCATATTAATGGTGGCCTGGGGCCGGTGATGCTGCTGGGATGTCTTTACAGCGAGTGGACGGGGGTAGGTATTTCTCGGGATTGCAAAAATTTTAACAAAGTGTCATGCAGGTTTAGTAATAATAACCCTTGGTATGTGGGCGGGATATTCCATGCATGTGTCCGGATATGAGGCGTATCCGCACTCACTTAAGGATAGGTATCGGTCAATGTATAATAATACTACGTCCCTTTCATGCGGGATTATTTAATAAAAAGGAATTGTTAGTATATAAATTTGGCCTCATCTCTTACTAAGAGATGCGCATTACGCTTAATTGTCGTTTTTCCGACACACCCCTAATACTCAGGTGTTAGCATTGAGAGCCAGGGCGTAGTAAGCCCTCTCTTTAAACGCATGAAGTCTATCAACCCCGATGTATATTTTGGCGTGTAGTTTATGTGTTTTTATGTGTTTATGTGTCTGTGTTGGCTGATGTTGTAAGTGGGAAGGTTATGGAAGGTGGAAGGTGGTACTATAGTAGCCTGTAGGCGGTATATTGGCTATCTGGCTGGCCCTATCCACCTGTGCTCCTGTCATCCTCACCTGGTCAATGTCTGTTTTCTATCCGCTCCTTGGGATAGTAAAGTATGGTGACGCTATAACGTCACGACCTAATCTGTTCTCCCAGTTGCAATGTTAATGTTGCAAGTGGTCGTAGTGTGATTGGTCATGCCCTGATCGCCTATGATGGTGTTAGGATTTAAAAGTAAAAGGAGAAGTATTTATTGGGGAGGTCTGTTCCTCAGAGTCCCTGTCTGTATTCGCCCCTGATTAGTGAGCGCGTGTGTGGGACTATGTCCCGTTACACCACGCGGGCGGGTGGGCTGTTATAGCCTAAGTCCTATCGTGTGTCGCGTGTATGGGCAGGAGGTGCGTGCGGCCTGTCAACATCTCTGTAAACATGTTCCTATGGGCCTAAGGTAATATGGCCCACAGTATCTGCATATTGCTAAATGCCAGGCCTATTGCAACATTGTAGAATTCTGTGTCAATATCCATGTGTATTGTATGTTAGTGTTGTAATGCTTCGAGAATTCGCAAGTCAATATTTTTGCTTGTGTAAGGGAAGGCTATGACGTCAGTATGTCGGCTGTCGGAACGTGCCTTTTTGCGAATGTCGGCATGTTGTCATTCCTTGGGATTCCGGGAGTGCCAGTGTGCTAATCTGTCCCGTTTTTGCTAACAGATGTTGTGTGTACACTGCTTTCAGCAAGACTTTGTTTTGTGTAACTATGTGTAATCCATGTCTGGGAAGTCTATTGTGATCCCCTTGGAGGCCTAGAATTTTCGGTGCGCCCTCTTGTTGGGAATTCCTGGGTCGCCACTGCCGAGGTAGGCTGTTGTAGCGATTACCCTGGGGCGAATCTATGCTCCATTATGTATGGGAAAAAAGAGAGAAAAAAAACCTTCCTGTGCCTATAGACATGTGTCTGACCCACTTATGTACCTGTCTCGAGCCAATTTCAGTGTAATTGGGCGTCTGGATTTTTGCTTCCCATGGCGTCCGATTTTTTTCTGGGTATTCGAACCCGTGATCATGTAATTCTCCGAGTTCTATGTCTGCGTTGTCTGTTGGGATTTAATTGTCCCCAGTGTGGCTTTAGATTGTGTTTTTCGCGCCAAAAATACCGTTGATTAGTTAGTTTTTGGCACGAGTGTGTTGTGTGGTCGTGAGTTCGCACCCGCCTGCTTTAAGGCTCTGGTATTACGATATCTGTACCGTATATACCATGGCGCACGTATCGTGTATTTGAAATGCGCAGATGAAAATACGCATTGGCGTGAAAAGTTTGTGTCTTTGGGAGTGGTCCTCGTATTGTAATTTTGGGAGTTATAGGATTTTGGACCTGGCGTGAATGATGGCGTGTGTTCCGCCTTCAGAGCTGCATGCATATTAGCTCTCCGTATGTAGTGAAGGTCGCCCAGTCACGAGTGTCTTATCGCTGACGGCGATAGTCTCTAATTTCATTGACGTGTGCGCTATCTTATTACTTGTCTGACAATGTTCCTGTGTCCAGCACGTGTGTATGTGGGAGCCTGTTTGCTCGCTCCGCTGTTGTGAGTCTGGCTTTCCGTGATGGAAAAGAACCTTCCATTAAATACATTCGTGTCCCCAAGTTTTGTGTTAATGTAAGCGTGGGTCGAATATGTCCCTGTTAGTGGCACTTGGCTGTGTCTACGCAGGAGTGTCTCCGGGCCGCTAGTCGCGTGTTTGGTGACTAGGTGTCGGAGGTGATTTGATTGTTTTGTGCTTATGTATATGTGTTAGTGGAACTGTCCTTTATTATTATATCCTCCCATGGGATAATTACCCGACCTTGCACTCCTGGTATTCAGGAGATGGCGGGTTGCAGACCGTCTTTGTCCAGGCTAATTATTCCAGTTGCCCTTTTAGGCTGTGTCTCCGGGCCAGTTGTGTTAGCGTATTAACTTGTTATTTGGCAATGTGAGTTGACTGTGTGCCGTCCAAGAATATGTAGGCTTTCCCAAAGTCTGGGATTTTCACCCTGTGGTGTTTGTATTTTAGCTTGCGTGCTGTTATGGAGGCGAGAAAAAGTCATGTTATAGGCAGTGTAATGTGTCACGTATGCCTATGGATTAAATACATACAGTTCAACTTGGCTAATTTTCCTTTCTCGGGATTAGTGAATGAGGCAAAAGAAAAAAAAATTGAGTTATGCAACGCTCCGAATTAAGAGAGCTCTTTGAAAAGAGTATAGAAAATATATTATATCCCGCCTGCTCAATGCTATATGCTTATCAAAGTGGTTTGCCAGGCGGCGGTAATCTGTAAAAATTGTGTCGTAAATAATGCCAAAATGTTTAAAAATGAAAAGTAGGACCTGAGTGTACTATCCACCTATTTGGCGACGTTGGTACGACAGTAATCTAGTTACGTCTCAGGGGAATCTACCATTTTTGAAAAATAGTTTGAGATTTCTAATCCTTGCTACGATTAGGGCTCTCGCCCGTCACAAGAGAATCTATCAAACTGTGGGACCGGAATATAGAACACTTAGTCATTTCTACTTAGAGAGACCCGCCTAAGCTCTATGCTGTGATTTGTTGCTTAGGTTGTGTTCGGAATAGCTCTTTCCGGCCTTAAGCCGCGTGGCTCGCCTAATTGGCTTCCGCTCGGCTTTGTATATTAAAACTTTGCATTGTCCGAAATGTGTCTTAAATGAATCACGATTGCAAACCCTTGATGGCCTAAAAAAATGCTAGGGGCCAAGGAAAAAACTAAGAAGGATTTTGAGTTATACTCTCTTGACTTAGCCATGTTCCACTGTATATATATATGAAAAAGTACGGTTTTTGTCCGTGAGTCTCTGTGTGTCCATAATTGTGGTGTAGGTGACATTGGTTTATGTTGTGTTCCTGGTGAAAGTTGTCATCCCCGTCCGAGCGTCCTTGCTCGGCAAGGTGAATACTTTCGCCCTGTCACTAAGGCGTAGGCCCCTGAAACCCACCGAGGTGCTTCTTTGCTATTTTCCGGAGGAATTTGTGGCAAAGTAAGCCTGGGCCTGTTTTCACCGTAGTGCCTGGATGTTGGCCTTAATGTGGTTATGTCTGAGGGATTAATTGCGCTCTGTGCTACCCTAGCAGAGTTTATGGGGGTGTGTATATTCCTGCCTGTCCGGTCTCGAGGGGTAGGTAATGAGTTTTCTTATACCCCGTGTACTGTGTGTTTGCGCCTTGTCGGAGTGTGTGGGTGTGTGTTGTACATCCTGAGGGCCTGGAGGCAACACCCTCTTATGCATTTGCACCTGGGATACACATGCCGGTGTCCGCTTTCGTCCTGGCAAAATTGCCCTCTGAACAAGCGGCAAAGGCCTGTGTTTGCCCAGGCGATGTAGTGGCGTGTAGTCTGACCGCTTTCTGGCCTGTGGCCACGGTAGACTCCTGCCCTTGTGATTGCCTATTTGTGTAGGTGTGTGTGGGCTTAATGTGCTGTAGGGCGGGCTGTACGTTTTCAGCCCATGCCATGGTTATCTCCCGTTTTCTCCCTGTTATGTCATGTGTACTCGAGAGTCCTGGCGTCACCTCCCTCTCGTTCGTGTTTTGAGGGGATTGGCCCGGGTTCTGCTCCCCGGTTTGGCAAAATTGCCTTCCGAACTGGAGCTGAGGGACGTGTATTGATATAGATTTGTCCCCGCAGTGTATTGGAGTCTAACCTGGCCGTCTTCTGGACTGTGGCCACGGTGAACTCCTTCCCTTGTGTGCCAGTACGTGGCGAGAGGGACATCCTCGCAAATTGCCGAGTTAGCGTATCTACGCTTATGTCCTCTCTCGGCTGGGCTGGCGGCCCTGCCATGAACTCAAAAATGGCCTTGTTGGCCTGGGTTTCTCGGTAATCATCCTAAATTTTGAACGTGTTTTCGTGTGGATGGGATAGTGTGCTACCAACTGTGTGTGGTTATGTATGTGTGCCGAGTGTGGATCTCCGTATGTGTCCACGTCTGCACTTGCACTCGTGGTCCTGGCGTCGAATTAGCCATTCGTGCGTAGTCAGGCCCGTGTGCCTAGTGGACCTGTATGCCCTATCGTCATATTGTAGCGTGGATGTCCAAATGTCATGCAAGTGTCTCTCATGCCCGCCCCTTCGTTCGTTTCGCCACCGATCGCGGGTTTCATCCCTTATCGGAGCATGTGCTCCTGCTGTCGGCCCAGTTGGGTCTCTATAATCCCGGTAGTGTGTCCGTCTGTAGGCCCTCGCCCGCTCTTCCCTAATGTGTCTTCCTTTGTCCCCCCTGGTTGTTTGTTTGGCTGTCCTTTTACGTGACGTCGGGGTGGGCAGCCCCGTTCCTCCCTGTATTGGTGTGGGAGGGACATGTCTCCGGTCTCGCCCGTTCTCTGCCCTATTGGGCTTCCGGGCCGGTTCCGGTAATTGTTTGTGTGTGTGTGTCTGCCCCCGCAATGTCTTGGAGGGCGTTCTGCCCGACTTCTGGCCTATGGCCACGGTTGCCTCCTTCCCCTTTGTGTTATTGGTGACTAAGGTGGACATTCGTGCAAATTTCTGCGTTAATGTGTCCACGCCGATGTCGTTTGTGTGCTTTGTGAGTTTTCCAGCTGCCAGCTCAAAATGAATGTTAGTGCCTTGAAGCTCTATAAATTCGCCCCAAAGCTCGGCGTAATCGTTCGTGAGCTCTTTGGCTTGGTCAGCTACCTTCGTGTTCTGTGTTCGTGCCCTGTGGTGGTCCTCCCTCAATCTGTAGTATTGTTGTGTCAATTCATCATGTCTTTTATGTAGCCGCCAGTGTGTAATATTTAATTGTGTGCGAATTGTGGCTATTCGAGCCATGATGTCCCGTGACTCTCTACTAGAGCTCTGCGGGCTAGTGAGTGCCCTCATAATCGGCCCATAATGCATCCGTGTGAACTTTTGCACTTTTCGTAAGCGGTCCTGCTGGGCCCTAATTCTGCTATGGGATGCTACGATCCCCTGGTATAAGTCAATGTTCCTCAGCGTGGCCTGTCGTGTATGTGAGTTCATGCTTGTATATTGTGTTGAGGACGAAAAGGAAGAAAAAAAATGATTTTGGTTGGGGGTTGTTAATAATGACACGAGTCCCCGTGTAATAAAGGGGGGAAGAGAAAAATTTCTCTCGTGTAGCTAGGGGAAGGAAAAAATAATGCCTTCTATCAAAAAATCACCTTTTTCGCTTGGCTGCGTACGGTAGGGGTCGTTTCTACTACGAGGGCTCGTTGTATGAGTCCTACCCTTACTGTGCGTAGTAGCGGCGCCTCCACCAAATTGTTTTAGATCCCTTAGTTGGGGGTAGTTAGGTCTAAAACAGATGTGTTAGTGTGCTAATTTGGAAGGTGATTCCTAGAGAGGGCAGCTTCCCGTAGCTGGGTAAGCTCACCAGTGTAGAGTGTTGTATGATGTTTAAATGATAGGGGGTGCTCCTATGAAGACGTAAGTGTCGCTTAGGGGATGATCCTCTGAGCCAGGTTAATGCACTGGACTCCCAGCTGGTCGAAAAGAGTTATATAACAGACCTGCTTGTGTCAGCTATGCCGGCGGCGTGCTGCCAGCGGTCGCGTGTGAGAGACACAATGGAGCCTGAGTAGGCGATTACCGGCTACTGTTGTCACGCTTACTCGTGACGAGAGTCAGGAAGGGGATTAGGATGTAAAGAGGCGTGTAATTACGAATGCAATGTTTAGATTACTGACCAAGTATTTATTGGTTAGTGATGTATGAAATTGTATGTCCCTTTTAGGGAAATGTGAATAATAATGCAAGTTATGTGTAAAAGTTTGTGGGTAGGTTTTACAAAGTATAGGATATCTGAACACTTGCTGACTCACCTGATGATAACAGCTTGCACCAGAGCCTCCGGCTACACACAATGTATGACTGATAATAGAGAGAGAGTGTCCTCATTAAGGCCTTCCTTTTTATAGGTTCTGGCGTTGCTTCGTCGGCATTCCATCGATGTAGGTGTCCTAGTTAGCTATTGTGTAGGTGTTTATGATTGTGATGCAAGTAGTTGGCAGGCTCCCCAAACTGGGCAGCCGCCCTTGCTGTGTAAAAGGTACTGTACTGGCTTTATTATGTATGCCAGTTAGGGGTGGTTTTAATAGATGATGGAGGGTGGCTTCAGGGGGTGCAGCCCCCTGGGGCCTGTACAATATGTTATCGGAATCGGCTCAGTATTGTGTTGATTAAATTAGTATTCAGACGGTCCTTACATCGAATTTTCGAAAAGTCACCTTTAGTGCCCTTGTGGGTCGCGGGTTCGAATCCCAATGAGATGGAAGTTTGTAAATTCGAATCTGCCATATGTTATCGGAATCGGTACTGTATTATGTTGATTAAATTATAATTCAGACGGTGCTTCTACATCGGATTTTTGAAAAGTCACCTTTAGTGCCCTTGTGGGTCGCGGGTTCGAATCCCAATGAGATGGAAGTTTGTAAATTCGAATCCAAGTCATATTATCGGAAACGGTACGGTATTGTTTTGATTAAATTAGTATTTACACGGTCCTTACATCGGTTTTTCGAAAAGTCACCTGTAGCGTCCTGGAGGGTCGCGGGTTCGAATCCCAATGATGTGGAAGTTTGTAAATTGAATCCGCGATATGTTATCGGAATCGGCTCAGGTCCTTACATCGGATTTTATAAAAGTCACGTTTAGTGCCCTTGTGGGTCGCGGGTTCGAATCCCAATGAGATGGAAGTTTGTAAATTCGAATCTGCGATATGTTATCGGAATCCATACTGTATTATGTTGTTTAAATTAATATTCAGACGGTCCTTACATCGGATTTTTGAAAAGTCACTTGTAGCGTCCTGGAGGATCGCGGGTTCGAATCCCAAGTTTGTAAATACGAATCCAAGTCATATTATCGGAAACGGTACGGTATTGTGTTGAATAAATTAGTATTTACACGGTCCTTACATTGGTTTTTCGGAAAGTCACCTGTAGCGTCCTGGAGGGTCGCGGGTTCGAATCTCAATGAGGTGGAAGTTTGTAAATTCGAATTCACGATATATTATCGGATTCGGCACGGTATTGTGTTGATTAAATTGGAATTCAGACCGTCCTTACATAGGTTTATCGAAAATTCACATTTAGCGCCCTTGTTGGTCGCGGGTTCGAATCCCAATGAGGTGGAAGTTTGTAAATTCGAATCCGCGATATATTATCGTAAACGTTACGGTATTGTGTTTATTAAATTAGTATTCAGACGGTCCTTACATCGGTTTATCGAAAAGTCACCTCCAGCGTCCTGGAGTGGCTCGGGTTATAATCCCAATGAGGTGGAAGTTTGTAAATTCGAATCCGCGATATGTTATCGGAATCGGCTCAGTATTGTATTGATTAAATTGGTATTCAGACGGTCCTAACATCGGATTTTCGAAAAGTCACATTTAGTGCCCTTGTGGGTCGCGGGTTCGAATCCCAATGAGATGGAAGTTTGTAAATTCGAATCTGCGATATGTTATCGGAATCGGTACTGTATTATGTTGATTAAATTAATATTCAGACGGTCCTTACATCGGATTTTCGAAAAGTCACTTGTAGCGTCCTGGAGGATCGCGGGTTCGAATCCCAAGTTTGTAAATACGAATCCAAGTCATATTGTCGGAAACGGTACGGTATTGTGTTGAATAAATTAGTATTTACACGGTCCTTACATCGGTTTTTCGGAAAGTCACCTGTAGCGTCCTGGAGGGTCGCGGGTTCGAATCTCAATGAGGTGGAAGTTTGTAAATTCGAATTCGCGATATATTATCGGATTCGGCACGGTATTGTGTTGATTAAATTAATATTCAGACGGTCCTTACATCGGATTTTCGAAAAGTCACTTGTAGCGTCCTGGAGGGTCGCGGGTTCGAATCCCAATTAGGTGGAAGTTTGCAAATTCGAATCCGCGATATATTATCGTAAACGTTACGGTATTGTGTTTATTAAATTAGTATTCAGACGGTCCTTACATCGGTTTATCGAAAAGTCACCTCCAGCGTCCTGGAGTGGCGCGGGTTATAATCCCAATGAGGTGAAAGTTTGTAAATTCGAATCCGCGATATGTTATCGGAATCGGCTCAGTATTGTGTTGATTAAATTGGTATTCAGACGGTCCTAACATCGGATTTTCGAAAAGTCACATTTAGTGCCCTTGTGGGTCGCGGGTTCGAATCCCAATGAGATGGAAGTTTGTAAATTCGAATCTGCGATATGTTATCGGAATCGGTACTGTATTATGTTGATTAAATTAATATTCAGACGGTCCTTACATCGGATTTTCGAAAAGTCACTTGTAGCGTCCTGGAGGGTCGCGGGTTCGAATCCCAGTGGGGTGGAAGTTTGTTAATTCGAATCCAAGTCATATTATCGGAAACGGTACGGTATTGTGTTGATTAAATTAGTATTTACACGGTCCTTACATCGGTTTTTCGAAATGTCACCTGTAGCGTCCTGGAGGGTCGCGGGTTCGAATCCCAATGAGGTGGAAGTTTTTAAATTCGAATTCGCTTTATGTTATCGGATTCGGCACGGTATTGTGTTGATTAAATTGGTATTTAGACGGTCCTTACATCGGTTTATCGAAATTTCACCTTTAGTGCCCTTGTTGGTCGCGGGTTCGAATCCCAATGAGGTGGAAGTTTGTAAATTCGAATCAGCGATATGTTATCGGAATAGGTACGGTATTGTTTTGAGTAAACAACTATTCGGACGGTCCTTACATCGGATTTTCGAAAAGTCACCTTTAGCGTCCTAGCGGGTCGCGGGTTTGAATCCCAATGAGGTGGAAGTTTGTAAGTTCGAATCCGCGATATATTATCGGAAACGGTACGGTATTGTGTTTATTAAATTGGTATTCAGACTGTCCTTACATCGGTTCATCGAAAAGTCACCTCTAGCGTTCTGGAGTGTCAAGGGTTAGAATCCCAATGAGGTGGAAGTTTGTAAATTCGAATCCGCGATATGTTATCCGAATCGGCTCAGTATTGTGTTGATTAAATTGGTATTCAGACGGTCCTTACATCGGATTTTCGAAAAGGCACCTGTAGCGCCCTTACAATGGATATGGAAAAGTCACCCCTTAGTTGCTTTCAGTGTTCTTCTTTCTCTCTTTATTCTTGAATTATAGTCTTCGCAGAATTGAACAAATGACTTTTGTAGAGCTAAGAGAGTGCTTTGAGTTTGTGTTGTTAACCTGCATCTGTGTTAGCAACGCACGCATGCGCCGTAGTAAAATAGAAATTCTTTTTCGTTTTCATGCTACATGCGAGTGAGTGCTTCTTCTTGCTCGCCATGGTCTTTGCCTCGTGGTGACGAACAGATGACTGCAGTCCTGCGTTTTTTAAACATGGCGCTGCATCTTCCATGCATATGAGATTTGGTACATTTCTTATAGATTACAGCAATATTTCTGCATTTACCGCAGATTTCTCAACGGATTTCACTTAAATACATATGTTTCTTGATATTCTGTGGAGAGAAAGTGCCTTATTCTAAAAACTTTTATATTTTGGTGTACTTGCTTGGACGTACCCGAATCTCAACATTCCCTCAACCAAACGCACTGTCCATACGTTTAATAAGATGACAAATATTACCTCAGCGTATTTATTATCGAAGACTGAACCAAGACCAACTACTGCAATCCTCAGAATATTTAATGTAGAAAAAGACATGGTGGCGATAAATGCCCACCCAATAGCTAAGAACATGTCATCGGGCTTGTCACAGTTCGAGTAAATTACTATTTTAACTCACCTAAGAGCATACAAGATATCACAAGACGAGGTGCCGAAGAAATATGAATTAATTCATCTAGCCTAGTGCTGGCCTCGAATTATAGGTTTCTTCGTCTTCACCCAAGGGGCAGCTACAATAGTCTCGCTCTTTTTGTGGTTGAATAAGAAGCTTTTTGGCGAGTTATCTCGATTTGTATTTAAGTTCAGTAATGAATAAATATTATTAGCAAGAAATCAAACAGATTCCGAAGTAGGAGAGAAGAAAGTACCCGGTTACTGAAGTTCTGTCCCAGCACCTACAGAGTATTTGTGTACACAATCTGAATGAGAATAGTTGCCTGAAATAATCTAACCAACGCCGTAGAGTTACAACTCAATTAAGACCTCTCATGTAATTGTCTAAAATCTCGGGTAAAACATCACACCGAAATAGTTGATTGAAACATGCAAAGAAGTCGTCGTGTGCATATCAGAACATATGGAGATTGCCACACACAAGGGACACGATAATACGTTATCCATTAACCTATTAAACATTCTCTTTTACCGTTTGGAATAGTTGTACGTTGGAAATTGTTGATTTAGTCAAGTAGATAGGCAAGCACCATCTCCCTCTTAGGGAATTATCGCGGCACACCATCTCGCAATATACGCACGGTATATAATTGGCAAGGTACTCATAACACTTTATTACACACATCATAATTAAAAATAACTTGCAAGCTGTAAGAATCACAAACGTATGAATAATGACGGAACACAATGAGTTCACTGTTTGGCACAGGGGAAACATTTTCCTTAACCAATAAGGCAGAAGTTCACTGTGTTATTTGGCGTGTATAAAAGGCAGTGTAGATCATCTGCCTGACTGGTAAGCACTTACGGAGGCACATGTTGCTGAACGTTCAAGATAACGTCAACGGTTTGGTCTAGCCGTAGATGCTCTTTGCGTTTTCCCTTTACGTACTTACTGTAAGTTCGACACAAACGGAGTATACTAAGCTATTATTATATTGTCACTAACTAGAAAATCATTGCGGTGTATATGCTTGAGTCACTGTTATTAATGCTTTAGTCTTAGGTACTTTAACATCTGCAGTAAATGACACAATGACATCGGTCGACTGAACAATCATCACACAAACGAACCATTCCATAATAAGCGCCTACCCACTAGCAAGAATAATTGAGGTAATTCTAACATACAATTACATCGTCATTAATGACGGTGTAGTCCTGTCAGAGAAGATCATACAGACAAACGGCGTACTTCAGGGCGACCCCATGGGTTGTTTAACGTCTTAACAGCTGACATTTTTGACATCGTTCAGGACCACCCAACCATGAAACTAATAATGTACGCTGATGATATGGCACTAGGATCACACAGCAAAAGATACCTGCAAATTGCACTCCAGAAGCTCGCATTGTGGGCTGGTGAAAACAGCCTCGAGATCAACGAAGAAAAAACCGTCCACATGATTCTCAGGAAAGGCGGTAAACTGGCAACAGATGACCATTTAACCCTGAAAGGTGTTACGCTAACAACAGTGAACAAATTTCAATACTTAGGAGTGCATTTACAAACAACCATATCTTCCTATAGGGTCCACATTCAAGAGAGAGTCTCAGCAGCTATAAAAACCATTCACAGAATATAGAACATCAGCAAACTTTGATTGTCCACTGCAATGACCTTATTTAAGGCAGTCGTTTCGCCAATAGCCTCATATGGGATAGATTTAATATGGGTGCACTTAACAAACAGCGATCTCACAAGATTGGATAGTGTGAAAGCAAGATACGTGAAGAGAGTTCACGGAGTTGGGATATATGCACCCTCAAGGATATTATATGAATTAGCACGGGAACGTTTCTTCGTGGAGGACTTAAAAGACTTCAGTTCATGCTACCATCTACAGGCCCATTCCAAGCGCTACTCGAATCGCGTTGGATGAAGAGGAGGGATATCGATCCCGATTTCTATGGTACAAGCGCAATGATAGACCAACAATGGACAGAGTCTGGGCAGGATCAAAGGCATGTGGTAACCAGACTTGCTACCCATGGCTCCCACCATAAAATCTGCCGAACTCAAAGGTTTCACCAACCTGGTGAAGACTGTATATGCTCATTGTGCAACAGAAAGTGCAACCGTTACCACCTAACACTGTGTGGCAAGAGAACAAATACCATCAGATAATGTAGTGCAAACTAAATGGCAATTCATTAGATGTAGGTTTAATGCTCTTTCGAGAGCGTCTTAATAAATAAGCGCATTATCACAAATTTGCATACGATTGCAATACATTAACGCGAACTGGGCTATACAGACATACTGAAAACACTCGGAACTACAGATCAGCGGTAGTTGATTCCAAATTCCATCAAACGTAGCTAATATTGTATCCCAGCAACGAACGTAAACAAACGATATGTCGGGCTTCGATATACGCCATTTGTACACTTTCGATACCTGCATTAAGGTCTGAGTATTTTGGTCTTGACTACACTGTTCATTGCTATTGTGCTGTTGCAGCCATTTGCAGCGACGCGTGCTGTGCGGTGGCGTTCTCGGGAATCAAGGGTCTTGTATTTCTCGTTGGAATATACATCTCATTGTACTGACTGATTGTTACTGTTCACGATTGAAAGTTAGTAAGAGTAGTGAGCAACAATTGCTATAATAAATGATCGTTGAGTTCGAGTTATAATTAAAGTCTTCATTTTCCCTACTGCAGCAATAAAAATACATTAAGATAATGGCGACGGTGAGTGAACGGGAAAAGATGAAGAAAGAAAGAAAGAAAGAAAGAACACAAATAAGACAGTTGTTTACACGGGCTATCGGTCAGCTTAAAGAAAAGCTACGTGATGATATCACAGATAAAATTGAAGTGGAAGCGTTGTTCAAAATGCTAGAGGACAAGGCGAATCGTCTCTTTAAACTGGATGAAGATGAAGCCTACCAGAAAGATTACGAAGATGCGGAAGGTTATAGGGATGAGTACATTTTCATAAAAACAAGGTATAACAATCTCTTCCAAACGGTAGCGGCCGAACGGATCTCTGAGATGAATAGTGTCGTGGCACTTCAGTTACCTAACAGAAGGTTCACTCTTCCTAGATTTGAACTTAAGAAATTTGATGGAAATATCAAGAATTGGCTTGGGTTCTGGGGTCAGTTTAAGAAAATCGATGCCGATCCCATTTTAGATGAAGAAGATAAATTTCAGTATATTCTGCAAGCAATGGCACCAGGTTCAAAAGCTAGGGAGCTAGTTGAAAGTTTTCCTCCATCAGGGGTTAATTACCATCAAGCCATTGAACAGTTAAAATCTCGTTTTGCAAGAGATGAGCTCCTCATTGAAATATATGTACGCGAACTTTTATCTCTTGTTCTGAATAAAGCCACTAGGGGGAGAAAGTATGTCGTTGAGCAGACTTCATGATAAACTAGAAACCCAATTACGTGCTCTGGAGACATTAGGAGTCACGAGAGAAAAATATGCAGCCATGTTATACCCTTTGGTGGAATCATCACTGCCAGAAGATGTTATGTTAGCTTGGGAAATAGCTCGTAACAAAACGAGTAAGTCAGAGGATCAGGATGTTCTTGACAGCTTACTGACATTTTTGAGGTTAGAGGTCGAGAGTGAAGAGCGCTTCGTACTTGCCAGATCTGGTTTCAGTCATTGCAGTGATACAAAAGGTTCTACTTCCAAGACTGATAGAGTACCAACTGCTGCATGTATAGTAGCCAGTGAGAGTAAACGTTCGGGTAATGATGCATGCATTGTGCCCTTTCGTAAAAGAAATATGCAAATCACTATCCAGCTGCTCAGTCTTATCTCTTTGGGGGCATAGAACGTCCTCCCACTGAGTGATTCACACATTATAGGATCAAGCTTAGGATAACACATCACTGAAATGAAACTCAAAATCCTACTAATAAAACTATTTAATTCTCAAAATTTGCGCTACAATACAAAAAATAACTGAAATCAACATCACACTTGTTCTAATGAACAAGGAATAATACAAAAAAATCAATAATTTAGGTTCCAATGAACCCCAAAACAAAAATCTCAAATCTAGTTTCACTTCCATTTAGCAACATTAAAACTTTTTCGAAAACGAGCTCTAAAAGTCTCGACTAATTTTATTACATAATTCTATGTTTAAGAAACATATTAAATATTCCAAATTTGAATATATCAAAAAGAAATTTGAGTTAATTACAATTCAATGGTATCAACAATTACCATTTATTTGGGTACCACATGACATTCGTAACATATCATCACTCTCTTCAACACTACCAAAAATGTATTCGTCTTCGGAAACCTCATGTACCACAAGCGTTAAAGACTACTGATTTATTCAAATCGAAATAGACTCCCAGCTATTCGATATCCTCAACAATTACTTGGGAACAATAACATTTATCATGCAACCATGCGCAGGGATTTTCATTATTGTCTCAATTGACAATTTCTATTTATTCATGAAGTACGGATCTATAATACAACGGCAAGGATAAATGATCAAATATAAAACACGGTACAAGGTTACCGTTCCATTAAAAGGTTAATTACTTTAGAGTGCAGACGTGGTCTGTCTCTGTCTGGACCTACCCTAACCGACCTCCATTAAGAAAACGCCGAGACATTACGGCTTAATTTATGACCTAGGGGAGAAGTCAATGCTCCCTCCTTCTTCAACTGGACTTTAAACACCGCTTTCAAACAAGCGTGAACAGAACTTGGAAAGGCTACACATCACATTAATATAACAACAATATTCTGAGGTTCCAAGGACCTATTACTATAGCTCAGGTATGATTATAATTTCGGAGTTTTAACACTGGGAAGTAAGAATTCAAAACCAATCATAATTAAGGGGCTTCCGACGTAAGAGACATCTGGTTCGATTCTCTGGCCTGCCTCTAGGACAATTCCATTCTTGAGGTCTTAGGGCTAATTCCATAGAGCGAGGGTATTTCACCACTCCTCCCAACAATAATAAAAACAACTGGGAAAAGGTATTCGCACTCAATTCCATGCTTGACAACAATATATAGCTCCCTTTTTAAAAGTGTGTCACAGCAAACACATACACAATCAATTACTTCGCACAGCTGGTCCCCGCAATTATAATTCCTGGCATTATTTTCACTGCAATTTTTAGCGTGACCATTTATTATTTAGCGCTCAAAGGCGACAATCAATACATTCGTGATGCCTTCCAAAGTTTAATAATTATTTTCAACGTAATTCATTTTTATCATCGTCCATAATTACAGGTTTGCCTTTTATTAAGTCTCGACTTTTCATTTCCAAGAACACAACTGGTTTTATAATTATTATTATTACATTAGCACAATGGCTCATACTTGAATTATTACTTCAACAATTAATTTACTCATTACATTATTCTTATTATTTTTAGCACACTACGGCTCATATTTGAATATTATTTCCATAACTTTTATGTTACCTTTTCCTTTATATATTATCCTGTTTGCCTTTTACATAACATATTCATTTTATATTCACAAGTATTCCACTAAATACGATTTCAGTTGATTAACAAGACATTTTAGCAATTTTCATATTAGATACGGCACTTATTACTTTCACACAGTTTTAATCCCTGAATTTTCAATACTGGAGAATACTTTCTCCGTGGTCATCATTTCTACATGAGATTTCCGAATCCAAAACACATAATAAATTTGGGTGTTACTTACATGGTTTATCCGGCCCCATTGTCCGGATTCTAGTGGAACGACATCCGGCCCACATCAAATTTCTTATTTCATCATGACACACACACTTACACTTATTAAATTGCCCTCTGAATTAAACATTTTTAAATTTATATGAGGTTTTTCAAACATTTTCACTACACTAAAGAAAAGATTATAACTTCACTTAATATTATACTTACACACACAGAATTTCACTTTTCGGATAACAAACACACGTGAATTCTTTCTTCACCAAATCCCAGGGGTGCAAATTTCGACGTTGCCTTCTACCTTCTACTCTGAAGTTGACAGTCTCGTACGAAAATGAAACCTCCTTGGATAAAAGTTCCCTCCTAATTCTGGTGTTTAATTTATCGGCATTTCCAATACTGCACGATAATGTAGTCTTTTCCGGTTCGCAATTGTCTATCTGGGAAAACAGTATATTTTCACGCTTACCCCTGAAGTTGCTATTCTGCACTTCTACAATTGTTTATCTGATACTATGCGTCGGAACTGAATTCGGACGGCTATTGTCTTATCTGTGTGGAGTACTTCTATGAAACTCCACGTGGCTACGGATATCTCTTTATGGATTCCTAATACTATCGCCTCTGTGTTACCCTAATCTCCTCAATCAGGAAAATTAGGTATTAGCTAAATGTTTTACCCGACCGTGGTATACTTAACGCACTGGGAAAACGTCTTTAGAGTATCTACTCTTTACTGATGTCTCGTATACTTTTGAGATACTATGTTCTCACTTCGAATACTAGTGTCAGGGCTTCAATTACCCTCGTCGGCTACCGTATATGTTCGCACACTGTTTATAGCTTGGCCTACCACCGTAGACTATTATACTTTTTGAAGTTCTAAATTGTTCTTTTCCTTTGAAAAGAACTTCAACGATTTATAGCGTGGCGATACTGAAGAAAGCTGGACAGTACTTTGACTTAGAGTACTTCCGCGTCGTGATACAGGTTCGAGTCCTCCTGTGCTGACAAGCAGCACGACCAGAACGAGGTCTGTTGAGTTACTGCATTTACTTGTCGAACAGTATAACTTCCCCTGAAGTTCGTTTTATGCTGAATTATTGTTGATCCATCGTGTAGCGCCTCTGCGCTCACGGAAACTGAATGCGATGTGATGTAGCGTCACGTCCTCTAGACCGGCTAAACTGCATGTGCCGTGATTCAGCACTCCTGCACTAGGAGTTCACTGTAGACTGCATTGTTGTTGAAACAGCGTGTAGCGCCTCTGCGCTCACTAAGACTGAATTGTTGTTGATCCAGCGCGGCCTCTCCCCGAGGTCCGCTATAGACTGAATTCGATAAACTGATGCAGCGTGACCCCTCACGGTCTGCCTTAAAACTGCATGCTCTTGCTTGGGCTACAGGCCCTTATATCTGATTCTGGCAAAAATAAATAATATTCTCCTCTTCCGCACCACCAATTTCCAAAATAATCGTCGTACGATGTTTAAAAAAATATCTCTGGAAAGCTGAGGTTTTAAACGTCTCAATGGTATCTAAATTTCCAGGAATCGATCGTACAAATATTTAATATTAATTTAAATGTTCTCTTCAAATGAGTGGGTAGTTTATTCTTGTTGTCTCCCACCATCGACTTCTGGTTCGCGAATTCACCAACTACGTAATGATGAGTTTGCATTTCTTTCCTGCATAACTTCTATGAACTTTATCCACTCTAAAATATCTCATTCCCTGGATAATCATCAATGGTGGAGTCCTTTCTTTACTTTAATGCCTGCAAATGGCTTAATTTCAATTATTTCTCTTATTTCCAGGCCCCTCCTCTCATGCGATGCTGCCATTTTATTGATGACTCGGGGCTATTTCCGAAACTTCATCTCACTCGTACATGGAAGTTTCCATTGATCTAATTTTACCGCGTGCGTAACCCGCTCTGTGGTGACTGTTCAGATGACATCACCGGGCAGCTGTGGCCTGGCCATCTCTAGTTGCACAACTTGACTCTGCCTCATGCAATCTTATGCAGCATTTGCTTCTCAACTCCTTATAATTCCCTTCTAAAGCCTGCATCAATTCTCTCTTTTCTCCGAAATACAAGGATATGAGTTCGATACTGAACCTCTCCCATGGGTTCAAATCTCCCTTCCTTAGATAAATAAATTTTCGAAGTATTGAGGATATTTATTTAATTATTTTCCACTGAAAATTTTCTTCTGTCAGTATCGAAGACATCACACTATCTCTCAATACCTTCTGGTTCCTTCCTTATTTTACAAGCTCTTCCTTGCAATGGCTTGTTATGGTCTTAGTCGGGTTTCCTTCATTCATTCCCTTTAAGCAGACGTCTTCACTTAAGGTCATAAATATCTCTCCTCTCGTTCGGGTGTTCCTTGGTCTTCCCCCACGCTGGCGTGCACTCCAGACATGTCAGACAAGTTTCCTTTTTCTTTTATTTTTAGGGACTGGCTTTCTGCATGTTTGTCTCTCTCTTTTCTGGTTATTCGCGTTCAACCTATATATTTACAAATTGTTTAGGCCCAACGGGTGCGTGCTTGCCCTACCCCGTTAGTCCTTTTCTGTTTTCTTCCCTTTTCCATCATCTCCTATCAAGATGGTATTTCTTAAAATTTTCATTTTTCTTCCTCTAGTGGGTGCATATAGGCTTAACCCGTTAGAATTCCTGTTCTAGGGTAAACTTTTTCTACCCTTTGTGCCTCCTTCTTACATCTCCAACTGTTACTATTCCTCCTTGCTCTTCTTCTTCATTCTCTTCCTCCTCTAAGTCTTCCTCATTATTTTCCTGGACCATGTTTCCAATCCCCATAACTTCTTCTCCTCCTGCCCTCAAATCTTCTATCATTTCGTACTACCATTTTATAAGTAGCTCTTGAGCTCGTATATTCACGTGCCCTCCTTGTTCGTGAATGCTTTCAACTGTCTCTACGACTTGAGTTTCTATCAACTGTCGAACTGTTATGGGTAAATTTCTTAGTATGTTTAGGCAATACAATAAAACATTTTCATTCCCCATACACCTTTCAATGGCTTTCTGGTAATAAATAATGGTGTTCGCTAATTCCATACTTTCGTATCCCACCATCTCTTGTTCTTCGTCTTCTTCTTCACTTTCATTGCCTTCTATTTCCATATTCTCTCTTTCTTCTTCTTCACCTTCAAGTTTTTCTTCTTCACTTTGGTCTTCCATTATCATTTCCTTCCAAAGTTTTACCAATGCTCTGCATACGTCTCCTACCAGACCTTCTCGTCTTCTCATTTCATTGACAACCCTGCCAATTCCTGTTCTTTCGAGATGCTGAACAGTTATTGGTAAATTATATAACTGTTTTAAACAATGCATCGTTCTTTCTTCATCTCCTTCACATCTTTCTATGGCTCTTATGTAATGCTCTATTTTCTTTATTATCTTAGCATCCTTCTGGCTCTCTTCGTCCCTTACTCCTTCTTCCTCTTCTATTATTTCCTCGTGTTCAATATTCTCTCGTCTTCTTATTCCTAGACGAAAAGTTTTATTTCTTCTTTTCCATTCCCTGTATCTCTTTTGTTTTATGAAACAAGTCCTTCTTCCTTTCATCCTTGTCCATAAACGTGTCCTTCTTCTATCTCCCTTTTTCCATTTCTTTTTTCTTTGTTTCCAACTGTAATATGCTTGTGAGTTGTCTCTCTCCATGGGGATTTGCTCTATTTCCAACCATCTCATAGTCTCAACCTGATTTTTATCATCGTGTAGACCTGCTAAAATTAGCGGTTTTCTTCCTATTTCACCATTTCTCCCAAAGAAATCTCCTCCATTTTCTTCACTATCCCCAATGGCTTCCTCCTTTTCTTGAAGAATTTCTTTACCACCATTTGAGTCTGTTTCAATTTTTCTTTGTTCGGCCCTTTTTCGTTTGCATTCCTGATATTTCATCATGATTTACAAAATTTGTGCCTTCAATTGTTCTTCTTCCAATTCCATTTTTAGCCTACTTTCGATTTTTGCAAAAAATGAAAGTAGACTTATGAGATCAACACAGGGCGAAAAAAAGTGTGTCTGTCTGTGTGTGTGTGTGTGTGAGTCTGTGTGTGTGTGTCTCTGTGTGTGTGTGTGAGTGTGTGTACTCTGGATGTCTGTCCCCCCCTATCAATTCGAACACGGTGAATGCGAATTGAACGAAATTTGGTACAAAGATAGCACTAGCAAAGGACACCTCAGTGTCATGTTTTATATCGCCGCCATCTTGACGGAAACGTAATGGCGGCCACACAAATGTTCAAAGCTTAAATCAAATTACGACTAACCTAATCATCCGATCTCTACCAAATTTTGCAACGACATACCTTTATGGGGGGAGCATCCTTTGACCAAACCAATAGGTCATCAGCGTAATAGTTTGCGGATGGAGGCCATCTTTGTGTGAAAATCGATTCCCCCTATTAATTCGAACACGGTGCAACCGAATGGAACGAAATTTGGTACAGAGGTAGTACTAACAAAAGGCACCTCAGTGTCATGTTTTATATCCGCGCCATCTTGACGGAAACGTAATGGCGGCCACACAAATGTTCAAAGCTTAAATCAAATTACGATTAACCTAATCATCCGATCTCTACCAAATTTTGCAACTACATACCTTTATGGAGGGAGCATCCTTTGACCAATCTAATAGGTCATTCACCTGATAGTTTGCGGATGTCGGCCATCTTTATGTCAAAATTGATTCCCCCTATTAATTCGAACACGGTGGAACCGAATGGAACGAAATTTGGTACAGAGATAGCACTAGCAAAGGGCACCTCAGTGTCATGTTTTATATCGTCGCCATCTTGACTGAAACGTAATGGCGGCCACACGAATGTTCAAAGCTTAAATCAAATTACGATTAACCTAATCATCCGATCCCTACCAAATTTTGCAACTACATACCTTTATGGAGGGAGCATCCTTTGACCAATCTAATAGGTCATTCACCTAATAGTTTGCGGATGGAGGCCATCTTTATGTCAAAATTGATTCCCCCTATTAATTCGAACACGGTGGAACCGAATGGAACGAAATTTGGTACAGAGGTAGTACTAGCAAAGGGCTCCTCAGTGTCATGTTTTATATCACCGCCATCTTGACTGAAACGTAATGGCGGCCACACGAATGTTCAAAGCTTAAATCAAATTACGATTAACCTAATCATCCGATCTCTACCAAATTTTGCAACTACATACCTTTATGGAGGGAGCATCCTTTGACCAATCTAATAGGTCATTCGCCTAATAGTTTGCGGATGGCGGCCATCTTTGTGTCAGAATCGATTCCCCCTATTAATTCAAACACGCTGAAACCAAATGGAACGAAATTTGGTATAGAGGTAGCACTAGCAAAGGGCACCTCAGTGTCATGTTTTATATCACCGCTATCTTGATGGAAACGTAATCGCGGCCACCCAAATGTTAAAAGCTAAAATGTAATTACGACCAACCTAATAATCTAGTCTCTACCTAATTTTGCAACACCATATCTTTATGTGGGAAACATATTCTGACCAAACTGCAAGAACATCAGCCCAATAGTTTGCAGATGGTGGCCAAGTATGTGTGCAAATCGATTCCCCCTATCAATTCAAACACGGTGAAACTGAATTGAACGAAATTTGGTACAGATGTAGCACTAGCAAAGGGCACCTCATATTCATGTTTAATATCCCTATAGCACGTTGTATTTCAACAAGCTCCTACAACCAACATTGAATCATACTCCTTGAAAAGGACAAAGAGTTATAACAATACCCATGCATTTAGGAGAAAGTAGGCTATATGTTCTTTACTGAACATCTTGTTTCTTCCTCAGACTTATGACTTTCTTCTGGAATTTCACTTTCCTTTTAAATTTCCATTGAATCCTGAATTTCTACTTCCATTCGTGCCTCGACGACACTCTCTATTTGGGTTTCAGTTGTTCTATCCATTTCCGTCGGAATTATTATTTGAGTCTCTACAAATTCAACTTCTTCTGTTATAACCCCTTGATCTGGTTTCCCCCCTTTCTCTTCATGCTCAATTTTGGCATAAGAATGGTCTTCTACAATTTGAAACTCGTTTTCATATCGGCAGTCTTTCTGACATGGAATTTTCATTTCCTCTTGAATGTCCGTTACTTTTCCTTCAGGTGTCTCAATAGTTTTCTCTATTTCCATAGGAGTCACAACAATTTCTACTTCTTTTTCTTCTTTCTCCAAATTAGTACAAGTTTCAGGCTCTTGCACCTTTATGTCCTTTTCCTTAATTTCTTCTGTGTCACTTATGACTGGGATAGCTATTTCTTTTGATTCGAGGTCCTGCACTAATATATATTCATCATATCTTTTCAGGGCGGCCTCTAATATTTCTTTATATTCCTGTATTTTAACCTTCCTTACTTCGGCTAATTCCTGTATAGTTATTATCCCATTTTCATTTTGCATGCTCATTATGAACGAATGCATCTTCCCACTTTCTTCTCTTATATAATCCTTTTGTTCCTGAATGTATTTCCTCCTATGGTAATCTTGGTAATAGGTCTTCCACAAGATGTGATCCCATTTATTTCTTACTTCCGACAATTTTTCCCTTAGTTCTCTTATTTCCTCAGTGAATGTCTTTATCTGTTCCCACGGAGCTAATTCTATTTCCCCTTCTTCAACCATGCGTTTCGCAAATTTCTCTTTCGTTTCTCTTAATGACTTTTTAACATTAGGGATTTCAGTATACAATTCTTCTAATTCTTGTTTGGGTATCTTATACCAATTATTTTCATGCCCTCTTCTTAATTTCATCTATATTCTCAATTTCTTTCCGAATATCCTCCATTTGTTCCTCCATTCCCTCTGTCTTATTTAGATCATTATACCACATTTCCCTAAGTTCATCGTTCATCTTATCGTGCTCTTTTCGCATTTCTCTAATTATATCCAAAAATCCTTTTATTTCGTTCCAGGTCGCCATTTCTACTTCTTCCTGATCCTGAATGCTAAAGCTATCATTCTATTCCCCTTCGCTTTTCGAGCCTAAATTAACCTGCATTTCTACTTGAGACTTGACGCTTTCCTGACAGTCGTCAACTTTATCTAGCACATGCTCCCCTGGACTTTGTTTACATAGTTCATCCTTATTTGTGAGCTCCATAAGCTCAACTATTTCCTTATGTTCCAAAGGCATATTACCATCTCTTCGTGTAACAATGTCTTTGGATTCACATTTATATTTGGGACCACTTTCCTTAGGCTTACATCTGTCATTGGCTTGAATATTATCCTCCGACATAATATTATTTAAGAGCATTTGCTGCTCCTCACTGGATCCCATTAGATCCATCTTCGTACACATCTTATCACTCTTATTTGATAATACAGTGGGCCACTCTGCCCCACCACTGGTTCATGCATAAGAGATGATATCTCGAACTTATTTGTGGTCCCTCCTACCAACAGTAGTGGCTACGCTGGCTAACGCGCAGCATTAGGTCATGGGGCCAAGCTCTCTGCTGACTCGGTAGACGCGTGGGTTCGAGCCCCTCCGTCGGCCGTCCTTGAAATGGTTTTCCGTGGTTTCCCCATTTTCAACACCAGGCAAATGCTGGGACGGTACCTTCTGACAGGCCACGGCCGCTTCCTTCCACAGAATTGCCCAGTTTCATTCACCATCATTCATTTCATCTCTCATTAACTCCTCTCATGAGGTTGGCGTCAGGAAGGGCATCCGGCCGGAAAAACCATCGCCACAAATACTTCCATTTCATCTCATCCTCGACCCCGTTGAAAAAAGGGAATAATAAGGGGTAGACATACATACATTTGTGGTCCCTTCTCAAAAAAATTATTTCAGTACGGGTGCTCACCTGAGCCGTACCCGTCTGGTTTATTAACTCTTTAACACTCAAAATCGCTATGGAAGTGATTTTTCAAAAATTCAAAATTTTGGAAAAACCATAATTTTCAAAAATGAAAATTCTGATTCTTCCTCGTAAAACTCGGCTTTTTCCATGAAAAACTCAGCCCCAAA
The DNA here is from genome assembly GCA_946902985.2 of Meconema thalassinum. Classification (NCBI taxonomy): domain Eukaryota; kingdom Metazoa; phylum Arthropoda; class Insecta; order Orthoptera; family Tettigoniidae; genus Meconema; species Meconema thalassinum. The sequence continues at coordinate 335,047,507 of OX336391.1, read as the reverse complement.
GTTCACGGGCGCCATTTTAATGTATGGGCTTGCCGGTACGAGTTTTCATGGTCCAAATGCGGAGTGTTAATTTTGTGTTATATAGCTAGCCTGTCAGTATTTAATTTTAATCTTGTGACCGACTTTATGTGCTCCATAAGCGTTGATCCAGACACATCTTTATATAGTCCCCCCCCCCCTTGCCCTTTCGTAAAAGAAATATGCAAATCACTATCCAGCTGCTCAGTCTTATCTCTTTGGGGGCATAGAACGTCCTCCCACTGAGTGATTCACACATTATAGGATCAGGCTTAGGATAACACATCACTGAAATGAAACTCAAAATCCTACTAATAAAACTATTTAATTCTCAAAATTTGGCGCTACAATACAAAATAAAAACTGAAATTAACATCACACTTGTTCTAATGAACAAGGAATAATACAAAAAAAGTTGAATAATTTAGGTTCCATTGAACCCCAAAACAAAATCTCAAATCTAGTTTCACTTCCATTTAGCAACATTAAAATTTTCTCGAAAACGAGCTCTAAAAGACTCCACTAATTTTATTACATAATTCTATGTTTAAGAAACATATTAAATATTCCAAATTTGAATATATCAAAAAGAAATTTGAGTTAATTACAATTCAATGGTATCAACAATTACCATTTATTTGGGTACCACATGACATTCGTAATATATCATCACTCTCTTCAACACTACCAAAATGTATTCGTCTTCGGACACCTCATGTACCACAAGCGTTAAAGACTACTGATTTATTCAATTCGAAATAGACTCCCAGCTATTCGATATCCTCAACAATTACTTGGGAACAATAACATTTATCATGCAACCATGCGCAGGGATTTTCATTATTGTCTCAATTGACAATTTCTATTTATTCATGAAGTGCGGATCTATAATACAACGGCAAGGATAAATGATCAAATGTAAAACACGGTACAGGTTACCGTTCCATTAAAAGGTTTATTACTTCAGAGTGCAGACGTGGTCTGTCTCTGTCTGGACCTACCCTAACCGACCTCCATTAAGAAAACGCCGAGATATTACGGCTTAATTTATGACCTAGGGGAGAAGTCAATGCTCCCTCCTTCTTCAACTGGACTTTAAACACCGCTTTCAAACAAGCGTGAACAGAACTTGGAAAGGCTAAACATCACATTAATATAACAACAATATTCTGAGGTTCCATGGACCTATTACTATAGCTCAGGTATGATTATAATTTCGGAGTTTTAACACTGGGAAGTAAGAATTCAAAAACAATCATAATTAAGGGGCTTCCGACGTAAGAGACATCTGGTTCGATTCTCTGGCCTGCCTCAAGGACAATTCCATTCTTGAGGTCTTAGGGCTAATTCCATAGGGCGAGGGTATTTCACCACTCCTCCCAACAATAATAAAAGCAACTGGGAAAAGGTATTCGCACTCAATTCCATGCTTGACAACAATATATAGCTCCCTTTTTAAAAGTTTGTCACAGCAAACACATACACAATCAATTACTTCGCACAGCTGGTCCCCGCAATTATAATTCCTGGTATTATTTTCACTGCAATTTTTAGCGTGACCATTTATTATTTAGCGCTCAAAGGCGACAATCAATACATTCGTGATGCCTTCCAAAGTTTAATAATTATTTTCAACGTAATTCATTTTTATCATCGTCCATAATTACAGATTTGCCTTTTATTAAGTCTCGACTTTTCATTTCCAAGAACACAACTGGTTTTATAATTATTATTATTACTTTAGCACAATGGCTCATACTTGAATTATTACTTCAACAATTAATTTATTCATTACATTATTCTTATTATTTTTAGCACACTACGGCTCATATTTGAATATTATTTCCATAACTTTTATGTTACCTTTTCCTTTATATATTATCCTGTTTGCCTTTTACATAACATATTCATTTTATATTCACTAGTATTCCACTGAATACGATTTCATTTGATTAACAAGACATTTTAGCAATTTTCATATTAGATATGGCACTTATTACTATCACACAGTTTTATTCCCTGAATTTTCAATACTGGAGAATACTTTCTCCGTGGTCATCATTTCTACATGAGATTTCCGAATCCAAAACACATAATAAATTTGGGTGTTACTTACATGGTTTATCCGGCCCCATTGTCCGGATTCTAGTGGAACGACATCCGGCCCACATCAAATTTCTTATTTCATCATGACACACACACTTACACTTATTAAATTGCCCTCTGAATTAAACATTTTTAAATTTATATGAGGATTTTCAAACATTTTCACTACACTAAAAAGAAGATTATATCTTCACTTAATATTATATTTACACACACAAAATTTCACTTTTTGGATAACAAACACACGTGAATTCTTTCTTCACCAAATCCCAGGGGTGCAAATTTCGACGTTGCCTTCTACCTTCTACTCTGAAGTTGACAGTCTCGTACGAAAATGAAACCTTCTTGGATAAAAGTTCCCTCCTAATTCTGGTGTTTAATTTATCGGCATTTCCAATACTGCACGATAATGTAGTCTTTTCCGGTTCGCAATTGTCTATCTGGGAAAACAGTATATTTTCACGCTTACCCCTGAAGTTGCTATTCTGCACTTCTACAATTGTTTATCTGATACTATGCGTCGGAACTGAATTCGGACGGCTATTGTCTTATCTGTGTGGAGTACTTCTATAAAACTCCTCGTGGCTACGGATATCTCTTTATGGATTCCTAATACTATCGCCTCTGTGTTACCCTAATCTCCTCAATCAGGAAAATTAGGTATTAGCTAAATGTTTTACCCGACCGTGGTATACTTAACGCACTGGGAAAACGTCTTTAGAGTATCTACTCTTTACTGATGTCTCGTATACTTTTGAGATACTATGTTCTCACTTCGAATACTAGTGTCAGGGCTTCAATTACCCTCGTCGGCTACCGTATATGTTCGCACACTGTTTATAGCTTGGCCTACCACCGTAGACTATTATACTTTTCGAAGTTCGAAATTGTTCTATTCCTTTGAAAAGAACTTCAACGATTTATAGCGTGGCGACACTGAAGAAAGCTGGACAGTACTTTGACTTAGAGTACTTCCGCGTCGTGATACAGGTTCGAGTCCTCCTGTGCTGACAAGCAGCACGACCAGAACGAGGTCTGTTGAGTTACTGCATTTACTTGTCGAACAGTATAACTTCCCCTGAAGTTCGTTTTATGCTGAATTATTGTTGATCCATCGTGTAGCGCCTCTGCGCTCACGGAAACTGAATGCGATGTGATGTAGCGTCACGTCCTCTAGACCGGCTAAACTGCATGTGCCGTGATGCAGCACTCCTGCACTAGGAGTTCACTGTAGACTGCATTGTTGTTGAAACAGCGTGTAGCGCCTCTGCGCTCACTAAGACTGAATTGTTGTTGATCCAGCGCGGCCTCTCCCCGAGGTCCGCTATAGACTGAATTCGATAAACTGATGCAGCGTGACCCCTCACAGTCTGGCTTAAAACTGCATGCTCTTGCTTGGGCTACAGGCCCTTATATCTGATTCTGGCAAAAATAAATAATTTTATCTTCTTCCGCACCACCAATTTCCAAAATAATCGTCGTACGATGTTAAAATTTTTTCTCTGGAAAGCTGAGGTTTTAAACGTCTCAATGGTATCTAAATTTCCAGGAATCGATCGTACAAATCTTTAATATTAATTTAAATGTTCTCTTCAGATGTGTGGGTAGTTTATTCTTGTTGTCTTCCACCATCGACTTCTGGTTCGGGAATTCACCAACTACGTAATGATGAGTTTGCATTTCTTTCCTGCATAACTTCTATGAACTTTATCCACTCTAAAATATCTCATTCCCTGGATAATCCGCACTGGTGGAGTCCTTTCTCTATTTTAATGCCTGCAAATGGCTTAATTTCAATTATTTCTCTTATTTCCAGGCCCCTCCTCTCATGCGATGCTGCCATTTTATTTGACGCGCATTTTAACTACGTCAAAAAAAATTAATTAACACCAACTAACGTGGAAAATATGTGCTACCCATTTAAGTCCCCAGAGGTTTTGCCTTAGAAAGAAACTACTAGACATTAAATCTAAGTGATAAGAAACACCAGGTCAGATTTACTTTATAATATATTAAATCAGTCTTTTTTAAATATACAAATAACAAGAGAAGGTCTTAAAACTACAAACCAATAATAATTTTAGAAAAGAGGAACCTTGAAATCATAAAATAAAAAACACATTACCTATTTCGAAGACAAGATATATATTATCTCAGTTGATATTCATTATTCGACATCTATTCCAAAAAAACGTCGGAGAAGTAGTACAATGACTAAGCATGACGGTCATCAGGAGCTATCACTTAAACCTCAAGAAAATACTTTAATCATTCCCAATCACAAGCGAGCTAGAAGTCAACACAACTGTCGTGATCGAAATCTCAAGAAGGAGTGCCTAATATCAGATGTTTTGTCAAAATACAAGATTAATAATTCATAACCCCAAAACAAGGAGATTAAGGTTATCTAGCCAACGGTGGCCTAAGAAAGAAAATACATCATAGAGATGTTTCACACAGACTCTTAAGGAGTATACTAACTGAAACGAAGCAGGGGGGAAATAAAATAAAACCAAAACGTTAAGATAAAATTAAAAACTGCTTCGAATCAAAACAAGAGGTTCGCTGTTAGTAACAGATGAGAATCTGTTTCAGCTTATAAAATAAACACATTCAAAATAACACACCAAGAGCTTGGAAAGACAAGGTAGTTATTTGCAAAGAATCAGTATATCAAACACTCACATGAAACATCCAACCTATTACGCATCACCCAACAACCATGTGTTCAGAACCAAAACATGTACGACTAAGGTACCAACCTCCGAGAGGCAAAATGTTAGGTTATCAAACACATCTCACAATCATGCCAACCCAAGAAAAAAAAATCTTTACGAACCACACCACTCCCAACCAATGTGTTCAAAACCCAAACATAGTACGACAAGGTACAAATCTCCAAGAGATTAAATGTTAGGTTATCTAAAACGCATCTCACATTCATGCCAACCCCCAAGGCACATCACATGCAATATAAGGGTTCTTGACTCTTTGACCAAAATCAAAATAACTAAAAATAGCAAGAAGTAAGACCCTTATATTACCAAACACATACCAACATATAAACACAGATCCATTCACACGACATTTCATACATACTGATCTTATTCAACAACGACTTGTCAACCATTAAATTGCAAGGACGTACCTTATTCTGTCGGTCACGATCACAAAATCATATTTTAAAAGGTAACATGCTTAAAAATAAAACGTGATCCTTCCAAAACGTCAGTATAACAGTTTCCTTTCGATGGTAGTGGAAATATAGGCATGTCTCCGCCCAAGCCCGAAGGCTGGCTTCAGAATAGATTCCCGCGACGAAACCTACATCCTCGTTCTTCGATGATAAGATAGGTAATAATAATTTTTTCTAACAAAGACTTGTTAGGTTACCAAGGAGACACATTCCATCGATAATCTCAAACCCAGACACTGATCTGTGGCGGGATCAGAAATCCAGCTTGCGCCATCTAGCGTAAAACTAGTCCAACCAACGGAACAGCTTCACAAGAAATCCGCTAGGTAGAGCGCGAGTCCAAGGAATTACATAGGCTCCGTAAGTTTCCAACCTTGACACATAGATGGGGCGACAAGGATCTTACACTAGAAGTAGTGTCCCTCAGTGGTTCTTTGAAACGTAGATATAAATACAATTGTCACAACTCTACAATAGTCACAAACTATTGTCTCAACCCTCCCCGCCCGCAATTGTGATCATTGGGGAACCAAATGATCACCAAGTAGAATGCAGAGGAGAAATTTTAAATCTTCATAACATGAACGCTAACTAAATAGTTTTTTCATGCACACAAAGTCACTTCAAGAAGATAGCACCATAAAAACAATACAGTACAGTTTCCCATGCTTAGAAAGGTGTTTGTTTTACATAATACATCTTCATAACATCCGGCAATAGATACAGGATAGACATCATCTTCATTCTCCAGGAGATAATCAAACATCAAGTAGCGTAGGACAGACTATGACATCCGGGCGCCCATGGACGACAAGCCTACAATCCACACGACTGCAAGGTTTTCTTCGTCCGGTAATATTGTTCTGAAATCAAATTGAACTGCGAACAGATTTTTGTTCCTGGTTCCTTCTACACACCACAACTGACGTTATCAGTCACGAGTCAATCAATTACAATACATCAGGCCTAAAAAAAATTACGATGACCGACAGAAGTACAATATAACACCAAATTAAAATGAGAATAACCCCCTTAGTTTCCTCTTTCCTTTACAACATGATTATTACAAAGGTATTTTTCTTTTTTAACAAGTCTTTTCCGAAGTATCACCTCCTCTTTTAATTTGAGAAAAGTGGGCACAAAATATTCTTGGTGAGTAGTTTATTAGACAAACATAACTCCATCACCAACTTGAAATGATGTGGTACGGAGTCCTCCGTTATATCTGACTCTTAAACTGTCATGAGCGAATCTCATGTTAAGGAAAAAACCGAAGAAAAGAAAGCAACAACAAAATCAACGAGGAAAGAAACGCTAAAACCGAAACGACCAACACACAAAAATAAATTTTAGAAAACCATAACCATATGAAACCGATCACACGTGCAGAAAAACACAAAACATCCACCTTTCACTCACTCGAACACAACTGTAAAACTCAAAAATAATCACTACATTTACCACCCACGAAGAAAACAACCCAAAATATCCACCAGTATGTAAATAATATTCGTCAAAACACCTAACACAGTCTTACCTTTATGCCGACTCGAACCAAACAGAATACATTGATCACACAGCCCGCATTCTGAGATCCATCATGAGCCCTAATAGCATCCGTGCTTACCCGGAGGGTATTTGTCCGCACCAAACATCCTTCATATCACACACTCACCGTAAGTCTTACATCCCGAATCAAGCAGATAAATAAAGTGTCCTTGAGTACACCAACCTGGAGATTACTTTGGAATCTTTCCGTAAGATACTCACCATTCATACAATGATCACCTTCGTCGTCGTCTAAAATATTAGTCCCATACCTAATACTAAAGACTCAAAATATGAAATCCAACCCTTATTCAACAGAATAATCACCCATATAATTACTCAGTGAACTCAGGTTGGTGGTGCTCCAACGATATAAAACTGACATACTCAGTAATTGACTTAAAACAACTAAAATTAATTAATTAAATAACCCTAACCTTATTTTTAAATCCAAAACACAAATAAGCCCATCCCTTAAAACTTTCAACGATCTAACCTATTACTGTCGCACAACACACACATTCAGTTCACATACACTGTTTTTCAAAGACAAAAGAGACCTAGCATAATCACTGCCCCAAAAATCAACTCACTTAAATCAATCAGATTTTTGAGATCAGATACAACTGAAGACTTACCGCTTATCCACGGGAATTCACTCCAGTTGGGACGATAGTAGGTGACAAACTCAATTCTTGTTAAGCTAATAAGTAGTGACAGAATTTCTTTCATCCATGAATTATCAATAAGTCAAGCTCAGCATCATATATGAAACATAACGAACACAAATATTAGCATTTAATAATATCCAATAGCCGGCCCCGTGGTGTTGGGGTAGCGCGCCTGCCTCTCACCCGGAGGCCCCGGGTTCGATCCCCGGCTCCGTCAGGGATTTTAAAACTGACGTGAGGGTTGGAACGGGGTGCACTCATTCTCGTGAGGACAATTGAGTAGCTGTCTGACAGTGAGACAGCTCCCCGATCACGAATACCAAGATTAACGGCCGAGGGGACCCGACGCGCTGATCACGCGTCACCCCAATATCTGCAGGCCAAATGGCTGGGCAGCGGTCGCTTGGTCGGCCTTAGCCCGTCATGGGCTGGATAGTGCCAGGGGTTGACTTTTTTAATATCCAATAGATCATCACTAAGATTCGAATAGAATTTTCAAATAATTAAATATGTGGAAAGCTTCTGCTACCAGTTGACGCGCATTTTAACTACGTCAAAAAAAATATTAATTAACACCAACTAACGTGGAAAATATGTGCTACCCATTTAAGTCCCCAGAGGTTTTGCCTTAGAAAGAAACTACTAGACATTAAATCTAAGTGATAAGAAACACCAAGTCAGATTTACTTTATAATATATTAAATCAGTCTTTTTTAAATGTACAAATAACAAGAGAAGGTCTTAAAACTACAAACCAATAATAATTTTAGAAAAGAGGAACCTTGAAATCATAAAATAAAAAACACATTACCTATTTCGAAGACAAGATATATATTATCTCAGTTGATATTCATTATTCGACATCTATTCCAAAAAAAACGTCGGAGAAGTAGTACAATGACTAAGCATGACGGTCATCAGGAGCTATCACTTAAACCTCAAGAAAATATTTTAATCATTCCCAATCACAAGCGAGCTAGAAGTCAACACGACTGTCGTGATCGAAATCTCAAGAAGGAGTGCCTAATATCAGATGTTTTGTCAAAATACAAGATTAATAATTCATAACCCCAAAACAAGGAGATTAAGGTTATCTAGCCAACGGTGGCCTAAGAAAGAAAATACATCATAGAGATGTTTCACACAGACTCTTAAGGAGTATACTAACTGAAACGAAGCAGGGGGGAAATAAAATAAAACCAAAACGTTAAGATAAAATTAAAAACTGCTTCGAATCAAAACAAGAGGTTCGCTGTTAGTAACAGATGAGAATCTGTTTCAGCTTATAAAATAAACACATTCAAAATAACACACCAAGAGCTTGGAAAGACAAGGTAGTTATTTGCAAAGAATCAGTATATCAAACACTCACATGAAACATCCAACCTATTACGCATCACCCAACAACCATGTGTTCAGAACCAAAACATGTACGACTAAGGTACCAACCTCCGAGAGGCAAAATGTTAGGTTATCAAACACATCTCACAATCATGCCAACCCAAGAAAAAAAAACAATCTTTACGAACCACACCACTCCCAACCAATGTGTTCAAAACCCAAACATAGTACGACAAGGTACAAATCTCCAAGAGATTAAATGTTAGGTTATCTAAAACGCATCTCACATTCATGCCAACCCCCAAGGCACATCACATGCAATATAAGGGTTCTTGACTCTTTGACCAAACTCAAAATAACTAAAAATAGCAAGAAGTAAGACCCTTATATTACCAAACACATACCAACATATAAACACAGATCCATTCACACGACATTTCATACATACTGATCTTATTCAACAACGACTTGTCAACCATTACATTGCAAGGACGTACCTTATTCTGTCGGTCACGATCATAAAATCATATTTTAAAAGGTAACATGCTTAAAAATAAAACGTGATCCTTCCAAAACGTCAGTATAACAGTTTCCTTTCGATGGTAGTGGAAATATAGGCATGTCTCCGCCCAAGCCCGAAGGCTGGCTTCAGAATAGATTCCCGCGACGAAACCTACATCCTCGTTCTTCGATGATAAGATAGGTAATAATAATTTTTTCTAACAAAGACTTGTTAGGTTACCAAGGAGACACATTCCATCGATAATCTCAAACCCAGACACTGATCTGTGGTGGGATCAGAAATCCAGCTTGCGCCATCTAGCGTAAAACTAGTCCAACCAACGGAACAGCTTCACAAGAAATCCGCTAGGTAGAGCGCGAGTCCAAGAAATTACATAGACTCCGTAAGTTTCCAACCTTGACACATAGATGGGGCGACGAGGATCTTACACTAGAAGTAGTGTCCCTCAGTGGTTCTTTGAAACGTAGATATAAATACAATTGTCACAACTCTACAATAGTCACAAACTATTGTCTCATTATTGATGACTCGGGGCTATTTCCGAAACTTCATCTCACTCGTACATGGAAGTTTCCATTGATCTAATTTTACTGTGTGCGTAACCCGCTCTGTGGTGACTGTTCATATGACATCACCGGGCAGCTGTGGCCTGGCCATCTCTAGTTGCTCAACTTGACTCTGCCTCACGCAATCTTATGCAGCATTTGCTTCTCAACTCTTTATAATTCCCTTCTAAAGCCTGCATCAATTCTCTCTTTTCTCCAAAATACAAGGATATGAGTTCGATACTGAACCTCTCCCATGGGTTCAGCATATGGTGTGATAAATCTTCACATACTTCTTTGGAATGTTTTAAGGCCAAACGGTTAACGGGAGATGACAAAAAGAATCTGCTGAAACAGAAAGGAAGATGCTTCTTCTTGTGTCTTAATGCAGGCCACAGTGCTAAAAGATGTAAATGTTTTGTTAAATGTTTAATTTGTGATAAACGTCATGTTACAATAATGTGCCCACAGTTGTGTTCTGAAGAAAGCTAGGTGAATAAAGCTAGGGGTCTAAATTCACAAGGTAATGGATCGGATAGTTTATTAGCTCATCAAGGCGGACACACGTTGTTGCAAACACTTATTGTAAATATAGTTGGTGGCAAAACAACGCTTTTAGCAAGCGTTCTATTGGATTCTGGTTCTCAGAGATCATATATTTTAGATTGTGTACCCAAAGCACTGAACCTTAAGTTTATAGGTGAAGAGACGTTAAATCACAACCTGTTTGGTGGAGGTGAGTTGCGGATCAGGCACATAAGATTTATGAAGTCAGATGACAAGGCTTAGATAGGAAATTTCAATGTACTGTGTCGCTGTTAGACCAGAAGAACATTTGTAATTTTGTTCCCCGACTGGAAACGCAGAAGATATTCCCTCAGTTGAGGGAAGCAAACATTACACTCACAGATCAAGGTCATGAGGTACCAGACATTGAAATCCTATTAGGAGCAGACATCATTGGCAAACTATGGACTGGTGCTACCGTGAAAATTGATGAGGATGTCGTGTCAATTGAAACACGGTTAGTTTGGACCATCATGGGATGTACGACTAATACCAATGGTAACCAAGTGGTTGGACTCACTAATGTTAATTTCAATCTGAAGAAACTATGGGAACTAAACATTCTAGGGATCCGAGATCCAGTAGAAGCGAAATGCCAAGAGCAGAAAGAAGAGGAGGCCTTTCAGTTGTTGCAGTTAACCATTAATGAAGAGGAGAGGTATCAAGTGAGCTTACCTTGGAAGGAGGGACATCCGGAGCTTATGGACAATCGTGCCACTGCCGAGAGGAGGCTGCACTCAGTAACCAGACATCTCTCGAGAATTAATAAGTTGCAAGAATACCATAGCGTACTTGATAACTGGCAAAAGGAGGGCATTGTGGAAAGGGTTGAAGAATCTGAAGAACATGCGCCAGGATATTTTCTTCCGCATCATGCAGTGATAAAGCAATCCAGTGAAACAACCAAGATACGCCCAGTATTTGATGCTTCATGTCGTGATGCTCGTGGAACTTCGTTAAATTCTTGCCTGGAGACAGGGCCAAATTTAATTTAACTAATTCCAAATTTGCTACTCCAGATCAGAAAGAATGCTATGGGTGGTACAGCTGATAGAGCCAAGGCATTCCTGCAGATTAGTGTAGCACAGCAGGATAGGAACGTTTTAAAATTCCTGTGGTGGAAAAGTTTGGATTCGCAAGAAATAATGGTATTGAGACATTGCAGGGTAGTGTTCGGGGTAGCGCCTAGTCCATTCTTATTAAGTGCTACTTTGCGCCATCACTTGGACAAGGCACCAAACGAACTGAGAGACACCTCTCAGAAGCTTAAGAAGTCATTCTATGTTGACAACTGCGTGACAAGAGTTGAATCGGAAGCTGAGCTAAGGAAATTTGTATAAGAAGCAACCGAGGTTATGACTACGGCAAAATTTGATCTTCGTGGTAGGACCAGTACTAAACTTAAAACGAATGCAGATTCAACTGAAGGTACGACAGTACCATTACTTGGACTGTTGTGGAACACTGACACGGATGAGATGTACTGTGATGTCAGTTCTACACAGCTTGCAGACAAAATTACAAAGAGGATACTGCTCTCCATTGCCCAAAGGGTCTTCGATCCCCTTGGATTTGCTAGCCCAACAATGTTGGAGCCAAAACTGCTTCAGCAGGAAGCATGGAAATTAAAGACAACTTGGGATGCAGAGCTGCCTGAAGAAATATTAAATAAGTTTCTGTCATGGTTAAAAAACCTGCATTGGCTTGGGAAATGTCGAGTAAAGAGAAGATTGGCAGAGATGCCGATTGAATCAGAAGCAGTCAGCCTGCATGTGTTCAGTGATGCTAGTAAGTCATCATATGCGGCTTGTGTTTTTTTTTAGAACAGAGTATAAAGGGAAAATAACCGTACGTCTATTGCAGGCAAGAGTTAGAGTAGCACCGTTGAACAAAGTGTCTATTCCTAGACTGGAACTGATTATTGCTGTGATTGCATCAATGCTATGCAGTGAAGTGAAAAAGGGCCTGGAACTGGAAGGTTGTAAGACATTCTGCTGCGGTGATTCATCTGTTGTTCTCACATGGATAAAGAGAGATGATGATTTGAAGGTCTTCGTCAGCAACAGATGCAGAGAAATTAGACAAAACACATCTCCCAAGGAATGCCATTACATTCCAGGTCCCTTAAATCCTGCAGACCTACCTTCCAGGGGATGTGATGCAAAGGTTTTATTTCTCAGCTGATGGTGGGAGAGGATGGTTCGAATGGTTAAGGAGCTTCTACGGAGAATGCTAGGCAGGAAAGTCGTAAGTTTTCAAGAACTACAAACCTTCCTGTGCGATATTGAGGCTACGTTAGACTGTCGGCCTTTGACCTATGTGGAAGACACACATGAATCTCTGAATCCATTAACACCAGTCATGTTCGTACAGGGCCTACCAAGCACTGGAGTCACTGATTTGGATGTTATTGACGCCACCAGCTTGAACCGAAGATTGAGATACCTTCAAAAGCTGAGAGATGATTTTCGGCAGCGATTCCGCAATGAATATTTAGCCTTGTTGGTACATCAGAGGAAACAAAAGGAAGGGACCTTACTGGTGGGAGAGATTGTACTGATTGAATCCGATGGAGTAAAGAGAATCAACTGGCCTCTTGGTCTGATCTTGGAAATATATCCGGGAGCAGATGGTAATGCAAGAGTGGCTTAAATGAGGACTATGCACGGGGAGAAGATTAGACCGTTTCAACGTCTTTATCCTCTGGAGGTGTGCACTACAACTGAGCAGCTGCTTTTGGAACCAGATTCAACACCGCCTTCAATGGGTACCCAGGAAAAGGACTCCATAACACCAAAGGCAGAAGGGAAGAGGTGCACAAGAATCGGGCGCTGTGTGAAGATGCCTAATAGGCTTGACTTATGACTAAGAGAAAAAGAAAGGTTGCAATGTTTCACTTTCTAGGAAATTGCAAGATGGGAGAATATGTTCATTGCTATTGTGCTCTTGCAGCCATTTGCAGCGACGCGTGCTGTGCGGTGGCGCTCTCGGCAATCAAGGGTCTTGTATTTCTCGTTGGGATATACATCTCATTGTACTAACTGATTGTTACTGTTCACGATTTAAAGTTACTAAGAGTAGTGAGCAACTATTGCTATAATAAATGACCGTTGAGTTCGAGTTATAATTAAAGTCTTCATTTTCCCTACTGCAGCAATAAAAATACATTAAAATACACCGTCACATCTGTAGCATAACCTGTAATTTGACACTGAACATGATTGACGACTGCATTGTGTAGTCCACACTACATTTAATCCAGCATAGGGACATAAAGCATTTTTATGTACAGAGATACATTTACTAGCAGTCTCAACAAAACACCAAGAAAAAATCTATGGTCATTATTTTAAATACTTGATACCTTCGAGCATAAATACAGGCCTGTTCAGTGGAGTAAGGGATAGGGTAAATTATAAAAAATCCACAGCCTGCTTTTAGTCTCCGACCGAGTCAGGAATGGAATGAATGAAGCCCCCATCTAGCGGCGAGGATATGGACTGTGCCGGCTGCCGAGGCCTGACGCTCTCCTCTGGGGCAATGATTAAATGAATGACAGATGAAATGAAATGAGAGTGGAGATTGCTGGAATGACATTTTGACAGGGAAAACCGGAGTACCCGGAGAAAAACCTGTCTGCCTCCGTTTTGTCCAGCACAGATCTCACATGGAGTGACCTGGATTTGAACCACGGACCCAGCGGTGAGAGGCCGGCGTGCTGCCGCCTAAGCCACGGAGGCTAGGGTAAATTATAATAATTTATAATAAATTTACATGTTTAATTATTATTCTTTCATGTTTCGGAGTCAAGAGAAAACGTAGGCTAAAAATGCAAGTAGTTAAGTCAAGTATTTTAGGGTTATTTTACAATGAATTAACTTTCCTATGGAAAGAAATGCCCGATCCTTTTTTAAACGTCTCCTTACATCTATACGCGACACAATAATACACCATTCTGGCTTAGTAATGAATATAACTCACTTTAAATAGCCAATTCTATCATCACGTGTAGTATTTCAGTGTTCCTAACTACCGCAGTCCCTTCAGTCAGCTGATCGAGATGTTGCTCTCAACAATGTGACGTCACCAGCCATCTATTGGATTTATGATCGAAGGTTTAGACACAGCACGCATAACAATAACCGCAACTGGACTCAGGGAGGCAATGAGTTGAGGCACGTTGTGACCAGACTCTCAGTCCATTGGTTTCACCAACGTCTGTGTATTAAAGGAGTTTCCATGAGCCAAGTCCGGACTGCAGGTGCAAAAGATGTGGTGAACTTCGTAAACGCTATCACGTAATTAAATGTAAACTAAGAGTAGAATCCATAACAAAATTCTGTACAGACGATTGTTTATAGGAATTTTGTACATGCATATTTGTGCGCAATAAAACATTTATTATAACAATTTCGAGAAAGACCAACTACAATACTCAGACCTTAATGCAGGTATAGAAAGTGTGAAAATGTAGAAGCCCGACATACGGTATTGTTTGTTTACGTTCGTTGCTGTTGCTGGGATACAATATTAGCGTCGTTTGATGAAAGTTGGGATACACTATCGCTCATCTGTAGTTCTGAGTGTCTTCAGTATGTCTGTATAATCCAGTTCGCGTTTATGTACTACAAACGTATGTAAGTATGTGATAGTGCGCTTATTATGGAATGGTTCGTTTGTGTGATGACTGTTCAGTCGACCGATGGCATTGTGTCATTTACTGCAGATTTTGAAGTAGGGTACCTAAGACTAATGCATTAATAAAAGTGACTCAAGAATATACACCGCATTGATTTTCTAGTTAGTGACAATATAATAATAGCCCAATACACTTCAGTAGTGTCGAACTTAACTACGTAAAGGGAAAATGCAATGAGCATCTATGGCTAGACCAAACCGTTGACGTTATCTTGAACGCTGAGCAACATGTGCCTCCGTAAATCCTTACCAGTCTGGCAGATGTTCTACGCTGCCTTGTATACAAGCCAAATAATACAGTGAATTTCTGTTTTATTGGTTAAGGAAATGTTTCCCCAGTGCCAAATAGTGAACTCAATTGCGTTCCGTCATTAGTTACACTTTGGTGATTCTTACAGCTTGCAAGTTATCTTTTATTAGCCTATGATGTGAGTAATAAAGTGTTATGAATACCTCTCCAATTATATACTTATATTGTGAGCTGGTGTGCCGCGGTAATTCCGTAAGAGGTAGATGGTGCTTGCCTACCTACTTCACTAAATAAACTATTTCCAGCGTGCAACTATTCTAAACGGTAAAAGCGAATGTTAATGGGTTGAATTGTAATGTATGATCGTGTGTAGTAATCTCCGTGTGTTCTGGTATCCACACGTTGATATCCTCGCATGTTTCAATCAACTAATTCGGTGTGATGTTTTACCCGAGATTTTAGACAATTCCATGGGAGGTCTTAATTGAGTTATATCTCTATGGCGCTGGTTCGATTATATCAGTCAACTATTCTTACTTCGATTGCGTACACACTTACTCTGCATGTGCTGGGACAGCACTTCAGTAACCGGGCCAATTTCTTCTCTCCTACCTCAGAATCTGTTTGATTTCTTGCTAATACTGCAATATGTTTCTATAATATTACTGAAATTAAATACAAATCGTGATAACTCGCCAAAAAGCTCATTATACAACCACAAAGAGTGAGACTATTAAAGCTGTCCTTTGAGTGAAGACGAAAAAACCTATAATTTGAGGTCAGCAGTATATAGATATATTAATTCAGGCAAGTCTACATTATTGATGCATATTTCTTCGGAACCTAGTCTCGTCTTGTGATGTATTTTCTGCCCTTAGGTGAGTTAAAATTATAATTTACACGAACTGCGACAAACCCGATGACACGGTCTTAGCTATTGGATGGGCATGTATCGCGGCCATGTTTTCTCTACATTAAGGTCTGTGCCCTTGCGGGCAAGTAATACGTGACCATACATCCACTAGCTCAATGGTGGGGCGTAGTACATTCATTCCCACAATATGACACACGTATTTTGGATCAAAGCATTAGGTTAAACACTTGAAATAAACCAAAAATCGCAATAAAACCATATTTAATTAAACTCAAATATAGGCGCTACAAAACTCAAAATTTACATAAAAATATACTCAAAAGCATATTAATATCTCACACTTGTTCTCAAACAACAAGGAATCACTTAACCTTTCTAACAAAAATCAATAAATGAGGTTCCACTGAACCTTTCATGTAGGTTTCACTTCATAATACATATAAAAATGATTATCTGTTTGAGCTCCTGACGGCTCCATAAGTACTTTGTAACTTTAATTATTACATTTAACATGATTATACTCTTTAATTTGGTTCTTGTATAATGCGTATTCATATTTGTTTATAACAATAACAACACTTACCAATTCTTTCTGTGGGATCCACGCGAGTTAAAATATGATCTCTCTCTCTTCATCGTACAAGCTTTTTATTGGTGGGAAGTTCGCTACCCATGAATACCAAAAACTACTGAAAAGATCAAGTTAAACAATACTCCCGGATTGTTTAATATTTCTGATAATCAATAACCCATTATTTGGATTGTCACACTATTGAGATTTTCGTATAAATGTTAAATACATTTCCCTTAAATCACGCGATCTGAACATCCATTGAATTATACAAACACAATGATAATTTAACTGCGGGTATACCTCCCGTCTTTTATAAAAGAAATGTTTTGCTAGAACCCTACCATATGGGCTATTTATTTACTGTCTCGTGGCTCCCCTCAGGGAATCAGTGGTTCCATGACCTACCCTGGCACTTCTTAATATTTACGATCTGACAACCGAGCGTTTTCGCTCTCAATGGGCTGGGATCTCTCTCTGCAGCGTTATTTGAGCTGACTACACACACATATTACGGAAACTTTAAAAAAGAGAATCTTATTCATTCCTATTCTTAAAACGCGTCACTTTATTTGCCGGCAATTACTTTCACAAGACATGATGTTAATTGGTGATCATCCACATTGTAAGATTCGATATGCGGTCATTATTACTCTAAGGAGCTCACACACATTCAACATATGACACTTGACACTTCTGTATCCACGGTAGTCTCCTTCCTAGGCTATGGCCGTCTTCAGAAGAGATCCAATATTACATGCGCCAGTGAAGCGGTATCTTGCAGTCCGTCATGCGCATATTATAATTTCTAGAGGGGAATCGAACCCGGTTCTCTAGTATCCACAATAGCTCCCTTTATTGCCTTACTTAAGACCCGTCTTTATCGAACTCACCACAACTACGATCACAATTAAACGGTATTGAATATTAGATATGACAATCTATCAACAACTTTTTTGCATATACAACTATATTTATGTTTTCCGTAATTTTATTATCTTTGAAATCCAATATTATTACCCACAATTATTCTTTAATTGAATATGATATATTTCAGACATGGTCATAAACGAATTTTATTATACACTAAGGTTCATAGCCACTTATTATTTTATTTAACAGTTTTTGAATTATTATTATTATTAATTTCTTTACATTTATTTGTGGTATGTTCAGATCCGTATTTCATCTTGTGCAATGTTACACATATTCCTTCACTATCTCATTTATCTTAGTGTGCTCTTCCCTATTTTAAGTTTTTTCACGAATTTTCCCAAAAATTTATACATTCATGATTAAAACTTTGTACTTACATTTCACAGGGTGAACTTCGAACTTCATAGCTGGACCTTTTCACCCACATTCTTGGGTCTAATAATCACCCATTGCACTTATTTCACAAAACACTTTGCTAATACTATCATACACTTTGATTTCACTAAATTCTTCACTGGGATGATTTCCCGACATGATTAAATTACAAATTATACACTGAATAACCCTAAAATGCACTCAAACAATTATAAAAAATATAAGCTTTTCACTTCAAGCTCAACCTTTCTGCTTGTTTTCACTCGTGGTTTTCACTACCTTCTCCAAGGAATGCAGGCCTGATGACGACTTGTTCCGGTCCTACGTTCCCTTGAACGGCTTGAAAGTCCCTAAATTCAGCTATCCTTAGTCGCTGTTGACCTCGGTTATCCCTGTCAGTGTCTCTCTACTCGTTCCTCGTTGGAATTGTCTTTATAAACTATCAATTATAATTTTTCTCTGAAGTCTTATACTGGCTTCACTGATGTCTATCGGTCCTAATCCGTACTGTACTTCCTAACTGCCGTTTTTTAAATTCTGACCTCCAGGCACGGATGAATTCAGAATAGTATTTGCGTTAGACTCACTTTGGTCCTAAACGATTACTTTTAGTGTTGTTGACTTCTTCGATACTGGCGAAATGTTTTTACTCTGTCCGTAGTTTGCCGAACTAATTTCTTGTCGCACTGTAGATATATTACTCAAGTCCTTGTTAACTTGATAACTTCCGCAGTCTACATCTGGTAACCCGCAATGGTTCCAATTGTTTGTTAAGTCTGATATGATACGTTTCGCATGGAAAGATCTCAAGACTTTATACTGTTACTTCAGCGAGACACGTTTCACGTCCACGGTAGACTGACTATTTCGATGCAGTACTTCTGTACTAGAAGTCTGATGTTAACTGCCTGCACTATGCACCACAGCGTGACCGTACCTGGTCTGATGATAACTGCATACGATGAGACGCAGCACGACCTGACGAGGTCTAATAAGAACTGCATGATTGTTGGTGGGTGAGCTCGCTATTTATTTATTTCTGAATAAAATTAAGACACGCCCTCCTTCTTGAAATTATATTCTAAACTAATTGTTCTACGATCTAAAAAAATATGTCCAGAATCCTTATGGTCTCAATGTCTCAAAAATGTACATCTCTTTGAGAATCGATCGTGGCGAATTTTAATATTAATTCCCAAATGCTCCCAGACTGTGTGGGCGACATAAAGTTTCCTCAGCCGTCATGGCTCCTCCTCAAATTACGTAATGCTGACTTTGCGCTTCTTTGTTGTACGTTAATTACTTAAAATTTCTCTCTGATAAATCCTTATCTCCAAAATGATTCATATTGCAGTGGTCTTTTTCTTATAATTTTGCATGAATCCAAATTTTGCACAGATTTCACCATAATGCATATTATTCCGGTTGCACCAACATCAGTTAAAATGTCGATGTGGCCATGTTCAGGGAGCTCCCTTCTTCTGTCGTGCTTTCTGACCCACAGTATTACTGCTGAGCTGGTTCCCTTATCATATATATGGGCATGACGCATGGGCCTCATTTGCGCCTTGCTCATATCCTGACATCATCCTTGCAGCTACCTGATTACGCTTGGTTGTGACATATAGGATATTTTCCACTGAAGACCTGGTCATATAGAATGACTCCATTTAGATCCATTATTTTATTCCTTAAAATTAAGGATTCGAACTTGTATCTATCCCAATAAGGGTACAAATCTCCCCTCCTTTATGAAATTTTCAAACTTTTGGAGTAAATTTATTTATAAATTTCCTTCTTGATTTTCCAATTTTTCAGTATCTAATCCGTCTTTCCCCCTCAACGTCTCCTTCCATTCATTCCTCTAGGTCTCCTCTATTTAATCCTAGTCATGTTTGGAACGTCTATCAAATGGGAACGCCCTGTTCCTATCCGTTCCTCATCTTCAATCTTTTTTCTTATCCCATCACCTTTAAATTCTCTATTTACTACGGGTGTGTTCTGTCTCTACCCGTTTCCTCATTTCCTCATTCTCAGTCCTCAAGTAGCAATTTCTTTCTGGATCATCCCGATCAACTCCTTCAAATCATAAAAAATCTTTGTTAGCTCACACTCGCACTCGAGTTGCTGCTATCTTTTCTCACTATCCACGTCGTTTTTCCATTTGATTTCATTAGTCAATGTTTGTTGTTCTTCTTCTTCTTCCTGAATTCCTTCCACTTCCATAACCGGGGCTTGTTCATCAACTTCATCGAAGTCTTCTGGAGGGTGATAAATTTTCAAATTTGTTGAATTCATTGTAGGCTCATGACCCGTCTCACAATGTTGTATCCTGTAGGGATTGTTCCTTAGATCCCTCACAATTCTACATGGGCCGTGGTACATTTTCTGAAATTTCTTCGACACGTGGTTCCCTGGATCTGAAATGGCTGGTCTCTTTTCTAGCACCATTTCTCCTACAAGTGCTTTTGTGCCTGTTCCTTCTTGGCCTTCTATCTGCTTGAGCTTGCAGATGCTCTTCTGACTCTAACCTCTCTTCCAGGTTGAGCATCTGTTGGTCTAGGTACTACCTGAATCCATGGTCTCTCAGGCTGTTGATTACAATGTAAGCTTATGGGTACCTCCCCACTAGCTTCTTCTACCGTATTATTTATACAAAATTCAATAATCTCGAGAGTATCTATCCATTTCCAATTTTCCTCGGCACAGTATATTCTACAATATTTTTCCGTTTCTCTCATAACTCTCTCAACAGGATTTGCCTCAGGATGACGAATACTTGACAGTATTTGTCGTATTCCCAGTCTTTCTAATTCTGCTCTGAATTCCACGCCTGTGGAATTGTCAATCGACACAATTTGACCTGGCCTTTCTGGTAAAAGTGGTATTGGCCTTTGTCTCATCAAAAACGCATTTGGTTTGATCCTCTGACAGGTATCACATGTCTTCAATATATCCCTTACAGTTTCTCTCAGTCTAGGCCATATAAAAACTTCCTTCAGCATCGAGACTGTTTTGTCGACTCCCATATGTCCGAATGTTCTATGGGCTAACCATACTGTTTTCCTCTGCAGACATGCAGGTATAACGATCCTTAATCGAGTATGATCAGAGTCCGCAAACTTATGTATTAAACCATCATACAAATTATATTCTTGAGCTATCTTCTCAGCTTCCCTGTACTCTGGTGTTTCTCTTGTTAGTTTCTTTTCAAAATATGAGATGAGCATGTTCATCCATGGATCTTCGCGTTGTCTTTGTCCAATTTTTCTTAATTCTTCCAACGTGCGTTGATCTCTATTTTCCCTATCCATAGCCATTACTTCCTCTTCTGTGTACTCTGGCTGTCTACTTAAGTAGTCTGGAACTATGTTTTCCTTCCCTGGGCAATATTCTATGCTCACATCGAATTGTTGAATGTACAAGGCCCGTCGCATCAACCTTTGACTAGAGAAGTCAGTCTTCACAGGAAAGGTTAAAGCTTTACGATCAGTCCTTAATGTAACTGGAAAACCATACACAATTTTCCGCCAACACTTCAAAGTATGCAATATCGCTAGTAGCTATATCTCGCTGATTGTGTAGTTTCATTCTTGTGGCTTGAGTCTTCTGCTTGAAAAAGCTAGGTAATTTTTCTTCTCAGGGTTTTCTGGATCCTCCTGATACAGTATTGCGCCAATTCCAACTTGGGATGTATCTGTTTGTATGACAAACCTCTGATTAAAATCAGGATACCCTAACTTTACATAATTCAAGAGCATTTCCTTGGCCTTAATAAATACGGTTTACGCTTCCTCTGTCGATCTCCATATGCTACCCTTCTTGAGAAGGTCTTGCTATGGCGCAACTACGCTGGTATATGACGGGCAATGTCCGGAGAAAAATCCTATCAATCCTAAGAATTGTCGGATATTTTTCACCTTCAATGGTCTCGAAAAATTTCTTATTGACTCTAATTTACATGGATTTGGGCTCACTCCATGTTGGTCAATCACGTGTCCCAAAAACGTGACTTGCCTTTGACAAAAATTTGACTTATTTAAATTTATCTTGAAGTTGGCTGTCCTTAAATCCAATAGTTTCTTTAGATTACTGAAATGTGCCTCCACATTCTCTGAGGTAAGTAAAATATCATCAACGTAACAAATAGTACACTCTTTTACTTCCTCTGACAGGTTTCGATCTAGCGCCCTTATTAATGCTGATCGTGCTGTCTTCAGCCCAAACGGACATCTCTTAAAACAATATGTTTGCTGGTCGAACTGAAATCCAGTTAGAAGGCTGGTTTTCTGTTCTAGTTCGAGGTGATGGTATGACGAAGTCATGTCAATATTTGTAAAAATAGCATTCCCTTTAAATTTCCTTAAATTTTCTTTAATGGGTGGTGCTGAATCATTTTCAGGGATGATTTTTGCATTTAAATTTCTTACATCTAAGCACACCCTCACTGATCTATCCGGTTTGCTCTCAATTACTAATGGACTTACGTAAGGCGTAGTCATCTTTTCTATTACTCCTGCATTTATCATATCCTGCAGTGTCTTCTTTGTTTGAGCATAATGCTTTTATGCAACCGGGTACGGTCACTGTCTAAACGGGGCCCAATCATTAACTTGGAAAGCGTATTTGAAATTTTCTATCTTTCCAGGCTTGTAGTCAAATACGTCCTTATATTCCAATATTATTTCCTTCAACAATTCTTTATCTTCGTGTCCAACCTTGGCTTCCTCAATCTTTTCCAACAGGTTGACATCAAATTTAGATTACATGCTTCCTTCATCTCTATATTCAGAATCTCTAATGCCTCTTCTGTGGCTTCATAACCTTCCTCGGTTCATTCTCCTATATGCCACACCTGTTCACCTGTTCTTGACTCCTGTTCATGTAACATTATATTTTGCCCATCCACATCATTTTTCTGAACTTAAATGCAATTTTGCGCAAGGTCTATAACTACCTTGTTCTCAGGGATGAAGTCCAAACCCAATATAATATTGTATGGTAATCGACTCACCAGCAAAAAGCATTGAGAAATTTCGGTGTTCCCAATCAACATATCAATATACACCTGAAATTTACATGTGAGTGTTTTTCCGGTATGATTCCTTTAATCTTCACACTCGATGTGGGAATTTTCAACACTCTTCCTTTTGATTCAATTTCACTTACTAACACTTGTGTAATTAAACTCACAGTTGACCCTGTGTCCACAAGTGCTCTTACTAACAATCCTCCTATTCTTATCATTATAATAGGTAACTCTCGTCTTATTGGTGGAATTCCTTCAGCATCTTCCGTGATTAGCTCCTCTGGCCTAGCTATCCAGTTAACTATTTCGATATCCTCCCAGCACCTGTTATGTTTCCTTTCTGACCGATTTAAATTTGCAGTTTTTTTTAATCCTGAGGGTCTCTTCTCCCCTCATCCCTCAACTGATTTTTCAATTCTAGACTCTGTGCTCCTTCGTATTTATCAGGTGACTGTCGGTTTTCAATGGCTTCACTCCATTTTACCTTTCGATCATCATGTTCATCAGTTCCTTCGTCCATATAACGTTGTGATTCCTGATACTGATCTTCAATTTCATCCCGATACTCCTGGCTCCTATCCTCGGGCCTTTCATTCCTTCTAGGGTTATTTCCCCAGGTCCTCTTAGGATCTTGCCTCTGATTATTTTGATACCTAGAATCAGACCTTCTATATCCTGTATTCTTATTGTATCTTCCTCTGTAGTCTCCTATATTACAGGATTGTATTCCTGTAGGCTCGTTGTGACCATATTCTCTTCCTAATCCATGTGTATCCGTATTGGTGGATTAATTAGTAGTCGGGGCTTTTTCCCTCTCATCTTGCCTACCAATCATATGTACTTGTTCGGTATTTCTGGCCTGTCTTGGAGTAACGTGTGCTGTTATCATGCCCAATTGACGTAACACACTCTCCACCTCTACTGCGTTCTTGGCTTTCGATGAGATTAGCAACCTTTGGATCTAATTTGGCAATTGTCTGGCAATAGCGGCACATAAATCGGCTTCAGCTGGAGCGACGTCTAATTCCCGAAATTTACACAGCTGTACTGTGAAAAATTCAGAATACTTAGTGGGAGCATTTGTACTATACTGTCTTGAGTACAGATCTAGACGTAGGTTTTCTTGTACGTTGGCTGCCCAATAACGTTTTAAGAAGGCTTCTCGAAAACCCTCAACTGTGTCGAATGTATATTGGAAGCTCCGATACCATATCAAACAATCGCCTGCTAATAGCTTTTCTATTGCTCTTAATCTTCTATCCTGTGGTATCCTCATTTCTTAAGGTATTCTGCTACCTCCTTTAACCAATATTTAGGGGTTATTGACATATTGTTCCCTGTAAATTTCACTGGTCGATCCTCATTTGTTTTAATAATATTTCTTACATGTCCAGTGGTTTGGTTAGCATGTGGGGTTGACATTGCCAATGGTATTCCTGGAATGTTGTAAGGACTCTCCCCTCCTAATTCCGTATCTTTGTCTGTACATTGGGTGTCTGAATTTACCATATGGTCTTCTTGAGTTCTTCCTGACTCCCAAAATTCAATTTTCTATCCCTTAATGTGCTTTATTTATACGTGTCCAGAACATAACATATTATAAATATATATATATACAAAGATTACAAAGTATATGTGCATCTTTATATTCTATGTGATGCCCAGAATTCCGCCGCACGAACTGCCTTATCACTGGCGGCTACCAGATCGTCCATGGAGACAGGTTCTGATAGTTTCCTGCAGTTGAGTAGGTGCTGGTGGTCTTGATGTTCACCACACTCACATAGTTCGTCCTCTGAGATGAATCCCCATTTCTTCATGTTCACCTTACACCGAGATACTCCAGTCCTCAGTCTATTAAGGACCTTCCATGTCTCGTATGGGAGGTGATGACCTGCAGCAAGTTCTTCTTTGGGGTTGTCCCAATATTTCTCTGATGATGAGCTACGCCAGAGTTGTATCCGACGGTTTGCAGGTGGTGTCTGAATTGGTTGTGTCGTCTGGAGGAAACTTTTTCTCGATTTCAGTCTTGGTAGTTGATGTTCACTTCCAAATAGGGGGTGTCTTGGGTCCGTCTCCTGCTTCTTTCTATTTCAGCTGCCGTTCTTCTTCGGATATCTGGAGGTGCTATGCCCATTAGGTGGTATATTTTGTTAACAGGGGTTGCCCGCAGGCAGCCTGTTACAATCCGTCCTGTTTCATTTAGGGCAATATTTACCTGTTTGGCATGACTGGAGTTGTGCCATACAGGTGCTGCATATTCAGCAGCGGAGAAGCACAGAGAGAGGGCGGATGTGCGGAGGACATCTGGATGTGCTCCCCAGTTGTTGCCGGTCAGTTTCCTAATAATATTATTCCTAGCACAAACTTTCATTTTTGTATCTGTGCAATGGTCTTTGAAGGTGAGGGAACGGTCCAACTTTATTCCCAGGTATTTTGGGGTGTCACAGTGGGTTAGTTGTTGACCTCTCCAGGTTATTCTCAGTTTCCTCCAAGCCTCTCTGTTCCGTAAGTGGAATGCACACACTTGTGTTTTGGAAGGGTTTGGCTCCAAGTAATTGTTATCATAATAGGCAGATAGTGCTTTAAGACCTGTTGTGAGTTTTCCTTCCACCTCCTCAAAAGTTGTCCCTTGGGCAGCAATTGCTGTGTCATCTGCGTAAATGAAAGATTTTGTGACAGGATGAATTGGCTGGTCTTTAGTGTACATATTAAACAACAGTGGGGCTAGCACACTTCCTTGTGGGATACCATTTTTCTGTGTCCTGCATCGGCTCCTTTTGTTTTGTAGGATAACAAAGAAACGTCTGTTTTGTAGCAGACATCTTATAAACTGTGTTAGGTGGAAGTCTTTCGTGATGGCATAGATCTTCGTTAATAGAATCCTGTGATTGATTGTGTCATATGCCGCAGTAAGGTCAACAAAGGCGACACCGGTGATCTGCCCGCGTTCATATCCATCTTCTATGTGTTGTGTCAGGTTCAAGATCTGTCCACAACACGACCTCCCGGGACGAAAGCCCGATTGTTCTCTAATCAGAGTTTTGTCAACTTGGTCCGAGATTCGATTGAGGATCATTCTCTCTAGAACTTTATAGAGATGGCATAGGAGTGATACCGGTCGGAAGTTTTTGGCATCCGTTGGCTGTTTCCCAGGTTTCAGTAGGGCCACAACTTTGGTTTTTCTCCAGATCTTTGGTATTTGCAATCTTGAGACACAGGTGTTCATCATATCTAGGATCCACTTCCTGGTTGCTGGTCCAAACATTTTTATTTGTTCCATCCTCAAGTCATCTAATCCAGCGGCTTTATTGTTCTTCATTGAGCATATTGCGGTTTCTAATTCTTCCAGTGAGAAAGATGTGCCAATATAGTTATTCTCCTCAGTAATTCTCTGGATCTTTGGAGTTGCAGATTTTTTATTAACTTTGCCATTCAACAATAGCTGCTGCGCTATCTGGTTAGGTGCTATATCAGGAATGGCCGAGGGAGTAGTTGTTGGCTCGTTTCCAAGGTTCTTCAGCAAATGCCATGCCTTTCTACTGTTTTGTTTCATATCAAGCTGCAGCATGAGATCACACCATTTTTCTTTCCTTGTAGCTGATATGGCTAGTATCAGGTCTTCACCAGCCTGTATTGTTTTTTCAGAAAATGGGTCATCTTCAAAGAGGTGTTCATATTTATTCATTAGAGTTTTTGTATCTTTGTCTAGTCCCTGTATATAAGTTGTTCTACATCCACGAGGTATGTACCTACGTGAGACAGCTTTGACCAGCTTTATAAAGGAGTCATATTTCTCTGGAGAAGGGTCCAGTTCAAGGATTTTGGAGTCAAGTTCCTCAGAGAGTTTATCCCATTATGCTCGTTTGAAGTTAAACCTTCTCTGGAAGGTAGTATACTTGGGTTTGATGACTGCTTCTATAGTGCAGATAATTGCTCGATGTTGTGTCCTAGGAATTGGGTCTCCCATTTCTTTCTTCACTTGGTGGGCAATATTTTCACTTGCAAAGATATTATCTGGGTTATATCCACGGCCCCATCTTCCACTCCTGAAAGAGTATGGTAGCTTTGGATCGTGTATTAGCTTCAGGCCCGTGCATTCTGCCCAGTTTTCAAGGTCTTCTCCACTCTGGTCTGTTTCTCTGTAACCCCATGATATACTGTGGCAGTTAAAGTCTCCCATGACCAACTTCACTGGTTGCGAATAGAAATTATCTGGTTCTTTGAAATTAAATGCATTATTTGGAGGTTTGTACATGGATGTTACTGTATAGGAGTCTGTTGCTGCAGTCAGTATTTCTGTGTCATTATCTACAGTTAAGTTTGCAGACGAGATATTCAGGCCTGGTTTAGCAAATATTGCACTGCCGTACTGTGAACTGGGTCTCTCAGTGATTAAAGTCATTCCATTTATCTTTGGCCTTCTGTTGTTCGGACCTCTATGAGTTTCCTGGATGAGCAGGAGATCACAGTTCTTTGTCTTACACATATCGGATAGTAGTACTTCTTTCTCTACTGATAATCCTTCTATATTTATGGAAATTATTGTAACAGCTTTCTTCATGCGACATAATTTGAATTTCCATTTGGCTATTCTTTTGTTCCGTTCGTTTCAATCTTGAACAAAATTCATTTTCAAACCTATCCTGTCGAATCCTACTGGCTTCGTTTTCCTGTTTGATTTGGAACGTTTCTTCTTTTAAAGTCTCTTGGATCTGGTTTAATCTCTCGTCAACCTCTTTCTTGATTACGAGGACTTGTTTTTCTACTACCTCTTGCTTAACTTCCTTTCTTGCGTCAAGTTCTTCCCGAATTTGGTTTACTTTCTTACTCAGTTCTTCCTGACCGTCAAATATATTTTTCTTGATGGTCTCCTTGAGTTTCCCCTTGGTGTTTGTTTAAAATTACCAAGTCATTCCTAACTTCATCTATATCTTTGTGAGTTTTCCCTACTTGTATCTTCAGGTTACCCATATTTTCTTTTATCTCATTGATGCCTGACGTAATTTCTCCTATTTCCTTTCCTTGTTCAGTACAGTCAATTTTTCGCTGTTTACTTTCCTTATCCAACTTTTCTCCGTATTCTCCTAACTTCTCTGACAAACTTGTCTCATAATCTTTTGATCTGTCAACTACCTGTGCCGTAAAATTCTCAAACTGTTTCTCTCTTTTCTCAGCATCCGCCTGACTCTGAAGTTTCATTCCCTCAATGTCTACTTTAACTGCCTCGAAGCCTGATTCGAGTTCTTCCACTCCACCGAATCTGTTTTCTTTTGGAAACTACTCTTAATTTCTTCCCGGCCCTCATGACAAACACTCATATTAGATTCGATTTTCGCGTCAAGTCGACTCTCCATTTCTTGGATCTGGTTTACATGATCAGTTTTACAAGCCTCTACATTATTTTTGCAATCCCTCTGCATTTCTTCCAATTTGATTTCCATGGTATTAAATTTACCTTCCAAGGAACCAAATATAGTGTCTAACTTATCAAAGTTTTTCCTACACTCATTTTGGGATGCATCAGTCATCTCTTTCACCTCACCTATACTTTTTTCAAGGCTATTTCTCAATTTTAAAGCACTCTCGTCTACTTTATCTTGTACCCTCTGAATCTCCTCTTTATTTTCCGCAATAATTTCGGTTTTGAACTCTACTAGTTTATTATCAATTTTATTGTCCAAAGTTTCAAATACTAATTTATTATCGGCTTTCATAGCCTCAAATTTTCATCACTGTCCTTTAGTTGGAGGTCAAATTTACAGTTCATAGCCTCCTCTAAATTAGCTTTTAGTTCATTATTCTCGGCCTTCATAGCCTCTAATTTCTCGCTGCTGTCGGCTTTCATAGCCTCTAAGAGACTCTGAAGCTCTTCACTCAACGCCATTATATTTAACAATATATATTCTTAGAATTATGTGGGCTACTTAAGTCCCACCACTAGTTCATATCTGAGAGAGGTAACATCCAACTCCATTCGTGTCCCAACATTATACATTTTTCAGTACGGGTGCAGGCTACGCCGTACCCATCTGGCCTATCAATTCTCAAAGTACAACAACTCATATGGGAGTGATTCCTATCAAACTTCAAAATTTGAAAACCCGAAAAGTTTCAAAAATGAAAACTCTGTTTTTTAAGAAAACTCGGGTTTTCCAGGAAAACTCAGCCCCTAAGTTGACGGGCACCAAGAATGTTGAATGAGTGCTACTGAGTGTGCACATGGTCACCCTACGCGAGACATCAGCCAAAAACACAAGTTTCGAAAAACCATTCCGGGGGGGGGGGGGGGGGGCGATCTCCCCACGTTGGGCACCAAGAATGTTAAATGCGGGGAATTTTCCGGGCTTGCTCGGTGTTAGTTTCCTGTTACCCTATGCGGTCAAATGACTGTTATGTATTGTACCCATCTGATATTATATGGAGAACATGTGTTCGCAACCCGACTGCTCACGGTCTTTCGGGATATGTTACGTCTCCCCACTGCACGAACACATGCTAAGGATCTGATGACTACAAGGTGACTACTCTACAGGAAAAACAAACATATTCCTCAAGTAACTGAGTTTAATTCTAAATCATGGCAAAACAAACAACAACAACAACATCATTACATCTACATATATCCCAACAAAAGGCAAATCAACATTTGTATCACACAGATGATGGTTCTAAAAGGGTCACACATACTAACTTGAATCCATCTGTGCTCCGCAGCTCAGATCAAAACATGATCTCATCAGGCATGCTGCAACACTCTCTATTCACTTGTGGGTTCTTGAGTCTGTGTGTGGTGTCTAAATACACCCAAATCTAAACTTTCACTAGTAAATTTCACTCTTAAAAATCATTCATGCCTTTTGACGAACGTTCATATTTCGTTGCACATCACTTGCAACAATAATAACCAATAAACATCAAATCAAAGCAAGACATTACATAAGCCTGTACACTTATAGCACTTCCTATTCTTTAATAATACTGTACTTGATTAAATCTGTCTGTCCGTAATGCTTACGGTACATGTAACTCTACTTTAAGATCCAACAATGCATTTACCATTATTACGTTTGGTTACTTGCTCACCGTTTGTGTAACAATCATCCTCCTTTTCCATTCTACAAACGCGGACTATAGTACCTTCTCTATTATACATAAACAATGTCTATCAATAATGAGCTACACCATATGTCCTTATGTTGGTCAATAATAAGTCGATCTACTGTTAAAATTGCGTCAACCCGTATTTCGGGCTACCCGTATGAATAAATTATCATTTTACTGGGTTTTCATGCCTCAAAGTGTGTCAGCAGGTTTATCGAAGTTACATGTTATGAAACACTAACTTGGCTAATTCTCGTGCGATTTCTACAATTAAAAGAGGGATTCACATTCTCTGAGTGCCAAAAATTGAGTTCTGCAATCAAAACAATCAATTTCTCAATATTTTAGAATACCAGTTTCTACATCTCAATAACCCAGTACATTATTTCGAGGGTAGGTAGCTGCCAAGCACCCCACTGCGCGGACAAAATGTCTGGACTTGCCCCGCCTTGACAGAAGATGGCCGCCTGGGGCGGCCAATTAACTCCCCAGCCCCCTCTCTTTTCCAGCTGTGGTACACTTCCTCAGTCATACAATATAAACAAAGCCTCAACTGTTTCACACTCTCACTTTTACGGACAGGCGTATAACTGGGTCATCATTATGATCGGAATATCTAAATATTTATCTCCTATCAGTAGGGGACGTTACTTGGCTCATATAAGGCTCTCAAAAGTATTCATAGCAAAGGAATGGATTTCTTATAGCCCCGATGTTTTGGGGGATCGGATATGGCCTTAATTGCGTGCGAGTGTGGCTTCTACTGTTTTCCACCTCCACGTTACGAATTAGTGGTAAGGTATCCTCGGACCCTTCCATAATTAATGGTGTCACGCCTCGGCGGGCGGATCATTCCATATGCAGCTGAATTAAGGTGACATGGTTAATCCTTAATTGCCGTAATGACGCTGGCTTGGCAGAACAGATACCCACACCTGTCTCCAACCGCTGTCAACAATATACCTGTACGCTCTAGGGCTGTACGTCAATTATACCTTCGTATATTGTCCTGACATCGTGCTATAGAATTGTTCCTTGCAGTTATTTAAGTAAAAGTCTTGGCTTTACTTTACACTGCTCGCATCCTAGCGGCAGAAATACTATATGTAGATGGGTTTAATTTAAACCAAAGCTGGAGAAACGAGTGGTCAAATAAAACAGCGGGGACCAGTGCCCATTCTCTTGATTCTGCAAAGGAACTGAAAGGTTCTCACCTCCCAAGGAAACTGTGGTGCCGTCTTAACAGATTCAGAACCGGCCATGGCTGCTGTAAATTCTTTCAACACAGATGGGGCTGGACCAATTCAGCAATGTGCGACTGTGATCAAGAGGAGCAGACAATGGATCATCTGCTCCGACGCTGCCCTCTGTTCTCGTTCCCTGGGAACCCTGCTGAACTCGTTCATGTCACTCCAAATGTCATAACTTGGTTGCAGAATGTGGATAATGTTGTATAATGTAAATTTTGTATATAATTCACCATACGATCAAATAAAATAAACAATTATATCTGTTAGATTATTCTGTTCATATGACAGCTCAATTACCTTCCGTATCTATTTTGTTCATGACTTTACATCGTCTCTCATTATACTGGCATTAATTACTGGTATTAATTACTGGCATTACTTTACAACGGTTAATGCGTGACTCATGGCAATTATTACATTTAAACATGTATAAAAACATCCTGATATATATATATATATATATATATATATATATATATTCCACACTTTCATTTACTTTACCTTGCAATTTCTCGGAATTGACACAATTTAAAGTTTCATGCCTTAGCATGCTGAATATTCATACTTCTTTCGACTTTGCCCAATTCATTAATTATTTATTAACTTCATCATTAAATTTAACGTGATCTTACGCATTTCTGTCGTAAGCAAAATCATTCTTAAGTTGCAAACTATTTAAAGCAAATTCGAGGAATGAAAAACTCGTATAAATCTTTACCTCAAGTTCCCTATGGTACTTCATATTAACACGGACATATGGTAGGCTAACTTATAAATTATAACATTGAAAGTTACTTACATCCTTCTGTCACTCGGTGGTCTCACCCAATAATACAGCATGTGACTCACCATTGTGCATCTAACAACGCTTCATGGTGATCACAATATACATTTCTTGTGGTTTCACAACACTTGATTTCACTTTGATATTACACATTTTGAATTTAACACTTTCATTCATTTTTACTCTTGCCATGGTGGGTGAGTGGTTATAGTGTCGGACTACCAACCCCAAGATTGCAGGTTCGCTCCCGGCCATGGTAAGTGATTTTTGAAAGGCGACAAAAATCAGGACACTCATGTCATACGTTCTTGGCATGTTAAAGAACCCATTTGAATTGAGTAGGCCATGTTCAATGGCGAAATTAATCTAGGGATTTTCCACCAACACAAAGTTCCTCCATTCTCTACTTGAAAGCGCTGTAGTGTCAAGGAGTTTAGATATCTAACCTCCTTGACTTTCATAGCGTTCAAAGGAACGACGAAATTCGACATGCAAGCTACCCTCTGGGTGTCAATTAACAAAGCTTGCAACAGGCACCCGAGGCCATACGATATTATTATTATTATTATTATTCATTTTTACAACACTTTATAATAAAACACTTTATATTAAAACACTTGAACACATTAATTTTATATTACACTTGCTTTATACACTGGTGTCTCTCTGGGCTTCAAATATGCACGATTTCAGAGTTGCAGGCGGCGCGTTCCCTGACATATCCTGAATTCCAATGACAGTCTCTATAATCTGCGCGTACCTCCTGCTTTAATCCTCTTCTATCGGCTCCCAGTAGTAATCCTACTTCAACTATGAGTGTATCCTCTATCGTGTGTATGATTCTTCCTCCAGATCACCTAGCATTTCAATCTAGTGTCTGTTAGCTTGATAATAATTACAATGCCTGTGAATTTCTCCTCCATTCCATGACCTATCGTGTACTGTTTATGTGGTACTATCACGATAATATATAGATCATGACTTCGCCTAGCGAATAAGTTCATCGTCTATCACGAGACTTCGCAAATTTCTTACTGACTTACACGTTACACTCGTGTAATTAAATGGTTTACTGAACATGCGCGTCGTTTACTGTGCGGCTTTAGGTTAATATAAGCTTTACTCAGCTTCACTTTGTCATCCATTGTCTTAGCACTAGTTGATTTTTTTAATACTGGCGTACTTTAAGACGTGAACTTGAGTTCGGAAGAGTAGCACACTCTCCGCGTGAGTTGTAACAGATGACTGACTCCCTCAAGCTTCCCTGCTCTATATAAAGGATTTGGTCAGAAACATAGTTTCCTCAAATCGCAGGAGCGTCTTTTCCTTCGTAATTGCACTTTCCGGCCTGAAAATGCATTTTTCTGGAGCGTCTTTGCATGGAGGTTACGGTTCTTGCCTCGTGCAAGCAATCCGATCGTCCAATTAATTAATATTAATTGGTTTCTCTGATGGCGTCCTCAAGCCATGCTCTAGGGAACCCCCTGTGGCTCTCCGCTAATGGCCATTCAACCGCATCGCCACTGTTCTTTCGCCTCCTATGCTTTTTAGGCTTTAATTTACATATCTGATGGCTCCATAATTATCCTCTTGAGATTTAATTCATCTGGATGTCATTCTCATATCTCTCGATTACTTGTTTTCCGAGTAATCAATTAATTTCTCTCGGCTAGCTTCCCTTTCCACTGTCCACTCCTTGTGCTACGGGGGTCTCTTGGGTCACCTCTGGCTGTCCCCATCCCATAGGACGCTTGAAAATAGGTCGCTGTGTTTGATCTTGTGCCAGTCTGGTCCTCCCAGTTGCTCGAACTAATATGTCAACTGTCAAACTGCCTCCAGATCTGAGTTCTTGGCTAAGATTTTCTATGTTATACCAGTAAGCATACAATCTTTTTGCACAAAATTGCTTGTAATTCCTTACAGATAAATTGAATTAAGCCGTATTTAATTCATTAATCTTCATTTACGTGTGTCTCGGGTCCAATCTGGTTATTCCCCCTCAGAGACCTCGGGTTCGATACTCTAAAATCATAGGCATGATTTTTACTCCTCAGAGTACCAGGTTCAATGTCAGTTAGCATTACTACCCTCGGGTAGAGTATTGAGTTACGCCTACCGTTATAATTACTTTACTCTCTTAAGACCGTCTTACAGTGTCACCATTAGCTTAGATCCAGGCACAAATTTATGAATCCCATGTGCCCTTGCGGACAAGTAATACGTGAGCATACATCCACTAGCTCAATGGTCGGGGTGTAGTACATTGATTCCCACAATATGACACACGTATTTTGGATCAAAGTATTAGGTTAAACACTTGAATTAAACCAAAAATCACAATAAAACCATATTTAATTAAACTCAAAAATAGGCGCTACAAAACTCAAATTTTACATAAAAATATACTCAAAAACATATTAATATCTCACACTTGTTCTCAAACAACAAGGAATCACTTAACCTTTCTAACAAAAATCAATAAATGAGGTTCCACTGAACCTTTCAAGTAGGTTTCACTTCCATAATACATATAAAAATGATTATCTATTTGAGTCCTGACGGCTCCATAAGAACTTTGTAACTTTAATTATTACATTTAACATGATTATACTATTTAATTTGGTTTTTGTTCAATGCGTATTCATATTTGTATATAACAATAACAACAATTCCCAATTCTTTCTGTGGGATCCATGCGAGTTAAAATATGATCTCTCTTTCTTCATCGTACAAGCTTTTTATTGGTGGGAAGTTCGCTACCCATGAATACCAAAAACTACTGAAAAGATCAAATTAATCAATACTCCCGGATTGTTTAATATTTCTGATAATCAATAACCCATTATTTGGATTGTCACACTATTGAGATTTTCTTATAAATGTTTAACACATTTCCCTTAATTCACGCGATCTGAACATCCATTGAATTATACAAACACAATGCGGGTACACCTCCCGTCTTTTATAAAAGAAATGTTTTGCTAGAACCCTACCACGGGCTATTTATATACTGTCTCGTGGCTCCCCTCAGGGAATCAGTGGTTCCTTGACCTACCCTTACACTTCTTAATATTTACGACCTGTCAACCGAGCGTTTTTGCTCTCAATGGGCTGGGATCTCTCTCTGCAGCGATATTTCAGCTGTCTACACACACATATTACGGAAACTTTAAAAAAGAGAATCTTATTCATTCCTATTCTTAAAACGCGTCACTTTATTTGCCGGCAATTACTTTCACAAGACATGATGTTAATTGGTGATCATCCACATTGTAAGATTCGATATGCGGTCATTATTACTCTAAGGGGCTCACACACATTCAACATACGACACTTGACACTTCTGTGTCCACGGTAGTCTCCTTCCTAGGTTATGGCCGTCTTCAGAAAAGGTCCAATATTACATGCGCCAGTGAAACGGTATCTTGTAGTCCTTCACGCGCGTATTATAATTTCTAGAGGGGAATCGAACCCGGTTCTCTAGTATCCACAATAGCTCCCTTTATTACTTTACTTAAGACCCGTCTTTATCGAACTCATCACAACTACGATCACAATTAAACGGTCTTGAATATTAGATATGACAATATATCAACAACTTTTTATAATGCATGACTTTGCATATACAACAATATTTAAGATTTCCGTAATTTTATTATCTTTGAAATCCAATATTATTACCCACAATTATTCTTTAATTGAATATGATATATTTCAGACATGGTCATAAACGAATTTTATTATACACAAGCTGTACCCGGCATGCGTTGCAATGCCAATCAAAGAAAGTGTTGGCGTTGAAATTCTGTTTTTTGAAGTGCTTTTGGATACACAACATGTTTTTCAATTTCCGTTAACTGCCCCTATGCTATCATAAAATGGATTTTCTAATTTAGAATCAATCGTGGGAGCGTGCACAACAACTTTCAAAAGTTTCATCGCAATCGGATGAATGGTATATGAACGTATACGGGATTTTGTTTGAACGATTCGTGCGCTGTCACTCATTTGTTGATTCTACTCGTACGCTACCTATTGAGAAATGGATTTGCTAAGTCGAAACCCTACCCTGGCGTGTACACAATAACTCATCAAGGTTTCATCACAATCGAAGAAGCTTATATGAACGCATAGGGGATTTTGTTGAAACCCTTCGCGCGTCGTCACCCATTTGTTGCATATACTCGTGCGCTACCAATTGTGAAATGGATTTATTAAGTCGATACCCTTCCCTGGCGTGTACACAATAACTCATCAATGTTTCATCGCAATCGGATGAATGGTATATGCACGTATACGGGGTTTTGTTTAAACGATTCGTGCGCTGTCACTCATCTGTTGAATCTACTCGTGCGCTACCTATTGAGAAATGTATTACTAAGTCGAAGCCCTTCCCTGGCATGTACACAATAACTCATCAAGGTTTCATCGCAATCGAATAAGGTTATATGAACCCAATAGGGGATTTTGTTGAAACGCTTCGCGCGTCGGCACCCATTTGTTACATCTACTCTTGCGCTACTTATTGTGAAATGGATTTACTAAGTCGAAACCCTTCCCTGGCGTGTACACAATAACTGATCAATGTTTCATCGCAATCGGATGAATAGTATATGAACGCATACCGGATTTTGTTTAAACGATTCGTGCCCCGTCACTCATTTGTTGAATCTACTCGTGCGCTACCTACTGTAAAATGTATTTACTAAGTTAGAAACTGTCACGTAAGTGTCCACAACATCTCACCCAAGTTTCATCGCTATGGGACTAATGGGATATGAAGACATAGGGGAGTGTATTGGCCAGTATGCATAAAGTCTAGCATATGCTTTTGCTACCTCTTTTGTAAGCATATGCTGGAATGAGTATGCATAAAATAATCTAGCATTTGCTTTACTTACTAGTATTTACTTGCTAGCTAGCATTTGCTTAATTTTCCAGCAAATGCTGAATTATACATGAATAAAACCAAGCATGTGCTAGTACTAAAGCATTTGCTTAAGATTTACCAAGCTAGTCTCAGTTAGCTTGAAGTTTGTACTGTGACGACTTAGTGTTAACTTCTGGTTGATTTAATGGCACAAATTGTGAATATCCGACGCAGGAATCTCTATAATCCCAGACGGCAAAGTGATGAACGTTCATATAAACATTTGTACAGATTTAACGAAGAAAATGTTGAATTAATTTCGAGCTCTTTCTTGGGAGAAAGTGACGAGACGCGTGGTGGTGCGGTAACATCGAAGGAACGAATGCAGATATTTCTTCGTTTTGTTGGTGATCCGGGTTTCCAAGTTGGGATAGGAGAAGATACGGGAGTGCATCAAAGTACTGTTAGTAGAACCATTGATTTCGTCAGCGAGAACATTTTTCAAAAAGCACATCACTGGATAAAATTTCCGTCACGGCCACAAGAAATCAACATAGCTAAATACGAATGGCAGCAGCGATTTAACTTTCCTTGCGTGATCGGTGTTCTTGACTGTACACATGTACCAATTTTAAAGCCACCACTACACAGCGATGAATACATAAACCGCAAAAAATTTCGCTTCTATCAATGTACAAGCAACTTGCAATTCAAGAGAAATTTTCACAAGTGTTGATGCTAGCTGGCCAGGTTCTGTTCACGACAGTCGCATATTTAAGAATTCACATGTGTATGTAGGATTGCGAGAGCATGCAGGAGCTGCAGTACTGTTGGGTGATTCAGGATACGGGCTAGTACCTTGGCTGCTAACTCCTTACCGAAACCCTCAAAATCCACAAGAAGAGAATTACAATCGCGTGCATGCTCAAAACAGAGTAATTATTGAAAGATGTTTTGGTCAGCTTAAGAGACGTTTCCCTCTACTAGCAAACAAAGTCAGAATCTCTTTAGAGAAAATTTCACGCATTATCATATGTTGCTTTGTGCTACATAACGTCTCTAAGCATTTAAGGGATGAGGACAATTTTGATAATGTTCATATTGAAGAAATATATGATGATGGTGTTGGTGACAGGGCTGAACAAGAATATGGTCATTTTGACATGATGAGAAGACGTGGTGCACAGAGAAGGAATAAAATCGCTAATATTTTGTTTCAACACGTTGCTGTAAACGAACAATGAAAGTGAAGCACTGTGATCTGGGAAAAACAAAATTTAATAATTGTGTGGCTAGTATTTTTTCATTTAACTTATACTCTTACATCGCTATGAATTTATTTGGGATTCGGTACATGTATAATTTCACCTCGGTTAAATACAAACATTTATCTCCCTGATCCACACATTATTATTCAAACTGTATGTAGGTTTGTTCACTTATGTTTGAAGCTAATTTCCTATCTTCTATTTCATGCTGTTGCATGCGAGCTAACTTCAACTGTTCCAACAACACCAGTCTTTGAAGTTCCGTATTCGACAGTTTTTCCGTCTCCTCAGTCTCTGAAGATAACTTGATTTGTCTTGGTGGTGTCGTACGCTGTAGTGTGTCATCATTATTGCTATCAGTTTCGTGTTCCTTACTTCCTCCTACAGCACATCCTCCTGAAATAATGAAATAGAATTACGGTACTGACCTTGGCCTACAGATTAATAAAATGAACTCATAATAATAATGTTATTGGTTTTACGTCCCGTTTAACTACTAAGGCGTAATGCTTTTTTTTTCAACTAGGGGCCGATAACCCAGAAGGTAGGACTCTTAAATTAGGCCTATCATCATCATCACCTTTTTCTCATTACAACATAGCATGCGGTATTTCATCAGCGAGTAGAGTAAAATTTAATAAACATACCTGGTACACGAGTGAATGTTGGATTCTGTTGTCCTTCTATGAAATTGCTAAGTTCCTCCTCCCATTTTTTCAGCTGTATCTTCCTATTTCCTGTAGTGTTACGATCACTCTTATTTTTGACTTCCGTCTTCATGTTATGGATCCTTTTTTCACCTGATCTGCTGTAAATTGCCGCCCAAGAGTCTTCTCACAGCTCTCACGTAAATGTTCAACAGCTTCTAATTTGGCTGTTTTCATCGACTGAGTTTGCGATGTACTCAATAAGACTGGTAACTGTTTTAGCATGGTAACAAAGTGATAATTCACGTCAATTTCAACCTCTGTTTCTGACATTTCCGACATCGTAGAATGAATAGGCACTTCAGGAAATCAAAACTGTAAACTAGTAACACCAAATGCAAACTTGTATGTTCACGGCGGTCTACATAAATAATGTTGAGATGAACATAACCTCTTACCGGCAACCAGCATGCTTTGCGCGACTAGCAAATGCTAGTTAGCATATTCTACAAAAAGTCAGCACTTGCTGGAAAAACTTGTAGCACTTTCTAGTCAGCACAAGCAAAAGGTTATTCATATCAATTTAAGCAAATGCTTTTACTTGCTAGTATTTGCTGAAAGCATATGCTTTTACTTATTGCTTGTACTTGTAGCATATGCTACATTTTTATGCATACGACCCATTGAAACGCCCCGCGTGTCGTCGTTCATTTGTCGAATCTACTCGTGTGCTACCTACTGTGAAATGTATTTACTAAGCCAGAAACCTTCCTTGGAGTGTCCACCATATTTCACCCAAGTTTCACCGCTAACGGCAGAATGGTATATGACCTTATAGGGACTTTGTTGAAACGCTTCGCGCGTCGTCCCTCATTTGTTGAATCTACTTGTGCGCTGCCTGTTGTATAGTGGATTTACTAAGCCAGAAACCTTCCATGAAGTGTACACAACATCTCACCCAAATTTCATAGCTATCGGACGAATGGTATATGAATGCATACGGGACATGGTTGAAACGCTTCGCGTGTCGTCGCTCATTTGTTGATTCTACTCTTGCGCTACTTATTGTAATATGGATGTACTCAGCCAGAAACCTTCCCTGGAGTGTACACAACATCTCACCCAAGTTTCATCGCAATCGGATGAATGGTATGTGAACGTATACGGGACGTTGTCGAAACGCTTCGCGCGTAGTCACTCATTTGTTGAATATAAACGTGCGCTTCGTATTGTAAAATGGATTTACTTAGCCAGAAACCTTTCCTGGAGTATACACAACAATTCATCAAACATTTATCACTATCAGACGACTGGTATATGACTTTATACGGGACTTTGTTGAAACGCTTCGCGTGTCATCGCTCATTTGTTGAATCTACTGGTGCGATACCTATTGTAAAATGTATGTACTAAGCCAGAAACCTTCCCTGGAGTGTACACAACATCTCACCCTAGTTTCATCGCTATCGGATGAATTTTATATGAAATTATATGGGACTTTGTTGAAACGCTTCGCGCACTGTTGCTCATTTGTTGATTCTACTCGTGCTCTACCTATTTTTAAAGGGATTCACTAAGCTAGAAACCTTCCCTGGAGTGCACACATAATCTCAGCCTAGTTTCATCGCTATCGGACGAATGGTATATGAACGCAAACGTGACTTTGTTGAAATGCTTCGCGCGTCGTAGCTCATTTGTTGAATCTACTCATGCGCTGCCTATTGTAAAGTGGATGTACTAAGACAGAAAATTTCCCTGCAGTGTACACAACATTTTACGCAAGTTTCATAGCTATCGGACGAATGGTATATGAATGCATACGGGACTTTGTTGAAACGCATTGCGTGTCGTCGCTCATTTGTTGAATCTACTTGTGCACTATCTACTGTGAAATGTATTCACTAATTTTGAAACCTTCACGTAAGTGTACACAATATCTCACCCAAGTTTCATCGCTATCGGACGAATGGTATATGAACACATACGGGACTTTGTTGAAATGCTTCGCGCATCGTCGCTCATTTGTTGAATCTACGCGTGCGCTACCTATTGTAAAATGGATTTACTAAGTCAGAAACCTTCCTTGGAGTGTACTCAACATCTCACCCAAGTTTCATCGCAATCGGACGAATGGTATATGAACGCATAGGAGACATACATACCCACAGACAAACTATCACGTTACATTGATTTTTATATATATAGATTTGAAAATGAATACTAACGTTCTTAGCCACTTATTTTTTTAATCAACACTTTTTGAATTATTATTATTATTATTATTATTCATTTCTTTAGATTTATTTGCGGTATGTTCAGATCCGTATCTCATCTTGTGCATTGTTACACATATTTCTTCACTATCTCATTTATCTTAGTGTGCTCTTCCCTATTTTAAGATTTTCACGAACTTCCCCCCAAATTTATACATTCATGATTAAAACTTTGTACTTACATTTCCCAGGGTGAACTTCGAACTTCATGCCTGAACCTTTTCACCCACATTGTTGGGTCTAATAATCACCCATTGCACTTATTTCACAAAACACTTTGCTAATACTATCATAAACTTTGATTTCACTAAATTCTACACTGGGATGATTTCCCGACATGATTAAATTACAAATTGTACACGGAATAACCCTAAAATACACTCAAACAATTATAAAACAATATAAGCTTTTCACTTCAAGCTCAACCTTGCTGCTTGTTTTCACTCGTGGTTTTCACACGTTTCACTTCCTACTACCTTCTCCAAGAAATTCAGGCCTGATTGGGTAGATTATTGGCTGAGGAATAACCTAACCACCAAGGGAAGATGATTAAGAAAAGGAGGTAGATTTTGGACTGGAGAAAAAGGATAGGAAAATAGGAGGAGAGTCCCACAAAAGTTATAAATTTCACCTTAAATGCAATTAGAGGCGGTTGCCACCGCAAATCCGCTCTCGGATACTTAAAGTGGGTAAGAGCTTGGTCCAAGCTGACGGGAAACACAGCTAGAACTTGGGCGGTTTGCAAGAGAGTGGCTTTAGTGTAATCCCTCTCAAGCATGTATCTGCCTACTATGGGGAAGAGTGATGGTCTGGCAAGACTGAGATTAACAAATTTATTGTATGCCTGTTCAAAGCAATTGGTTTTTGCAAAGTAATTCGAAGAATGCCAATGATTTAAATCAGGTTTGGTATTTCCAATTTTCAAAGTTATGGAGTTCCTGAAAAAGCGACCAAGTGCTTCCAAGAAGGAAAATAATAAAAGATTATACCTTGGGGAGTAATTTTGGTAAATGAACCAATGGTTGCATTTGGAAATGGCTAAGCTTTTACTCAGCGAGGAGCCGGCTAAAAGTTTAGACAAAGAGAAACACTTATCCTTTGGAAAACTGACCATAAGTTTTCGGAGAGGATCTCCACAAGCAGGTAGCTAGCGTAGCGAGCTTTACTTGCCTTACTGGCCAGTTAGAATTAGCTATTAAAGCTAAAAGAGACTTTAATGAGATTACCACTAAGAGTTCTTGCTCAAATGCAACGAGTGGTGAAAGCCCTATTGATGGATTTAATGGCATTGAGTAGGGAAAGCCAAGGAAGGCAGGATCTTGCCTAATCGTTGTACTAGAAAAATGAGAAAGCAAAAAGAAACGCTTAATTTATTTAACAATTCTAAAGAAGTTAATAACTTTAACAAATACAGGGTCTTTCATATAAAGTAAGAACGCCAAGTGGCGGGTTTGTTATCCGCTAGTGTGG
Organism: Meconema thalassinum; assembly: GCA_946902985.2. Taxonomy (NCBI): domain Eukaryota; kingdom Metazoa; phylum Arthropoda; class Insecta; order Orthoptera; family Tettigoniidae; genus Meconema; species Meconema thalassinum. The sequence goes on along the minus strand of OX336391.1, from coordinate 335,004,593 downwards.
TGGCCTTGACCGAGCTTGTGGCGAGCCGTGGCCCCCTGCTCTAAGCGTGTGTACATTCTCTATGAAATATTACCTTATAAAAGTTGCTGGAAGTGTCGTCCTTCGTAGGTTATACAGGCATTGTATCTGGTAACCACATTTTGGCTGACGCGAGTGAGTCATGCCACTGTATTTTTTCTGATTTTTTATTTTGTGATTTTTATTGAGCACTGAACCAGTAGTGTCAAAGTTATTTTCAATTACGTGAATCTGTGCTAGTGAAGGTGGCACTTCATCAGGAAATTGCTGAACAAATGCATCACGTACCCGCCGAGCCGAATCGTAATTAAAATAAATTTTACATACAAAAATACGATGTTGCAATGATAACTCTCTCAACATGTTAGCAGCTGTGGTTCAGACTGGCGACTGACAACACCTGCACGCTTATTGCAAGGTCAAGTTTGTACTATGCGCGCGCTTTCAATACTACAGCAGGGGGCCGTGGTGCGTCACAAGCTCGGCCAAGCCGGCTTCAGCAGCGAATGACAAAATCGCCGCTCGCCGTTCTTACTTTATATGAAAGACCCTGTATATAATTTCAATTTGATTAACAAATTTTGGGTCACAGACCTCAGAAAACATTACACGTTTGCTCCAGGCAATTTACAATTTATGAGGTTTCAAACCTTATATATGTTCTAAAATCTTTATAAGATTAAAAAAAAGACAAATGAAGTAATTAAAGTTTAAACATTAAATTGAGTACAAAGAGTGTACTTTAAGAAATTCCTGAGAGAATATTCTAGAGAGAGTGACAACTTCGAAAATAACAAAAAGAAAAACATGAAGAATAAGATAGAAGTTCCTAAACTTCTTATATTTGTGCAGAATTACTTTATAATAATTATACAAAAGAGAGCAGGTCACTTACGGTGAAACCTGAAGAGAAAGTCAAAGGGAAGGTTCTAGACTTCCTATGTTTAAGTAGGAATCACGAACCAAATGGGGCAATTTCCATTTCGTGAGACCTAGAAATAACTCACTCAAGAGTTGAAAGAATTGTTTTCCTTGATTATAGGGAAGAAACAATGTAAGTTTAAACCGTGTATAAAACACGTAGTTATACAGAAATTAAATAATGATAAACCAGCAAAATGGAAGGGCACTTTGTGAGTGACACCTTATAGAAAAGTTACAATTTTATTAATATGGTTTGTTAGTAGAAGGTTGAGGAAAGATCATTGGGATTTAGGATCAATGTTCATGGCCTTATTTAAATGTAAACGGACGATCGCGACGCGGTAGAAAAGTAGAACACGCACTAGTTTTCACTATAGTCTGTTAAATAGATGAAAAGTTCACTGTAGAGACACGAAAGTTTATGGGAAAGAAAGTTATTGCAATGATGAAAATAACTGATTGCACTAGGTAGGCGAGAGTCTAGTTCTTGAGAAAGTTGTGAATTACAATTAAATGTACCATAGAACATTCCATCGGTGGAAGAAATTTCGCTGTTGAGCATTAATTCAGAAGTAAGATTCTTCAGTTATAAATAGTATTCTCACAAGTGAGTGAAAAATACATGACGGCAAGACTTGTAGATAAAGTACAGGATCTGGAAGGTTCCAGAACGATCTTTATAGAAGAATGGGGTCAAAGTTAATCCAGCGGAGGAACTAGCATGGTAATTTCTAGACAGCGGGTATTAGATAATATCCCACGTGGTGAGAAGATTTCTCATTTAACAAGCATAAGAAATGCTGCTTTTCACCAAGATCGGCTTAATTAGACAAAAGCCCAACATGGAAAATCCCGCGAAGGATGATTATTTCAACAAATCAGTAATTTCACACTGCCTATAAAAGATCGTTAAATGCATGAAGAAGTTAAAACCATAAAGATGAGGTTAAAACTTGAAGTTTGTACTTAACTTTGCTGCATGGTGAAGGTGAGGTTCTCCTTGATGGTTAAAGTTACCACATGGGATGGAATCTAAAAAATTCCTCGTTAGGTAGGAGGCTAGCTCTAATTGAGCCTTAACTGAGTCGACGGCCGGCGCACAAGTGAGACCCACTCAGCGGAGCACAGAGAGTCCAAGGAAGGGAAAGGAGTGGGGGTAGGAGACAAAAGGAATACATATAAGCATGACCAACATTGTAAACTTAAATTCTCTTGAGGAAATGGTCTTCAAAGAGTTGATAGCAGGCGATACTAGCACAGCATGGTGAGTGAAAAAGTAGACGAAGTTCTCTTGCTCATGGAGATAATAGCTGACGATGGCAGCAAAATCTGGTGGCCAGATTGAGAAGGAAGTCCTCCTGCACCAGGAAAAATTGAGGAGCTTCAGAGATTCGCTGCTAGATGACGCTAGGTGGGTCATGGAATATATATATCTAGAACAGACTCACAAAAGATATAAGCGACATGATAACCAAAGAGAAAATAGAAGATCACTGTTGGTGTTTGACAAAGAGGAAGGAATGAACATGCAAAGAACATTAAACTTTATATCTCTCGTACCGTGTATTACAAGAATACACCATACTGGGAGGGGAAAACACCAACAGAGAACAAAGCAGCAGTTAAACATTTAAAGGTAATGGAGCGATCAAAGACAGTGGTCTTGTGATCGGACCATTAATGGTCAAGATCCTGGCCACCCTGACTCTCCCATCTCTTGCAGGATAACACTCGGTCACTCTACCAGACGTCCAAACTAGGGGGGGGGGGGGAGAAACATCCCTAACCAAGACCAAGTCCCCCACTTTAATGTCGGGACTGGAAAGAAACCACTTCTGTCTCCGTTGCAAGGAAGTTAAATATTCCAAGTTCCACCTCTTCCAAAAAGAATTGCGGAGGGCTTCAAGTTTACGCCAAACGATAGGTAGATTAGAATCCCTGTAAGAATTGGGAAGAGGAGGAGGGGTAGAAAGAGAAGTGCCGATAAGGAAGTGACCAGGTGTAAGTGGAAGCAGGTCATCAGGGTCATTGGAAAGCGGAGTTAAAGTGCGAGAATTAACAACACCTTCAATCAGAACAGACAGTGAATTGAATTCTTCGTAAGTCAAAATTCGATTACCTAAGACTTTTCTTAAATGACGTTTAGTGAGCTTTACGCAAGATTCCCACCTACCACCGTGATGAGGAGCGTAGGGAGGTATAAAGCGCCATTTGAAACCCTTTGAATAGGAAAAATTAGAAATTTGTTCCATGGCAGGAGAGGAAGTGAGAGCTTTCGTCCACAGGGAAGCTGCACCCTGAAAAGTGGAAGCGTTATCAGAGAACATCTCTGAAGGAACACCACGCCTAGCAGTGAAGCGAGAGACAGCTGATAAAAAGTAAGAAGTAGAAGCATTCGTTACTAGTTCCAAGTGGATTGCGCCGGTAACCATGCAAACAAAGAGAGAAACATAAAGCTTACCAAACAATTTGCGTTTAGCTTCAGGAGAATTTCGTTGATATTGGAACGGACCCATATAGTCCACACCAGTTAAAGCAAATGGGCGTATAGGAGAAGAGCGAAAAGAGGGCAGATCGCTCATTAATTGAGTTTTGATTTTAGGTTTCACTTTGAAACAAGGAATGCACTTGTGAATTACAGAAGAAACTTCATGAATTCCATTTATAATCCAGTACTTTTCCCTTAAGAGGCAAAGCAGAGTGCGTGTGCCAACATGCAGATTACGATAATGAAAATCACGTATAATTAAGGAAGTTACGTGATGTTTGGAAGGCAAAATAACGGGATGCATTTTGTCCTCAGAGAGCAAAGATTGCGAAACCCTTCCACCTACCCTGAGTAACCCATGGTCATCAAGGAACGGGGCCAAAGCACGAAGACGACTGGATTTGGGAAGATCCCTTTAAGAAGAAAGTAAAGACAATTCAGAAGAAAAGGCTTCTTGCTGTGTCAGTTGTAAAACCTTAATGGTAGCGAGATTCAATTCATGATTGGTAAGGTGTGGTTTAGGGAGAAGAGGTTGGTCAACCACAAGATATTTCCATCTAAGGAGATAGGCGACAATTCGTATTAATTTATGAAAAGAAGAATAGCGGGACAACAAGGGATGTGAAGCGTTGGAAACAAGACACGAAGCAATAGATAGAGGTACTTTAGCGTCAGGCAAGTTGGAGTTTGTAGCTGGAGGTTTAGAAGGCCATGAAGAAGAGTCTTCGATTAACCACGAGGGCCCATGCCAGTACAATTGGGAAGCTGCCAATTGAGAGGGTAAACAACCACGAGAGATAATATCGGCTGGATTATCAGCACTGGGCACATGCCTCCATTGACATCCAGAAGAAAGAGTTTGAATTTTGGAAACTCTGTTTGCAACAAAAGTTTGCCAGTGAGAGGGGTTCTTGGCGATCCAAGAAAGGGTGATCATGGAATCGCTCCAGATATAGATTTGCGAGAATTCGACTTTTAATACTTCCCGTAATTTCTTAACAAGTTCTGCAGCCATGAGTGCAGCGCACAATTCAAGCCTAGGCAAAGTGATGGTTTTAAGAGGAGCGACATTCGATTTGGCACAAACAAGGTTGGAAACTGAAGATCCATAGAATGATCCGTGATAAACTAAATATGCGCAGCAACCGTAAGCTTTTTCAGAACTGTCCGCGAACACATGAAGGAAGAAGGATGCATTAGAATGAGCGTTAATTAAATTCCTAGGAATTTCAATAAGGGAAAGATCCAGCAAATTGCTGCGAAACGAGAGCCAACGAATAAGAAAAGAAAGAGGGGCAGTGTCATCCCATTCACATTTGAGCGACCACAGCTCTTGCATGAAGAGTTTGGCTATAATGATAACTGGGGCAAGGAATTGAAGTGGATCAAAAATTTTTGCAATTTCAGAAAGAATTTGTCTTTTTGTGTTAGGAAGCTCTTCTGCGAGCGAAACTTTGTAGATGAGAGTGTCAGTGCTAGTGCACCAATGAACTCCTAGAGGTTTTATAGATTGGGAGTTTCCACAAATTTCGACAGAAGAAGGATCTACGTCTTCGATGGGAAACTGGGCGAGAAACTCAGGGGAGTTGGAATTCCACTTATGAAGTGGGAAACCTCCATTCCTTGGCAATGCCTGAAGTTCTAAAGACACAAAAGAAGCTTTCTCCAAAGTGGGGAAGGACTGCAAATAATCGTCAACATAGAATGATGTAGTTAGTGCTTCAGAGGCTTTGGAATTAAATAAATGACCATCTTGTGAGGCTAGAAAGTGTAGGGATCGGATAGCAAGGAAAGCAGAGGGTTTTAAGCCATAAGTAACCGTTTTTAAGCGAAATACCTTAATGGGCTTACTAATTTCATCACGCCACAAGATTCTTTGAAGATCTCGTTGTTCCGGTTGAATTAAAACTTGACGGTACATCTGTTTTATATCAGCTATGACAGCTATGGGAAATAATCGAAAGTTTAAGAGTATAGCAGATAGATCTGATTGAATAGCAGGACCAGAGTAAAGAGTGTCGTTAAGGCTGTTGCCATTAACGTCGGGTGATGAACCATTGAAAACAACTCTGATTTTATCTTTTACAAGAGGGTTTTTCCACACGGGATGATGATTTAAATAAACCGTTTCAATTGGGGGGTGCAATTCATCATCAGATTTGTTAACAACTTCCATATGATCTAAGCTTTCATACTCATCCATGAAATCAGTGTACTGCTGTTTAACAAGAGGTTCTTTCTTGAATTTGCTCTCGATAGCAAAGAGGGCTTTTCGAGCTTTGGGTTGAGAGTTAATAAGTTTGGGAGGATTATGTAATCTTGGCATTTGAACAACGAACCGGCCATCAGAAGAACGAGTGGTGGTGTTCAAAAAAGTTGCTCACAGAATTCATTTTCTGAAGAGGTTACATTAGGAGGATCAACGCTTTCAAGCTTCCAGAACTGTTCCAGGTCAGTATTGGAGAAGTAACATTGCGATGCAGGTTGGGGAGAATAATGGGGAAGTTGACCTGTGACGATCCATCCAAAATTAGTGTCTCTGGCGACCACGTTTGAGGATAGCTTGCGAACCTGTTTACGAAGGCAATTCCAGAAAACATTGGCACTAAAGAGTATGTCAATAGGGTTTTGCATGTTGAACAGAGGATCGGCTAGCCTTAAATGCGAGGGAATGTTTAACCCTGAAATATCCACAGAGTGACTTGGAGTGTCTTCTCCAATGCTATTGAGAATTAGACAATTAAATTTAAGAAAGTTGTTTCTATGACAAGTATCTCTTATAGTTAGCTTTGAGAATTGCAAAGCTTGCGATTTTGAGCTGTTGATGCCTGACACATTGATAGAAGTGGGGTTTACAGGTAGACCTAATTTTCTAATCAAGGAATTAGACACAAAATCATGAGTTGCCGCTGAATCTAGAAGACCGCGTGCACGGACCCAGTTGCCAAAGTTATCCTGAACTTCGATTTGGACAGTAGACAACAATACTTGAGCACTGCGAATGGACTTGGCATTTTGAATATACGATGAAGCATTAGAACTGTTAGCACTATCATTTTTCGGAGAAGTAGATGCTGTCAATGACCTTGCCTGATCAGGACGATGTAGCAAAGTATGATGAGCATTTTCACAATGGTAGCAAAGTCTTGTGGACTTGCAATTAGAAGCAGAATGAGTAGGCGCTAGGCAATTGAAGCAATGTTTGTTCTGGGAAACTAATTTTCTTCTGTCGTCGACTGACATTTCTTTAAAGGATTTACAGAGGTATAGGGCATGGGGATCTTTACAAAGTATGCACTTTAAAGGTTCGTTTAAGCTCTTGCGAGGTTCGCTTTGAGTGTTTAAAACAATAGAGCTAGCAACATGACGTTCACTAGACCTAGTTGGGTAACCAGTAGTGTTTGATTTAAATTTAGATGAGCTGGACCCGGGTTTTTGGATATTAGACGCTAAGCGTTCGCTTTTAGGTTTGATAGACATTAATTCAAATTTAGAACTAGGAGATGAGGGTTCACTTTGATTAGTTAAAGCGGTTAAGAGCTGTCATCTGGCATTTATGAAAGTGACTAAATGCTCGTAAGAGTAGTTGTCTTCTTTAGAAAGTTCAATTTCCCAAGCTTTGAGGGTAGCAGCATCAACTTTAGAAACCACTAAATGTATTAGGAAAGTATCACAATGTTCAGTAGGTTGATCTAATTGGGACAGAGCCTTAACGTGAAGTTGGGTAGTGTCAACTAGAGTACGCAAACTAGTGACGTCATTGTGCTGTGACGCAGGTAGGTTGAATAGAGCCTTCATATGGCGTTGAATACGTAACCGTAAATTTCCACATCTTTCTTTTAATAAGTTAAAAGCAATGGGGTAATTTTCGGTACGTAGAGGAAGTGCTTCGACTAACTGCAAAGCTTGACCTCGGAGGATAGATCTCAAGTAATGAAACTTGTAAATGACTTGAATGTCTTCATTGTCATGAACAAGGGAGCAAAATAATTCATAGAAAGAATCCCAAGTAGATTCATCTCCAGAGAAATGGGGTAAATCAATTTTAGGTAAAATTGGTTTGGGCTTGTGAGTACCAACACGGAAAGAAGTTTGTGGTTCGTGAAGGGAACCAAGAACAGAAGCGTCCTTTTTCTGCTCCTCTTCGAGTTGGCGTATTATTTTGAAAGCAGAACCTATGCCTTCGTAATATTGGTTTTCTACTTCGACACGATCTTCGGTTTGATTGAGCATACAAGTTTCTATTTCAGTTTGAATGTTACAATAATTTTCATAAGAACGTTCAAAATCCCTTACACGATGTTTCAACAAGTCTAATTGAGCTTCTGAGGGATCTAACTCCTTTATGTACTTTCTGAATCGGGTAATTTGCCCTTTATAGGATGCTCGTTTAGAAGTAAGTTTTTCATCCTTATCCTTATCAGTAGGAGCCATGTTAAAGAAAATATATTGAAATGCAACTCACGAAACTGTGGAGCCTTGGAAATGCTGTCAAGCTGGCAGCAGCGAATAAGTTGAAAGAAAGGGACACACCAAAGGAGACAGGAGCGGCCTCTTTCCCTTTCACAGGCTTTGCACGATGTGGTTATAGCTGAAAGATTCAAAGCAGATATTAGTAATTTGCAAAGTATTGCCAAATGATCTTTTAAACAGAAAAATGACAAATGGACTCTCCCGGGTTTCGGCACCAAATTTTGGGTAGATTATTGGCTGAGGAATAACCTAACCACCAAGGGAAGATGATTAAGAAAAGGAGGTAGATTTTGGACTGGAGAAAAAGGATAGGAAAATAGGAGGAGAGTCCCACAAAAGTTATAAATTTCACCTTAAATGCAATTAGAGGCGGTTGCCATCGCAAATCCGCTCTCGAATACCTAAAGTGGGTAAGAGCTTGGTCCAAGCTGACGGGAAACACAGCTAGAACTTGGGCGGTTTGCAAGAGAGTGGCTTTAGTGTAATCCCTCTCAAGCATGTATCTGCCAACTATGGGGAAGAGTGATGGTCTGGCAAGACTGAGATTAACAAATTTATTGTATGCCTGTTCAAAGCAATTGGTTTTTGCAAAGTAATTCGAAGAATGCCAATGATTTAAATCAGGTTTGGTATTTCCAATTTTCAAAGTTATGGAGTTCCTGAAAAAGCGACCAAGTGCTTCCAAGAAGGAAAATAATAAAAGATTATACCTTGGGGAGTAATTTTGGTAAATGAACCAATGGTTGCATTTGGAAATGGCTAAGCTTTTACTCAGCGAGGAGCCGGCTAAAAGTTTAGACAAAGAGAAACACTTATCCTTTGGAAAACTGACCATAAGTTTTCGGAGAGGATCTCCACAAGCAGGTAGCTGGCGTAGCGAGCTTTACTTGCCTTACTGGCCAGTTAGAATTAGCTATTAAAGCTAAAAGAGACTTTAATGAGATTACCACTAAGAGTTCTTGCTCAAATGCAACGAGTGGTGAAAGCCCTATTGATGGATTTAATGGCATTGAGTAGGGAAAGCCAAGGAAGGCAGGATCTTGCCTAATCGTTGTACTAGAAAAATGAGAAAGCGAAAAGAAACGCTTAATTTATTTAACAATTCAAAAGAAGTTAATAACTTTAACAAATATATAATTTCAATTTGATTAACAAATTTTGGGTCACAGACCTCAGAAAACATTAAACGTTTGCTCCAGGAAATTTACAATTTATGAGGTTTCAAACCTTATATATGTTCTAAAATCTTTATAAGATTAAAAAAAAGACAAATGAAGTAATTAAAGTTTAAACATTAAATTGAGTACAAAGAGTTTACTTTAAGAAATTCCTGAGAGAATATTCTAGAGAGAGTGACAACTTCGAAAATAACAAAAAGAAAAACATGAAGAATAAGATAGAAGTTCCTAAACTTCTTATATTTGTGCAGAATTACTTTATAACAATTATACAAAAGAGAGCAGGTCACTTACGGTGAAACCTGAAGAGAAAGTCAAAAGGAAGGTTCTAGACTTCCTATGTTTAAGTAGGAATCACGAGCCAAATGGGGCAATTTCCATTTCGTGAGACCTAGAAATAACTCACTCAAGAGTTGAAAGAATTGTTTTCCTTGATTATAGGGAAGAAACAATGTAAGTTTGAACCGTGTATAAAACACGTAGTTATACAGAAATTAAATAATGATAAACCAGCAAAATGGAAGTGTAACATTCACATACAGGTTTATAGGGTAATCAAATAATAACTAACAACATAATAGCCTAGTGCCAACATTTATTATGTATGTTGAAGTATTAACAATTGACATAGATGCGCAACGTATTCCAGAGATGTATGTTTCTATTATCGAATCTCGAATCCGAAGGTTATCGTTACATCTCTCTTCTCAAAATAAAATTAATATTTATCCACGCTGATTAGATTTACAGATTTAACCTAACTACTGGTTTTACAGTTCTGCCATGTCTTGTAGTATATTTGAATGATTCTAATGAGGGTGCTTTTGATGCTTCTTCCCTCTCTACGTTCGGTTCAACTGGAGATGTTCCTTTGTTGGGATCATCTGGATGTATGGGTAGACGTGACCTTCCATGGATGTCTGTTAGTGGATCTTGAATTGACGATTGCATTCTCTCGTTTGTACTTTGATTTGATTCAACGTTTAACTCGGCCTGAATTGGTGTTTCTTTTGTTATCGTGCCTTCAATATTCGATGGTCTGATGAAACTGGTATTTCTTCGCAAAATTGTTCCATCATCTTTCTGAATCACATATGAGCGATTAGTTACTGGGTGTACAATTCTCCCCGAGTACCACTTGTTGTTTAGATCTCTGATCAAGATTTTCTCGTCATTTCGATACTGTCGTGATTCCTTGGCTCCGCGATCAGCATATTTATTCTGTTTTGACCGCTTTTCCTTAAGTTTTATTGGTACATCGGTTTGTAGTTTGGGCTGAAGATTGTTATTAGAAAAGGAAATTGGAGTTCTTGTAATCCTTCCAAACAATCTCGAGGTTGGTGTGCCTAGTTCTGGGTCTCGTGGTGTATTTCTCGACATTAGCAGGGCCAGTTGTACATCTTCTCCGCTGATGTCGCATTTCTTCACCAGTCGCTTCGCAATGTCTACGTACTTCTCAGCTAATCCGTTCGACCTTGCAAAACAAGGACTCGATGTAACTAATTTGAAGTTCCAGCTATCTTGTTCTGGCAGACAGTTACAGTGGATACTACGAAGTGCAAAAGATTAACAAAACAACAGCAGCAGAAATAATTAATCAACTTAAAATTTGGTTTGCTACACATGGAGTTCCACAAGAATTTCACGCCGACAACGCAACATATTCGTCCAGAGAATTTGTAAAATTTTCAAAGGAATGGAACTTCAAATTAGTTACATCGAGTCCTTGTTTTTTCATTTTCTTGAGTGCGGCGACTGACATCTGTGATTCTGATTCGCTATTCTTACTCATGTCAATGGCTTGTTTGTGTGCCAGCTCGCTTGCTTGACACATGTCTACCGCTTTGTCATAGGTTAGGTCTGTTGTACCCAACAATCTTTCACGTAACATATCATTATTGATGCCACTAACAATTTTGTCTTTTAGCATTCGTTTCTCTGATTGACCGAAACTACATTTTCTTGCTTGAGTTGTTACGCGAATCAAAAACTGTTCGAAATTTTCGTCTGATTCTTGTAACATTTTATGAAAAACGTATGCTTCATATGTTTCATTAGCTTTAGGCACAAAATAATTGTTAAATTTGTCCATGATTACCTGCATGTTTGTTTGTTCTGCCTCAGCGAGGTTAAATGACTGAAAAATCTCTTCGGCTTCATAACCTATTGTTGTCATAAACGTAGCGACTTGGACTTCGGGCGGTTCTTTATCCAGCTGAATTGCTTTTGAGTACCAGTTGTAAGACACTTTCCACGTTTTCCATTCCTGTGCCATATTTTTGCCAAGCTCCAGGGGTTTAGGTTGTCGAATATGAATTCTATGAGTTAGCCTCTGATTTTGGGCGTTTTGTTCTACGTTGGCCATTATTTTTTTTGCTGCTTTATAATTCAGAAAAACCAATTACTTCTGACACCATGTAACATTCACATACAGGTTTATAGGGTAATCAAATAATAACTAACAACATAATAGCCTAGTGCCAACATTTATTATGTATGTTGAAGTATTAACAATTGACATAGATGCGCAACGTATTCCAGAGATGTATGTTTCGATTATCGAATCTCGAATCCGAAGGTTATCGTTACAGGAAGGGCACTTCGTGAGTGACACCTTATAGAAAAGTTACAATTTTATTAATAAGGTTTGTTAGTAGAAGGTTGAGGAAAGATCATTGGGATTTAGGATCAATGTTCATGGCCTTATTTAAATGTAAACGGACGATCGCGACGCGGTAGAAAAGTAGAACAAGCACTAGTTTTCACTATAGTCTGTTAAATAGATGAAAAGTTCACTGTAGAGACACGAAAGTTTATGGGAAAGAAAGTTATTGCAATGATGAAAATAACTGATTGCACTAGGTAGGCGAGAGTCTAGTTCTTGAGAAAGTTGTGAATTACAATTAAATGTACCATAGAACATTCCATCGGTGGAAGAAATTTCGCTGTTGAGCATTAATTCAGAAGTAAGATTCTTCAGTTATAAATAGTATTCTCACAAGTGAGTGAAAAATACATGACGGCAAGACTTGTAGATAAAGTACAGGATCTGGAAGGTTCCAGAACGATCTTTATAGAAGAATGGGGTCAAAGTTAATCCAGCGGAGGAACTAGCATGGTAATTTCTAGACAGCGGGTATTAGATAATATCCCACGTGGTGAGAAGTTTTCTCATTTAACAAGCATAAGAAATGCTGCTTTTCACCAAGATCGGCTTAATTAGACAAAAGCCCAACATGGAAAATCCCGCGAAGGATGATTATTTCAACAAATCAGTAATTTCACACTGCCTATAAAAGATCGTTAAATGCATGAAGAAGTTAAAACCATAAAGATGAGGTTAAAACTTGAAGTTTGTACTTAACTTTGCTGCATGGCGAAGGTGAGTTTCTCCTTGATGGTTAAAGTTACCACATGGCGTGGAATCTAAAAAATGCCTCGTTAGGTCAGGAGGCTAGCTCTAATTGAGCCTTAACTGAGTCGACGGCCGGCGCACAAGTGAGACCCACTCAGCGGAGCACAGAGAGTCCAAGGAAGGGAAAGGAGTGGGGGTAGGAGACAAAAGGAATACATATAAGCATGACCAACATTGTAAACTTAAATTCTCTTGAGGAAATGGTCTTCAAAGAGTTGATAGCAGGCGATACTAGCACAGCATGGTGAGTGAAAAAGTAGACGAAGTTCTCTTGCTCATGGAGATAATAGCTGGCGATGGCAGCAAAATCTGGTGGCCAGATTGAGAAGGAAGTCCTCCTGCACCAGGAAAAATTGAGGAGCTTCAGAGATTCGCTGCTAGATGACGCTAGGTGGGTCATGGAATATATATATCTAGAACAGACTCACAAAAGATATAAGCGACATGATAACCAAAGAGAAAATAGAAGATCACTGTTGGTGTTTGACAAAGAGGAAGGAATGAACATGCAAAGAACATTAAACTTTATATCTCTCGTACCGTGTATTCCAAGAATACACCACTGATGACGACTTGTTCCGGTCCTACATTCCCTTGAACGGCTTGGAAGTCTCTAAATTCAGCTACCCTTGGTCGCTGTTGACCTCGGTTATCCCTAACAGTGTCTCTCTACTCGTTCTTCGTTGGAATTGTCTTTATAGACTATCACTTGGAATTTTGCTCTGAAGTCTTATACTGGCTTCACTGATGTCTATCTGTCCTAATCCGTACTGTACTTGCAAACTACCGTTTTCTAAATTCTGACCTCTAGGCACGGATGAATTCAGAATAGTATTTGCGTTAGACCTACTTTGGTCCTAAACGATTACCGTACTTAAACACTTTTAGTGTTGTTGACTTCTTCGATACTGGCGAAATGTTTTTACTCTGTCCGTAGTTTGCCGTACTAATTTCTTGTCGCACAGTCTTTGTTAACTTGATAACTTCCGCAGTCTACTTCTGGTAACCCGCAATGTTTCCAATCATTTGTTAAGTCTGATATGATACGTTTCGCTTGGAAAGATCTCAATACTTTATAATGTTGTTTCAGAGTGACACGTTTTCACGTCCACGGTAGACTGACTATTTCGATGCACTACTTCTGTACTAGAAGTCTGATGTTAACTGCCTGCACTATGCACCGCAGCGTGACCGTACCTGGTCTGATGATAACTGCATACGATGAGACGCAGCACGACCTGACGAGGTCTAATAAGAACTGCATGATTGTTGGTAGGTGAGCTCGCTATTTATTCATTTCTGAACTAAATTAAGACACGCCCTCCTTCTTGAAATTATATTCTAAACTAATTGCTCTACGATCTAAAAAAATATGTCCAGAATCCTTATGGTCTCAACGTCTCAAAAATGTACATCTCTTTGAGAATCGATCGTGGCGAATTTTAATATTAATTCCCAAATGCTCCCAGACTGTGTGGGCGACATAAAGTTTCCTCAGCCGTCATGGCTCCTCCTCAAATTACGTAATGCTGGAGTTGCGCCTTTCTTGTACGTTAATTACTTCAAATTTCTCTCTGATAAATCCTTATTTCCAAAATGATTCATATTGCCGTGGTCTTTTTCTTATAATTTTGCGTGAATCCAAATTTTGCACAGATTTCACCATAATGCGTACTCTTCCGGTTGCACCAGCATCAGTTAAAATGTCGATGTGGCCATGCTCAAGGAACTCCCTTCTTCTCTCTTGCTTTCTGACTCACAGTATTGGGCATGACGCATGGGCCTCACGTGCGCCTCGCTCATATCCTGACATCATCCTTGCATCTGCCTGATTACGCTTGGTTTTGACATCTAGTCTATTTTCCACTGAAGACCTGGTCATATAGAATGACTCCATTTAAATCCATCATTTTATTCCTTAAAATCAAGGATTCGAACTTGTACCGATCGCAATAAGGGTACAGGTCTTAGGATTGTAGTTGGTCTTTCTACACCAAACAGACAGAAGAAATAGAGTAAACTTGTTAAGGTAAAAATCTCTCAATGGAATATTTTGTCCTTATGATGTACTTATTTAATCGTATCAGAAAACATTACTATAACAATGTGATATTTACAAATATACACCAATCTCACCAATAATTGGTACTATAAGTACAACATTTGTTTTGGCTAAAAAATGAAATGTTTATGCAAGGTGACCAGTATCTTGCCAATTCACATGCTTCTTTGGTAGCATCTAATAGATTCTGAGGAGAGCATAACTTGCAGCTGAGGAGATGATCCATGATTCGATCTTCACTGCATTCGCATAGTGTGGAGTCGCATGCAAAACCCCACTTTTTTATTTTTGGATCTGCCATCGCCGGACCGCAACCTGTTTAGTGCCTTCCATGTCGACCAATTTTCCTCTTGACCTGGAGGCAAGCTTTCAGATGGTACCATCCATCTTATAGTGCAGTTCGATCTGGAATGCCATGAATTCATTCTGAATTTTGAAGGCGGTTCAGTTAGGCTTGATGTAGAACGAAGGAAACTTTTTCTTGATTTGAGCCTCTAAGTTGCCGGAAGATATCAATGCAAATTATGGGTCCTCTGGTTTAATGCCGTAGATTTTTCTAGTCTGGCTGCAGTCTCACGACGGATATCCAGAGGTGAAATACCAGGTAGACAGTGAACTTTTTCAATTTGTGTAGATCTCAAACAACCTGTAATAATTCTGCATGTCTCATTTACGCAATATCCACTTGAGAAGCATGGCTGGATCTGTACCAGATGGGACACGCATATTCTGCAGCTGAGTAACCTAGGGCCATAGCTGAAGTTATTAAGATGTGATGCTGCGTCCCCCATGTTGTACCAGATAATTTACGAAGAATGTTGTTCCTTGCTGAAACTTTCCTCTTGGTGTTCAAGCAGTGTGTCCTGAAGGTCAGTGTTCGATCAAGAGTTACTCCTAGATACTGTATTTGGGTGTGAAGCAATGTTCTAGTTGTGTACGGTACCTTCCCAGTTCACCTGCAGTTTCCTTGCGGACTGTCCGTTCTTCAGGTGGAAGGCGCAGGCTTGTGTTTACGATGGATTTGGTTTCAGCTGGTTCTCTTGGTAATAATAACCCAGGCATGGGAGAGTTTCTCTTCAACCTCTTCAAAACTTGAGTCTCGAACTACTAGACAGAGGTCATCTGCATAGATGAAACTTTTCGTTCCTACCGGACAAGGGTGATCGTTAGTGTAGATGTTAAATTGTATAGGTGATAAACTATTGCTATACTTCTAACAGTCGCTGCATGATCGCCTGTATATTACGATGGCAGCACAGTATAGATACCATTACAGTATGGACACTTAGGCAAAACCGGAAGAATACTCAATAGTAAGGACCTGATGTGCCATACCATCGCCGTCTATAATTCTCAAGCCGTGCTGTTGGTAGAATTGGCGACGATTAGTAGAGTCCGTAAGTTCTATAAACACGTAAGACCACATGCTAAGTTTTATTCATAAATATCGTTTATCTTGATATGACAACATCTAAAAGCAGTTCGTACTAACTATTTCAACACCCACCTCTAGGTTCGTAAGAATATTCTTAAATATTTTTTCTGAGTGCGTCAATGACGGCAGTGAGCATAGCAGCAAGAAAAGGAAACTTCAGACATTGGGATATTGAGGTAAGTACAGCCTCTTATTATTACCTTATCGGGAATCGATAGTACATAGCATGATACATTTTTTTTTTTTAGTCGTTTACCCTCCAGGTTGGTGGAACCCACGGACTCAGCGAGGGAACTCACCACTACCGCCTATACGGGCAGTGTCCTAGAGCTGGGAACATCGAATCGGAAGGGATACAACTGGTGAGGTGGGATTGGCACCTCGCCCAGGCGGCCTCACCTGCAAAGCGAACAGGGGCCTTAGGAGGGAAGGTAAGGGATGGTGAGGATGGATAGGCAAGGAAGAGGGAAGGAGGCGGCCGTGGCCTTGAAGAAGGTACCATCCCGGCATTTGCCCGAAGACGAAGTGGGAAACCACGGAAAATCACTTCGAGGATGGCTGAGGGGGAATCGAACCCCCTCTACTCATTTGGGCCACCCGAGGCTGAGTAGACCCCGTTCTAGTCCTCGCACCACTTTTCAAATTTCGTGGCAGAGCCGGGAATCGCACCCAGGACCTCCGGGGCGGCAGCTAACCATGCTGACCGCTACGCTACGGAGGCGACTGCATGATAATATGTATCCTTTATTTGTGATATTTGTGTGTGGAATTAGCGGACGTTATTTGGAAACATTTGGCGTCAAAATCTATGTGTTTACGCAGTGTTAGCAATTACCATGTGCTTGCGTTAGCCTCCCAGGTGACAGAAGGGCGGTGTTGCCAAACCTTATGATACAGCTTGAGAATTGATGGCAATGGTAGACGGCGATGGCCATACTGAATATGATGGATCGACAATGGACTGAGGCAGGAGATGATCTACTGTCATCGCGGCAGGAGATGGCAGTTGAACACGCTGTGACGGGGTGCGGGGGGTCTCGCAGTACGCATGCGCGGTCCACCTGTTCCAGATCTAAATATATCGGCTCCCTGCATGCCAATCGTTGTCATCGCAGCACACAACACGCAGCCAGAGAGAGAAGGAATGGGATGAGTGAGTGAAGCAAGTATTGACTAACTCAATGTTTTTGGAATGCGCGATAAGCAGTGAGCGGGAACACATCTGCAGTTCAAACCCAACTGCCAACTCCTGGCGCGATATCAGTAAGACATGTGGTAACGAGACTTGCAACTTATGGTTTTCACCGTAAGATTTGCTTAACTCAAAGTTTTCACCAGCCAGGTGATGATTGTGTGTGTTCGTTGTGTAACAAGAGGTGTGACCGTTATCACTTAACTAAGTGTGTAAAAAGAACTAAATCCATCAGAGACTACAGAGAAAACTAAATAGCATTGGATGATCAAAATTGTATTTAGATCGCTATTTCCGTGTATTATGTAGGCTAAGTAATGCTCTTTCGAGCGCATCTTATTAAATTAATTAATTAATTAATTAATATGATTACTCTACTGTGGCCTTAATAACATGGCTCAATAAGTACAAACAAGTTTCCGAGTGATAATAACAAAAATACAATTGAAACGGGACACCGTTCTCTGCATTAGAGCCCAGTTATCATGCTTTACACACTTTCATACCGTAATCAGGTTTGTCTTCAACAATAATTTCCAAGGAACAGGCACTCTCGTCTCGGAAAAAATATATGAGTGCCTCTACACGTTCTACCTGATACCACGTATACGGACCAAAGCAACGTCAGGAACTACAGGCGCTAGGATTAAAATACCGAATTGCAATCTCTTTGATAGCACTAAACATTGTTCATGTCAATACAAGGCGACAATTAGCGACGGGTCTTCGTAGTACGATGCTGGAATTTCTGTCGGTTCAATTATGTGTATTACTTTTGATGCTGATGGGCCAGCTAACAGTGAGCCGAGGGTCAACCGAGAGTGTATACAGACGCGTCCTGAAAAAAGGTACTAATTTCAGTTATTATGCACCTCGAATTGTTGGAGGAGAAAAAGCCTCCATCGAAGAATTTCCATTCTTGGTGTCCATGCAGTATATTTCACAACACTTTTGCGGGGGATCATTGATAACAAGCCGTAACGTGCTCACAGCTGCTCACTGCTGTGATATCAAGATAATGAAAAAACAATTGTACAACGTGCGTATCGTAGCTGGCACGACCGCGACGTATCCCACGGAACATTATGGCGCCCAAGTCCGCAGTATTGATAAAGTGATAGTTCGATATGATTATGACGCTGAATATATCTACAATGATCTCGCCATCGTTAAGGTGACTCAAGAGTTTAATTTAAAAACAACCTTAGTGGCTCTTATCAAGTTGCCGGATAGTATGCCGTCGGGTGATAACCCTTATGAAGGTCATACGGTAATCACAGCTGGATGGGGTTCCGAAGTACTAACCGGCTCTAGTAGTGATTACCTACAAAAAATTCACCCCACAGTGTTAAACAACAAAATATGCCAGAATTATTACAGACATTTATCTTCTCAAAATAATAGGTACATTTGTACCCAAGACTACGGAAAATCTGCTTGCAGCGGGGACTCTGGGGGCCCACTAGTGGACAAAGACGTACTGATTGGTGTGGTATCATTTGTAGCAGGTAAAGCATGCGGAGATGTATACCCTGTGGTCTTGACCAAGGTAGACTATTTCTTGCCTTGGATCAGGGCCGGATCAGCTCATCGGATCATAGCCAATAGCCTTTATATTTGGATATGCATAGGCCTATTCGTAATCAACTGACATGTCTCCCAGATATGTGACAGATACGTCTGGATACGTATGTGCAATAATCATAGAGTATATTTACCAACCGGTATATGAATTGTTGATATTGTCTTAGAAATAAATCATACATTTTCATTCTGATGCTGTTTGCCTATCAGCGTCCAGTCTAGTTTGCAAGCCTCTGTTTGTGTACAAGTCGCCTCCATGACCCCCATTAGCAGTTAGCAATGCAGCTTCCTCTGCTTCTACACTTCTCACTTTGAAATCGTTTAACACGGAATCCTACCATCGCCTCCTAGATCCACCTTCGCCTCTTTTACCCTCTACAGCCGAACTTATCAACCCTTTCCCTACCTTAGTCAGTTATTGTTGCTTTAAGGGGCGGAACAGGGAGCCTATCAGCCCCTTTTACGTATCTTATTTCTGGCCTTGCTATCCCCAGGTTTTACCTTTTATTAGTATATGAATTACAAAGTTAAATTAGCATACAATATATGATGATTATTGTAGTATGGCGAAGTTGGCTAAAACGTACGGTACCTTACTGTCCATCTAGTAGGAAGGGGCAGATGACCTCGTAACAATAACTAACATCTAGTAGGACAGAACGGTTTTAGGTTCGGAGAATCTTCGGTTTTTTATTGAGTGAAAGGGGTCAATTCTTTTGGGAGAATCCCTGCTAAAATTGATTACATCCTTCACTAGGCCTACTCCTATTACATTACGGTATTCCTTTCACGGTATCCTGTAATACAAGATTCAGTGAATATGCCAAGCAGTGTTCACCTGCTTGAAATTAAGCCTGGACACCATTGTAGACACGCGCCATGTTAGCTGCCCCATCAAAACTCTGTCATCTACAATCTGACACCAGGAAGTCGAAGCGCCTTAAGATGTCAATAATGATATTAAACCAACTCTGAGCTGAATTGATTTACGTACAGTGAATTCCCAGAAACGAATTCATTTATCTCTAAAGAGTTCTGAACAGATCTTAAACAATAATACTGATTTGTTCCTGTGTTAATACAGTAGGCTACATCTGTGGTTTCATCCCCTATTAGAGAGGTAGCTTTGGTGGCGTAGTTGGTAGCATGCTGTGCTTCTATGCCCACGATCGCGGGTTCGTACCTGGCTGAAGTCGTCGGATTTTTTAAGAGCATTAAAAATCCCTCAGTATGTCTTCCTTCGGAGGGGAAGTAAAGCCGACGGTCCCATGTCATAGATTTATGGCATGAAAAAGAACCATCCACTAACTACACTTGTGGAAGCTAAAATTTGTAGGTTAGTTTGATAACGCTATATTAGCATCAACGTTCGTCACCAGGTGCTGGCGGCGATGGCATCTAGTAGCCAAGTCCACAGCTAGGTGTCGTGGACGGTAGTATTTTATTGCAAAAGTAGGAACTACTCGAAAAATTGATCGTCTGCATTCCTTCTACCTGAATCGAAGATAACACACACTAATACAGCCATCACAATTAACAGCGGTTATCAGACAAATTCTATACATAACCCAAGTACACGGGGCTAAATGACCGCGTTGTTGCAGCCCCTAAACTAAAGAATCAACCAATCAACACTATCATAGAAAAATATTTTGCAGTTGCGAAGGTACGTACATCAACCGAAGTTAGGTGTCATGCAAAATTGATAGCAATTCATTTTGTAGCCTATGTCGTGAGAAATCCACTTATACGAATCAAGTTACAAAGTCGGACGTTAGTTTTAGACGATTGCCCTTGACCTTGAAGCTTGCGGGTGAGCCTGTACACAGTATATCTCTCGCCCTCTCACTTCATAGTTGTCACCACCGGTCTGATATAATGGAATTCCAGACTTGAGCAAGTGACGACACCATCGTTCAGACCAGTACAGTCGACGTCGAAGTATTGTGTGACGCGGAAGTACACGTTACATAGTTACGAACAGAACGCCATTATATTTGTCAATGACTATACTTCAGCAGAAGCGTTAGATAGATATGTCAATCATCTGACCGCATGGGACAGGTGACAACAACACAGGTACCGGTACTGTAGTAACTCGCCTCCAGGCTTCCATTATAATTTTTCACTCGTCTAAAACAAACGTCCGGCCTGTACAATCTTTTTTCAAGTTCTTGGCTATCCCCACACCTAAGTTGTACCATAGTCATCTGTGTATCCACGGATTGAATGTAACGTAACGTAATGTAGAGATTAATTTGAGTAGGCAGGCTCGATATTCTTTCATTGGCTTATTCACTGTTAATCTGAGAACTAACGTTTGTGTGTTCTTTTAGAGAAGTACATTGTGCTATTGTTTCCCTGTGGCAGGCCGACTGTAATAGATTTAAAAATAGGTAAACAACAACAACAATCCCCACAGTTGTGGTGACGAATGTAATAAGATTTATAAATATGAATATAACCGGGAAGGCGCCAGCTCATAAGCTGAAAGCTTATAAACAAATAAACAAATAATATGGGGTAGAGCACTACAGAACTCTCCTGTCTCAAAGGATGGTGTGTTTTGAACACCAACCAGAATACTTCAGTGAACAAGGTAAGTTCAAATATACCGTAATAGGCTATAAGTATAATTCATTGGACTATTACTTACTATATGGGAAGGATAAAAGGATGTAATGGAAGCAACAGGAACACTGTCACACTGAAATGTGATTTCCAATTTGTAGCATCTGGTTTTCACTTTATTCAAGTTTTATTTTTCTTTGGAGAAGGAGCAATTATAATGAGCCGTAATATCATACAAGCAATGCCACGTAGTAATAAAAGGCAGAATATCTCAATCTATATTCTCTTTCAATATCAAGTCTAGTTAGTTAGTTATTGTTGTTTTAAGGGGCGGAACTACGATCTCATACAATCTTTTTTATAAACAATACTCCTAGAGATGGGCAGCAGTCGACTGAAAACAGTCGAATTAGTCGATAGTTAAAACTATCGACTTATTCGACTGCTTTTAAAAATCAGTCGAATGAATTCAACGACTACTCACCGTATCATAAACAAGTCGTTTGCAAACGACTGATCCCAAAGCTATCGTTGGAAATCATTCGAATGAAACAAGTCGATGGCAAACGACTACTTCCAAGCGAATGGAATCATTCGAATAAAAGTAGTCGTTGTAAACGACTGATCCCAAAGCAATCGTTGGAAATCATTCGAATGAAACAAGTCGTTGGCAAACGACTACTTCCAAGCGAATGGAATCATTCGAATAAAAGTAGTCGTTGTAAACGACTGATCCCAAAGCAATCGTTGGAAATCATTCGAATGAAACAAGTCGTTGGCAAACGACTAATTCCAAGCGAATGGAATCATTCGAATTTAAGTAGTCGTTCTAATCAAACGACTTCTTCAGGATAACCAGTGGCGGTTCGTACTCTTAAACAAGGGTGGGACACAGCACATTTTTGAGAGAACATACGCCCATAATGGTACATGTTGGCCGTACCATCAGTAGACAAGAAAACCGATGTCACTCAATTGGTTTAATTACGCAGGATCCCACTGGATTACGCTGGATCACACTCGACACATTGGATCACGCTGAATCACGCAAATCGTTTCTCTGCGGTTTTACCGGGCTGTGATGGCACAGCCGAAAAGCTGCTTGCCTCGCACCAAGGATGGTCCGGTTCGATTCCCGGTTAATGCTTATGGGAATTCCGAGATGAAATGACACGTCTGTTGGCATGGATTCCACGTAAAAAGCAGGTCCCGTGGTTTATAATCAAGAAGTTAATGGTCACGTATTAGTACAAGTACTCCTACTATTCCTTCCGATATTCCTAAAGTAGATTACTTAAACTCAATCATTTCAAGGATCCATTAAAGGCATTAACACGAACACTTCAAATTCCTAAAAATCCAGTGAATATTATTAAGACCTTAATCGAATGCGCGACATAATATACCTATTCTTGTCCACAAGTTCGTTGTGTTTACGAACAGCCATCGTCCAGTTGCTGCCCTGTACTATATTCACCAACACTACTAAGCTAATTTCATTGTTCCTATGACATTTTGACTTTAAACAATGTTTCTTGCCTTTTTCAGGTAAATGTTTTAAATTACTGATGCCAGTCATGGTCCATGTGTCATCGCCACCAAATAACTGGCACGGGAAACAAAAGAAAATGAATTTACTACCTGACACCCACATATCCAATCCCATTTTTCTTACACAGATTTATTGAAAGTCCTGTTATATGTTCTGTGTTTATCTTTAGAGACTTGATTAATGCACAGATCTGGTTTTGGAGGGCCTAATTCATTTGTTAATAGTTTGTCCTCATAAGTTAAGATCTTATTTTGTAAGTTTTTTTACCTCGTTTATTTCATGGTTTCGTTAACGACACCCCCCAGAGGCTCACATCTAGTGGAACGTGGGTTGGCGACCACGGGACCACAGCTGAGTCCGGCTTTGCTTCGACTTACTTGTGCCGGGCTCCTCTCCGTCTTCTTTCCTGTCGACCTCTCTTGGTCAACTCTTGTTCTCTTCCGACCCCGACGGTATTAGGGTATCCGAGGCCTAGGGAGTCTTCACTTTCCCACCTTAATTGGCCCTTGTCTCATCTTTCCTGATACCCTCATTCTTCGAGGGGTCAGTCTTATTTTTCTTTTCATGTTATCTCCTGCCTTCTCCACAATACCCTCAAGGAGGCAGTGTGCGTGTAGCCCCACCACTTCTGGTGCACCCTGGATATTGATACATCCTCAGGGGCTCATGGCTGGTGAGTTTGGGAGTTGGCGACCCCGAGGGATTCCTGAGCAGGGTCCGTTTTGTCACCTTTTTCCTCTGACTTTGGGGCGAGCCCTCTCCTCTTTCGCTTTCCTATGTGCCTTTCATGGCTCTCCTTCCTTCCAAGTCCCTCATTCCTCATTCTTTGAGGGTAGAAGGCATTTATTTTCTTCCTGTCCTTTATTTGCCTTATCCTTTATTTGTTTACCATTTCTTCTTCTAGTATGTAAGCCTGTAGTTAGTATTAGTTATAGTTTGCATTCTCATCTCATCTTATCACCCAAACCATTAGGGGCCGATAACCTAGATGTTAGGCCCCTTAAAACAACAATCATCATCATCATCGTTAACGACATGATCACCTCCAATGCCTGAAAATGATTAAGTAATATGTCGCAGCATTCAGTTACGGTCTAAAATCAGAATGACACATAATAGATAGACGACAAGTAGGAATTAACCGCCTACCTCTTACGACGAAATACGCGCTCAGTGTATATTTTTATTATGTTTAACACGGGTACACGCTATTCGCACCTCACAAATCACGCTTCCAATAACAACTAGGTCTATTATGTAAGATTAATGTTACTGAACACTGCAAAAGACCACCGCACTCATACACATTTATAACTGAATATCGCAGGCGCCAAAACTTTCGAAGCCAAGTGTTGAGGCAGGACTGTCGTCACGCAGTTGTGTACACCCCTAGGCCTAGATGAAGAGAATTCTCAAACTTGACGTTATAACATAATACGAATTCACTTACGGAACATAGCCTACGTTCTGTTTCAATGCTTATCATATATGTTGATATTTCTTCTTACATGTACCGTACATTATTTTGGTGGAAAATTGCTGAGGGTATGTAAATACGCTCTCTATGAACTTGTCTGCCCTCTACCGGTGCATTTTAACACCCCTCCCCTTCCCTCTACAACTTGCTACTTTCACGGCCATTTGACAGTCTTGTCACAAGATTCTTGTGCCCCAAGTCGAGGAAATTCCCACTGCCCCTCTGTCACCTCGCCCCTCTGAATAGGAAGGGATGAGGCTACAGAGTCAGGAATAGGAAGCATGTGGCAACACTGTGCTGGTCCCATAAGACATGTGCCCAGCACCTCGTTGTGACAGGCTCCTACTGTTGGGGAAGTGAACAGCAAGGCGATTGAGCTGCTTGGTCGCGACATAAGCGCCATTACCACGGAAGGACTATCAAGACGACTACGACCCAGGGAGAATGTATAATGGTGGGGCACGTGACCGTGTGCCCTTGTTCTAAAACCGCCACTGAGGATAACTTCATGCTACAATTCATTGTGCTGTATGTTTATTGTAGAGCTTTAATTAATAAGTTAAGTATACCTGTAGGTGCCTATAGTTTTATACAGTTCGTTGATTCTTTCAATGAAATAACCTAAATCCAATTGTCCAAGTTATTGGACAATTCAATATTGTCATTCAATATTTAGGTTATGTTTGAACTCCAGATGCCGGTTTTGTGGCACATCATCCCAGGCAAGCCGGTAAATACCTTTGCCTCCCAGTCAGATGGATCATTTAGCCGTAATTTTGAATTAGAGTAAGGTGGTCCGATTTAGACAATAGCCTACTCCATGAAGGGGTCATGGCTACGCCTTCTATGTTTGTTTAATGAATAGAGTAACTGAAATGAGGGATGTATACTGATTTTAAGATTTGTGGAATGAGTTTATGATTTTTTTAAATAGAATTTAATGAAGTCTTCAGTAAAGTTGAAGGAGACATGATCGTGTTTAGACAATAGCCTACTCCATGAAGGGGTCATGACTATGCCTTCTATGTCTGTTTAAGGTGTAGTGTGGCTGAAATGAGGGAGGTTTACTGATTTTGGTGTTTGTGGAGTAGTCTTTTCGTTTATAATTTAGGTTTTTGTGAAGCTTGTTGCGGAGTTGTTTTATGGATTTTATTGCTCTGCAAATGAAGTGTATTAGGGGTTTCTGGGTTTGGTTTAGCTGTAGTTTACAGGGTTATGGCTGAGAGTTGTTGTAGCAGGCCTAGCAGTGGCGTGCTGTTTGGGAGGGGGGAAGGGGTTAGTGGCAAAGACATGAGGGCAGGGATGGAAGAGTTGTAGCGTTGTCTGTGGTTAAACTGCCGTTGCCTTATGGCTGATTTTATGTACTGACATCCATCATAAGATAGAGTGGTGATGTGAATCTCTACATCTATTGCAGCGGGTACTGTGAGGACAGCTTGACCGTACGCACAAATTGATTCTGGTCGTCAATTGTTTGGAGATGGGCAGCACCGCAGCAGTCGACTGAAAAATGTTAAATCCATCGACTTGTTTGACTGCTTTTAAAAAACAGTCGAATGAATTCAACGACTACTCACCGTAACATAAACAAGTCGTTTGCAAACGACATATCCCAATTGTGTTTTAACTTTTAACATGTAGAACGCGCTCGGATAGTTTTACGTTCTGGTCGTCAATTGTTTCAGCACATGGATAGCGCGCGCATTAAAAAAAATTAGTATTTACATTGCTGCCAACATCTCCACTGAAAGTTCGCCCTCGTTGCTGTTCTAAAGTGTTCTATTTTCGTGTGTATTTACTAAGAAGTGTGATTATTTCAATGTTGGCTATGGAATTGTTCCCGGTACTTAAGAACTCCCTCTCAGTAATAGTGATTTAATTTACTCTTAGGTTAATTAAATATTGGTCTATTACTTCACTTATCCACAGTACATACAGGTAATGTGCCCTGTATCAATACCGGTATCGGGGAACATTTACTCACACATTTTGCATTAAATGAAATGTGCAACATTGCAAATAATGACTGCACTCTACACGACGTAAACCACCATTTCGAAGCACAGTAAAAATAAATAAATAACTTTGACCATTTGCATGTTGCCGAGCGTCGTGTAGTCCAAACTAACGTCTGAAAAAATAGGTGGGTTAAGGAGAAGTTTGATTTTCATCTGTTGGTACGACTCAACTCAGCCGATAATGGCTTGCAGTGCTTTGAACGCTGCCTAGAAGCGACTACTTTCAGTCGAATACATAAAACAACACGCTTAGGAGCTATGCGAATTCAGGTAACCATTCGACTGAAAGTAGTCGACTATCTAGTCGATAGTTTCTTCCAATGAATGACTAGTCAGTCGATGGTTAAAAGTAGTCGATAGTCCCATCTCTAAATACTCCTCTCTATTGCTTCTCCCCTCTCTGGAATACACAGAGTTGACACTCCTGTATGGCAAGTTCAAATTTCCTCCGCAAAAGCGCTCCATAGCGACTCTGGTACAACTTCACACCACTTCCAAAGAACATATATCACATCATTGACACAAGTATCACAGCCATCCGAACTCATATGGCTTCAGGAAATATTACACGACTTCTCATGTATTTTCAGTTTTTCAACCATTTTTTTTTTTTTTTTTTTACAATTTCGGAAACCTTACACTAAATATAGTTTCAATATTATTCGAAAATTTCAGTTTCTTCTCCATGTACATTTGTCTACACATAATTTACAGAAAGTAACATCTGACTTTTCATACAGTACCCGTGAAAGCTGCGTACCGTACCACTGCCATCGTAATGTACAGGCCGTAAGGCTCCTACTGTGTCGTCACCGCCTAGGGTCGTTATAGTCGCAGCAGCAAGTCATACGCAGTCTCTTCAAACCTAATATAAATTACGCTCCCGCTTCAAGATGTAGAAAAATAGCAATGCTCTTTAGGGCTGATTGGCACTTCCATCCGTTACCACTACATACGCCTAATTATCGCTCCGCTTGTTCGAATCCGGCCGATGTAGCTGGTATTTTGACAGTGAACAAAATGGTACATAGCCGGTACATTTACTAGGACGTTGAAACACACAAACAGGGCTAAATTGCAGTATTTTGACGTCGAGAATAAGATATATTCTTGGCCATTTTCTCGTTGTTCACCGCTTTGAAAAGGTTTATGGTAGATGCCTGAGAAATCCCCACATCACTCTTGGCTATTCAACAGATCACGTCCTAAACTGCTCGTGGATGACAAAGCACAATGTAACCTATCTCTAACTGTAATCAATGCACAGGCCACCCTCAAGGTGACTTAAACAGGGCCTATCCTAACAGCACTTATTTTCTATGACTCAATCTAACTTGTTTCTTGCATCAGGAATTTACAATGGGTTGTAATTTTGAAATCAGGTATCAATAACCTACAGTACATACACCAGGTGCTAACAATCCCATTAATGTAAATACAGTAGCCTACACAAATGCTGCCACGAAAACATTACCATATTCACTTGAGCTTGATCGAGAGACCATTCTCACAAATAATGTAACTTGGACTGACTTCAGTAGATACTGAATACTGGATATCGCTTCTCTGATTTACATACGGTAAGTAACTTAACCTCAGCATTATCATATTAGAAATGTTTCCAGTCCTAGCATAGGCTGAAGTTTGGGAACTTCTTACAATAATTGAAACCATATTAACTAACAATCTACCATCAATGCGATTAGCTCTTCTCTCCCGAAGAATGGTATCTTACTTTCATGGAAATGTTAACACACACTCTTGTATTCCCCGTAATGTACAAATAATTTCTAGGAATGTTGTGTATGCATTGCTTTCTTAAATTGTCGTGGTGGGGAAGGAGAAGCAAGCCACATTGCCATTTCTTTCATAATACCGGTAGTTGCTATAAACAAACTTCTGACATACCTGCGACCTGGGAAGGAGGTTTCCTGAACTAAGAACATTTTATTACCATCCAAAAAACCTTGTATGAGTCGAAATAATAAGTGATATAGAGGTCCTAACTAAAACATAACCTTCTGTGTGATGACAAACATGCAACGCAGCATTTGCGTAGATACAATAACCTACCTACAAAATGAACATTTGTTTCAGAAAATAAATAATCCTCATTCTAGATGACGTAAGTAGAAGTGTTCTCAAGTATCACTTTTCACGCGGATACTCATTCATAAAAGATATAAACAACACAGCAAAATGGTCGCCATCTCTTCCCCCTACCGATCAGCTGATCAATCGCTGAGAGTCGCCGCATGATGGCCTGTACATTACGATGGCAGTGACCGTACCGTACTCCAGGATGACCTTTCTTTTGCTGATTTTGTTGTTGACAAATCACGCGAACTATTACTTACGTTTCCACTGATGCCCTTCGGTTCACTTTTGTGATCCCTCGCACGATCTTCATTTTCAACACTATTCCTTGTTACGAATCTATCCATTTTGGGAGCTACAAGACAACAGCTCTGAAAAATCGATTTGACACGCCACTCCTAGCCTACTACCTTGTTCAAGCAGCGCAGTAATTATGATAATTAACTGCTGATTAGTGTTCACACTCACATTCACGGTTCGTTAATCAGCTCAAAACATGGAATACAATCACAACAGATTGGAACAGTCCATCAGGCTTAGATCATAAATACAATAGATGGCTGATGACGTCACATTTGTGAAACCAACATCTCGATCAGCTGACTAAAGGGAACTGCCGGGAACTGCGGATAGTTTGGAGCACTGAAATACTACACGTGATGATATAATTGGGCTCCTTCTTCTTCTTTCTCTTTACATCATTCCCACTCCTATGTGGGGGTCGATGTTTCTGACAGCTCTCCTCCATTTAGCCCGGTCATGCACATCCTCTTCTGACAACTGTTTTTCTCTGAGGTCCTCCTGTACACAATCCATCCATCTTCGTTTAGGTCTGCCTCGCATTCTCACTCCCTGTATTTGCATGTCTAGCATCTTCCTTCCCACGTAGGATTCCTCCCTTCTTCTCACATGCCCGTACCATTGAAGTCGCTTTTCTTGTATCTTCTTAGATATTTCCACAACCTTCAATGTTCCTCTTATTTTGACATTTTCCACTCTATCACGCTTAGTCACTCCACTCATCCACCTGAGCATTTTCATTTTCGTGACGTCAAGCCTGTGTGTGTGCGTTTTGCGTGCAGGCCATGTTTCAGAGTCATACAGCAATGCAGGTCTTACGACAGTTTTATATATTTTCCCCTTAACCTTAGGCTTGATCCTGCGGTCACAGAGCACTCCTGACATTTTCCTCCAGTTCATCCATCCTACCTGAATCCTGTGTGACACTTCCAGATCCAGATTTCCATCTCCAGTCACCACCGAACCCAGGTATTTGAACTCATCCACTCTATTTAACGTTTCCCCTTGCATTCTTATCTCACAGTCTTGGTCTGTATTGAACCTCATATACTCTGTCTTCTTCCTGATAATCCTTAGTCCTCTGTCTTCCAAGGCTGCCCTCCACTGTTCCAGTTTTTCTTCTATGACATCTTTGGTGGTACTACACAACACAATATCGTCCGCAAACATCATGCACCAGGGGGCTAGGTCTCGTAATCCACAAGCCATTTCGTCCAGAATTAGGTCAAACAGATATGGACTTAAAGCCGAACCTTGGTGTAAACCTACTCGAACCGGAATCCAATCTGTAAGTCCAACGCTGCTTCTAACCTGTGTTCTTGCGTCTTTGTACATTTCCTGAACCAACTGCACGTACTTCTCTGGGACTCCCTTCGCTCGTAAACATCTCCAGACTTCTCCTCGGGGCACCGGTCATATGCTTTCTCTAGGTCCATGAATGCGAAGTGTAATCCCTTCTGTCTTTCACGATACTTTTCCATTACTTGTCTCAGGGCAAACACTGCGTCTGTGGTCCCTTTTCCTGGCTTGAAGCCGAATTCTTGCTCGCCAATGCTAGTCTCCTCCCGGATCCTCTTGTCTAGAATTGGGCTATTCTGTTCTATTCATTACCGTACTAAGCCAGACTGATGTATTACTGTGCAGCGTATGGATGTAAGGAGACGTTTAGGAAAATATCGGGCATTTCTTTCCATAGGTAGTCCTAAATTAATTCATTGTAAAATAACCCTAAAATTCTTGACTTCACTACTTGCATTTCTTTACGTTTCCTCTTAACTCCGAGACATGAAAGAAAAATAATTTAATCTGTAAATTTATTACAAATTATTAAAATTTACTCTATCCCTTACTCCTCTGAACAAGACTATGAAGCAAAATTAGGACCATCACAACATCAAATATCCATCCTTTTCAATCATGTTCAGTGTCAAATTGTGGGTTATGCTACTGATGTGACGATGTAGTCTTCGATAATAAATACGCTGAGGTAATATTTGTCATCTTATTAAACGTATGGACAGTGCGTTTGGTTGAGGAAATTTTCAGATCCTTCTAGGATACATTGCAGCCCTAAATTAGTCAATTCGTAGGATTTCAAAGTTCTGGATTATTACTGCGAAGGTTTCTATGATTCATGGAAAATGGAATTTAAAAGGAAACCGTTCATTGCTTGTAATGTTTTCCGTTGTAGCAAATGTAATGCATAGTTGTTAAAAAGCAACGCTTACTAAATCAATAGACTTCCTTATTTCCATTTGCCTATGTTTTGTTCACCTTCATAAAATACTGAAGTGGAAAGTAACGCTGAATAAGAGCTAATCGTACGATAACATTTTGTAAAGTAATGCACCGGTACTGAAATTAGCCAAAATATATTTTCTAATGATGACAAATAAATTAGGATATGATGTAGTAATAGATTGAACTTGTTTGGAGCTCTCGGGCGTACAATTAAAAATGACCAGCTACACAAACACATTTCTCTTCAAAAATCAGTAGGCCTAATTCAGAATTGGATTTGTTATTAATTATTTACAAGAGGGGATCCTGGATGTATGAGTATTACGGAACACGGCAGCCACTTTGTACACAAACACAATTCTGTTCAAAATCAGTAGGCCTAATTCAGAGTTGGATTTGTTATTAATGATTTACAAGAGGGGATCCTGGATGTATGAATATTATAGAACACGGCAGCCAATTTTTACACAAACACAATTCTGTTCAAAAATCAGTAGCTCTAATTCAGAGTTGGATTTGTTATTAATTATTTACAAGAGGGGATCCTGGATGTATGAATATTATGGGACACGGCAGCCAATTTTTACACAAACACAATTCTGTTCAAAAATCAGTAGCTCTAATTCAGAGTTGGATTTGTTATTAATTATTTACAAGAGGGGATCCTGGATGTATGAATATTATGGAACACGGCAGCCACTTTTTACACAAACACAATTCTGTTCAAAAATCAGTAGGCCTAATTCAGAGTTGGATTTGTTATTAGGCTAAGTATTTATAAGAGGGGATCCTGGATGTATGAGTATTACGGAACACGACAGCCACTTTTTACACGAACACAATTCTCTTCAAAAATCAGTAGGCCTAATTCAGAGTTGGATTTGTTATTAATTATTTACAAGAGGGGATTCTGGATGTATGAGTATTACGGAACACGACAGCCACTTTTAACACCAAACATGTTACATTCTTAACCTTTGCTACCTCCCGGTACGTAAAGAAACATGCGATGCTTTTCCCAATGTCGTATAAATTACGAAAATGTGTGTTTAAATCCTCATTAAAAATAATTTCCCCACCAACTCCTATCACCTTCCATTACGAGTTCCTCTGTTTTCCCTTTAGTCAGCTGATCCAGATGTTGGTTTCACGTCACAGTACAGGCGCAGTGTGGCAATGCGCACTCTATTGTATTTATGCTCGAAGCCATCAGGAAAGTAGCGAGGGGTGGAAGTCAAATCATCCATTAGACCTTGACTTATTAACAATTCATTTTCCATGGGTAGAAGAAAGTACTCACGCGTCCTCGCAGGTTAAATGAAAAAATCTGTCTTGATTGTGGAGCCAGGAAACTTCAATACAATAATTGTTGGGAGGGGGAAGGCGATGCTCTGACTTTTTAAGTTGGGAGGGGTGGATAAAGTGACTTACCCCCCACCGAAGTCGCCATCTATGGTCACGACTTACTAAAATCCTACCCCTGGAATCCCAAGATCCTTAGTTCTCAATTTCCACTACCAATATCGATGGCCAGTCAAATGCCATTAAAAGGGCATGGACCTGCGCAGTGGCGTAACTTGAGTTTACTTCTGGAGGAGGATGAGCTGACACAAATTTACATTGGGGGTGAGAGTTAAAATACGGTCACGAAGTTTCAAAACCTCTTATCTGAATTTTTTGAGTTAGATTTCATTAGCATTTAATACGTTGTATTTTCACTTGTCAATGTGATTTATGCCAGGGAAAGGAACCACAGATGCCATTTTTGCTCTTAGGCAGGTAATGGAAAAGCACAGGGAAAAGAAGAAAGAGCTATTATGTTGTTCATAACCTAGAGAAGGTTTATGATCTTGTGCCCGTCTCTAAGTACAGTATTGAGATGCATGAGAGTAGTGGTATTGTGAGTGTACTAGACCCACTTCCTCCTCCCTCCTCCTCCAAGATGGCGGCTGTAGCTTAAGTTAACATATCTAAGCTAACCTAACCTAACCCAACCTAGCCTAACTTAACGTAGCCTAGCCTAACATAACCCCACCTCCTCCTCGTCTTCATCCAAGAAGGCGGCCTTGGCTTAACTTAACCTGAGCTAACCTCACCTCCATCAAGATAGCGGCCGTAGCTTAACTTAACCTTAGCTAACCTAACCTCACCTCCTCTTCCTCCAAAATGACGACTGTAGCTTAACCTAACCTTCTCCTCCTCCAAGATGGCAGCCGTAGCTTAACCTCACCAAACCTCACTTCATCCTCCTCCAAGATGGCGAACATAGCTGAACCTAACCTACAAGGTACCGGTATGATCAGAAAGTTCCAATATGGTTACTAAGAGCTTAACTTGACCTAACCTAGCCTAACCTAACGTAATCTAACCTACCCTGGCCTAACCTACTAGGTGTGATTAAAAAGTTTTAAGATGTTGGACATAGCTTATCCTGTGACGGATCTAGACCACCAGATCCTCCCTGATCCTACCAGATAGTGGCCATAGCTTAACTTAACCTTACCTAACCTGGGTTCTGGACCCTCCTCCTCCACCTCCACTGCAACCTCCTCCAACTCTCTCATCTCCTCCTCCAAGATGCCGATTGTAGCTTAACCTAACCTAATCCTTTTCCTCCTCTAAGATGGCGACTGTATCATAACCTAACCTAACGTAACCTGAGGTTTTCGACCCCCCTTCTCCTCTTATTTTTCCTCTTTCATGACGGCGGCCATAGCTTAACTTAACCTCAAGATGGTAGCCAATTATTGACTATTCTCCTCCCGCTCCTCCTCCTCCAAGATGGCGACTGTAGCATTATCTAACCTAAAATAATCCTCCTCCTCTAAGATGGTGACTGTAGCTTAACCTAACCTAACCTGAGGTTTTGGACCCTCCTCCTCCTCTTCCTCCAAGATGACAACTCTTAACCTAACCTAACTTAATCCTCCTCCTTTTTATTCTCCTCCTCCTCCTCCTCTAAGATCGTGACTGTAGCTTAACCTAACCTAACCTAACCTGAGGTTTAGGACCCTCCTGCTCTTATTTGTCATCTTATTTGTCATCTTCCAAGACGGCGGCCAATTTAACGTAACCCCAAGATGGTAGCCAATTATTAACTATTGATTATTACTAATGATTTAGCAATTATTATTATTTAGCGTTTGGCAACAAGTTAGATAAATACAAGTACCGTATAGATATGCACAAATATCCACAGGCAAGAAACATGTTTCCCGGGAGCAAGGTTAATTATATTGCAATGCCAAGTTGGATCATCCACTGTATGGCTTCCTCTGTTGGTTCCAGAGAGTCATTTGGGCTACCTGTATAGGAACGTTGCACATTTTCACTTACACTATGGGGGATTGTTTGTTGAGAGACACCACAGTCGCACTCCGGTGATGTAATACCTATTTCCACAGCTTGCCAGGGTCGGTGAGTGGTTATCGTGTCAGATTACTAACACCAAGTTTGCAGGTTCGCTCCTGGCAGTGGTAAGTGATTTTTGAAAGGGGGAAAAAATCACAATACGCATGACATATGATGTTGGCATGTTAAAGAATCCATTTGAATTCAGTAGGCCGTGTTCATAATGATCTCAGAGCGAAGCAAATAAAACAATTTGGGCCAGCAACACTGCAATGGTTACTTTCATTGATGAACAACTGCACATCCAGGCTGAAGATTCCTAAGGTATGGAGAAAAGCTCACATAGTTGCGATCATAAAAACCTGGGAAGACTCCTGATGGCCCAAATAACTTTCGGCCAGTTTCACTTCTGTGTCACACCTATAAGTTGATGGAGAGAATGATTCTCAATAGAATATCTGATTCTATCGATAGCAAACTGATTTCTAAACAGGCAGACTTTAGACCAGGCAGGTCATGCTGTTGACAAATTCTGAACCTTACTCAATACATGGAGAATGGCTTTGAGGAAAAGTGCACTACTGGTGTAGCCTTTATAGATTTAACTGCTGCTTATGACACTGTTAATCATAACACACTACTTCGTAAGATTTATGAACTGAGAAAGGACTACAGGCTGACCACACTGATAAGAACTTTCCTTGAGAACAGAAGATTTTACGTGTCTCTCCTTGGGAAAAATAGTCGTCGGCGCCTCCAGAAGAATGGACTACCTCAAGGTAGCGTCTTAGCACTACTGCTTTACAATGTATACACCAATGACAAGCCCAGAACCGAAGGCAGCAGGCGATTTATCTATGCAGATGATATTGCAGTAGCCGTGCAAGGTCGTAGCTTTGAGAAGCTTTAGAAGAACTTGGTCCATACTATTACAGAAATAATTTGAAGCCAAATCCAGCCAAAACGCAATTCTGTGCTTTCCACCTGCAAAGAAGCCAAGAGGACACTGAACATTAAATGGCAAGGTGAAACAATCCTTCATTGTTTTACACCAAAATATCTTGGTGTCACCCGCGATCGAACTCTGTATTTCAAGCGGCATTGCTTGAACACTAAAGTAAAGAACATACTAAGATGCCTAACAGGAAGGACATGGGGTGCCAGCCCCATCACTCTCAGATCTTTGGCCCTTGGACTGAGCTTCTCAGCTGCTGAATATGCCGCACCAGGTTGGCTCTCTTCTCCACATTCCAAAGAGGTGGATATAGCTCTGAATGAGACTTTCAGGATTGTGTCTGGATGTCTTAGACCAACATCACTTCAGAAGATCTACCCTCTTATTGGAATTGTCCCACCTCATGTCCGAAGTATGGTAGCTGCAGCGTCTGAGAAGAAACGGCAAGAAACCGATTCAAGGCATCCACTTTTCGGTCAACAACCAGCCCGACAGAGACTTAAGAAGAGAAACAGCTTTTGGAGGGGGGTAACAGCCCTCGAAGGCTCTCAAGAAGCTGCCCGTGTGAAGGTAAGGAAGACAGAAATCAAATACCCAATTATTCCTCTATCAGAAAAAATGGCACCTGGTCACGACTTGCCTTATGGAACTTGGAAATCATTGAACAGGCTGAGGACGGGGTTTTCACGCTGCAAGAACAATCTAAAGAAATGGAACATGCTCGTCAACAATGATGGGTTCTGCGAATGCAGCATATTACAAGATCCAGATCACCCGCTGATCTGCCCTTTGATGGAGGACATATGTTCAAAAGACGATCTTATCTTATGGCTGCAAATTGTAATGCTGTAAGTTAACTGTTGCTACTTACTGCCAAAATGTAATTTGATTCGGACACGGAAAATAAATAAACAATGACAAAATTAATCTCGGGATTTTACGCCAACACAAAGTTCCTCATTTCTCTACTAGAAAGCGCAATAGTGTCAAGGAGCTTAGATATCTAACCTCCTTGACTTTCATAGTGCTTCAAGGAACAACAAAATTCGACATGCAAGCTGCCCTCCAGGTGTCAAATAACAAAGCATGCGCCCGGCACCCGAGGCCATACGATATTATTATTATTATTTATCATTCTACTTATAAAGGGCGTACCTACTTCGTCCATGGTGTTCTCACCCTTTCAGTGTGGTCCAGACCTTACGCGGTAGGAAGATGATCACCAGAAAAGATGTGTGGGGAACTGTCTGTGGTAACTTTCCAGCAACTTCTCCATTCTTCTAAAGGGTAGAAATTCCCATCGGCCAAAGCGACAGTATTACGCAAAGATGGATGGCGTGACTTGAGCCTCGGTATCAAGAGAGCGGGTATATCATGATTTAGGAATTAATAATCAACTACTAGATCATCTGCCCAACATTTTACGAAAATACCCGATATATCGCGATGGTGGTTACACGTTCTCTTTTGGGTACTGTAGTTAACCCAGAGGCTCTTTGGATCTTGAAACATTCTGCTACAGGTTAGGTCAGTAGATACACTTAGAAACCTAAAACAGCACTATAAAGAGGCATACTAAGCAATATAGCATCTCAAAATTTTCCACAGAATTACTTTAATTTAGGTTTACGCTTAGTGGGACATGGGTTGACGACTCAGAGTGCTCAGATTCCACGAACATCAAGTAGTCCTACATGAATTTAAATGGTTACGAAATCCTAAAAGCCCCTGAAGTCCAGCCCCGAGGCTAATTGGTTAGCATGCTAGACTTTGACCTTAAGGGACCCGGGTTTTACTCTTAGGGCTTTTAATTTGATATGGTTAATCCACATTGTTGGATGACTCTATGTTCGTAACACGTTTGTGAAAGAAAAAAAGAACG
The DNA here is from genome assembly GCA_946902985.2 of Meconema thalassinum. NCBI lineage: Eukaryota > Metazoa > Arthropoda > Insecta > Orthoptera > Tettigoniidae > Meconema > Meconema thalassinum. The sequence continues at coordinate 334,967,380 of OX336391.1, read as the reverse complement.
AAACGAAAGAGTGTATCTCAAAATTTTTCTACAGAATTACTCAAATTAGGTTTACGCTTAGTGGAACATGGGTTGACGACTAAGAGTCCTCAACCATGTATGGTATTGTTTATTTATTACTTTATTTACCCATTTAATATTTAGCATTCTCCTGTAACACCACATTTCTAATTTCAAAAATACATAAACTGCAACAGACACCACATTGACACAGGTAATCAGACAGATTCCACAAACACCAAGTACTGTATGTCTACATAAGTTAAAATGGTCACAATATCATAAAATCCAGTGAAGTCCAGCCCCGTGGGTAATTGGTTAGCATATTAGACTTTGACCTTACGGGACCTGGGTTTTACTCTTAGGGATTTTAGTTTGATATGGTTATTCCTCATTGTTGGATGACTATATGTTTGTAACACGTTTGTGAAAGAAAGAAAAACAACGAAATGAAAGAATCATCTCAAAATTTTCCAAGCAGGCCTACATGATGGTCACGATACCTTAACCGTATATGGTATTGCTTATTTATTACTTTATTTACCCATTTCACATGTTCACCTTCATCTACACCTACAGTTCTTGGTCCCAACCCATTTTTCCATTCCCGGTCAATGCATGTGAGATTTTTGAAGTGAAATGCCATGTCCTGTGGTTCGTATTCCACGTAAAAAGGAGGTCCCGTGTCTCATGATCTCAAGATTAACGGTCACGTTAAACTACAAGCTTCCTTCCTTCCTTTTCCTTTTTTCCATAGCTAAGTTTGCTATTCCTGGATATATTAGTAGGTGTCGTACCAACCTATCTCTTACTTAGACTGATAACGCATCATATAGGTAATAAATGTGTCTCGCTATGCTTTCAGCTACATAGTTTCAGCTCTTTTCAAGGCCACTCCCCCGACCATTGCCGAAGACTGCCCTTGGTGAACGATTGCCACCAACCTTCCACTCTCACTCCTAATCCAATCGTTAACCTACGAAAGTCTTCGGCAACGGTCGGGGGAGTGGCCTTGAATGATGCAATGTAACATAAAATATTATCCACACCTCAATCGACAACCTTCTTCCATGTTTGAAAGGAAGTGTGCCTCTGTCACCACCTACTGTCTCAAATAGGAACCAGGAGAATGCCACGACAGAACATCCAATAAGCAGCTCGGAAATACTTACTGTGGTTAGGCTCAGGCCGAAAGAAAATATATTAATTAATTAATAAAGTAACTGCGCACAAATGAGCATTACATTTTGGAGTACTCTAATAAGGAAAGTGTTCTCTTAGAGCATTCACACTGTTTAGCACATAATACGCACACACACTGTACAGAAGGTTCATGAAAGCCATGTCGCACGCACAGCTTATGATGGAAGCCGTGTACAGCAAGTCAATTCAGAGCACTACTCATTTCATTGTTAGGTTCAGTCCAATTTCTGTGAGACATGGCATCAGTCCCATATAATTCCAGGTCGATTTCCGCTCGCTTTCTTTGTCTCATACTTAGGAATTCCTGTTCTTGTCTTGTAGAAGAATTCCGCCATAGCCGGTCCCAAGCCCGTGTTGAGAAAGGGTGGGAGGAAATAATTCTCGTCCCAGGGAATAACAAGAGTATTGACCACCAAAATACCCTGAAGTAGCTCCAGGGTAACCTGCTGACCAAGGTGGAGCTCCATCATCAGGCTCGGGGGCTGTAGGCTAATAACCTGCATCCCTTAAATTTGTTTTATTACTGAAACTGAAACAAGAGCAAACCGGACGGATCTCACTATGACGACTTTCAGCATGAAGTGGAAAACAAGTAGTTCCGTGAAGAACTATACAGCCTATTTTCATATATCCTACTTATGTTAATTGCCACTATCAACATACAAAATTTCAGTTTGATTGCTGTAATAGATTCGTAGATATTCAGAACCGACTAAATATTTCGGATGGTCGCCATGTTGTAATTTATATATGTAGGTCCTAGAGTTATGTACTGTTACATGAAGATTATTGTGTACGTGTAGCATTCAAACTTCAATCGCATGATTAGGACACAAGAAGTAACAAGGAGATTTTAAAATTTCGCCAGCTGCCATCTTGTGGTTATGGAAACAATTGAAATAAATTAGATGCCAGTGGATTAACATTCATATAAGGACTTACTGTACCAAGTTTCACTGCACTCGGATGGTTAAATTGCGAGAAACGTCCATGTGAATATTTATACTTCGCGTCGCCGCCATGTTGGATTTGTGATCACCAGGTTATTTAAAGTCCTATAGGTGAACTTAAGTTCATAGGCCCTATGAACATAAAAAAATCAGTTTGATTGCTATAATAGATTCGTAGATATTCAGAGCCGTCTAAATATTTCGGATGGTCGCCATGTTGGATTGTTAAATGTATAGGCCATAGAGTCATGTACCATTAAAGGAAAATTATTGCATAGGTTCATTATTCAAACTTTCACTTTGATCGCATGACTACGACACAAGAAATAAAAACTTAATTTTAAAATTCGCACAGCCGCCATCTTGAGTTTATGAAAAAATTGAACTAAATTAGATACCAGTACATTACAATGTGTATAAACATTTCCAGTGCCAGATTTCATTGCGTTTGGATCATTAAATCGAGAGAAAGGTCTATTTAAAATTTTCAAATTCACTTGGCCGCCATGTTCGTTTTGTTGTTAATCGATTTTTGAAAGTCCTATAGATGAACTTCCAGTAGTACCTTTTATCTCCGTACACAATTTCAGGGTGATCCCGCTAATAGTTTCAGAGATATAGAATGCCGGTGAAATATTTCGCACATCCGCCATCTTGAGGTTATTTAAACAATTGAACGAAGTTAGATGTCTGTGCATTACAATGTGTATAAACATATACTGTACCAAGTTTTATTGCGTTTGGTTGGTTAAATCGCGAGAAACGTCTATTTAAAAGTCGCAAATTCGCGAGGCCGCCATGTTGGTTTTGTAGTTACCAGTTTTTCAAACGTCACATAGGTGAACTTCTAGTAGTTTGCTTTATCACCGTAAAAAATTCCAGAGTGATATCGGGAATGTTTTCGGAGATATTGAATTCTGGTGAAATATTTCGCACAGCCGCCATGTTGGATTGGTGAGACGTAACAAAATTTGAAGGGCACGGTCGGGGTCATCCGAAATCGTGCTATGAACTTACCGAGTTTCATTGAAATCGCTCGATCCGTTTAGAAGTTATTATGGGGGGACACACACCTCGCACACACACACACACACACGCACACACACGCACACACACACGGACAAAAGGTGATCTCATAAACCTATTTTTTCAAAATTGAAAATAGGCTAACAATGATTGGTTATTGGAATGTGAGAACAATTTCGGAGACAGGAAAACTGGCACAGGTGGAAAGAGAGATGGATCGGTACAGACTGGATATACTAGGGGTGAACGAAACAAGATGGGAAGGATTTGGAGAGACCAACACAGCTGATGGGCACACTCTTCTCTATTCGGGTACAGATGAGGGCACAGGACACCGTGAAAGAGTCGGATTTCTGCTAACCAGAAGATCTAGGAGCAGTCTAATGGAATGGAAGCCGATATCAGAGCAGGTTTAGATGTGCTGCGAGAAGTGTTTATGTGGTCCAGTGTTATACACCAAATGAACAGGCGGACCAAGAGCAAAAAGACCGGTTTTACGAACAACTGAACAGTGTCCTTTCACTAATAAAACTATCAATATTCTCCGTCTTTTCAATACAATATTAAGAGTCTATTTATACAATTGGGTACATGTTTCGCACTAACGTTAATGCTTCCTCAGCCCAAATATACATTGAGACATAAACAAATATTAGGCACTTATCAAATACGTACATTGAAAATATTCCATAGGTAAAACAGTGCAATAGTTTGTGACATCCAAAGAAGAAATAAAATCATGTTCTAAATATGACATAGATGTAACAGTACGATAGTTTGTGACATCCCAAGAAGAAATAAAATCATGTTCTAAATATTCCATAGATGCAACAGTACGATAGTTTGCGACATCCAAAGAATAAATAATATTATGTTGTTAAATTACACCAAAGCCCATATGAGTGTAAAAATGCTTGTAGTTCTATGCCTGATTATATTAATTTTGAAAATGTTGTGTGTTATCTCCTAATATGATGTTAACCCGAATAAACAGCGAAACAAATCTGAGAGAATATGAGAAACTACGAAGAAATTTTAAATGACTGTCCTAAATGTTTAAGTGGAAAACATGAAAACTGCTATAAGCTGCTAACTCACACTCACCTACTGACTCGAGTCATGCGAATTCGTAGCTACATATGAACCGGCGCAACCTCGCGCTAAAGCGACTTCATGAAGAACAGACTCGGAAATAAGTTATAAATATTGTTAACAGCTATTGCTAAACTGAAACAATATAATTATGAGTCTCAGAATAGAAGCTCAGCCGATTTGGCTTAATTTCTTTTGTTTGTAATGGTCTCAATCAAAGTGTCGTACAAGACGTTTGCTTCAAAATTAATCTCGTTTAAATTATGGGACGGATTGACTCTTTGAGCCGTGATTATCTCAATTTGTTCCAGGATGTTCATGACAGATCCTTTATTCTCGTAGTGCAAAATTTCCAGATCTTTTTCAATGTTAGTGAATTTATGGCCAGTTTCTAACATATGTGTTCCCATTGCCGAAAACTTCCTATGTTTAATCGCGTTTAAATGCTCAGCATAACGAATGCTGAAGTTACGTCCTGTTTGACCTATATAGTCTGCTTGGCAATTGTCACATTGTAATCTGTATATACCTGTTCTACTGTGTATGTTATAACTATTGACCTGTTTAGAGTTGAAAAACTTTTTATGATTATAATTATCCGTTTTAAATGCGATCTTAATATTGTATTTCCTTAAAGAGCTGGTTATGTTGTGCGTTAACCTGTTGGTGTAGGCGAAAACAGCATATACCTCCTACTTCTCGTTCTCCCTTGTTAACTTAGATTTAGGCTTGTTGTTGATTTTGTTGATAATGTTCTTTACAAAAGATCTATCATAACCATTTGCTTCTGCTATTTGCTATATTATAGCTATTTCTTGATTATAAGCTTCTTCTGTTAAAGGTGGCTTTCTGTATATTTCATAGTTTAATCTGTTGTTGTTTTTCCTTATAGTTAGATCTAAATAGTATATGGAATTGGTATATTGGCTTGCACGGCCGGTGAATTAAAACTCAGCAATTCTTCTAGGTTTGTGCCATGTCTTGTGTGGGGTTTTGCCTAGGACACCAAGCTGGCTCATCGGCGGACTCTTGGTGTCCCCGCCCGCACCCCCTATGGAGTAACGAACTGCGCGCTACCTCTCTTTATATAGAGTGCAACTGCACCACTTGACTGCGAGAACTAAAAGCTCAAGCAGCCTCAACCTCCGTATGAAGGCTTCCAAAAAGATGGTATATTAGCTTTCACGGCCGGTGAATTAAAACTCAGCAATTCTTCTAGGTTTGTGCCGTGTCTTGTGTGGGGTTTCGCCTAGGACACCAAGCTGGCTCATCGGCGGACTCTTGGTGTCCCCGCCCGCACCCCCTATGGAGTAACGAACTGCGCGCTACCTCTCTTTATATAGAGTGCAACTGCACCACTTGACTGCGAGAACTAAAAGCTCAAGCAGCCTCAACCTCCCTATGAAGGCTTCCAAAAAGATGGTATATTGGCTTTCACGGCCGGTGAATTAAAACTCAGCAATTCTTCTAGGTTTGTGACGTGTCTTGTGTGGGGTTTCGCCTAGGACACCAAGCTGGCTCATCGGCGGGCTCCTGGTGTCCCCGCCAGGACCCCCTGGAGTAACGAACTGCGCACTACCTCCCTTTATATAGAGTGCAACTGCACCACTTGACTGCGAGAACTAAAAGCTCAAGCAGCCTCAACCTCACTATGAAGGCTTCCAAAAAGATGGTATATTGGCTTTCACGGCCGGTGAATTAAAACTCAGCAATTCCTCTAGGTTTGTGCAGTGTCTTGTGTGGGGTTTCGCCTAGGACACCAAGCTGGCTTATCTGCGGGCTCCTGGTGTCCCCGCCTGGACCCCCACTGGAGTAACGAACTGCGCGCTACCTCCCTTTATATAGAGTGCAACTGCACCACTTGACTGCGAGAACTAAAAGCTCAAGCAGCCTCAACCTCCCCATGAAGGCTTCCAAAAAGATGGTATATTGGCTTTCACGGCCGATGAATTAAAACTCAGCAATTCTTCTAGGTTTGTGCCGTGCCTTGTGTGGGGTTTCGCCTAGGACAACAAGCTGGCTCATCGGCGGGCTCGTGGTGTCCCCGCCCGGACCCCCACTGGAGTAACGAACTGCGCGCTACCTCCCTTTATATAGAGTGCAACTGCACCACTTGACTGCGAGAACTAAAAGCTCAAGCAGCCTCAACCTCCCTATGAAGGCTTCCAAAAAGATGGTATATTGGCTTTCACGGCCGGTGAATTAAAACTCAGCAATTCTTCTAGGTTTGTACCTTGTCTTGTGTGGGGTTTCGCCTAGGACACCAAGCTGGCTCATTGGCGGGCTCTTGGTGTCCCCGCCCGGACCCCCACTGGAGTAACAATTTGCGTGCTACCTCCCTTTATGTAGAGTGCAACTGCACCACTTGACTGCGAGAACTAAAAGCTCAAGCAGCCTGAACCTCCCTATGAAGGCTTCCAAAAAGATGGTATATTGGCTTTCACGGCCGGTGAATTAAAACTCAGCAATTCTTCTAGGTTTGTGCCGTGTCTTGTGTGGGGTTTCGCCTAGGACACCAAGCTGGCTCATCGGCGGGCTCTTGGTGTCCCCACCAGGACCCCCTGGAGTAACGAACTGCGCACTACCTCCCTTTATATAGAGTGCAACTGCACCACTTGACTGCGAGAACTAAAAGCTCAAGCAGCCTCAACCTCACTATGAAGGCTTCCAAAAAGATGGTATATTGGCTTTCACGGCCGTTGAATTAAAACTCAGCAATTCCTCTAGGTTTGTGCAGTGTCTTGTGTGGGGTTTCGCCTAGGACACCAAGCTGGCTCATCGGCGGGCTCGTGGTGTCCCCGCCCGGACCCCCACTGGAGTAACGAACTGCGCGCTACCTCCCTTTATATAGAGTGCAACTGCACCACTTGACTGCGAGAACTAAAAGCTCAAGCAGCCTCAACCTCCCTATGAAGGCTTCCAAAAAGATGGTATATTGGCTTTCACGGCCGGTGAATTAAAACTCAGCAATTCTTCTAGGTTTGTACCTTGTCTTGTGTGGGGTTTCGCCTAGGACACCAAGCTGGCTCATCGGCGGGCTCTTGGTGTCTCCGCCCGGACCCCCACTGGAGTAACAATTTGCGTGCTACCTCCCTTTATGTAGAGTGCAACTGCACCACTTGACTGCGAGAACTAAAAGCTCAAGCAGCCTCAACCCAACGCCACCTAGGTTGAGGCTGCTTGAGCTTTTAGTTCTCGCAGTCAAGTGGTGCAGTTGCACTCTATATAAAGGGAGGTAGCGCGCAGTTCGTTACTCCAGTGGGGGTCGGGGCGGGGACTCCAAGAGCTCGCCGATGAGCCAGCTTGATGTCCTAGGCGAAACCCCACACAAGACACGGCACAAACCTAGAAGAATTGCTGAGTTTTAGTTAATGGAATTGTTCATTTCCGATTCTGCCGTGAATTTTGTGTAGCTGTCTATATCATTCAATTTCTCCAATAATGTGGTTTCATCTATGACCTCATCTCTATATATATAAAAATGAATGTTTGTCTGTTTTTTCTGAATTTCCACAGAAATTTGTGTTATTAACGCGTTTCAGACTGGTCTATGACGGTTGCCCGCAATAACATAATTTTTGTCTGTCTGTCTGTTTGTCTGTTTGTTTGTCTGTGTACAACTTTGCACGCGCATCACTCGAGAACGGCTCAGTGGATAAACATGAAATTTGGTACGGATGTACATCAGAGGCACGAAAGTAATCATTGATGTAACTCTTCTCCATACCTCTCATAAAAGTGGGCCTACCCCCTTAAAATGCATGCTGAAATTGGCGTAGAAAGACGAGACAAAGCTCATTTTCAGCGTTTTAATGTGAGAAACAAAACTCGGGAGCCCTACGGGCCCCGAAAACCACATTTTAAGGTCCTAAAACCAACAGTTTTTGAGATATACCCAGAAAACTAATTTCATGTATTAAGCTATTGAAAGGATGCGAGCCGGTAACCATGGCAACACAATCTCAGAAGTCCATCTATTTCTCAAGACGCAATTATATTAATGTGAACGTTCGCAAACGGCTATAAAGTTATCGCGGAACCAACTTAAGCTGTAAAATTCATCAATACATACATAATGCGCTTAAGGGGGTCAAAGGGTACTCTTGAATTTTTTCACGATATTCCCAGAAAACTAATTTCATTTAATAAACTAATAAATAGATGACGAGTACAGGAAGACCAAATCAGGAGCTATATAGATATATTGAGAAAATCACATATGTGACCAGGAAGAGTCGTCTGGCTTTCCACGGACATGTCTCATGGATGAACCCAACAAGACTAACCAACCGGCTTCTCAACTACTGGGGGAATAGAAAGAGCGTGACACCGTCGCTAACAGTAGTTAACAAGGATATCCAAGAACTGAAGATAATGAAAAGTGATATTAGAAGCCGATCACATCTCAGAAAGATACTTAAACAGAAGAGTATTCAGGACAGACCACCCTGTAAGAAAACCGGCATCATCTGGACAAAAGACAGAAAGGAGCAACATAGCCAGAGAATGCGCGAATACTGGGCAAACATCAAGTCCCTCGCCAAGCTGAAAAGTTGAACGTCGTGGTCCTTAGCTGGCTCAACCGAAAGAAGAAGAACAAGAAGAAACTAATGTAGTAATGCAAGCCGGTAACCATGACAACAGTAGGCCTATCACAAGAGGTGACCTCCAACTTTCCATCCATCTATTTCTGTCAGAAGCAATGCCACTCAATTTATTAAATTTCTGTGAAAGTTTGCAAATGGCTATAAGGTTATCGTAGAATCAAACATAGCTTGTAAAATTCAACAATTCGATTAAGGGGGTCATGGGGTACCCTACAATTTTTACACGTTTCATACACGTGCGATATGCGATATGTTGTACAGAAGGTCTATTATATCTCCAAACAGCAACATTATTTTCAAAATTTCCTGGATTGAAATAGTGTTTTTTGCAGCTTTTGGGAATTTGGGCCATTTGAGGCTAAAAATCCCGAATTTCCATGCACCACAAGCCTTTATAATTTATTAAAGGGGTCTTCCTGGGGATGGGGACTTTCCATAACGGTGAGGGTCAGTTTTAATTTGACATATATTGCGTTTCGTCTACGACGTATGCAATATTATTTTCACGTCAGGAAGTACACGTTAGGTGAATTTAATTTGAGAGCACATTTTAACCAATCATATTTTTGTCGACAAACGGGAGCATCGTAAAGATGATTTTGTTTAACACTGTGTGGTTGATATATCTTTATATTTATGTACGCCTATAATTCATGGTCGGGTGCTTGGAGCATCGTAAAATTAGGTATTTTAACAATGAGTCAATACACCAATCAACGTACTTCTCGTAGAAGGGTGGGTATAAGGAACAACTTTTCAAAATACATGCTAAAATAGGAGAAAAATAAAAATTATCCTAGAAGGACGACCAAAGCATACGTTGCGCTTCTCAATGTGTGACACAAAACTAGGGGAGTATATAAAGGGTCCCCGAAAACCACATTTTATGGCCCTTAACTTAACAGTGTCTGCGATATACCCAGAAAACTAACTTCGTTCTGATAAACTTATGAAGGAATGACAAGCCCCTAACCATTGCAACAGTAGCTCAATTGATAGCGTCTGGTTATTAATACCAAAGACCGTTCGAAGAGCGGGTCCTTCTGCTAGTTGTCTAATATAACAAAAACGTCATCTACATATCTTACCCAGAATTGGATGCCTTGAATTTTATCTATTATTTTGCTGTGTTCTAAGTGGTGTACGTATATGTTCGCTAGAATGCCAGAGGCTGGTGACCCCATTGCCAAACCCTCTTTTTGTTTGTACATTTTATTGTTGAAAGTAAAATAATTGTTGTCCAGCGTGAAATTTAAAATTTGTATGTACTCATCAATTTCAACCTTTGATAGATAGCTATTGTTTAGTAGGTTGTCTCTTATTATCTCTATTGTGTTGTTTACTGGAATATTGGTGAACATATCCTTGATATCTACTGTTGACATGCTATGTTTATTGTCAATGTTTAGATTTTTAGCCTTGAAACAATAATATGCCTTTAAAAAACGTTGAACGAATTGTGCTAGTTTATAGACTGGGCTGTTCCTAAAGTTGACTATTGGTCTAATAGGTGTTCCGTTCTTATGAATTTTGGGTAGTGCTCTGAGTGTGGGCATACTTGGTTTCATATTAGTCAACCTATTAGATTGTTTCCTTTCATCCATCAAACGTAAAGATGTCAAGATATTAATTGGAGACCTCAATGCAAAGGTGGGGGAGGGCAACAAGGGGCAGAAGAATGTCCTTGGAGTGCATGGAGTCGGGACCCGTAATGGCAATGGAGAGAGATTAGTTGATCTTTGCCAGTACCATGGTATGGTAATAGGAGGCACAGTATTCCCTCATAAGACATGTCACAAAGGGACATGGGTCTCTCCAGACAGTCGAACAAAGAACCAGATTGACCACCTTGCTATCAGCAGAATGTGGAGGCGCTCACTATTGGATGTAAGAAACAGAAGGGGAGCGAATGTTGGCAGTGACCATCACCTAGTGACGGCAGAGGTGAGGATGAAGATAGCAACGGTCAAACAAAAGAACCCAAGAGTACATAGACGATTTCATCACAGGCCGCTGGCGAATCCAGACATACAGAAGGCGTTTAATCTTGAACTAAAAAGTCGCTTTGAATGCCTACAAGTAGAGCAAAGGGATGTAGAGTCAAGATGGAGACTTTTCAAAGACACCATTGTAGGCACGTGTAAAAATGTTCTTGAGTTCGAGAAGAGGGAAGCAAAACCGTGGATGTCAACAGAAACATGGAATAAAGTGGAAAGGAGGAGAGAAGTGATGACCCATCAACTGCAGTGCAAACCTGAAGGGAAGGCAGTAATCATAGAGCAATACAACACTCTAAACCGAGAGGTGAAGAGGAGCACGAGGAATGACAAGCGTAAGTTGATAGAAGATATGGCAAGAAAAGCAGAAGAGGGAGTGGTTAAAGGAGACACCAAAGAGTTGTATCAGATAACTAAACAACTATCGAATAAGAAGTTTAACTTCAGGAAACCCATCAAGGATGCTGCAGAAAATATACTGACGAACACCCAAGACCAATTGATTCGTTGGAGGGAGTTCTTTTCACAGACGCTCAACAGAGAGATACCACAAGCCACTGAAACAGTTGAGGAATATGATGCACCCCAGCTGAATATTAATACAAGCCATATCACCAAGGCTGAGATAGTCAGAGCAATAAACGACTGTAAACGTGGCAAAGCACCTGGCATAGATAACATCCCAGCAGACGTACTTAAAACCGAGACTGGCCTTATCGCAGAGAAATTGCTTCCTCTTTTCAACCAAATCTGGGACTCCGAAGTACTTATCAAACTAACAAAGAAAGGACACTTGATGGAGCGTAATAACTGGAGAGGTATCACATTGTTGTCTACGCCTAGTAAGTTTTTTAGAAGGATTATTTTGAGTAGGATTCGGAAAGCACTAGATGCTAACTGAGGAAGGAACAGACTGGGTTCAGAGAGAGTAGATCGTGCACTGATCAGATCAATACACTGAGGATAATCATTGAGCAGACATTGGAATATCGGACACTATTGTATCTCTTGTTCATAGACTTTGAGAAAGCGTTTGATAGCGTGAATAGAGAGCATATGTGGTTAATTTTGAAGAGCTATGGTATACCACAGAAGATCATTCAGCTCGGCTATGTATGAAGGATACAGTGCACAAGTTGCTCATGAAGGTCAATTCTAGGAACCATTTGGAATAGCATCGGGAGTGGAACAGGGTTGTCTGCTCTCACCAATATTATTTTTGGTGGTACTGGACTATGTCATGAGAAGGGCTACAGAAGGAAACGCTCGAGGCATTCAATGTGGACTAACACAGCGACTAGAAGATCTGGACTTTGCCGATGCCATATGCCTTTTGTCGCAGGCACATAGAGACATGCAAAAGAAAGTTAACATACTGAAGGAAGAAGCAGAAAAAATTGGATTGAAATTTAACATCAACAAGACCAAAGAAATGCCTATCAATTCTAAGAACGCCAAGCCTGTCATGATGAATGGGGATGAGATTGAAGGCGTCCAATATTTCTGCTATCTTGGGAGTATGGTATCAACAACTGGAGGCACAGAAGAGGACATCGCAAATCGGAATAGGAAGGCAAAGGCAGCATTTCCCAGCTGCGACCGGTGTGGATATCCAAAGAGATTTCGCTGAGGACCAAATTGAGATTGCTGGATACCAACGTAAAGTCTGTTCTCTTCTATGGATGTGAGACATGGAAGGTAACAGCAAAGCTAAAACAGTCCATACAGACGACCGTAGACCGATTCCTGCGGACCGTTCTGGGCATACGCTTGCCAGATGGCATTTCCAACGTGGACCTGTGGCAGAGAACGGGACATAGTCAATGTGAAACCCAGATCAAAAGAAGAAAATGGAGATGGATAGGCCACACCCTAAGAAGGAGCCCAACGCAAATCCCGAGGAAGGCTTTGGATTGGAACCCACAAGGCAGCCGGAAAAGAGGGAGACCAAAGAGAACCTGGAGAAGAACTGTGGAAGAAGAACTTTCCACCATTGGGAGGTCCTGGAACGGGGTGAAGAAGACTGCTGTCAACAGAGTTCGCTGGAAAGCTCTTGTGGAAGTCCTTTGCTCCTTGGAGGAGCTTAAAAGGACATAAGTCAAGTAAGTCAAGTCTTGTAGAAGGCAATTGTAATCGAAATCTTAAGTCTTCAATAAGAAAAGTTTGGTTGGTGGTTAGTTCCTTTGTTTAGGGGCTGCGACAACGCGGTCATGTAGTCCCGTGTACTTGGGGTGTGTCTAGAAACTGTCTGATAACTGGTGTAAATTGTGATGGCTGTATTAGTGTGTGTTATCTGTTTTAATTCAAGTAAGGACTGGAGACAGTAATTTCAAGTAGTTACTACTTTTGCTACCAAATGCTACCGTCCATGACACCTAGCTTGCGGACTTGGCTACTAGATGGCATCGCAGTCAGCACCTGCCGGCGAACGTTGGATCTAATAGAGTGTTATCAATTCTAATCTACAAATTTTGGCTTCACACAAGTGTAGTTAGTGGAAGGTTTTTTTGATGCCATAAATCTATGACATGGGACCGTCGGCTTTACTTCCCTCCAAAGGAAGGCATACTGAGGGATTTTTAACGCTCTTAAAAATCCGACGACCTCGGCCGCGTTTGAACCCGCGACCTTGGGCATAGCATAATATATATACTGTGATGCCAGTGTATTAGTCCAATAAATGATTCTTCCTAGGCATATACCAGTAGATGACTATGAGGTGTCCGCGTAGCATATATTGTTTTCAGCCTGAACCTAGCTACAGTAGGTTTTTCCGAGCTTCTTATTGGCTGTTCTGTCGTGGCATTCTCCTGGTTCCTAATTGAGATGGTAGATGGTGGCAGGGGCACACTTCCGTTCAAACATGGAGGTGTGGATAATATTTGATGTTGAATTGCATCATTAACGCAAAACAGGTATGAAACTTGCTTTAGGTAAAGTTTAAAACATCCCACGCAGTAAATGATTGCGTTCCAATGAACATTTAAAAGTAATAATCAATAAGCACTGATAATCAAGGGAGACGATTGCTAAGCGAAATTATTCACACCACTATCACATCGTAAACAAAGCCACACAACATATAAACAAAGCATGTACACCACCAAGATCGTCAGCCATATTTCCTCTGTCCTGCCGCCAGTGTCAGGTCCGGTAGTTATAGAAGGTCTTGGTTAAGATGAAGTAGTTCTAAGTTTCAACACCATGCGCCGCGCCGAGCGTATGGTCTCAGCAGATGGCCGCAGTAAAGCAGTGATGCATTCCCGCACGCAAATTGTACTTAGAATACAAGTACGTTTTAACTGCAAAATTAAATCAAGACCCTTCTGAGAGGCATTTTGGACTTAAACGAGGTTTATGCAGTGACGTTCATCCTACTTCTACCGACTTATTTCGCCTACATTTTTTTTGTCTATATAGCCTACCATACATAGGCCTACGAGTGAATCACAAGCTAATTATGAGGACGTTTTTGACAGTAGGAAATGAAATACATACGAGCAGAGAGGTGAAGGATAACAATTGTCAGCAAATTAAAGAAACGATTACACTGACAGACATTGAACCCGACCTGGATCCTATAATCCTGTCAGTTAATGATTATAGTTCCGAGGGAGCAGGCGATAACGTTGTTTATTATATGTGTGGTTACCTGATTCACACAGCAGCAAAGAAGATTGTGAAATGTACTTCCTGCATTAGGTCATTGGAAAGTGATTACGAAACATTTAATGCTGTTAGTGATGTATGTATCTTCGCCATGCTGAGAGACTTCGGCGGAAGTGAATCTAAATTTCTCAAATACCCGTCTTTATCTTTATTTCTGGCCTGTTTGCCATCTCTTGATGAATACAGTACATTTGGATTGGCACAGGCTAGAGTAAAATGTGGCTTTTTACCGATGTCTCAGTATCACTCATGGCTGTGATTCAGTGGCGGCTGGTGGTTTGAAATCATGGGTGTGCACTGGTTTAAAAGATTGTCTAAATTTGATATAAATGCAAGCAAACCTAACCATACAAAATAACAGCTTCATTACGATTTCACGATTTTAATAACTTATTGCTTATGAACAAAATATTAAATATTTTTAAACGAAATGTTTTACTGCGAAAACTGGTCAACGCAAAATTTTACTTTAACATTATTGTATTTACAGTTCAAGAAATTAATTTTAAACAATTATATCTGATGTAGAAATGTACAAAATGTATAATTTACCGTGCCAATCCTTCCTATTACAGACATGAATCCTATGCTGGGTCGACAGTCTGAAATTTTGTGATATTTACTCTGACGATGTCACTCTCATTATATTCCCCAAGTTCAAGTGGCACCTTGAGTCTATTTACAAGAACATTTGTGAAATGCACAGATTAATTATAAAGTAGCCTATATGGCTTGAATAAAGTATAACAACAATGAATACAAAATTTTAAAACCTTAAATTACGTTTGAATCACTTTTCTGTGAATAAAGTTCATTCTTCTCTCCTTCTTCTTGGCAAATTTATCGACAACTTTGTCATTGAAATTTGGAATTGACCTCACAAGTTGTTTTTCAATCGACAACATTGCTAATGCCGTCAGTCTATCTTGTGACATTGTGCTTCGGAGAAATGTTTTTATTCTTTTTAGTGTAGAAAAACACCTCTCTGCTTCACTTGTGGTCATAGGTGTGGTAGTTAAGACTTTGAGAACTTTGAGCGTTTCACTGAATATTTTCCCCAAATTATTCTCAATAATGAATTCAATCAAGTCAATTGCACAGGTGACATTCCGGAAGTCTTCACACATGTACATAACTTCTAATTCTGTTCTCAATTTGGATCTGTCAACAAAAGGATAGGCTTGGCAAGCTTGGAAAAGACTTTCTTCTGGAAATTTCTGATCGAACGACTTGAAATTTTCCGAAGAAAAAAGATTTGAAGCCATAAGATGACCCGTGAAGGAGAAACGTTCTTTAGCTTGCATAGAAATAACATCACACACTTCTTTAGCTGCAATTTTTCTTGAAGTTGGAGTCTCCTCACGTCTTCGTTTTGCTGAAGAGGTTTCTTCTGAAATGTTATCCACTGTATCCCGAAAGCTTTCCACTGCAGATTCAAATGAATTTATTGCTTTTCTCACGGTAACAGTGTCTATTGTCCTCTTTTGGAGCTGTTGATATAAAATATCCACATGTGGCATTATGTGGTGAAAAAATTCAAGCCAGAATAAGAACACAGGCTGCTCTATTTTCAAACGTAAACCTCTTGCCTGTGTGATGGTGTTTATTTGTTTACTTGAATTTTCAATTTTCTCAAAACATTCCATCAAAGATTCTCTATGTTCATACACCGTTTGTACCGTTCGAGATTTGAAATTCCATCTAACGTTTGAACCTGAAGGAATTCTTCTAGCAACCACTTCGTCTAACAAATTAACTCTTTGAGATGAGTTCGAAAAGAACTGAGGAATTTCATTGAGATCTGCAAAAAATATACGCACTTGTGTATTTTGGCTACTAGCTTGAGCCATTATTAGATTAAGTTTGTGGGCGTAACAGTGTATGTAATAAGCGTACGGATAGTCTCTTCTTACAATCTCCTGTACACCGGAGTGCGTTCCACTCATCAAATTAGCTCCATCATAGCTTTGAGATATGACTTTGGTCTTTTCTGACACCACTTCCTCTAAAGCGTCTTTAACACGTATAGCCAAGGCCTGTGCGTCATGACCGCTAGGGTTCTTGAAAGCCCAGAACCTTTCAACAGGCTTGCCATTTGGCAGCAGGTAGCGAAACACTATGACCATTTGGTATTGTGATGAAACATCCGACGTCTCGTCAGCCATTACGGAGATGAAGTCTGCTTCTTGGATTTCAGTTTTAATTTCATCTTGGCATACGTCAAGCATACACTGTAATAAGTCATTCTGAATTTCTTTAGGTGTTCCTCTAAACACTGTTGCACTTTTTAGATGATCCTTCAGAAGCGTATCTAATTCGGATGTGAAATCTATTAGTCCTCTAAAAATACCAGGGTTTACAGAATCTTCTTTCTCATTGTGCCCTCTCAATGCCAGCTCGAAAATTCCACAAAACTTGATGCATTCAATGATCTGTGACAGAACGTGTCGGTTCTTCGATACCTCGATATTTTGCTTTTCTATGTTCCTCCTGAATGCACAATCAAGCTGCTGTCTGATCTCGTATTTCCCTAGTACTTGAAATTCTAATTCGGCATTCATGTGTGTTTTTGTTTGCTCATGTTTGTCCATTTTTTGTTTCAAATGTCCTAGGTCAGAAAACCCTGTTTTGGTCCAGGTATCACTGCTTTTGTCTTTGTCACATGAAAACATTAAGCATGGGAAACAATACATCCTGTTGGTTAATTCACAGCCACAAACCCACTCATATTTGCCATACACGTCATTATGGAATAAACGAGTCCTAGCCTTGCCTTTGCACTGAGTCGTTTGAACTAAATTTAGGTTTGGGATAGGTCTTCCCTTTTCTTCTATGGCCACCTTTTCTTGCAGAGTAAGTTGGGAAAAGGTAATGGTTTTTAACTCCTGAACAGTATTCATAATAATAAATGTATAAATAAATACCTATGATAATAATAAACACACACTCAAATATCCACAACTTAAAAAACACACATCTGACAAAGTACTTGCCACGGCCAAGATAGCCAACTTCTCGAGAGGAATACATTTATTTTCTATCATAGATCATGTTAATCCTCTGTTACGGTACGGTACATCCAAATACAATTATAATGGGCCTTAAAAATCTGTAAATTATAAAGGAATAGTATGAAAATGAGTTAACTTTTATAACTATAGCTTATATAATATCCATTCAGTTGGCTGTTCTGTGATTTTTAAATGTACAATGAAAATCAAATGACAAGGGCGCTACAAGCGGAGAAAAGACACAACCTTTCAAACTGCTACTTGGTACACTAATTCTCCAACAGATAGTGCGGTAGTTGTTATCGAAGCTCGTGTCTGAGTCTGACACTTGTCATTAGTTGTGAAAGAGATGGGATAAACTGAGAATGCGCAGTTCTTTTCGCCGGGGAAGGAAGTGGCTCCGTTGCTGTCATTGTTAACACACTATCCCACTTGCCCCCCTGCAAGCGTATTGGCAACTCCAGCTATATGATATGACATCTAGCGGTAAAAATGAGAAACTTACCAAGTAGGGTACATTTGTCACGTGGTGACTGTTTGTATATGGTTTCTTGTATTGGTAAACAGATCGTGGTAAATTGTTCGTGTCTTTATACATAAGTAATAAGTTTTACTCGTTGATAGAGTGAAAAATGAGTAAAAGCAAAGTGTATTGCTCAGTTTACGGCTGTAAGTCGATGTATAAGAGGGCTGCGGACATACGTTTTCATCACTTTCCAAAAGATGCAAATAGCAATAGCCGAAATGTGATGATACCTAATAATACCTAATACCTAACAATAATACCTTTCCACCCCGGGAAGAATCTAACACTTGTCGAGGTAGACAGACAGAAGACCTGCGACGTAAAGCCAGCGAAGGTTATTCAGTTTAAAAACAGCTGTTACGATGGGCGCGCTGGTAAGATTGAAGTTACTTGAATAATTAATTAAATAATTAATTATTGGCTGCTTGGTAGGGAGAAGGGATGAGTTCAACTTGTATTAAAACTCGGGGGGCGACAGGAATTGCTTGATTTGGATGGTTAAAAGGTGAGTTTGGTGTTGAATATTTGAATGGTAGCGGAATCACTCATTCTACAGTGCCCACGGGGAGGCAAATTAGGCCTATATGACTCGTAGTGGAATAGCTCGAATATCGAAGAACTTAGCGATTACGAGGTGTAGGCTTGGCGGAAAGGCTGGCGGATCATCAGTTTGACATCAATTCACGATATAAGTCGGAGCTTGGAACAGTGGCGTCTGGTTTGCGTGGATGCTAGTCTCGGAATAATAAAAGTAGCACAGCTTCGGTGTGTTATTTATTTGTTTATGTACCGTATTTCTCTATTTGAATGTCCTCGGCGTTGACTCAGGATCGACAGTTACATTATATTGCGCATAATAGTACCGAAATAATGTCTGAAGTGTAGCCCTGTGTAAATTTGAATCAGCTGATCTACATCACCCATAAAAACTGATGCTTGATAATATGCAATTGACACCAAAAATCCAGTGGAACACATAAATTAGATCACGTGTATCGCACAGTTATACATTTATACAATTAAAAATAACACTGGCATTACTTTAGAGACCATATTTACTGATTATAACCGACAAATAAAAAGTGTTCCATATCAAACGCGTGTTATTGAGTATTTTAAACCTTACTTATTCAGACCGACCGCAGCGCCCCAAGTGTTAGTTTGAGTTGCCAATAGCCTAAAGTCTGGTTCGGTCCGGCTACAAATCTTTACGTGGCGAACGGCGATCACTGGGCGATACCCGAGACAACATACAGCGAGGAGTAGCACACGCGGTGTACAGGACATTTGTTGACGCGTAATAATACCATAAAATCATGTTGTTATTTACATATTTATAAAACTAAAATACAAAGCAAGGCTAATATTGCAAGAATGGGTGTGCACTGGCTCCAGGGCGAATACCCAGAAACCGCCACTGCTGTGATTATATGGAAGCTACTGAGGTATGTGTGGCGCGTAGTAATGACATTCAGGGCACAGTCAGTGCCTGTGGATGCTGTGAAAGGTTCTACTCATAGGGTTCTGACTCAGTGAGGAAAGCAATGGCAAACTACCTCACTCCTCTTCTTGCCTAGTACGCCTCAATATAGTGCTGCCTTGGACTTTTGTGGGTATCTACCCACATAACCTAACGGCGGAACTTTTTGAGGATCCAACCAGCCTTCGGGCTGACTACATAGATCTTTATTTCACGTGGCGAAACGTGTAGATGCAGTAGTGGAGGCAAAGTTGGAGCAAGAAGGCGCGTTGTGGGGCGATAACTTTTCAGATTGTGTGGATATGAAAGTTATGGTCTGTGAACTTCCTGTGTTCCGAAATGTGTGCTGCTCAGAGGAGCACCTGTTATTATATTTCCCTAGGATAGTGTTTCATTACATTAAATGCCGGTTCATTTTCCGGGCGAAAGAAATGTCCAGAGAACTGGGATCCAGATCGTCTTCAAAATCTGCGAGAAAAATAATGAAGATCTCTTCTGTTTAGAGGTTAGCTCTACTCTTCTTAGAAATTTACGGTACGGTATTTTAGTGTGTTCTGGACAGTATTTTAATATGTTCGTATTTCCTTGAAGATTTGTTTATATTATTCACTACTTGCTTCGTATTTTGTGCAATACTTCTTTTAATAAACAACGAGCTAGACTGACCGTCCACCTGCACGTCCAGGCCAAGGAACGCTAGTACCATCTAGCGGCGGAAACGGTCAACTACCGTAGTTCCATCACTTACGTTATTACTCTATTCGCTCTGGGTATTCTGTGTTTCAATCCTAGATGAACTCCGTTTTCTTTTCATGGTTAGTTATTCTTTGACTTAATATCCTGCTAGGCCTATGGGCCTACCTACCTACCTTATTCGTCATTTTTAGCACTGAAGATCACACAGTTTTTGATTTTCTTCTGTGAAATGTAAAATGAGTTCTGTTCCTAGGAGAGGACGCCCAAGAAGGCGCGCTGTTTGACGAAGCACTGCAGATGTCACAGCTTGAACTAGAGATCGGTTAATAATGTCCGCAATAGTGAAAAAATTTCATTGGCTGCATATGTATAGTCACAACGGAAGTTTAAGTTTAAAGGCAAATAAATGGTCTTCCGGAGTTCAGTATATTCTCCGTTACATTTCTCACGCTTCTTTTATTATCAGTTTCATGTTTATTCTTTGTTGGCAGCTATTGCTGCAACAGGCCACTAATGCATATATAAATGAAAACTACTCGTAATGAAATATTTCGCAATAACCCACACCAATATTTGAACCATAAATGTACATACACGTGTGGACGCGTGCAGAACTGGGTGAGTGACGCCGGGACGGACTCCTCCTTGTTCGACCTTGGCTGATGACTGCTAGTACGGAGGAAAACGACATCTGGCAGGTGGAATATACTGCATTACTAGTGTTTCCAGGTGTGAATACTGAAGCTCCCTGGCCCCCTCAAAAATTGTAGCCTTCTCCGATTATCAGTGCTCATTAACCCGTTGAGTGCTTCGCCCGTCTATAAACGTTGCAAAAGAACTTTTTTAATTTTCATATTCCCCATTTGCTTTTGAGTGCCGAGTCGATCTCTGGCATGTTCTGCCATCTATATAGTACCACTTGAGTTTGGATATTTTCTTCCGGAAGTAACAAACAGAGCAATTTGCAGACATCTGTCCTCTACAGTTGAAGTTCATCTGAGATGTAAACAAGCATGGAAGAATAACAAGAAAACTCTTCACGCCGCGATGTGATTCCAGATCAAATCATATCAATTATTTTACTAGTGAGGAGCAACAAGTATTACTTGCCTACTGATTTAAGAAGTGGTTCTATTTTGGTCCTTTTACCGGGTACGGATATTATGCACGCAAGGGCACGAAAATTTTAATTTTTATTCCTCTCAGAATAAATATATAAACGTAGAATTTTGAATTTACATTTAAATCAATAAAGACTCAAATCCTATAGACATTTCAAGCCTATCAGCCCCACCCCGTCTCTTAATAAATTACTTCTACATATTTTTAAAAATGCAAATGAATAAACTCAGCACTTAAAAGGTTAATGTCAGCGGGCCTTCAACCCACCCGGGCCCTAGGGCTCTTCCACCATTTGGCTCATCAGGCCTTATTGCAGGCATGTGCAACTTGGAACAAAAGGTGGGCCAACCACAGAGGACTTACGGGCGTCGCGGGCCCTACTTAATAATGCATAATATTTTCACAAGAACGTAGTAGCCACATTCAATGAAGAAACTCGTTCGTCACAAATTAACATCACGAACACATAAACAAGAATATTGGAACGGAAACCAAACATTTAATTTGTTAAAGAAAATAAAATACATATGCATTTACTTCTCATATTAATGAGAAACTCAGCTACACGCTTACCAAATTTCTGGCGCGATTTACAGCACATGATCGAGTGGGAGATGCGATGGGGGACTTTCTTTGGCCAGGGCTTGTCTTAACAAAATTGCCAAACACAGAGAGAAAATTTTCGCAGTGTATTATCGAGGGTTGCAAATTTTATTTTTCAGTTTGACAGATTACGTAAGAATACATTTTCAATAACTGATCAGGCGGGCCCCAGATGAAAGGGTTCAGCGAGCTAGGGATGGCACGGGGACCAGCTGTTGCACATGGTTGCCTTATTGGATTACCACCGCTGGGTGGTACAAAGAAAGAAGTGTTCACATTTCAATCAGTTAATGATATAGTGTAACTGTACATATTAGGGGTGTGGTTGTTTAATACACAATGAGGGATACTAAAAAAAAAAACATCATTCTCCATTTATTCTATTCATTCAACAATCAACCCTTAAGCCAAGAATCACTTCCAATCCTTCCACACAAAACCAACTCCAAGAATAAATAATAAAAAGAACAAAACACCATCGTGAAAAGAACATAGAAAATACGCCTCACTGATGAACCATTGCAAGGAATCTCTATCTCAAACGCTAAGGCCTGAAATACCTGTACAATAGCTCACCAGCAAAGAGTCAGTTTCATAACCTAACATTATGTAACCACATGTTACAATTCTCCCCCTAATATATATATTATTATCGCGTGAGAATCACAAATATATTAAAAAAACTATACAAATGAAAATGATACATATCACACATACACAAAATTAACAAACACACTACCTAAAATTATACCTAAATATTATGTTCACATCAATCGGATGTTACTATTAAGTCTCTTAGATCATTCAACAACACATTGATATTGCAAAGATGGAATGTCACTGTTTTCTCTAAGCCTGTTTAAGTACATGCCATAATATCTCTTCTCTGGACTTCTGAATTGGGCTTAGTTTCAGATACCCAACCTTTTGACATTATCGAGTACAAAATACCGTAACCCACTGTTCTCAAATCTCTAAATAAGTTGAAACACGTCATCTGCAGTAACCTTCACTCGAATAGTCGTATTTGTCAACACTTATACCGGAACAAATACCTCCAGCAAACATACCGCTATCATCTTCAGTTGACTCTAAAAAAAAAAATATAAAGTTCTACATTGGACCTCTCATATTCAACTTCATTCTCAGCAATACCATATTCTTCCTCATTCTTCCTTTTTTCGTTCTTCCTATTCATCTGTTTCTCCTTCTTCTCCATTCTTCTTTCTTCCTCTGCCTTCCATCTCTTCTTTTTCTTCATCCGCCATGTCATTCCGTATCTTGTACTCCTCATCTTCCATCTCCACCGTTCCTGTCTCCTTCCCTCTTCCTTTTCTTCTGTTTCTCTTTCTTCTCCATTCTTCTTTCTTCCTCTACCTGACATCTTATCTTCTTCCTACTCCTTCTCTTTGCTTTCCAACTCATACTTTTATCTATCCTCCTGGTCCTCTTTGTCTTCATTCTCAACCACTTCTCTCTTCTTCCTTTCCACATTTTCCTCCTCTTCCTCGTCTGTCTTATCTTACTCAACAGTTCCTTTCTCTTCTTCCACTTTGTTCTCCACGGTTTCATCTGTTTATCCTTATCTTCTTCCAGTATGTTGTCTTCTTCATGATTCACTCCTGCACTTTCACCCTCATCTTTAACCTCTTTTTCTTGACAGCTACTGTTCTCCTCATGACCAAACTCATCTGCTTCTCCTTTCTCTTCATTTTCTTCCATTTCACCTACTTTCTTACTTTCTTCCATTTCACCTACTTTCTTACTTTCTTCCATTTCACCTTCTCCATTATCCGTTCCTCCTTTCTCTTCTACCTTGGCCTCTATCTCATCTTCTTCCTTGTCCTCAGTTTCATTCTCCTCCT
Source organism: Meconema thalassinum (assembly GCA_946902985.2). Lineage (NCBI taxonomy): Eukaryota > Metazoa > Arthropoda > Insecta > Orthoptera > Tettigoniidae > Meconema > Meconema thalassinum. The sequence continues at coordinate 334,943,533 of OX336391.1, read as the reverse complement.
CCATTTGACGTCCTACTTCACCTTCTTCTCTTGTCCATTTTCTTCCTTACGCCCCCTACCGTCACGTACTTCACACATCTCCTCATCAATATCTTGTCCATCTTTCATTTCTACTTCCTCTCCATTACCATCGTCTACACGCCCCCCAGCATCACGTACTATCTCACTACAATACATATGATCTCCACTCTGTGCTCTTACAACTTCCCTTTCTCCTCCACCTTCTTCTCTTTCACCTTCTTCCGCTCCTTCTCTTTCTTTCTTTCTTTCTCCTCCTCCACAGCCACATTCCACTCCTTCCTTAAATACTCCTTCAAAGGCTCTCCATACTTCTTAATTTCTGCGTCGAATTCATTACTTAGCCTTTGAAACAAACAAGGGTTCTTTCCACTCAGTAGCATGTCAATCAAACTATACTCCATTTTCTCCATTCGTGCACTGTACTCACTTTATTAAAGTTTGCTTTTCTTCACCTTTACCTGTTTCCTCGTCTTGCCCACATCCCTCTTACGAGTCCCACGTTGTAGCGTCATAATTGTAACTGTACATATTCGGGGTGTGGTTGTTTAATACACAATGAGGGATACTTAAAAAAACATTATTCTCCATTTTTTCTATTCATTCAACAATCAACCCATCAGCCAAGAATCACTTCCAATCCTTCCACACAAAACCAAGTCCAAGAATAAAAAATAAAAAACAAAAACAAAACAGCATCGTAAAAAGAACATAGAAAATACGCCTCACTGGCAAGGCCCCCCTTCTCCTTTACTGATGAACCATTGCAAGGAATCTCTTTCTCAAACGCTAAGGCCTGAAATACCTGTACAATAGCTCACCAGCAAAGAGTAGTCATTTTCATAACCTAACATTATATAACCACATGTTACAATAGTAGTTGCTGTTTTGTTTATGGGCTTTGCGACATCGTGATCATTTAGCCCCATGTATTTGGGTGTGTGTATTGTGCCCGTCTGTACACCTGGAGTGACAGACAACCACATGCGAGGTAGCAGTAAATGCAGTGTTAGCACGAGATCTCTCTCAGGGCGTTCTGGGATTGGGCTGTAATTACTAGACACTGCATTCATGCTCCCCGTAAAGGAAAGAGGAAAGAGTCATGACATATAAGAAGAGAATTAAAAACATATCTAAAAATAAACCAATTCAACAAGAAAATTTATTCAGAAAATTTCTGCCGACTGGCAGAAGCAAAAAAATAGCACACGCATTCCCTAATGGATTTTATGTCGCTCAAACAAAATAAACTATAGTCTTATTTAATTTTGTCCGATGAGCTAGACTATGTTCATGATTTATACTTTCATTTCTTAATCTATACATTTTAGAGACGACATAAAATTATATTTTCACTTCACACTATAAAGTTGTATTGTTCAATCGTCCTATTCACTTATTTACAATTCATATATTTACAATCCTGACACTAGGATGGATTAATTTCACAATCGAAGTTTCATATTTTCATTCTGGATTTTCTTAGAAAACGACACAATTCTTAACGCAATTAAATACATAGCATATTGACTATTCTTGGGCAGAGCAGTTAAATCTTTACATTTGATATTTTACAACAATAATAATAATCAAGTTTGGTTACTTTGAAGTTTGCTCGGAATATCCTTTATACATTTCTGGATTTTATTCACTGGACATGAATTCAACTGATAAAAATTGGCATGACAACATTGCATGTAATAATTAATCATAGGAGCTGATAATATCATAGGGGAAATATTTAAGATTTGAAACGTATTGAAGCTTATGGGACAGGATCTGACTCCCGAAGTCTCCCATTTTATTTCCTATTAACAAGCATACAGCTTTCTGTGGCTCTCAGGATATTACTCCCGCTACGTCCACTACTCACGAGGATCAAAGCCTCTATTAACTTTTCACAAAGTGCACTGGCACAACACAACATCAATACAGCTTCATTTAACAAAACCCTCGACGATAACAAATCGTATGCTCTCAATTTTTTCATTAACAATTAATTGTTTACTCATATTCATCACTTTTATCATAGTCTTTCATTTTTGTCGTTCTGAAAGAATATTACTTCCATAACTGTTCATATAATTCATTATTTATCAATATTAATGTGGGAAGACGGGCAGAAATTACGAGGTTTTGCCGCAAGTAATATAGAGGGCGCGCAGACATAGAGAAAACAGTGGCCATGGACTTCATTGTTGTTGTTCTTTGGAGCTGGGAAGGCATCAACGTATTCTGTACTGATAATGTATCGGTAATCTATTTTATTTGCATTTGTTAAGAAAAAAATATTCTTTTTCAACAAATCAAACGTGAATGTTTTTGACACCGGTTACCACATTAATGCATAGGCATTTATTATTATTATTATTATTATTATTATTATTATTATTGGAAAAATATATTCGGTAAGAAAATTATTAATTCATAAACTGTGTCACTCTGCTGCGTTCTGAATGGGGTAAGACTTCCCATCTTATTACTGCAATATCGAAAAATAAATTTTGAGGATGCACCTCAGCTACAAGTCTACTAGACTGCAAGGAAAATTACTCCTATAAATGTGTAATCATTTAAATATAGGCTAAATGCGCTCTTAATAATAGAGAAAGTGAATTGGTTTTATCGGAATGGCAGAAAATTCATGGCTCGAGAAGTTATTCATGCTTTTCGGAAGTCTACGGTATCATGTTTTCTGTGGCGAGTTTACCTCCCTCGGTACAGATCGAACCCAAGCACCACGGATCTGAGAATCCTAAAATGCTGGACATGGGACATGTTGAAGCATTCAACTCCCTCGGCGCAGATCTAATCCAAGCACCATGGATCTGAGAATCCTACACGCTGCACATGGGACATGCTTATAGTGCGCTGCTCTCCTGTCATCACAGAAATATGCCGCAGATGGCCCTGCTCCTCGTTCCTAATGGGTCTTTCTGGCATGATCTCCTCACATTCCGCCGCCTTAGCTGCTAACCATATTCACTAACTGGGGCAGTGAAATTGTTCTATCATGGGGCTGTTCTTCATACATACAAGTCATGTTACTAGCGTGGCCCATTGCAAATAACGAAGTTCACTTATGTAATCCAGTGGCTGACTGGACAAGAAAATAGGTAACAGTTCGTGTTGAAAATGAATATATATAAAAATCAATGTTACGTGATAGTTTGTCTGTGGGTGGGTGGGTGGGTGGGTATGTGTGTATGTCTCCTATGCGTTCACATACCATTCATTCTATTACGATGAAACTTGGGTGAGATGTTGAGTACCTTCCAAGGAAGGTTCCTGGCTTAGTAAATCATCTTTACAATAGGTAGCGCACGTGAAGATTCAACAAATGAGCGACGACGCGCGAAGCGTTTCAATCAAGTCCATTATTCATCCGATTGCGATGAAACGTAAGCGGGATGTTGAGTACACTCCAGAGAAGGTTTCTGACTTAGTAAGTCCATTTTACATTAGGTAGCGCACGAGTAGATTCAACAAGTGAGCGACGACGCGCGAAGCGTTTCAACGAAGTCCCGTATGCGTTCATATACCGTTCGTCAAATAGCGATGAAACGTGAGTGAGATGATGTGTATACTCCAGGGAAGGTTTATGGCTTAGTAAATCTGTTTTACAATAGGTATCAGACGAGTTAAATCGATAAATAAGCAACGACGCGCGAAGCATTTCAAAAAAGTCCCATATGCGTTCATATACCATTCGTCCGATAGCAATGAAACTTGGGTGAAATGTTGTATGCACTCCATGGAAGGTTTCTGGCTTAATAAATCCATTTTACAATCGGTAGCGCTCGAGTAGATTCAACAAATGAGCGACGACGTGCCAAGCGTTTCAACAAAGTCCCCTAAGTCTTCATATAGCATTAGTCCGATAGCGATGCAACTTGGGGGAGATGTTGTGGACACTTACGTGAAGGTTTCTAACTTAGTAAATCCATTTTACTATAGGTAGCGCACGAGTAGATTCAACAAATGAGCGACGACATGCGAAGCGTTTAAGCAAAGTCCCATGTGCATTCGTAAACCATTCGTCCGGTAGCAATGAAACTTGGATGAGATGTTGTGTACACTTCAGGGAAGATTTCTGGCTTAGTAAATCCACTATACAATAGGCAGCGCACGAGTAGATTCAACAAAAGAGAGACGACGCGCGAAGCGTTTCAACAAAGTTCCATAAGCGTTCATATACCATTCGTCTGATAGCGATGAAACTTGGGTGAGATGTTGTGTGCACTCCAGGGAAGGTTTTTGGCTTAGTAAATCCATTATACAATAGGTAGCGCACGAGTAGATTCAACAAATGAGCGACGACGCGCGAAACGTTTCAACGAAGTCCCGTATGCATTCATATATTATTAGTCCGATAGCGATGAAACTTGGGTGAGATGTAGTGTCCTCTCCAGGGAAGGTGTCTGGCTTAGTAAATCCATTTTACAATAGGTACCGCACGAGTAGATTCCACAAATGAGCAACGATGCGTGAAGCTTTTCAACAAAGTCCAGTATGCATTCATATACCATTTGTCCGATTGCGATGAAACTTGGGTGAGATGTTGTGTACTCTCCAAGGAAAGTGTCTGGCTTAGTAAATCCATTTTACAATAGGTAGCGCACGAATAGATTCAACAAATGATCGATGACGCGCGAAGCGTTTCAACAAAGTCCCCTATGTCTTCATATACCATTCGTCTGATAGCTATGAGACTTGGGTGAGATGTTGTGTACACTTCAGGGAAGGTCTCTGACTTAGTAAATACATTTCACAGTAGGTAGAGCACGAGTTGATTCAACAAATGATCGATGACGCGCGAAGCGTTTCAACAAAGTCCCCTATGTCTTCATATACCATTCGTCTGATAGCTATGAGACTTGGGCGAGATGTTGTGTACACTTCAGGGAAGGTTTCTGGCTTAGTAAATCCACTATACAATAGGCAGCGCACTAGTAGATTCAAAAAATGAGGGACGACGCGTGAAGCGTTTCAACAAAGTCCCGTATGCGTTCATATACCATACGTCCGATAGTGTTGAAACTTTGGTGAATTGTTGTCTACTCTCCAGGACAGTTTTATGGCTTAGTAAATCCATTTTACAATAGGTAGCGCATGAGTAGATTTAACAAATGAGCGATGGCACGCGAATTGTTTTAACAAAGTCCCGTTTGCGTTCATATACCATTCATCCCATTGCGACGAAACTTTGGTGAATCGTTGAGTACATTCCAGGGAAGGTTTCAGGTTTAGTAAATACATTTTACCATAGGTTGCGCACGAGTGGACTCAACAAATGGGTGACGCAGCACGAATCGTTTAAACAAAATCCCGTATGCGCTCATATGTCTTTCATCGATTGCGATGAAACTTGGATGAGTTATTGCGTATTCGCCATGGAAGGTTTTCGACTTAATAAATCCATTTCACAATAGGTAGCGCACGAGTAGATTCAACCAATGAGTGACAGCGCACGAATCGTTTGAACAAAATCCCGTATGCGTTCATATGCCAGTCCTCCGATTGCGGTGAAACTTTGGTGAGTTGCTGTGCGCGCTCCCACGAATGTTTCTAAAGTAGTAAAACCATTTTACGATAGCTTAGAGACAGTTAACGGAAATTGAAAAACATATTGTGTATCCAAAAGCACTTCAAGAAACAAAATTTCAACGCCGACACTTTCTTTGATTGGCATTGCAACGCATGCCGGAAACAGCTTGTGTCTTTGATAAATCAAGGGTGGAATCTGGCCTGATAATTCCCCGTGAAAATGTATGTTGGTAGGGTAGCCTACTCTCACTTGCAAATGTTCAATGTGGTGGTCCCAGTTCTCACGTTTGATATAAGTGGTGGGAATAGCACAAGATCAAGTCATGTACTTGTGTAACAAGTCACTCACATACCTTGGAATATGTTGAAGTGTTCAACCTGCGAATATTATAAGTTTCGAAGCACTGTTATATTACCACAAACGAAGCACAAAGTCTATGTCCACTCGGGCATAGTGGCATTGTATATGTTGCCTAGCTCCAAGGAGCGCTCGTTCAGGATAACGGCGTATTTCACTGCCGTGGACACACACACACACACGTAGACAATTATGACGACTCGATGACTGTGTCGGTGTGAGATGTGAGATATACCTCTCCTCTACCAGGGCTGGCTTATATACTGTCCCAAGGACACATATCGATCTGTGAACTCGCATTACGTAATGTTGGATCTTACGTGTCATTGGCTATATCCATAGAATGATCGAGAAGGTTGGTAAATTCCAATAAAAAACAGGAATAAGCTGGTGAATTACTCCTAACTCCATTCTGAAGTGCTGGTATAACCTTCTTCCATAACAAAAGCTTTATAAGAATAATAGCTTTGAACTTCCGTTGGCACCATGTGAAACGGGCGGCTCGTTCAAACTCTGCTGGGCTGAGAGCTCGGAACCTGCTCGCTGACGTTATTAGCGCGCTCCCTTTGAAATCACGCCAGACCACACCATCGTAAATGGGCATAGTATATAGATATATTGAGAATTTGTTTCATAACCTGAGTATCAGTGTGTTTGTAATTCAGATGAGGATTGAAATGAGGTGGCCGTGGCCTTAAGTTAGGAACCATCCCAGCATTCGCCTGGAGTAGAAGTGGGGAAACCATGGACAACCACTTCCAGGATGATTGAGGTGGGAATCGAACTCGGCTCATCTCAGTTTTGTCTCACAAGGCTGAGTGTACCCTGTTCCAGCCCTCGGACCAGAATTAAATTTCCAGGCAAATGCCGGAATAGTACTTTACTTTAAGTCCCTAATAATGTACAGTTACACACTCTACTACATTCATCACAGGAATACAGGTTATTAGACTACTTCAACACACACCCAACTACACGGGGCTGATGGCTAAAATGTTCTAACCCCCCTAAAATGAATTATCAACAAATTTTAAGTCAAGAATACATATACTAATAAAAAAAGATTAACAGAATACCATTTTTGTATGAATAACAATATTGTTCAGCCACGTTAATATGTTCGAAAAGTAAAGGGGGATATTTTATGATTACCAATCAATAATGTTTATTCTGCCATTCCGATCACTATTCAAAGCTGGAAGATGTAAAGTGGGATGAGCAATACGGCGTGCGCAACAGATAAGTTGGCAGTAAAGAAAACGCGCTGTCTTTGAGATAATAATGGTAAACATCTTGGTTAAAATAGAAAGAACCATTAAAATCAGTCGGTTACAACGTCAGATATTCGGATTTTTTAAGAGCGTTAAAAATCCCTCAGTATGCCTTCCTTCGGAGGGGAAGTAAAGCCGGCGGTCCCATGTCATAGATTTATGGCATGTTAAAGAACCTTCCACTAATTGCACCTGTGTGAAGCTAAATTGGATAGGTTATTGTAAACAACGCTCTTAGGTTTCTAAGTTCGTTGCCAAGAGCCGACTGCGGTGGCGTCTAGCAGCTGAGTTGTGAACTTAGCCTAGTAGTCGTTGACGGTGGCGCTTGGCGGCAAAAGTAGGAACTATTTGAAAAATTCTAAGTTGCAGTACTTAAATTAAAATAACAGATAACACACACTAATACAGTCATCACAATTAACACCGGTTATCAGACAGATTCTACACACACCTAAAGTACACGGGGCTACATGACCGCGTTGTCGCAGCCCCTAAACTTAAGAACCAACCAACCAACCAAGTCTACTTCTTTAAAAGGCTTCGGTTTTAGAATAAAAAATAATGGACCAAATAAATCATCACATGAGGAACTAATTGCAAAATTACGCAACAAAAGGATTCGATTGCCCCCAATAATCCTTAAAATAGGTAGGTAGAACGTCACAAAAGTTGTTACTAATGTTTGAAAGATTTAATTTATACAGGGTGAACAAAAATTGCCGCACTTGGAGGTCGGCACGCGGTTCCTCGTTGACATTCACATTTATGTTACAAACTTAGTCCTGCAATGAAATGCGTGTTCAGAAACGAGACTCTGGCAACGCTGTAACTGCATGCAGCGTGGCCAAAAGCAGGTCGCAGGAACTTGGCGCTCTGCCGGAGCTTTCTCTGTACATTCCGATGCACTGCAGGATGTGACAGTGTTGCCAGCTTTTCGTTTTCATACTTGTGTTTTCAAACAGCACCCGATCCGATTTTGCTATTGAAACTTTTGTCTTGCAATTGGATGAGGAATCGCATGCCGACCTCCAAGTGCGGCATTTTTTGTTCACCCTGTATATGAATTGCAGTCGAATGGCAGGGTATTTTTATTTAACGCCCGAGGGCTCCCAACAAGTTCAATTTCATGTAGTTACAACTTTGGCTACCAGATGCTAATGTCACTAACACCTAGCGGCGGACGTTGGAACTTGATAGAGCGTTTCTAACCAGCCAAATATAACCTACCAACTACCTAGACACTACCAACTGTAGTGGTAGGTTCTATTACATACCATAAATCTATGACGGCTTTACTTACCCTCCGAAGGATGGCATACTGAAGGATTTTAACGCTCTTAAAACGACTTCGGCCGGGTTTGAACCCGCAATCCTGGGCATAGCAGTTCAGCATGCTACCGACTACGCCACCGAAGCCGCTTTTGAAAGATTTAATAGAGTGTTGTTTTGATTCTTAAACCTTATCGAAATTCAGAAAGAAGGTTCTTGTTTCATTTGAGGGACTTGGACATTGTAGTCATTTCAGTCTCGTGTGTTTAGGCGTATGTATATTTGTATGATAACCTGTGTTATTGTGGTGTCTATATTTGTGTATATTTGTCATTTAGGGGAGGATTAGGAAGGAGGCGCCGTAGTCTTAAGTTAGGAACCATCCAGGAATTTGCCTGGAGTAAAAATGGGAAACCACGAAAAACCACTTCCAAGATGACTGAGGTGGAAAATGAAATCCAACTCTTCCCAGTTTAGTCTCACGAGGCTGTGAGTATCCCGTGCCAGTCCTCAGACCAGGATTACATTTCTTGGCAGATCCAGGAATCGAACCCGGACCTTCTTGAATTCAGAAAGAGTATTGGGTATGAAGGTTTGAAAAGCTATCGGACAATTATTTTGTGTTATTGTGTAGCCGTAGCTTCATCCCCGTCATTACGAGGGGGATAGGCTATTGTGGGTTTGTTCTACTTTAAGTAAGCGAACATACCACGGAGTTCGCTCTCGAACAGAGAAATGAGACCACCCGACGATATGCAATATAACTTGATGTTCTAAACTTGGTGACGGTCGGACGACCATTGCACATCGCAGCTCTATTGGCCAAGAGCTTTCCTGAAGTTCGGCAAATAATTGGGAGCATGACGAGAAGGGGGACAGAGATGAAGACTGAGTTTCTCTGGGAGTCGCTGTTGGGTCTATAACTTTGCCGCTGCGCTGTGTGTTCCAATTAGGAAGCAATTAGTAAAGACAAGAAGAACAAGTACCATAGTTCCATGAAGAACTATTCCGTATACCTTCATGTGTATTGTGGTCTTCTCAGACAGGGTGTCACATAAAAAGTTTGTACAACAACTTACACGCTAGAGGAAGTAGGAGACTTCCGTTTCTTAGGAAGCAAATTAACCAGTGATGGAGGAAGCAAAGAGGATATAACAAGAAGTTTGGCTCAGGCAAGGAAAGCATTACTAAAGACAATGAATCTGTTGACATCGAATATAGATTTAGGTATTAGGAAGTTATTCCTGAAAGCTTTCGTCTGGAGTGTGGTACTCTAGGCTATGGAAGTGTTACTTGGACGGTTGGTACAGCAGAAAAGAGGAGAAGAGAAATGTGGCGTTACAGGAGAATGATGAAGATCAGATGAGTAGATAGAGTAACAAATGAGGAGATGTCAAGAGGAGTGGGAAGGGAGAGACGTTTCTGGCGACTGCTAATGAAGAGAAGAAATAGGTTGGTAGGAAACATCCTAAGACATGCAATAATAGCAAACTTACTTATGAAAGGAAGAGTCGAGGAAAAGAACTGTAGGGGTAGACCAAGGTTAGAATATGTTAAACAGATTGTCTCGGATGTAAGGTGTGGTAGCTATGTACAGATGGAATAATTAGCTCAGGACAGGGTGGCATGGCGGGCTGTATCAAACCAGTCATAAGACTGAAGCCTCAAACACATAACAACTTAGGCTTTGATGGCTGTTGTCACAATAATTGAGCGATTTTGGTATTATGTGGTTCAATGCGTGGGTAACAGTAGACACGCCCTAGTTTGTGAGTTAAGGATGTTGGAACTTTATACTTTATTTTCGTTTCCATACAACACAACATAATAATAAAAAAAGATACGAGCCTTACAGTAGTCGCATTTGATGTGTAACATCTGACATGTTATCCTACTATGAAATTGAGATGAAATATATGTGAAATCATCTGACATGTTATCCTACTATGAAATTGAGATGAAATATATGTGAAGTATTTTTTTTCGGCTGTACTCCTCCAGTTTTTAATTTATTCTCACGTTTCGTCGATAATTTCGCATATATTCTGCTCTGGATTTAGACTACCCATCTCTGCAAATCACAAAATCATGAAAAAAGGGGCGTCACCCCGAGTCCTACAACACCTCATAAACGTCCCTAGCTTTATTGGTTCGCGAAATATTAAAAAGCCAATGACCTATTAGTTTTGGGTCCTTTGGTTAAATTAAGGGGCCTATAGGAAAACGGGGGGTGTCACCCCAAGTCCTAGGACACCCCTAGCTAAGAAGAAATGTAAAATTGGAGAAAACTCCAGTGTCATATCCTGACCGGTGCACATGCGCGAGGTACGTCGTGGTACCGATCTCCGTCACCGCACGCGCTCATTGTTTCCTCTTACACATTTCCGTCCCATTTCCCAAATCACTCCCACAAAAATATCCAGCAACCGAGTGGAAAGATGTGACACATCAATACAAAATTTTAATAATATACAACAACAAGAAAAATATAACGAATAGCCTAGTAAGTGGTCCTGATAGTCGGGATACCAGTTACTATGGAATAGGAGTGGGCATCTTGGCATCGTTGACATATTCTGAGTCGTTGCCCTCTTTGTTCAGACGGCTAAGACTACAGAATTCACCGGTTTGTTCCCTGATCCGTCACAGGTATAACTCATGGGGTTCTGTGTAAGTAAGACTTAGCAACCTGGTTCACGTGTACTCTCCGGAAACATACTAGCAAAGTTTTGAGCAAGCCTCGGACCTATAGGCGTGGTCCCAATCCCATCTTATAGATCAGGGACACCTTGGAAACGAATAGACAACCGAACCGATATTCGATTGAGTGCCAATAATATCAAGAAGGATAATGGAGTAGCATGCTGAGCTTCTATGCCCAAGGTCGAGGGTTCAAGCCCGGCCAAAGTCGTCGGATTTTTTAAGAGCGTTAAAATCCCTCAGTATGCCTTCCTTCGGAGGGTAAGTAAATCCGGCGGTCCCTTATCATAGATTTATGGCATGATAAAGAACCTTTCACTAATTACACTTGTGTGAAGGTAAATTATATGTTAGATTTGACTAACGCTCTTAGGTTCCAACGTTCGTCGCCAGGAGCCGACTGCGGTGGCAACTAGTAACCAAGTGCAGAACTAGTTGGACGTTTGGTAGCGAAAGTTTGAACTACTTGCAAATTAAATGTCAGCAGCCCTTACTCGAATTTAAAAAAATTCCTCTCGGCACGCCGGAAGGCGGAGGTAGATTTCACCGGGCAAACTAGGGGATATGCTATAATAGGCAAAATATGCAGGTTTTCGTAGGAGGATCAGACCTCATTTATTGCGAGAAAGTATTTTACAATTGGAGGTTAGTTAACATTTTTTCGTCTTTCTATGCATACTTTTAACATTTTACTGTCTTATGGGGATGGTAACCTACTTGTCATTTGGGGTTAATTTTTATACTTGTGATCACACTGTCCTTATGCAAGGTTTGTTACTTCTTCACGCAAAATTTTATCTCCCGCAGAGATGTTGGTTGGTTCCTCAGTTTAGGGGCTGCGACAAGGTGGTCATGTAACCCCGTGTACATTGGGTGTGTGTAGAATCTGTCTGATAAACGGTGTTATTTGTGATGACTGTATTAGTCTGTAATTCAGGTAAGGTCTGCAGACGGTCAATTTTAAGTAGTAGTACCTAATTTTGTACCAAATACTAACGTCAACGACACCTAGCTGTGAACTTGGCTGCTAGATGCCACCGCAACCAGCAACTTGCAACGAACGTTGTAACTTCCCCTCCGAAGGAAAGCATGCTGACGGATTTTTAGCGCTCTTAGAAAATCCGGCGACTTTGTCCGGCTTTGAACCAACACCTTGGGCATAGAAGTTCAGCATGCTACCAGTTAGCCGCTTCCCTCATAGTCAGATGGAACAAGAAGTTCCGTGACGAATTAAAGAGCCTACTTTTCTTAAAATTAAGATTCATGCCATAGATTAATCTACAGTATATGAACCTATCTAGAATAATGACGAAATTAACTGGGTAATATCGAAATGTCTTAATTATTTCGAAATAAGGTATACTAGGCATAATGTAGCCTAATAGAGCAATACAGTTGGCAGCTCTGGTGACTGAATATATTCTTACTTCCATCTCCTAAGGTACAGAATACAAAATGTGGTTGAAGTCCAAAGGACGTTACATGGATTTAGACATTGGATCTATTAGTACACGTAAAAGCATGTTGGCAAGAATGTCATGCGAGTGCTGGTCAGAAATACTCTGAAATATTATATATTTTTGTGCCAATTTTGGATGAAATCCATTTGTTGGTATAGAAGTTACATGTATTTAAAAATTGGTCCTATCAGCAGGCTTAGAATCATGTTGGTAGAACTGACGTATATAAGTTACTCCAAATTAATGTAAAATGTCGGGTAATTTACGTGTGCATAGTTTAAAGCTGTCGGCTTGCATACTTTCTGATATATTTGGATACAAAATAGAGAGCAATTATTAACAGTTGGCAGCCCTGGTAGCTCCTAAGAATACATACACTCAGTCATATATGTTTATGTACACATATTACATACAAAATTTGGTTGAAATCCAATTGATAGTGTAGAAGTTATATGCATTTAAAAATTGGACTTATCAGAAGGCTTAAAATTATTTTGGCAACGCTGTCATGTATGGCCACCTGGAAATTAAACTGAAATAGTATTATCTACATGTGTGCCAATTTTAGAATAGCACCCATGTATACCTTCCAAGATATCCAACATGGAGCTCAAATTTCTAGTGCGTTTTTTTAGTAGTTGGTAGCACTGGCATCTTTTTCAAATATGGGCCTGAGATATTCCGGTATACATCTTTACTCATACTAAATTTGGTTTCGATTGCTGCAGCCGTTTAGGAGTTTATAGGGGGGGGGGGCACACACACACAGCCAGATAGACAGAAGGACAGACAGACAGACAGACAGAAGGACAGACACATTTTCCCGGATATATCTTATAAGTCTAATTTTTCCTCATTTTTGAAAAGTGTGAAAAGTAGGCTAAAAATGAATGTGATCTCGTCAATGGCGTTGTCTTGGCAACCTCTGATAGATCATCCCTTATCAATTTAAAAGCGCTGTTATGGTAACCTCTGATGGCACTTGGCATTTTTTAAAATTCCGAAATCATTTTTCTCATCCCTTGGCGTAATGGTGGGTCATATCAAAAATTCTTTCAGACAAAAGTTTTACGTAATTATTAGGGGAATATTTTCCATTTTGTACGGTTTTGATATTGTGCCTATTAAGAGAGATATGATTAATGTTTCCCGGAAAACCCACTTTTTTCCACCCCTTTGGTCAATGGTTGGTGCTATCAAAAACCTTATTTGACATAAATTTTTGGCACTTATCCGACACATATTATGAACTTTAAATGGATTCGATATTTCACGTATTAAGAGAGTTATAGCGAAATTTCACTTTTTCGAAAAAAGACCCCCATTTTCACCCCCTTCGACCGATTTTGCCCATTAACGAACTCGACCGAGATTTTATAGGGACACATATTATGTAAACAATTCAAAGTGATTGGTGCAAAATTACGGCAGTTATCGTGTCCACAAGAAACTGATATATATATATATAGAGAGAGAGATAGATACATATATACATAAATTATATATAAACTTTTGAACTGACGGTCGTTTTGGGGTCTGGGGGATGTGAAACGCGAAGATATGTCGAAATTTTCCGGAAGTCGAAACATGGTACCCATTGCAATAGTTAGCTTTCTAATGAAATCTACCTAACAGATAGGCCTACACACACTAATACAGCCATCACAATAATTAACACCGGTTATCAGACATATTCTGATTGGTTGGTTCCTCAGTTTAGGAGCTGCGACAACGCGGTCATGTAGCTCCGTGTACTTTGGGTGTGTGTAGAATCTGTCTGATAACCGGTGTTAATTGTGTGTCTGTATTAGTGTGTGTAGGCCTATCTGTTTTCAATTGAAGTAAGGAGTGCAGGCATTGATTTTTTTTCAAGTAGTTCCTACTTTTGCCACCAAACGCTACCGTCAACGACTACTAGTTCAGAACTTAGTTACCAGATGCCACCGCAGTCGGCTCCTGGCGACGAACGTCGGAACCTAAGAGCGTTTGTCAAATATTTAACCTATAATTTAGCTTCACACAGGTGTAATTAGTGGAAGGTTCTTTAACATGCCATAAATCTATGACATGGGACTGCCGGCTTTACTTCCCTTCCAAAGGAAGGCATACCGAGGGATTTTTAACGCTCTTAAAAAATCCGACGCCTTCGTCCAGGTTTGAACCCGCGATCTTGGGCATAGAAGCACAGCATGCTACCAACTACGCCACCGAAGCCGCTTCAGACAGATTCTACACACACCCAAAGTACACGGAGCTACATGACCGCGTTGTCGCAGCCCCTAAACTGAGGAACCAACCAACCAGGGATAATGGAAAGAAGAAGGTAGAACTAGCTTATTCAAATATTGGAAGCAATTTTTCAGTGTTGCTTAAGTAATGTAATTTAGAAACTTTCCAGTCGGTCAATACGACAACACCTTGTAGGGCAGCGACTAGCATTTTTGGCCCGGGTTCAATTCCCGGCTCTCCCAAGAAATTTCATTCTGGTCAGAGGGCTGGTCAGCCTCGTGAGGCAAAACTGAGAAGAGGCGGGTTCTATTCCCACTTGAGCCATCGTGGAAGTGGTTTTCTGTAATTTCCATCTCTAATCTAGGAAAATGCCGGGATGGTTCCTAACTCAAGTCCACGGCCGCCTTCTTCCAAATCCTCACCTGAATTAGAAATTCACACACTTCTACAGTCATCACAACTACACAGGTTATCAGACAAAATCTACAAACACCCAAGCACACGGGGCTAAATGGCCACGAAGTCCAAGCCCCTCAAATGAAACAACAACAACAACAACAAATTAGAAGGGGCGGGGAATTACAATTAATTTTCTAGTGCCAGAATTAAATTAGATGAATTATTCATACACTTAATAAAATACTTCTGAAATAAACGAGGAGCTGAATTGGATGACTAGTTTCGTTCGTTCAGCTAACATCATAAGATCCTGCTCACTCAGGCTTAATTTAGGTTCGGCGGATACGTATAACTCATAACACTTAAGTAGGGTAAAAAAGCCGGTCCTAGCGCAGGTGCAAATGTGCAAGATGGCCGCCGCGCTCAACCGACCCCATGCTGGTCGTATGGAGGGAGAGTCATAGCTGGCGCAGAGGCTAATGGGCAAGATGGCCGCCACGTGCTACCGAACCCTTGAATGGTGGGCTTCTTAAGTGATTATTTATTGGTAAATGACTATGAATTATTTATTATTTATTTATCTATTATTTATTTAATTAATATTATTTATTATTGTTGTTATTTATATATTTATTTTATTTATTTTATTTTAATACTTAATTTATTATTTATTTAATTATTGTGGTGTTTGAAGCCATATTTTCAGTGTTGCCTTAGTAAACAAGAGTTTAGTGCTTTTCAGTCGGTCAACACGAATGTACCCAAAAGAGATGGGTTATGCCCTAATCCTGAAATAAATTACATGAGATTAACAAAACACTAGGATGACCAGTTTCGATCGTCAAGCGATCATCATCAGATCCAATACACTTAGGCTATAAAATCTATGTTTGAAATACAGATGAAAATATTTACAATATGTACAATTATTTAGTTGCAGTATTGGTACTGCAACTGTCAGTGTATGCTAAATGCAGTATATATGTTAGGTGAAATGCTAAATGGTGATGGCTATCCGGAGATTGTACTTTAGAGAGATTATATGGTTGTAAACTATGGTTAAACTATAAAATTTTAGGCTAACTACTTATCTGATTGTCTTCCGTACTACAGCTATTCGCAGTTTCCGTGCTCACTTGAACTCGCTGTGCGGTCGACTGCGGTGGTTATCTTAACGACTGGTTTTTCCCTGCCTTCCCCCCCTGTCCCTACGTGCTGTGGGGAGTGATCGCGATGTGTTTATGTGAGGCGTTGCCAACCTAGATAAGATGTATGTTATTGAATGAGGTGGATCTACAACTATTAAAGACCGTGGATTAGTCCTCGCCACGCGTGGAGCATAACCCATTCGAACTAAGCGTTGACGGTCTTATGAGGACGTCCCGGCACCTTTAATACTGCCTCTAATATGGGCCTTGGTTTATTGCAGAAGAAAAGTACATCGTACACCTGATCCAGATAACATTTACCTATTAAAAACCCCCTAATTTCCCCCCTTTTTGTTATCTAGCTTGGCTGTGTCGCTAAATTGTGTTTTGTTTCCGACAGGGTGTGTTTTTTAGTAGCGTGAAGAGGGGTGAGCTCTCCATGAACGTGTGTTCATTTAAATTGTTGGGATTGTTTCGTTTGGCTAGGTGTATCTCGATTGCTTCCTTTATGTCAAGAGCTCTGCCTTTCGATTCGTGATGGATTATTTTAAGGTCCGACTCTATGTTGGTAAAGCTATGCCCTGCGTCACACATATGTTCGCACACGGCTGAATGTGTTCCGTATCTTATCGCATTTCTATGTTCATTATAACGTGTGTCTACTCGCCTTCCACTCTGCCCGATGTAATTAGCTTGACAATCGGTGTCTTGGCACGTTATAGAATATACCCCTGACCTTGAATACGGGTCACGTTTATTTAGATTACTATTTAGGAGGTGCCTAGCGGTTGTGTTTTTCGTCGTGAAAGCTATCTTTATGCCTTGCTTTTTGAATAGGTTAGTGATTTTATATGTATTCGCATTCACATAGTTGAAACGCGCAAATTTTTTTCTCATTACTGTCCGGTTTGGGAATCGTTTTATCTTTATTTTTATGTTTGGCTATAATTTGATTTATTTTGCTTGGCGAGAAGTTGTTTTCCTTTGCTATTTGCATAATAGTTCTTATTTCCTTATTATAGTTGTCTTTTGACATGGGTATGTTTAAAGCCCTGTGCACCATTGAATTGAAACCCGCTAGTTTGTGCGTACTGGGGTGATTAGACTGATTGTCGATTGCATGCGAGGTTTGTGTTGCTTTCCGGAATATGGAATATGAAAGGTCGTTGTCTTTACGTTCAATAGTTATATCGAGATAATTTATTTTCCGGTCTATTTCGGATTCCTTAGTGAATTTGATAGAATGGTGAAGGCTATTAATGGATTGGAGAATTGTTTCTTCGCTTGTTAGTTCAGTATCGTAGATGCAAATTACATCATCTACGTATCTTTTCCATATTACTATTCCCTTTGTTGAAGTCTTTTCTAAGAACGCATTTTCTAGTGCATTGATGAAGATGTCAGCGATTAACCCACTTAGTGGCGATCCCATTGCTAGGCCTTCTCTCTGTGTGTATATTTTATTGTCGAATTGAAACACGTTTTGGGTGAGAACGACCCTCAGTAATCTCACAATCTCTTCAATTTCTTTTACCGAATTGTTGGATTTTAAGTTGTTTTCGATAGTGTTGATTGCTTCAATAATCGGAATATTGGTGTACATGTTAGTTACGTCGAAGGATACTAGCCTGAAGCTAGGTTTCATTTGTAGGGTGTTCAATGCTGTTACTAGTTCTGTTGTGTTCTTTACAGAGTTGTTTTTGTCGTTGGAAAGACGGCATTTTAAGATTTTTAGTAACTCTTTGCTGATTTTGTAATTAGGGGCATTCCTACAATTGACTATTGGTCTCATTGGGCATTCCTTTTTGTGTATTTTTGGTTGTCCCCTCAATGACGGTATTTTCGGGTTCATGTTTATTAGTTTTGATTTTTCGGCTTTGGTCAGTATGTATTCTGTTTCTTTTAGCGCACTTTTTATTTGTTTTTGGAATTTGTTGGTGGGGTCTTTTGTTAATTCCTTGATTTCGTTGTTGTTTAGGAATTCGACTGTTTTTTCAATGTATTCTGTTTTGTTCAAAATTACTGTAGTGTTTCCCTTATCTGCTTTTGTGATGATTAAGTCATGTTCTTTTATTTTTTGTTTCAACGACTTTATTTCTTTGATTTGTTTGTTGTTTTGAATGTTATTGCTATCGCCCTCTCGTTTGAGGATTTTTTTGGCTTCGTTGGTGGCGAGATTTTTGGTTAATTCCCTGTCTTCTGCTGGGAGCTTGTGACTGGCTATCTCAATATCTGTGATTAACTGTTTTATATTGTGGTTCGTGTGTGCGTCTGTGCAGTTGTATTTCAAACCTTTGTCTAACATATTCATTTCACCTTGAGAAAAGGTTACGTTCGTTCTGTTGTTTACTCTGCTGTGGAAATTGAATTCATTGTTATTCGTGTGTTGTTCGTTAGATTGATGGTTCTGTGTTTCTCCTAGTTTTCTTAATTTATTTTCTAGCGTTTCATGCTTCCTCGTTGCTCTGATTTTGATGGTGTCATGTAGGTGTTCGGTGAAGCTGTCCCATTGGGCTGCGTGCCAGAAATTACTTAGTTGCAATTGAATGTCGTATAATTGTTGGTTAATTTTTTGCTTTCTTATGTATGCAAATCTTAATTCGTTTTTTATCCAAAGCGCTTTGGCTTGTTTAGTTGAAATGATCGAGGCTGGTGTGTTCGGTACGGTTTTAATTGGTACGTATTTAGGGGTGAGGTTTAGTTCTATACATTTTTTGTTGAACCAAATTGACTTGTCTAAATTCATGAGTTTAAGCCTGAGTGATTTGAATTTCTTGGCTTCACGATTTGCCTGACTAGCCGTGAACATTGTGGTGTTTGAAGCCATATTTTCAGTGTTGCCTTAGTAAACAAGAGTTTAGTGCTTTTCAGTCGGTCAACACGAATGTACCCAAAAGAGATGGGTTATGCCCTAATCCTGAAATAAATTACATGAGATTAACAAAACACTAGGATGACCAGTTTCGATCGTCAAGCGATCATCATCAGATCCAATACACTTAGGCTATAAAATCTATGTTTGAAATACAGATGAAAATATTTACAATATGTACAATTATTTAGTTGCAGTATTGGTACTGCAACTGTCAGTGTATGCTAAATGCAGTATATATGTTAGGTGAAATGCTAAATGGTGATGGATATCCGGAGATTGTACTTTAGAGAGATTATATGGTTGTAAACTATGGTTAAACTATAAAATTTTAGGCTAACTACTTATCTGATTGTCTTCCGTACTACAGCTATTCGCAGTTTCCGTGCTCACTTGAACTCGCTGTGCGGTCGACTGCGGTGGTTATCTTAACGACTGGTTTTTCCCTGCCTTCCCCCCCTGTCCCTACGTGCTGTGGGGAGTGATCGCGATGTGTTTATGTGAGGTGTTGCCAACCTAGATAAGATGTATGTTATTGAATGAGGTGGATCTACAACTATTAAAGACCGTGGATTAGTCCTCGCCACGCGTGGAGCATAACCCATTCGAACTAAGCGTTGACGGTCTTATGAGGACGTCCCGGCACCTTTAATACTGCCTCTAATATGGGCCTTGGTTTATTGCAGAAGAAAAGTACATCGTACACCTGATCCAGATAACATTTACCTATTAAAAACCCCCTAATTTCCCCCCTTTTTGTTATCTAGCTTGGCTGTGTCGCTAAATTGTGTTTTGTTTCCGACAGGGTGTGTTTTTAGTAGCGTGAAGAGGGGTGAGCTCTCCATGAACGTGTGTTCATTTAAATTGTTGGGATTGTTTCGTTTGGCTAGGTGTATCTCGATTGCTTCCTTTATGTCAAGAGCTCTGCCTTTCGATTCGTGATGGATTATTTTAAGGTCCAACTCTATGTTGGTAAAGCTATGCCCTGCGTCACACATATGTTCGCACACGGCTGAATGTGTTCCGTATCTTATCGCATTTCTATGTTCATTATAACGTGTGTCTACTCGCCTTCCACTCTGCCCGATGTAATTAGCTTGACAATCGGTGTCTTGGCACGTTATAGAATATACCCCTGACCTTGAATACGGGTCACGTTTATTTAGATTACTATTTAGGAGGTGCCTAGCGGTTGTGTTTTTCGTCGTGAAAGCTATCTTTATGCCTTGCTTTTTGAATAGGTTAGTGATTTTATATGTATTCGCATTCACATAGTTGAAACGCGCAAATTTTTTCTCATTACTGTCCGGTTTGGGAATCGTTTTATCTTTATTTTTATGTTTGGCTATAATTTGATTTATTTTGCTTGGCGAGAAGTTGTTTTCCTTTGCTATTTGCATAATAGTTCTTATTTCCTTATTATAGTTGTCTTTTGACATGGGTATGTTTAAAGCCCTGTGCACCATTGAATTGAAACCCGCTAGTTTGTGCGTACTGGGGTGATTAGACTGATTGTCGATTGCATGCGAGGTTTGTGTTGCTTTCCGGAATATGGAATATGAAAGGTCGTTGTCTTTACGTTCAATAGTTATATCGAGATAATTTATTTTCCGGTCTATTTCGGATTCCTTAGTGAATTTGATAGAATGGTGAAGGCTATTAATGGATTGGAGATAGTAATCTAAATAAACGTGACCCGTATTCAAGGTCAGGGGTATATTCTATAACGTGCCAAGACACCGATTGTCAAGCTAATTACATCGGGCAGAGTGGAAGGCGAGTAGACACACGTTATAATGAACATAGAAATGCGATAAGATACGGAACACATTCAGCCGTGTGCGAACATATGTGTGACGCAGGGCATAGCTTTACCAACATAGAGTCGGACCTTAAAATAATCCATCACGAATCGAAAGGCAGAGCTCTTGACATAAAGGAAGCAATCGAGATACACCTAGCCAAACGAAACAATCCCAACAATTTAAATGAACACACGTTCATGGAGAGCTCACCCCTCTTCACGCTACTAAAAAACACACCCTGTCGGAAACAAAACACAATTTAGCGACACAGCCAAGCTAGATAACAAAAAGGGGGGAAATTAGGGGGTTTTTAATAGGTAAATGTTATCTGGATCAGGTGTACGATGTACTTTTCTTCTGCAATAAACCAAGGCCCATATTAGAGGCAGTATTAAAGGTGCCGGGACGTCCTCATAAGACCGTCAACGCTTAGTTCGAATGGGTTATGCTCCACGCGTGGCGAGGACTAATCCACGGTCTTTAATAGTTGTAGATCCACCTCATTCAATAACATACATCTTATCTAGGTTGGCAACACCTCACATAAACACATCGCGATCACTCCCCACAGCACGTAGGGACAGGGGGGGAAGGCAGGGAAAAACCAGTCGTTAAGATAACCACCGCAGTCGACCGCACAGCGAGTTCAAGTGAGCACGGAAACTGCGAATAGCTGTAGTACGGAAGACAATCAGATAAGTAGTTAGCCTAAAATTTTATAGTTTAACCATAGTTTACAACCATATAATCTCTCTAAAGTACAATCTCCGGATAGCCATCACCATTTAGCATTTCACCTAACATATATACTGCATTTAGCATACACTGACAGTTGCAGTACCAATACTGCAACTAAATAATTGTACATATTGTAAATATTTTCATCTGTATTTCAAACATAGATTTTATAGCCTAAGTGTATTGGATCTGATGATGATCGCTTGACGATCGAAACTGGTCATCCTAGTGTTTTGTTAATCTCATGTAATTTATTTCAGGATTAGGGCATAACCCATCTCTTTTGGGTACATTCGTGTTGACCGACTGAAAAGCACTAAACTCTTGTTATTTAATTATTATTTAGCATTTTATATTTTTTATTTTTAGATTTGGACAAAACGCCTAACTACATATTTTGAAAATTTTGGTTGTTTACTTTTTAATTTTATTTAATGTTTGAATTTATTTTATATGCAATTTTGGCCTATTTTCATTTTATGAAAAAAAAAGTAGTCTTATAAGATCACCTTTTGTCCGTGTGTGTGTCCCCCCTAATAACTTCTAAACGGCTGGAGCGATTTCAATGAAACTTGGTAAGGACATAGTACTATTGAGGCCGACCCCGACCGTGTCCATCAAATTTTATTCCATCTCACTAATCTAATATGGAGGTTGTGCAAAATATTTCACCGGCATTCTATATCTCCGAAACTATTACTGATAATATCACCCTGACATTTTGTACGGTAATAAAGAGTACTTCTAGAAGTTTAGCTATGAAACTTCTAGAAACCTGTAAAATACAAAACAAACATGGCGGCCAAGTGAAGGTGAAACATGTTAATAGACTTTTCTCGCGATTCAACCATCTGATCGCAGTGAAATATGGCACAGTAAATGTTTATACACATTGTAATGCACTGGCATCTAATTTAGTTAAATTGTTCACATTTCGCTGTGCGAAATTTCAAAATTAAGTTTTAATTTCTTGTGTATTAATCATGCGATCGAAGTGAACGTTTGAATAATGAACCTACGGAAAAATCGTCATCGAATAGTAGCCTACATAACTCTATGGCCTAAAAATCCAACCTGGCGTCCAACCGAAATATTTAGACGGTTCTCAATATCTACTAATCAAACTGAAATTTTGTATGTTGATAGAGGCTAGAACATAAGTTCACCTAGGGGACTTTCAATATCCTAGTGAGCACAAATCTAACATGGCGGCGACGCGAAATATAAATATTGAAATGGAAGTTTCTCTCAATTTAACCATCCGAGAGCAGTAAAACTTGGTATTTTAATCCAATGGCATCTTATTTATTTCAATCGCTTTCATAACCACAAGATGGCAGCTGTGGAAAATTTTAATATATGATTTTCATATCATGTGTCCTAATCATGCGATTGATGTTTGAATATTACACCTACACAATAATCTTCATGTAATGGTACATAACTCAAAGTCCTACATATATAAAATCCAATATGGCGACCATCCGAAATATTGAAACGGTTCTCAAATCTACGAATCTACAGTATTACGGAAATCAAACTGAAATTTTGTTTGCTGATAGAGGCAATTAACCTAAATAGGATATATGAAAATAGGCTTTATAATTCTTCACGGAAATACTTGTTATTTATGATTTTGTTTTTAGATTTTTTGATTTTGCCAAAGGTCCTAACGCGTATCATGGCCACCACGCGCAACTAACCAACTAAACCTGACTTAACCTAACGTCAGCTAACCTCCAAAGCTGAGCCAGGGGCTAATGCACACACCCAAAATACATGGGGCACTCGCAACTACCCCATGCTAGTCTTATAGAGAGTAAGGTAAAGCTAGCGCAGTGGTTACTAGGCAAGAAGGACGCCACTCACTACGAGCCTGTACAAACTCTAGTAAGTTAACTATAAATGCTATACGTAAACTCTTATCGCAGGTGTATCATCGAGCTTTACAAACTTGGTTAACAAATACACCTCCAAGGTCTATTCTTCCTTCGTAAAGGCACCGTGCATTATAGTTAAGTTTTAAAAAGTAAGAGCTTTTGTGCCTCTCCTCTTTTCTCCGGGCTTGAGACCGGCACTAGGGTATAACCATAGAGGCAGTGTTAACACACACACAGGCTTACAGAGAAATTAATTTCGCACCAGAGGCCTTTTCATTCACACACAGGTTTACGGAGAAATTAATCTCGCGCCATCCTTATCATTAACTCACAGCCTTACGGAAAATCAATCTCGCGCCATACGCCTTTACATTCACACACAGACTTACAGAAAAAATAATCTCATGCCAGAGGTCATTCAATTATAAATACAAGGCTTGAGTTTACGTGCGGTAGGGTGGATACTTCCTTTCCGCTCCTCATCCCACCACAAGATCTGTCAGGTCCCATTAAACACAACAAAGTTGTGAGACATCGTACTAAACCATACCATTTGCTTTTAATGCTTGTCAGAGCCGGAATCAAACCATCAACCTCAGAGGTTATTTATTTAGCGTATGGCTTTTAGTGCCAATTCACTACATCATAAGGTGCTCTTGATGATAAGTTTTTTCTGTGTATTACTTTATTGACTTGATATACATACCTTAGCCATTTAAGTATGGTCAACGGTTCAGTAATGACCATAAGCATGTGTAGCTATACCATTAAATTCAATTACTCTTTTATAATCACGAGGACACAAAGCAATTTTGTTTAGTTTTATAGATGATAGGTTATGTTGTTTAGAAGCAATAATGTTCATTGGTATTCTTTTTACCTCGTTCTTCATGATACAATCCTTACAACCTTGAAAACTTATACAATTTTTAACAACGCCTCTGCTAATACCTTTCATTGTTTAACATTTCTATTCCAGCTATGTCTAAAGCATACATTTTAGCTCTAAGTCCAACAAATGTTTTAATAATACGTCCACAAGCCTCATCTTTGAATTTTCCCAAAGTTTTCTTGTTTGATGTAGAGTAGCGTATGTGATTAGTAGGATCAAAAAATTAAACTTGATAAACATCTTTGGTGTTTACCAAATAAATGAAGGAATCCGTGTCCATATACATGAGTTTAAGATTTTCGATCCCATAATGGGGTTACAGGACATCATAGTCATGGGAATACATGAGCGTTTTTGAAATATCTAGTATAGGCCTACACATTCCAATATATATAAGCTTATTGATTACAATGCTACGTTTAGCCATGTGGAAAGCAGCTAGGTTAGGACCATAAATAGTTCTTTCTATGAATGTGGGTTTAGCTACCAATTTTTCAGCCAATTTGCTATCAGTTACAAGACATATATCTATTCTTTTACGAATATATTCCATTGTTTTTCCAAAAATTGCATTGTTAAATTATTTGTACAAAACTTTCTCAAATTAATTTTTGGCCTGTTTTCGAAGGTTGTTATTAAAATCAACGTATGACTTTAGCCACGGTCTCTGTTGAAACTTGAACACACTATGAATTTTTATCAATTCTAGTACATGATCTAGAGCCTGATTAAGTGTCATCTAATGAACAACGTATCGCCTTCGATTACCAAGATGAGGTATTATTTTTTGAGAGACGAATCCTTAGGTTGTATACACTCTTGTAGGAACTGTAAATCGTTGTGAAGATCATGAAGGTCACATGGATAATCAACATCATCAAATATATATCCGAGAGGATCGTCTTTCTTTAGCACTTCTAGATCAATGGTGTCTGAAGAGACCCACTGAAATCCTCCATATGAAAGGGGGTGGCACATAGCCCACCCGTATTGGTTGTTGATATCATAATCTATACTAATATAATAAAGCTGAAGAGTTTGTTTGTTTGATTGTTTAAACGCGCTAATCTCTGGAACTACCACTCGGAATCAAAAACTTCTTATGATAGCCAGATTCAAGAGGAATAGTTTAGGCAATGTAGCATTAGGCCACACGTCACAGGTAACCTTAAAGATTGATTTTTTGTTCAGTAAGTCGGAAGAACAAGCGCTCCCGAACAGCTGTATCCGCGTACGCTGGCGTTATGGTTAGTGATACGTACACCGTTTCACTGATCTGAACCAACATTTGTATACTTACCCTTTGGAACCCTGTGAGTAACACTGTCCACTTTAAATTTCGGACAGACCACTCCAATCCCTGCATGTAGGACCTTTGGCACAAATCTACACCTTTTCACCGATCTGAACAACATTTTGTATACTTACCCTTTGGAACCCTGCGGGTGACACTGTCCACTTAAAATTTCGGACAGATCACTCCATTCCCAGCATTTAGGCCCTTTATCACAAATCTACATCGTTTCTCCTAATTGCAGCAAATTTTACTTAGACTACACTTTGAAACCCTGCTGGTAACACTGTCCTCTTGATATTTTGGACAACGATCTCCATTCCCTACATTTAAAATAACAAGCAAACTGAACTTGAAAACCACGTATTAAGGCCCTAGAACCATTCATGTCCATAGTAGTATAACTGTAAGAGTATTTTAATAAGTATATTGTTGACTGGCAATTCGGGCTGCATCACGTCGCCACTACCAGTGTTCTCGTGCAGAATTGCGAAAATAGGTAAATCTTGTGCTGCTTATAAATTACAGTCACGGGGAGTAATTAGTGCAAAAATATTTCTTAGGCCCCTTAAAACTGTTATCATCATGAAAATATTATGCCTCTATATAAGTGGAATGGTGATGGTGAAGTACATTGAGATTACCTATATAAGCTGCAAGAAGCGTTAGTGCTTTCAAATTTACCTTCATTTATTCCGACCCTCATAGTTTGTTGAGCGCTATGTGGCGATAAATAATACTACTGCTACCTCAGGAGTTCGGAACAGCCAAAGTTTTCCAAAGTGTTCTGATTATTTTCCTACGGCGCTATGCGACAAATGACGAACTATTGGTCTCTACTTTTCTAACAACCAATGGGATATAGGCACTACGCAGTGTCTTTTATTTCCTTACTCCTATTTTGTTTTTGTTTTTAAATTCGTTTGTAAATTACATTCGTCAGTGCTGTAGTTAGTAAAGAGCCGTTTCCCTATTTATTATTATCATCAGTATTATCATTACAGGAAAATGACCTGAATGTTACGTCCATTATACTGTACTACTTATCACCCCCACTACAACCACCACCATCACCATCACCACCACCATCACCACCACCACCACCACCACTACCACCACCACCACCACCACCACCACCACCACTACCACCACAAAAGTTATATATATATATTATATTTTTCTGTTAGTTTAAGTTCTGGAGTGGTATTCATTATCATCCATAAAACAAATAAATCCACCAGGCGAAGCTGGGCACTACTGCTAGTAGGTAATACACTGTGACGGTTTCTCCGAATCAAATGTTTCCACGTATTTATTGTTAGCTTCAGCATACCGATGAGAAACCTGGCATATTCCTCCTCGCATTCCTGACTATATTAAAAGAATCTGATCGTAATCCTGTATCAATCAGAGTGATGTACTATTAGATGACGATTATTGCGCAGATTCATTATTCAAACGGTCACTTCGATCGCATGATTAATACACAAGAAAAAAACCTGAATATTAATATTTCGCACAGCCGCCATCTTGAGATCATGTAAACCAATTGAATTAAATTAGATGTCAGTGCATTACAATGTATATGAACATTTGCTGTACCATATTTCACTGCGCTCAGATGGTTAAATCACGAGAATAGTCTATTAAAATGTTTCAACTTCACTTTTCAGGATGATATCAGTAATAGGTTGGGAGATACAGAATGCCGGTGAAATATTTTGCACAGCCACCATCTTGAGTTTATGTAAACAATTGAACTAAATTAGGTACCAGTGCATTACAATGTGTATAAACATTTGCTGTACTAAGTTTCATTGCGTTTGGATGGTTAAGTCGCGAGAAAAGTCTATTTAACGTTTCAAATTTGCTTGGCCGCCATGTTTGTTTGGTAGTTAACAGGTTTTAGAAAGTCCCATAGGTTAACTTCCAGTAGTGCCCTTTATCACCGTACAATATTTGAGGGTGATACCAGTAATAGTTTCGGAGATATAAAATATATTTTTCTAAATGACTGAATATGCACTTGCTATCTGATGTTTCATTACCGTAATCTTATCTGATGATACGGAGGTCTGTCTGAAAAACCTCTTAATCACACACGATTATGTCTTAAGCGAAGCTGAAGTTCCTGATTGTCATTATTGTCTACACAGACGAAGCCGAGTTATTCATAAATAAGTATCTAGCTTCTGTTCACGACCCTACTCCGGAAAACCTCGATTTGTGAATATGGACGCTTGTCCTTTCCTTATTTGCTCACTGACCTACGGAACAACTCACTACTGTTCCTCTCCCCGAAGGTAATATCCCGTGGACTGTAATTACAGCTACTGCTATATGGACTGATATTCAATTAAGATTTTGATTCTCGAGTTTTTTTTGTTCGTAGCGTTGACTCCGCTTGTCGGCCGAAGATCAGGAGAAGAAGCATTCCAATGATACCATCAGAATTTTGTGGCGTTACTAATGTCTATTCATCGGCCATGTGTGAGTCATCGATGTCTTTTTAAGTATCTTTAGCTCCATCTATAGGATACTGCTTGAGTCCTTTTCCTCCCAACAATGCAGCCGTGTCTTGACTCTCCTTGACCTCCCTCATCCAGAAGGTAGTAGACCTGTCGCAAGACGAGGAGTTCGAAAACATCTCTGTTCGAGTGATCAATATAAATAAAACAGCTATGTCTGTGTCTATCAATTTGATTTTTTTCTTACATCACTTATGACAAACATCTTTAGGGCAAATGGTGGCCGAGGTCGAGAAAATATAGATTTTAATAATAATAGAAACGCGCACAATGTGCATAGATATAGATTAATACAGAAATGTATTAATGATTCAAGACTTTCAGGGCAAGTTAGTATGTGATATCTATCACACATTTCATTACACAACTCACAGAGACGGCCTGCACTCGGCATAATTATGAAATGCCTTAGTAACACACACTTTATGATGAAAGCTGTGGGTCGCTATTCTGGTTAATAGATGTCTCAGTTCATAGTCAGCTTTCGTCCAGTCTGTTGTGGACATAGGGACCCCAGCTGAGTCCGGCATTGCTTCCACTTACTTGTGCTGGGCTCCCCTCCGTCTTCTTTCCTGTCGACCTCTCTTGGTCAACTCTTGTTCTCTTCCGACCCCGACGGTATTACAGTATCCGAGGCCTAGGGAGTCTTTCACTTTCCCGCCTTAATTGGCCCTTGTCTCATCTTTCCTGATACTCTCGTTCTTCTAGGGGTCAGACCTCTTCTGTTCTCTTCATATCTCCTGCCTTCTGCACAAGACCCTCAAGGAGGCAGGGTGTATGTAGCCCCACCACGTCTGGTGCACCCTGGATAGTGCTACACCCTCAAGGGCTCACGGCTGGTGAGTTTGGGAGTTGGCGACCCCGAGGGGTTCCTGAGCTGGGTCCGTTTTGTCCCCTATTTCCTCTGACCTAGGGGCGGGCCCTTTCCTCTTTCCCTCTCCTATCTGCCTTTCCTGGCTCTCCTACTTTCCAAGTCCCGCAATCCTCATTCTTCGAGGGCTGAGGGCATTTCTTTTCCTCCTGCCCTTTATTTGCCTTATACTTCTTTTATTATTTCTTCTTCTAGTATGTAAGTTCGTAGTTAGTATTAGTTATGGTTTTCATTCTCATCTCATCTTTCACTATCACCGAAACCATTAGGGGCCGATAACCTTGATGTTAGGCTCCTTAAAACAACAATTATCCTCATCATCATCATCATCATCATCATGTTGTGGTCATAGCTTCTGTGGTGTAGAAGTCCTCCCATATTCGACTCTTCTTGAACTTTAGTTCTAATTGAAACTCATTATACCCAGGTAACATAATTTGTAGTCGAAGTTCATGCATGTAGAAATCTTCTCTCAGCAATTCATGGCATAAGTTTGATCAAGTAGTTTTGGATAGGCAGAGCACATTTTTCATATAGGTTGTCTTAACTTTGTCTATATCTTGGAGGTTCCTTTTAGAGGGGTTTTGTCAAATGATTTCTAAGCCATACGAAATTTTTACTTCAAAGCGTTTCATTGCATTCATTTTCAAGGGCAGAAAAAATCCATGATACTCTACAGTGATATGAAGTCGGCTTATAAGAGACCTCTAACTGCAAAGCAAAATTAATTAATTTAAATCTCGATCACAAATCACTCAATAGAGTTCCAAAAGCAAGTTCGTAGTTTTACGTGGCTCGTAACTCTGCGATCAAGGTTGCGTTTCTCTGAATAGTACACTGATTTGACGCAATGAATGAGGGCCTACCATCACATTTAGGCCCAGGGATTAGGTTTATTTTACATTGATTCATTTTTATTATCACTAAGGTACTTATTTAATTTTGCATGTATTCGCTAAATAGTCAAAGAATAAATGAAACTCGAGCTCCGCATTATCTCTAAGAAAAGAATAATTGAACCTCTCACTTAAGTATATTACTACAGTAAATCTGTACCGTATTGGAAAATCGAGTAACTGTTTTAAATTCGTTATTGTTGTTGCTTATTTTAGGGGCTTTGTGACATCGTGATCATGTAGCCCCATGTACTTGGGTGTGTGTGTGTGTTGAATCTGCGTGATAACCTGTGTTATTGTGACGGCTGTAATAGTGTGTGTATTTGTAATTTGGGGATAGAATTGGGAAGGATGCCGCCGTGGCCTCAAGTTAGGAACCATCACAGCATTTGCCTGGAATAGAAGTGGGGGAAACCACTTCCAGGATGGCTGAGGTGGGAGTCGGACCCACCTCTTCTCAGTTTTGCCTCATGAGGCTGACAAGTGAGTGTAGCAAGTTCCAGTTCTCACACCAGAGGTAAAATGTCTTGGCAGAGTCAGAAATCGAGCCCGGACCTCCGGGGCGATGGCCAAGAATGCTAGCCGCTACACCTCGAGGTGGTCTATTTTAATTTTATCAAGCGTTTTGTTTTATACTATCCGTATTTCAAATTCAGTTTTCGTGTATGACTGGTTTATTATTATTTTAATATATATTTAATTAATTTATTTCTGGTTGGCTATCATTTATTCTCACTGCATATGCTGAAAAAGCATCAACACGTACCCGGTATTATTATTATTTTTTAAAATAAAGTCTTATGTTTTGCATGACAATTCCATCCATTTGTTCATTAAAAAGATTATGGTATCCCTGCTGTTCGGGATATCCACACATTCAGGGTGAAATGACGGCGGGGAGCTACCAATATAAAGTCTCGTAACTCTTGAACTAAAAGCCCCATGGACTTGGAATTTGCTTTGAAAGGAACTTTGAACTTCCTTCTTTAACTTGGTCCAGACTTTCTCTTTCAGGCAACCATCGTCCATAATTATATAGGATACTGATAATATTCTTGCGAAAAATTTCACTGCAATATTTCCAGCTAAGTAACGCACTAATGTGTTACTTGAAGGTAATGTAATACGTTGTATGGCAATATAATAATTACACCATTGCAATAATCTTCCACATTCATTCATCAATGCCTAATTTTTTACAGTTTGAGTGTTTCAAGTGCTACAGTAACTGTTGACAGCTGCACTGGGCACAGAATAATCAATAGGGCCCTTACACTTGAGCGTTCTTCTGTCGACTGCAAAAATACGATTCTTTGTCGCCACCCCGACCGCTTCTGTAGTTCAGTATGGCCACATTTTGTGGATAGGCCAACGTTAAAATGTGGTCCGGCCACCTTCACCGCTGATGGAGTAATATAATGGGGTTTATGTTCGACCCTGACTATTATATGTCAGAAAACTGTACTATAATGAGGCTCATTATACCACTATTTTAAATTATGAAACAGTTTCTCCCACCAATCAGAGCTCAAGAAACAGTTGTTTGACCAATTAGATAATTAGATGCGCTGAGTTCCCCGGCCTTCTAATTTAAATTTCACTGCATGGCCTAGTGTCATAGTAGGGTAATCGAGGAGGCCATGGACAAATACAAGGCATTCTCTGCGTCTCATGCGCTCTGTTCAGTACATAAAACTGGCGAAATCTCGGCAGATATTTATGAATATTTATGTTCGAACATAAAATAGTTACAATAATTATCGTCGAACATAAACAGTCGTATGCAACTCGCCTATAATGATAATTAAGACACTCGTATGGAAATTATAAAACTCGCATACGCTCGTTTTATAAACATACTCGTGTCTTAATTATTGCCATTATAGGCTCGTTGCATAATGTACTATTAACAATGTCGTTAAGCAGGTGGAACTTCGGTCATTCACAGTATGGATTCTGAAGAGGAGGCTGTACTTCTTTGCTCATGCGAAGACGCAAAAACAAAAAGAAGAAGGAAAACGCGAAGAATGTGGATACATCTAATTGTAGAAGTCCGGCAACAGTTTGGGGCAGTTTCATTCCTTATATCACGAACTTTGCAATTATCCGGATGAAAAATCCACAGCCTGCTTCCAGTCGACCGACCGGGTCAGGGAATGGAATGAATGAAGCCCCCATCTAGCGTCGAGGATATGAACTGTGCCAGCTGTCGAAGCCTGTCGCACTCCCCTGGAGCAATGATTAAATGAATGACAGATGAAATGAAATGATAGTGGAGAGTGTTGCTGGAATGAAATGGTTCACAGGGAAAACCGGAGTACCCGGAGAAAAACCTGCCTGCCTCCGTTTTGTTCAGCACAAATCTCACATGGAGTGACCGGGATTTGAACCACGGACTCTGCGGTGAGAGGCTGGCGGGCTGCCACCTAAGCCTCGGAGGCTTACAATTATCCGGATAAGTTATTCCAGTTCTTCACAATGTCTATTTCTTTTTTCAATGAGCTACTACAGGAAATTAAACCAATTATTTCAAGGACAGATACTGTGATGAAGAAGAACACCGGCTCCATTATGATTACTGCGAGCGGGAACTTGCCACTATGTGGCTGACATGTCGCCCGTGTGAAAAGGAAAGCACTGCAGTCGGGATGTAGTCAAGGGACGTGATCGGCTACAGTTAGCGACAGTGGTTTACATGTGGTCGGGAAAGCGTTCGTCTGTAAGGGGAAGCATTTTTCCCATTGCATTATATGGCAACGGCACGGCGTCGACGAGCGACCACACATGAACCACTTTTCGCAATCTACAACGACGACAGAAAGACGCTCGTGTGTAAGGGCCATTAATGCAACTCTGGCGACGAAAGTACACAAGTGAGCCACGCTCGTGCTTGAAACTAGCGTTTTTATCCATATCTCATAGGCAACGGTACACAACGTTAGTTGACCACAGTGGAAGTCGCTGGCTCTACCTCAGCCCAACACAACACATACAAACCCAAGCCAAACCAGCCTTTAATTCTTTGCTCATTTTTAGGGGCTGCGATATCGAGGTACGAGTATTTGGGGGCGTGTGTGAGTGATAACCTGTATTATTGTGATGACTGTACTAGTGTGTGTATTTGTAATTTGGGATGGTACAAAAAAAAACTCAAAATTTGCAATCAAATAGTTCAAAGTTGCAAGTACAGAAATTTCACAAATTCACAGTATTTAACTGTGTAATTGGCGACTTCGATGGCGTAGTTGGTCGCATGCTGGGCTTCTATGCCCAAGGTCGCGGGTTCAAACCCAGCCGAAGCCGTCGGATTTTTTTAAACGTTTAAAATCCCTCAGTATGCCTTATTTCCGCGGGGAAGTAAAGCCGGCGCTCCCATGTCATAGATTTATGGCATGAAAAAGAACCTTCTACTAATTACACTTGTGTGAAGCTAAATTATAGGTTAGATTTGACTGACGCTCTTAAGTTCCAACGTTCGTCACCAGGAGCTGACCTCGGTGGCATCTAGTTCAGAACTAGTTGGTCTTTGAAGGTGGCGTTTGGTAGCAAAAGTTGGAACTACTTGAAAATTGAATGTCTGCAGTCCTCACTTGAATTAAAAGCAGATAACACACACTAATACAGCCATCACAATTAACACCGGTTATCAGACAGATTCTACACACACCCAAAGTATGCGGGGCTACATGACCAAGTGTCGCAGCCCCTAAACTGAGGAACCATAACTGTGTAATTATGCAAGACGCGCACTACAACTTTGTCACCATTTCAGTTGTCACCACGATATCAACATGCGAAATGAAATGAACAAGATGTCCTATCGTCAAAACTACCATGCATACAGATATAAACTTGGTAAGGATATGCGGCTGGTACCGTACCGGGCAGCAGCGGGCACCAGTATCGACTGGTACCGTACCGGGCAGCAGCGGGCACCAGTATCGACTGGTACCGTACCGGGCAGCAGCGGGCACCAGTATCGACTGGTACCGTACCGGGCAGCAGCGGGCACCAGTATCGACTGGTACCGTACCGGGCAGCAGCGGGCACCAGTATCGACTGGTACCGTACCGGGCAGCAGCGGGCACCAGTATCGACTGGTACCGTACCGGGCAGCAGCGGGCACTAGTATCGACTGGTACCGTACCGGGCAGCAGCGGGCACCAGTATCGACTTGATGCACGGAGCAAATGATGCTTTAGATGGATCAAGATCGAAGACTCATGGGCGAAATCAATCATAGTCTGATTCTTAGGTCATGATACTGCGACGTGGAAAGGAAATGGAAAGACTACCACATTATTATATTTCCTGAACGTCGGAGGACGGAGAAAAAATGATGGCACTTCCTGGAGTAAAACGTTCCAGAGGTAAACTACTCCCCCAAAAAAGGAGTTACAGCAGACTGAAGGAAGAAGCGGAAGACCGGGAACATTGGCATCAGAAATTCTCGATACGAAGACATGGACCTGCCACTAGGCAGAATACTGTATGAAAATGAAAATGAAAATCCACAGCCTGCTTCCAGTCTCTGACCGGGTCAGGAATGGAATGAATGAATCCCCCATCTAGCGGCGAGGATATGAACTGTGCCGGCTGCTGAGGCCTGACGCACTCCTCTGGGGCAATGATTAAATGAATGACAGATGAAATGAAATGATAGTGGAGAGTGTTGCTGGAATGAAATTTTTGACAGGGAAAACCGGAGTACCCGGAGAAAAACCTGTCTGCCTCCGTTTTGTCCAGCACAGATCTCACATGGAGTAACCAGGATTTGAACCACGGACCCAGCGGTGAGAGGCCGGCTTTCTGCCGCCTAAGCCACGGAGGCTTAGGCAGAATACTGTATAATATAATAATAAGGATATCGGCGGCTACGCGGTATAATTACACAAAAATAATTTAACAACGCTATTCTTAGACAATTGCAATGTCACCAGAAAAATTAATAAACCTGAGTATTTATGTTTGCAACGTCGCCTCCGTGGCGAAGCGGTCAGCATGGTTAGCTGCCGCTCCGGAGGTCCTGGGTTCGATTCCCGGCTCTGCCACGAAATTTGATAAGTGGTACGAGGACTGGAACGGGGTCTACTCAACCTCGGGTGGCCCAAATGAGTAGAGGGGATTCGATTCCCCCTCATCCATCCTCTAAGTGGTTTTCCGTGGTTTCCCCACTTCGTCTTTCGGGCAAATGCCGGGATGGTACCTTCTTCAAGGCCACGGCCGCCTCCTTCCCTCTTCCTTGCCTATCCATCCTAACCATCCCTTACCTTCCCTCACAAGGCCCCTGTTCGCTTTGCAGGTGAGGCCGCCCACCTCACCAGTTGTATCCCTTCCGATTCGATGTTCCCAGCACTAGGACACTGCCCGTAGAGGCGGTAGTGGTGAGTTCCCTCGCTGAGTCCGTGGGTTCCACCAACCTGGAGGGTAAACGACCCCAAAAAAAAGTATGTTTGCACTCTGGTAGGCGTAACTGTGACTAACTTAAACGGGGGACAAGGTGGCGAAGCTGTCAAGATCTTAGCCTCTCACCATGGCAGACCGAGTTCGATTACCGGTCAATGCATTTGAGATTTTCGAAGTGAAATGACATATCCTGTGGTTCGGATTCCACAAAAAAAGAAGGAGGTCCCGTGGCTCATGATTGCGAGATCAACGGTCACGTTAAACTACAAGCTTCCTTTTTACTAACTTAAACTAAAGAATCACACAAAACTCACTGCAAAAATTCCAACTTGAGTGAAAAAGTCGCTAAATGTCTAACAAGAAAGAACTATTAAAACATCTTGTATAAATGTATTTCACAGTTGTCAGATATAGTATAGTGACAAATCACTAAACTGACAACCCTGGAGCGGCATCGCCTACATTGTGCTGTTATATGCCGTGCTCAAATGGTTGAAATGTAAATGTTCAAGCAATTCTGACTTGTGCCTGCTACATGCTGCTCTCTAGTGAATGACCGCTAGCTCTACCTCAACCCAACACAGCACATGCAAACCCAAGCCAAACCAGCCTTTCAGTGTCTAATGCTCGAAGGTGGTGCCCGTGATTTATGACGCACTCATTCAGGAAAGCGCCACATGCCGATTGGCGCGCTCGTTTAAATAAATACAGGGTTATGCTTGCCATTTCCTTTAAATTCAAATTTAATACAAACTGTTATTGGACGGAAGAGAGAAGAAGCAGACAAAGTGAAGTAATGTAGAACTACTAGAAAGCAAGAAAGGATAAAGGAAATAAGATACAGTGAATGCGATGGCTTATTTTACGCGGTCCAAAGAAGGCCAAAAACGAGGAAAGAATAAAAATTATAATAATTAGAGCTCTCGATCGATTAATTTTTTGATCGGTTAACCGAATGTCTTTAATCGTTTAATCGGTCGATTAATCAAAGTTTAGTCGATTTCACACAGTTTCATTTCGAAAAAAACCAACTTTGATAATACACGTTTATTTTAAATTGTTTGCAATTCCATTTGCTATGAGTAAGATAATAATTTTAAATTTTAATTGTAGTCTATTGTTGGCGTGCAAGTAAAGAAATAAATTCAAAAGCATTTAATTAGAAGAAAGCAATTAAGGAGATATTATCGCTTTTATACCGGGTGAGTTAGCCGTGGTCGTTATGGCATGACTGCTGGCAGTCGCTCACATCCGGGAGGCGAGGAGGTTCTAATCCCCCCGCCGGCAACCCTGAAGATGGTCTTCTGTGGTTTCCCATCTTCCTTCCAGGCAAATGCTGGGGTTGATCCCTACCTAAAGGCCACAGCCGCTACCTTCCAACTCCTCGACCTTCCATTCCAACTTTCCTCCCCAACGGTACTTGTAGCTCACCCATTGGGTGTCCGTCTCGAAGCAGCTACAAAACTGGCGAGCTGAACATGTCCTCGGACAGTCCCGGCACTGAAAGCCATACGCTAAAAAAAATCGCTTTTATCTTCCTGAAGCAAGAGCATAAGCATCAGCTAACTTAAATGACCTCCCAATCTTACAATAGCTGATGCTAGCACGCCAAATGGCAAATAATAATACACTACACAGGTTTTGTGCTACGCAAAACAATTACTTTTCCTACACCACACTACTGTTGGAATCGGTCCGATTAAATCGACAGCTCTAAAATAATAATAATAGACTAATAATAATCTGATAATGCTTAAGAGACGCCGGTTTGTTATCATCTGGAAGTTATTTTACTTGACAGTATATTTAGCTATTTTTGTTTAATTTAGAGGTTTGAGACATCGTGGTCATCAGCTCCATCTGCTTGGATGTTAGAGAACTCTGTTGAACTATAGAATAGTCTAATTACAATGTATTTACGAGTTCAGTAAATTTTCTGCTAAGAAGCTGTCACATTAACTACCTTTATATTCCATCTACTACCTGAGCCAGAATCGAAACTATGGCCAGCCATTTAGGCCTAGCCATCTGGCGCCTCTTAGACCAACCATTCTTCAAGCAGTTGCTCAATGTGCCTCATTCTTTTGCTTTTAAGAGAACTGATTGGATTGGCAAAGAGCGATATACAGATGTTAAACAATGAGCTGTTTTGGGAACATCAATGGAGGAGAGGAAATACTCCATGTATGGCGAAGCAAGAGAAACGCGTTATGATGTAAGAGTGGGTGAGGGTCAGGTGATGAAATACTTTTCCATTGTCAGCCTCCTCGGGGAACAGTTCAAATAGCTGGTCAACACTGGTCCAAGACTGACCGCATTTATCAGGTCGAGATACCGTCATCGTTCAGGAAAGTGGAAAGTTCATGGAGATGAAGCGTGAGGGAAGAGCTTTGGCCACGCATGTGTTCTTACAACTATTCGGTGTGACATCCTTGCCTGGTCTATGTTCCAAATAACTTGGCGCCCGATCCAAATATTGAAATGGCAAAGATCTACGAGAAGACGCTAGATTCTTTCCTCCATGTGGAATGCTCATAATTGCCAACCCCATCAAGTGAATTTACTGTCTATTGTTTTGGAATGTTGATTGCATTCATCATAATCACATTGTGATTTAATACGAACAAAAAATTTAAATGAGAAGCAATCCCTCAACTAGCTACACACACGAATGAAATTATACCTTCTTTGAATAATAACAATATTATTAATTATTAAATATTTTAAATATCGTTGGAAAAAGAAATTGACAACAGCCCGGTTTCAAGAAGTAAGGAAAGATTTAGAAACAAGTAGTTCCGTGAAGAATTATACAGCCTATTTTCATATATCCTGCTCATGTTAATTGCCTCTATCAACATACAAAATTTCAGTTTAATTGCTGTAACGGATTCGTAGATATTGAGAACCGTCTAAATATTTCAGATGGTCGCCAGGTTGGATTTTTATTTTTGTACTATTACATTAAGATTATTGTGTACGTGTGATATTCAAACTTCAATCGCATGATTAGAACACAAGAAGTAAAAACGAGATTTTAAAATTTCTCACAGCAGCCATCTTGTGATTATGCAAACAATTGAAATAAATTAGATGCCAGTGGATCAAAATTTCTATAAGCATTTAACGTGCAACGTTTCACGGCACTCGGATAGTTAATTCGCGAGAAACGTCCATTTAAATATTTATACTTCGCGTCGCCGCCATGTTGGATTTGTGCTCACCAGGTTACTGAAAGTCCTATAGGTGAACATATGTTCATAGTCTCTATGAACATAAAAAAATCAGTTTGGTTGCTGTAAAAGATTCATAGATATTGAGAACCGTCTAAATATTTCGGAAGCTCGCCATTTAGGATTGTTATATGTATAGGCCATAGAGTTATGTACCATTGAAGGACAATTATTGCCTAGGTTCATTATTCAAACTATCACTTCGATCGCATGATTACGACACAAGAAATGAAAACTTAATTTTAAAATTTCGCACAGCCGCCATCTTGAGGTTATGTAAACAATTGAATTAAATTAGATGGCAGTGCATTACAATCTGCAAAATCATTTACCTTACCACATTTCACTGCGCTCAGAGAGTTAAATCACGAGAAAAGTCTATTAAAACATTTCAAATTCGCTTGGTCGCCATGTTCGTTACGTACTTCACAGGTTTATGAAATATACATAGATAAACTTGTATGAGTATCCTTTATCACCGTACAAAATTGCAGGCTGATATCTGTAATAGTTTCGGAGATATAGAATGTCAGTGAAACATTTCGCACAGCCGCCATTTTGAGGTTATGTAAACAATTGAACTAAATTAGACTCCAGTGCATTACAATGTGTATAAAAAATTGCTGTACCAAGTTTCATTACGTTTGGATAGTTAAATCGCGAGAAAAGTCTATTTAAATGTCTCAACTTCGCTTGGCCGCCATGATGGTTTTGTAGCCACCAGGTTTTTAAAAGTCTCATTGGTGAACTTCTAGTTGTGCCCTTTATCACCGTGCACAATTTCTGGGCGATATCGGTAACAGTTTCGAAGATATTGAATTCTAGTGAAATATTTCGCACAGCCGCCATGTTGGATTGGTGAGACGTAACAAAATTTGAAGGGCACGGTCGAGGTTGCCGGGAATAGCGCTATGGACTTACCGAGTTTCATTGAAATCGCTCCAGCCGTTTAGATTTTATTGGGGGGGGGGGGGGGTGACACACACACCTCACACACACACACACACAAACACACACACGCACACACACACGGACAAAAGGTGATCTCATAAGCCTATTTTTTCAAAATTGAAAATAAGCTAAAAACAATGTAAGAGAAGAAGATGTACTAGAGAGATAAAATTTCAAAAAAAAAAGTAGTTCCGTGAAGAACTATACAGCCTATTTTCATATATCCTACTTATGTTAATTGCCACTATCAACATACACAATTTCTGTTTGATTGCTGTAATAGATTCGTAGATATTAAGAACCGACTAAATATTTCGGATGGTCGCCATGTTGGATTTTATATATGTAGGTCCTAGAGTTATGTACTGTTACATGCAGATTATTGTGAACGTGTAGTATTCAAACTTCAATCGCATAATTAGGACACAAGAAAAAACAAGGAGATTTTAAAAATTTTCACAGCTGCCATCTTGAGGTTATGGAAACAATTGAAATAAATTAGATGCCAGTGGATTAACATTCGTATAAGGATTTACTGTACCAAGTTTCACTGCACTCGATGGTTAAATTGCGAGAAACGTCCATGTGAATATTTATAATTCGCTTCACCGCCATGTTGAATTAGTGATCACCAGGTTATTTAAAGTCCTATAGGTGAACTTAAGTTCATAGCCCCTATGAACATTAAAAAATGCAGTTTGATTGCTAAAATAGATTCGTAGATATTCAGTATCGTCTAAATATTTCGGATGGTCGCCATGTTGGATTGTTAAATGTATAGGCCATAGAGTCATGTACCATTAAAGGAAAATTATTGCGTAGGTTCATTATTCAAACTTTCACTTCGATCGCATGACTACATCACAAGAAATAAAAACTTAATTTTAAAATTCGCACTGCCGCCATCTTGAGGTTATGTAAACAATTGAACTAAATTAGATACCAGTGGATTACAATGTGTATAAATATTTCCTGTACCAGGTTTCAGTGCGCTTGGAACATTAAATCGCGAGAAAGGTCTATTTAAAATTTTCAAATTCGCTTGGCCGCCATGTTCGTTTTGTAGTTAACCGGTTTTTGAAAGTCTTATAGATGGACTTCCAGTAGTGCCCTTTATCTCCGTACAAAATTTTAGGGCGATACCGCTAATAGTTTCAGAGATATAGAATGCCGGTGAAATATTTCGCACATCCGCCATCTTGTGATTATGTAAACAATTGAACGAAGTTAGATGTCGGTGCATTACAATGTATATAAACATATACTGTACCAAGTTTCATTGCGTTTGGTTGGTCAAATCACGATAAACGTCTATTTAAAAGTCGCAAATTCGCTTGGCCTCCATGTTGGTTTTGTAGTTACCAGGTTTTCAAAAGTCACATAAGTGAACTTATAGTAGTTCCCTCTATCACCATAGAAAATGTCAGGGTAATATCGGTAATAGTTTCGGAGATATTGAATGCTAGTGAAATATTTCGCACAGCCGCCATGTTGGATTGGTGAGTCGTAACAAAATTTGAAGGGCTCGGTCGAGGTCGCCGGGAATAGTGCTATGAACTTTCCGAGTTTCATTGAAATCGCTCCTGCCGTTTAGATTTTATTAGGGGGGGGGGGGGGCACACACAAGAATCACACACACACACACACGCACACACACACGGACAAAAGGTGATCTCATAAGCCTATTTTTTCAAAATTGAAAATAGGCTAAAAAGGTATTGGGAATGGAAGGACTCCAAGGAAGGCAATCTAAGGAAACAGGCTCAAAATGGTCGGAAGAGAGAAAGAAGACACACAGCGAAAAGAAGAAGGAGACCTGGAGGAAGAAGAAAGAACAACAAAGGACTAAACATTGAAATTGGTTCGTGGTCCTCAGAAGACCCTAACGGAGAAAGAAAAAGAATATATTATTAACAGAATTAAGACCACGTTACAAGAAACGATTGTTATTGTCGAATAAGCCGCTGGTCATTTGTTTCTGTTCTTGATTTATTTTGAGGCTTTGTGACTATCGTGCTCGTGTAGCCCCGTGTGCTTGGGTGTGTGGAATTTGTCTAATAACCTTTCGTATTGTGATGGCTGTATTAGAGTGTGTACAGTGTTTGTAATTCAGATGAGGATTGGAAAGGAGGCGGCCGTGGCCTTAAGTTAGGAATCATCCCAGCATTCGCCTGGATTAGAAGTGGAAAACCACATCGAAGATGGCTGAGGTGGGAATCAAACCCACCTCTTCTCACTTTTGCCTCACGAGACTGAGTATTCCCCGTTCCAGCCCTCAGACCAGAATTAAATTTCTTGGCAGAGCCAGGAATCGAACCCGGGCCTCCGCGATGACAGCCAAGAATGCTAACCACAACGCAACGAGGCGGACTTTATTTGTTTCTGTATAGGCCTAGGCCTAGTATTTCTGGCGGTCATGTCAGAGACAGAAATAATTTTGGTCTGAGTGCTGTTACGTGGTATACTCAGCCTCATGAGACATAACTGAAAATAGGAGGGTTTGATTCTCATCACAGCCATCCTAGAAGTGGATTTCCGTGGTTTTTAACTTTCATGCCAGGCAAATGCTGGGGTGGTTCCTAACGTAAGACTATGCACGTCTCCTGCGCAATCCTAATCTCAATTACACACACAACCACAGGCACCACAATAACACAGGTTAACAGACAACTCATATATATACCCAAATATACGGGGCAAAATGACCACGACATCGCAAGTCCCTAAATGAATCAACAATTACAATAACTACACAATCACAAGGTCAAATGAACAGACATGCATATTAAACGCGGGTGGACGGACATTTCTATAGCCCTATTGGTTTGTACCTGAGGCTGGAGTAATCACTGAAAGGAGGAAATCCCATTGAATAGTTCTTAGAACGCATGCGCGACCAAAGCTCTTGCTGCGTGGCTGCACCAATAACAGTTATGGATATTATTTTCGAGGAAATACATATTTAATGGCACTTTTTTAGAGCCTGACACTTTTTACTGGACACAAATACAATGCCCTTCAGCCTCAGTTTTACTAACAACATCCGGTTGTATCTTGTTTTATTACTACTACACCCATGATGTATCTTGTTTTATTACAGCATGGGAGTAGTAGAACATGAGTGTAAATCACAGACCAAGAGAGCGGACATGAAGCATTTCTGGGCGAGAAGTGATTTGAACCGGAAATAGAGCAGAGAATTACAGGAAGCATTTAAAGTGTCTTGAGATGGCAAACAAATTTCTGTGCTTTGAGTTTCCATGGATGACGTAATGGTTTACATGGGCGTCTCTTCTGCTCTGGACGTTAAGTGGTTCTCATATATCTAAGTCCACGTGGATATTATTTAAGATGTTATCTTAATGCCATTTTACCATCTCTTGATGAATGCAGTACATTTGCATTTGTGTATTGGCACAGGCTAGAGTAAAATACAGGATGCGGCAGAAATAACTGACGAATTTCAAACGTAAATAACACAGCAACGCAACATGATATTCACAAATGCATTGCACAGTTTAAAAGAGCAGTGTTTGCCATTTGCAACATATACATATACTCTCTAGGTTTTGAAAAGAATGTCATCTAAATGCCGACCACCCTTTTCGATGCACTTCTGAAGCCTCTCCCTGAAGTTCCATATGACCCTCCTAGTCATGTCTATTGGTATTGTCTCGATTTCCTCACTGATAGCAGGTCGTGTAGTGTTCATGGCTTACGTTGGAAGACGCAAGCCTTCAGGTATCCCCAGAGAAAGAAATCGCAAGGGGCGAGATCAGGGGAACGGGCTGGCCATGGAACGTCACCCCGTAAGGAGATGAAACGTTCTGGAAACATCTCTCTGAGGAGGATCATCGATGCCCTGACTGTGTGTGCAGTGGCATCTCTTGTTGAACCACACAGGAGGATTCCCTAAGTCGTTGAGTGTTGGCTGTAGGAAGTTGCCTATCAGCTGTACGTAACGAGCAGATGTTACTGTCACAATTTTGTCCTTTTCAAAACAGCAAGGGCCTACAATTCCAAAATTAGCGACAGCGCACCAGTCACACGTTTCTGTGGAGAGGTCGATCATGGATCTGTTGAGGATTAGTTGCGGACCAGTACCGAAAATTTTGTTTATTAACGTAGTCCAACAAAAGAATGTACGCTTCATCACTTGCCAGTAGTCTGGAGTCAGCTGCCACAGCTTCCAGGTTGGCCTCTCAAATTATTCACCCATAACAGAATGGTATTCCTGCTTGGAACTTTCGCATGTCTATGTAACCTAAAGTGTTTACGAAACAAACGCTGTGTTGTGGTAACAGAGCAGGCATTTTTGAAGTACGTTTCAATCACGAAACCTCGATGCTCACCACTCCACGCCATGCTAGCGACTGACTAGCTCTGACGAGGCGATGCACTTTTTCTCCCAGGCCGCGCGCACATCGACAATAAAACATGATTAAGCGCTGTGGCCAATACGGGTATTAGATCTGCCGCTCCAATCTAAGTGACAAAATGGCAAACACTGCTCTTTTATACTGCGCAATAAATTAGTGAATATCGTGTTGCGTTGCTGTGTTATTTACGATTGAAATTCGTCAGTTATTTCTGCCGCACCCTGTATGACTTTTCACTGATGTCACAGTCCCACTCATGGCTGTGATTATATGGAAGCTATTGAAGTATGAGTGGTGCTAAGTAATTGCCTCAGGGCACAACTAGTACCTGTGTAAGGGTCAGTGCTATTGTTCTGACCAGTGAAGAAAGCAATTGCAAACTACCTCAACTAGCCTCTGAGCTGACTACCTAACAGACAGATCTTAATGTTTGGTTACTTTTAATGGTTTAGTCAGATTTGTAACCAGCCAATATTATTGATGTGTAACATCTTTCCACTCGGTTGCTGGATAGCTTTGTGGGAGTGATTCTGAAAAATGGGACGGAAGTGAATCGGATGGACGCACTGCCAGCTAGATCGCATCCCTCCTGGCTGCTGTTCTACCTAACGTTGCCCGGTAATCCTCAGCAAGCGTTGTGAGGTTCCTCAGTTTTGTTTGTTTCCTCTGGGCCTTTCCATTTGTGAAATGAGTTGAGCCTGCGTGCTATGAGCTGACGTGATGTCTTCTCGGTAGTGTATAATGTTCTCGGCGTCGACTGTCCTTCCGTAGTGTAGAAGGCGACAAAGAAGCATTAGCACTGTTCACTAACACTAGTAAATACACATGTCACTGGTTTTGTACGAGT
Source organism: Meconema thalassinum (assembly GCA_946902985.2). Taxonomy (NCBI): domain Eukaryota; kingdom Metazoa; phylum Arthropoda; class Insecta; order Orthoptera; family Tettigoniidae; genus Meconema; species Meconema thalassinum. The sequence goes on along the minus strand of OX336391.1, from coordinate 334,898,542 downwards.
TTTCGGCACCATAATGTGGAGAATGAGTGAAAAGGAGCACAGGGAAACACACAGTTTGTTAACATAACGCCATCTTATTTCTACTCCAAAGAACTTATATACAGATATCACACTTTATACATTATATACAAAGTTCGACACACACAAAGATATGTCAGTCTTCCACTGCCTTCTTAGTGCCTCCAACCCAGTGGCGTAACTAGGATTTGCTTCTGGAGGGGGATGAGTGAAGACATTCTTTTTTCAATTTTCTTCATATGCTTATTTTTCTCTTTTGTTTAAGTTTAGGTTTTCTCTCCGTTTGTTGTTGTTGTGATTTTTGTTTTGCTTTTGTGTTTGAATTGTTGTTATAGGTTTTATGTTTTGTGATTTATTGTTTGTTTTGGTTTTGGCTTTGTTTTTACTTTGTATTTTCTTGTTTATGGTTTCGTATTTGTTGTTTTCTGCTTTGGCTTTTGTCTTTGATTTTTGTTTTTGTTTTTTTTTGTTTTGTGTTTGTTGTTTCCTGCTTTGATTTTGTTTTTAATTTTTTGTTTTGTTGCTTGTTTCTTCTTTCTTTTTTCTTTATGCGGAAAGGGGGGGGGGGGGGTGGGGGGGGGGGGGTGAGCTTGGACAAAATTAACAATCAATGAAAGCCAAACTACACGTTTTCCTGTTTGATCTCGATAACATTTTGTATGTTTTATTTGCATCTATCGACGTGCAAAAGCTCGAAAATGAACAGTTTTTCACGAGTAAGGAGAAATGTACTTGAATAAACTTAGTTTGTCATCATGAACATTCCATCGACATATTTTTTAAATTATTTGGCTCTGGGGGATTGATTCCCCTGATCAGCCCCGTAGTTACGCCACTGATTCAGGCTACACAGTTACAGTAGCTGCAAGCAGCTGTTCCGATCACATTGGAATGTGCTCTATTGTACTAACTATATAACGTGAGTGGTCCGCTGGACCTCACAACGTACATTACGTAAATTACGTATTCTTCCCTGGAGTAACTTGCCTTCTTGTTGGACAAAAATCAGTTTGAAGTGATAACTGGCTAAACCTGGACCATTGTGCATTCGAAGTTCTTCTTTTGTATGATTGCACTAGAGGCTCTCTTTTCTTTTTACATACAGTTGTGTGTTTATAGTAATAATAATAATAATAATAATAATAATAATAATATTTTTACGAACTGGAGATAACAGACCTGCATGACAGACGGGCTGTGTGAGGCGTGGTTTGAAGGAAGTCCATGGTTTTCAGGAGAAAACTCGGAGGAAAGGTGCCCCTGTACTACTGAAAGAAAGGAGTTACACCGGAAGAAAATGCGTCCATACTGGCCGAAGATCAAGACCCTGCAGTTGAATAAGCGTGGTCCTAACTGTAAGTAGGCCAATTCGAGAGAAGAAGAATAATAATGTTATTTTTTTTACGTTCCTTTTAAGTACTGTGGCTTTTAGAGACACTGGGGTGTCTGAATTTTGATCCGAAGGGGTTCTTTAACATGCCAGTAAATCTACTGATACGGTTCCTCGCATTTGCGCACCCTCAAATGCCAGCTGTCTGCGCCAGGATTCGATCCTGCAACCTTCGTCACAGCAGGCGAGAACGTTACCGCTGAGCCACGCAGCCAGCCTGTGTGTTCTTATAAAGGATCTTCAAATTAAAGGATATTTTGGCTTTTCATTCTGGTGAATGGTGAACAAACTGTCTTACACATTTCATCTTAGTGTTATGAGTGGGAGATATTTAATTTGGCCAAATACTTGCTTGAATGAAATAGGTTTCGAAAATAGCTAAAATGTAAGACCTGCTGGTTTCCACTTTGTTTTCTGAAACAAATATTTCACATTTTCATTGCAGCTATTTTCTTAATTTTTGATGTTGAAATTGCATTACTTTTACCAATTTATACCATTATACAAAGTTCAGATATTTTTTTATGAACTATAGTAGGAATATTTTTTTATTTATTCTTTTAATTGGTGCATTAGAGTGAGCTTCTTAAAACCTTATATTATATTAAAAATTAAAGATCTGGGTATTGATTTTGGGATTATACAATCTATACTAATATAATAAAGCTGAAGAGTTTGTGTGTTTGTGTGTTTAAACGCGCTAATCACTGGAACTACCAGTCGGATTCGAAAAATTCTTTTTGTAATGATAGCCAGATTCAAGAGGAATAGTTTAGGCTATGTAGCAATAGGCTACACCTCTCAGGTAACCATACAGATTGATTTTTGTTCAGTAAGTCGGAAGAACAAGCGCTCCCGGACAGCTCCAATAATACCTAAGTTGCCTGGTGTTGCGGGCTGCATCACGTCGCCCCTACCAGTGTTCTGGTGCAGAATAGCGAGCTGCTTATAAATTGCAGTCACGGGGAGTAATTGGTGCAAAAATATTTCTTAGGCCCTTTGAAACAGTTATCATCATGACAATAGTATGTCTCAGTTAATAAGGGCGATGGTGTTGGTGAGGTATACTGAGGTTATTAGCTGCAATAAGCGTTGGTGCTTTCCGATCCTTATCCTTGAGCGCTCCAGTTCTGTAGTAGTATTCATTATCATCCATAAAACAAATAAATCCACCTGGCGAAGCCGGGAACTACTGCTAGTTAGAAATATGATGTAAGCAGTTTATTAGAATGTTGATGATATACTGTATTCGAATGAATTGGAAATAAGATGCATTTTTATGTTCCACAGTGTCATATCGCTAGCTGAAGGTAGCTAGTCAAATCTTGGTTACCAGTGAGATCCAATGCTATCCGTCCCTTAAAACAACAATAAGAACTAATAATGTGGCTAACAACCAAACCATTCCATCAATTTATTGTACATATGTTTGATCCACCAATTACTTTACATTTTTGAATATCATTTCGGGATTTACATGTAGGCTATGTATCACTTTAAACAAGTAGTTCCGTGAGTAACTAAATAGCCTATTTTCATATACTGTATCCTACTGGTCTTACTCAGGACACGAGAAATGAAAACGAGATTAAAAAAAATAGCCCAGCCGCCATTTATAAGTCCTCATCAAATTAAATTAACTTATATTCCAGTATAACATGGCTTTTGTGAAGATATACCGTGCCAAGTATCACACCGCTCGGATGAAAAGTCACGAAATAAGTCCAATTCGTTATTTAAATTTCGCGTCACCGCCATGTTGGTTTTATGCTCACCAGGTTATTGAATGATCAATATGTGGACATATGTTAATAGCCTCTAACAACATACAACATTTCTGTTTTATTGCTGTAATAGATTCGTAGATATTGAGAACCGTCTAAATATTTCGGATGGTCGCCATGTTAGATTGTTATATGTGTAGACCATAGACTTATGTACCATTAGATGAAGATTATTGCGAAGGTTCGTTATTCAAATGTTCACTTCGATCGCATGATTAGGACACACGAAATAAAAACTTAATTTGAAAATTTCGCACAGCCGCCATCTTGAGGTTATGTAAACAATTGAACCAAATTATATGACAGTGCATTACAATGTGTATAAACATTTGCTATACCGAGTTTCACGGCGCTCGGATGGTTAAATCACGAGAAAAGTCTTTTTAAATATTTCAACTTCGCTTGGTCGCCATATTCATTTTGTACTTGACAGATTTATGAAAGTCAGATGAACTTCTGGTAGTACCCTTTATCACTCAACAAAATTTCAGGGTGATATCTCTATTGTTGCGGAGATATAGATGCCAGTGTATTATTTCGCGTGGCCGCCATGTTGGATTGGTGAAACGTATCAAAATTTGAAAGGCACGGTTGAAGTCGGACGAGGTGTATTAGTATGCGCTTACCGGGTTTCATTGAAATTGCTTCGGCCATTTAGATTTTATTAGACCACACACACACACACACACACACACACACACACACTCGGACAAAAGGTGATCTCATAAGCGTTTTTCTTTTCATAAATGAAAATAGGCTAAAGAAATGTTGTTTCTCTTATGATTCATAACGTTCATGTAGGATTTTAGGTAGAGCTGGGCACTACTAGATGGAGCTAGATGGTGAGGTATCTCCATCGTGAATCTATTACTTCGACCATGAACGTCCTCCATACGGGAAAAGTGATTATAGAAATATGGTGGGGATTTGTGTTTCAGTGGGGTAAGGTCGGGGGAATCAGGTCAAAAATAGGAAAACTTTCATTTGCAGTCAATTCTTCTGCTTAAACTCTGATTATTGTATATATATCTTCAAAGAGCCACCTTTCAACTACAAACATCAACACATGACAGTTTATAAAAAAATGCTCACTGTTTCTAAGAATAAGTTTTCAAAAAAGTACAGTATGACCCTATTCGCCTCTCAGGTGAGGTGGAACGGGTCACAGCGTTTGGCGAATAGGGTCAATTCAAACTTTCAAATATCACTCAAGAGCAACATATTTTCCACAAATAAAACGTTTTCTCCATTTAGCACAAACACAGTTCTCATGATACCATTCTCTTCCCTTGACTTGGCACTGAATCCAGTCCCCAAGTTTACTGATATTGGATCCTACAGAGTTCACATGCGGTGTTATTTTCCTAGTTACCCGTTTCTTCCTTGCATTCGGATGACTGATCAAAATGATGATGATGATGATGGTGATGATCGTTTGTTAGGCCTACGAAATTTCTTGATAAATTCCAGTCTCTTAGGATTATTTGCTGAGAGGGGACTTTTCTTCTTCTAATCTCATTTTTGTTTCTTTGATATTTTCTCGAGACGTTAAAAGAACTGACTTTTGCTTCCTACCTGAGCTTTTTGGTGATAACTTGTGTGGAGTATCTATACCCCGATGCAGTCGCCTTTGCGGAACTCCAAATAATTCTGCTGAATGGCGCTGGCTTCTACCCTCACGGAAAACTTAAGCAATTATTGATCTTTGCAATATCGTCCTCGGTCTGCTGAGAGGTTGTTTTCATTTTATATTTCCCCATATGTAATTTGAAGCAAAATAGAATAAATTATTGAAAGGGAAATATTGACCCTATTCACCTGCATTTAGGTCATGTCATACGTTGTTGGCATGTTAAAGAACCAATTTGAATTCAGTAGGCCGTGTTCATAATGGCAAAATTAATCTCTGGATTTTCCGCCAACACAAAAGTTCCTCCTTTCTTTACTACAATGAGCTATAGTGTCAAGGAGCTTAGATATCTAACCTCCTTGACTTTCATAGCGCTTCAAGGAACAACAACATTCGGCATGCAAACTGCCTTCTGCGCGTCAAATAACAAAGCTTGCGCCCAGCACCCGAGGCCAAACGATATTATTATTTTGCATATTAAGGCTTTCACGGCCCGAATTATTTATATGATATTATTATTATTATTATTATTATTATTATTATTATTATTATTATTATTATTATTATCCGCCCAAAATTCAGCATTTAATTCTCTACGTTGGCAAATCTGCACGAGTAAGTTAAAGCGTGGAACGCCTTTCAAAATAATATATATCAATTTAGTTTATGGCAAATATTCATCCAATTAATAATACAATTATCGCAGCCAGTTCAATATAAAGTTAATACTCTTTTAAAATCAAACAAAATTTCGAAACTTACCTGAAACAGCACGAACTTATTCAATAATAACACACAAACGAATACGACTCACAATAGCTACTTGTTACCCCCTTACAAACGAAGTTTAGATGCGTGCCGTTAGATGGGAGCACTTTCCTGAACGTGTTTTATTTGACGGCTAGGAGAACATTTTAAAAATTGACCCGATTCACCTATTGGCCCATTTCGTCCGTCCTTACCCTATATTGATAATTACAATTGCTATAGTCAGTAATCTTCGTTCAATTAAGCAACCGAAGCTCAATGAAATATGGTGTGATATGCTCATCTCTGAGTACCGTACATCTAAGATGAATTTAACGCAGATATTCTGTGTTCGTTAACTTTTGATGTTAAGTGTTTCTGAAATGTCATTAGAAACCACTGAGAAATACTCCAACTCTGGATATATTAACGACTGAACAAATAATTTGCGGAGGCTATATTATTCGGCAAGCAGCTTTACCGCTGCGCCATCACGCCCGTCTAATGATGACAGTGATTGCCAGTTTATTTTTTGAACGTTTACACACTGCCAAGGGTATTGGATATTGGCTGATGGTTCTGTTCCAATTTCCAGTACTCGCCCACTTCTCCACTGCTCGTTAACCCAGTGGATGGCTGTCATGGCAGTCCAGTCTGACTCCTTCATCATGTGCTAATAATACTTATTACTGTCTCGACCGTTTCATGCTGAGAAGGAACTGCCCTCAGGGCTCTTTTATGTAAGCCACTAGCTCGTGCGATGTCACACTGCACCTCCTTATGCCACGGAGTCTCTAATGAAACGATGTTCCCAAGTGCAAACAAGTGATTCAAACAAAACTAGCGGACTCATGCGAATATCCTCCTTTCTTGTTAGGCGCTAGTCATGTACGCGCACCTTGTAGCTACCTTCAGAGAGCTATTTTCGAAATATTTCAATGAGTTTACCCCGTGGCGTAGCCATGCGTGTTAAAACGCTGACCACGACCTCGATGGAGTGCTGCAGCAAGCCGAAGAGCGGCCATCCTGAGTGTGTTTTTTTCCCCCGAGTTTTTGATGTGTAACATCTTTCCGCTCGGTTGCTGGATAGTTTTGTGGGAGTGATTTTGAAAATTGGGGACGGAAGTGAATCGGGCGGAAGTGGATCGAACGGAAGTGGATCGGACGGAAGTGAAGACGCACTGCCAGAAAAATGGGACGGAAGTGAATCGGGTGGAAGTGGATCGAACGGAAGTGGATCGGACGAAAGTGAAGACGCACTGCCAGCTGGATGTACAATTGAAAAGGTGTGTATTGGAAACAAGGCAGTGTGTGCTCTGTAGCGCGAGAATGTTATGGCAATACAGTAGGCAGTGCATTTAGCAGGCACTGGTTTGACGAGCACAGTGGCAAATGTTTCACCGACTTTCATTTGTCATTGAGCAGTTTATGAAGCTTCACGTTCAAGGTTGAATATCACATGGGGTGGGACAAAGACGTCAAATGACATTTAAGTAAGCGGCATTATTGTCAAGCTGTGGGTGAGTAGTCAAATATTAAATGCATAACAGAATGTTGTTATATGAGTGGAATAAAAGCAGTATTTTCATTATGTGAGACTAGGTCATTTCATGATTGTAGGAAGCCATGTTTTGATTGTTTACGACGAACTGTATGAGAGCCTTGAGAATAATGAATGTTATAGTTACTGAGGAATGTGCTCACAGTATTTGAGAGTACTGTCGACGTTGTGTGTCACTTTGTTATTATGAATTATTAATGTAAAAGGAAGGAAGGAAGCTTGTAGTTTTGCGTGTCCGTTAATCTCACGATCATGATCCACGGTACCTCCCTTTTACGTGGAATGCGAACCACAGGACATGGCATTTCAATTCGAAAATCTCACATGTATTGACAGGGAATCAAACCCGGTCTACCTTGGTGAGAGACTAACAGCTTGACCGCTGCGCCACAAATGTGACAGAAGCATATCTCCAATTCAATCTATACATTCATCATAGTACCAGTATGAAAATGGAGTGTAAATTAACATTTTAAGAATGTCCAAGCTGTGTAGTATACGAGTAGGATAACATGTCAGATGTTACACATCATATGCGACTACTGTAAGGCTCGTTTTTTTTCTTTTCACTTTCCCTCCGGACAAATGCTGGGATAGTACCTTATTTTTACACGGGACCGATGACCATGATATCCCAATCCCTAAAATGAATTAACATCAACAAGAACAACAGTACTTTACTTCAATTTCCGTGACGGCTACCTCATCCTCGACACTAATAATTACAGTCACACAAACTACTACAGCCACCATAGAAACACAAGTTATCACAAAATGAAACACACATCTAAATACACGAATGATGAACCAATATGCCCCAAACATCTAAAACGAATTAAAAACAACAATTTAATGAATGTAAAAAGTTATGAATGTCTAATTCAGAGAATGCCAACTCTGTGACTCAAACAAATGCCGACCTAACCGAAGAACAGGATTTAGGCAAGTAAAATCACGGGACACTTCATTGGTGGATATGATTTCAGATAATTAATGAATAAAGAACAGTTCGTTAGTAATCCTGAACAAAACTTTAAATACTGATGGTCGTAATAAAATATGTATAATATATTCGAGACACAAGTTGTGTGTATTTAACTAATTGGTTCATTTGACATGATTAGCCAGTGGCAGGTTAAGGTAGTATCTGAATACATTATGTTTTAACGTGGGCAAGTCACTGCGTCTACGTGCAATATGTGCCGCTTCGGTGGCGTAGTTGGTAGCATGCTGAGCTTCTATATCCAAGATCTCGGGTTCAAATCAGGTCGAAGTCGTCGAATATTTTAAGAGCGTTAAAAATCCCTCAGTATGCCTTTCTTCAGAGGGGATGTAAAGCTGGTGGTCCCATGTCGTAGATTTATGGCATGTTAAAGAACCTTCCACTAATTACACCTGTGTGAAGCAAAATTTTAGGTTAGGTTAAACATTTGACAAACGCTCTTAGGTTCTGACGTTCGTCACCAGGAGCTGACTGCGATGGCATCTATTAACAAAGTTCTGAACTAGTAGTGGTTGACGGTGGCGTTTGGTGGCAATAGTAGGAACTACTTGTAAAAATTCAATGTCTGCAGTCCTTTCTTGAATTGAAAACAGATAACACACACTAATAAGTCAATTAATACCGGTTATCAGACAGATTCTACACACACCCAAAGTACACGGGGCTACATGACCGCGTTGTCGCAGCCCCTAAACTGAGGAACCAACCAACCAACTACGTGGAATATAGAACGAAAATTTTAGCGAGGAAATTTTCGATACCCAGTTACCATGGCAACAACTACATGCGCTAGTAGTTCCACTCGATGAAGCGAGTTGCGTCGACAAATTTTCGATACCTAGTTACCATGTCGATAAGTGCAAACACACTTAGTTCCCACTCCTTTAAGCATAATTAGGGCTCGGATTTTTAGGTAAATAAATATCTTTTTATGTAAATATATATTTTAAGCATTTTTCTATAAATACATAAATTCCTGCTTTTCACTTATTTGCGCATAAAAAGACATAATATTTACATATTTTAAAAATCAGTATGCTAGATTTTCAGTTTATTGCATTTTTGTTCTGTGTTACTACGGGGAAGAACCTGTGAGCTATCTAATCTTCTTTCAGAGCGTGTATCAGCTTGCAACTGTGTTATTCTTAACTTGTCGCCCCGTGCCACTCACTGTGGAAGCCGGGGATTTCCTTGTCCATAGCCATATTGCACCACGTGCTAGACCTTCTTCCCCCCCCCCTCCCCCAAGCTTTCTGGAACCAGTGTCACATGCAGTTCATTTCTGTCACTGTGAAGTTTAAGGCAGTTCTACGATGCCTTAAGTAAAAGCAACTACAAGTTATCGTCCCCAAAAGTATGTTGCAGAATTTAAAGATAATTTTACCTCTGATGGGAGCGTTCTGTTCTGCCAACCATGTGGGAAAGCAATCAAGGCTGAACAGCGATCTCAAGTTACACAACACCTCAAGGGCAAGAAACATATTGCCACAGTTTCGTGCCTTCAGAAGAAGTGTTTCGCGATAATCGTCGGTCATTAAGACAACCTGAAAATGTGTCTCGTTGTGTATTGTAATGCTTCAGTAGTCAGTGAGGCATAGCATAAATTGCATTCGTGAGTACTGCATAACGTTTATATTCACATAAATAAACTAAGTTATAATTAAATATTTTTACTTTTTTGTCATATATTTCAAGTATTTTAATATATAAACAAATAAATATTTTCCCGATTTTTAGCACCTAAAAATCCGAGCCCTACTTATAATATGAATAGACGAATATAAGTATATCCATGATTTTAAGTGTTGGTTCTGCAACACCATAAGTAGCGTGTGAAGTTGGTTCTATAAAGAAAACAGTATAGGCCTGGTATTAGAATTCAATCTGGCTAAAGGCAGTGGGGCGCCACCCTTGGCCCCAGCCCTGATTTAGATAACGCGCACTAGCCTACGTTGAGCGAAAAAACGTATATTCTTTAAGAAATATAATGTGTGTTCAAAAAGTAACGAGCCGGAGTCATAATTACAGAAACCAGTACCTGTATGTTAGAAGTATTGGCCCTGGCTGTTGAGGCACTTGTCCCACTGTGACACGAGGCGGTGAATGGCTGTCTCATAAAATTCCCTGGGCTGCGATGTGAACCAGTTCCGCACATACAGCTGGACGTCGACGTCCGAGGTGAATCGTTGGCCCCGCAGAGCCCTTGTCAGGGGACCAAGCATGGCGTAATCACAGGGAGAGAGGTCTTGACTGTATGGAGGATCGCCGAGAACCTCCTATTTGAATTTCTGCAGGAGTGCCGCGACTGTGTTGGCCGTATGAGGTCGTGCATTGTCGTGGAGCAGAATGACCCCACGGGTGAGATTGCCTGGTCGTTTTGTTTTGATCGGTTGGTGAAGGGTGGTCGAGGTTTGCGAGTAACGCTGGGCATTCACTGTTGTCCCGTGCGGCATGACGTGTATCAGAAGGGGGCCATCTTGGTCAAAGAAGAACGTCAGTATTACCTTTCCTGCACTAGTGTGGATGGCCTTGCCTTTTTTGGGTGGTGGTGATCCTGGATGCTTCCACTGGAGGCTTTGTCGTTTGGATTCTGGTTCGAAGTGATGACACCATGACTTATCTCCAGCCACCACTCGTGCCAGGAACCCATTCCCTTCCCTCGCATAGCGCTGCGGATGGCCAAGACAGTAGGCCATTCGGTATGCTTCCTGGTGCGACTGAAGACTGTGTAGCACCCATTGGGCACACACTTTGCGCAAGTGCAGTCGTTCCTTCATGATGGTGTGCACACTTTCGACGCTCAATCCGACCACGGCGGCTATGGCGTTCACTGTCACTCCCCGGTCCTGGGTAATGAGAACATCAACCAGCTGGACGTTGTCATCGGTAATGCAGGGGTGTGCCCCAGACCGGGCATCATCGGTTAACGACACCCGTCCTTCCCTGAAGCGCGTGTGCCACGCCTTGACCCTTGCAAGGGACATGCAGTGTTCGCCGTACACTTGTGACATTCGGCGATGAATGTCCGTTCCCTCTACTCCTTCCGCTGCCAGAAACCGAACAACACCTCTTTGCTCTTCGTTTGACGCCTGCATGTCACTGTTTGCAATGCGACTGGCAGTGTTGGACGATTGATGCATGCTGCTGCTCGCCTTGTATCGTCACGTGACGTGACGTGCACGCGTGCTCTCTAGCGACGGGCTGTGACCTTCCACGCTCTGGTCGGAACCACACCTCGTTACACACGCCACGATTAGCCGATGTCGTCACCGGTTTGCGCATTCCAGCCCCCAGCCAAAATCTGAAATTAATTCTGAATAAGACGTCACTCGTACCTTTTTCACCTGCATTTCGATAATACTGTAATATGATTTTGATACCCTGTTTTATCTTCTTGAGGACATTACCAATTGAAATTACTAATCCTGGTCACTAATGCACCGGAAATATGTGCTAAATTACGTAAGTATGTGTTCTTATTTATTGCTCATTTAACGACGGCAGTGATGTTCGACAGCGCATGAGGTCTCTTCAACTGTTAACAAATCGTACACACCGAGGCGCACACATTGACGTCACTACAGTTGCCAACATGTGAGATACAAAATACACCACACAGGTCTGGTCTGGATAAATATTGTTGATGCGTGAGTACTACCACTGTGCGTGACAAAAACCAGGGGTGCATATATGTCTAACGCGGCGCACAGAGCCACGCTACCTAATAATAATTATTGGTCGAAGCGAAAACCATTGGTCTGGATCTAACAGATTTTACAGTTGTACCGTAAGCACGGACTTGACAATATTGTATTTGACGATAATTCCCGCGCATAATTGCGGACAGAGCTGGAATTTTACTATGTAAGCTGTGATCAAGAAAGGGGAAGTTGAGTAGGTTGTGGACAGCGGAGGAGTAAACATCTATTACTAGATCATTTCCTGGTTTATTTTTCATCATTAGAAAAAGTATTTTGGCTAGTTTCAGTAATTAAGAAAATTTTATCCTACGAGTGATGTCTCTTTCAGCGTTACTAAATTGAATGTTGTTAAATAACGAAATACTAGTAAATGCGGTTGTGGATCCACATCCATCAAATCGGACTGCGAGAGAAACACACTAAACATTGAAAATGAAATTATTCAAGCCCGAGTTATAATAATAATAATATCGCATGGCCTCGGTGCCGGGTGCAAGCTTTGTTATTTGACACCCAGAGGGTAGCTTGCATGTTGAACTTCGTTGTTCCTTGACGCACTATGAAAGTCAAGGAGGTTAGATATCTAAGCTCCTTGAACACTATAGAGCTTTCTAGTGGAGAAATGAGGAACTTGTTGGCGGAAACTCCCGAGATTAATTTTGCCATTATGAACACGGTCTACTGAATTCAAATGGGTTCTTTGACATGCCAACATCGTATGACATGTGTGTCGTACTGTACTTTTTGCTGCCTTTCAAAAATCACTTGCTAGGGCCAGGAGCGAACCTGCAAGCTTGGGGTTGGTAGCCCGAAACGTTAACCACTCACCTACCGTGGCAAGCTAAGCCCTAGTTCATCAATGTAGTTTCGTCAAACTGAAACAATAAATAACCTAGAACTAGGTCGCTGAATGAGACTATTACTATCACACAAAAGGGTTATTCCAGTAAAAGTATTAATTAATTTTTGTCGTGGTGGGGGACAAATATTATTCGCCTGGCACTGGTTGAATTAACTTGTAATTCAACAATCAACCATTTTGCTTTGATCATGATAATGACGTGAATACTGAGGTAGAAAGTGCAACCATAGAGATGCATCTCATGTCCTTACGTACTTGAAACAAGTACCAATACCGCATTCACCTCACTAGCTCGATGCCGTTAGCGATGGGCGTGACTTTCCATATTGCTATGAAGAAGGCGGTCACAAGGTCTTTAATTTCAAGGACGAAACTCACACTCTAAGGACCGGGAGAAATTGCTTCTGTGACATCCATAAATACATGAGCACGTTCAGTCCAGATAATTATTCAGATATGTAGGCTATCACTTAACTCAATAGTCTTCAATAACGAATTATTGTTTCCCGTTATGGTATACAGTACATTGAAATAACTTATAATGAAAGGTCTGTCATACCGTTATTCACACGAACAAAGATATACTCCTTTAATTTAAATAATGTTATTAAACGACCGGATAAGGTTGTATTATGTCGCTAGAATTCCAAATTGAATAACGTTGATTGGCTTTGTAACACGTTAATACGTATCATATCCACAACGATACTTTAACCTTTTAAGTGCCGAGTTAGCTGTTTGTAACGCACTATCAATGTTACAACGTTCACCACCAGGTGTCAGTGACACCTGTTAGCGAAAGTTGGAACTACTTGAAATTGAACGGAACAGCTTGTAGCTCACCCACTGGGTGTCCACATTGAAGCAGTTACAGCCTTTGGCGAGCCGAACATGTCCTCGATCCCTCCCGGCACTAAAAGCCATACGCTAAATAAATAATAAATAACCCGAATACTGAATTTTATTTATTCTCATGTAAACAGAATTCTAGAAGCTGTAATTTTTAACTTATCAGGAGGGGGATTATTGAATTGGCTATAGGTTTTGGGTATTTATGCAAATTCAAAATATTATGTTTGTTGATTGATGAAAATGCTTGTGGAATGGACTGTAAATCTTATTAGGACAGAATCATTTCACGAATGCACAGAGTTGTATTAATTATTTTATTATTCTAATCTGACCAAGAGCCAGAACGACGACGACATAAAACTCAGAATAATAACTACATAACAACAAAGGAAAAACAAGGACTACAAAATTAGATTGGCTACCAGATAGGGCAGAGCTATTGATTGATGTCCATATAGACGCTGGCGTGCTTAGTTGACATCTAGTCTCTAATCCAGCGCCACTGACTTGTGGTTTAGCAACACACTGCCCCCACAAGAAGCAATCCTGAACAATGTTTCTATTAATTCTTATTTCGAGGTAAATCAAACATTTTGTACCCACGCTTGCATCATCATTATACCAGGCAAAGGGCCCAGATTAAAATGATTTCCTAAAATCAGTAGGCAACTAGTACAGTAAATATTGCTTCTCACTAGTACAACATTTCATATTCTTTGATCCAATTTCACAACATATGAAAGAAAAATTGCTTGTTGTTCTGTGCCATGCTTCTTTACATCACAGATGAACTCCAGCTGTAGAGGACAAATTTCAGACTAATACCAAGTTATCTGTTAGTTACTTCTTGAAGAAAGAATCCAAACTCAAGTAGTACTACATAATGGCCAACAGATGGCAGAACATGCCAGAGGTCGACTCGGTACTTAAGAGTGAACGGAGATTATGAAAATTAAGAAAATTATCGAGCACCGTCTGTAGACGGGCTTAGCAATTAAAGGGTTAAATATCGTTACTGACAAGACCGGATACCAATATGTTACGCTGCATGAACCGCAGGTCGAATAATGTTATTCGTGTAATAACACCTCGTGAATATCTACCACATACTCCCAGTTGTGTTGTAGTCTGAGCCTAGCCACGGTACAGGTCAGACGTCGCTGCCACGAGCTCCGATCCAAGTAATGCCAAATTGATGGTCCATCATCCACGCCGCTACTTCGCCACAGCCATCGAGACTCAAACCTGCCTTAGCCTTTAACCGATACCCATTCCCAATTTCAAGTCAACAATCTCCTTCCCCTCCAACCGTTACCCATTGTTACATCCAAGCCATTGTCGCCTTTCCACCTACCGCCCTATTCCACGTCAAGCAAATCCTATCACCCTCGAGTTACAGCCAAGCTAAACTCTTCCCTCCAACCCTGCAGCAGCCAAATAATTAATTACATTAATTAATTATTTAAATTTTTTCCGCCTGCGCGCACATTGCCACGGCTACAACCGAACAACTGTTAACCTTGTGCGACAGGCATTAACTTCTTGGGCAAGCCAACTTCAATACAAGGGTCTACTACGGTATTTGACCCCTTTTAACCAAACCACTCACTTACATCTACATCCACGTTTACACACAACTACACTCATGGACCCAATGGATCAAGTTGATCACGTGACTGCGTTTGCCGAATTCGCACAATCATTGTCGGAGGAAAGCAACCAGTCATGGGCCTCTACACAACACTCTGGCTCCGAGCCTGCACCTACACCGCGCCATGGCACCTTCCCGTATTTTGACTACGGAGAGAGGCTATGGTACGAATCCCCTACACGCCGTTCTCCCAAAAGCTCGCTGATTGTAGTCCGCCCACCGGGCTACAAACAATTGCCCGCTACTCGCGATGCAATAATCAGCGTTCTTACACCTATTGCTCACTACATTACTAACATTGAGGAACTGGTAAATCATCAAGTCATAATTACACCTACCAGGGACTACCGCATCCACGCCATCACCAGGGCTCTCCGGAGCCATCCCTACATTCCCCAATACACCTTCATTCCGTACATTCAAACCGAAACCTACTCAGCCCAAACACAAACAGATCAGCCAACCGACTGCGCACCGGAAACACGCCCTAAAGCCACTCAAACCATTCCTACTCCTCCTCCCATGCCCATTTACACCAGCAAGAAACACGCTCAAACAGACACAATCGAACACTTCCACGAACAAACTCAAACACACACGGAGACAGGAGAAAGATGGACACAAGTCTGGACCCAAACGGGCAAAAGAAACAAGAAAAACAAAACAAAAGACACTAAAACAGATCCACCAAGCCCCGTTGAAACAACTACTCAAACAGACTCTCCCCAGCCTGCCTTCAGCACTCACGCCACTGAATCCCCTTCCTCACCTCCCCCTAACACAGTAAATTCTTCCCCAAAAACACGAACACGGGCGAAACGTCGTCCACTACCCAAACAACATTCCACACTCATCTACCAGTGTTTCAACTGCCAAAGACTGGGCCACAACGCTTCAGATTGCCCTCACGAGGCTCGCTGTAACAGGTGTGGTGATCCACATCACCATAGGACCTGTGCGACTCCAATTGACAGTCCTAAGTGCTGCAATTGCAAGGGCAATCATGCAGCGTCATACGGTGGCTGCAGCTACATTAAAAAAGCCATAAGACACAGGCAGTTGGAACTCAGACAACGCGCTACTTCCAACCTTCCCTCCCTCATGTCTCTCACAATCCCACAGCCGCCAGCTCTAAAACAGAATTCAGCCCTCACTAACATTCTACAGATTCTCACGCAATTAGCTTCCACAACATTTTAAACTTCACATCCCTCCATAATACACCATTCCGGGAGCCGTGGCGAAGTCTGCCTGGGGGGTAAGGCCCTGCCAGCCCGCCTGGGGTGACGAACCACGGCCCTCGGAGCAACAAACACACCAAACTGCACTGGAGCGCATTACAAGATTCGAACCAAGTACCTACTAGGAGGCCCAGTCTAGCGGGGCCGATCCCTCCGATTGGCCTACGCTATACTGGCTTCCATACTTTTTAAACATCAAATCATACCATCAATAGACTAATTTAACAATAATTAATTGCTATATCGCATAATTATTACATATAAATCCATATAAACTTCATTCAGCCATCAGCCAATCAGATCACTCCTCCAGCCAATCAGCGAGCAGCTGCTCAAAAATCAAATTCCCCGCTCCAGTGTCAGTCTTTACACTACAACAACACTAGTTACATATTCTTCACACATTTTTTAACACTATGAGGTGGTAGCTGAGGCTTTTATAATGCAATGCATTGTTATACAACAATGCAAAACCTACTACAGGTCTTTATTTTTCACTTCTCCTAAAGCACTACATAACTTCTACCTACTAAAGGTCTACTACATTTCCAATTAAATCTACGAAGCTGCTGCTCAAATCAAACAATATACACACTCCAACTTAACACAATTAAACCATGGCGAGCGAATTATTAACAACTACAGCATCGGCAGGAGTGTGCACTGGCCAATAATGGCCATCTGGCGCATCCTGACCCGAACGATAAGCTGATAAACTCTGCTATTCTCTTTTTAAATTTGCACTGCCCCTAAATAATTAACTGGTTGCTCCGGCAACTAGTAATTAAATTCATAACTTAACTCCCCGCACAACTAAAATCCATTCACGGCAAAACTCTGGCTATCGGTTACTCATTAAACCATAGCCAGAGTAAATTTACTTAATTCATTATTTTTTTTAATCATCCTTCAAAATTCTTCCCCTCAAACTAGAGTAAAAGGAGCCCGGTTTACGGGCACCAGACTCGACCTCTTCCTGCATTCACCTTTCACTGCCAGAGAATAGCCACATACTCCCTTACTTTAAATAACGTTATTGACAAGGTTATGTTTACCATTCATCCTGGTCTCCGTCTCTAATGGTGTCATCCTTAAAACCGATGATGACATCGTCGCCACCACTCATGAGGACGCCAATTCACCCGCCCGACTTGGTCCCACAGTGACGATCGGTCCCCTTACATCGCGCCAAACACCCACTACAGCACCCCCCGTTCACCACTATTCTCCTGCGTGATCCGAGGCGTTGACCCTGATCTTCCTGTGGAGGTCGTTATATCGGAACTCAAACGCGAACAAATACAGGTGAAAAAGGCCTTCCACATAAAGTGCCCCACAGGCCCAACCTGGATGGTCAGGATTCTCCTGGCCACCCAGGCAGAAGTCGATCGCCTACTTCACCTCGGTGTACACATCTTTCGGTACCACCACCGAGTGGAACCCTCTAAAGCTCCACCTCCCATGGCTCTCCGTTGCAATAGGTATCTGGCCTACAACCAGCACTCTACCGAACAGTGTCGCCAACCGCGTATCTGCCCCCACTGTTCCCAACCTGACCACCCCCTGCAACAGTGTCCTAACCTCGCCCAACCTCCTAAATGCCACCAGTGTTCGGGCCAACACCCTACACACTCCTACAAGTGTAAGGGTAAACCCGCACCTCCCCCTGATCATCCGGAGCTTGTCGCCCCTGTAAAGACAATCGACCCCCCAACCCCGACCGCTAACACCCTATTCCCCCCCTCGACGGTGGAAAACCTTCTCCGCTTCCTCACCATCTCCCTTCAAAAACCTCATGCCATTCCAACGGCCCCTGGTTCTCACGCAACTCCAACAGGCTGCCCTCCAAGTTTTTAACGTTCGCTTCTACCCCTCATACGCCGGCCCTTTGACACATTTCACCTTCTCCCCACTGGTATCGACACAATATGCCAACTAAAACCATCCACACTGGGCCTCCCAAAACCATCTCTCTACTATACAGCAATGTTTGCTCCTTCCACAAGAAGCGTTCATTACTTCAATACACCGTAGCCGCACATTCCGCAGACGCCGTTCTACTAAACGAAACGTTTCTTCGTCCCCACCAGTCAGTCAGTCTCCCCGGCTACACCATTCACAGAGCGGACCACCCTCGCGAGATTGGGCATGGGGGTGTCGCCCTCTTACATAGGAACCGCATCCCAATACTCATTCACGTCCCTCCTCCCCCACTCTCCTTCCCTGAGAGCCTCATCGCGGCTCTCTACTTCCCCTCCCGCGTACTTCATGTCGCAACTGTATACACCCGTCCCCGCCGTCCCTTCCCCCGGGAGTTCCTAACCCATCTACATACCGCCTTTCCTCATTTTATCGTACTTGCGGACCTCAACATGCACTCCCGATCGGCAACGGAACTGGCTGACTTCCACACCTATCTACAGGCGATAAACTCCACACTTGTAGCCATTCCCAAACATACTCGCCCTATCTCCAACACCACACCGGATGCAATTATTGCACACAATCGCCTCGCTCACCTTCTAACTGTGGACGTCCTCCTCAGTATAGGAAGCGACCATCTCCCCGTTCTTGTCACCATACCAACACGACCCACCACCGTCACCCCTCCGCCGCCAATTCTTCGTCAGAACTTTAAAAAGGCAAACTGGCCTGCCTACAGAGATCACATCACCAACTCTCTCACCCCTCCCCTCCCGCATCTTGACTCTGCGGCCTCGGTCGACTCATACACCCGAGTTCTGGAAACCTCCCTAACAGACGCCTCATCCGTTCACATCCCCATCACCCCGTACTCACCCTCCCACCCCCCGTTACCCCCCAAAGCCCTCCCTCTCCTCCGGCTCTCCCACAGATATCTAGCCCACTATAAACGATCACGCGATCGCTATTTCCTCACCTTTCACCGTCAGACTATCCGCCAGGTGCATTTCTACATCCGCGCCTTTCACCGCCGCAACTGGGTCTCAGTCTGCAACTCTTTGCAAGGCCAACGCTCCTCCCTTGGCTCTTACTGGAAACGCCTAAACACCCTCACTGGACGCTCCCCCACACCCATCTATCCCATCATTCACCAGGGCACTGCCCCACCGGATCTGCCCTCCAAGCTGGAGATCTTTGCCCGTCGCTTCGAACGGGTCTTTAACGGTCATTTCGGCCTCACCTTCGATGACACCGACAACGACGCCGCCAACTCCATCCCAGATCGACCCTATCTCCAGCCCAAGCATCAACACCCCCATATCCCACACCCTATCAACGACCCCATCACCCCCATCGATATTCACCTCGCCCTTTCCCGTACCAAAAATACTGCCCCCGGTCCCGATCAACTCCGCTATCTCCACATCAAAGAGGCACCCCCTATCTTCTTCCAGCTCCTCGCCACCCTCTATACCTACCTCCTCAAAACCGGATTTTACCCAACGGCATGGCGCGCTGCCACCATGCTTCTCTTCCCCAAACCCAACAAACCACTCTCCGACCCCTCCTCCTATCGTCCCATCTGCCTCACAGCCGTCCTCTCCAAACTATTCGAAAAATCCTAGTCCGCCACACCTACCTCCATCTCAATCAACATCAGCTACTCCCCCTCTCCCAATGTGGCTTCCGGCCTGCCCTCTCCACCCATGACCAACTGCTCCGCCTCACCACCCTCACAGCCGATAACATGAACCGCTTCCGCCCCACTCTCCTCCTCACCTTCGATTTTCAGAGTGCCTTCGACACCGTCTGGCACTCAGCTCTCCTTCTCAAACTCCACTACTAACACCTCCCTCATAATTTCATCCGCCTCATTGGAAACTTCCTCAGTCCCCGCACCGCCCGCATTTCTATCAATCGCACCTTCTCACGCTCCTTCTCTCTAACCCAAGGCGTACCCCAAGGGTCAGTACTATCCCCTCTCCTCTACATCCTTTTTGTCGGAGATATCCCCCAACCTCCGGCTCCCCTCCACCTCCTCCAGTTCGCAGACGACACTGCAATACTCGCTCCTTGCCCCTCCGTCACAGCCATCAACAGACTGGTCCAACCATATCTCGACCGATTCACGGCCTGGTGTGATCGCTGGCATCTCAGTCTAAATACGGACAAGACCAAAGCCGTACTTTTCCGTCCCCGTCGCCATGCCAACTCGGCCACCCGCAACCCCAATCTTCTGACCCTACGTATCCACGACCACCGCCTACACACCTCACCATCGCTACGCTACCTCATCTTTGACGAGCACTTCACCCTCCGTCCACATCTACGCTCACTTACGGCCTCTGCTCAGAAGCGCTCTCGCCTCATCACCAGGCTGATCGGAACCTCTTGGGGGCTGCATGCCTCAACGCTGTTCTACACATACAAGACCCTCATCCGCTCTTACATCACATATGGGCATGTTGTCTGGGCCGGCTGCGCCGCCAGCTACTTGCACCCCCTGGTAACCATGGAACGACGCATCGCCCGCATAGCCCTTCGCCTCCCTCCAATACACCCAAGTGAGGATCTGTACCGTCTAATGCCATTACCCCCCGTTACGACGTACATACACCTTCTTCAACTGCGCTACCTGCAGCGCGCTAGAAATACGCAGAATCCGATTGTACGACAACTTGAGGCACTCCAGCTACGCAACCCAGTATACTCTAAACTAGGCCTACTCCACCTCAAGAGCCTCACCCCAGCCCCGGACTAATAGTCCTCTAAAAAAAAAAAAAAAAAAAAAAAAAAACAAACAAACCATCAAATCACCATCACCTCAACATCAATCCATCCATACATACTCACATCTTACACCAACAGCATATATTTCTTTTCTTTTCTATTTCTTTTTCTTCTATTTTATTTCGACTCTTTTCTCTTCTCTCTCTTTTCTACAATAACGCTTCAATTCTCATCTCAACCAACGTCATCCATCACCTCCATCTCAGCAAACAAACTCATCCATTTATATTATCGCATTCATTACAGAATCATTCAAACAACAATTACCATATCTCATCACCCACCCTCCCCTCAACGCACCTTTTTCATCCCGTCCCATACCATCTTCAAATACCCTCACATACCGTACACACGATCAACTCCTCGCAAACTCCATTCTCCACTTACTCCCACCCTCACTTCACATCACCACAAGCACCACCAATTGCTCCCATCTCATAATACATAATCATCCACTTCAAAAAAAAAAAACTCCACCTATCGAAGCTCATCACCCACTCTAACTTCTAACTTCTGAAATCACCAAATTTCAACTCTCTTACAAAACCATTAAACTTAAAATCTCAAAATTCAACTTCTAACACCTTCACCTAAAATAGTACAATGCATTTAAGAGCAATTTTTCGTCAACACCAAAATTTTCAAAACTTCAATCTTAGCCAAGTGGTCAAATTATTTCTCCTTCTCCAACTCACACAATCCACCCCCACCCTTCTCCTATAACTCTCCACCTTCTATTAAATCCCCTCCTCTGGCCCAAGAGATGGTGCGGCCATCTATAGGGGCCCGCCCACCCTCGTTGGGTGGGAATGAAATGACCCTTTTATTATTATTATTATTATTATTAGGTTATGTCGCTTAAATCGCAAGTGTAATAACGTTATTAGTAGCATGTTGTGTTCCGAGTTCAATAACGCTATTCTCCTACTAATATACGAAAATAAAGTTAGTCATTAAGAGATACCAATTTTCATGCTGCCAACTCACAAAAGGTACACATAGAATATAGTTATAACATTCAAACTTAGGTGATTCAACACTGTTCTGTTCATTAAGCCCTCCCTCCACTTGTGGCAAACAGTAAAGTTAAGCTCGTCAGTTGGTATGGTACACCTCACCAAAACGCTGGCTAATTCGTGCTGAGAAGGCATGGCTGTTATGAATTACGAGGAGTGCCAATGTACTATGAGAGCTACAGTGGGTAGACAAAGCATTATGAATTTTCTATTCTGATCTCATTCAACAATAACTCAACATTATACCAGGATGTATGTAATTTGGCCCAAGTCAAAGGTATTGAGGTAATTTATGTACCCGGTCTTCTGATGTGTATTTCCATTCAGTACCGCATGTGCTCTGTAGGTGAGTTTGGAGGCTAATACATATAGCAGTAGTCTGAATTATTGCAAAAACTTTTATCGATTAAAAAGGATCTAACTTATAGCAAATACGTTATCATGATGAGACTTTTTCAGTAATGGTGGCAATAAACTTCAAAATGAAGCAAATATTCAATAAGGCTGCTAATAAGGCTAAACGTTGGTGCATGAAATAATTAACAGTGTTCCGTGATACAGAAATGTGTTAAGATTTTAAATCTTGTAAATCATTGTAAAATACTAAGTACAAACTGAAATAAAATTAAAAATTACTAGATCATATTTGAAATTCCTAATTCGTTGACCACCCACTGTATTCTCCTTTTAATGCATAGTTGGTTTACTTCCACTTACTTGTTCCAGGCTCTTCTCGTTCATCATTCCCGTCGACCTGCCTTGTTCAACTCTTGTTCTCTTCCCGTTCAATGCATGTTAAATCTTTGAAGTGAAATATCACGTCCTGTGGTTCGGATTCCTCGTAAGAATTGAGGTTCCGTGGATCATGATCGCGAGATTAACGGTCACGTAAAACTACAAGCTTCCTTCCTCTTCCTATCCCCATGGCTAGCTGCGTGGCTCAGCGGTAACGTTCTTGCCTCCCGTGCCCGAGGTTGCAGGATCGAATCCTGGCGCAGTCAGCTGGCATTTGAGGGTGCGCAAATGCGATGGAGCCGTGTCAGTTAATTTACTGGTACGTTAAAGATCCCCTTCGTGGCATATTCTGGCACCCCGGCGTCTCTAACAACAGCAGTAGTTAAAAGGGACGTAAAACAAATAACATTATTATTTATTTTCTTCCTATCCCGATGGTATTTCCCTACCTTAATTGACCCTGTCTCATCTCCCCTGATACTCTCATTCTTGAGGTGTCAGACCTCTTCGTTTCTATTAATCGTATCTGCTGCTTTCTGCACAAGGCCCTCAATGAGGCAGGGTGTGTGTAGCCCCACCATGCATGGCACACCTTGGATAGTGTTTCAACCTCAAAGGCGCAGGGCTGGTGAGCTTGGGAGTTGGCAACGTCGAGTGATATCTGAGCTGGGTCGGTTTTCCCATTTTTCCATTGACTTTGAGGCGGACTCTCTCTCCTTTCCCTTTCCTATCTACCAGAAATCCTTCAGTTCTCATTCTTCGAGAGCCAAGGGCATTTCTAGCTCCCTGTCTTTCATTTCAGTTCTACCTTTTATTTTGTCCTTTTTAGCCTACTTTCGATTTTTGCAAAAAATAAAAGTAGACTTATGAGATCAACACAGGGCGAAATAAGTGTGTCTGTGTGTGTGTGTGTGTGTGTGTATGTGTGTGTGTGAGTCTGTGTGTGTGTGTGTGTGTGTGAGTGTGTGTGTGTGTGAGTGTGTGTACTCTGAATGTCTGTCCCCCCCCCTATCAATACGAACACGGTGAATGCGAATTGAACGAAATTTGGTACAAAGGTAGCGCTAGCAAAGGACACCTCAGTGTCATGTTTTATATCGCCGCCATCTTGACGGAAACGTAATGGCGGCCACACAAATGTTCAAAGCTTAAATCAAATTACGACTAACCTAATCATCCGATCTCTACCAAATTTTGCAACAACATACCTTTATGGGGGGAGCATCCTTTGACCAAACTAATAGTTTGCGGATGGCGGCCATCTTTGTGTGAAAATCGATTCCCCCTATTAATTCGAACACGGTGCAACCGAATGGAACGAAATTTGGTACAGAGGTAGTACTAACAAAAAGCACCTCAGTGTCTTGTTTTATATCGCCGCCATCTTGACGGAAACGTAATGGCGGCCACACAAATGTTCAAAGCTTAAATCAAATTACGATTAACCTAATCATCCGATCTCTACCAAATTTTGCAACAACATACCTTTATAGAGGAAGCATCCTTTGACCAAATGAATAGGACATTAGCCTAATAGTTTGCGGAAGGCGGCCATCTTTGTGTGAAAATCAATTCCCCCTATTAATTCAAACACCGTGAAACCGAATGGAACGAAATTTGGTACAGAGGTAGCACTAGTAAAGGGCATCTCAGTGTCATGTTTTATATCGCCGCCATATTGACAGAAACGTAATGGCGGCCACACAAATGTTCAAAGCTTAAGTTAAATTACGACTAACATAACCATCCGATCTCGACCAAACTTTGCAACAACATACCTTTATGGAGGGAGCATCCTTTGACCAATCTAATAGGTTATTAGCCTAATAGTTTGCGGATGGCGGCCATGTTTATGTCAAAATTGATTCCCCCTATTAATTCGAACACGGTGGAACCGAATGGAACGCAATTTGGTACAGAGGTAGCACTAGCAAAGGGCACCTCAGTGTCATGTTTTATATCGCCGCCATCTTGACTGAAACGTAATGGCGGCCACACGAATGTTCAAAGCTTAAATCAAATTACGATTAACCTAATCATCCGATCTCTACTAAATTTTGCAACTATATACCTTTATAGAGGGAGCATCCTTTGACCAATGTAATAGGTCATTCGCCTAATAGTTTGCGGATGGCGGCCATCTTTGTGTCAAAATCGATTCCCCCTATTAATTCAAACACGGTGAAACCGAATGGAACGAAATTTGGTACAGAGGTAGCACTAGCAAAGGGCACCTCATATTCATGTTTAATATCCTTATAGCACGTTGTATTTCAACAAGCTACTACAACCAATATTCAATCATACTCCTTGAAAAGGACAAAGAGTTATAACAATACCCATGCATTTAGGAGAAAGTAGGCTATATGTTCTTTCCTGAACATCTTGTTTTTTCGTGTGGGCAGATAACCTATATGTTAGACCCCTTAAAAGAATAATTATTATCATCTTCATCATCATAATTACAGTAGTCTGTGTCATAGTATCAGATTTCTGAATTATGATCATGATTTCATAAAATATTCCTGAAGTATTTAATTAAGTCCAACTGCTTTCCTCGTGTAGCCTATTTTTACCGTCACTGTACGTACTCCTATTGATTTGTTTGCTCATCGACGAAGCCACTTAACGCTTGTGCTCGTGGCTGTTCCTCGGAGGTCTTCATCCGTTTCTTCACGGCTACTAAGTTATACAGTCTAATTAGCAACTAGCCATAACCTGTTATTACTACATCAAACCATTTAAACCACTTAAAATACCATCGCATTCCAAATCAATCACCAATGTTCTATTTTTCACTCAGACCCTATATTGAAGGCTGAAAATGCTCTCGGCCATCCATATAGTTGGTCGACGTTGATTAAGGAACAATTATAATTATAATAAATTATTATTAAAACTAAGGACTCTTCTCTTCTTCAATGACGTTCATTGAGTAGAATTGTCGCACCGATCATTCAATTATGCCGTAGCTATCTTGTTTCGGTAGCAGATGTCTATGTCTGGACTTCAAGGATAGTGATGGGAAAATTGAGTAAAATTAAGTCGTCTAATATAGTGCATTCGTATTCTTTATTAGCCTACTTTCGAATTTTGCAAAAAAAGAAAGTAGACGTATGAGATATACTCAGGGCCAAAAATTGTGTCTCTATGTGTGTGAGTGTGTGTACTCTGAATGTTTGTCCCCCGGTATCAATTCGAACACAGTGAAACCGAATTGAACAAAATTTGATACAGAGGTAGAACTAGCAGAGCGCATCTCAGTGTCATGATTTTTTATCGCCGCCATCAAGATGGAAACGTAATGGCGGCACCCAAATGTTCAAAGCTTAAATCAAATTACGACTAACCTAATCATCCGATCTCTACCAAATTTTGCAAAATCATATATTTATACTAGCAGGTACCCGCGGCTTCACCCGCGATCAAGACAATGGGGACGATGCATTATTGCTGATAATTGGTCTATTCTATTACAGCAATCGCGGCTACAGGTGGGTCCATTTTAATTCTGAATATTCTGATACGTACAGTATATTGATATGAGCAGCAAAGTGGGAATTTTATAGAGTTGTGAAAGTCTGCAGGGCTCGATGTAACATTATGCTAACACATTTTAAAATTACGTCTTCTGCTGAGACATAACGATTTTGTTGTCCGGATGCTCGCGAGCACGCCACTTACAGTTGCCCATGGGAAACAAGATGTTCAGTAAGGAACATATAGCCTACTTTCTACTAAATGTATGAGTATAGTTATAACTCGTTGTTATTATCAAAGAGTATAATAGAATCATTTCTTGGTTGAAGACCTTAGAAACTATTTACCTCTACCAAACGCCACAACCTAGAAAATAGAAAAAACTACTACCATCATTGAAGAAAGATAGATAAGAAGTATCTCAAGAATCTTATGGATCTGGAGACATAATCGACCGGACTGGCTGCGTGGCTCAGCGGTAACGTTCTCGCTTGCTGGGCCCTAGGTTGCAGGTTCGTATCCTGGCGCAGTCAGCTGGCATTTGAGGGTGCACAAATGCGAGGGAGCCGTGTCAGTAGATTTACTGGCACGTTAAACATCCCCTTCGGGCCAAAATTCCGGCACCCCGGCGTATCTAAAAGCAGCAGTAGTTAAAAGGGTCGTAAAACAAATAACATTATTATTATTATTGTTATTATTACACCGACAGTAGTGGCTGCGCTCGCTGAAGCGCTGCGTTAGGCCATGGGGCCAAGCTCGCTGCTGACTCGGTAGGCGCGTGGGTTCGAGCCCCACCGTCGGCTGTCCTTGAAATGGTTTTCCGTGGTTTCCCATTTTCAACTCCAGGCAAATGCTGGGACGGTACCTTCTGACAGGCCACGGCCGCTTCCTTCCACATCCTTGCCCAGTTTCATTCACCATCATTCATTTCATCTCTCATTAACTCCTCTCATGAGGTTGGTGGCAGGAAGGGCATCCGGCCGTAAAAATCATCCGCCACAAAGACTTCCATCGCATCTCATCCCCGACCCCGTTGGAAAACGGGAATAATAAGGGGGAGACATACATGCATTATTGTTATTATTACATAATCGACCTGCCGTGGGCAACATCCAACTTTGAGTTGAGGCATGTCTTTACACGTCTGGTTGTGCATGGCTTTCACAACCCTAATTGAATTAACAAATCTTTCCATGACCCTACAGAGACGTGTGTATACAAACTATGTGGATATTTTCCATTGCTATTTGCCTAAAATAAAAGTATTAATAACCTGAACTAGCACCAGCGGCTAGAATTCAGTTACTATGTGAAATCGTTTTGTTCTTTACTTCAAATAACATTTTCAAATAACGCACAATAGGCTATTACAAACCCTTTAAAATAAGAAGTAAAAATGTATCATAGTATCAACTTGTCATTCTTCAAATTCGATGCGCATAGAATGCCAATGGTATACTATCAATGGAGTCCCATGTAGACCAGTCGTTAGATCTAGTGGAGAAGTATCGAACAATATAATCCTAACAGGGTGAGTGCATTCTAGCGGCCATAAGAAGAAACTTTTCAATAAAATCTGGAAGTTAATAAGTAGGCCGGCGTGCAGTTACCTTTTTGGCTACTAGATGTCTCGAGCAAATCTGCTGGCGAATTATGTTTTAATTAAATATATGTTTTGCACCGTAATATGCACAATATAACGCTTAATTTTAAAACGTCTGAGTCATTACAAAACAATAAACATATAACATTTCAAGCAAAAAACCTAGCTCTGATCGGGTTTGAACCATAGGCATTTGAACGATAGGCTAACGCTCTACCACTGAGCTAATTGAGTCAACGAATATCGTTCTATATAAAATGACTTACATAGAACTTGTTAGCAAATAATGATTTATACTAAACGATTTCATCACTGGAGTATATTATTTATATATAAAGCATTTCAAACAAAGTTTATTTATTTTGTATCAGTACGCTATATTGCATGCAATACTCAAATTAGTGAAATATAAGTCAGGCACAAGATATCCGCTGCCATCTTGTCTTATTACTGAATCGGCTCAGCTTTTTAAAATCACGTCTGCACTATAGTATTACAAAATAAACTTTTAATTTCGAACGTGCCTCTTCCTTTAGAACAGTTAAAACGATTCTCTGCTCGATAATCGGAACTGGTTGGTCCCATGATATGGATTATAAAGTTTGCATAATTCGCACGGCCGCCATCCTGAAATGGTACGGCGGATGAACTTGTAGTTTGGTCACAAGACGCGGCCTATATGAAGGTATGTTATTACCAAATTTGGTAGAGATCGGATAATTTGGTTAGTCGCTATTTGATTTTACGTTTTGAACGTTTGAGTGGCCGCCATTCAGTTTTGGTAAAGATGGCGGCGATATAAAGCATGACACTGAGGTGCCCTTTGCTTGTTCTACCTCTGTACCAAATTTCGTTCAATTCGGTTTCACCGTGTTCGAATTGATAGGGGGGGGGGACACACATTCAGAGTACACACACTCACACACACACACACACACAGACTCACACACACACATACACACAGACAGACACACAATTTTTGGCCCTGTAGTGATCTCATAAGTCTACTTTCATTTTTTGCAAAAATCGAAAGTAGGCTAAAAATCGTTTTGTCTAAATGTACACGTGCTACTGTTAAGTGTGAACCATTGCGCTTTGTTAAAGAAATTGTGAATATTGTTTGAAGAGGGAACTGCACTCTTGCACACTGGAATGGCAAATCTATCGGAATATGGGGAATTAAAGGTATTCTTCCTTATGCTATTCTGGATGTAATTTTGCCATACTTATTGATGATTTGAAAGTCAACATATCGCTATTAATAGACCTATAGTTAAATATCTCTCATCTTGGCCGCTGATGTACAGTACATTATGCAGTCTCTTCCAGTGTTACATCCCAAGGATTGAAATTCTCCAAAAAACTTTTGCCTCACATGCCTCTCTAAGTAATTAAAATTGCCGATTGTTGTTGTTTGAGACTTCAGTTTTTTAACAGGTTTGATGCAGCCCTCCATGTCTCCCTCTCCTGAGCTAATCGTATCATCTCTACATAGCTACCACACCCTACATCCGAGACAATCTGTTTAACACTGGTTTACCCCTACAGTTCTTGTCCTCGACCCTCCCATCCATAACTAAGCTTGCCATTCCT
This sequence comes from Meconema thalassinum, assembly GCA_946902985.2. Classification (NCBI taxonomy): domain Eukaryota; kingdom Metazoa; phylum Arthropoda; class Insecta; order Orthoptera; family Tettigoniidae; genus Meconema; species Meconema thalassinum. Next base: position 334,868,962 of record OX336391.1, on the reverse strand, counting down.
GGGTGTCTTAATATGTGTCCTAACCTCCTATCTCGTCTCTTCATTAGTAGTCGCCAGAAACATCTCTCCTCTCCCACTCGTTTTAATACCTCTTCATTTCTTACCCTATCTACCCATCTGATCATCATTCTCCTGTATCACCACATTTCAAACGCTTCAATTCTCCTCTTTTCTGCTGCACCATTAGTCGATTAGTCCAACTCGGCAACTTTTCTAGGTTTAAGCCTTGCCTTGTGCGGGGATTCAATGGCCGTGAAAGACAAAATACCAACTTTATTGAAATAAGCTTGCCCAATTCCTCAGTAAGAATAATTAAGAAAAAATAATAATTTAATGTGACAGCCGGTAGAATACGACACATCCGTCTGTGATTATGGGTTCCTGATCATGGTAAAAAACGAAAAAGAGCAGATCAATATTGGCAAACAGAAATATACAGTTAACAAAAAAAAAAAAAAAGATTATAATGAAAATGAAAGCATGCCGTGCAAAATAGAAAGCATCTTGACATTGTAAATTAGCGTAAAGATACGAAAGCTCGCTTACAATAACCAGCTCAAAGAGTATAAAATTAGACTCAAAATCACGCTCGTATCCGACCCCAAAAACCACCTCTATAAATAAAATATATATCATTTTACGCGCATCAATGCGAGGAGCAAAGTTCGTGAACCGAACCCCGCGTTTTGAGGCCCTAAAACGAACGGTTTTCGAGATATTGCCAGAAAACTATCCCCGGTCTGCGAAATTTCAGCGGTTGCCATAGTAACGTTGATCTGTATCTTCGAGTATTGTTTCTTGTATCTGGCGGCTTAAATGAGCTAAATCCGATATTTGTACCGACTGTCCTTGCTCAGTGCCAAAGGGCCGAAAAAGGTCGCTTACAAATTGAATTTTAAAAAACCGTTTCTTAGTGAGCCTCTACATACTCGGATCAACCAACATGCAAAATTTCAGCTTTATAGGTCTAGTGGTTTGATTCCTGCGTTGATGAGACAATTTTGGATGCTCAGTGCCAAAGGGCCGAAAAAAGTCACAAATTGAATTTTCAAAAACCGTTTCATAGTGAGCCTCTACATACCCGGATCAACCAACTTGCAAAATTTCAGCGTTCTAGGTCTAGTGGTTTGAGTCCTGTGTTGATAAGTCAATTTTGGATTATATATAATAGACTAGCAGAAGTACCCATTCTTCGAACGGTCTTCGGTATTAATAACCAGATGTTATCAATTGAGCTACTGTTGCAATGTTTAGGGGCTTGGAACCTGTTTGTTGGCAAAGAAAAATTATTAGTTAAAATGTGCTCTCAAACTAAATTTACCTAACGTGTTCTTCCTGGCGTGAAAATAAAATTGAAAACTTCGTAGAAGAATCGTAATACACGTCACATACGAACTGACGCTAACCGTTGTGTCAAGTGCCCAACTACAGGAAGACCCCTTTTATAAATTATAAAGGCTTGTGGTGCATGAAAATTCAGTGTTTTCAGTCTCCAATGGCCCAAATTCCTAAAATCAGCAAAAAACAGTCTACTATTTCTCTTCAGGAATTTTTGAAAATAATGTTGATGTTTTGTGATATAATAGACCTTCTGTACGACATATCGCACGTGTAAGTCGTGTGAAAAAAATCTAGGGTACTCCATTTGCAACCTTTCACAGAAATGTAATAAATAGAGTGGCATTAATTATTCCAGAAATAGATGGAAAGTTGGATACCACCTCTTGAGATACTGTTGTCATGGTTAGTGGCTTGCATTCCTTCTTTAGTTTATTAAATGAAATTAGTTTTCTGGGTATATCTAAGAAACTGTTGGGTTTAGAGCCTTAAAATATAGTTTTCGGGGACCCTTTACGGCTCTTGAGGGGCCCCAAGTTTTATTTCTGACCCCAAGGGTTTGAAAATGAGCTTTGTCTCTTCGTTGTACGCCATAATAATGATAATAATTAAAAGAATAATACTAATAATAATAATAATAATAATAATATAACAAAATAGGGATAGGGATATAATAGACCTTCCGGACCATACCCGCACGTGTAAATCGCGTTTAAAAATTCTAGATTACCCCTTGACCCCTTAAGCGCATTATATGTATTGATGGATATTTCAGCTTAATTTGGATCCGTTATAACCTTATAGCCGTTTGCAAACCTTCACAGTAATGTAATAAATGGAATTGTATTGCGTCTTACAGAAATAGATGGACCTCTGAGATTCTGTTGCCATTGTTACCGGCATGCATTCCTTCATTAATTTATTAAGTGAAATTAGTTTTTTGGGAATATCTCAAAAACTGTTGGTTTTAGGGCCTTAAAATGTGGTTTTCGGGGTTCTTTTAGGGCCCCCGAGTTTCGTTTCTCACATTGAGGGGCTGAAAATGAGCTTTGTCTCACGCTTATTTCAGCATGTATTTTAAGGGGGGTAGACCCCCTGTTATGAGAGGTACGGAGAAGAGTTACATCAATGATTAGTGTTGTGCCTCTGATGGATATCTGTATCAAATTTTACGTTAATCCACCCAGCCGTTCTCGAGTTATAAGGACACAAAAAATTGTCCACAGACAGACAGACAAAAATATATTTTTGCGTGCATCCGTCACAAAACAGTCTGAAACGGGCAAATATGTCAAATTTTCGTAGAAAAGCCGAAAAATCAGACAAACATTCATTTTTACATAATAGAGAAGGGATATAATAGACCGTCCGTGCAACACCCGCACGTGTAAATCGCGTGAAAAAATTCTAGAGTACCCCTTGACCCCTTAAGCGCATTGTATGTATTAATGAATATTTCAGCTTAATTTGGATCCGTAATAACCTTATAGCCGTTTGCAAACCTTCACAGTAATGTAATAAATGGAATTGCGTCTTACAGAAATAGATGGACCACTGAGATTCAGTTGCCATTGTTACCGCCATGCATTCTTTCATTAATTTATTAAGTGAAATTAGTTTTCTGGGAATATTTCAAAAACTGTTGGTTTTAGGGCCTTAAAATGTGGTTTTCAGGGGCCCTTTCCGAGTTTCGTTTCTCACATTGAGGGGCTGAAAATGAGCTTTGTTTCACCCTTCTACGCCTATTTCAGCATGTATTTTAAGGGGGTAGGGCCCCTTTTATGAGAGGTACGGAGAAGAGTTACATCAATGATTAGTGTGGTGCCTCTGATGGATATCTGTATCAAATTTTACGTTGATCCACCCAGCCGTTCACAAGTTATAAGGACTCGTAGAAGTTGTCCACAGACACACAGACAGACAGACAGACAGACAGACAGACAAAATTTTTATTTTTGCGCGCATCCGTCACAAAACAGTCTGAAACGCGCAAATATCGCAAATTTCCGTGGAAATTCAGAAAAAACAGACAAACTTTCATTTTTATATATATAGAGATGAGACTTTCCAAGTCGATTTGCTCGTAGAAATGTGGAATATAGCTCATTCTGCGCGTATCAATGCGAGGAGCAATGTTCGCAGTTTCCACTTTTAAGAAGTGGGAACCGAACCCCGCGTTTTAAGGCCCTAAATCGAACGGTTTTCGAGATATTGCCAGAAAACTATCCCCGGTCTGCGAAATTTCAGCGGTTGCCATAGTAACGTTGATCTGTTTCTTTGAGGGAACACAGTTATTTGGGAATATCTCCGAAACCGTTCATTTTAGGGACTTAAAAGAGTGTGTTTCGGGGTCCTTGCAGGACCTCCGAGTATTGTTTCTCGTATCTGGCGGTTTAAAATGAGCTAAATGCGATATTTGTACCGACTGTCCTTGCTCAGTGCCAACGGGCTGAAAAAGGTCGCTTAGAAATTGAATTTTAAAAACCCATTTCTTAGTGAGCCTCTACATACTCGGATCAACCAACATGCAAAATTTCAGCTTTCTAGGCCTAGTGGTTTGAACCTTGCGTTGATGAGACAATTTTGGATGCTCAGTGCCAAAGGGCCGAAAAAAGTCACTTACAAATTGAATTTTCAAAAACCGCGTCTTAGTGAGCCTCTACATACTCGGATCAACCAACATGCAAAATTTCAGCTTACTAGGTCTAGTGATTTGAGCCCTGCGTTGATGAGTCTATTTTGGATTATATACAGTATGTTACAGGGAAAGTCGATTCTTAGTAAGAGTTGACTCTCCCTAGGCAGAGTCAACTCTTACTAAAAGTATCAGTAATAGTTGATTGAAAATAAGCAGATCAACTTTTACTAGGGAGAGTTAACTATGCCTGATGTGGTTTAGTAAAAGTTGATTCACAGATGCTGCTCAGAAAATGTTACCGCGTGCGCCAATCCTTTGTTATGATTATTAAAATATTGCCATTGTATGGACTCTTACTTCCATTATTGGACCGACCGTTATCGATCTGAACATTTGTTCGTTTTATTACCCCACCACACAACAGGCAGTTGCCATTCGTCATTACTCGGCTCATTATTGTTGTGCAATAGTGACAAAAGATTCATTTACGTTTAAATAATTAGTTTAAGTGTGTAATAATTATGTCAGACACCACGGCAGAACATTTTCGTGAAAAACTGCAGCAGGAACGCTCGACTTCCAAGGTAAATTCACTGACATTGACCAAATTGAAATATGATTGCTGCATTCAAAAAGTGAAAAATCTAAAAACTGCAATTAAAAATAAAGTAACGATATCTGGTTTTTAAGACGATATGAGATTATGAAGTAAATGGTATTACAAAACTAATACACCCTGTCACAGACCAAGACAGCATAAGGTATTATGTTTTTGATGAAGAGTTGTTTGGAGTTCTTAATGAAGCGAACATAGCCTATCCACTGGACACGGAGGAAGAGATCCTATGATTCAGCAATTCAAAGGGAAATTTCAAAATGTTATTTTAAAGGACATTTTACTATTTTTAAGCTTGTGCGAACCTTGAGATCAAAAATTGAAACATAAAAGGAAAGGACTGGTTGTAAAGCCTTTGTTATTCAAGGAAATGAATTCACGATGTCAAGTGAACTTTCAGTCGCAACCTGATGAAGACTTCAAATTTATAATGGTGTACCATGACCATTTAACAAAGTTGGTTGTGCTAATACCACTGAAATCAAAGACTGCAGACGAAGTGTGCAATAATATCGTTGATATTTTTACTTTGTTAGGTGCTCCTTGTATTTTACAATCAGACAATGGGAGAGGATTTGTTAGTAAAATTATTGATAGTCTGGTTAATACATGGCTGAACTTCAAAATGGTGCACGGCAAACCACGACATAAAGTCAAGGTAGCGTCGAAAGAGCCAACCAGGACCTAGAGAATATGATAACCACCTGGATGCAAGACCACAAAACATCAAAATGGAGTTTTTTTTTGTCGTGTAGCCTCCTGAGAGGCCGAGTGCAGGTCTTTCTAATCGACGCCCGTGGGCGACCTGCGCGTCGGGATGAGAGATGGAATTGATGAAGATGAATGAAACTGGGCAAGGATGTGGAAGGAAGCGGCCGTGGCCTGTCAGAAGGTACTGTCCCAGCATTTGCCTGGTGTTGAAAATGGGAAACCACGGAAAACCATTTCAAGGACAGCCGACGGTGGGGCTCGAACCCACGCGTCTACCGAGTCAGCAGAGAGCTTGGCCCCTTGACCTAACGCAGCGCTTTAGCCCGCGCAGCCACTACTGTCGGTTATCAAAATGGAGTGAAGGCTTAAAGTTTATTCAACTTATGAAAAACAGTGCATTGCATAGTGTGATAAAACGATCCCCGTATGAGGCAATGTTCAGTTGCCCCCCGAGACACAGCTTATCTAGTTCAAAACTACCAACTGAGGTACTGGCAAATTTAGAAACAGAAGAGGATTTCAAAGCGCAATTGATCAAATTCAGCAACAACAAGAAAACGTAATTAGAAGTAACGGGAATGGAAATCCTGATGAAAATGAAACAAACCAAAATTTATCAAGTGGTGAAAAGCTCGTAGATGATAGTGATTATCTCCTCACTGACCTGGACAAGTCTACTGAGGGCATCAAGAGACAGAGAAATGAAGCTTTCTACTGTCTAGAACAAGCTGAACGCATGAAAAAACCTCAAATCGTATTCATCCACCAGTAGAAAAAGGAGCATCAGTTCGAATTCCTGTCCCCGATGTTGACCGCGGTAGAGGAGATGCTCGATCTATCCTTGGTGTGGTAGTGGAGGTTGTCGATGATGGATTTTATCGAATTGGAACGAGAAATGGAGTTCTAAAGCAGCTTTTATCAAGGTAATAATAATAATGATGATGATGATAATTGTTGTTTAAAGGGGCCTAACATCGAGGTTATCGGCCCCTTTTATCAAGGAAAGTTTTCAAAGCTAAAATAAAAGATATATCTCTTTCTCCTCTCTCTCGCTGTCCTTAGTATTAAATTAAGTTGTTCAGATTTCAATGATTACCTTTTTTCAGGTCTCAATTCTGTAAATGCCCTACGAACATTATCCAAGAAAATGAAGTTCCTATGGATAAAACAATAGCTGTGAGGACTGTTGCAACTTCACAATCACTTGGAAGTGGACAGGGGTTTTTCAAATGTTCTTGCAACACTAAATGCGAATTCATGAAGTGCATGTACAAGAAGAAAAGTGTACTTTGCAACTCCAAGTGTCACAAATCTTTACCGTGCTGTAATAAGTGATAAATATTACTATCTCTTTATGAATGTTAAAGGTTTTTTATTTTTATTAGTTTCCCTTAAACATTTATCTCTCTTAATATATTGGTTTTGCCTCCCTATTTGTTCTTTATTAGCTAGTACCGTTTCCTTGCAAATAGTCAACTGTTACTAACTCAAGGCAGTGAGAGTATACTTTCCCTAGGTATAGTCAACTCTGACTAGTAAATGTTGATCGAAAATGAACACTTTCCGCTTTTAATCAACTTTTACTGAAAAGATCAGTAAGAGTCGACTTTACCTAGGGAGAGTCGACTCTTACTGGAGAATCGACTTTCCCTGTAACAGTTGGCAGTTGGCAGTCAAAGTGAAAGGTCGTGTTTTTCCCAAGCTCTCAGGTGTGCTGGAATGGGTTGTTCTCTGGAGTGTTATCGGGCGAGGATCGGACTGTGGTATGTGAAGGGTAGTCGGGATTTCCGGTGTTTGTGTGTGCGTACGGGACCTAGCAACTTGTGGTTCATAGCCCTAGTGATAGCTGCATTGCTAGTTATTGGTGGAGTGGAAGTGAATCCAGGGCCTGTTACTCCAAATGTGAATCAGGCAAATGATCCAGTGACAGTTTTAAAGTGTTCGACGTGCAGTAAAACATTGAGGAATGGTGTTGAGTGTGGACTATGTGAGAAATGGTTTCACTTCGGCTGTATTAAGGTCAAGAAGGAGGATTGTGATGTCGGAAATTGGTTTTGTAAAGTATGTGATACGCCGGACTGTTTGAGGGTGCAAATCAAAGCAAGGGATCAAATAATACAGGAACTTAGAGCTAAGCTTCGTGAATCAGAAGAAACGGTGAAGGATGTGTCTAAACGGCTTTCTACTGGGATCAGTGTGGAAGAGGGCGTGCAGGAGCAAACTGAGGATGACGTTATCATAATGGGTGATTCTATGATACGATGGAGTGCGAATATCTCGAGGAAATCTGGTGCGAAAGTGCGGTGTTATCCGGGTATTAAAATTGACCAGCTTGCCCAACAAGTGGAAGAAGCAAATATAGAGGACTGTGAAAAAGTTAAAGTGTTGTTGCTCCATGTTGGGACGAACGATTTGAAGAAGAGGGCTACAGCTGATTACATCATGGGGGAGCTCTACGAACTAGGCAGAAAAGCTAAAAGCAAGTTTAGAAATGCAAAAATTATAATGAGTGGCATTGTTCGGCGGGGAGATGTTCCGTTAAGGCGAGTTAAGACTGTAAATGACCGCATGGACTGGGTATGTGCACAACTGGGATTAGTGTACGTAGAAGCTGACTGCTGGATTGGTGGCCGTGACTTCGCCCGAGACGGGCTGCATCTAAATCGACGGGGCGCTTACAACCTAGGGAGCCTACATGACAGGGTCATCGGCTCGTGCCGGCTTTTGTGAGGAGGAGCAGGTCCAGAGGTTGCCAGCCGATGGGAACAGAAGGAGCTACTTCAAGATATTTGCTGCGGAGGTAAGACTCTAAGATTACTGCAGGTTAATTGTCAGAGTTTAGGAAATAAATTAATTGAATTTTGGAATCTTGTAGAGACGTATTCTCCGGACATTGTCATTGCAACTGAATCTTGGTTATATGAGGACATAAATAGTAGCGAAATAATTCAAGGGACCTACGAAATGTACAGAAGGGTTCGGGGGAAGCGAGGTGGTGGGCTATTTATTTGTGTGCGCAAAAATATAGCTAGTTTCTTAAAGTGGGCTGATATGGATCATGAAATGTTATGTGTACAAATTTCGGATAAAGGAAATAAATTCCCTCTTCAGGTGATAGGGGCGTATAGAGCACCGAAAGATAACTTTTCTCTCCTCGAAACACTGTATGATAAAACTTGTACGGGTAATGCTATGAAAATGAGCATAATAATTGCTGGAGATTTAAACCTCCCCAAAGTAGACTGGTCTGGTGAGTCAACTAGCTGTGGTCAAGCTCAGAGCGCTGCAAATAAATTCTTAAGGGAGGGGGGATTTTCCCAAGTAGTTGACTTCCCAACTAGAGACAATAATACCTTAGATGTTTATCTCGTAAGGCCTGTAGAGCTGTATATTAACTGTCTGAAAGTACCAGGAATTAGTGACCATTCTGGGGTTGAATTAAATATTAGATATGGTGACGTTACAAAATTAGACTCTGATGTAGCAAAAAAGATCATATTCCAGTATCGCAGGGCGGATCAGGGCAAGTTTCAGGGGTATTTGAACGAGCTATTTGTAGGATGGGCATCGGAAGGAAATCACATTAATATCCTGTGGACTAACTTTTTGAAAATTTTAAATAGCGCTGTTGATAAATTTGTCCCATTTAAATTGCTGAAACAAAACCCAGACCCTGAGTATTACACACGAGAAATTAGGAGACTAAAACGGAAAATTAGGAAATTATACAATAAAAGACATGATAGTGACAAGTATATGTTGAAATTTAAGTCCTTATCAAGAGAGCTCGTCTTAAAAAAGAGGGCTGCTCATGACAGTTATATGCAAGGTTTACTTGGTTCGGGAGGGGGTGGGTGGAAAAAATTTTACAGTTATGTTAGGAGAAGAAAGGGAAATTCAAATAATTTGTCGATGATAATGTCCGGTGACGGTAAATTAATTACTGAGAAACAGGCCATTGCTAATGAATTAAATGTCTTTTACGGTAGTGTGTTCAATAAATCCAATAGCTGTGTGTTGGACCTTAACGACGAATCAGGGGCTCCCCTGTTCCAAATAAACCAGTCAGCAATTGTAAAGCTAATACAAAAACTGCGTTTCAATGTATCAAAGGGTCCTGATAATATTGTTAGTGAAGTACTTAAATTAGGAGGTAGGGCCGTGGCACGATACTTGGAGGTGATATTTAATGTGTCCATAAACAATGCGCAAATCCCAGATGACTGGAAAAGAGCTACGGTAGTCCCAATATTTAAGGGAGGGAGCAGACTTGAATTGGGCAACTACAGGCCGGTTAGCCTTACGCCCATCGTTTGTAAGCAGATGGAGCATCTCATTTGCGACTACTTGAGGGAACAGTGGGAAACATTATCATGGTTTAATGATAGGCAGCATGGATTTCGGAAAGGTTACTCATGCGAGAGTCAGATGTTATCACTTTTTCAAGACATTAGCGAATCGTTAGACCATGGAGTTTCAGTCGACGCCGTGGTTATAGATTTTGCGAAGGCATTTGATGTCGTGCCGCATGACATGCTACTCCATAAATTAGCTTCGACGAAGATTGATAGAAGAGTAATTTTATGGATCCAAGAATTTTTGACGGGTCGTTCCCAGAAAGTGAAAGTCGATGGCATATTCTCGGATGAAATTACCGTAACGTCGGGTATCCCTCAGGGCAGCGTAATCGGAACTTTGTTGTTTTTGGCGTTTATAAATGACTTACCAAATGGAATTCGCAGTGACTGTCGATTGTTTGCGGATGATTGTGTAATATATCGAAAGATACATGACTCACAAGACAATGCAGTGCTGCAAGAGGACCTGAACCTGGTCTATAAGTGGGCGATTGTAAATAAAATGAAAATAAACACAAGAAAATGTAGTCTTTTAAAAATAGGGAAAGTGCGGAGGCAGGATTTTCAATATAACATTGGCTCGGAAATACTTGTAGAAGAAGATTCTTGCAAATATTTGGGCGTTCACGTAAGGAATGATATGAAATGGAGTAGTCATGTAGGATGTGTAGTTTCAAAAGCTTACAAATCCCTGCACTTTGTAATGAGGGTATTAAAAGGAAGTAGTACCTCTGCTAAAGAATTAGGCTATTTGTCACTTGTAAGACCTATTCTGGAATATGCCTCGGCGGTTTGGGATCCATATCAAGTAGGGCTCATCAATGAGTTGGAAATGGTACAAAGAAAGGCCGCTAGATTTGTGCTCAGTGACTTTAATCCCAGGAGCAGTGTGAGCCGTATGTTAAAGAAACTTGGGTGGGAATCACTGGAGGCTAGGAGGATGAAATCTAGACTCTGCGCTATGTACAACACGTATACAAATCAACCAGCATGGGGTGAGCTTAGCAAACGATTGGGAAAGCCCACTTACATGGGTAGGAGCGATCATCCTTTCAAAGTTAAGGGCCGACCACAGCGAACAAATTATGGTAAATATTCTTTTGTAAACCGTGCCATTGATAACTGGAACTCTCTACCTGCCGCAGTCTTAGAGCCTTTTCCCAAACATATAGGTGTGTTTAAGAAAAGACTGACTATTTGTGTAAATACTCCAGTTTAATTGTTGTATAATTGTTATTGAATTGTTATGTATAATTATGTATTTTTATGTATAATTATGTATTTGTTATGTATATCCAATTTGCCACCGGGGGCACACCCCCCATTGCAAATAAATGAATGAATGAATGAATGAATATATAATAGACTAGTAGATACCCGCGGCTTCGCTCGCGATCAAGACAATGGGGACGATGCGTTATTGCTGATAATTGGTCTATTCTATTACAGCAATCGCGGCTATAGGTGGGTCCATTCTAATTCTGAATATTCTGATACATACAGTATATTGATATGAGCAGCAAAGTGGGAATTTTATCGAGTTGTGAACGTCTGCAGGGTTCGTTGTTACATTATGTTAACACATTTAAATTTTTTTTTGGTTTTGCCATCTTCTGTTGAGACATAACGATTTTGTTGTCCGGATTCTCGCGAGCACGCCACATACAGTTGCCCATGGGAAAAAATGGTTTTGTCTAAATGTACACGTGCTACTGTTAAGTGTGTGTCATTGCGCTTTGTTAAAGAAATTGCGAATATTGTTTGATGAGGGAACTGCACTCTTGCACACTGGAATGGCAAATCTATCGGAATATGGGGAATTAAAAGTATTCTTACTTATGCTATTATGGATGTAATTTGGCCATACTTATTGATGATTTGAACGTCAACATATCGCTGTTAATAGACCTATAGTTAAATATCTCTCACCTTGGCCGCTGATGTACATTATGCAGTCTTTTCCAGTGTTACATCCCAGGGATTGAAATTCTCCAACCACCCTTTTGCCTCACATGCCTCTCTAAGTAATTAAAATTGCCGATTGTTGTTGTTTGAGTCTTCAGTTTTTTAACAGGTTTGATGCAGCCCTCCATCTAATCGTTTCATCTGTACATAGCTACCACACCATACATCCGAGGCAATCTGTTTAACCCTGGTTTACCCCTACAGTTCTAGTCCGCGACCCTCCCATCCAAAACTAAGCTTGCTATTCCTGGATGTCTTAATATGTGTCCTACCCTCCTATCTCTTCTCTTCATTAGCAGTCGCCGGAAACATCTCTCCTCTCCCACTCGTCATTATACCTCTTCATTTGTTACCCTATCTCCCCATCTGATCATCATTCTCCTGTATCACCACATTTCAAAAGCTTCAATTCTCCTCTTTTCTGCTGCACCAGTAGTCCATTAGTCCAACTCAGCAACTTTTCTAGGTTTAAGCAGTGCCTTGTGCGGGGATTCAATGGCCGTGAAAGACAAAATACCAACTTTATTGAAATAAGTTTGCCCAATTCCACAGTAAGAGTAATTAAGAAAAAATAATAATTAATGTGACACCCGGTAGAATACGACCCATTCGACTGGGAATATGGGTTGCTGATCATGGTAAAAAACAAAAAAGAGCAGATCAAAATTGGCAAACAAAAATATTCAGTTAACAAAAAACAAATTTATAAAGAAAATGAAAGAATACCGTGCAAAATAGAAAGCATCTTAACATTGTAAAATAGAATAAATATCTGAAAGTTCGCTTACAATAACCAGCCCAAAGAGTATAAAATTAGACTCAAAATCACGATCGTATCCGACCCCAAAAGCCACCTCTATAAATAAAATATATCTCATTATACGCGTATCAATGCGAGGAGCAATGTTCGTGGTTAGAAGTGGGAACCTAACCCCGCGTTTTAAGGCCCCAAATAGAACGGTTTTCGAGATATTGCCAGAAAACTATCCCCGGTCTGCGAAATTTCAGCGGTTGCCATAGTAACGATGATCTGTTTCTCAGAGGGAACACAGTTATTTGGGAATATCTCCGAAACCGTTCATTTTAGGAACTTAAAAATTGTGTTTCGTGGTCCCCACAGAACCTCCGAGTATTGTTTCTCGTATCTGGCGACTTAAATGAGCTAAATCCAAACTTTGTACCGAATGTCCTCGCTCAGTGCCAAAGGGCCGAAAAAAGTCACTTACAAATTGAATTTTCAAAAACCGTTTCTTAGTGGGCCTCTACATACTCGGATCAACCAACATGCAAACTTTCAGCTTTCTAGGTCTAGTGGTTTGAGCCCTGCGTCGATGAGTCAATTTTGGATGGTCAATGCTAAAGGGCCGAAAAAATCACTTACAAATTGAATTTTCAAAAACCGTTTCTTAGTGAGCTTCTACATACTCGGATCAACCAACATGCAAAATTTCAGCCCTCTAGGTCTAGTAGATTGAGCCCTGCGGTGATGAGTCAATTTTGGATTATATATAACTAGCAGAAGTACCCGTTCTTCGAACGTTGTTCGGTGTTAACACCAGACATTATAATATTAATAATAACAATGTTATTGGTGTTACATCCCTTTTAAGTACTGTTGCTTTTAGAGACGCACCAGACATTATCAATTGAGCTACTGTTGCAATGGTTAGCGGCTTGTAATTCCTTCATAAGTTTATCAGAACGAAGTTAATTTTCTGGGAATATCACACACACTGTTAATTTAAGGGCCTTATAAAGTGGTTTTCGGAGATCCTTTATAGACTCGCGAATTTTTTGTCTCACATTGAGAAGTGCAACATATGCTTTGGTCGTCCTTCTAGGATAATTTTTATATTTCGCCTATTTTAGCATGTATTTTGAGAAGTTTTTCCCTATATCCACCCTTCTACTGTATGAAAAGTACGGTGAAGAGTTTTATAAATGATTGGTGTATTGACTCATGTTTACCATACCTAATTTTACGATGCACCAAGCATCCGAACATGAGTTATAGGTGTACATAAGGATACACAGAAAGACAGACAGACAATTCTATTGTCTACAACATATCACCCAGAAATCCAAATATGGGTATATCTACCACACAGTATCAAAGAAAATTATCCTTACGATGAACCCGTATGTCGACAAAAAAAAAAAAAAAGATTAGTTGAAATGTGCTCTCAAACTAAATTCACCTAACGTGTACTTCCTGACATGAAATAGAATTGAAAGTCTTGTAGATGAAACGCAATACACGTCACATAAAAACTGACCCTCTACGTTGTGTTGGGTCCCCATACACAGGAAGACCTCTATCATAAATTATAAAAGCTTGTGGTGTATGAAAATTCAGGTTCTTTAGTCTCAAATGGCCCAAATTCCTAAAAGCCGCAAAAAATGCTGATTCAATTCAGGAATTTTTGAAAATAATGTTGTTGTTTGGAGATATAATAGACCTTCTGTACTATATGTCGCACGTGAAAATTGCATGAAAAAATCCTAGATTACCCCTTGACCCCCTTAATTGCATTGGTGAATTATACAGTCTACGTTGGTTCCGTGATAACCTTATATTTGCAAACTTTCACAGAAATGTAATAAATGTAATAAATTGCTTCTTACTGAAATAGATGGAAAGTTGGATGCCATCCCTTGAGATAATGTTGTCATGGTTACGGATTTGCATTCCTTCATTAGTTTGTTAAATTAAATTTAATTTGTTTTCTGGGAATGTTTCAGAAACTGTTGGTTTAAGAGCCTTATAATGTAGTTTTCGAGGACCCTAGAGTTTTATTTCTGGCACCGAGGGGCTTTGTCTCGTCGTTGTACGCCATAATATAATACTACTAATAATAATATAATATAGGGATAGGAATATAATAGACCTGCCATACCACACCCGCAGGTGTAAATCGCGTGAAAAAATTCTAGACTACCCCTTGACCCCCTTAAGCGCATTTTACATATTGATGAAATTTACAGCTTAATTTGGTTCCATATTAACCATCTAGCCGTTTGCAAACTTTCACACTCATGTAATTAATGGAATTGCATTGCGTCTTACAGCAATAGATGGACCTCTGAGAATCTGTTGCCATGGTTATCGGCTTGCATTCGTTCAGTAGTTTATTAAATTAAATTAGTTTTCTGGGAATATCTCAAAAACGGTTGGACGCAGGACCTTAAAATGTGTTTTTAGGGCCCCCGAATGTTATCTCTCACATTGAGGGGCTGAAAATGTGCTTTGACTCGTCCTTCTACTCCTATTTCAGCATGTATTTTAAGGGGGTATGCCCCCTTTTATGATAGGTACAGAGAAGAGATACACCAATGATTAGTGTCGTGCCTCTGATGGATATCTGTACCAAATTTTGCGTTGATACACCCAGCCGTTCTCGATTTATAAGGGAACAAAATTGTCCACAATCAAACAAACAGACAGACAGACAGACAGACCAAAACATTATTTTCGCGCGCATCTATCATAAAACAGTCTGAAACGTGTAAATAACTCAAATTTCCTTAGAAATTCAGAAAAAAAACCAGACAAATTTTCTATTTATATATGTAGAGATATACTGCACGGCTCGGTGTTGACCGTGTTTTATTGCACACATTTAGGATTTACTCGCTAACCGTTGGAGATACACGAAAAGTGTTAAGGACCTTTTGGATAGAAAATTGAATGTTAAAGCTCATGTATGCCATTAAAAGGTTGCTATTTCTTAGCGTTCTCTTTTTATATGAAATGGAAATATCAAATTTTGAAACCAAAGGGTGTAGTGACGTCATAAATGTGGGTTTTACTCGCTAACCGTTGGAGATAAACGAAAGGGAAGCTCGTATGTACCGTCAAAAGTTTGCTATTTCTTAGCGTTCTCTTTTTATTTGATAAGGAAATATGAAGTTTTGATTAAAGTGTGTAGTGACGTCACTAAAATGGTCGCCATTTTTAATAGTGCAAATTATCGAAATAAAATGTATCCTATATATAAACCTGGTAAATCAGCTACATCCATGCAAAATTTCATTTAAATCGGACCAGTGGTTCTTGCGTTATTGAGTAGCACACAGACAGACAGAAAGACAGACACACACCATCTCATTTTTATATATTAGTATAGCAGAAGTACTCGTCCTTCGAACGGTGTTATATATTAACACCAGACATTATCAATTGAGCTACTGTTGCAATGGTTAGCGGTTTTTCATTCCTTCATAAGTTTATCAGAACGAAGTTAGTTTCCAGGGAATACCACACACACTGTTAATTTAAGGGCCTTAAAATGTGGTTTTCGGAGACCCCTTATATACTCGCGAATTTTGTGTCTCACATTGAGAAGCGCTACATATGCTTTGATCGTCCTTCTAGGATAATTTTTTATATTTCGCCTATTTTAGCATGTATTTTGAGAAGTTTTTCCCTATATCCACCCTTCTATTGTTTGAAAAGTACGGTGAGGAGTTTTATAAATGATTGGTGTATTGACTCATGTTTACCATACCTAATTTTACGATGCACCACGCCTACGAACACGATTTATAGGCGTACATAAAGATACACAGAAAGACAGACAGACAATTCTATTGTCTACAACATATTACCCTGAAATCCAAATATGGGTATATCTGCCATACAGTATCAAACAAAATCATCCTTACGATGAACCCGTATGTCGACAAAAGAAAGATTAGTTAAAATTTGCTCTCAAACTAAATTCACCTAACTTGTACTTCTTGACGTGAAATAGAATTGAAAGACTTGTAGACGAAACGCAATACACCTCACATAAAAAATGACCCTCTACGTTGTGTTAGGTCCACATACACAGGAAGACCTCTTTCATAAATTATAAAGGCTTGTGGTGCATGAAAATTCAGGTTCTTTAGTCTCAAATGGCCCAAATTCCTAAAAGCCGCAAAAAATGCTGATTCAATTTAGGAATTTTTGAAAATAATGTTGCTGTTTGGAGATATAAAGGATGATTGTAGTTTTACGTGACCATTAATCGCGAGATCATAAGCCACGGGACCTCCATTTTACGTGGAATATGAACCACAGGGCATGGCATTTCACTTTGCAAATGTTTGGAGATATAATAGTCCTTCTGTACTATATGTCGCACGTGAAAATTGCATGAAAAAAATCTAGGTTACCCCTTGACCCCCTTAATTGCATTGATGAATTATACAGTCTACGTTGGTTCCGTGATAACCGTATAGCCATTTGCAAACTTTCACAGAAATGTAATAAATAGAGTGACATTACTTCTTACAGAAATAGATGGAAAGTTGGATGCCACCCTTTGAGATAATGTTGTCATGGTTAGCGATTTCCATTCCTTCATTAGTTTGTTAAATTAAATTAGTTTTCTGGGAATATTTCAGATACTTTTGGTTTTAGGGCCTTATAATGTAGTTTTCGAGGACCCTTTAGGGCCCCCAAGTTTTGTTTCTGGCACCGAGGGGGCTTTGTCTCCTCGTTGTACGCCATAATATAATAATAATATTATAATATAGGGATAGGAATATAATAGACCTGCCGTACCACACCCGGAGGTGTAAATCGCGTGCAAAAATTCTACTGTACCCCTTGACCCCCTTAAGCGCATTATACGTATTGATGAATTCTACAGCTTAATTTGGTTCCGTGATAACCTTCTAGCCGTTTGCAAACTTTCACACCACTGTAATTAATGGAATTGCATTGCATCTTACAGCAATAGATGGACCTCTGAGAATCTGTTGCCATGGTTACCGGCTTGTATTCGTTCATTAGTTTATTAAATGAAATTAGTTTTCTGGGAATATCTCAAAAACGGTTGGCTTTAGGGCCTTAAAATGTGGATTTCGGGGACCCTTCAGGGCCCCCGAGTTTTGTCTCTCACATCGAGGGGCTAAAAATGATTTTTGTCTCGTCCTTCTACTCCTATTTCAGCATGTATTTTAAGGGGGTAGGCCCCCTTTTATGAGAGGTACGGAGAAGGGTTACTTCAATGATTAGTGTCGTGCCTCTGATGGATATCTGTACCAAATTTTACGTTGATACACCCAGCCGTTCTCGAGTTATAAGGGAACAAATTTGTCCACTGACAATCAAACAAACAGACAGACCAAAACATTATTTTCGCGCGCATCTATCATAAAACAGTCTGAAACGTGTAAATAACTCAAATTTCCGTAGAAATTCAGAAAAAAACAGACAAATTTTCTATTTATATACAGTATATAGAGATATACTGCACCGCTCGGTGTTGACCGTGTTTTATTGCACACATTTAGGTTATACTCGCTAACCGTCCGAGATACACGGAAAGTGATAAGAACCTTTTGGATAGAAAATTAAATGCTAAAGCTCGTGTATACCATCAAAAGTTTGCTATTTCTTAGCGTTCTCTTTTTATTTGAAATGGAAATATGAAATGTTGAAACCAAAGGGTGTAGTGACGTCACAAAAGTAGGTTTTACTCGCTAACCGTTGGAGATAAACGAAAAGTGATAAGGACCTTTCGGATAGGAAATTAAATTTCAAAGCTCGAATGTGCCATCAAAAGTTTGCTATTTCTTACCGTTCTCTTTTTATTTGATATAGAAATATGAAATTTTGAAACCAAAGGGTGTAGTGACGTCACTAAAATGGTCGCCATTTCTTAATAGTGCAAAATATCGAAATTAAATGTATCCTATATGTAAACCTGGTATTTCAGCTACATCCATGAAAAAATTCATTTAAATCGGACCAGTGGTTCTTGCGTTATTAGGTAACAGACAGACAGACAGACAGACAGAATGACAGACACACACCATCTCATTTTTAGCCTATATCCAATTTTGAAAAAATAGGCTTATGAGATCACCTTTTGTCCGTGTGTGTGTGCGTGTGTGTGTGTGTGTGTGCGGTGTGTGTGTGTGTGTCCCTAATAAAATCTAAACGGCTGGAGCGATTTCAATGAAACTCGGTAAGTTCATGGCGCTATTCCCGGCGACCTGGACCGTGCCCTTCAAATTTTGTTACGTCTCACCAATCCAACATGGCGGCTGTGCGAAATATTTCACTAGAATTCAATATCTCCGAAACTATTACCGATATCGCCCTGAAATTGTGTACGGTGATAAAGGGCACTACTAGAAGTTCACCTATGAGCCTTTAAAAAACCTGGTGACTACAAAACCAACATGGCGGCCAAGCGGAATTGAGACTTTTAAATAGACTTTTCTCGCGATTTAACTACCCAAACGTAATGAAACTGGGTACAGCAATTGTTTATACACATTGTAAAGCACTGGAGTCTAATTTAGTTCAATTGTTTACATAACCTCAAAATGGCGGCTGTGCGAAATATTTCACTGACATTCTATATCTCCGAAACTATTACAGATATCACCCTGCAATTTTGTACGGTGATAAAGCGTACTGATACAAGTTTACTTATGTATATTTCATAAACCTGTAAAGTACAAAACGAACATGGCGACCATGCGAATTTGAACTATTTTAATAGACTTTTCTCGTGATTTAACTCTCTGAGCGCAGTGAAATGTGGTACAGTAAATGATTTTGCAGATTGTAATGCACTGCCATCTAATTTAATTCAATTGTTTACATAACCTCAAGATGGCGGCTGTGCGAAATTTTAAAATTATGTTTTTATTTCTTGTGTCGTAATCATGCAATCGAAGTGAAAGTTTGAATAATGAACCTAGGCAATAATTGTCCTTGAATGGTACATAACTCTATGGCCTATACATATAACAATCCTAAATGACGAGCTTCCGAAATATTTAGACGGTTCTCAATATCTATGAATCTTTTACAGCAACCAAACAGATTTTTTTTTATGTTCATAGAGACTATGAACATATGTTCACCTATAGGACTTTGAGTAACCTGGTGAGCACAAATCCAACATGGCGGCGACGCGAAGTATAAATATTTAAATGGACGTTTCTCGCGAATTAACTATCCGAGTGCCGTGAAACGTTGCACGTTAAATGCTTACACAAATGTTGATCCACTGGCATCTAATTTATTTCAATTGTTTGCATAATCACAATATGGCTGCTGTGCGTAAATTTAAAATCTCGCTTTTACTTCTTGTGTTCTAATCATGCGATTGAAGTTTGAATACCACACGTACACAATAATCTTAATGTAATAGTACAAAAATAAAAATCCAACCTGGCGACCATCTGAAATATTTAGACGGTTCTCAATATCTACGAATCTGTTACAGCAATTAAACTGAAATTTTGTATGTTGATAGAGACAATTAACATGAGCAGGATATATGAAAATAGGCTGTATAGTTCTTCACGGAACTACTTATTATATATTAGTATGATAGATGAGACTATCCAAGTCGATTTGCTCGTAGAAATATGGAATATAGCTCATTCTGCGCGTATCGATGCGAGGAGCAATGTTCGTAGTTTCCACTTCTAAGAAGTGGGAATCGAACCCCGCGTTTTAAGGCCCTTAAACGAACGGATTTCGAGATATTGCCATGAAACTATCCCTGGTTTGCGAAATTTCAGCGGTTGCCATAGTAACGTTGATCTGTTTCTTCGAGGGAACACAGTTATTTGGGAACATCTCCGAAACCGTTCATTTTAGGAACTTAAAAAAGTGTGTTTCGGGGTCCCTGCATGACCTCCGAGTATTGTTTCTTGTATCTGGCGGCTTAAAATGAGCTAAATCCGATATTTGTACCGACTGTCCTTGCTCAGTGCCAACGGGCCGAAAAAGGTCGCTTAGAAATTGAATTTAAAAACCCGTTTCTTAGTGAGCCTCTACATACTCGGATCAACCAACATGCAAAATTTCAGCTTTCTAGGTCTAGTGGTTTGATCCCTGCGTTGATGAGACAATTTTGGATGCTCAGGACCAAAGGGCCGAAAAAAGTCACTTACAAATTGAATTTCCAAAAACCGTTTCTTAGTGAGCCTCTACATACCCAGATCAAACAACATGCAAAATTTCAGCTTTCTAGGTCTAGTGGTTTGAGCCCTGCGTTGATGAGTCAATTTTGGATTATATATAATAGATGGCGAGCGTCTTTTGTCATAACTGCAAGGTCATCAGCACAGTCGTTTCCTGATGTCGGCCATGTTTGTGTGCAAATCGATTCACCGAGTCAATTCAAACACGGTGTAACCAAATTGAACGAAATTTGGTACAGAGGTACCTCTCGCAAAGGAGACTTCAGTGTCATGTTTTATATTGCCGCCATCTTGACGAAAACGTAATGGCGGCCACACAAATGTTAAAGGCTTAAATCAAATTACGTCCAACCTAACCATCTGATCTCTACCAAATTTTGCAACAACATACCCCTATGTCGGAAGCACATTTCGACCATACTACAAGGTCATCCGCCCTATACTATGCGGATGGCGGTCATGTATGTGAGCAAATCGATTCCCTCTATCTATTCAAACACGGTGAAAACGAATTGAACGAAATTTGGTACAGAGGTAGAACTAGCAAAGGGCACCTGAGTGTCATGTTTCATATCGCCGATCTTGACGGAAACGTAATGGAGGCCACCCAAATGTTCAAAGCTTAAATCAAATTAAGACTAACCTAATCATCCGATCTGTACCAAATTTTGCAACAACATATATTTATATGGCGAGCGTCCTTTGACAAAACTATAAGGTCGTCAGCCCAATAGTTTCAAGATGGCGGCCATGTTAGTGTGAAAATCGATTCCCCTGTCAATTCAAACACGGTGAAACCAAATTAAACGAAATTAGGTACTGAGGGCACCTCAGTGTCATGTTTTATATCATCGCCATCTTGACGGAAACGTAATGGTGGCCACCAGAATGTAAAAAGCTTAAATCAAATTACGACCAACCTAATCATCTGACCTCTACCAAATTTTGCAACAACATATCTTTATGTGGGAAGCATATTTTGATCAAACAACAAGATCATCATCCCAATAATTTGCAGACGGCGGCCATGTATGTGTTCAAATCGATTCCCCCAATCAATTCAAACACGGTGAAACTGAATTGAACGAAATCTGGTACAGAGGTAGGACTAGCAAAGTGCACCTTAGTGTCATGTTTTATTTCGCCGCCATCTTGACGGAAACGTAATGGCGGCCGCCCAAATATTCAAAGCTTAAATCAAATTACGACTAACCTAGTCATCCGATCTCTACCAAATTTTGCAACAACATGTATTTATATGGCGAGCGTCTTTTGACTAAACTACAAGGTCATCAGCACAATAGTTTGCAGATGGCGGCCATGTATGTGTGCAAATCTATTCCCCCTATCAATTCAAACAAGGTGAAACCGAATTGAACGAAATTTGGTTCAGAGGTAGCACTAACAAAGGGCATTCCAGTGTCAAGTTTTATATCGCCACCATCTTGACGAAAACGTAATGGTGGCCACCCAAATGTTAAAAGCTTAAATCAAATTATGACCAACGTAATATTTGATCTCTAGCAAATTTTGCAACAACATCCATTTTTGTGGGAAGCATCTTTTGACTGAACTACAACGTCATTAGCCCAATAGTTTGCAGATAGCGGCCATGTATGTGTGCAAATCTATTCCCCTATCAATTCAAACAAGGTGAAACCGAATTGAACGAAATTTGGTTCAGAGGTAGCACTAACAAAGGGCATTCCAGTGTCATGTTTTATATCGACACCATCTTGACGAAAACTTAATGGTGGCCACCCAAATGTTAAAAGCTTGAATCAAATTACGACCAATCAAATCATCTGATCTCAAACAAATTTTGCAACATTATACCTTTATGTATATAGAATCTTCTGACCAAACAACAAGGTCATCAGCCCAATAATTTGCTGATGGCGGCCATGTATGTGTGCAAGTCAATTCCCCCTATCCTTTCAAACACGGTGAAACCGAATTGAACGAAACTTGGTACAGAGGTAGAATTAGCAAAGGGCACATCAGTGTCATGTTTTATATTGCCGCCATCGTGCCAGAAACGTAATGGCAGCCACACAAATGTTCAAAGCTTAAATCAAATTAAGACTAACCTAATCATCCGATCTCTACCAAATTTTGTAACAACAAATATTTATATGGCGGCCGTCTTTTGACAAAACTACAAGGTCGTCAGCCCAATAGTTTCGAGTTGGCGGCCATGTTTGTGTGCAAATCGATTGCCCTCTCAATTCAAACACGGTGAAACCAATTTGAACGAAATTTGGTACAGAGGGCACCTCAGTGTCATGTTTTATATCGCCACCTTCTTGACGGAAACGTAATGGTGGCCACCCAAATGTAAAAAGTTTAAATCAAATTACGGCCAACCTAATATCTTTATGTGAGAAGCGTTCTTTGACCAAGGTACAAGGTCATCAGTCCAATAGTTTGCATATGGCGGCCATGTATGTTTGCTAATCGATTCCCCCTATAAATTCATACACGATTAAAACGAATTGAACGAATTTTGGTACAGAGGTAGCACTAGCAAAGGGCACCTCAATGTCATGTTTTATATCGACGCCATCTTGACGGAAACGGAATGGCGGCCACCCAAATGTTAAAAGCTTAAATCAAATTACGACCAACGTAATATTTGATCTCTAGCAAATTTTGCAACAACATCCATTTTAGTGGGAAGCATCTTTTGACTGAACTACAACGTCATTAGCCCAATAGTTTGCAGATAGCGGCCATGTATGTGTGCAAATCTATTCCCCATATCAATTCAAACACGGTGAAACAGAATTGAATGAAATATTTCACAGAGGTAGCACTAGCAATGGGCACCTCATTTTCATGTTTAATATCCGTATAGCACGTTGTATTTCAACAAGCTACTACAACCAACATTCAATTATACTCCTTGAAAAGGACAAAGAGTTATAATTACACCCTTGCATTTAGGAGAAAGTAGGCTATATGTTCTTTACACAACATCTTGTTTATTATTTGCGTTTCTTCGGGATCGTCGACGAGGTGGTATGAGGTATCTACGTGGCAAATGCTTTTCAAGGACAAATACCCTTCCTGTTCCTAACCTAACACAAAGAGTTAATGAAAAGGGAGGATGGGATGAAAAAGAAGGGGGAGGAGGGAGGAAGGAGGAAAGGAAAGAGGGTGGAAGGGAAGAAAATAAGGAAGGGGAGGAAGAGAAGAGGGAAGGGGAGAAAGGAAGGAAAGACAGAAAGGAAAGTAAGAAGGAATGAAGAAAAGAAAAGAAAGAAAGGAGTAATGAAGGTAAGAAAGGAGGAATGAAGAGAAGGTAGAAAGATATGGAAAGAAGGAAGAAAGGAAAGGAAGGAAAGCGAGAAAGGGAAAGAAAGAAAGAAAGAAAGAATGCAGAAAAGTGTGGAAAGAAAGGAGGACTGAAGGGAAAGAAAGCAAAAAGGAATGAAGGGAAGGAAAGAAGGGACCGAAAGAGAAAAGAGAGGGCAGGAAGAAGGTAAGAAATAAAGGGCAAGAAACAGAGAAAAAATGAAGAGAAGGAAGGAGGGGATAGAAAGACGGAAGGAAGAAAGGAAGGAAAAAAGTAAGGGAAGGAGGTAAGGAAAGAAGGAATGAAGAAAGGTAGGACGGCAGGATGGGAGGCCGTAAGGGATGAAAAAAGGCAGAAAGGAAGGAGGAAAGAAGGAATTCTGTAGTTTTACGCTAGCCTTAATATTGCGCTCATGAACAACGGAATGTCTTTGTGTGGAATCAGAACCACTAGACGTGTTATGTTAGCTCTTAATACAACATGCCTTAGCCGGAAATCGAACCGGGTCCACCTTAGTGTGAGGGATGGGAACTGGATGATGAATGAAGCTGGGCAAGAATGTGGAAGGAAGTGGTAGTGGCCTGTTGGAAGGTATCGTCTCAGCATAACTTGCAGATGAAAATGGGAAACCACCGAGCACCGTTTCAAGGACGGCCGACGGTGGGATTCGAACTCACTTGTCTTCCCTGTTCCGAGATAAGCAAGGCAGTAACTTGTAGTTTTACGTGACCGTTAATCTCGCGATATTGAGCCACGGGACCTTCATATTTAGGTGGATCCGAACAACAGGACGTGGTATTTAAATTTGAAAAACTCACATGAATCTTGGTGAGAGGCAAGCAATTCGACCTCTGCGCTCTCGTGCACCTTGTCTGGAGATAGCCTGGCCTCGTTACGAGCGTAGTACCCACCTGCTCACCATTCTCACCTGCTGTGTCCAAGGTTGCGAGATAGAATTCCAGCACAGTCATTGGACATTTGCGTTTTTTTACCGTGTGGCCTTCTGAGAGGCCGAGTGCAGGTCTTTCTAGCCAACGCCCGTGGGCGACCTGCGCGTCGGGATGAGAGATGGAATGGATGAAGATGAATGAAACTGGGCGAGGATGTGGAAGGAAGCGGCCGTGGCCTCTCAGAAGGTACCGTCCCAGCATTTGCTTGGTGTTGAAAATGGGGAAACCACGGAAAACCATTTCAAGAACAGCCGACGGTGGGGCTCGAACCCACGCGTCTACCGAGTCAGCAGAGAGCTTGGTCCCAATTACCTAACGCTGCGCTTTAGCCAGCGTAGCCACTGCTGTCGGTGGCATTTGAGAGTGCTGAGATGCGAGAGAGCAATGTTGGAAGATATTTTAGATTGAAGATCCTTGGCGTCATGGCGTCTTTAAAAGGGTGTTTGGTGGCGCTCACGCCATTGCTGTTTCAGAGAGAGAGAGAGAGAGAGAGAGTGTTGTACGAGAAGTCCGGGTTCCATATTGGTTCAAGTGTTATTGCTACACTACTGTAATAGCTCGCTATTAGTAGGGCGCCGGGGTGTTATTACGCCTACAGTGTGGAGGAGGAACTGAATCACTCTATTGTACAGTAGAGTGAGGTGTCAATATTAGAATCTAAGTTAGGTGCAAGGGTATCACAGCTCCGTGAACCGTATTTGGCTCACATCAGTGAGATCTGGAGCATGTGACATCCTGGACATCAGCCCCTTGTGCTTGCGTAGGTCTATGTGGTAGCGGGTATGGTGGCGTAGTTGGTATCATGCTGAGCGTCTATGCCTAAGATAGCGGGTTTAAACCCGGCCGAAGTCATCGGATTTTTTAAGAGCGTTAAAAATGCCTCAGTATTCCTTCCTTCGGAGGGGAAGTAAAGCCGGCGGGCCCGTGTCATAGATTTATGGCACGTAAAAGAACCTTCCACTAACTACAATTCTGTTAAGGCTAGGCTAGATTTGATTCACACTCTCTTAGTTTCAACGTTCGTCGCAAGGTGCCAGTTGCGGTGGCATCTAGTAGCCAAGTTCTCAGCTACTAGTCGTTGACGGTAGCATTTGGTAGCAATAGCTACTTGAAATTGATCGTCTGCAGTCCATAACTGAATTACAGATAACACACACTAATACAGCCATCACAATTAACACCGGTTATCAGACAGACTCTACACACACCCAAAGTACATGGGGCTTCATGACCGCGTTGTCACAGCCCCTAAACTAAGGAACCAACCAATCGGTCAATAAAAAATTATTTCAATTACTAGGATATGAAAAAAACCTGAAATTAATTACAAGTATTAAGATATACATAGTAGCCTCCGTGGCTTAGGGGGCAGCACGCAGGCCTCTCACCGCTGGGGTCCGTGGTTCAAATCCCGGTCACTCCGTGTGAGATTTGTGCTGGACAAAGCGGAGGCAGACAGGTTTTTCTCCGGGTACTCCGGTTTTCCCTGTCACAAATTTCAATCCAGCAACACTCTCCACTATCATTTCATTTCATCTGTCATTCATTTATCATTGCCCCAGGGGAGTGCGACTGGCTTCGGCAGCCGGCACATTTCATATCCTCGCTGCTAGATGGGGGGCTTCATTCATTCCATTCCCTGACCCGTTCGGTCGACTGGAAGCAGGCTGTGGATTTTTTTCAGTAAGATATACATAACTTATTGCTATGGACTATTGAAGAAACAGAAAAGTAAGGGATGACATGTTTCACTCGTCAAGTGGGCATCATCAGATCCAAATCTAAAAGAGGTTGAGTCAGTTAATGGGTCACCCACCGACACATGATATAAAGAGGACAGTCGTTTCTGTAAAAGGTCCTTCCGTGAATCCACGTCGTAAATCGCTAACCACGATGTGAAGATGCATCAAATCCGAAGTTTGGATTTTCGAATTCCGGCGTTGATAGCGGCCATTCTGGTGTGGATTTTCTCCCGTGCTTTACCAAATTTCCATCAGGAAAATGCTGGAATAGTACCTTATTTCAAGTTCAGGTTAACTTACCCTATACCCGAAACTTATAATAACACCCACCCACACACTACTACTACTAGTGTCAACAGTCATAACAACCCGGAGCCCGGGAT
Organism: Meconema thalassinum; assembly: GCA_946902985.2. NCBI lineage: Eukaryota > Metazoa > Arthropoda > Insecta > Orthoptera > Tettigoniidae > Meconema > Meconema thalassinum. The sequence continues at coordinate 334,842,020 of OX336391.1, read as the reverse complement.
TGATTACCAGTTGTGCCAAGAAATTTTAATTCTGGTGGAACCTGATATACACAGACTCATGAGGCAAAACTGGGAGGAGGAGGGTTCGATTCCGACCTCAGCCATCCTGGAGGAGATTTTTAGCCTACTTTTCACATTTTGCATAAATGAGGAAAAAGTAGACTTATGAGATCGATCCGGGCAAATGTGTGTCTGTCGGTCTGTCCTTCTGTCTGTGTGTGTGCCCCCCCCCCCCTATCAACTCCTAAACGGCTGCAGCAATCGAAACAAAATTTGGTATGAGTAAAGATCTATACCTGAATATCTCAATGTCGTATTTAAAAATTATGTCAGTGCTACCAACTGCTGAAAATCGCAATTGAAATTTGACCTCCATGTTGGATATCTTGGAAAGTATGCATGGGAGCTATTTCAAAATTGGCACACGGATAGATAGTAATATTTCAGTTTAATTTATAGGAGGCCATACATGACAGTGCTGCCAAAATGATGCTAAGCATGCTGATGGGTCCAATTTTTAAATGCATATAACTTCTACACTATCAATTGGAATTCAACCAAATTTCGTATGTGCTATGTGTACATAAACAGATATCACTGAGCGTATTCTTAAGAGCCACCAGGGCTGCCAACTGTTAATGAATGATGTCTCTTTTTTGTTACCCTAATATCAATATATTAGAAAGCCAATAGCTCTAAACTTTGCACACGTATGGTACCTGGCATTCTAGATTAATTTGGAATAACTAATATACGTCAGTGCTGCTAACATGATTCTAACCCAGCTGAGAGTTCAAATTTTAAAATGCATGTAACTTCTATACTAATTAATGAATTTTATTCAAAATTGACACATCAATAGATCATATTTTTTCAGATTATTTCTGACCAACACATGCATGACATTGTTGCCAACATGATTTTACGTGCGCTGTTAAATCCAATGTCTAACTGCATGTAACGTCCATGCTATCCATTGGACTTCAACCAAACTTTGTATTCTGTACTTTAAGAGATCGAACTTAGAATATATTGTCACCAGAGCTGCCAACTGTAGTGCTCTATTAGGCTACATTATGCCAGATATACTGTATTTCGAACTAATTAGAAATTTCGATATTACCAACTTAATTTCATCATTATTCTTGATAGATCGGTATAGATAAATCATTGGCATGAATGTTAAATTTTAAGAAAAGTAGGCTATTTAGTTCGTCACGGAACTTCTTGTTTGTTTATTTCCTCTCCAGGCAATTTCTGGAATGGTTCCTAACCTAAGGCCACGGTCACCTCCTTCTCAATCCTATCCCCAATTTACAAATACACACTGTAGTACAGCCATTACAATAACTCAGGTTGTGAGAGAAATTTACACACACACAACCAGGTCTACGGGGCTACATGACCACGATGTCACAATGCTCCTAAATAAAACATTAACAACAACTATTTGTGATTGGGACTAGGATTAGTGTAAGGGACGGTCGTGACCTTAATTCAGGTACCATCCTGGCATTTGTTGTTGTTTGAGTCTTCAGTCTTTTGACTGGTTTGATGCAACTCTCCATGCCTCCCTGTCCTGAGCTAATCGTTTCATCTCTACATAGCTACCACACCCTGCATCCGAGGCAACTGTTTAACATATTCTAACCTTGGTCTACCCTTACAGTTCTTGTTCTCGACCCTTCCTTCCATATCTAAGATTGCTAATCCTGGGTGTCTTAGTATGTGTCCTACCAACCTATCTCTTCTCTTCATTAGCATTCGCCAGAAACATCTCTCCTCCCCCACTCGTCTTAATACCTCTTAATTTGTAACCCTATCTACCCATCTGATCTTCATCATTCTCCTGTAACACCACATTTCAAACGCTTCAATTCTCCTCTTTTCCGCTGCACCAATTGTACAAGTTTCACTTCCATAGAGTGCGACGCTCCAGACAAAGGTGATCGAAAATGTCTTCCTAATACCTAAATCTATATTCGATGTCAACAGATTCCTTTTCTGTAGATATGCTTTCCTTGCCTGAGCCAACCTACTTTTTATATCCTCTTTGCTTCGTCCATCACTGGTTATTTTGCTTCCTAAGTAACAGAAGTCTCCTTCTTCCTTTAGTTTCTCCCCTACCGATTTGATGTCCATAGAGGTTTCTGATTTATTGTGGCTGCGTTCCAATATTTTTGTTTTACATTTATTAATTTTCATCATGAATTCATTCCTCAAGACGGAGTCCATACCATTCAAACACTCATTCAAATCCTGGCATTTACCTGGAGAAAAAAGGCAAACCACGCAAAACCACTAATAAAACGTCTGAGGTACGAATCGAATCCACGTATTCTCATTTCTGCCTACCGAGGCTGAGTAAATCCCATTCCAGCCCTCAGACATGAATTAAATTTTTTAGATGGAAAGGAAATTGAACCCAGACTTTCGTAGAGACAGCCAAGAGTACTAGCCAGTGCGGTAGGAGGCAGATAACAGAAAACGTAGGAAGAAGCCCGAATAAATATTACCCGCGGCGTAGCCATGTTCGTTAAATTGTGCACCACGACCGTGAGGGCAGCTGGAGCAAGTCCGGAGATAGTAGGTTCGAATCCTAGTGCTGATAGCTTTTATCCTGAGTGTGGGTTTATCCCCTGGTTTTCCACACTCCCTCCTGGCAAATGCCAGGATAGTACATTATTTCAAGAACGGGGTCAGTTAGCCCATTCCTGTCCTACACATACTACTAGAGTCATCACATAAATACTGGTTAACAGACAAAGTCTACACACATCCAACCACATGGGGCTGATGACCAAGATGTTCCAAGCCACTAAATTGAATTAAGAACAACAACAGAATAAATATTAAGTTGTACAGTATTTGTTAAAGCTAAAATAATAATATCATGGAGGTAAGACTGGGGGACAGCCCTTTTTATACTGTAGAGACTGGAGAGTAGAAATAACTTGAGAAGCACTGTTCGAGTAGGCAACTAATTTTGTTTGCTTATGCAGGGTCTTTGAATTCCGTGGACGTGAAGCACCATGTACTTGGGTGTGTTTGGAATCTGACTGATAACCTACATCATTGTGTCCTTAAGTTAATAATCATTCTGACATTAGCCTGGAGTCGAGTTGGGAAATCCGTAAACCCATTTCTAGGATGGCTTAGGTGGGAATTGGGAATCGAAACTTAATACCGGTGTGAGCAGCGCCTGTCCTGAATGTAGTTCTCCCCGAGTTTTACCATATTGACGTCATAACAAGAAGTTCCGTGACGAAATAAAGAGCCTAATTTTCGTAAAATTTTAGACTCATACCAATGATTAATCTATATGGACCTATCTAGAATAATGACGACATTAAGTTGTTGATATCGACAATTCTAATTAATTCGAAATATACCTGCCATAATGTAGCCTAATAGAGCACTACAGTTGGCAGCCTTGGTGACTGCATATATATTCGTAGTTCCATCTCTTAAGGTAGAGAATACAATATTTTGTCGAAGTCCAATGGATATCATTGACGTTACGTGCAGTGAGACATTGGATCTATGAGCGCGCGTAAAATCATGTTGGCAACAATGTCGTGCATGTGTTGGTCAGAAATAATCTGAAATATTATGATCTATTGTTGTGTCAAGATTGGATAAAATCCATTTGTTAGTATAGAAGTTACATGTATTTTACAATTGGACTTATCAGCAGGCTTAGAATCATGTTGGCAGCACTGACGTATATAAGTTACTCCAAATTAATCTAGAATGCCAGGTACTATACGTGTGCAAAGTTTAGAGCTGCTAGCTTGGATACTTTCTGATATATTGATATTACGAAAAGCAAATAGAGAGAGCGTTTATTAACAGTTGGCAGCCCTGGTTGCTCTTAAGAAAACGCATAGTCATATACAGTATGTTATGGTACACATTGCACATACGAAATTTGGTTGAAATCCAATTGAGAGAATGAAAGTTACATGTATTTAAATGTTGGTCCTATCAGCAGGCGAAGAATCATGTTGGTAGCACTGACTTAGATTAGATACACCAAATTAATCTAGAATGTCAGGTACTATACGTGTGCATAGTTTAGAGCTTTCGCCTTGCATACTTTCTCATATATTGCTATTGGGATGAAAACATAGCGAGAACATTTTTAACAGTTGGCAGCCCTGGTGTCTCTTAAGAATACGCTCATTCATATCTGTTTATGTACATATAGTACATACGAAATTTGATTGAAATCCAATTGATAGTGTAGAAGTTATGTGCATTTGAAAATTGGACTTATCATCAGGCTTAGAATCATTTTGGCAACACTGTCATCCATGGCCTCCTGGAAATTAAACTGAAATATTATTATATATATGTGTACCAATTTTGGAATAGCTCCCAAGCATACCTTCCAAGATATCCAACATGGAGCTCAAATATCAATTGTGTTTTTTCAGCAGTTGGTAGCACTGACATCATTATCAAATATGGCGTTGAATATTCAGGTATAGATCTTTACTTATACCAAATTTGGTTTCGATTGCTGTAGCCGTTTAGGAGACGATAGGGGGGGACTCACACACAGACAGACAAACACAAATTTTCCCGGATTGATCTCATAAGTCTACTGTACTTTTTCCTCATTTTGGAAAAATGTGAAAAGTAGGCTAAAAATGCCGGGATACCTTATTTCAAGTCCCAAGACACATACAACAATTATAAAATACTACATTTATCACAATAACTCAGGTTATCAGATAAATAATTCTATACACACGCAAGAACATAGAGCAGACGACTATGATGCCTCTACTCCTCAAATGAAATGACAACAACGAAGTTTGCACAAAGGAATCTGGAATATCGTGGTCATCAGGTGTGAGTGAGTACGTGTGTGGTACCTGTGTAATATACATAATGACGTAGACATTCTGGCGACATTTCTTGAGGATGAGTGTAACGTATGTGGGTATCCCCTAATGTATTGTGTGTTACGATGACCCTGTGATGTTTCGTAACGTTAACAGATCACCTCCATAGGAATATTATATGCAAATATTGGTCTTTTCAGTTAGTCAACAGGTTTACAGGAGCCAAATCGTCATCTTGGACTGTAATTAATATCTTTATATATATAACTCTTCCTGATTGGCTGGACCAATTTTGAAGAAATTGTTTATGAATATTAGAGTGGGTCCCTGTATGGTTTGGATTCACAATTCGACCCGGTAGGTGGAATGAACACAATTTTAGAACCACAAATTACACACAATTTTAGAACTACAATATACAGTCAAAAACAGTCGCCATGGAAATCGCAAGCCTTAGTAAAAGCCGAAGTCTTTGGACTGTTTGTCTCTGCAAGTTAGAGCTACCTGGTGGCAACCTGTGCAACTACCGCCATACCTTACACTCCGCCTGTGGTGGAAAGTTATGTTTTGTACCATAGTTGGCGGTGATATCGAATTCTTCTGTTTGTCTCTGCACGTTAGAGCGTTTCAACAAAGTCCCGCATGCGTTCATATACCATTCATCCGATTGCGATGAAACTTGGGTGAGATGTTGTGTACATTCCAGGGAAGGATTCTGGATTAGTAAATCAATTTTACAATAGGTAGCGCACGAGTAGATTCGACAAATGAGCAACGACGCGCGAAGCGTTTAAGAAAAGTCCCGATAGGTACTATTCATCCGATTGCCATGAAAATTGGGTGAGATGTTGAGCACACTCCAAGGTAGGTGTCTGGCTTAGTAAATCCATTTTACAATAGGTAGCGCAATGGCGCGCGATTCGTTTCAACAAAGTCCCGTATGCGTTCATATACTATTCATCGATGGCGATAAAACTTTGATGAGTTGTTGTGTACACATACGTGAAGCTTTCTAATTTAGTAAATCCATTGCACATTTGGTACTGCACGAGCAGATTCAACAAATGAGTGACAGCGCACGAATCATTTAAACAAAATCCCGTATGCGTCATATGCCATTCATCCGATTGCGATGGAAATTTGGTGAGTAGTTGTGCACGCTCTCACGAATGTTTCTAGATTAGTAAATCCATTTCAGGACAATTTAGAGGCAGTTAACGGAAATTGAAAATATACTTTGTATCCAAAAGCACTTCAAGAAACTCAATTACAACGCCAACACTTTCTTTGATTGGCATTGCAATGCAAGCCGGGTACAGCTTGTATATTCATATAAATATACTGTATGTAAATACCGCGCTAGTCTTCTGCCCCTTATTTTTTTAGTTATCGCCCACACTTCCAACGTCTGATGGCACCATGGTCGTCAGTTCCCCGTCCATAGCCAAGCCACAATGACCCTAAACGACTTTACAAGTTTTATAACGACATGGAGGCAAGACCTTTACAAAAACGAGTGTGCGACAAGTGATTATAAAATGCATCAAACTGTCATACGGGCATGTACAAAGTACAGCCAATTATACGGATTCAGTTGGATACGAAATAAACGCTGAATACGGTGGCTTAGTGCTAAAAAACATGAATGAATATTCGAAGCGGAAAGCAGTATCACATCTGATACGCTTTCAGGCAAGGCAAGGGAACGGGTAACCGTAGAACAATGATACAAGTGCCTAGAAGATATTGGACCTGTGTTAGGTTGGCGGGTTCTAGTCCCACCACCGCCAAATATTTGTGTGCAAATCTTAATCTTTGGGGATCAAATACAAAGGCATTCGGGCCACATTTTGACCAATCTCATGTGTGGTTTATTTAGGGTTCAATGTGTACTTATTATTTATTTATTTAGTTTCGTTTCGTTTCGTAGTCAGGTTACCCTCCAGGTAGGCTTTTCCCACGGACTCAGTGAGGAATCCCACCTTTACCGCCTCTACGGGCAGTGTCCTGTAGCTTGACATCGTATCGGGGAATACAACTGGAGAGGCGGGACTAGCGCCTCGCCCAGGTGACCTCACCTGCAAAGCGAACAGGGGGCCTCATGAGGGATGGGACGGGATGGGAAGAATGGGAGGGATAGACAAGGAAGAGGCAAGGAGGCGGCCGTGGCCTGATGGTTGGTGCATTCCAGGCATTTTCCCGAGGACAAAGTGGGAAACCACGGAAAACCACTTCGAGGATGGCTGAGGTGAGAATCGAACCCTCTCTACTCATTGGCACCACCCGACGCTGAGTAGACCCCGTTCCAGGCCTCATACAACTTTTAAAATTTCGTGGCAGAGCCAGGAATCAAACCTCGGACCTCGGGGGTGGCAGGTAATTATGCTGACGACTACACAACGGAGGCGACTTGCATAAATAAATAGCCAAATAAAAATAAAAATTAAAAAACTAAATCAATAACAAAATAATAAGTAACTAACCTACTAAATACATAAATAAATAGTCGCCTCCGTTGTGTAGTGGCCAGCGTGCTTAGCTGTCAACCCGGAGGTCCGCGGTTCGATTTCTGGCTCTGCCAAGAAATTTGAAAATTTGTATGCGGACTGGAACGGGGTCTACTCAGCGTCGGGTCGTCCCAATGAGTAGGGGGGGGGGGGGTTGGGTTCGACTCTCACCTCAGCCATCCTCGAAGTGGTTTTCCGTGGTTTCCCACTTCGTCCTCGGGCAAATGCCAGGAATGCACCTACCATCAGGCCTCGGCCGCCTTTTCTCTCTTCCTTGTCTATCCCTCCCATTCTTCCCATCCCGTCCCATCCCTCATGAGGCCCCCTGTTCGCTTTGGAGGTGAGGTCACCTGGGCAAGGAGCTAGTCCCTCCTCTCCAGTTGTATCCCCCGATACGATGTCAAGCTCAGGACACTGCCCGTAGAGGCGGAAAAGGTGGAATTCCTCACTGAGACCGTGGGAAAAGCCTACCTGGAGGGTAAACTGACTACGAAACGAAACTAAATAAATAATAAGTGCACATTGAACCCTAAATAAACCACCCATGAGATTGGTCAAAATGTGGCCCGAATGCCTTTGTATTTGATTCCCAAAGCATAAAATTTGCATAAAACATTTGGAGGTGTTGGGACTCAAACCCGCCACCCTATGACAGGTCCACTATTTTCTACGCACTTGTACCATTGCTCTACGGTTACCCGTTCCCTTGCCCTGCCTGAAAGAGTATGAGGTGTGATAGTGCTTTCAACTTCGAAGTTTCATTCACGATTTTTAGCAGTAGGCCATGTTTATTTCGTATCCAACTGAATCCGGAGAATCGGCATATACGTTGTACATGCCCGTATGACAGTTTGATGCATTTTATAATCACTTGTCGCACACAGTTTTTCTGTTTTAGTTTTTGTTTTATGTCATCATAAAACTTGTAAAGTCGTTAAGGGTCGGTGTGGCTTGGCTATAGACGGGGAACTGACGACCATGATGCCATGAGACGATGGAAGTGTGGCCGAGAACTAAAACAAGAAGTTCTGTGACGAACTTAAGAGCCTACTTTTCTTAAAATTTTAGATCATGCCAATGATTAATCTATATGGATCTATCTAGAATAATAGGGGCAGATGACCTCGTAGTTCCGCCCCTTAAAACAACAATAACTAACTAACTAACTAACTATCTAGAATAATGACGAAATTAAGTTGGTAATATTGACATTTCTGATTAGTTCGAAATACTGTACACCTGGCATAATGTAGCCGAATAGAGCCCTACAGTTGGCTGCCCTGGAGATTGAATATATTCCTAGTTCCATATCTAAAGGTACAGAATACAAAATTTGGTTGAAGTCTAATGGATAGCACGGACGTTATATGCAGCTAATCATTGGATCTAACAGCGCGCGTAAAATCATGTTGCCAACAAAGTCATGCATGTATCGGTCAGAAATAATATGAAATCATATGATCTATTGTTGTGCCAATTTTGAATGAAATCCATTAGTTAGTATAGAAGTTACATGCATTTTTAAATTGAACCTATCAGTAGGCTTAGAGTCAAGTTGGCAGCACTGACGAAATTAGTTACTCCAAATTAATCTAGAATGCCAGGTTCTATACGTGTGCAAAGTTTAGAGCTATTGGCTAGCATACTTTCTGATATATTGATATTAGGGTAACAAAAATAGAGACAGCATTTATTAACAGTTGGCAGCCCTGGTTGCTCTTAAGAATATGCATAGTCATATCTGTTTTGTTACACATAGCACATACGAAATTTGGTTGAATTCCAAATGAGAGTATGGAAGTTACATGTATTTAAAGTTGGACCTCTCAGCAGGCCTAGAATCATGTTGGTAGCACAGATGTATATAAGTAACTCCAAATTAAAATGGAATTTCAGGTACTATACGTGTGCATACTTTAAAGCTGTCGGCTTGCATGCTTTCCGATATATTGGTATTTGGATAAGAAAATAGAGAGAGAGAGCATTTATTAACAGTTGGCAACCCTGTTGGCTCTTAAGAATACGCTCAGTCATCTCTAATTATGTACACATAGCACATATAAATTTGGTTGAATTCCAATCGATAGTGTAGCAGTTATATGCATTTAAATATTGGACATATCAGCAGGATTATAATCATTTTGGCAACACTGCCATGTATGGCCTCCTCGAAATTAAATTGAAATATTATTATCTATACATGTGCCAATTTTGAAATAGCTTTTATTCTTACCTTCCAAGATATCCAACATGGAGCTCAAATTTCAATTGCAAATTTTCAGCAGTTGGCAACAATGACATAATTTTCAAATACGGAATTTAGATATTCAGGTATAGATCTTTACTCGCACCAAAGTTTGTTTCGATTACTGCAGCCGTTTAGGAGTGGATACGGGGTACACACACACAGCCAGACAGACAGACAGACAGACAGACAGAAGGACAGACAGACAGACACACATTTGCCCGGATCGATCTCATAAGTCTCCTTTTTCTCATTTTTAGCTAATGAATTATTATTATTTATGTGTGTGTACCAATTTTGGAATAGCTCCCATGCATACCTTCCAAGATATCCAACATGGAGCTGAAATTTCAATTGTGTTTTTTCAGCAGTTGGTAGCACTGACATCATTATCAAATATGGCGTTGATACATTCAGGTATAGATCTTTACTTATACCAAATTTGGTTTCGATTGCTGCAGCCATTATGGAGATGATAGGGTGGGGGGCTGACACACTGACAGACAGACAGACAAACACACATTTTCCCAGATTGATCTCATAAGTCTACTGTACTTTTTCCTCATTTTGGAAAAATGTGAAAAGTAGGCTAAAAATGCCGGGTTACCTTATTTCAAGTCCCAAGGCACATACACCAATTATAAAATACTACTGTTATCACAATAACTCAGGTTATCAGTTAAATAATTCTATACACACGCAAGAACATAGAGCAGATGACTATGATGCCTCTACCCCTCAAATGAAATGACAACAACGAAGTTTGCACAAAGGAATCTGGGATATCGTGGTCATCAGGTGTGAGTGAGTACGTGTGAGGTACCTGTGTAATATACATAATGACGTAGATATTCTGGCGACATTTCTTGAGGATGAGTGTAACGTATGTGGGTGTCCCCTAACCTATTGTGTGTTATGATGGCCCTGTGATGTTTCGTAACGTTAACAGATCACCTCCAGAGGAATATTGTATGCAATATTGGTCTTTTGTCAGTCAACAGGTTTACAGGAGCCAAATCGTCATCTTGGACTGTAATTAATATCTTTATATATATAACTCTTCCTAAATGGTTGGACCGATTTTGATGAAAATGTTTATGTTAATTAGAGTGGGTCCCTGTATGGTTTGGATTCACAATTCGACCCGGTAGGTGGAATTAACACAATTTTAGAACCACAAATTACACACAATTTTAGAACTACAATATACAGTCATAAACAGTTGTCATGGAAACCGCAAGCCTTAGTAAAAGCCGAAGTCTTTGGACTGTTTGTCTCTGCACGTTCGAGCTACCTGGTGGCAACCTATGCAACTACCGCCATACCTTACACTCTGCCTGTGGTGAAAAGTTATTTTTTATACCATAGGTGGCGGTGATGTCGAATTCTTCTGTTTGTCTCTGCACGTTAGAGCGTTTCAAAAAAGTCCCGCTTGGGTTCATATAGCATTCATCCGATTGCGATGAAACTTGGATGAGATGATGTGTACATTCCAGAGAAGGATTCTTGATTAGTAAATCAATTTTACAAAAGGTAACGCACGAGTAGATTCAACAAATGAGCGATGACGCGAGAAGCGTTTAAGGATAGTCCTGTATGCGTTCTTATACTATTCATCCGATTGCAATGAAACTTGGGTGAGATGTTGAGTACACTCCAAGGAAGGTGTCTGGCTTAATACATCCATTTTACAATAGGTTGCGCAAAGGCGCGCGAATCGTTTCAATAAAGTCCCGTATGCGTTCATATACCGTTCATCCGAATGCGATGAAACTTTGGTGAATCGTTGAGTACACTCCAGAGAAGGTTTCAGGCTTAGTAAATCTATTTTACAATAGGTAGCGCATGAGTAGATCAACAAATGAGTGACGTCACGCGTATCGTTTAAACAATATCCCGTATGCGTTCATTAGCCATTCATCCGATTGCGATGAAACTTTGATGAGTTGTCGTGTACAAGCCAGGAAGGTCGTTAACTTAGTAAATCCATTTTACAATGGGGTAGATGCACGAGTAGATGTACCAAATGAGTGACGACGCGCGAAGCGTTTCAACAAAAACCCGTATTCTTTCATATACTATTCATCGATTGCGATAAAACTTTGATGAGTTGTTGTGTACACATACGTGAAGCTTTCTAACTTAGTAAATCCATTGCACAGTTGGTGCTGCACGAATAGATTCAACAAATGAGTGACAGCGCACGAATCATTTAAACAAAATCCCGTATGCGTCATATGCCATTCATCCGATTGCGATGAAAATTTGGTGTGTTGTTGTGCACGCTCCCACGAATGTTTCTAGATTAGTAAATCCATTTCACGATAGTTTAGAGGCAGTTAACGGAAATTGAAAAAAATATTTTGTATCCAAAAGCACTTCAAGAAACACAATTACAACGACAACACTTTCTTTGATTGGCATTGCAATGCATGCCGGGTACAGCTTGTATATTGATATAAATATACTGAAAGTATTTACCGCGTGAGTCTTCTGCACCTTCTTTTTTTAGTTATCGCTAGTGCCCGGATTCATATGCACTAAAAACTACAAAAAGATGCATGCACATATGCACTAAAAATGTTGAAATTATGCACGCAAATATGCACTAAAAATAAAACAAAATACACTTACCAAACGTATTATTTAATTTTTAACCCAGCGTTGCATTGATAAATTACACATGTTTTATTCCTGGTAAAATGTTGCATGGCAGTAGGTTATCAATAATTTTTCAATGTTTTCAGGGGTCAATGAATTTCTGTTGTTGGACAGAATTAAGCTATATGCTGAAAATGATCGATCAACGTCGACGGACGTAACTGAGCAATACTTGTACACTGGCACTGACTACTCTGAACATTCTTCTGGTAAAGGCAGCCTGATTCCAATTATGTAGTTGCTTATAGATTGAATCTTCTTCAGTCCTGGGTTTGAGTCCAACACCGCACTGAGTTTCCTTTTCACTTTTTCTCCAGTTTCACCATTTAAAGAACTAATGGTGTTTTGAATTAACTGAAGGGATTCGTGTAGGGGTGCACCGCGAGTTTCTAGGCCCTTAATCGCCTTCGAAAGTGTCGAATAATGCACATGGATGAAACTGATATCTTAACAAGTAGATCCGTGAAGAACTATACAGCCTATTTTCATATATCCTACTTGAGTTAATTGCCACTATCAACATACAAAATTTCAGTTTGATTGCTGTAATAGATTCGTAGATATTGAGAACCGACTAAATATTTCGGATGGTCACCATGTTGGACTTTATATATGTAGGTCCTAGAGTTATGTTCTGTTACATGAAGATTATTGTGTACGTGTAGCATTCAAACTTCAATCGCATGATTAGGACACAAGAAGTAACAAGGAGATTTTAAAATTTCGCCCAGCTGCCATCTTGTGGTTATGGAAAAAATTGAAAAAATTGGATGCCAGTGGATTAACATTCGTATAAGGATTTACTGTACCAAGTTTCACTGCACTCGGATGGTTAAATTGCGAGAAACGTCCATGTGAATATTTATACTTCGCGTCGCCGCCATGTTGGATTTGTGATCACCAGGTTATTGAAAGTCCTATAGGTGAACTTATGTTCATAGCCCCTATGAACATACAAATATTCAGTTTGATTGCTATAATAGATTCGTAGATATTCAGAGCCGTGTAAATATTTCGGATGGTCGCCATGTTGGATTGTTAAATGTATAGGCCAGAGTCATGTACCATTACAGGAAAATTATTGCGTAGGTTCATTATTCAAACTTTCACATCGATCGCATGATTACGACACAAGAAATAAAAACTTAATTTTAAAATTCGCACAGCCGCCATCTTGAGGTTATGTTAACAATTTAAATAAATTAGATACCAGTGCATTACAATGTGTATAAACATTTCCTGTACCAAGTTTCTTTGCGTTTGGAACATTAAATCGCAAGAAAGGTCGATTTAAATTTTCAAATTCGCTTGGTCGCCATGTTCCTTTTGTAGTTAACCGGTTTTTGAAAATCTTATAGATGAACTTTCAGTAGAGCCCTTTGTCTCCGTACAAAATTTCAGGGTGATATCGCTAATAGTTTCAGAGATATAGAATGCCGGTGAAATATTTCGCACAGCCGCCATCTTGTGGTTATGGAAACAATTGAACGAAGTTATATGTCGGTGTATTACAATGTGTATAAACTTATACTGTACCAAGTTTTATTGCGTTTGGTTGGTTAAATTGCGAGAAACGTCTTTTTAAATGTCGCAACTTCGCTTGGCCGCCATGTTGGTTTTGTAGTTACCAGTTTTTCAAGAGTCACACAGGTGAACTTCTAGTTGTTCCCTTTATCACCGTAAACATTACCAGGGTGATATCGGTAGTAGTTTCGGAGATATTGAATGCTGGTGTATTATTTCGCACAGCCGCCATGTTGGATTGGTGAGACGTAACAAAATTTGAAGGGCACGGTCGGGGTCGCCCGGAATAGTGCTATGAACTTAGCGAGTTTCATTGAAATCGCTCCAGCCGTTTAGAATTTATTAGGGACACACACACACACCTCACACACACACACACACACACACACGCACACGCACACGCATGGACAAAAGGTGATCTCATAAGCCTATTTTTTCGAAATTGAAAATAGGCCAAAAATGCACACTTTGCTTCACGAACACACGCAGTATGACTATCGTCAATACTTGTAACTTACATCTTTCACTTGATTAAAGTACTCCTGGTCGAACGATATTGCGGATAACCAAGTTCCCCATTTTGTGAGAACAGGTTCCGGTGGAAGAGAAACTTGAGGCAGGAGAGTTTTGTACAACTGTACACGAGCTGGTGCTTTTAGAAACAGTTTCTTCCCACTTAAAATATCTTTGTTGACAGATGGAAAGAGCATACGTATCTCTTCTGCAATACGATGCAATCCATGGGCCAAACATGTGACATGGATGAGATTTGGAAAAAATACTCCAACCAAGAGACTAACCAGCTTTCAACATATACGAAGCTGCATCTGTGACTAAAAGGCGCACTTTGTAACAATCACTTTCCGATTCACTAGGCCACAGAAGTCGCAGGGAATCGTTAACAAATCTTGCAACTGTAGCGTGGTTGGTTTTTTCTAGCACTTTGTACGAAAGTAAATGAGGTTTGCCGGGTTCTTCTGGACATAATTTACCCACTATGAAGTTCGCAATGTATCGACCACATGAATCTGTTGTTTCATCTACCAATATCCATATACAGTTCCCTCCTATGTCAGACCGTATAGAATCCACGACAGAAGCGTGCAGTGAAAGTAAATAGTTCTTCCTGAGGGTAGATTCATCTCGTATCCTTTGATTAGCACAATACTTTTCAAGAAACGAGCGTAGATGTGGATTATTCAATTTATGCAGTGGAATGTTGCTGCATACAAAAGCTTCGCAGAGATCAGCAGAAAATGTACTAACTTCACGCCGTGTTTTAATGTCGGTTAAAGTAGCTGTTGCGTATTCTTACTCTGTTCTTTTGATCGAATATGTGTAGTTGTTTTCGAATGCTGCTCAAGTTGATTTTTAGCCTATTTTCAATTTTGAAAAAATAGGCTTATGAGATCACCTTTTGTCCGTGTGTGTGTGCGTGTGTGTGTGTGTGTGTGTGTGATTCGTGTGTGTGTCCCCCCCTAATAAAATCGAAACGGCTGGAGCGATTTCAATGAAACTCGGGAAGTTCATAGCACTATTCCCGGCGACCTCGACCGTGCCCTTCAAATTTTGTTACGTCTCTCCAATCCAACATGGCGGCTGTGCGAAATATTTCACTAGCATTCAATATCTCCGAAACTATTACCGATATCGCCCTGAAATTGTGTACGGTGATAAAGGGCACTACTAGAAGTTCACCTATGAGACTTTCAAAAACCTGGTGACTACAAAACCAACATGGCGGCCAAGCGAAGTTGAGATATTTAAATAGACTTTTCTCGCGATTTTACTATCTAAATGTAATGAAACTTGGTACAGCAAATGTTTATACACATTGTAATGCACTGGAGTCTAATTTAGTTCAATTGTTTACATAACCTCAAAATGGCGGCTGTGCGAAATATTTCACTGACATTCTATATCTCCGAAACTATTACAGATATCACCCTGCAATTTTGTACGGTGATAAAGGGTACTGATACAGGTATACCTATGTATATTTCATAAACCTGTAAAGTACGAAACGAACATGGCGACCAAGCGAATTTAAAATATTTTAATAGACTTTTCTCGTGATTTAACTCTCTGAGCGCAGTGAAATGTGGTACAGTAATTGATTTTGCCGATTGTAATGCACTGCCATCTAATTTAATTCAATTGCTTACATAACCTCAAGATGGCGGCTGTGCGAAATTTTAAAATTAAGTTTTAATTTCTTGTGTCGTAATCATGCGATCGAAGTGAAAGTTTGAATAATGAACCTAGGCAATAATTGTCCTTGAATGGTACATAACTCTATGGCCTATACACATAACACTCCTAAATGGTGAGCTCCCGAAATATTTAGACGGTTCTCAATATCTATGAATCTTTTACAGCAACCAAACTGAATTGTTTAATGTTCATAGAGACTATGAACATATGTTCACCTATAGGACTTTCAGGAACCTGGTGAGCACAAATCCAACATGGCGTCGTCGTGAAGTATAAATATTTAAATTGACGTTTCTCGCGAATTAACTATCCGAGTGCCGTGAAACGTTGCACGTTAAATGCTTATACAAATGTTGATCCACTGGCATCTAATTTATTTCAATGGTTTGCATTATCACAAGATGGCTGCTGTGCGTAATTTTAAAATCTCGTTTTTACTTCTTGTTGTCTAATCATGCGATTGAAGTTTGAATACCACACGTACACAATAATCTTAATGTAATAGTACAAAAATAAAAATCCAACCTGGCGACCATCTGAAATATTTAGACGGTTCTCAATATCGACGAATCTGTTACAGCAATTAAACAGAAATTTTGTATGTTGATTGTGGCAGTTAACATAAGTAGGATATATGAAAATAGGCTGTATAGTTCTTCACGGAACTACTTGTTTTTATTGTATTTTACACCCTTCTCGCACACTTGACAGTAAACTACATCACCGTCACTTGTATAGTCACTATTGCCTGATATCCACTGTTTTATTAAAAATGACCTAGAGCTCTTATCTTTAGGCATTTTTGCAGTTTAATCAGGTAAAACACTGCAATAGACGAAGAGCAAATTAACAGATGAACGCACTTGTTTACGCAATCCTTGGGAGGCTACTGTTGGGAGAAAGTAGCCTACATACGACTGAAGGAAATATCTGTTGTGCATGTTCTGTATTGCGACTTTGAAAGCACATTCCTTGACCAGGAAAGGCTTATCGTGTTGCCAAGGGATGTACAACATAATTATGAAGTTCATTCGAATTTTCATTTCGTTCAAAAATTTTGGATTAATCGATCACACACGAGAGAAAAATATATCTATATATGCACTAACGTTAAAAAAAATGCACTAACGTTCTAAATATGCATTTGCATATGCGCATATACACTTTTTTTAAATACGAGCCCTAGTTATCGCCCACACTTCCAACGTCTGATGGCACCATGGTCGTCAGTTCCCAGTCTATAGCCAAGCCACAATGACCCTAAACGACTTTACAAGTTTTATAACGACATGGAGGCAAGACCTTTACAAAAACATGTGTGCGACAAGTGATTATAAAATGCATCAAACTGTCATACCGGCATGCACAAAGTACAGCCAATTATACGGATTCAGTTGCGTACGAAATAAACGCTGGGTATGGGTGGCTTACTACTAAAAAACGTGAATGAATATTCGAAGCTGAAAGCAGTATCACATCTGATACGCTTTCAGGCAAGGTAAGGGAACGGGTAACCGTAGAGTAATGGTACAAGTGCGTAGAATATATTGGACCTTTGTTAGGTTGGCGGGTTCAAGTCCCACCTCTGCCAAATATTTGTATGCAAATCTTAATCTTTGGGGATCAAATACAAAGGCATTCGGGCCACATTTTGACCCATCTCATGTGTGGTTTATTTAGGGTTCAATGTGTACTTATTATTTATTTATTTAGTTTCGTTTCGTTTCGTAGTCAGGTTACCCTCCAGGTAGGCTTTTCCCACGGACTCAGTGAGGAATCCCACCTTTACCGCCTCTACGGGCAGTGTCCTGTAGCTTGACATCGTATCGGGGAATACAACTGGAGAGGCGGGACTAGCGCCTCGCCCAGGTGACCTCACCTGCAAAGCGAACAGGGGGCCTCATGAGGGATGGGACGGGATGGGAAGAATGGGAGGGATAGACAAGGAAGAGGCAAGGAGGCGGACGTGGCCTGATGGTAGGTGCATTCCCGACATTTGCTCGAGGACGAAGTGGGAAACCATGAAAAGCCACTTCGAGGATGGCTGAGGTGAGAATCGAACCCCCTCTACTCATTGGGACCACCCGACGCTGAGTAGACCCCGTTCCAGGCCTCATACAACTTTTAAAATTTCGTGGCAGAGCCAGGAATCAAACCTCGGACCTCGGGGGTGGCAGGTAAGCATGCTGACGACTACACAACGGAGGCGACTTGTATAAATAAATAGCCAAATAAAAATAAAAAATAAAAAACTAAATCAATAACAAAATAATAAGTAACTAACCTACTAAATACATAAATAAATAGTCGCCTCCGTTGTGTAGTGGCCAGCGTGCTTAGCTGTCAACCCGGAGGTCCGCGTTCGATTCCTGGCTCTGCCAAGAAATTTGAAAATTTGTATGAGGACTGGAACTGGGTCTACTCAGCGGCGGGTGGTCCCAATGAGTAGAGGGGGTTTATTCCCACCTCATCTTCGAAGTGGTTTTCCGTGGTTTCCCACTTCGTCCTCGGGCAAATGCCGGGAATGCTCCTACCATCAAGCCAAGGCCACCTTTTCCCTCTTCCTTGTCTATCCCACCCATTCATCCTATCCCGTCCCATCCCTCATGAGGCCCCCTGTTCGCTTTGGAGGTGAGGCCACCCGGGCAAGGAGCTAGTCCCACCTCTCCAGTTGTATCCCCCGTTACGATGTCAAGCTACAGGACACTGCCCGTAGAGGCGGAAAAGGTGGGATTCCTCACTGAGACCGTGGGAAAAGCCTACCTGGAGGGTAATCTGACTACGAAACGAAACTAAATAAATAATAAGTGCACATTGAACCCTAAATAAACCACACATGAGATTGGTCAAAATGTGGCCCAAATGCCTTTGTATTTGATTCCCAAAGCTTAAAATTTGCATAAAAATATTTGGCGGTGTTGGGTCTCAAACCCGCCACCCTATGACAGTTCGACTATTTTCTACGCACTTGTACCATTGCTCTACGGTTACCCGTTCCCTTGCCCTGCCTGAAAGAGTATGAGGTGTGATAGTGCTTTCAACTTCGAAGTTTCATTCACGATTTTTAGCAGTAGGCCATGTTTATTTCGTATCCAACTGAATCCGGACAATCGGCATTTACGTTGTACATGCCCGTATGACAGTTTGATGCATTTTATAATCACTTGTCGCACACATGTCTTTTGTTTTTGTTTTATGTCGTCATAAAACTTGTAAAGCCGTTAGGGTCGGTGTGGCTTGGCTATAGACGGGGAACTGACGACCATGATGCCATGAGACGTTGGAAGTGTGGCCGAGAACTAAAACATGAAGTTCTGTGACGAACTTAAGAGCCTACTTTTCTTAAAATTTAAGATCATGCCAATGATTAATCTATATGGATCAATCTAGAATAATAGGGGCAGATGACCTCGTAGTTCCGCCCCTTAAAACAACAATAACTAACTAACTAACTAACTAGAATAACGACGATATTAAGTTGGTGATATCGACATTTTTGATTATTTCGAAGTACTGTACACCTGGCATAATGTAGCCTAATAGAGCCCTACAGTTGGCAGCCCTGGTGATTGAATATATTCTTGGTTCCATATCTAAAGGTACAGAATACAAAATTTGGTTGAAGTCTAATGGATAGCACGGACGTTATATGCAGTTAAACATTGGATCCAACAGCGCGCGTAAAATCATGTTGCCAACAATGTCATGCATGTATTGGTCAGAAATAATATGAAATAATATGATCTATTGTTGTGCCAATTTTGAATGAAATCCGTTAGTTAGTATAGAAGTTACATGCATATTTAAATTGGACCTATCAGCAGGCTTAGAATCAAGTTGGCAGCACTGAATTATATTAGTTACTCCAAATTAATCTAGAATACCAGGTACTATACGTGTGCAAAGTTTAGAGCTATTGGCTAGCATACTTTCTGATATATTGATATTAGGGTAACAAAAATAGAGACAGCATTTATTAACAGTTGGTAGCCCTGGTTGATTTTAAGAATATGCATTGTCATATCTGTTGTGGTACACAATGCACATACGAAATTTGGTTGAAATACAAATGATAGTATGGAAGTTACATGTATTTAAATTTGGACCTCTCAGCAGGCCTAGAATCATGTTGGTAGCACTGATGTATATAAGTAACTCCAAATTAATAAAGATTTTCAGGTACTATACGTGTGCATAGTTTAAAGCTGTCGCCTTGAATACTTTCTGATATATTTGTACAGTATTTGGATAAGAAAATAGAGAGAGACCATTTATTAACAGTTGGCAGCCCTGTTGGCCCTTAAGAATACGTTCAGTCATCTATAGTTATGTATACATAGCACATATAAATTTGGTTGAATTCCAATTGATAGTGTAGCAGTTATATGCATTTAAAAATTGGACCTATTAGCAGGATTATAATCATTTTGGCAACACTGCCATGTATGGCTTCCTGGAAATTAAATTGAAGTATTATTATCTATACATGTGCCAATTTTGAAAGAGCTTTTATTCATAGCTTCCAAGATATCCAACATGGAGCTCAAATTTCAGTTGCAATTTTTCAGCAGTTGGCAGCATTGACATCATTTTCAAATACGGCATTTAGATATTCAGGTATAGATCTTTACTCGTACCAAAGTTTGTTTCGATTCCTGCAGCCGTTTAGGAGTTGATACGGGGGACACACACACACAGCCAGCCAGCCAGCCAGACAGACAGACAGAAGGACAGACTGACAGACACACATTTGCCCGGATCGATCTCATAAGTCTCCTTTTCCTCATTTTAGGCTAATGAAATATTATTATCTATGTGTGTACCAATTTTGGTATAGCTCCCATGCATACCTTCCAAGACATCCAACATGGAGCTCAAATTTAAATTGTGTTTTTTCAGCAGTTGGTAGCACTGACATCAATATTAAATATGGTGTTGAGATATTCAGGTATAGATCTTTACTTATACCAAATTTGGTTTCGATTGCTGCAGCCATTTAGGAGATGATAGGGTGAGGGGGACTCTCACACAGACAGACAGACACACACACATTTTCCCGGATTGATCTCATAAGTCTACTGTATGTTTTCCTCATTTTGGCAAAATGTGAAAAGTAGGCTAAAAATGACCAAGATACCTTATTTCAAGTTCCAAGGCACATACACCAATTATAAAATACTACAGTTATCACAATAACTCAGGTTATCAGATAAATAATTCTATACACACCAGTGGCGGCCGGTGGTATGTAAAGCTGGGTGTTACACCAAAATTTCTGATGTCGCAATTTTATATGGGAAGTTTACACATGTAACAATAATGAATTAACGTTAGATAAACTACAGTTCTATAAAAACTAAAATACATGGGTTTTCCAAAATAACTGTACGTTCGACAAATAGACAAATTGGCTCTTTTGGGCTTCTTCCTATAGGAATCCATAAAAAATCAGATGCATGTATTTAAGCCCTATGCCTGAGTTAATGGGAAGAATTTTAAACACAGCAGGTTGTCTAAGGTTGGGTCTCAATCTCCGGGATAATAAACATTCTCAACATAAAAACATGGCAACCGAAAAGTTTGTACGTTAACGAAAAATGGTATTACTAACAAAGACGGGCACATATTCTGCATAAGGATAGGATTTTTATCATTTTAAATTATCTTGTCGACTTCGTAATTACGCTGGGGTCTGGCGTTACGTTACGGTGACGGGACGAAATGTACCGAGAATGCACTGAGGTGTGTGACGTCACAGTACTGCTTGAGCTTCTTCCTTTCCCCGCGCGCTCCGGTGAGCGTGACGTCATCTAGCCAGCTACCTCATTTGACCTTGGTTTGCACTTGCTAACGGAATTAGAGTTCACGCAGCATTTGTAGCATTTAAAATTATATAAAGTCTAGTCTTTCAGACTGACTATGGCTTTTTTTAAATATAGCTTGAACCCCATCAGAGGAACCAGCCATGAAGAGCGCTCTGTCATACGTCTGCGCAATTCATTTTTGCGGAGTTTCATTCAATTTCTGCTTCTTTAATTCATCCAGTAAACATGCTGCTAATGTGTGTGCATCATGTTTTGTTTGCCTCCTACTACGTATCGGTACACAACAGCCATCTGAAATATGTTTGAAATATCACTAGTTTCATCTGCTATAATGGCTAAAATTTCCGATTCCTTTATTTGCTATGATACTTCTTCTTGGCAAACCTCCAATCTAATCTGTAAAAGTTAATTTTGAATTGTTTTGGACGTTCCTTTGAAAACAGTTGCCCTTACCAAATGACCTTTAACACAGCATCCAACTCAGCGCTAAAATTAATTAGTTCTCTCAAAACACCTGGATTTGTTGGTGTTACACTTTCATCATGATCACGCAAGGTCAGTTCGAAAGAGCCACAGAAACGAATACAGTTTATAACAATATTTAACACATACCTATTGTGCCTAACTTCTTCGTTATATTCCGCAATTTACCTTCTATAGGCACTGTCCAATTGTGCAGCTTCGTTAACAGTTCCAAAAAGTGTCAATTTCAAACAGCTGAAGATTGGTTGGTTGGTTGGTTCCTCAGTTTAGGAGCTGCGACAACGCAGTCATGTAGCCCCCTGTACTTTGGGTGTGTGGAGAAACTGTCTGATAACCGGTGTTAATTGTGATGGCTGTATTAGTGAGTGTTATCTGTTTTTAATTCAAGTGAGGACTGCAGGCATTGAATTTCAAGCAGTTCCTACTTTTGCCGCCAAAGGCTATCGTAAACGACTACTAGTTTAGAACTTGGTTACTAGACGCCACCGCAGTAGGCTCTTGGCGACGAACGTTGGAACCTAAGAGCGTTGTTCAAATTTTTAACCTATAATTTAGCTTCACACAGGTGTAATAAGTGGAAGGTTTTTTAACGTGCCATAAATCCATGACATGGGACCGCCGGCTTTACTTCCCCTCCGAAAGAATGCATACTGAGGGATTTTAACGCTCTTAAAAAATCCGACGACTTTGGCCGGGTTTGAACCCGCGATCTTGGGCATAGAGGCTCAGCATGCTACCAACTACGCCACCGAAGCCGCTTAGCTGAAGATTCATGATTCTTTATTTTGGGGATTAGTTTCCGTAACTCCTATTTTGGTCCACGCGGATTCTCCACCAACAAACATGCAAAACAGAATAAAGCGTTTTTTAAATATCGCATTCACATAACCAATTATTATTGCCTTAAATATCTCCTTTAAACGCCCTCGTATACTTATATTTTGGACAATACTTATCCGGTAATGGTCTTCCGAGTGTTTTTAGTGTAAGTTTATCGTCATCAGAGAGCTGTGAAAACTGCCTAACTAGTAAATTACTTACTCTATTAATTTTCACTCACACTCCACAATACAAATAATGTTTCAAACTAAACATTCCGTTAAAATAAAATACTAACTTACTAGATGCACAGATGATAAATCTGGGTGCTATATCGAAAAGGGGCGCGAAAGGCAAACTAACAAAACACTGAATTTGGTAGCCTAGAAATTTCGTAGTGAATGCATCAACCAAACAATTATAATAATACTACTACTACTAATAATGCAGTTATGTATCTGCCTGGAAACAAAATACTCAAATCAACTAAATACAGAACTAATCGCAACCCAAATCCCGCAAGAACAAGAGTGGTAAAAGCAAACATAAACCGCTACAGTACACCAACAATACGTCACAAAATAGTTCAGCCAATTATCAACTGTAATTATAGCAATGGTGGCGTTCTTAGGCTCGCTTCGCAGAACAATTGACAAAAATATTAAATGAAGTTATGATGAGAAAACATCTAAAAATAATTGTGTGTGAACCAACTAATGTCTCCCTATGAAATTCCGATATTTGTACTGTTGTGGGTGGTGTAGCATTCCCTAGTGGTCTGGGAAAGAAACTACCCTTCAGGGGCAGATGACCTCGTAGTTCCTCCCCTTAAAACAACAATAACTAACTAACTAACTAAACTACCCTTCGCGGGGTAAGAGAAATCGAGGGGGTTGTCATTTCCAAAGAGTGGTGTAGTCTAACGGTGCCATTTGGAACTGAGTGTTGCCAGGGGGCTGGCAGCTCGTCTGCAACTCCCTACTACCCATGCTGGCCAGCAAGCTATGTACAAGCATGGCCTTGTCCCTGCCGGCCGCGCTGTCTACTTGGGAGTCGCCACAAGAGAGCTAACCCCCTGGAGTTTGATTTGAAGGCGGGAGCATTTATAGGTACAGTGTGAATCATTAGGATAAATAACATCAGAATATCGATGATTTTAACACATTTTTGAGTGCATTAGATCTATAAAACTAAAACATTAAAGGAAAAGAAACGACGAATTAGGTGTAAAATTATTGGGAGTTGTGCAACGCTGCAACAATGTCACCAGCCGCCACTGATACACACGCAAGAACATAGAGCAGATGACTATGATGCCTCTATCCCTCAAATGAAATGACAACAACGAAGTTTGCACAAAGGAATCTGAGATATCGTGGTCATCAGGTGTGAGTGAGTACGTGTGAGGTACCTGTGTATTATACATAATGACGTAGACATTCTGGCGATATTTCTTGAGGATGAGTGTAACGTATGTGGGTGTCCCCTAACGTATTGTGTGTTATGATGGCCCTGTGATATTTCGTAAGGTTAACAGATCACCTCCAGAGGAATATTATATGCAAATATTGGTCTTTTGTCAGTCAACAGGTTTACAGGAGCCAAATCGTCATCTTGGACTGTAATTAATATCTTTATATATATAATTCTTCCTAAATGGCTGGACCAATTTTGATGAAAATGATTATGTTAATTAGAATGGGGACCTGTATGGTTTGGATTCACAATTCGACCCGGTAGGTGGAATTAACACAATTTTAGAACCACAAATTACACACAATTTTAGAACTACTATATACAGTCAAAAACAGTCGTCATGGAAACCGCAAGCCTTAGTAAAAGCCGAAGTCTTTGGACTGTTTGTCTCTGCACGTTAGAGCTACCTGGTGGCAACCTATGCAACTACCGCCATACCTTACACTCCGCCTGTGGTGGAAAGTAATGTTTTGTACCATAGGTGGCGGTGATGTCGAATTCTTCTGTTTTTCTCTGCACGTTAGAGCGTTTCAACAAAGTCCCGCATGCGTTCATATACCATTCATCCGATTGCGATGAAACTTAGGTGAGATGTTGTGTACATTCCAGGGAAGGATTCTGGATTAGTAAATCAATTTTACAGTAGGTAGCCCACGAGTAAATTCAACAAATGAGCGATGACGCGCGAAGCGTTTAAGTATAGTCCCGTATGCGTTCATATACCATTCATCCGATTGCAATGAAACTTGGGTGAGATGTTGAGTACACTCCAAGGAAGGTGTCTGGCTTAATACATCCATTTTACAATAGGTAGCAAAATGGCGCGTGAATCGTTTCAACAAAGTCCCGTATGCGCTCATATACCTTTCATCCGATTGCGATGAAACTTTGGTGAATCGTTGAGTACACTCCAGGGAAGGTTTCAGGCGTAGTAAATCTATTTTACAATAGGTGGCGCATGAGAAGATCAACAAATGAGTGACGTCACGCGTATCGTTTAAACAATATCCCGTATGCGTTCATTAGCCATTTATCCGATTGCGATGACACTTTGATGAGTTGTTGTGTACAAGCCAGGAAGGTCGTTAACTTAGTAAATCCATTTTACAATGGGGCAGATGCACGAGTAGATGTACCAAATGAGTGACGACGTGCGAAGCGTTTCAACAAAAACCCATATTCGTTCATATACTATTCATCGATTGCGATAAAACTTTGATGAGTTGTTGTGTACACATACGTTAAGCTTTCTAACTCAGTAAATCCATTTTACAGTTGGTACTGCACGAGTAGATTCAACAAATGAGTGACATCGCACGAAGCATTTAAATATAATACCGTATGCGTCATATGCCATTTATCCGATTGCGATGACCATTTGGTGAGTTGTTGTGCACGCCCTCGCGAATGTTTCTAGATTAGTAAGTCCATTTCACGATAGTTTAGAGGAAGTTAACGGAAATTGAAAAAATATTTTGTATCCAAAAGCACTTCAAGAAACACAATTACAACGCCAACACTTTCTTTGATTGGCATTGCAATGCATGCCGGGTACAGCTTCTATATTCATATAAATATACTGTAAGTATATACCGCGTGAGTCTTCTGCACCTTATTTTTTTGGTTATCGCCCACACTTCCAACGTCTGATGGCACCATGGTCGTCAGTTCCCCGTCTGTAGCCAAGCCACAATGACCCTAAACGACTTTACAAGTTTTATAACGACATCGAGGCTAGACCTTTACAAAATCATGTGTGCGACAAGTGATTATAAAATGCATCAAACTGTCATACGGGCATGTACAAAGTACAGTCGATTATACCGATTCAATTGCATACGAAATAAACGCTTGGTACGGGTGGCTTACTGCTAAAAAACGTGAATGAATATTCGAAGCAGAAAGCCGTATCACATCTGATTCGCTCTTAGGCAAGGCAAGGGAACGCGTAACCGTAGAGCAATGGTACAAGTGCGTAGAATATATTGGACCTGTGGTAGGATGGCGGGTTCAAGTCCCACCACCGCCAAATATTTGTGTGCAAATCTTAATCTTTGGGGATAAAATACAAACGCATTCGGGCCGCATTTTGACCAATCTCATGTGTGGTTTATTTAGGGTTCAATGTGTACTTATTATTTATTTATTTATTTATTTAGTTTCGTTTCGTAGTCAGGTTACCCTCCACGTAGGCTTTTCCCACGGACTCAGTGAGGAATCCCACCTTTACCGCCTCTACGGGCAGTGTCCTGTAGCTTGACATCGTATCGGGGGATACAACTGGAGAGGCGGGACTAGCGCCTCGCCCAGGTGACCTCACCTGCAAAGCGAACAGGGGGCCTCATGAGGGATGGGACGGGATGGGAAAAATGGGAGGAATGGACAAGGAAGAGGAAAGGAGGCGGCCGTGGCCTGATGGTAGGTGCATTCCCGGGATTTGCCCGAAGACGAAGTGGGAAACAACGGAAAACCACTTCGAGGTTGGCTGAGGTGGGAATCGAACCCCTTCTACACATTGGGACCACTTGACGCTGAGTAGCATGCTGACGACTACACAACGGAGGCGAATTAAATAAATAAGTAGCCAAATAAAATTAAAAAATAAGAACTAAATCAATAACAAAATAATAAGTAACTAACCTACTTAATACATAAATAAATAGTCGCCTCCGTTGTGTAGTGGTCAGCGTGCTTAGCTACCAACCCGGAGGTCCGCGGTTCGATTCCCGGCTCTGCCACGAATTTTGAAAATTAGTATGAGGACTGGAACTGGGTCTACTCAGCGTCGGGTGGTCCCAATGAGTAGAGGGGGTTCGATTCTCACCTCAGCCATCCTCGAAGTGGTTTTCCGTGGTTTCCCACTTCGTCCTCGGGCAAATGCCAGGAATGCACCTACCATCAGGCCACGGCCGCCTTTTCTCTCTTCCTTGTCTATCCCTCCCATTCTTCCCATCCCGTCCCATCCCTCATGAGGCCCCCTGTTCGCTTTGCAGGCGAGGCCACCTGGGCGAGGCCTTGCTAGTCCCGCCTCTCCAGTTGTATCCCCCGATACGATGTCAAGCTCAGGACACTGCCCGTAGAGGCGGTAAAGGTGGGATTCCTCACTGAGTCC
Source organism: Meconema thalassinum (assembly GCA_946902985.2). Lineage (NCBI taxonomy): Eukaryota > Metazoa > Arthropoda > Insecta > Orthoptera > Tettigoniidae > Meconema > Meconema thalassinum. Next base: position 334,814,301 of record OX336391.1, on the reverse strand, counting down.
GTGGGAAAAGCCTACCTGGAGAGTAATCTGACTACGAAACGAAATTAAATAAATAATAAGTGCACATTGAACCCTAAATAAACCACACATGAGATTGGTCAAAATGTGGCCCAAATGCCTTTGTATTTGATTCCCAAAGCCTAAAATTTGCATAAAAATATTTGGCGGTCCACAATTTTCTACGCACTTGTACCATTGTTCTACGGTTACCTGTTCCCTTGCCCTGCCTGAAAGCGTATGAGATGATATACTGCTTTTAACTTCGAAGTTTCATTCACGTTTTTAGCAGTAGGCCATGTTTATTTCGTATCCAACTGAATCCGGATAATCGCCAGTTTGATGCATTTTATAATTACTTGTCGCACTCATGTTTTTGTCTTTGTTTTTGTTTTATGTCGTCATAAAACTTGTAAAGTCGTTTAGGGTCGATGTGGCTTGGCTACTGACTGGGAACTGACCACCATGATGGCATGAGTCGTTGGAAGTATGGCCGAGAACTATAAAATAAGGGGCAGAAGTCTAACCCGGTATACTTTGGAATACTTGAAATAAATACAAAATACACTTTTACAAATATACGCTGCAGAATAATGAAGTGCAGTGTATTAGGTAAACCGTATTGATTTTTGGATTTATTTAGTGTATTCTAAAGGTAATATTCAGTATATTATATTAATAATAATTGGACTCCATTCAACGTGATGACCTGATGACCAACTGGAAAACCAACCATTTCATTGACTATATCAAAGTAACACTGAAAATACTTTCAGGTTTTCAATCCAGGCGATTACCCCGCAAGATCAACAGATTTGAAAATAAATAAATAAATAAATAAATAAATAAATAAATAAATAAATACATTTTTTTGGTCGTTTACCCTCCTGGTTGGTGGAACCCACGGACTCAGCGAGGGAACTCACCACTACCGCCTCTACGGGCAGTGTCCTAGAGCGGGGAACAATGAATCGGAAGGGATACAACTGGTGAGGTGGGATTTGCACCTCGCCCAGGCGGCCACACCTGCAAAGCGAACAGGGGCCTCATGAGGGACGGTAAGGGATGGTTAGGATGGATAGGCAAGGAAGAGGGAAGGAGGCGGCCGTGGCCTTGAAGAAGGTACCATCCCGGCATTTGCCCGAAGACGAAGTGGGAAACCACGGAAAACCACTTCGAGGATGGCTGAGGGGGAATCGAACCCCCTCTACTCATTTGGGCCACCCGAGGATGAGTAGACATCGTTCCAGTCCTCGTACCACTTTCCAAATTTCGTGGCAGAGCCGGGAATCGAACCCAGGATCTCCGGGGCGGCAGCTAACATTGCTGACCGCTACGCTACGGTGGCGACAATAAATAAATACATAAGTAAATAAATAAAAAATTACGAGCCTTACAATAGTCGTATATGATGTGTAACATCTGACATATAAGAAACCTCACGTGAAATTGTTGATACACCGGTATTTTATAGTATTATTGGCACACATATTAATCTATTGTAAACGGGAGTGTTTTACAGATATTGTAGTTTATAATACGGAACTCATTTTATTAGATGATTTGTAGCTGCCACCAGCACTAGCCTAAATAAAGAATACGATATGGATCAACTAGATTAATAGACGCGACACCGCTTATAACCTTCTATTCCTTATAAACAGGTCCTCTTGATTCACAGACCAACACGTAATTTCATATGGATTCTGTTAAAATGAGTCATATTGATATGATAAATATCGTTCAAAATGATAATCTGGTAGCAAAAATATCTACCCCTCCCAGGATTCGAACCCAAGATCTCTAGATTCACAGTCATACGCAATTCGACTACGGGAATATTGTACACAAGATGGTGACTTATTTCCACGTTCCAATAATACTGCATTACGGAATTAAGTTTCATTTATATTTTGCTTGTTTCGATAATGTTCCTGAGTGACATTGAGTTTAAAATGCCTTATGCCAATGCAATGCCGACTACATACAATGTTTGATGTTAAGGCATTTTACCATTTAAATACTGATACGAAGACTTCGAACATGTACCATGTCATTTGTTTAAAACACTTGACACCAGAGTTCACATGAGCGTTTTCCGTTCAGTATCTCATATACCTTCCACATGGCCGAGAGTGCGTCATGGTATCAATTTTCGACACCGCGCGCTGATTGTTTCTCTTACCAGTGCCAGCTAGATCGATCGAGTTGGCAGTGCGTCTTATACTTCCGTTCGATCCACCACTGCCAGCTAGGGCACACTTCCATTCGATCTATCGAGCGGGCAGTGCATACTACCGTTTTCCACCACTGCCAGCTAGTACACTTCCGTTTGATCGACCGAGCGGGCAGTGCATACTTCCGTTTGATCCACCACTGCCAGCTCGATCGTTCCGATCCACTTTCGTCCCCAATTTTCAAAATCACTCCCACAAAACTACCCAGCAACCGAGCGGAAAGATGTTACACATCAAAAATAAAAATAATGTACTGTGCATACTGTAGATCATTTCAAAGATGAACGACGGAGGTATTCTAACTCACAGGGTTCCCAAATTCTTGGATAGAGGCCACAGTGGATCGATGACTTATTCGGAACCTGTGGTATTTCAGGAGTAGGCCTAAATTTGCATTAAAAATTCTAGCATATCTAGAGAAATTTATATTGACCAATAACATGGACTTCCGATGTGCCAGCTCTGTTGTACTAGGTATAAAGCTGGTACCAGCCAATGCAACAGCTATCATCGTTTAATGTAGGTCTGTATAATGCCGACCACAGGCAAACACTTGCTACTCTGAACACAACTGATTACTGATTTTACGCTATAATAAGATTATACAGTAGCAGCTAAAGAAGTGGGCTGGTAATACTTACTTTGGTCGACTTGTTAATTCACCTGAGGTTTCAGAAGAACGTGTTCCTTTACCAGCACGTGTGACACCACGAAGATCGCATTTATGCGCATGGTTATAAATATCGCCATCGCGCGATTATAAAAATGGATGCAATGTTTAGAAGTATTGGAATGAATTGGTGCTTTTATTCAAGACGGAAAGCCGATGACATGTTATTTTATCGTTTTCATTTCATGCACTTTTATCGTTTGACAACAACAATATCTGCCGCGACGGCAGGGGTCTTTAGACTATGCAGGCAGCAACTATCACTGATGTTAGTCGATAGTAAACGCACGGCTCTGAAATCCATAAAATATCGTCCCACCGGCTGTCCATGAGACTAGGTATACACGTGGCCAGACGGTTCTCAAGCCACATATGAAATCCCAATTCCTTGTAAATCTCTGCTTACCTCAGTGAATCAAGCCCTCTTGGTTTTCTCCTGTACACAGTCGGTAAAGATCCTGTTTGTAAAGATACTTTGGTGAGCTTACATGTTAGATTCCGTGATCGACCACGACCATTTAAGGGTGCAAATTTCACACTACCGAACGTACATAGGATGATTTCTGCAGGAGGCTGATGGTTGTTTTCTCCTTGTTGCGTTTCGGCCAACTGAGGACCACGTTATTTCAACTGGCTTCTGGTCTTGCGTTAATATTCACCCAGTACTGTCACATGAATTCTTGATGTTGTTGCTTCCTTTCTTCCGTCCACTTTATGCCTGTTTTAAGCTTAGGTTCTTCTAAGAAACTCCGGTGAGTTGTTAGTTTCATCTTAAGTGAAACACGCTCCTGCACATCGTCATATGAAATCCCAATTTCTTGTAAATCTCTGCTTACCTCAGTGAATCATGCCCCCCTTGGCTTTCTTCTCTAGAAAGTCGGTAAAGATCATGTTTGTCAATCTCACAGAGCTCATTCGTGTCATGAGGCCATAAAAGGAAATTCTTCTTTTCCTTATCATGAAAATGAAAATCCACAGCCTGCTTCCAGTCTCAGACCGGGTCAGGAATGGAATGAATGAAGCCCCCATCTAGCGACGAGGATATGAACTGTGCCGGCTGTCGAGGCCTGACGCACTCCTCTGGGGCAATGATTAAATGAATGACAGATGAAATGAAATGATAGTGGAGAGTGTTGCTGGAATGAAATTGTGACAGGGAAAACCGGAGTACCCGGAGAAAAACCTGTCTGCCTCCGTTTTGTCCAGCACAGATCTCACATGGAGTGACCGGGATTTGAACCACGGACCCAGCGGTGAGAGGCCGGCGTGCTGCCGCCTAAGCCACGGAGGCTTTCTTTTCCTTATCATATCAGTTATTATTTCCACACGTGCGTAGAGCTCGTGATTGTGCCGTCTCCTGTATTCATCATTTTCTTATACTGGGCCCAACATTTTCTGTATTATTATTATTATTACTATTATTATTAACGAGTACCGTCTGAAAGCCAATTAGTTTTTAAGAACGAATGCAATAATAACCAGAATGATTATGCTTAATTGAACATTCGCTAGCTCTATGTTCAACATTCCCATCACTTTGCATCTGGCCAAGCTTCGTTTTAAATCGAGCATTTGCCTTAGGGCTTCTTGTGAGCGTTTTAATTTACTTTGACTACAATTGTTTTTGTAAAACTGTCCATTCTTGAGATACCAGATCCAAACGTACTGCGTAGAGGTGATGGTTAATAAGACTCACAGCTTGCTTGCTACGATAGGTCAGGGAGAAATGAGTGTAGGCTTCTCTCCTTTCTTCAGCAGATTTTGTTGAGAGAGGATGATCTAATCCATCTATAGAACTACAAATGTATGTTCTTCATCTTCTTCTTCTTCTGTCGTCTAGGGCGACGCAGGACCAGGTTAATTTGATTTCAGCTTCTGGATCTTTATTTTTGCCCAATACTCCTTCATTTTATCGTTCTGCATTATCCTCCTTTCTTCGGTCCATGATGCCTGGATCCGTGATGTAGGATGACTCTTAAAACCCGTGCAATTCTTAATTTTGGTTTTGTATGCTTCCTTGTTGCTGATTTCAGCTTCAGATGTTGCAGTTGCTTCTAAGTCCTTCTTCACCTCCTGATGCCAGCGAGCTGTGGTTTTCCTGGTCACAAAGAATTTCATTATTCGGTTGGTTAATCTACCTGGGTCCATTCTGTATACTGTATATATGTCCAAAGAACATGGCCCTTCTTTTCCGGACGGTGTCTGAGATTTTAACCAATCTGAGGTATTATTCTTGGTTCCCATTTTTTCTATACGACCCATCATTTTTCCTTTTAGGTCCAAGTATTTTCCTAAGAATCTATTATATAATACGTTAAGTTCATCCGAAAGAAGCACTCAAGCACCTGAACCAGAAGGAGTTAGAAGGTGCGTTTCGTGCCAAAATCTTCCAAGTCGTTTCAATAGTAAAGGAAAAATTTTTCATTCCTTCAAATGTCAACGGAAATATATTAGATTATTACCCGCAACAGTGACGAATTGCACTCTGATTTCAATAATATCGACAATTTGTTTAAAAAGTGCGTGAATTAAACAAATAAACATATTTATAGAAGCCCGCATAACAGTAAACCCGGGCAGGTGGTTAATGAACATGCGGGATTTCTCGCACAGGTCCCCTAGTTTTAAATTAATCTTTATGTTCGACGATGTCAAAATGTAAATATTATACGTCAGAAAACTGTATCATAATGAGGCTCATTATAGTACTGTTTTACATCATGATACAGTTTTTCCCGCCAATCAGAGCTCATTCATTGACCAATTAGGTAAGGACACCTTCGTGTATGTGCTCAAAATCCAGCATGTCAGACATGAATTACATGATTTGAAAGTTCAAATTGGATATCGGATCAACCATTGTAGTTACAATCCCAAACACAAAGACAAAATCAGCACGAACCTTTACGCTAACAAGAAAATACTATGACATATGCAAGAAATTTATGAATCTACGTCCAGAAGTTAGCAACACAGCATCCTTCTATATAAATTACTGACATGGAAAGTGCACCGTCCCATATGTTCGCGTAAATAAACTGGCGAATATGAGACAAGAAATAGCACTGTACCTTAATATCCCCAACTCCAATTTATAAACAGCGCATTGCTTTCAAACGACTTCGGTGACAATATTAGTGAATGCTAGTCTTGATCGTCACTAGATATCATGCAGGCTGTAAACAATAGCATGCCAAGCAAAGTAAATGGTCTCTGCTTCCGAAGGTCTTTGACCCACGAATGCGCTCTGTTCAGTAAGCAAAACCAGCGCGCTCTGTTCACTAACTGAAGTGAATGAATCACACAGATATTTATGAATATGTATTGAACCCAACGGTGTTAGGCTGACTGGTGTCGAACGTGGATCTCTGAGATAAATGTGTACAGACTAGAGATACCAGCAAAGAACGAACACAAGATCTTTTGAGGGAGTTTAAGCTATAAAAACCCCTAGAGACAATACACATCAAATCACTGTTGTGATATGAACAAATTATGACATTATTTGTTAATATAATGCAGGAAATAGTAGCAGAATACTGCAGTATTGGGCTGTAGGAGGCATACAATTCTGGACTCAGCGCAGAACGTTTGAGCGTTTGACAGTTTGTAAATGACTCTAGAATTTAGGCATGGTTTCGTGGAGCCATGACAATCACTGTGACCTATTTAGGCCGTCTGGAGCAGGTCAGGACGGTAATATATGGGCCAGTTATTCCCCGTTACAGAATGAAAAGTCCAGGGGGATGGGAAGATTCCAGAGTAATTTAATGTGTCGTGACTGTGAGCCTCCATGGTTCAGAACCCAGGACTGCGGTTCGGAGGAACATTATATAAGGGAAATAGAGTTATTATTATTATTACTAAGTTGGATGTGAGCTTTTGTAAGCTAGAATGTATATTCCTCAAGGAAATAAGACTGTTGGCGCCAGGATGTGTACAGAGGTCTGTAAATATTGATGGTACAGAAGGACATTTGGTCGAGCACTCTGTACTGTAGAGAGAGTGATTCACGGTCACAAGCTAGTCCAGAAATTGAACCCTGGAAGTCACGTAGACGCGAGTATGGGCAGTCGCCGCTAGCTTAGGAAGCAGCACTTGCTAGGCACTGGGAGTGGAATGGGCCACAGGTCTCAGTGGAAGGGAGAGATGGACTCCGGGTCATCTCTAGTTGGATATAATGGTATCCAAAATGGCGAGCGAGAGAGTTGCAGTTGTTCTCACGCCTCAGTTCTTGCCAGAGTAACGTCGTAACGCGCGCGAGTAGAATTCAGCCTCGCGGAGACATGCTAGATGTCAAGTAGCGGTAAAGACTTAGTAGCGCTAATACAGACCTGCATGCACTTTCTGAGGTAACTTCACAATAATTTGTATATAGTGTATATACTTCGACTGCCAAGGCATAATAAATCGGCAGTAATTCAAGGGAAGTTCATCTTTTATTCCGGAAGTTCCGGGACTAGTCTACAAAACCTCAAGTTCCCTTATCTAGTGAAACCGCTCGGCTAGGAGGGAAAATCGTCGGGGGACCTGTCAACCTGCCAGAACGTCTCACAGGCCAGGTAGGTCACGACAGGCCATACTTTTTGGTGTCAGAAGTGTAGGGTCCCGAGTTCGACGCACTGAACAGAGCAACTTCGGAGTAAAGAGAGAGATCGCGACATCGCAGAAGATTGTCCGATAAAGACCGCGACAACGCAGAAGATTGTCCGTCCGCGCATCCGCGTAAATCGTACCGAGTGCCGCGCAACGCAGAAGGGAGAAGAAGAAGCCTACTAAGCAGAAGGAGCCGTGCAGTAGCGAGCCGTGCCGCCAGCAGAGGGGAGAACCGAGAAGCAGCAGTATCCAGTTAGCAGAGGCAACAAAGAAGAAGAAGCCGCCAGGTAAGCTAACCTTATTACAATGGCAAGACAGACAAGTGCAGCTACCAGTGCCCAGGTAGAGGAGAGGTTAGCAGACGTAGACACGGTAAGTACAAGTGGGCCTTTTGTATCAGTAACCGAAGGACATCGCCTGTTAGATCGGGAGTTCGATGGAACACAGCCCGACAGATTACGTGAGTTTGTGGCTAATGTAGACGCTGCTGTTCGCATGATAAAAGATGATGATCAAGAGTTATTTTTTAAGTATATCCTGACCAAAATTACGGGCAAGGCCCGAGATAAGTTGTTTGTCAGAAGAGACATAAATCATTGGGAGGCTGCCAAACAGGCATTACGAGAGTACTACGGATTTCAGGGCACATTAGACTTATATATTTGCCAGATGTTTCAAACAGCGCAGGATCCGAGGGAAACAGTGGCGACATGGGCGCATAAAGTAGAGACTCTGTCAGCTGCGTTCAGGGAAGCAGTCCTCGACGGAGAGAGCTGGGAGGATAGGGAAGCTCAGTTAAGGATCACACGGAAAATATGCGTACAGGGGTTAAGTAACCCGCGAATCCAAGCTAGGGTCCAGGGCCACGGGGCCATTACATTCGATAAAGCGGTAGCCACTGCAAGGCAAGAAGAGGCGGTAATACTCTCAAAGAAGGCACGAGAAGGGTTGCACACGAAACATAGCTCAGGGGTAAGAGCAGGTAAACCCGATCAGGAAAGGAAGGCACCACTAAGGTGGCATACTAAGCCAACACAAGCAAGTGTTAGGGTGGTCTGTTACAATTGTAACAGGGAAGGCCACATCGCACGGGAGTGCAAGGAGGCACGAACCCGAGGTGCACGCACCGCGTTAGGTAGTACACCCAATGTACAGACAGGGGGCACCCCAAGTAAGATCATATGTAGATATTGCAAAAAACCGGGACACATAGAGCGCGATTGCCGAAAGAAGCAGAGAAATAAGGAAGCCGTGGCGCCGGAAGCCGTGCGCATGGTTAGAGGGAAGCCTCACATGGAATAGGACAGGAGTAGAACCTGTTACCGTTGTGGGAAGAAAGGGCACGTACAAAAAAACTGCCGACAGACAGCCCGGGTACCACAAGCAGAAGTGGACCGGCGGAAGTGCTATACTTGTGGCCGGCAGGGTCACATAAAACGAAATTGTCAGGAGGCCAAGAAAGGCCAGGGCCAGAGTAGGCGCACGGGAGGCAAGGCCATGAAAGGCCGACGCCAGTGCGATGTTTGTGACCGGTGGTCACATGGAACCAAGGACTGTTGGTTCAAGAGCGGGAAATGTAATAAGAGTAATATCACTCAGACAGGGGCGACAAACTGGAACGGGTCCATAACACAGGGACAGCTATGGAATCCCGTAATTTAAAGAGTCCCAAGGCACGTGACACGGAGGGCACGATATTGATGTATTGTGGGGGGCCTCTGAGGTTTCTAATTGGCACTGGCTCCGATGTCAGCCTAGTGAAGAGGCAATCAGTGCCTAAAGGAGTTGCAATTAGTAGAGGCACCACGATTGAATTAACAGGTGTAAGCGAGGGAATGATTTACACCCAAGGGACCGTTCAGTTTGTTATTGGAGGTACTAAACACACAGTTCATGTGGTGGGCAGTGATTTCCAACTAAGCCAGGATGGTATAATAGGGAGAGACATCCTAGCAGACAGCGTGATCGACTACCGGGAGGGTCATGTTACGATCCACGGTAAAAAATACCCGCTGGGAGCGAGGGAGGCGAAGATAATCAGCCTCGAGCCTCGAACCCAGAAGGTAGTAGTTATTGAAGTCGATAAGAATCTACCAGTGGGAATTATTGAGAGGGCCGAGGTGGCACCAGGGGCTTACCTCGCAGAGTGTCTAACTAGGTCAGAGCACAACGAGGCAGTAGTCAGCATGATGAATACCACGGAGGAAGAAGTGACTCTGTACAGCCCTCGAGTGCGAATGCAGGAGGTGGATAACACCTGCCTGGCAGAAGTACGCAAGGTACAGCAGGGCAGTAGGGCGGTAACCGGAGAACCGGCTACTCAGAAGCCCAGATCACGCCGACTGATAGACTGCTTGCGAGTAGACCATCTCACGCAGGTAGATATGGAGGGTATATACGCCATCTGTGCGGAGTACAATGACATCTTCCACCTTGAGGGAGATAGGCTCACGTACACGGACGTTATACGTCATGAGATCCCAACGCCCCAGGATCAACCCCCGATTAATGTGCGGCCGTATAGACTGCCGGAGGCACAAAAGGGAGAAATACAAGCGCAGATAGACAAGATGCTAGGTGATGAATTTATTGTACCTAGTACATCCCCTTGGAACGCACCATTATTTTTAGTACCGAAGAAAATGGATGCATCAGGTAAGCAAAAGTGGAGAGTTGTGATTGACTTCCGAAAATTGAACGAAGTAACAATAGGGGTTAGTTATCCCCTCCCACTCATCTCAGAGCTATTAGATGCTCTAGGTAAGGCCAGGTATTTCAGTACACTTGACCTTTGCAGCGGTTATTATCAGGTGTTATTAAAACCTGAAGACAGGCCCAAGACAGCTTTTTCAGCATTAGGGCGCAAGTACGAATTTGCAAAGATGCCCATGGGGATGAAGGATGCGCCAGCCACATTCACAAGGCTGATGAACACAGTGCTTACCGGAATGACAGGTATTCAGTGCCTGTGCTATATAGATGATATAATAGTGTATGGTAGCTCAATAGAGGAGCACAATGCTAAGTTGAGAAATGTTTTTCAAAGGCTGAGAGAAAACACGTTGAAGCTCCAGCCAGATAAGTGTGAGTTCCTGAGGACTGAAGTGACATTCTTAGGGCATGTAATTACTGAAGGGGGAGTCCTACCAGACTCACGAAAGGTGCAGGCCGTGAAGGATTTTCCGAGGCCTACCACGAGCCGCCAGATTAAGCAATTCTGCGGGCTCAGTGGGTATTATAGGAGGTTTATACCCAATTATAGTAAGATTGCGAAGCCACTATATGAATTAGTGAAGAAGGACGTTCCCTTCGTGTGGGGGGATGCACAGGAACAAGCGTTCGAAACGCTAAAGCAAAAACTCATTGAAGAGACTATTTTGCAGTACCCAGATTTTGAAAAGCCATTCGTTCTTACCACAGATGCTAGCAACGAAGCAGTGGGGGCCGTATTGTCTCAAGGGCCCGTGGGTAAAGATCTCCCCGTAGCATATGCAAGCAGGACGCTTAATAAGGCAGAAAGAAATTATAGCGTCACAGAAAAAGAATTATTAGGCATTGTTTGGGGTGTAAAGTATTTCAGGCCGTATTTGTTCGGACGGCATTTCACGGTGGTGACAGATCACAAGCCGCTGAAGTGGGTGTTCAAAGTCCAAGACCCATCGTCACGCCTGCTAAAGTTCCGATTGAAATTGGCAGAGTATGATTTTGAAATCATTTACAAGCAGGGCAAGCAGAACTGCAATGCTGATGCTCTTAGCAGGAATCCCACTGATGCACAGTGTCAAGCGCGAGTGATTAACTCGGCTGGACACGAGTTACGGCAGGGGGCGGCCGTGGCCACTCATATGGAAACTCGTAAGAGGGTAGCAACGACTTCAAAACCCGAGGACGCTACGGTAGAGGGAATTGAAGCAGACGGTAGTGAGGTCTCCGAGGACGCTAACGCAGAGGAGTCCACGCCCGAAGACAGCTTACCCGAGGTAACCGAGTTGCGGAAGGCTGATAAATTGGCCATCCTGAAGGAGTGTCATGATTCCTTGTTTGGAGGACACCAGGGAATAGCCCGCACGTACGCCAGGGTACGCGAACGATTACAGTGGAAGGGAATGAAAGGTGACATTGAGCGTTATATACGCTCGTGTCCTTCATGCCAAAAGAATAAGGGGACTAGACCAGACGTCAGAGCGCCGATGGTATTTACGGACACCCCTAGCACGGTCTTTGAGAAGGTATCTCTGTACGTGGTGGGTCCACTTCCGGTGACAGAGCTTGGCAATAAGTATATTTTGACATGCCAGGACCAACTGTCGAAGTACTTGGTAGCTAGTGCCATGCCGAATCAGGAGGCTGAAACAGTGGCACGGACGCTAATTAATAATGTTATAAGCATTTACGGGATACCGGGGCAGATTCTCACTGACCAGGGTAGTAACTTCATGAGCGAAGTGTTCAAGGCACTTTGCAAGAAACTGCGAATTAGGAAAACAAACACAAGCGCTTTCAGACCACAGTCCAACGGTAGCGTAGAGAGATCCCACAAGGTACTAGCAGAGTACCTATGGCATTATGTTTGCTCAGGTGAGCAAAATGACTGGGATAAGTATCTGCCCACAGCGAGCTTTGTATATAATACCACCAAGAGTACTAGCACAGGGTTCACACCCTATGAGCTTATTTTTGGAAGGAAGGCGAATATACCAGGTGTATTGCAAAAGCCACCTGAGGTGGATTATAACGAACATAAGAATGTGGCATAGGAGCTGACGTCACAGCTCAGGAGGAATCATGAAGCCGCTAGGAGGACGCTGATTGAGCGTAAAGAGTTGGAAAAGGCTAACTACGATAAAAAGCAGAACGAAGTCACATTTCAAATTGGTGACAAGGTACTCTTGCTTAATGATGCATTGCGAAGAGGTCGTGGACGTTTCAGGGGGTAAATTGTACCCTATTGCTTAGTAAGAAATGCAGAAGAGTCAAGGTGCATAAGAATCGTTTGAAAATGTATTTGTAAAAGGACTCCAACGGGTTTAGAACCCGGATGGGTGCAGAAGCAGCACAGAACAGATTAAGGGGTAAGAATGTATATACACGGTTAGTAAATACAGCGACAGCTAAGGGTAACACAGCTGTAAGAGATTGTGTGCGCATGGAGTCAATATAGTTTATCAGTAGGCACACAATAATATTTGAACAGCGGACAAAAGAGGCGATCAGCCTAGATAATGCACCGGGTGACATGAGTTATGTAAGGCGAAATACAGGGATGTCTATAGTGGCCCCAGAGCGGCCATCCTGAGGAAGCTAAACACCCCCCCCCCGTCGTGTGGGTGGCGGGGACCCCCCGTGTGGTGGGCGGGAACCATTGGTACGTGCAGACACGTGATCATTGCTGTTAGAATACCCCCAACAGTGAGCCTGCTGTGTCGTAAGAGGCGACAGAAAAGAGGCGTAGTCTGATGACCACGATGACCTACTGGTCAGGCAGGCGCGATTCCCGGTGAGTAGCTCTATGTAATTGAGCCATGTGTTGTGAAGGAACCCAAGGAACGCGGGAGCTTGCCGTTCATAGTAAACGGAAGCCAAGCAATGGCATAAGGGTGAATCAGAGACACCTGTGTTATAGGTACAAATTATTAAGGGACACATACGTGTGTATAGCAAGTAGAGAAGAAGTGCTCTAAGAGGCACATTTGAGGAAAGTGAAGAGTCAGAACCTCAAATTTCGGCCATGACGAAGTTACACACCCCTTCGTCTCAATGGCAACTAGGAGATAGCGACAGCTGCTGGTAGGGTTCTTTAATACCCCGCCAAGCTACGGAAAACAAAATTGGGTCGTATTAGAAATTTTAACAGTCAAACGTACAGAGGTTCGACGGGTGGCACTGAGGTGCTCGTAAGTAAAGGGTTGCACGATGGCGAGCGTGTAGCCTATATGTGACTCGTCACCCCTAGGGTAGTCGCGGATACGCACCCGTTAGGACAGGGGTAGGGAAAACCGGAAATTAGTTTAGATGAAATGAAACAGAAACCGAGCCATGAAAGGCATATTTTGAGAGCATTCAGTCAAATGCAAACGGCGATAGTGTAGCCACATTCCCGAGGCGATCTGTGAAGCCGAGTTTCTGAGCAGCAGAACTCGAGGTTAATAGAAAGTGAATGTCAGTTTGCGGCACAGCTGACATGGTAAAGCCACATCTCCGTGGTGGGATGTGAAGCCGAGTCTCTATGTAACAGAACTCAAAAATAAGGGAGCAAGCTTTTGAACTTAGTGTATGACACTGCTGATAGTTTTGTATCCGCATGCCTAAGCCAGGATGTGAAGCAAAGTCTTTTGAGACTGAGACTTTGGATTTTGAAGTAGATAAAATTGTTGAATACATGTCAGTAAGATAGGTAACGAATAACCTGTCTTTACCTTGCAGGTAAGACAGAAGGCAATGGCACGAATGCTAGGATGGTTCTACACCATGGTGGCGGTGGTAACAGTGACGTCATCACCCCACGGCATAACCGGAGAAGTACTAGACGTACAAGTGACGCCATACGAGAATTCACCTGGAGTATACTTCGACAACCAGGGTGAGATACTGTTGTATAACATGGAATGGACATTAGTTACCTATGTGAATTTGAATCAGCTAAGTAATGTATTTTCAAATATCAGGGAGCATATACACTGGACACAATTGGCATGTATATTGTTAGAGCAGAAAACGAATTTGACATGTCAGCATGACGTTAAGATGTTGAGTAATCAATTGCAACGAATTAAGGAATCTAAAGAAACGATAGCCAAAATCACCAGACCAAGTGGGGAGACAGATAATACCAGACCGAAAAGGGGATTGATAAATGCTGTAGGTTCAATAGCCAAAGCGTTATTTGGAACATTAAGTCAGGATGATGCGGATAAATATGAGTCACAAATAAGTGAGTTAGAAAGAGAGCAACTCGCGATGATTAAGGTCACTAAAGAACAGATGTTAGTGGTTAAGTCCACGTTACAAACAATGAACAGCACCATCTACGATGTAACTGCCAACGAGTAGAGGTTGACTCAGGGTTTAAATGAAATCTGGACATATTTGTCCAATAGTACGCTTCGGATCACAGAAGCATTTGAGCAAGCAGAGTTAGAAATCTCATTAAACCGGCATTTAATTGAGATAGAAGGCTTACTTGTACAGCTGTATGAGCAGTACAGTGTGGTACTGTCAGGCATTATGAATGCACAGGTAGGAGTCATCCAGGTACAGATAATATCACCGGATGACATCATAGGAAGTTATAAGAAAGCCCAGGAGGATTTTCCAAAAGGGTTATCCTTGCCATTTGAATTAAGGTCAGCTTACGGTTATCTGGTCTACAAGGTGGCTACAGTGGAAGTGTTTACAAGTGAAAACTATCTTGTGTATGTTATAAGGACACCCCTTACAGACAGAGTGATTTATAGTGTGTATTACATGATCCCATTCCCCACCTACATGAAGAGTAATCCCCACCATTTTGTGTACATTCAAGTGGCCAAGGACTATATATTGATGGACAAAGAAAAGCAGACATTTGCGCAATTAGATAGGGAACAGGTGAGGCAGTGTAAGGTAGTGTCTGCCACGTGGAGGTCGTGTCATGCTCAGTTCCCTGTTAATATGGTTCACTCGCAAGACAGTTGCGCAGTGAAGATACTCAGTGGAGTTAGCCAGGTACCGGAGAATGGTGATAAGAGAGTACTACCAGTACAGCGATTGCTGTGGATACCTATAAGGGAAAACAGGTATATTTATGTGTCTCCAGGCGAGACAAGGGTCACCTGCATGTGTAAGGACACTACAAGTGATATTGGGTTAACTGGCACAGGTATTGTTGTGTTAAGTCCAGGGTGTACGTTGTACAGCCCACATAGTGGGTAGGTAAAATAAACACTACTCGAGGTAAGGACTTAGTGCCAGATTTGATACTTAATTATGACTGCTGCGAGCAGATTGGTAGTGAGATTAAGTTAGAGCAGGTACCGGAGGTTAATAAACTGCCACTGAATAATTTGTTAAATCATGTGAATGATTTAAAGTGGGCCACGCACAAAACAGAAGAGGTGGAGGACTTGGTAAGAAAACAAGAAGAAGAAATACAAAGTCAGATGATGTATAAACATTTCAATGTATATAAGTATATTTTACTAACTATAGCAGGTACAATTGGGATAATTTTATGGTGCTATTGTTGCAATTGTTGTTGTGATTGTCCTAAATTAGGGTTTCCAGCCAAAAAATGGTTTGATGATGCAAGGTTGCATTGCCCAAATATTTGCATAAGGCAAACAGTAATTACGAGGGAAGGCAAGACTAGGACTTCAGACGAAGACATTACGATATTCCAACGTCCCAGGCAACTTCGGGGACGCCCGGATATGTCTGAGGAAATCCTGGAATTACACTCTAGGCCTGCTGAAGGACTCTTTAGTAGGAGATTGTTTTTGTTTGATTGTTATTGCTGATTTGATTTAAATGATTTTTTCAGTATAACTCATAATCTTCACTACATGGTATTTCAAAACCATATTTAAATGGGGGAGCCTCCGTGGCTTAGGCGGCAGCACGCCGGCCTCTCACCGCTGGGTCCGTGGTTCAAATCCCGGTCACTCCATGTGAGATTTGTGCTGGACAAGGCGCAGGCAGACAGGTTTTCTCCGGGTACTCCAGTTTTCCCTGTCACAATGTCATTCCAGCAACACTCTCCACTATCGTTTCATTTCATCTGTCATTCATTTAATCATTGCCCCAGGGGAGTGCGACAGGCGAAATGAAGAAAAGCCGAGTTGCACTTCCAGGGAATCTCCAAACACAACAACTCTTCTCTAAAGTTTTTAACTCAACACGACTCGACAGTTTTCTGCTGGCTGTATCTGGGGCAATAAGCTCGTCCGCTAGCTAAGCTGTAACTGGGATGATAGACTCGCCCCTAGCTAGCTCGTAAACTGTCACCTCAGTAACTGAATGGAGATTGTTGGAAGAAATGAAAACGTAAAACACTTATAGTAGGCGATGTATTGAAGATAGAGATATGCTCTCCCGGGCTTTTTTGTAGAATTTTTCATGCTGAACAATTCTTGCACTCATAGTATATAGATATTTAGTACGCCTACGGGGGCTATTGTAGATTCAGATATGAGTGCGAGTCAGGTCGCATTACAGCCTTCACCCTCAACGCAAAGTCGCAGATCATTACGACTCGACAGTAACAGAGTGTAATATTGGGACAGAAATGAATGCAAGGAGGATTGCACCCATTTCTTCCCTGGGGAGGGAGGTGTCGTGACTGTGAGCCTCCATGGTTCAGAACCCAGGACTGCGGTTCGGAGGAACATTATATAAGGGCAATAGAGTTATTATTATTATTACTAAGTTGGATGTGAGCTTTTGTAAGCTAGAATGTATATTCCTCAAGGAAATAAGACTGTTGGCGCCAGGATGTGTACAGAGGTCTGTAAATATTGATGGTACAGAAGGACATTTGGTCGAGCACTCTGTACTGTAGAGAGAGTGATTCATGGTCACAAGCTAGTCCAGAAATTGAACCCTGGAAGTCACGTAGACGCGAGTATGGGCAGTCACTGCTAGCTTAGGAAGCAGCACTTGCTAGGCACTGGGAGTGGAATGGACCACAGGTCTCAGTGGAAGGGAGAGATGGACTCCGGGTCATCTCTAGTTGGATATAATGGTATCCAAAATGGCGAGCGAGAGAGTTGCAGTTGTTCTCACGCCTCAGTTCTTACCAGAGTAACGTCGTAACGCGCGCGAGCAGAATTCAGCCTCGCGGAGACATGCTAGATGTCAAGTAGCGGTAAAGACTTAGTAGCGCTAATACTGACCTGCGTGCACTTCCTGAAGTAACTTCACAATAATTTGTATATAGTGTATATACTTCGACTGCCAAGGCATAATAAATCGGCAGTAGTTCAAGGGAAGTTCATCTTTTATTCCGGATGTTCCGGGACTAGTCTACAAAACCTCATGTTCCCTTATCTAGTGAACTGCTCGGCTAGGAGGGAAAATCGTCGGAGGACCTGTCAACCTGCCAGAACGTCTCACAGGCCAGGTAGGTCACGACAAATGATTACTCGTGATTGGAGTAACTCAGAGACATGAGGATTGCACCTATGTGAATGTATAGCCGGGAGGCTAATTATCAAGCCGTTAAACATTGAAATCGAGGCAGATTTAATGTAACGCGCATTAACACAGTAAAACTGAGGTTAGCGACAGGATCTGACCATGTCTTCGGGGATGAACCGATGACGCCGCGTGGGGAAGCGCTGGTAAAGGCAATTAATATTAATTAATTGGCCGATCGATCCTCGAGCACACAGACCGATATGTGATCTGCGAGGAAAAATGAACCATAAAAATGTTATTTCAGAACTAGAAACATTCGGAGAGAGGAAATGACGCTGCAAGGAAATTTTCGATCTACTTTTTCTCTCCAAACGGATATAAGGGCTGTGGGAAGGACAGTCGGGGTTAGTTAGTTGAACCGCAGTCTAGTGCGAAGCGCACGTTACCGGGGTCCAGGAAGGGACGCTCGGACATCAGTATGTTAAGTGCATCAACATAAGAGCCATGCAGTACGGCCTTAATTAATAACGATTAATGCAGTTAGTTGAACCGTACTTGAGTGCAGAGCGCATGCCGCCCGAGTTCAGAGTGGAGCGCGCGGACTTTGACAGTTTTAGTGCAGCAACATAATAGCCATGCAGTAAGGCATTATTAAGAACAATAAATAAGGAGAGTCGTGCCATACTTTTATAGTCGGCATCACGAATGATTATTATTGAGTACGCAGGAAATGTACCGTATGATGTACAAGGTAGGACAATTGAAAGTGGTAATTGTACAAGTACAATGTACAATGGACGAGCGCAGTAGATAAGTTATTGGTTAGACATATAATAGGATGTCGGATTGCGCAGATATAAACTTTGTTATGCAAGTGATGCAATTTCGCAGGGATACCACTGTAATTAATGATCAGGACGATGTGCAAGCATATTTATACGATATCAGGAAATTTATCTAAGGATAGAATTTGATAGACAGATTGGGGGACCGCTAAGAATCCTTAGGCAGAGAATCGAGACTTTCGGACGAGATGCGGGAGAGAAGTGGAGAATAGATCTTCAACGCCTGCATTTTTGATATTCTGCAAGGAAAGGACAACTATTAAAGAAATGTACATAGCAATCGTGTGATATTAATGATGATCATTTAAATATATGTAAAATTAACAGTGTAATAAATGATATAACATGTTGTGTGAATAAGGAAGCAACAGCTTCGACATGAAGAAGCAAAGTGCAGAGTGTTTTGTAAGGCAAAAGTTATGTAAAATGTGTGTGGAAAGTGTAAGAATGCCTTGCTAATTTGCAAATTATGGCGGGCATTACTGGTGGAAATGCGTGGTCAGAGCCAACAGATTAACCAATGTGAGTACCAAAAACCATGATTTTGTTGTAATTATAGTCCACTGTATGTTGAGTGATTTCAAAATTTATAGAATATGCCAATAAGAGTCAATTTTAGGAGGTAGAACCTCGAGATATTAATGTTGTGTTGATTTTAGTCAAGTTGAGATGTCTTTGTACATCATTGAGGGGATAAATCTTTACCACTGATGTAAAAATGGCAATTGAGTTATATAAAAGTTAACGTAACGAACACGGATGTTCGGTTATTGAATACGGTTACGTTGTGTCGGTTATGGTAATGTATGTCAGTAATAATAAATATAATAATAAGAATAAATGAATACACATCACGGAGAATGTTTTGTAAGCAAATTATAAGCTAATTGGAATATTTGTGTATCCAAGCGGTAGTATTATACGTGATGGGGGAAGTAAAAGAATTTAACATCAGAGAATATTATGATAATGGAAATAAATATGCAAGAATCTAGGAACTGGAAGGGTTTAATAGAGAACTGAATTCGCAGCTTGATGAATAAGTTTGTAAGAGTAACTGATAGATTTTATCTTACTAATTAAAGGACGGGATCATATCACCATGGTCAGGGGAGCCAGGTAATCTATTCGACGTGTGAAATCTCGTATAGCCTAGGGCATACAGAGATATTATTTGCCAGAGCGTAATTAGTGATGGACCCTAGCTCTGAGGATTGCTATGAAATGTTCCGGGTTTGAATCCAGTGGTGTATGGGAGGATAACAATGGACACCTCAGCATGACACCTGATATCGACCGAGAACTAGCTATTGAATAAATTCAGCTCCTGGGAGTGAATTTTTTGACGGCAGGATGTGCCTGACGGTGTCATTTAACAAGATGCCGGCTAGCCCAATTCGACAGGTGTACGATGAAACTCGTTCCTTCATATAATGAAAATGGACCCGTTGAGGCCAGCTATTAATATCCTAAGGCTAGGAGTAAATGCTTAAACAATTCCATACCCTATCTTGCATACAGTTTAGTAGATCATATGGGATACGCAGATCAGTAAGACTGCACTATTGTATTTAAAGCCACATACTACTGCTTGGAGATAAAGAAAGAGGGAACAGAGTGGGGGACGAAGCAAGTGTTTTGTTACCGCCCGACTCAGTCCCATTGTATACTGGAAGAGCCGAGGGAGAGATTTTAAACGACCCTTGGAGGTTGACATTTAGAGTGGACAGACTTCGAAACCCTGGTTGTAATAAAAGAATCATTGTTGTATTGTATAATGAATTTGTGTGGTTTGAAGCACATTGATAATTAAGGATCATTCTGATAACTTAATACTTGGCAAACTTATGAGTTGTTGAAAGTTGCATTTTATACTGACATTGTCGCCTATTTCTAAAGGTCGACACTAGACGCCATAGGCTATGCCCACGCAAGGGTAGCATAATATACCATCCAACACAGCGGTAACGGAATCTTTGAAATTGAACTCATGACTACATACAGTGGAACCACACAAAGGGGAACTGCATAACAGTGGAAATGCAGAAAGGGGTATAATTTATATGTAACAGTGGAGTTGCAAGTAAATATGAGGTGCAACCCATAAATTGGTTAATGCATGGTAGATCATTTTGGTGGGAAGAGAAATGCAGAACACAATTGTACGCATAATGTAAATTAGGATGTGTTGAGAATAAACAATTAGATTGTGAAATTAAAGAGGTCACGATAGGTGACATAAGATTGTAAGTACAGTTATATGTGGAATTTGCCAGTGCATCAGCGCACTTGAGAATGAATTTTATGTTAATCTCATGATAAATGAATGAATAATCATTTGGATTTGCAAGGATAAAGTGCGAATATTAGTGGATTGAAAGAATAATTTTGTGTTGCTTTGTGTTATATTGTTGGGATTGTGTTTTTGTTTGTGTGAAGCCATGATTTAGAGCTCAATTAAAGTCTTTAGAATAGAGTTGTGCTTTATTATTGTAGAGTTGATACCTTTTAGTCTCAGATCAAAAATATGCAACTGCTCAGTGGGTGAACGGTACACGCCTGAGGACTGATGATGGCTGGAGGCAGAAGCATGTTTTCCATGGAAATTATTCACATGGGAACATGGGATTTGGTGTCCTGTACAGTGATTTGAGCTAAAGGTACAACTTAAGTCGGTCAAGATCTGATGTAAACAACTCTATTAACATTACGCATAAAATGAATTAGGGGAATGACCGCACCTAACCTTAGCTAAGCTCCGATACAAACAAAATAAATTTTGATAAGCACTTATATTTATCATGGCGAGGCCCGAGGTGGGGCATTCGACAATAAAACCGAGTCCTTGGATGGTTGCTGCGATGTCTTACGAGGCCAAGCCATCCCTTAGATTTATCATGGCGCCAAAGTTTGTGGAGCTTATGGGATTTAAGGAAACCCCATAGATTTTATATGGTATTTCATGGGGAAAACCATAATAATTATTTTTTTGCCTCAAACTGTGTTTGAGTGATTTTTGAGTTCAGTAGGCTTTTGAATTAACGCAGAAACTCTCTATTGAGAAGAGAAGTGCCCAAGGGTACGAGCGCTATGCACCCAATCCACAATTTATCCAAAAATCCAGATTTTAAGTACAATCTTACAATATGTGTACAGTGTCTTGAATTTCTCTTCAAAACGAATCCATACATGTATCCAGGAAGCGTGCCTATATCTCAAAGTGAATTGTATTACGAATGGCTGGTACGGAGGGAATTTTGCAAGGGATTGCAGAGCTAATACAGCATTTTGACGCTGTCTATGAACAAAATAAGCTGGAAGCCAAGGCTTTGCAGGATGAAATAAATAACCGTTTAGATGCCAATCAGGTGGCAATTAATGCAAATCAGGTTGAACTAAACAACCGATTGGATGCAAATAAGGCAGACATAAATGATAAGTTAGGTCAAATGCAAGAAACAATTAAGGCCGAGGTAACTGAAACCGTTGTAAGCATTATATCAGAAATGCAGGTTAAGACCGAAAAGCGTTTCGAGTCGATAGAAGCCAAACTTGAAAGTAATTTGCAGGCATGTAAGCACGCGCAGGATGAAACGAACGGTAGGTTAGATGCGCTGTCTAATGACATTAAGGATATTCAAATCCAAAATGAGGCGAATCTCGAACGCCAAGCGAAACAGTTTTCCGAATTTACTAGAACGGTAGATCAGAGATTAGAAGAGAATGTCAGTAAAAGGGATGAAAAGTTGAAAGGTTATGCTAGAGCGATTAACGGTGATCTAAAGAAGCAGGATCAGAACATATTAGACCAATGTCAGGAAATAGGAGAAATTAAGGTTATCGCTAACGATAGTAAAGAGCTGGTAGGCAACATAAAGGGTCAGATGAGCAAAGTTCATCAGGAACTGGGCCAAATTCAAAGCGACATTGTCATAGTTAACAAAAGACAAGAGGAAAACAGAGGGGAAATCGCTAAGTTCAGAAGCGAAATATCAAAGGTCAATGGACATATCCAAGAGGAAATTAAAGGGCTTAGAGAAGAAGTCGAAGTGAGAGAAGGCCAAAAGACAGAGGCAAGTGACAAGACCCTTGCGCAAATAAAGGAGGACGTAGAGGATGAAATCTCCCTTATCAAGCAAAGCCTGAAAGAAGATAAGAAGGAAATATTTCAAGTGGCAGAAGAAAACAGTGATAGGCTAAGCAAAATAGAAAAAGAAGTAATCACTCGATTGGAAAGAGCAGAGATGCGCCACAATCAAATGGAGACTAGGATAATAGCACAGGAGGAAACCCTAATGAAAGATCCTAAGTCAATCGAAGGCAGCGTGGAAGATATGAGGAAAACCAAGTGGGCAGATTTAGAAACCCAACCTATAATAAAGAATGCTACAGGCCCAGGCGAAAGTGCATGTATGACGCCAGGTGCACCGATTGCAGCTCCTACGCATCATGAAAATGCTATTCACAACCAAGTTATACATGTAATTAGAGCAAGCGAGGAGAAACCAAGAAAATTTTCAGGTAGCCATTGTAATATGACACCGAAGTATTGGTCGAAAGAAATGTTCGAATATTTGAACGATGCGCGGATATCACAAGAGCGCAGGCTACGAGCCATAGAGAAACTAACGGAGGGAGAATGTGCGTTATGGTTTCGCAGTTTCCGTTATACCTTCGATACTGTCGAGGAGTTCCGGGAAGCTTTTTTGAAGCGATACTGGGATCCGATGACCCAACAGAATTTACGATTGGATTTATACTCGAAAAGACACAGCACCAACAATCTAACGAAGTACGCTGAATTCTTCGTATCTCAGATGTGTAGATGTAAAGAACTTGACCAGACACCTAGCGAGCTAGAGCTATGCATTGCTATTGCCAAACAACTTCCTTATGAAATCCAAAGGCTGCTGATTTCGGCAAATGCAAAAACCGCAATGGAAATGGAGGCAGTTCTTAGGCAACTGGACCTCACAACATCAAATACTATGCAACAGAATCGAACCGTCGAACAGGTACACGTGGCCAACACGCAGACTGACCAGTACAAAGCTCCGAAAAATAATAAAGCTACTAGCACTGAAACGTTAGATTCCAACGGACGTCAATGGGAACATGAACCCAGAAGATGGCAACCGAAGTATAAAGGAAATGTTGGTAGAGGAAGAGGAGGCCGAAATTTTTGGAATCAACAGAATACAAGGGGTAGACCGTACCAAAATAATGGAGGTAACAATGGCCAAGAAGGCAACAATCGAAATTGGAGACCCCAGGAAAGAAGGCGTAACTTTGATGACGAGGTAGAGGAACGTTATCACGCTTCAATGCAATACCTCAATGAAAGGGGAGAAGAACCCCAGAAGCAGCAAGTCCGCTGGCAAGAAGCTATGCAAAATAGGACGTCACCAGACAGATATGGAGACGGAGCCAAAAGTTTGGAGTTACAGCGCAGTGAACAGCAGGGAAGAAACACTAACGGAACTGGCGTTGTAGAGGAAAAAAAAACTCCGAAATTAGAAGGATTTGAGAATGATGGATGGAATGCAGTCAACATCATTAACTGGATAGCCAAACCGGAAGAATTAATCGAGGATACAGGAGGATCACAGGTCATGATCAAAGAGAATTGCCCATTATTATAGTAAGAGTGGCAGGGTTGAATATAAGAAGTCTTTTGGACACGGATTCAACGGTGTGTCTTATGACACAAGCTTTGTATAATGAGATAGCGCAAAGAGAAAACGTTTTGAAAATACCTATCTGAAGTGTCAAAATAAAAGGGTTTCATTCCTGACAAGACGATCATATGCATATATCAGGTATTCCTAGATTTACAGATAGGGGGCTCTATCTTTACACAGAGTTTTCTACTAGTAAGCAAATTGCCTTTTAACCTTATTGTTGGGACAGAGTTTATGAGGGAATACAGAGTGGTAATAGACCTATCACAGGACAGAGTTATGTTCCGTGTGAACGAGGAAGCCGAAGGCTTAGAAGTCTCACTCAAACAGAATGAACCAGGGACAGATGAACAGGTATGGCATACATACAGAGACATGACTGAGGAGGAAGTGTTAGCTATCGAACATTTGGAAGACGAACTGAAAACACTAGCCGCAGACATGGAGAAAGATCTGGAACCCAAACTGGAAGAATGTATTTTGGAAGAACTAGAAGAAGCAAAAATTGGTCCAAGAGATAGAGAAAATTTAAAGAAATTGTTATTGGAACTGAAGGAAGTCTTTGACTCGAGACCTGGTCGTATAAAGAACTTCACTTATGCATTCCAAGTTAACGACTGGACACCATTTAGGCAGAAACCCTACCCAATAGCCGAAAAGCACTATGCTAAGGTTAAAGAAGCAATTCAGGAGATGTTGGAGGCCGGTGTTATTGAGAAGACACGTACGTCTTACGTAAGCCCATTGGTAATCGTACCTAAGACAGATGGGACTGTCAGAGTGTGCCTGGATTTGAGGCATTTAAATATGAAGGTGATACCAGAGTTTGACCAAGTGCCGCCTATTAAAGAAATCCTCAGAAAATTTAAAGGGAAGACCATATTTACAAATATAGATATTACATCGAGCTTTCACAATATTGAATTGGAGAAGAAAACTAGTCTATTGACAGGATTTATGTTTGAACAACATACATACTTATTTTTAAGACTACCCTTCGGTTTGAAAACAGCTGGTTCAGCTTTGATAAGAGCGTTAGACCGCAATCTATCGGATGAAGTCAAAGAGAGTACCATCAGATACGTAGATGACATTCTACTCACATCATAATCTCTGGAGGAGCACATGAGAGACCTGAAGAAGTTGCTGGATAACCTTAGAGAAGCTAATTTTAAGGTTAACATTAAGAAATCGCACTTCTGTCAGAGGGAAGTTAAATTCCTTGGGCACGTTATCGATGAAAATGGAGTAAGGCCAATCCCAGAGAAATTAGAGGTAATTCGAAATTTTCCTCGACCCACGAAAGTTAAGCACGTCCGACATTATTTGGGAGTAATTGGATTCTTTGCTAACCACTGCCCAAATTATACTACAACTCTGGCACCCCTGCAAGATCTATTGAAGAAAGGCGGCAGGTGGAATTGGACGGAGCAATGTCAAGAAGCATTCGTGAGGTCAAAACAAATGATTTTGGAATACGTGAAGCTGGGATACCCTGATTATACCCAGAAGTTCATAATACATACGGATGCATCACTTATTGGAATAGGGGCGATGCTGTTCCAAGAAAATGTTGATAAGCCCGAGGAGAAAATTTTTATTGCCTTTATAAGTAGGAGATTGAGGGCCCACGAGAAAAATTACACGATCACAGAGATAGAGTTGCTCGCAAATCTGTACGCATTACAGTACTGGCGTAAACTCGTGTATGGCTTTCAAATCGTCCTCAGAACAGACCATAAAGCTTTAACATTTTTGTTAAAGACGGATTTGTCTAGCCAGAGGTTGACAAGATGGTCCCTGTATATTCAACAATTCAATGTGGAAATAGAATATTGTCCAGGAAAAGAGAACGTAATACCGGACATGTTAAGCCGATATCCGAGAGAAGAGGAAACTCTAGCTGTCCAGATTGAAAATCGAGGTCAGAAGACCTTAGATGACTTGAAGAATCTTACCACTCTACAACGCGGAGATCCGTGGTTGAAAATGATGATTGATTACTTCGAGGGACGCTTAGCAAGTGGAACTCCAATATACAGAGAGGCAGAGGCATTATCAACAGACTACGTATGGTACAATCAGATGCTACACAAGTGGGATGATATAGAGCATATCCGTTAAAGAATTGTTATTCCTGCATCTTTGCAGAGGTGATTGGTGTGGCTAGCACACAGAGCGTTTGGACGTCCTGGTATAGATAAGATAACTGCTCTACTGAAAGAAGCATTCATTTGGCCGAAGTTAAGAGAAACTGTAAGAAATGCTATTAGGACATGCGATTTGTGCCAAAGGGTAAAGCCAAATCCCTTTTTAATGAGACAACGACCCATTCCGTTGTTACCAGAGAAGCCAAGGCAGCTAATGAGTGTAGACAACTTTGGACCACTGCCTAGAGCACGTAGAGGCAATAGACATATTTTTGTAGCCATGGATGTATTTTCAAAAATGGTGGTGTTATGCCCCATACAGAAAACCAGCTCGAAGCAGGTATTAAAGAGATTGAAAGAGAGAGTTATTCCGATACTTGGGAAACTGGATAACCTACTCTCAGATCACGGGAGCTGCTTTACTAGCGCAGAATTTCGTCGGGAATTGGCAAATTTAGGAATTAGGCAGATTCTATCTACCATTCGCCATCCTGAGGCTAGCCCCGTTGAACGTGTTATGAGAGAGATCCAGAAATATATGAAAATTTACTGCTCTGAAGAGAATTGGAAATGGATCGATGTCTTGGATATAATAGAGTACTGCATAAATAATACTGTGCACGAAGCGACAGGTCAAGTGCCCGTGATTCTACATTTGGATCAGAGACCGGAGAGGCCATGGACTGGTGTTATTCCATTACCTGTAGACGCGCAGCCAGGACGAGAATTGAGGATACAGCGAACCTTCGAATATCTCCAAGCACAGGCTGAAAGACGCCAGAGAAAAAGCCGTGCGAAGCGATACCACAGACCGCTTCTCATTGGGGAGAAAGTTTTAGTTCGGAGGCCAGCCAGTTCAGATCCAGAAGCACGGAAATATAAGAAATTCAATTTTGGTTATCACGGCCCGTTCGAAATTATAAGAGACCTACAGAATAATGCATATAGATTAAGGCATTTAGAAACGGGAAACGAGGTCGTTATGAATGTGGCCAACCTCAAAATTTATTATTCACCAGAAGAATTTGACGAACAAGAGGAAGCTATAGCAGCGCACACCCAAGTGGATGTGGACAGCAAAGTCAGCCTGGCAGACGAGCAAGGAGGCTCACTGAGCGAGACGGAAAGGAAAACAAGCAGCTCGCCCAGGGAAGGAAGGAGACAGGCGAAATGCAAGTGTCTACGACTGCTGTACAAAGAAATGGTCGATTTTGCCGGGGAGGTTGAAGCCTTGAATGAAACCCTCCGCCAGGACAATGCACGTCTGAGAGCTGAGCTTAGAGTAGAAGGGGAGGTAGACAGACCCACTCGCAGGCAGACGAGTTGAATGAGCGCTTATTGTAAACAAGGGCGGTCGGGCCACAGTCAGCCCGTGACTTACAGAAGGTCACTTGCAAATGAATTCTTTAAGTTTTGCAAGGGGAATATGAACCCAACGGTGTTAGGCTGACTGGTGTCGAACGTGGATCTCTGAGATAAATGTGTACAGACTAGAGATACCAGCAAGGAACGAACACAAGATTTTTTGAGGGAGTTTAAGCTATAAAAACCCCTAGAGACTATACACATTAAATCACTGTTGTGATATGAACAAATTATGACATTATTTGTTAATATAATGCAGGAAATAGTAGCAGAATACTGCAGTATTGGGCTGTATGAGGCATACAATTCTGGACTTAGCGCAGAAAGTTTGAGCGTTTGACAGTTTGTAAATGACTCTGGAATTTTGGCGTGGTTTCGTGGAGCCATGTCAATCACTGTGACCTACTTAGGCCGTCTGGAGCAGGT
Source organism: Meconema thalassinum (assembly GCA_946902985.2). Classification (NCBI taxonomy): domain Eukaryota; kingdom Metazoa; phylum Arthropoda; class Insecta; order Orthoptera; family Tettigoniidae; genus Meconema; species Meconema thalassinum. The sequence continues at coordinate 334,786,221 of OX336391.1, read as the reverse complement.
CAGGACGGTAATATATGGGCCAGTTATTCCCCGTTGCAGAATGAAAAGTCCAGGGGGATGGGAAGATACCAGAGTAATTTAATGACTACTCGTGATTGGAGTAACTCAGAGACATGAGGATTGCACCTATGTGAATGTATAGCCGGGAGGCTAATTATCAAGCCGTTAAACATTGAAATCGAGGCAGATTTAATGTAACGCGCATTAACACAGTAAAACTGAGGTTAGCGACAGGATCTGACCATGTCTTCGGGGATGAACCGATGACGCTGCGTGGGGAAGCGCTGGCAAAGGCAATTAATATTAATTAATTGGCCGATCGATCCTCGAGCACACAGACCGATATGTGATCTGCGAGGAAAAATGAACCATAAAAACGTTATTTCAGGACTAGAAACATTCGGAGAGGGGAAATGACGCTGCATGGAAATTTTCGATCTACTTTTTCTCTCCAAACGGATATAAGGGCTGTGGGAAGGACAGTCGGGGATAGTTAGTTGAACCGCAGTCTAGTGCGAAGCGCACGTTACCGGGGTCCAGGAAGGGACGCTCGGACATCAGTATGTTAAGTGCATCAACATATGAGCCATGCAGTACGGCCTTAATTAATAACGATTAATGCAGTTAGTTGAACCGTACTTGAGTGCAGAGCGCATGCCGCCCGAGTTCAGAGTGGAGCGCGCGGACTTTGACAGTTTTAGTGCAGCAACATAATAGCCATGCAGTAAGGCATTATTAAGAACAATAAATAAGGAGAGTCGTGCCATACTTTTATAGTCGGCATCACGAATGATTATTATTGAGTACGCAGGAAATGTACCGTATGATGTACAAGGTAGGACAATTGAAAGTGGTAATTGTACAAGTACAATGTACAATGGACGAGCGCAGTAGATAAGTTATTGGTTAGACATATAATAGGATGTCGGATTGCGCAGATATAAACTTTGTTATGCAAGTGATGCAATTTCGCAGGGATACCACTGCAATTAATGATCAGGACGATGTGCAAGCATAATTATGCGATATCAGGAAATTTATCTAAGGATAGAAAGTGATAGACAGATTGGGGGACCGCTAGGAATCCTTAGGCAGAGAATCGAGACTTTCGGACGAGATGCGGGAGAGATAGATCTTCAACGCCTGCAATTTTGATATTCTGCAAGGAAAGGACAACCATTAAAGAAATGCACATAGCAATCGTGTGATTTTAGTGATGATCATTTAAATATATGTAAACTTAATAGTGTAATAAGGGATATAACGTGTTGTGTGAATAAGGAAGCAACAGCTTCGACATGAAGAAGCAAAGTGCAGAGTGTTTTGTAAGGCAAAAGTTATGTAAAATGTGTGTGGAAAGTGTAAGAATGCCTTGCTAATTTGCAAATTATGGGGGGCATTACTGGAGGAAATGCGTGGTCGGAGCCACCAGATTAACCAATGTGAGTACCCAAAACCATGATTTTGTAGTAATTATAGTCCACTGTATGTTGAGTGATTTCAAAATTTATAGAATATGCCAATAAGAGTCAATTTTAGGAGGTAGAACCTCGAGATATTAATGTTGTGTTGATTTTAGTCAAGTTGAGATGTCTTTGTACATCATTGAGGGGATAAATCGTTACCACTAATGTAAAAATGGCAATTGAGTTACATAAAAATTTAACGTAACGAACACGGATGTTCGGTTATTGAATACGGTTACGTTGTGTCGGTTATGTTAATGTATGTCAGTAATAATAAATATAATAATAAGAATAAATGAATACACATCAGGGAGAATGTTTTGTAAGCAAATTATATGCTAATTGGAATATTTGTGTATCCAAGCGGTAGTATTATACGTGATGGACGAAGTAAAAGAATTTAATATCAGAGTATATTATGATAATGGAAATAAATAAGCAAGAATCTAGGAACTGGAAGGGTTTAATAGAGAATTGAATTCGCAGCTTGATGAATAAGCTTGTATGAGTAATTGATAGATTTTATCTTACTAATTAAAGGACGGGAGCATATCACCATTGTCAGGGGAGCCAGGTAATCTAGTCGACGTGTGAAATCTCGTATAGCCTAGGGCATACAGAGATATTATTTGCCAGAGCGTAATTAGTGATGGACACTAGCTCTGAGGATTGCTATGAAATATTCCGGGTTCTAATCCAGTGGTGTATGGGAGGATAACAATGGACACCTCAGCATGACACCTGATATCGACCGAGAACTAGCTATTGAATAAATTCAGCTCCTGGGAGTGAATTTTTTGACGGCAGGATGTGCCTGACGGTGTCATTGAACAAGATGCCGGCTAGCCCAATTCGACAGGTGTACGATGAATCTCGTTCCTTCATATAATGTAAATGGGCCCGTTGCATTCGACAGGTGTACGATGAATCTCGTTCCTTCATAAAATGTAAATGGACCCGTTGAGGCCAGCTATTAATATCCTAAGGTTAGGAGTAAATGCTTAAACAATTCCATACCCTATCTTGCATACAATTTAGTAGATCATATAGGATACGCAGATCAGTAAGACTGCATTATTGTATTTAAAGCCACATACTACTGCTTGGAGATAAAGAAAGGGGGAACAGAGCGGGGGACGAAGCAAGTGTTTTGTTACCGCCCGACTCAGTCCCATTGTATACTGGAAGAGCCGAGGGAGAGATTTTAAACGACCCTTGGAGGTTGACATTTAGAGTGGACAGACTTTGAAACCCTGGTTGTAATAAAATAATAATTGTTGTATTGTATAATGAATTTGTGTGGTTTGAAACACATTGATAATTAAGGATCATTCTGATAACTTAATACTTGGCAAACTTACGAGTTGTAAAAGTTGCATTTTTATACTGGCATTGTCGCCTATTTCTAAAGGTCTACACTAGATGCCATAGGCTATGCCCACGCAAGGGTAGCATAATATACCATCCGACACAGCGGTAACGGAATCTTTGAAATTGATCTCATGACGACATACAGTGGAACTACATAAAGGGGAACTGCATAACAGTGGAAATGCAGAAAGGGGTATAATTATAAGTAACAGTGGAGTTGCAATAAATATGAGGTGCAACCCATAAATTGGTTAATGCATGGTAGATCATTTTGGTGGGAAGAGAAATGCAGAACACAATTGTACGCATAATGTAAATTAGGATGTGTTGAGAATAAACAATTAGATTGTGAAATTAAAGAGGTCACAATAGGTGACATAAGATTGTAAGTACAGTTATATGTGGAATTTGCCAGTGCACCAGCGCACTTGAGAATGAATTTTATGTTAATCTCATGGTAAATGAATGAATAATCATTGGGATTTGCAAGGATAAAGTGCGAATATTAGTGGATTGAAGGAATAATTTTGCATTGTTTTGTGTTATATTGTTGGGATTGTGTTTTTGTTTGTGTGAAGCCATGATTTAGAGCTCAATTAAAGTCTTTAGAATAGAGTTGTGCTTTATTATTGTAGAGTTGATACCTTTTAGTCTCAGATCAAAAATATGCAACTGCTCAGTGGGTGAACGGTACACGCCTGAGGACTGATGATGGCTGGAGGCAGAAGCATGTTTTCCATGGAAATTATTCACATGGGTACAGTATGTTAAAACATATAATAAAGTTATAATTATCGTCGAATATAAACAGTCGTATGCAACTCGCCTATAATGGTAACACTCGTATGTAAATTATAAAACATACTCGTGTCTTTATTATTGCCATTATAGGCTCGTAGCATATTTTACTCTTGCACGACGAGTACGAATCATCACCCCCTTCCCTGATAATTGCACAAATAACTCACGACGTAATCGCACTCGTATTGCAAAATTTGAATAAGCACTCTTGTTTAGAGACAACCTCGTGGTGCAGTTACTATTATTCTTGGCTGTCACCCCTGAGCTACGGTTACAATTCTCGGCTCTCCTAAGAAGTTTTATTCTGGTCTGAGGCTTGGAAACGAATACACTCATCCTCGTGAGGCAAAACTGAGGAGAGGTTGGTTCGGTTCCTACCTCAGCCACCCTGAAAGTGTTCTTCCATGGTTTCCCGCTTCGTCTGCAGTCAAATTCAGGCCACGGATGCCTCCTTTCCCAATTTTAGTCGCATTTACATATACACTCACTAATACGGCCATCATAACAACACAGATTATCAGACTAACTTCACACACACACACACACCCAAGACACAAGACCGCGATGTCGCGAAGTCTCTAAATGAATAAACAACAAAAACAAATCTCTCGCAGGTCTGTATGTGCCTTGAATCGTACTGAGCAATCCACTCGACGAGGGCTCTTTGTGCAAGCATAACTTGAAGGTTATCAAATACTATGTGCGTGCCTCTTGAGGCAAAACTAAAGAGAGATGGGTTCAATTCCTACTTCAGTCATCGTGGAAGTAGTTTTCCGTGGTTTCCCACGTCTACTCCAGGCGAATGCTAAGGTGGTTCCTAACTCCTGGTAGTGTAGATTACCAAACAATACAACTGCCTAATAAAAGCTTCATTATTAGGTAGGCATGACAGCTAGAAACTTAAACGTTTAACAGAGTATCAATAACATTCATGGGTAAATTTTACTAAAGTATTATAGAAAGTTCTGACAAATTTCAGTATTTATCGACATTTGTAAAAAGATGTCTCAAAACTTGAAATGTTCTAAGTACCCGTTTCTCAGTAACCATGAGCTCGATCAAATTGATATTATTCACACTTGCGGGCGCTTATGAGCTAATAGCTCTGAATTAAAATGAAAGTAACCAGGCTAAAATAAATACAAATTTTGAAAAATTTAAGTTATCCGAAATAATGACTTAAAAATTGACGAATTCAAATAGTCATCAAATCTAAACCAAATACATATCAACAAGAAGTCTGCTTTGCAAGCTTTACCATTATCATTACATTACAATTTAAAACTTTCATCCAATTATGTACAGGAATATCAAAGAAGAAAGTGCCTAACTATTAGAAATTTAAACATTTTCAGAATATTTTTACTTCCGCCAAATGTCCATAAATATTGAAATATGTCCGAACTTTCTAAAATACTATGGAAATACTCACTCATGAATGTTATTGATCTCTGTGAAACTTTGAGGTTTCAAGGTGGCATTATTGTCTAAGAACGAAGATTTTAAAAGTAGTTTGCATTGTTACCTAATCTACAGCTACAGTGCACTCCCACGTTCCCATAAGTCCATGGCCGCTTTCTTACCAATCCTCAACTGAATTACAAATAGGCTCTACACAGACTACTATATACATCACAATAACACAGGTTATTCGACAAATTCTACACACACACACACACACACACACACACAAGTAAACAGGGCTAAATCACCACGTTGTCCAATGAAACAACTTCAATACTACAGTATGTTTTGCTGACAAAAGATAATCACAGATCAGCAGAGCCTAATCTGGAGTTTAGCGGCTAGCGTTCTTGGCTGTCGTCCCGGATATCTGGGTTCGATCCTCGGCTCTGTCAAGAAATTTAATTCTGGTCTGAGGTCTGGAACGGGGTACACTCGGTCTCGTGAGGCAAAATTGAGAAGAGATAGGTTCGATTCCAACCTCAGCCATCCTGTAAGTGGTTTTCCGTGGTTTTCCACTTCCCCTCTAGGGAAATGCCGGGATGGTTCCTAACTTAGGGCCACGGCTCCCTCCTTCCCAACTGATATACAAATACACATACTACTACACAGCCTACCACACAATAACACAGATTATCTGACGAATTCTTCAAACACACACCCAAGTACACGGGTCTAAATGATCACGCCTCTCAAATGAAACAACTGCACCTTAATCTGGAGTGATAATTCAAAATATGACCACATTTTGGACACGGACCCAAAGTCTTTGTATCTGGGCAGGTGCATTTTATGTTTTGCACCACAACGGCCAGCGCTTATGGAACCATGTGCTTTATTCAAATACATAAGTAATTTGTTATTGTTAAATGAGCTTCCATGAATTCTGAAAGCAATTATTTAATTTGTAGGCCTACATGTTACAGTTTATTTTAAATATATTTTCCTGTAATGCTACTTAGAGAATGAACATTGTTTAGCGGTAGTGTAAGCTCCTCAAGCCAAATATTCCAGATCCACATCTGTCGTACTGAAGGCTATTACGTGGCACTACGCACCGTCTTACTCTGTTGTTTCTCTTTCGTCGTGGGTCGTTTCACGGCTGAAACTAGTGTCTCGCACATTATGAACCAGATGAGCGGGATAAAACGAGGGAAGCATGACCTAACTAAGTTTAGGCTATACAGAAATAATGTAGGTCTTAAAAATGTATTGCTCCATACCGAATGTCTTAGATAGCTCTTTACGTACAATGGCATGACATTGAGTTAAATGGTATCGTTTGAAATCTGGTATCAGATGTTGAAGTCCATGGTGTTTTTGTTTGCTGTTTTATTGACGTTTCGCCTTGCAGAGTAATATACGAAGCTAATTGAGTGAGCAAGTTTCAAGTTAAATGCGTGCAAAGGTTTTGAGTACTGGCTAAGCCTTCTAGGAAACAGTTTCTTCTTTTGGCGACTATCGAGGGTTCATTCCAAACACCAGGCAGGTCCAGAAATTGACTTTTTGAGATAAACACACCTTCTTCCTCTTCAAGGCCAGCTCTACGTATAGATATTATTGCTGTCTCCAAAAATCAGACAGGTAGGGTTATATATATATATATATATATATATATATATATATATATATATATATATATATATATATACATACGAGTGTGAAATATTGGGGATTCTACAAAAATAAGACAAGCCAATGCTTTTCCAATGCTTTTTCACGATAGTTAATTACCTGAAATGTTTGGCATTCAATAATGATTTGTACTTTGTTAGGATTCACATAATAAATAATCGTATATGAGGATTAGAATATTTTTCATTTTTGTATTCAAATAAGATTTCGGCAAAATCCAGACTAGTCCAAAGGTTCTTTTTTAGGTAGTCTCAACTATCCTCATAATAACTTATATATATTTCCTTTATGTGCAATGTAAAGCTGTTAGTGAGACAATAGTAGGTCTAAAACCAATTTTTATTTCATTCAGCACAAATGAAGACATAATTTTGTTTTTTATTAGTTTCTGAAAAAAATAATTTTTGGACTTGTCTGGTTTCTGGATTGAACCCTACAATTATATTTTGCGCAATGTTTCATGACGATTGGGTGCAATATATATTAATTTTTGTTTTTGTTTGATTGTTATTGCTGATTTGATTTAAATGATTTTTTCAGTATAACTCATAATCTTCACTACATGGTATTTCAAAACCATATTTAAATGGGGGAGCCTCCGTGGCTTAGGCGGCAGCACGCCGGCCTCTCACCGCTGGGTCCGTGGTTCAAATCTCGGTCACTCCATGTGAGATTTGTGCTGGACATGGCGCAGGCAGACAGGTTTTCTCCGGGTACTCCAGTTTTCCCTGTCACAATGTCATTCCAGCAACACTCTCCACTATCGTTTCATTTCATCTGTCATTCATTTAATCATTGCCCCAGGGGACATGCGACAGGCGAAATGAAGAAAAGCCGAGTTGCACTTCCAGGGAAATTCCAAACACAACCACTCTTCTCTAAAGTTTTTAACTCAACACGACTCGACAGTTTGCTGCTGGCTGTATCTGGGGCAATAAGCTCGTCCGCTAGCTAAGCTGTAACTGGGATGATAGACTCTCCCCTAGCTAGCTCGTAAACTGTCGCCTCAGTAACTGAATGGAGATTGTTGGAAGAAATGAAAACGTAAAACACTTATAGTAGGCGATGTATTGAAGATAGAGATATGCTCTCCCGGGCTTTTTTGTAGAATTTTTCATGCTGAACAATTCTTGCACTCATAGTATATAGATATTTTTACGGGTTGCCCAGCGTAAGCTTAAAAAGCGCACGGACGCCAGTTTTTTTTCGACATTTTCACTGAAATCGTTAGTGCTTGACTTCCTTTGTTCATAAATAAATTATTTTCTACAGAAACCTTCCCCGAGATATCCTTTACAGAATGGTGAAAACCGCATCAAAATCCATTCTGTGGTTCTCGAGATTACCTGTGACATCCAAGAATCGGGGACTTTGTTTTATTATAAGTAGAGATTATACGCCAATCAGTATAATTTAATATAATATAATCCCCCTTCCGTCCAATCTTAAATTGACTGTGAATTTTGTGGAACGAAAAGTTCACAGGCGAAATGAGAGTTGCAGTTCCAAGGAATGGCGATATGAAAGAAACTCAAATCCCCCTTCCGTCCAATCTTAACTTGGCTGTGTTTCACAGGCTAAATGAAGAAAACCCGAGTTGCACTTCCAGGGAAACTCCAAACACAACCACCTTTCTCAGAAGTCTTAATTCAACACGAATCAACGGTTTGCTGCTGGCTGTATCTGGGGCAATAGGTTCGCCCGCTAGCTAGGCTGTAACAGGGATGAAATACTCGTCCTTAGCTGGCTTGTAAACTGTCGCCTCAGTAGTGGAATGAACATGGTTGGAAGAAATTAAAAAGTAAAAACACTTATAGTGGGCGATGTATTGAAGATAGGCATATGCTCTCACGTTCTTTTTTTTTTGTAGAACTTTTCATGCTGAACAATTCTTGCAGTCATAGTATTTAGATATTTTTAACGGTTTGCCCAGCGTAAGCTTACAAAGCGCTCGAACGCCTGTTATTTTTCGACTTTTCCACTGAAATCGTTACTGCTTGGCTTCCTTTGATCATAAATAAATTATTTTCTACAGAAATCATCCTCGAGATATCCTTTACAGAATGGTGAAAACCTCATCAAAATCCATCCAGTGGTTCTCGAGTTGACCCGTAACATCCAAGAATCGGGGACTTTGTTTTATACTAAGTAGAGATCAGGCACAATACTTAGACTAGTTTCTAAGACCGTTATAGTGTGATTAGCCTACTGACGGATTGTGATTATCCCTTGTCTGTGTCGAGCCACAACTATGTGTGTACCTCTACGCATGTTGCCTAAAATTACGATAAGACAATATGAATAAATAAATTATGTCAATATTTGCAGTCAAGGAATTCTTTTCTCACGTTCGTAGAGGTATTATCAGCACACTAAAAAATGACAAGATTTTAACGTCTCAAGAAACTAGAAGTTCAATTTTACATTAAATCCGGCTGTATGTAGGCTATATCGGTTCGAGAAATGTATAACATCACAAAGAGTGACGTGTTGGAGCAGTACAGACAATGCCAAATGGAGCAATGAATATAATTTGCGTTCATAGGAAATGGGACGACACTTCTATTATACAAAATAAGTTAAAAGAATTAATAACAACTAAGTGCGTACACATTCCAAACAATCAAATCAGGTGATAAATATGCGGCAGTTATAATGGGATGCACTATGAAGATTCAATGGGAAATTCAACCTGGCTTCCGTTCATTTTATATATTATAGTGATAAAGGGCAGTTACCCAGATTTTTGCTTATTCTTTAAGAATTTTATCTCTGTTTGTGGATGATGCTTGTGATTTTGCAAAAATTTTACTGAAAATGTTATGCATAATAGTTTTAGATTGAATTTTCAGAATTTTACGTGTATTTTTGACTGAAGATGGTTCGATACGTCGAAACATGTATCAAATGAAGTGGTGGTTAAAAAAGTAGTGTATAGTAAAGTGGAAATTTATTATAATAGATCTCACTGGTAATGTTTGTCCTTTCTGAATTATTATTGTACTTTTTGTAATTTTCAGTAATACCGGCAGTGGTAAAACTGTTCTTTTTTTCATTTCAGCGAAGAAATTATCACGAATCATTTGTAATTTCGTGAGATTATCAGCCAATATTTGTTACGGTAAGGCTGTCTCTTGGAAACAAGATGGCCAGTTAGCATGCACGGGTAATATAGGCTATATGATCCTATTTAGTTACATACTGTAGAAACCCTACGCAGTATTTTCCAAACTTTGGCATCCATCCGTCTTCAAACAATGACAGTTAAAATAAAATAGAAGTGAAAATAGTCCTATATTCCTCCATTTAAGAGGAATCAGACTCTTCATTACTTATTCAATGGCAGTAAAGAGTTTCCATGATTAAACTTCTCGTATCAAGAACATTTATCCAAGCTTTCTCCCAGCACACTCTTTTATTGAGAAAGAGGGAGTATTTCTCTGTAATGCGCAGCGACTGGAACAGATGCTTTGTTTGCGTGATCTTATGTTTACGGGAACAGTGATAACTTACCGAATGCTCTACCGTTGGATTCACGGAGCATTTGGGGATTTTATAGTCCCACCCATTGGCCTGCCTGCGACCAGATTTATGATGACAGTTCTAAAGTTTCCTCTTCTTTCAATGTGGGATGTACACTTTATTGTCCTGATACTCAACAGGCTCGTTTGCATTTCCTTTCCCCACGAACATCTATCTCTTCTCTCTCAGAAGCTTTAGCGATCTCAACCGGATTAACATATCTCAAGCATTTTCATCTACGGTATTTATTATTCTGATAGCTCCTTTGAAAGGATTCTTGCAAGAGATTACTTCAACGAAACCTAATCCTCAAGCATTGTCATATACAAGATAATATATGATAATAATAATAATAATAATAATAATAATCATAATAATAGTACATAAAGGTTCTTGTGGGAGAAAAGAAAGAACGCAGGGGAGGAAGGTGCACAGCAGAGAGAAAGGCGCAACACTCGGAAAGAATGAAGGAAGTGTGGAGGAAGAGAAAGGAAGATAGAACTATGAGAAGGAAATGAAATGATATTTGCGTGGTCCTTAGTTTTGGACGGTTCGCATAATGTAATGCAATGTAACAGTACATGGTGTAAATCATCGGCGTGCAGATTTTGTACGCCCGGCGTGCTAGCTATGCTGCGCCGCACGCCAGCAGACTACCCTGTGCCTATCTTGGCTGGGCTGCCTGCTCTGACTGCCGGCGCCACTTCTAACCGAGTTAAGTTGGGCTCGCTGGCACACCGGAAGTAAATTTAAACAAACAAATTGCTCGTCCAATGCGTTGGTTGTTTTCATATTTACGATATACTGAATACAGTTTGACGTTCGACCAATCCACCACAACACAGTGAAGGCAGTACGAGAGGGAGTGGGGCGGGAAAGCGAGCGAGAGAGAGAGACATATACTGTAGTCTTCCCTTACCATCGCTGCACGGCAACCCACGCAACTGCAAAGTTGCGGTTCATTGCTGCTACTGTATCTCAAATCGCAAGTGTACAGTCAAAATGTGCAATGATACTTGTTTTTGTAATATAATGTTATTGTTTTTGCGTCCCTTCTTTAACGTGCCAGTAAATATACTGACACGGCTCCCTCCTATTTGTGCACCCTCAAATGCCAACTGACTGCGGTGGGATTCGATCCTGCAACCTTGGACACACAGGCGAGAACATTACCGCTGCGCCACGCAGCCAGTCAGTTGTTGTTGTTGATTAGTTTAGGGGCTATGCGACATCGGGGTCATGTAGCCTCGTGTACTTGGGTGTGTGTGTGTGTGATTTGTCTGAAAACCTGTGTTATGATGGCTGTATTCCTGCGTGTATTTGTAATTCAGATTAGTATTGGGAAGGAGGCGACCGTGGCCTTAAGTTAGGAACCATCCAGGCATTTCCCTGGATTAGAAGTGGGAAGCCACGGAGAACCAGTTACAAAAGGTTGAGATGGGAATCGAACCCTCCTCTTCTCAGTTTTGCCTCACGAGGGTGAGTATATATTCCGTTCTAGCTCTCGGATCAGAATTAATTTCTTGACAGAGACAGAAATCGAACCTAGACCTCCAGGTGGCAGCCAAGAAAGCTAGCTGCTACACCACGAGGTGGTAATGCACAATGGTGTGACATATCTAAATAGAATGGTCTTTAAATGGAAGGAAAATAATTATTATAATTTACTATACACTAGCAGAAGTACCCGCTCTTCCAACGGTCTTCGGTATTAATAACCAGACGTTATCAATATTGAGCTACTGTTGCAATGGTTAGGGGCTTGTTATTCCTTCATAAGTTCATAAGAGCGAAGTTAGTTCTCTGGGAATATCACAGACACTGTTAATATGAGGGCCTTAAAATGTGGTTTTATGAGATTCTTTATAGACTCCCGAATTCTGTGTCTCACATTGAGAAGCGCAACATATGCTTTGGTCGTCCTTCTAGGATAATTTTATATTTCGCCTATTTTAGCATGTATTTTGAAAAGATTTTTCCTATACCAACCCTTCTATGAGAAGTACGGTCAAGAGTTTTATAAATGATTGGTGTATTGACTCTCATGGATACCTAATTTTACGATGCTCCAAACATTCGAACACGATCTATAAGCGTACATAAAGATACACAGAAAGTATGCCTTACTTCGGAGGGGAAGTAAAGCCGGCGGTCCCATGTCATAGATTTATGTCATGTAATAAAACCTTCCACTAACTACAATTGTGTGAAACTAAATTTGTTGGTTAGATTTGATTAACGCTCTATTAGTTCCAAAGTTTGCCACCAGGTGCCGGTTGAGGTGGCATCTAGTAGCTTAGTCACAGCTAGGTGTTGACGGTAGCATTTGGTAGCAAAAGTAGGAACTACTGGAAATTGATCGTCTGCAGTCCTTCCCTGAAATACAGATAACACACACTAATACAGCCATCACAATTAACACCGGTTATCAGACAGATTCTACACACACTCAAAGTACACGAGGCTATGCGACCGCGTTGTCGCAGCTTCTAAACTGAGGAACCAACCAACGTGCAACATATCACCCAGATGTCCGAATATGGATATATCAACCACACAGTATCAAACAAAATCATCCTTACGATGAATCCGTTTGTAGAAAAAAAAGTGAATGTGCTCAATCTAAATTCACCTAACGTGTACTTCCTGACGTGAAAATAAAATTGAAAATCTCGTAGACGAAACGCAATACATCTCACATGAAGACTGACCCTTACCGTTGTGTAAAGTCCCCATCCACAGAAAAACACCTTTAACAAATTATAAAGGCTTGTGGTGCATGAATATTCAGGGCTTTTATCCTCCAATGGCCCAAATTCCTAATAGCCGCAAGAATTACTATTTCAATTCAGGATTTTTAGCCTACTTTCGATTTTTGCAAAAAATGAAAGTAGACTTATGAGATCACTACAGGGCGAAAAAAAGTGTGTCTGTCTGTGTGTGTGTATGAGTGTGAGTCTGTGTGTGTGTGTGTGTGTGTGTGTGAGTGTCTGTCCCCCCCTATCAATTCGAACACGGTGAGCGCAAATTGAACGAAATTTGGTACAAAGGTAGCACTAGCAAAGGACACCTCAGTGTCATGTTTTATATCGCCGCCATCTTGACGGAAACGTAATGGCGGCCACACAAATGTTCAAAGCTTAAATCAAATTACGACTAACCTAATCATCCGATCTCTACCAAATTTTGCAACAACATACCTTTATGGGGGCAGCATCATTTGACCAAACTAATAGGTCATCAGCCTAATAGTTTGCGGATGGCGGCCATCTTTGTGTGAAAATCGATTGCCCCTATTAATTCGAACACGGTGAAACCGAATGGAACGAAATTTGGTACAGAGGTAGTACTAGCAAAGGGCACCCCAGTGTCATGTTTTATATCGCCGCCATCTTGAAGGAAACGTAATGGCGGCCACACAAATGTTCAAAGCTTAAATCAAATTACGACTAATATAATCATCCGATCTCTACCAAATTTTGCAACAACATACCTTTATGGAGGGAGCATCCTTTGACAAATCTAATAGGTCATTAGCCTAATAGTTTGCGGATGGCGGCCATCTTTGTGTCAAAATCGATAACCCCTATTAAATCGAACACGGTGAAACCGAATGGAATGAAATTTGGTACAGAGGTAGCACTAGCAAAGGGCACCCCAGTGTCATGTTTTATATCGCCGCCATCTTGACGGAAACGTAATGGCGGCCACCCAAATGTTCAAAGCTTAAATCAAATTACGACTAACCTAATCATCCGATCTCTACCAAATTTTGCAACAACATATCTTTATGAAGGGAGCATCCTTTGACAAATCTAATAGGTCATTAGCCTAATAGTTTGCGGATGGCGGCCATCTTTGTGTCAAAATTGATTACCCCTATTAATTCGAACACGGTGAAACCGAATGGAATGAAATTTGGTACACAGGTAGCACTAGCAAAGGGCACCTCAGTGTCATGTTTTATATCACCGCCATCTTGACGGAAACCTAATGGTGGCCACACAAATGTTAAAAGCTTAAATCAAATTAAGACTAACCTAATCATCCGATCTCTAGCAAATTTTGCAACAACATACCTTTATGGAGGAAGCATCCTTTGACAAATCTAATAGGTCATTAGCCTAATAGTTTGCGGATGGCGGCCATCTTTGTGTCAAAATTGATTACCCCTATTAATTCGAACACGGTGAAACCGAATGGAATGAAATTTGGTACAGAGGTAGCACTAGCAAAGGGCACCTCAGTGTCATGTTTTATATCGCCGCCATCTTGACGGAAACGTAATGGCGGCCACACAAATATTCAAAGCTTAAATCAAATTACCATTAACCTAATCATCCGATCTCTACCAAATTTTGCATCAACATACCATTATGGAGGGAGCATCCTTTGACCAAACTAATAGGTCATTAGCTTAATATTTTGCGGATGGCGGCCATCTTTGTGTGAAAATCGATTCCCCCTATTAATTCGAACACGGTGAAACCGAATGGAACGAAATTTGGTACAGAGGTAGCACTAGAAAAGGCCACCTCAGTGTCATGTTTTATATCACCGCCATCTTGACGGAAACGTAATCGCGGCCACCCAAATGTTAAAGGCTAAAATGTAATTACGACCAACCTAATAATCTAGTCTCTACCAAATTTTGCAACAACAAATCTTTATGCGGGAAGCATATTCTGACCAAACTGCTAGATCATCAGCCCAATAGTTTGCAGATGGTGGCCAAGTATGTGTGCAAATCGATTCCCCCTATCAATTCAAACACGGTGAAACCGAATTGAACGAAATTTGGTACAGAGGTAGCACTAGCAAAAGGCACCTCAGTGTCATGTTTTATATCGCCGCCATCTTGACGGAAACGGAATGACGGCCACCCAAATGTTAAAAGCTTAAATCAAATTTCGACCATCCTAATAATTTGATCTCTACCGGATTTTGCAACAACATGCCTTTTTGTGGAAAGCATCTTATGACTGACTACAAGGTCATCAGCCCAATAGTTTGCAAATAGCGGCCATGTATGTTTGCAAATACGTTCCCCAGATCAATTCAAACACGGTGAAACCGAATTGAATGATTTTTTTTACAGAGGTAGCAATAGCAAAGGGCACCTCATATTCATGTTTAATATCCCTATAGCACGTTGTATTTCAACAAGCTACTACAACCAACATTCAATTATACTCCTTGAAAAGGACAAAGAGTTATAACAATATCCATGCATTTAAGAGAAAGTAGGCTATATGTTCTTCACTGAACATCTTGTTTGAAAATAATGTTGCTGTTTGGAGATATAATTCTGTACGACATATCACACATGTAAATCACGTGAAAAAATTCTAGGGTACCCCTTGACCCCCTTAAGCGCATTGATGAATTTTACAGTCTAAGTTGGTTCCGTGATAACCTTATAGCCAGTTGAAAGCTTTCGCAGAAATGTAATAAGTGGAGTGGCATTGCTTTTTACAGAAAGAAATGGAAAGTTGGATGTCTTCTCTTGAGAACCTGTTGTCATTGTTGCCGGCTGGCATTCCTTCTTTAGTTTACTAAATTCAATTAGTTTTCTGGGAATATCTCAGAAACTGTTTGTTTCAGTCTTAAAATTTAGTTTTCGGGAACCCTCCAGTTTTGTTTCAGCCACCGAGGGGCTAAAATGAGCTTTGTCTTGTCGTTGTACGCCATAATATAATATTAATATTAATAATGATAATAATGTAATAAATACAATATAGTGTACCCGTTTTTAACGGAGGATGCTCAGTCAGAACTCGGCTTGGCCACTGCGGTTCGGGGCGCGTTATGTTCCCTCCACCCTGACTTAACATCCGATATGTAGGCACAATAAGGTTGACAAGATTTTTGGAAAAACTCAACATTATAATTTAAAATAATTATTTATTCAATAAAAGAAAAATCAATTCACTCAAAACATGTAAACCACAAAGAGAAAATCACTTGGAATTTCCTTTTCAAGTGTCACACAAAAATAATCAATTCAAAAACATATAAAAATTAACTCACTTGGGATTGTCTCTTCAAGTAGTATTCATTTCACAAAAATAGATTCACGACTAGAATCACTAAAATTCACTGTAATGTCATTTCATTGTTCTGTGAAATTTCACGGATACTTTGTCTTGCTTAAATTAAATCATAAATATTTATTTAAATTTTATTTCACTGAGGCGTCGAGCACGCCTATCATTTAAATCTAATACTTCCTCCAAGGCTTTGGATATTTATATTAGTTTCAATTTACCCTTCAGGGTTTCTTTACTATTTATGTTACTTTAATATCTGTTTATTCACCATTTATTTAGTCCTTTGGACCTTCAAAACAACTCTTCTCAAAGCCTTAGATGTTAAACATAATACCATACTGTACAAAAACATGCCATGTCTGTTGATCGAACTCGTAACTCTCCAGTTACCCTCCATGCATCTAGGTGATTTTGTTCTGTGCTGTATTGTGCATTGTACTGTTTATTACTGTGGGATATTTATTTATAACAATGTTCCATTATTCCTTAACCCGTTATTTATTTATTCATGAAAGAAGGAATTTTCTTTATCAACAATTTATTTTTGACCAATCCGTCAATCTTTTATACAGCCTTTTAAACCTTGACTTGGGATGACATTTTCATCCCCATAACAACAATTCTACAATTAGTTTTACTTGCACCCTTTTGTTTTTAAATATTATAATTTCCGTGTAATAATTACCTTTCCATTATTCTCGGCGCGCCCCTAGTTTACGGCCGGACTCATTAAGAGGTTTCATCTTTCTCCCCGACAAGGGCAAGGTCGTCTACACAAGTCGTCCCCTCCTCCTGTGGTGCTTGGCAATAAGATTTACGATAGATGGCCGACACTTCCTGCATTCATGCCAGGGTAGCTTTTAACCATAAAGTTTCCAAGATTTAAAATTCACTTCAATACGTAATTTGCTCCGTCCAATTATTATTATTATTATTCTTTCGTTTCCAGGATATTGAATTTTTGATTCGGAGAGGCTATACTGTAGTTTATTATTATAACCTTTTCACGACGCTGATAATGCCTCTTACAGCAATAATTCATTTCAACAATGCCTCACGACAACAATGCCTATCATATTGCAACAATACCTAGCTGGGAGATTCATCCTACAGCGGGAGTTACATACAACAATATACGACGACTCATTCAACTTTTAGTGGGAATTTATACCTCCACGATACAACAATATACGACGATTTATTCAACTTTCAGTGGGAATTTATACCACCACAATACAACAATATACGACAATTCATTCAACTTTTAGTGGGAATTTATACCTCCACGATACAGCACTATACGACGATTCATTAGGCAAAATATATACGAGGTTTCCATATTATATTCAGTGGGAATTTACCTCCACGCATTTCGACGATTTTTACTACATTTCCATCTCGCGAATCAATCTATTCTGGCCTAACGCATATTTATATTATTATTATTATTATTATAAGTTAATAGACCTTCTGTACCATGTCCGCACGTGCAAATCGCGTGAAAAAATTCTACAGTACCCCTTGACCCCCCTTAAGCGCATTATATGTATTGATGAATTTTACAGCTTAATTTGGATCCGTGATAACCTTATAGCCGTTTGCAAACTTCACAGTAATGTAATAAATGGAATTGCATTGCGTCTTACAGAAATAGATGGTCCTATGAGATTCCGTTGCCATGGTTACCAGCTTACATTCTTTCATAGATTATTAAATGAAATTAGTTTTCTGGGAATATCTCAAAAACTGTTGGTTTTACGGCCTTATGTGGTTTTTAGGGCCCCCGAGTTTTGTTTCTCACATTGAGGGGTTGAAAATAAGCTTTGTCTCGTCCTTCTACGCCTATTTCAGCATGTATTTTAAGGGGGTAGGCCCCCTATTATGAGAGGTACCGAGAAGAGTTACATCAATGATTAGTGTGGTGCCTCTGATGGATATCTGTATCAAATTTTACGTTGATCCACCCAGCCGTTCTCAAGTTATAAGGACTCAAAATTGTCCACAGACAGGCAAACAAACAAACAAACAGACAGACAGACAAAAAATATTTTTGCGCATCCGTCATAAAACAGTCTGAAACGCGCAAATAACGCAAATTTCCGTGGAAATTCAGAAAAAACAGACAAACTTTTATCTTCTGTATATAGTCTATATAAAAATGAAAGTTTGTCTGTTTTTTCTGAATTTCCACGGAAATTTGCGATATTTGCGCGTTTCAGACTGTTTTCTGACCGATGCGCGCAAAAATAATTTTTTGTCTGTCTGTCTGTATGTCTGTTTGTTTGTCTGTGGACAACTTCGTGTCCTTATAACTCTAGAACGGCTGGGTGGATCGACGTAAAATTTGATACAGATATCCATCAGAGGCACGACACTAATCATTGATGTAACTCTTCTCCATACCTCTCATAAAAGGGGGCCTACCCACTTAAAATACATGCTGATATAGGCGTAGAAGGGTGTGACAAAGCTCATTTTCAGCCCCTCAATGTGAGAAACGATACTCGGGGGGCCTAAAGGGACATCGAAAACCACATTTTAAGGCCATAAAACCAACAGTTTTTGAGATATTCCCAGAAAACAAATTTCATTTATTAAGCTACTGAAGGAATGCAAGCCGGTAACCATGGCAACACAATCTCAGGGGTCCATAATATTATCTGTAAGACGCAATGCAATTCCATTTATTACATCACTGTGAAGGTTTGCAAACGGCTATAAAGTTATAACGGATCCAAATTAAGCTGTAAAATTCATCAATACATATAATGCGCTTAAGGGGGGTCAAGGGGTACTGTAGAATTTTTTCACGCGATTTACACGTGCGGATATGGTACAGAAGGTCTATTAACTTATAATAATAATAATAATAATAATAATAATAATAATAATAATAATAATAATAATAATAATAATAATAATAATAATTATTATTATTATTATATTATGGCGTACAACGACGAGAAAAAGTACATTTTCAACCCCTTGGTGTCAGAAACAAAGCTCGGGGCCCCTAAAGAGCCGTAAAGTGTCCCCGAAAACTACAATTTAAGGCTCTAAAGCCAACAGTTTCTTAGATATTCCCAGAAAACTAATTTCCGCCAACACAAAGTTCCTCATTTCTCTACTAGAAAGCGCTATAGTGTTCAAGGAGCTTATATATCTAACCTCCTTGACTTTCATAGTGATTCAAGGAACAACGAAATTCGACATGCAAGCTACCCTCTGGGTGAAAATTTACAATGCTTGCACCTGGCATCCGAGGCCATACGATATTATTATTATTATTATTATTATTATTATCCCTATATATATATTATAATTGTGAAAATCTGTGTGTCCGTGTGTGTGTGTGTGTGTGTGTGTGTGTGTGTGTTAGTTTGTTACCTCTTGACACTAAAACGGCTGGACGGATTTGGATGAAATTTGAAATGGAGACAGCTTATACCATGGGATAACATATAGGCTGCCTTTCGTCCGGAAATAAATCATTGTTCCCGTGGAACGGGCAACATAACTGAAAAGTCACCAAAAGTACTCAACCAGGACAAAATATCGAAGTTGTCGCATAAAGACCGGACAAAGCTCATTTTACTCCCCTCGATGCAAGAAACAATACTCGGTATGTCCCTATGGGACACCGAAAACTACATTTTAAAGCCCTAAAACCAACAGTTTCAAAGATATTCGCAGAAAACTATCTTCGCTCTGATTGATGAACTAATCGCAAGTCCGTTTCCATGGCAACACTTCCTCAAGGTATGACATCCGATTTTCTATATATCCCTGTAGGAGGCAATGCCAATACATTTATTATCTTTTTCAAGATATATATATATATAAACACAATAAGAACAGTGTAGCGTGCCTGCCTCTCGTCCGGAGGCCCCGGGTTCGATTCCCGGCTCCGTCAGAGATTTTAGACACTGACGTGAGTGCTGCAACGGGCTGCACTTAGATTCGTGAGGTCAATTGAGTAGCTGTGAGGCAGCGCCCCGGTCACGAAGAACAAGATTAACGGCTGAGGGGACACTATGCACTGACCACGCGTCACCACAATATCTGCAGGCCAAATGACTGGGAAGCGGTCGCATGATAGGCCTAGGCCCTTCATGGGCTGTAGTGCCAGGGGTAAAAAATTAGGGGAAGCGCCTTCTAATACCACCTTTAATTTTTAAACACTACAGTAGCGGCTATTAAATAAAGGTAGCGATATAGCTACGTTCAATTTCATAAACACTGGGCTCACAAATCCCGTATAGGTAAGTACAACTATCAGTCTGGTCATTATTTCAGTAGCAACGAAGCTCTGAGGCGTATATTGCCGTTTCCTTAACACTTAAGGCATCCCGCCGTCATATACCTCAATGTGCACTTACCAAATTGTGAACCAGTCTATTTTACTGAAAAGAATTGCTACTAGCGAGTATCCGCTCCGGCAAAAACCACACTCACTACCTTTTCCAAAATTTACACAAGACATGATTTTTAAAGCACTCTTCTGTATGTTGAGGTACAGAGACATACCACATGGAAAGATACAATAAAATGTTGGCAAATCTGAGTTCAAGGAACTGCTGTCCAGAATAGGCTTTCGGTACAGGTTATGCGGCCCATGTTCGTAACATGCAATGTTTTCCTTTGACAATGCATCTGCACCATGTGCGAGGGCAACGCATTTCAAAGATCTCTAAAAACACAATAATCAGGAAATTGGAGAACAATTTAAAGTCGGAGTGAAGATTCAAGGAGAAATAATTTCATCTCTGAGATTTGCTGATGACATCGTCATCTTGGCCAATACGCCAGAAGATTTGAACGAGTTTTTGAATGGTATGGACTCCGTTTTGACGAATGAATTCATGATGAAAATCAATAAATGTAAAACAAAATTATTGGAATGCAGCCGAAATAAATCAGAAACCTCTATGGACATCAAATTGGTAGGCGAAACGCTACGGGAAATAGGAGACTTCTGTTACCGGTACTTAGGAAGCAAAATAACCAGTAATGGACGAAGCTAAGAGGATATAAAAAGCAGGTGGGCTCAGGCAAGGAAAGCATTTCTACAGAAAAGGAATCTGTTGACATCGAATATACATTTAGGTATTATGATGTCATTTTTGAAAGCTTTTGTCTGGAGCGTGACACTATAATGAAGTGAAACTTGGACTAATGGTGCTGAAGAAAAGAGGAGAATTGAAGCGTTTGAAATGTGGTGTTACGGGAAAATGATGAAGATCAGATGGGTAGATAGGGTAACAAATGAAGAGCTATTAAGACGAGTGGGAGAGGAGAGATGTTTCTGGCGACTGCTAATGAAGAGAAGAGATAGGTTGGTACGACACATTAAGACACCCAGGAATAGCATGCTTAGTTATGGATGGGAGGGTCAAGGACAAGAACTGTAGGGGTAGACCAGGGTTATACAGATTGCCTCAGATGTAGGGTGCGGTAGCTATGTAGAGATGAAACGATTAGCTCAGGAGAGTGAGGCATGGTGGGCTGCATCAAACCAGTCAAAAAACTGAAGACTCAAACAACAACAATCGGGAATTTTAATTACTTAGACAGGCATGTGAGGCAAAACGGTTGTTGGAGAATTTCAATCCCTGGGATGTAACACGGGAAGAGACTGCATAACGTACATCAGCGGCCAAGGTGAGAGATATTTTACTATAGGTCTATTAATAGCGACATGTTGACGTTCAAATCATCAATAAGTGTAGCAAAATTATACCCAGAATAGCTTAAGGAAAAATACTTTTAATTCCCCATATTCCGATAGATTTGCCATTCCAGGTGTACGTTTTGACAAAACCATTTTTTCCCACGCGCAACTGTATGCGGCGTGCTCGCGATTATCCAGACAACAAAATCGTTATGTCTCAGCAGAAGATGGCAAAACCAAAACCAAAATTTTCAAATGTGTTCACATAATGTAACATGGTACCCTGCAGACTTTCACAACTCTATGAAATTCCCACTTTTGCTGCTCATATCAATATACTGTATTTATCAGAATTTTCAGAATTAGAATTAAGCCCCCGTGACTTAGGCGGCAGCACGCCGGCCTCTCACCGCTGGGTCTGTGGTTCAAATCCCGGTCACTCCATGTGAGATCTGTGCTGGACAAAACGGAGGCAGACAGGTTTTTCTCCGGGTACTCTGGTTTTCCTTGTCAACATTTCATTCCAGCAACACTCTCCACTATCATTTCATTTCATCTGTCATTCATTTAATAATTGCCCCAGAGGAGTGCGTCAGGCCTCGGCAGCCGGCACAGTTCATATCCTCGCCGCTATATGGGGGCTTCATTCATTCCATTCCTGACCCGGTCGGAGACTGGAAGCAGGCTGTGGATTTTTTTCATAATTAGAATCGACCCACCTGTAGCCGCGATTGCTGTAATAGAATAAACCAATTATCAGCAATAATGCATCGTCCCCATTGTCTTGATCGCGAGCGAAGCCGCGGGTACCTGCTAGTTATTTAATAAACTAATTAAGGAATGCAAGCCAGTAACCATGACAACAGTACCTCAAGAGGTGACATCCAACTTTCCATCTATTTCTGCAATAAGTAATGCCACTCCAATTATTACATTTCTGTGAAAGTTTGCAAATGGCTAAAAGGTTATCACGGAACCAACTAAAACTGTAAAATTAATCAATGCGCTTAAGGGGTTCAAGGAGTACCCGAGATTTTTTTCACACTACTTACACGTGCGATATATCGTACAGAAGGTCTTTTATATCCCCAAACAGCAACATTATTTTCAAAAACTCCTGATTCGAAATAGTATTTTTTGCTGCTTTTAGGAATTTGGGTCATTGGAGGCTAAAGAACTTAAATTTTCATGCACCACAAGCCTTTATAATTTTTAAAAGGGGTCTCCCTGTGGTTGGGGACTTGACACAACGGTGAGGGTCAGTTTGTATGTGACGTGTATTGCGACTCGTCTACGAGGTTTTCAATTTTATTTTCAGGTCAGGAAGAACACGTTAGGTAAATTTAGTTTGAGAGAACATTTTAACTAACCATTTTTCATTGTCTACAAACAGGTTCCAAGCCCCTAACCATTGCAACAGTAGCTCAATTGATAAGGTCTGGTTATTAATACCGAAGACCGTTCGAAGAATGGGTACCTCTGCTAGTTTTTATATACAGGGTGTATTTGATATGATGGAAGTCCGTTACACTGGTGATAGAAGAGACTATTCTAAGCTTCCTAGGTAAAAAATTTGTCACCTATCTTGAAATTGATAATTAATCATTAAAAAGTCAATGTTTTTAGTTATTTCAGAAACTAATCAGGCAGAAAGTGATGCGGCAGGCTGGGGTAAACGAGGCGGAGCCAGGAGAGACGACGCGCGAAGGGGAAGTTGTTACGTAATCGGAGCATTGACCTTACCGGTTGACTTGAGGGGTGGTAGGCTATCAGCTGTTATGAGGAAGAGCTCTACCGTCTCGTAAGAAAATGTGCATTGCCGTTGTTCTTGTTGTTGTTGTTGACAGCGCACGCAATGGCTTGGGACGTTGGGACCGGTTGTATTGTGTAGCCTACTTTGTGAGTGTGGAATTCATTGATTGATGTTCATGTATAAAATAATTTCGATACTCAGCCCTGATGTATCATTGGCGTCCGTGTCGGACCTTCTGTTGACTAGTTTCTGAAAATACTAAAAACATTCACTTAATGAAATGCAGTGTGACGAAATTCCGACATCCCGTAGTCTGTTCAGAACTAGGCATTTAGGACGGAAGTAAAATACTTGATGTTTTGTTTGAGAGGCTTGGCGATTTTGGTCATTTAGCCCCATGTAGCTGGGTGTGGGTAGAATTTGTGTGATAACCTGTGTTTTGTGGTTTCTGTAGTAACTTAATGTGGGTATTTGTAATTCAGGTGAGGATTCGGAAGAAGGCGCCGGCCCTGTGGTGTTGGGGCAGTGCAACTGCCTCTCACCTGGAGGCACTGGGTTCGATTCCTGGCTCCATCAGGGATATTAGAAACTGACGTGAGGGCTGGAACGCAGTGTACTAAGCCTCGTGAGGGCAATTGAGTAGCTGTCTGACAGTGAGGCAGTGCCCGAGTCAGGAAAATCAAGATAAATGGCCGAGGGGACCCGATGCACCGACCACGCGTCACCCTAATATCTGCAGGCCAAATGGCTGTACAGCGGTCGCATGGTAGGCCTAGGCCCTTCATGGGCTGCACTGCCAGCGGTTATGATTATTGAGAAGAAGGCGGCCGTGGCCTTAAGTAAGGAACAATCCCGGCATTTGCCTGGGGTAGAAGTGGGAACCCATGGAAAACTACTTCCAAGATTTAATACTAGTACGGTACCACATGTTCATATTGTGAATTGTCCCATCCCATCTCCAGCCCTCGGGTGGCCATTAACTGGAGAGGGGGGGGGGGGGTTGATTTATTGGTCCATCAACAATGTAAATACATATGATAATACACGAAAATGAACATAAAATACAAATACATTGTTATAATACAGTGATATAATAATAATAATAGTCTAATAATAACCTGGGAGGAGTCCATGTGGCTCTGGGCAAATGGGAGTGAAATGCGTCGTTGCCTGTCATCTGCAACCATAACATATTGGATTCAGCAAGAGAATCCAACTAGCCTCTTTCACTCCAACTCCGGCACATAACCTACAAGAGGTGCCCCTGTTAAGCCGAGCAACTCAGTGGAAGGTTGGGTAACCAATCCCAGCGGGAAACTGGGTCGGCGAGCCGATCAGTGCTGGGGGCTCCAAGGCTCACAACCTTGGTAGTACCCTGGTCGGTGTGAAACATCACTGACCCCAAACTACAGTTTTTCAACTGTTCAAAGCATGGAGGAAAGTTCAGCAAACTACACGACCACCAGGGTTTTCAAGAAAAACCGAAGTTGAAGACGGGAAAGATGTGGACGGAAGAAAGAAAAGAGCAACACCGACAACGTATGAAGGAACACTGGGCAAACATCAAAGCCCAGAGAAGCCAGTTGAAATAACGTGGTCCTTAGTTGGCCGATACGATTAAAGAAGAAGAAGAAGAATAAGAGTCAGCATGTGTAGTTCTGGTGGTAGAATGCTAACATTCCCGAGGGTGCGATCTACGTTCAGTCATGTAGTAAATGAATGGGATCTAATACGATCATGCCCATGGATTTCATGGCACATACAAGAGATCCTACGTACATTAAAGTCTGGCAACTCGACATACCAAAAAGAAACATAAAAGAAGTTAGTGTGTCTAAAAGCCCACTATTACTATTATTAGTATTATTAATATGTTTATTACAGTTGTTTCACTATCTTCACACAAAGATAGACCAACAGTTCCTTAAATTAATTTACCAAATCTTTAGGATTTCTATTTTCTATGCATAGTTCATGAAGCTGGCAAAATCCTAGACAGATCCACCATCACTAGTCATGTAGCCACTCCCCATGAAGGTGTGAATCAGCTGTTCATAGGCTCGGTATGTGTATTTCAATGTCATTGGCAGACAAGGCGAGGAGGTCACTCAACTGCAGACTCTGGTCAACATTCCTCAGCGTAGGAGGGGAGGGTGACGGGGAGAAGTCAGCTCTGCTGCTGAGGGGAACGAAGTGAAAGACCGTTTCCAAGACATTGACCGACGATTTTTGTGATTTAATTCCACCTACACTAATTAAGATCCGACTTAATTTCATGAAGATATTTGCTTAGAATACCATCTTCTATCACCAGTGTAAAGGACTTCCATCATATCAAATACACCCTGTATAGAGAGATGTCAATACGTCGTGACCATATCGTGTTGCCACTTACAAGGGAATATCGCGAACGTCATTCCCGCGATTTGGATGAAACTTTGTATACATGTTGATCACGTCGTATGAAAGACATCTGTGATGGTGGAATGCTCAGAAAGTAAGAGAGAAAGAACCTAGGTGGCATACAGCATACAGCCGTAAATGATCATGTTTACTTTGACGAGATGATCAGACGGCAACTCTCCACTAAACACTGTATGCTAGGTGGCTATTTGTATTGTGCGAAAACGAAACAGGAAACGTTTATTCTATCAAAATACTGGGTCATTAGTGATGAGGCCCGGTGGGTTAGTAATCACCCAATGTGTTGATAAGAGGATTTCTGCTGAGAGTTTACAGAATTTAACTGCCTGCTTTTTAATGCGGTAGCCAATATATTCCATGTTATTGCCTCCATGGATTTGAACATTACGGACATACCAATCATAATCGGTTAGCGCTCTTAGTGCTCTTATTCTAAGCAACATGCAGTTTCTTGATGGTTGACGGGGCTGCGTATCCCCATACGGAACTGGCATATCCTATAACTGAACGTACAATTGTATGGCATGCTAGGAGTTTGTTATTGACACTCAGTTTACTCTCGGTCTTTAATATAGGACGGAGTTGCGCTAGAGTCGCTTTCGCTTAATTAGGCTGTGTAATTTTCTGAGCGAAGGTTAGTTTGCGATCTAGCGAGATACCCAGGTATTTAGTGGAGAGTTGCCGTCTGATCATCTCGTCAAAGTAAACAAGATCATTTACGGCTGTATGCTTGATTTCCTGGTGAACAGAGTGGCAGGGCATTTAGTTACATTTATTTTCATGCGCGAGTTTTTCAACCAATGTTCTAATACACACATCAAAAAAAGTTTTGCATCACCTCGGTTCCAAGAGTTCCGGAACCTTTAAATACAAAGGGAATAGAGATCAACACAAACAACATTTCAGCTCGTTTTATTGCTCATGAGACCCACACATTGCATGTTGTACCATCATACAGCTAGACTTTCAGCATTTGTGGTCCAGATTGCAGTACACACCACTACCTCTAATACCCAGTAGCACGTCCTCTTGCATTGATGCATGCCTGTATTCGTCGTGGCATACTATCCACAAGTTCATCAAGACACTGTTGGTCCAAATTGTCCCACTCCTCAACGACAATTCGGCGTAAATCTCTCAGAGTGGTTGGTGGGTCAAGACGTCCATAAACAGCCCTTTTCAACATATCCCAGGCATGTTCGATAGGGTTCATGTCTGGCGAACATGCTGGCCACTGTAGTCGAGCGATGTCGTTATCTTGAAGGAACGCATTCACAAGATGTGCACGATAAGGTCGAGAATTGTCGTCCATGAAGACAAATGCCTCTCCAATATTCTGCCGATATGGGTGCACAATGGGTCGGAGGATGTCATTCAGGTATCGTAAAGCCGTTTCGGAGCCTTCCATGACCACCAGTGGCGTACGTCGGCCCCACATAATGCCACCCCAAAACATCAGGGAACCACCACCTTGCTGCACTCGCTGGACAGTGTGTCTAAGACGTTCAGCCTGACCAGGGTGCCTCCAAACACGTCTCCGACGATTGTCTGGTTGAAGGCATATGCGACACTCATCGGTGAAGAGAACGTGATGCCAATTCTGTGGGGTCCATTCAGCATGTTGTTGGGCCCATCTGTACCGCGATGCATGGTGTCGGGGTTGCAAAGCTGGACCTCGCCATGGACGTCGGGAGTGAAGTTGCGCATCATGCAGCCTATTGCGCACAGTTTGAGTTGAAACACGACGTCTGTGGCTGAACGAAACGCATTATTCAACATGGTGGCATTGCTGTCAGGGTTCCTCCGAGCGGCAATCCGTAAGTAGCGGTCATCCACTACAGTAGTAGCCCTTGGGCGGCCTGAGCGAGGCCTGTCATCGACAGTTCCTGTATCTCTGTACCTCCTCCATGTCCGAACAACATCGCTTTGGTTCACTCTGAGACGCCTGGAAACTTCCCTTGTTGAGAGCCCTTCTTGACACAAAGTAACAATGCGGACGCGATCGAACTGCGGTATTGACCTTCTAGGCATGGTAGAACTACAGACAACATGAGCAGCGTACCTTCGTCCTGGTGGAATGACTGGAACTGATCGGCTGTCGTACCCCCTCCGTCTAATAGGCCCTGCTCATGCATGGTTGTTTACATCTTTGAGCAGTTTTAGTGACATCTATGAACAGTCAAAGGGACTGTATCTTTGATACAATATACACAGTCAACGTCTATATGCCGGAGATCTGGGAACCGAGGTGATGCAAAACTTTTTTTGATGTGTTTATATTAAGGGCGTACAAACACCAGCATTCTTGAAGCACAGACTACTACTATTGAAGCCATGATTATAAAACGTCAGCTGAGGTGGACAGGACACGTAATCCGCATGCCCAATAATTGCATTCACAAAGTGGTGTTTTGCTCTTAGTTAACAGAGGGTAAACGCTGTGTGGGAGGTCAGCGGAAATGATTCAAAGACGTACTAAAAGCTAATATGCAAATGTGTCACATTGATATTAATAACTGGGAGACCTTAGCGGTTGATCGCTCTTCCTGGAGATCACTTTTTCATCATGGTGCAATACGTTTTGAAGGAAACCGCCGACGAACGATAGAAGATAAGAGGCAGCGCCGAAAGGGCAGAGAACTCATTAGAAGGAATGAAAGGAACGTGGGTGCCCCACCTGGAACTACCTGTCATCACTGCGACAATTTGTGTGCCTCCCGCATTGGGCTGTATAGTCACTTCCGAACTCACCGATGAAAAGACAGTCGGGATTGGAAGACCAACCTGCTCGATACGAGTGTTTGCTATGATGATCACGTTAAGGGCGCTTTGTAGGTTGTGTTCAATTCTGTGTCCTCTCCAGGAAGTGGTGGAGATGGCGGTATTATCCGCATATACTGTACAGTAAGTGGAGATTGGTGTTATCTGTTTGGGGATGTCAGAGATATAGTAGTTGAAGAGAGTGGGGGAGTTAACACTGCCATGAGGTACTCCGGCTTTAATTTTCCTCAGTGCGGATTGGGCGTCTGCCACTTGGACATAGAATTGTCTGTTCCTAATAGTACAGGACAGCTGCACAGAAAAAAAAAATCTTTTGTTCCAAAAATTGTGCTATGGTTGGCTTTTTGTAAATCGTTATAAAAGCACAAAAAAAAAAGCTTAACTCTGAATTTTAGAATAATTTGCACGATCATTTTGTCGGAAAACTCAAAAAAACATTGAAAAGCGTTTTTCTCTGAATCGACGTAAGCTATTTTAAAGAAAAGTTTTTTAAACAAAAAATGTAGAGAACATTGTCACCTACAATAATTCTTCTCATTTAGTTCATGTTATACGTTTTGAAATGCAGAAGCTAGGTGGCGCCAAAGTTTCTAAGAAAGTGTTTTTTCACTTTTTGTAATAGAAAAAATGTTTTGTTCACAAAAGAGCGAATCAGAAATTTGTTCCGCTCAAAATTGTCTACAACATTTATTGAAACATTTTTTTCCTCCGCCTTACCTTTCCAAAGTTATGTAGTCTGCCGAAGTGTGAAAATTGTACTATTCAGATGGCACAAAGGTTAATATGTGTACAGTTATGATTGATACGTTGAGATTGAAATATAAATGATTGTTTGAGCTAATTAACAAACACAGCCCGCGTCCTGTTTGACCGAGCCTTAGGCAGCTGTCCGACACCGGTCCCTGTCTAAATTATGCCCACCGCTCTCTCCGAAGTAACAATGGTAGCCTTGACTCCGCAGCGTTGCATTTGCTGCGCTATAACTTTGGAACGGTAAGTCGGAGGTTGGTTGGTTCTTAAGTTTAGGGGCTGCGACAACGCGGTTATGTAGCCCCGTGTACTTTGGGTGTGTGTAGAATCTGTCTGATAACCGGTGTTAATTGTGATGACTGTATTTTGCCGCCAAGCGCCACCGTCAACGACTACTAGGCCAAATTCAGAACTTAGCTACTAGACGCCACCGCAGTCGGCTCTTGGCAACGAACGTAGAAACCTAAGACCGTTGTTTACATTCTTAACCTATCCAATTTAGCTTCACACAAGTGCAATTAGTGGAAGGTTCTTTAACATGCCGTAAATCAATGACATGGGACCGCCGGATTTACTTCCCCTCCGAAGGAAGGCATACTGAGGGATTTTTAACGCTCTTAAAAAATCCGACGGCTTCGGCCGGGTTTGAACCCGCTATCTAAAGTCGGAGGAAACAAACGTTTAAATAATTGTTGCAGACAATTTTGAGAGGAACAAATTTCTGATTCACTCTTTTGTTAAAAAACTATTTTTTGTCGGACAAAAAGTGAAAAAACACTTTTTTGGAAACTTTGGCGCCACCTAGCTTCTGCATTTCAAAACGTATGACATGACCATAATGAGACGAATTGTAGGTGACAATGTCCTCTACATTTTTTGTTTAAAAAACTTTTCATTAAAATACGTCGATTCAGAGAAAAAAGGCTTTTCAATGTTTTTTTTTTAGTTTTCCGACAAAATGATCGTGCAAGTTATTCTAAAATTTAGAGTTAAGCATTTTTTGTGCTTTTCTAACGATTTACAAAAAACTAACCATAGCACAGTTTTTGGAACAAAACCATTCCAGCTGTACTGTACTTTAAGGTAGGAGTTGATGATTGTGCTTGAGTTTGTATAGCAGGCATGCTTTATCAAATGCACGATTGATGTCAAGAAAACAAACTCACGTCATACGGCTTTCGTTAAAGGCACGCATGATGAGTTCAGAGAGCGGAACGGCATTTACGAAAGCCGAATTGGTCTTCATTTAAGTAATTCATCAATAGAAAACATTAAGCCTGGAGTGGAGTGGCATATCGAATAACTTCGAGAGAATGGCGATATGACTGATGGGCATATTTTGAGGGATGATGCCATCGGTGTTGGACTTTTCTATCATTATTACCTTGGCAGTTTACCAGGCTGTGGGGAAGTGACTGGATCTGTATATCGCATTAACATGTTTGTAATGCAAGTGAGGACATTCTTAGGGATACTTTTGAGAAAACTTGCTGAAAGATCATCAGGACCGGGTTGATAAATCTTAAGTCCGGCGAGAGTTCTCTCTGGAAGCCATCGCGAAGATCACGATTGACTTCTTCTATGAAATCTTCATCGCAAGGTTTGCGATTTGGCTCACAGGCTTATTCAAACGTGTCCGCCAGTGCTTCAGCTTTATCGTAATTAGTATCGGCCATGCCACTTAGACCGTGAAATGGTGAGATGCCAGTCCGTTTTGTGAATGGTTTACGATACATGCCGTACAGGAAGTTAGTGTTATCATTCATGTTGTTGACTTTATTTGCCCATACCTTATTACGGATTTCTTGCATGGTGACGTGAATTTCACGTTTAAGGCGATACCACTCATGTTTTTTCCTAAGGTCTCGTGTGACTTGCCAGCGCCATTTGAACATGTTCTTTCTTTTGATGAGTGTGTGTAGTGTAATTGGTATAGAGGTGGCTTTACTGAGTTTGTTTGTAGGGCCGGTGGCGACTGTGGGTATTGGCTGTGTGCATGAGGGATTTACTTAACTTCTCTACAAAGTAGTCTAAGATATATCCCTTGCTGCGAATAATGAGATTCCCTGCGACAGTTTTTAAAGTGTATCTGTGTAGGTCCCAGAGGATTTTACGGTGATGAAGCGGGATTTTGGGGTGGGTAGGGGTGTAGTTTGACTCTAGTGTTATAACAATGGGATGATCAGAGTTTAGTGTTGTTAAGTTGTCTACTTCTATCGGAATGCCAAGGTTCTTGCTGATGGCAATACTCAAGAGATCTGGCAGAAGGTTGGCGTCAAAAGGGAAGTACGTATAACCAGGAAGTATGTGGTCAAGACGATCGTGATCTTGGCAAAATGTTTCCAGTTGCCTATATCATTCAGGGCAAACGGGATGCCGGAGGGCCAGTAGCCGGAAACTGGACGGTAAGAACAGTTATTGATGTCTACCTGTGCGATAGTGTATTCAAGAAACTGCAGGTTATCGGGGGTGTTAATGCGAGAGCGACTGAGTTCGTTTCTCACTAGTATGCCCGTGTTTCCGCCGGTGCGAAGTCCCGGGAGGTCGTCTCTTTAGCAGATGAATCCCTCGATGAAAAACCAGATGTGGGATTTTAACTTGGTTTCACCTAATAGTTCTACATCTATGTGGTGTTCTCGGAGGGCTGCACTGGGTTCTCCCTCTTCAGATTTGGCCTGGCAGGAGTTCCAGGCCATAATTTTGAGAGCGCCAGGAGGAGTAAGCCAACCCATTATCTATGAACTGGGCAACTGCTTCAAAAAGGATCTGCATTTTAACAGTGGTATTTGGAACGGATTTGTAGTTAAAAATGCTCGAAGGTTTCTCCCGAGGAGAATTATAGTCATGATTTTTGTTATGGAGAAACACATATACCTGTGGAATATTTATAATTGTAATAGAGCAACATCATATGTTTCCATTGAAACATTTCCCTTGTTTTATAGCTCGAAATGGTTGACCTTGGCTGCGCGAGAGACCCTTCAACTTAGCGAGATCGTTGTTGTGTCACGTTGTAGGGACAATACTGCATTGCAGGATGCAGCATGTGTGGATCAGAAACAACTTTCTCCTCCCTGCAATTCTCACTCAGTTTGAGGGGTTTCTTGTGACTTTTCTGCAATTCACTTTTGTGCTATAAACGTAAGGCCATTTTTTAATGCAAACATATTATGATCTTGTATTACAATTATAAATATTCTACATAACAAAAATTATCTCTGTAATCTACACATTTCAATGTCCAGATACCGTACCTTCAAATATTTTAGCAGTGGAATATGCCGGTTCAGTATGGGGATATGCAGTCCCCTCCCACATCAAGAAACTACAGGTTGTCCAAAACAAGGTATTGCGCGCTCTCACCAATTCAGAATGGCATGAACACAATTCCCAAATCCGTGAAAACACCACATGAAATATATTGATGTCCGTATCAAGAAACTGGCATCAAAACTATACAATAGAGTTGCTTTAGCACTAAACCCTCATCAGATATCTGGGTGATTACTAAGCCACTGGGGCTCGCCATAAGCGTCCCCGAATCATAATTCTTTCTACTTCCTTTCATACTACAATCTAGCCACTAAGGGCTCTTAGCTACTCTCTATCTCTCTCTCTCTATATATATATAATGGTTCTGTATTTTAACAGTGCCTAGAGCACTAGAGTACATCCTGGTCAGTTAAGACACTGGTAATCGCCCCCCTAAACAAATACTGTCAGGAAGTAATTAGTCACAGATAAAGCTTTTAAGGCCTCAGGGTTGAAAGGCTCAAAGCAACATGCAGCGAAGCCGTCTTCAACGTCTTCAACGGCTTCGTCGCACGGGCTACGCTATACTCGTTATTTCTTAGTATGTCTTTAAGAGTTATATTTCGGTCGTCTTTTCCTGGTGTCACGTCTGCCAGGTTGATAAGCTCCCTGGTTTTGAAGTAGTGGGTTAGGGTGGCGTTGGATTTTGTCGTAGTATTTAGTGGTTAAGTTTAACATGAAGTCCAGGATGTATGGGATGTGAGATCTGAGTGTAGATCTTGTATTGGAAATTTAAAAAAATAACAACTACAAAATGAGTTATGAAATTTAAATGAACATTTCAGCAGATATTCCTCTGAATACGTACTAGTTACCTATGAAATACCGGGTGAGTTAGCCGTGGATGTTACGGCGTGCCTGCAGGGAGTCACTCACTTCCGGGAGGCGAGGAGGTTCGAATCCCCCCGCCTGCAACCTTGAAGATGGTTTTCTGTGGTTTCCCATCTTCCTTCCAGGCAAATGCCGGAGTTGGTCCCTACCTGTAGGCCCCAGCCGCTACCTTCCAATTACTAGCCCTTAAATTCACACTTCCCTCCCCAGACAACATTCCACACGCGACGGTACTTGTAGCTCACCCTATGGGTGTCCGCATAGAATCAGCTACTAACTCTGGCGAGCCGAACATGTCCTCGGACACTCCCGGCACTAAAAGCCATACGCTAAAAAAATCTATAAAATATCGCTTGCCTGATAATAAAATTTCACGGAAAGGAGTAAATACATGAAATAGTATGTAGGTATATAGGCCTATGTTGGTCGGACCTGTAGAATAATTACTCCTGTGTACGCACGTAACTAGCACGGGTCCTTGAGGGTGGCACAGATAATGTACGCAAGTAGCAACAAAAATGTATCAATTAGAGTTGACCGCAACTAGCAACTAGCAACTAGCGATGACCTCGCGGCTCATAGGCTAATATTCTTGAGGTCAGGGTTCAGTTACCGGCTATGCTAAGATATTTAATTTTAGTCTGAGGGTTGGAGAGAGGTACAGTCAGTCTCGTGAGGCAGAAATGGGTTTGATTCCTTTTTCAATCATCCTAAAAGTGGTTTTTCGTAATTCCCACTTCTACTCCAGGCAAATGCCAGGATGGTACATAATTTGAAGGTCACGGCCACAATCCTACGCCCAATTTAAAATGCACACGTTAGTGCAGTCATCACAAGGTCACACAAAGTCAGACAAATTCCACAAACTCCTAAGTACACGGGACTACTTGACCACCATGCCGCTAATATATTTATTGAAACAACAACACAATACTTGAAGAATAACAATAACTTGAAACTTGTTTGTAAATTCTCTTTAATTCCTTTAGTTGAAAGGGGAAAACGAGTTCTTGGATAAGTGAGGTGGAAACAAAATCCGCATTTTCTCAGTTTTGCCTCATGGGGCTGAGTGTATCCGATTGCAAACCTCAGAACATAAAATGTCTTGACAGAGGTGGGAATCGAACACAGGATTTTTGCGACCGGACAACAGAAGGACTTAAGGATTTGTTTGGGGGGAGTGGATGGGGAGGGGATGGGGGAGGGGGAGGGGCAGGAGGGGGGGGGGCATGAGGGGGGGGAGGAAGTTATTATTGGCTTAATCTGAATTTTAAGCATTATTAGTAAAATTAAGAACATTTTATGGAAAATGTATATTTTCAAATAATAATGAATATTCTTCTCAGTACATAAGAGTGTTATACAAAATGTTTGAATTCATGTTGTTCACTTCAGAACGCACCTTCAATATTTAGATTTATGAGTAGACACCCAGTTTGTCAGGTGCCATTAATGTGCCATGGCACCACCAGTTTATATTAGAAAATATTGTATGGAAATAATTTGGTGCAAAGACGTAAGATTAGTTCTCAATTAAGCCCCTAATACATTGTTGCGCAGCGGTAACGTTCCCACCTGCTATTCCCAAGATGCAGGATCGAATCCTAGTGCAATCAGTTGAGGGAGTCGTGTCAGTATTACTGGTACGTTAAAGATTCCCTTCTGGACAAAAGCCCCGGTAGTTAAAAGGGACGTAAAACCAATAACATTATTATTATTATTACATTGTTCTTAA
This sequence comes from Meconema thalassinum, assembly GCA_946902985.2. Taxonomy (NCBI): domain Eukaryota; kingdom Metazoa; phylum Arthropoda; class Insecta; order Orthoptera; family Tettigoniidae; genus Meconema; species Meconema thalassinum. The sequence goes on along the minus strand of OX336391.1, from coordinate 334,750,655 downwards.
CAGTAACCGATGCTGTTGGTATGGGTAGAAAAGGACCTACAGTAGATCGATGCTACAACAGGAGTAGGGCCGCCTGTTATCGAGATATGTGGTTGAAGATCGTTGAAGAAGTCAAGGTCATCATGGACTGTTGCACCACAGAAGAAGAAGAATACTGTTACACTATGACGTAAGCTTTCTCGATCAGTATCAATGATGTGCCTTTGACACTATTAGGCCGAGATGTAATATTAATGAACCAACGAAGTTTGGGACAACAACTTGATAACGGGGCAAGTATGATAGCTCTATTATTCCACAGGTAAAAGAAATAACGTGTCAGGAGCATATGTGGACTTGTATACAGAAGCACATACTTATCCAAACAAACTTTGTCATAGACACAACAGAATCCAGTAAAACAGTACAACGCTGAACACCATGTCAAATTAACACAATGCAGCTCAATGAAATTCTTGACAAAGAAGCAATCATGGCGTTTATAGAGACAGGCAAAATCAATAAAGAATTAAAGATGCTTGAAGCTCCTCGAATGCTGTCAACCAGAGATAAATCTCAGAATAAAACAAGAAGTTCCGTGAAGAACTATACAGCCTACTTTTCATGCCAATGATTATTCTACAAAATATGAACCTATCTAGAATAATGACAAAATTAAGTTGGTAATATCGAAATATCTAATTAGTTCACAATATACCTGGTATAATGTAGCCTAATAGATCACTACAGTTGGCAGCCCTGGTGACTGAATATATTCTTAGTTCCATCTCTTAAGGTACAGAATACAAAATTTGGATGAAGTCCAAAGGACGTTACATGCAGTTAGACACTGGATCTATCAGCACGCGTAAAAGCATGTTGGCAGCAATGTTATGCGTGTGCTGGTCAGAAATAATCTGAAATATTATGATATCTTGTTGTGCCAATTTTGGATGAAATCCATTTGTTAGTATAGAAGTTACATGTATTTTAAAGTTGGACATATCAGCAGGCATAGAATCATGTTGGCAGCACTGCCTTGTATTAATTACTCCAAATTAATCTAGAATGTCAGGTGCTATACGTGTGCAAAGTATAGAGCTGTTGGCTTGCATACTTTCTGATATATTGATATTAGGGTAAAACATATAGACAGCATTTATTAACAGTTGGCAGCCCTGATTGCTCTTAACAATTCTTATAGTCATATCTGTTATGGTACCGTACACAAAGTACATACGAAATTTGGTTGAAATCCAACTGATAGTATAGAAGTTACATGTATTTAAAAATTGGTACTATCAGCAGGCTTATAATCATGTTGGTAGAACTGACGTATATAAGTTACTCCAAATTAATCTAAAATGTCAGAATATACGTGTGCATAGTTTAAAGCTGTTGGCTTGCATACTTTCTGATATATTGGTATTTGGATTTTAAAAAAATTGAGAGAGCAATTATTAACAGTTGGCACCCCTGGTGGCTCTTAAGAATACGCTCAGTCATATCTGTTTATGTACAGATATTACATACAAAATTTGGTTGAAATCCAATTGATAGTGTAGAAGTTATATGCATTTAAACATTGGACCTATCAGAAGGCTTACAATTATTTTGGCAACACTGTCATGGTTGGCCTCCTGGAAATTAAACTGAAATAGTCTTGTCTACATGTGTGCCAACTTTGGAATAGCTCCCATGCATACCTTGCAAGATATCCAACATGGAGCGCAAATTTCTAGTGCGTTTTTCCAGCAGTTGGTAGCACTGACATCATTTTCAAATATGGACGTGAGATATTCCGGTGCACATCTTTACTCGTACTAAATTTGGTTTTGATTGCTGCAGCCGTTTAGGAGTTGATAGGGAGGGGGCACACACACAGACAGACAGACAGACAGACAGACAGACACACATTTTCCCGGATCGATCTCATAAGTCTACTTTTTCCTCATTTTTGCAAAATGTGAGAAGTAGGCTAATAAGCAAACCTTGGTTCGGTGAAGAGTGCTACATTCCAAGGATGTCAACATTATATTGCGTAAGTGGAGAAAAATTCAATCAAATTAAACGTTGACAGATATTATAGAAGAGAGATGAAAGTGTAGAATCCTGGTGAAAGAATAGAGACTACATTTCGTCACAAATAATGAGCTCGAAACCATATTGAAAGCGGACAATACTCCTCATCCAATTCTGGAACCCATACGCTGTAACGCAAACTCCCAAATCCCGATGGAAGTCTGGGAAGAACATATATGAAGTGCGAAATAACGTCAGTACAACGAACACTATATAAACAGTCACTGCAGAGGAAGTCTGTTTGACTTTCCAGCGAGGCAAACAGTGAAAGGCAGCAGGGCCTGATAACCTGATTAACGTTATGCTAAATGAGTCATTATCATCTACCATCGAGATCTGGACAGCTTCTGTCAATAGATTTATCTAAAACGTCATATTCCTGAAAAGTGGAGAGAATCCATAATTCAGATTTTATACAAGGGAAAAGAACACTTATCGCGGAATTGCACTTGAATGCACTCGTTTTAAAGTCCACACAAAACTAATTTTTACACATATCCTACCACTGGCCATGACACACATACCAGAGGAGCAACTCCATTTCAAAGCCGGGAAATCCATACTCCAGGCAATAGTGAAAGTACTTGCCAATATATGGGATGCGACCAGGGTAATGAGAGGACATTTATTCGCCACCTTCACTGGCTTCACTTAAATCTTTGACTGTGTAAATCAATATATCCTGATAAGGAAACTATCTTCTATTCTAGGTGGACGAAATGCTCTCCTGCTACTGATGGAGAGCATGTTGGAGTTCAGCATTTTATCAGTCACCGACAGAGTAAGTCAATCCCGGACTATAATCTATAGGCTACTAACGTGGTTCTGTAAGGAAACGCCCTTAACCCGATTCTATTCAATATACTACCCACGATGAAGTTGCATGAGAAGAAATTACAATGCTTCTCTATGCGGATGACATGATTCTTGTTTCCAAAAGCAGACCGGCCCTACAGAAGGGACTCAACAAGCTTTACACGTGGTCACAACGTAATGAACTAGACATAAACACCAGCTAAACAAAAGTCATGAAATTCAGGAGAGGAGGTATGATGGTGATTGTTGATTTAAGGGGCCTAACATCTAGATTATTGGACCTTAAGGAGACGAGGAAGCTTCTCCAAGGAGACAGCTTCTACTGCGGAAATGATCACGTAGAGTTGGTAAATTCTTACAAATAGTTAGGATTGATACTCCATGTCACGGGGAAATCTTTCATGAAGAAGAAAGATGCACAACACCCATTAAAGCCGCTTTTGATATTAAAAACATAGAATAACTCTCACTTGATTCTGCCTTGAGAATATTTTACGTCAAGGTTGCCCAGATTGCCTGTGATGCAGTCATCCAAATTTTGGCTACCTCACTCCCGCAAATTTCAGGAGACTGGAGGCAGCGAATGTGACTTACCTACGTAGAGCACTTCGACTATCGCGAACGACAAGGTATAGACTTGTCTAATTCTTAGCTTCCTCATAATTTTACATCAGAGAGATAGCGTAGTTATAAAGAACAGTTTTCCACAAACACTAGCATATGAAATCCACATTAAAGAAAGGGAAGAGAATTAAAAGGAAAAGATCAAGGATTTCATCATACGCCAGCAATGAATACGAATGAATGGAAAGAATCAATTTTCCCGATGTGACACATATACACTAAAATGGCTCCCCACTGCAGAATCTGCAGCCAAAGCCAATTTCACCAGGCATCATTTCTCTGTACGCTAAATGGACTACGGTGTGAACAGTACCACCTACTCGAATGCACATCAAGGGCAAACTCGCTAAGATTTTATGCAGAAGAAAGGAACTTCGTGTAAAATTTGTATAATAAGTACACAGTGTGGTCAATAAATCTTATTATTATTAATATTATAAAGGGGGAAAGTTGTTGTTCATTAATAATTACAGTACATCTCAAGCTAAGAGTCTCAAAGGTATTTTACGGAAGAATACTGTTGCTAAGAACTCTTTGGAAAGGAAACAAAAATATGTTTTTCTCAGGACACTTAATCTTAATATTACCTGGAAGAATCAGCAGCAAAGATATCTCGGTGAAGATAACTTTGATGTTCCAAAGCATGTTCCGCACCGGCCATGGAGGCCCTGGAGTAGTGGAAGGTAGAGGCTTCCACCCTTTGTGACATCGGCATTAGATGGAATAAAGTTGTCAGCTCCATGCCCGGCCGTCTTTGCTCCCAGGAATTACCCTGGTACTCATTTCCGGTGTAGGCTGAGTGAATCCCAGGGATATTTGCATTTCCTAAAGTTGTAGTTTTGCTTCTAAAATCCACTACCAGGGTGGGGATCGAACCTACTCAATTTCATTTAGAAGCACAGCGCCTATACCGACTTCGCCACGCAGCCCTTCCATCCCGCTTGATGTTACACCATTAAAACAACAATTTAGATGTGTTGGGACCTCACAACGAGGGAGCACTTGAATTTCAATGGATGGAACGCGTGAACACCACAACCAGGATAGCTACTGGTCTAGGATTGATCCATCCTAAGTTGGCCTCCAAGTCACCTCGTGAGGCATGTTTGAGGGTGCTGGACTACGACGCCGAAGCCTGGTAGAGAAATAAAGATTCTCAAAAAAGAAAACTAATGAACTTATACCTAACCCTAGAAGCAACAGAACGAATGCAACATAAAGATCTTTTAGAACGAATACTTCGCTGTTCCCGACATGCGGATGTTGAATTAATAAACTGACGTTATGAAAATATTCCTTAGAGTCAGATTTAATTTTCTCCATGGTCCCTGAAAGCCATTTATAGATGAACCCTGTTTCAGTCAGGCGTAGAATTATGTCAGTGATTTTTTCCAGATAAACGGAACCTTTCATCACCTCCATGGAACCATAACACCAACGTAGGCCGTTGCCGAGAACATGCAAGAAAGACTGTGGCTTAGGTATCATACCTAATACTAAATTTACACTCATGTCATTGGTCAAAATTGATGTGTTCTTCCTAATTAACAAGTCAGTTAACAGGTTATTTAAATCATCAGGCATACTTATGTAGGACCGCTGAAACAGCTCTTTCGCATAAGGGAATGACGTTCTTTCTAAAGTATCTAAAAGTTGAGGAATGGGCACTCCAATTCGTAAATTAGAAGCTGTAAATTCACTAAAACTATCAATGTCTGGGTAATGTTGTGGGTTGGTGAGGATATCTACGAGTGCGCCTTGAACTATTGCTGTATTCACGACACTCAGCAAAAGAGAGACGCCAAAGAAGAACCTTTTCACGTTACCTTCAATATAAGTTAAGTATCCTGGAGAAGATGACGTTAAGTAGCTTAACATCTCTAAATAGTAGTGTGACCAATCGTGTTTGTACGCTTGAGAATTCAAATAGTTCGCAATAAATACCAGGGCATGCAAAACTATTGCTGAGATTATGAAGTATGCCAATATTAGGATTATCAGTTTGGAGTTAAGCGTGTAGAAGATCAGAACATACGTAGGAATAGTTAGAGATTTTGGGGCAATAATGAATATGTTACTGAAGATTATAGGTGGCGGGAATTCTAATCCATTCAGATTTTCTATTTCTAGTAGCTTAATATTGAAATTCATGTCAGGAATTTGTTGGGTTGTAACCTGTAATTGGGCTGTAACTGTTGCATTCTGATTTTCATTGGAAGAGTTCTCTTTGTTAGTTGGCAAAACAAACACTGGTTTGAAGTGCATGACATGCCGTATTATGGTGAAAATATTCACATCGGTTCCTGCTCTGTAGCTGATCTTGGTGTTGTCGTGTAGACTCTGAAGTTGATAGTCAGAGTATCTTTGATGCAGACTTACTTTCAGAGGGTATTGGTTCATATTTTTAAACCTTCCCACTAAGCTGTACTGCTTGCGATCTAAAGCATCTACCTTGACTTCACGTATGGCTCCTTTCCATTCGTCACTCATGTCATCAAAGGGGTCGTATACTATATTCATTATACGAACCTCCATCTCTCTGTTCAACACACTTACCACCATAAACACATTCACGATTCTGTGAACTTCCCACAAAATATTGAAAATATTCAGTATTTCAGCATTTTTAAATGTTAACGCACTTTTATTGAGTTTCGAATCAATTATTTCTATTGGACTTACGATCCGTATCACATAGTTTGATCGAGAGTGAAGATGTATGTCCCTCTTCTCATTTATGAACTTCAACAAATCGTCAGCATTACTTGCGATAATTAGAGCATTTCTTTCCGAATGTTTTAGCGTAATCAAGCCATTGTTCTTGTAATGATTTACAACTGCTAAGTTTATCTTCTTGTGCACGAACATCAAAAAATAATGAGTGTCCATGGTATTACCGACAAATATTACAGAGATATGTGACGCTGATTGAAAGTGAAAATTGCAGAGATGCCAAAAGTCATCTTCTACTCCACGTTCATCTAAATCACACAAATGTTTGGTTCCTTTGCATTCAACCCACAGTCCAAATAACATCAACAGTTTGAAAAGAATGTTCGCACCCATTACTGCTCACTTAAAATCAGAACTAAAATTCTTGTTCTTCCATGGATTTACTTTTAACTACTTTATACTGACACTTTCATATCGAGGTATCTATACTATCTGTATCAGTATGATACAGTAAAGTGATCCTATCTTCTGGATGACAACCAAGTTCAGAATGCCACTCTGCAAGAAAATAAGAGTTGTAAAATAGCAAGTAGAGAGAATTCAAGTAGAGAGGATGATATTTTCCTGCTGAAGACATCGTCAAATCAGAAGAATAATAAACATCAATTTAAATAACAAAACTGTGAGAGCCTTTTCTAACGTCAACTTTTCTGCGCTAAAATACCTGTTAGATTTGTTGTATAAAAATTTGTTTAAATTGTGTTGAATAAATCTAATATTCAATGTTCACAATCCTCTACCAATTGTTGGACTGACAGAGCACTTTGTAGTCAGGTAAAACGTTCCATTTTAGCTTGCTTTCAAATTATATACGCAGTCCACTTTTCAGTTGAGAACACAAATGTGAGGCAGCAAGAAAGATATGAGTGAGAGATAACTTGACCATTTTGTCACTCTACCAAATATTATAATACACTACGTGAATACAATAGCGACCGCAGCTGAGCAAATGACAGTTGTTGTTGTTGTTGACTCAAATTCTGTGAAATAAGACAATTTATGAGTATAAATCCTCAATGTCTAACGAACAGAGAAATGAGAGGGATGATTTGGTGGTTAATGTGGGGTATATAAGAACAAAGCATTGAGAGAAGTAGGTAAGGAGGACCTTTGCCATTTTTGTCGGAGGATATGGGTGCAGCACATCTTATCAGGGAATGCAAGGAAACCAAAATAATAAGTGCAAAGTTTGTAGATAAGGGAGATATGAACAGAATAGAAAGTTTTTTTTAGCGTATGGCTTTTAGTGCCGGGAGTGTCCGAGGACATGTTCGGCTCGCCAGATTTTTGTAGCTGGTTCGAGACGGACGCCCATTGGATGAGCTACAAGTACCGTTGGGGAGGAAAGTGGGAACGTACAAGGACGAGGAGTTGGAAGGTAGCGGCTGTGGCCTATAGGTAGGGACCAACCCCGGCATGTGCCTGGAAGGAAGATGGGAAACCACAGAAGACCATCTTCAAGGTTGCCGGCGGGGGGATTCGAACCTCCTCGCCTCCCGGATGTGAGCGACTGCCAGCAGTCATGCCGTAACGACCTCGGCTAACTCACCCGGTAGAATAGCAAGTGAAAATGAATATTGCACTTCAATAAATTACTAAATAGGGAATGGAGTAAGCCACGTAAATTAGCGAAACGTGAATGTGTGATAGGAAAGCGACAGATGAGAAACACAACAAAGATGCATGTGAAAGAAATATAAGGTTACAAGAGTCTGTATCCTAAACTTAGTTAAAGTCTAGGATAATAATAACATCGTATGGCCTCGGAGCCGGGAGCAAGCTTTGTTATTTGACACCCAGAGGGTAGCTTGCATGTCGAATTTCGTTGTTCCTTGACTATGAAAGTCAAGGAGGTTAGATGTTAGATATCTAATCTCCTTGAACACTATAGCGCTTTCTAGTAGAGAAATGAGGAACTTTGTGTTGGCGGAAACTCCCGAGATTAATTTTGCCATTATGAACTCGGCCTACTGAATTCAAATGTGTTCTTTGACATGCCAACATCGTATGACATGCGTATCGTATTTTTGCCACCTTTCAAAAAAAAATCACTTACCACGGCCAGGAGCGAACCTGCAATCTTGGGGTTAGTAGACCGAAACGCTATCCACTCACCCACCGTGGCAAGCAAGTCTAGGATAACCTCTCCGTATCAATTAGGAAATGATTAAGATGGTAATTAATAGTCATTATTAGTGCTTTGATAATTGTTTGAAACATTTAATACCGTGTAAATTATATGTAGGTTATGTGACTCATTTTTCAATCCATGTTGCGATATATTAATCTTACCGAGAAGGAGTTTTGTAATACGGTATTAGGGAATCGCATGTAACAGGTGATGGTCGTAATAAATACTACTCTTGTCCCAATCTCTGGCTATCCTAGATTTAGAACAGAGGGTATTCTATTCTATTCTTGTTGTTGACTCATTAACCTTTAATTAGGTATGTGGGTATGTGGGTAGGTGGGGTGCTCACTACACCCCAACTAAAGCTTGCACTATTCTTTTACAAATGCTAAATAAAGACCAAATATACCAAATACAATCTTTATTACTGCCATAAAAGTATTATCATAAGATATTTGGCACCACAGTTATAAAAATAAATACCTTACGATTTCCAATCCCAAAGTCTTAATATTTTGGTTTCGTACTGCATGTACATTTTTAAGCTCAATTCTTCATTACTTCCAGACAATGATTTACAATCACAAATATGTAAACTGATCCGTTTCTGCACTTAATCTAAAGAAGTATTCATTTCACACACTCCCAACACCACACAGAAGCGACAGCTCAATTTGCGAAGTAGAAACCAATTAGATACGATGTGTAACGTAACTGGGTATGCGGGGTGCTGACGACACCCCAGCCTATAAATGCTATTGTCGGCAATAATAGACATTGTTTTTAACAATTCAATTGACGTTATATTAAACTCCAAGCTTATTCAAGAAGGTACTGAGTTCCTCAACAGTGTAGCCTACTTCTGTAAAAAAAAAAGAAAAAACAAGTGATATTACACGTGGGGTGTTCTCAGCACTCCACATACTCAGTTAAAGGTTACGGGCTATGGGTTGTCTTGCAGCCCTGAATACACTGAGTGATCAAAAGACACGGAAAGGATTGTCCCATGCGAAAATGTGCCGTGTATTACTCCTGAGCGTTGCGCTTAGCTGCGGCGGAGCAGAGCAGTCTGTCACAGACACGAGTGTAGTGAAGATGGCAACACGTCGCGAGTTAACCGACTTTGAACGTGGGATGATCATCGGCGCACGCTGCATGGGTCATAGCATTTCGGCTATTTCACGCGAATTCGGGTTTCTGAGGTCAACAGTGTCGAGGGTGGATCTTCAATATCGCAGAGATAATGTTACCATCCGCGTAAACCACCGTACGGGGCGACCACAGGTGTTTATGTTCGACCCTGGTGAAATGTAAATATTATATTTCAGAAAACTGTACTATAATGAGGCTCATTATAGTACAAGTTTTCATTATGATAGAGTTTCTCCCACCAATCAGAGCTGAAGAGACAGTTGTGTGACCAATTAGGTGAGGATAGCATCGCACCTGCGCTCACTTCCATGGCCCCCTATTTTAAATTTCACTGCTTCGTGATTGTCATAGTGAGGTAATACATGAGGCCATGGTCAAATACAAGGTATTCTCTGCGTCCCATGCGCTCTGTTCAGTACATAAAACTGGTGAAATCTCGACAGATATTTATGAATATTTATGTTCGAACATAAAATAGTTATAATTATCGTCGAACATAAACAGTTGTATGCAACTAGCCTATAATGGTAATTAATCAATTATTGCCATTATAGACTCGTTGCATAATGTACTATTAACGAACGGACATCACGTCGCCTCAGCAGAACCATACGGGTCGATAGAAGGCCTACTGTGAGTCAGATCTCCGCCCAGTTGAATGTTGGGAGTCAGGAACCCCGTTTCTACCAGGACTGTAAGGAGCCACTTGCACCGCATAGCCTTCATTACCCGATATTTTCTCATGGGACTATCCTTCCCGTGACTTTACCTCACTCAGTGTACTTCAGTATGTGAGGAATCTATCTGATAAGCTGAGGTCATTGTGATGGCTTTCCTAGTGTGTTTATTTACAATTGGGGCCATGCTTAGTCAGAAGGACGTCGTGATCTTAATTTAGGTACCTGTGTGACATTTGCCTGGAGTAGAAGTAGGAAACCACGGAGAACTAATTCTAGGACTGTTGAAATGGGTTTTGAACTAATCTCTTCTCAGTTGTGCTTCGCGAGACTGGGTGTATCCCGTTCAAGCCCTCAAACCAGAATTAAATGTCTTACCAGAACCGGGAATCTACCTCGAACCTCCGCAGTGACAGCCAAGAATGCTAGACACTACGCCACGAGGTGAACACTAACAAGACAGAAATCTTCCTTAACGTTACCATGACTTAATGGAACTGATTGTGATTGTATCCTGTAATTCGCTGAATGCCATTCGAGATCCCCATTGTTCGATCACTTTTACAGCGTTCCGCTTGTCGATTAGGCCTATCCTGTATATAGACAGCCAGTGTGCTCATTGGCCGATCAGCTCGTGATGCAGTCGCCAGCATTCTTAGCTGAGCCCCTGGATCGATTCCCGGCATACATACACACATACATTTTCATTTGAGACTTTTGCCTTTAGCGTCCAGTCTAGTCTGCAAGCCTCTGTCTGTGAACAAGTCGCCTCCATGATACCCTATTAGCAGCCGCCTCTGCTTCTCATTTTGAAATCATTCAACATTGAATCTAACAATCGCTTCCTAGGTCTACCTCTGCATCTCTTACTCTCTACAGCCAAACTTTTTGACTTTTAGGTAGGCCTAATCTCTCCTCCCCCACGACCCCACCACCGGAGTTGGCTCATACGAACAGCTTCATTTAACGTGTCCATTTCTAACTTAGCCGTTGAAATGTGGTGTTACAGAAGAATGATGAAGATCAGATGGGTAGATAGGGTTACAAACGAAGAGGTATTAAGACGAGTGGGAGAGGAGAGATGTTCCTGGCGACTGCTAACAAAGAGAAGAGATAGGTTGGTAGGACACATACTAAGACACCCAGGAATAGCAAGCTTAGTTATAAAAGGAAGGGACGAGGACGAGAACTGTAGGGGGTAAACGAAGGTTAGAATATGTTAAACAGATTGCCTTGGACGTAGGGTGTGGTAGCTATGTAGAGATGAAACGATTAGCTCAGGACAGGGAGGCATGGAGATCTGCATCAAACCAGTCAAAATACTAAAGACTCAAACAACAACAGCCTTGATCTCTTCATTACGAGTACCTTCCTCCCATTGCTCACATCTATTTGTTCCAGCAATCATTCGTGCTACCCTCATATCAGTTACCTATAGCTCACATATCAGATATCCTGAATCTACGCAGCTCTCACTTTCAGGCAGCAACATCGGTCTAAATACTGAGCGATGTAGGAGAGTTTCGTCGCTAGACTAACTTCTTTCTTACAGAATAATGTAGATATCAACTGAGAACTATTTATGTAGGGAATCGGCGCATCTATCACAATTAGGCTAGTTCGTATTCTATTCAGAGTGGTCCAAATCTTCCGGCATTGCTGAGAAATTTATTTATTGATTTATTTTGGGGCTCTATGACATAGTGGTCATGTAGCCACGTGTATTTGAGTATGTGTGAAATTTGTCTGATAGCCAGCCTTATTGTGATGGCAGTATTAGTGTGAGTATTTGTAAGTCAAGTGAGGATTGGGAAGGAGACGTCCGTGGTCATAAGTTCGGAAATGGGAAGCCAAGGAAAACCACCTCTAGGATGGCTGAGGTGAGAATCGAACCCTCCTCTTCTCAGGTTTGTCTCACGAGGTTGAGTGTATCCCGTTCTTAGCAGAGCAGGGAATCGAGCCCGGATCTCCGGGGCAACAGCCAAGGATGCTAGCCACTACACCACGAGGTGGTCTTCGTGGACTCCTCTGCAAGCTGTTTATTATATAAATAAGCATGTGCACATTTAATCATCTATCACTGAATTGCGAACACCAGGTCTATTGTTTCGTGGTCAATCTCACATCTGCGCTGCTAGTATTCAATCATGTTCCGCGAGTGCTCTTTTGGAATGCTATCCCATCCGGATTGCAAAGCAGCACTGTGTTCTCGCTGATTTAATCTTGACAGGTTCAACTCGTGCGTGGCTCGTTCATCTCCATCACGCTGATACCCTGGCTACTGTGCCTAGGCTGCCATGTTCACACTACTGTGAACCAACCCACCTAGTAGTGGACACCCTGAAGTCAGAGTTCGATTCCTGGTTCTGCTGGTCTGAGGAATGCTTCGTGTGACAAACCTAAGAAAAGGTCGGTTCAAATCCCAACTCAACAATCCTAGAAGTAGTTTTCTCTGCCTTTCCAGGTAAATGCCGCGATGGTTCAAACTGAAGGCCATGGTTGCCTCCTTCCCAATCCTTGCCCCTATTATGAATACTCAGTTCGCCTCGTGGCGCAGTGGCTAGCATTCGATTCCCGACTCTGACAAAACATTTAAATTTAATGATAATAATAATAATGATAATGTTATTCGTTTTAGGACCCTTTTAAATACTGCGGATTTTTAGAGACGCCGGGGTGCCTGAATTTTGTCCCGAAGAGGATCTTTGACGTGCTAGTGAATCTACTGACATGGCTCCCTCGCATTTGCGCACCCTCAAATGCCAACAGACTGCGCCAGGATTTGATTCTGCAACCTTGGGCATAGCATGCGAGAACGATACCGTTGAGCCACGTAGCCAGTCAAAAATTTTCTGGTCTGAGGGTTGGAACGGGGTATACTCAACCTCGTGGGGCATAACTGAGGAGAGGAGGGTTCGATTCCCATCTCAGTCATCCTGGAAGTGGTTTCCCGTGGTTTCCCACATCTTCTCCAGGCAAATGCCGGGATGATTCCTAGCCGCCTCCTTCCCAAACCCAACCTCACTTACAAATACACACACTAATACAGACACTCGACTGGCTGCGTGGCTCAGTGGTAACGTTCTTGGCTATTGAAACTAAGAAAGCAGGATCAAATCCCGGCGCAGTCAGTTGGTCAACATTGAATCTAACAATCGCTTCCTAGGTCAGTAGAGTTTGCGTTATGAAGGTAAATAAAAGGGAAAAAATGAATTTTGGGGAACGAGCGTTAAACTTACCAATGGGAGGAAAAGGTTTTGAGATAATTTGATGAGATTTTGTATCCACATGTATCGTTTATGCCTTAGGAGTGTGAACTAGAACCATTGCTGTAACATTTGCTCACTAAAATGTAAAAAAATATACTATTATAAAAATAGGGGAAACATATTATTTCAAATGATAGGCAAAAAATATTAGTTCAAATTTTTAACACACGCATTATTAACATTCTAAAACAATAATCATCCAGAAATGTGAAGTTTTGTAGAAATTATCAAGGAAAAGCATGATCAATGTATACATTATTCCAATATTTTCAGATTTTTAATAACTGGGGAAAGTTAATTGCAAATGTTCAAATTGAAAACTGAAGTTAAAGGACAGTTCTAGGAGTGTGCAAACTTTCATATCAACTGAACAAAGGAATACCGAGGAAAACTATTTTAAATATCTGTGTCTTTTTACACTTGTAAAGGTGTACCTCCCCCCTTAATTTCCGTTATCGAATAATCGATTAATCGAAACATAAGAATCGATTAATCGCTACAAATAACGATTAATCTATCGGTTGATCGAATAAATGATTAATTGAACGATTAATCGATTTACTTCACTCCTTTCACTACGCTCTCACAGAAGCAAAACAGACATTTAATTAATTAAAATATATTGTATCATATATTTTTAAATAATGCACCTTCTTTATGAAAACTAGGCAAAAACAATGTAAAACAAAAAAGTTCCTGTTCTGAATTGTAAACATTGGGTAAGAATTCAAGATTTTTGCTTAAAATTCTTCTTTTTCGTTTAACGAAACCTTCCCCAATTTGATTGATGTTTGCCCTTCCACTGCCACTAATTCTTATTTGGTTACTAGCTGAAGTACCCGTGCTTCGCTACGCGTCATAAATAAATTAAAATGTGAAGGTGACAGTTAAAACAGGGGATAGGCGAGGTGCTGCGCAGAGGGAGATTAAGGATGGAACATTTTGTCCAACTACACCGTTCGGGGTTGACCGTGACAGTGTTTTATAGCACGAATTTAGGTTTTACTCCCTAACCGTTGGAAATACCTTTCGGATAGAAAATGTAATTTTAAATCTCGTATATGCCATCAAAAGTTTGCTATTTCTTAGCGTTCACTTTTTATTTGAAATGGAAATATGAAAGTTTGAAACCAAAGGGTGTAGTGACGTCACTAAAATGGTCGCCATCTTTAAATAGTGCAAAGTATTGAAATCAAAAGTAGCCTATATGTTAACCAGGTAAATCAGCTACTTCCATGTAAAATTCATGTAAATCGGAGCAGTGGTTCTTGCGTGATTGAGTAATACACAGACACACACCATCTCATTTTTAGCCTCGCTTCGCTCGCGTCATAGTCGTGTCATATTGTTATTCAATGAAATGCAGGTTTAACCCCGTTAACACCCCTTTAGAACCTGAATATCCAAAAATCCCTCCTTAGTAGAATTTTTCGACACACAACAAACATATCCCCTTCTTCTAACTTTAATAGTTTTGGTTGGTCGATGAGAGTGAACATCCAAAAATCCTTCCTTAGTAGACGTTTTTCTTCCAGAATTTCACCCCTCCCCATAGGCCCCTTAAATTGGATTTATGAAAAAACGGTCGAAAACCTACTTATTTTAATTATTTATTCATTTATTTATTTTTAAGCTGATTGAAACTCGGAGAAAATCAAACTCCTCGCCTATGTCGTTTAAGAGATACACGCTCCGCTAGGAATCTTTCAACCCCCACTTTTCATCCCTTTCACCTCATAATATACACCACATCAAAAAACCATTAGACAGGTGTCAGCTTATTTTTAGCCTGTTTTCAATTTTGAAAAAATAGGCTTATGAGATCACCTTTTGTCCGTGTGTGTGTGCGTGTGTGTGTGTGATTCGTGTGTGTGTGTCCCCCTAATAAAATCTAAACGGCAGGAGCGATTTCAATGAAACTTGGAAAGTTCATAGCACTATTCCCGGCGACCTCGACCACGCCCTTCAAATTTTGTTACGACTCACCAATCCAACATGGCGGCTGTGCGAAATATTTCACCTGCATTCAATATCTCCGAAACTATTACCGATATTACCCTGACATTTTCTATGGTGATAGAGGGAACTACTATAAGTTCACTTATGTGACTTTTGAAAACCTGGTAACTACAAAACGAACATGGCGGCCAAGCGAATTTGCGACATTTAAATAGACGTTTCTCGCGATTTGACCAACCAAACGCAATGAAACTTGGTACAGTATATGTTTATATACATTGTAATGCACCGACATCTAACTTCGTTCAATTGTTTACATAATCACAAGATGGCGGAAGTGCGAAATATTTCACCGGCATTCTATATCTCTGAAACAATTAGCGGTATCTCCCTAAAATTTTGTACTGAGATAAAGGGCACTACTGGAAGTCCATCTATAAGATTTTCAAAAACCGGTTAACTACAAAACGAACATGGCGGCCAAGCGAATTTGAACATTTTAAATAGACCTTTCTCGCGATTTAATGTTCCAAGCGCACTGAAACCTGGTACAGGAAATATTTATACACATTGTAATCCACTGGTATCTAATTTAGTTCAATTGTTTACATAACCTCAAGATGGCGGCAGTGCGAATTTTAAAATTAAGTTTTTATTTCTTGTGATGTAGTCATGCGATCGAAGTGAAAGTTTGAATAATGAACCTACGCAATAATTTTCCTTTAATGGTACATGACTCTATGGCCTATACATTTAACAATCCAACATGGCGACCATCCGAAATATTTAGACGATACTGAATATCTAAGAATCTATTTTAGCAATCAAACTGCATTTTTTAATGTTCATAGGGGCTATGAACTTAAGTTCACCTATAGGACATTAAATAACCTGGTGATCACAAATCCAACATGGCGGTGACGCGAATTATAAATATTCACATGGACGTTTCTCGCAATTTAACCATCCGCGTGCAGTGAAACTTGGTACAGTAAATCTTTATCGGAATGTTAATCCACTGGCATCTAATTTATTTCAGTTGTTTCCATAACCTCAAGATGGCAGCTGTGAATTTTTTTTAAATCTCCTTGTTTTTTCTTGTGTCCTAATTATGCGATTGAAATTTGAATACTACACGTTCACAATAATCTGCATGTAACAGTACATAACTCTAGGACCTACATATATAAAATCCAACATGGCGACCATCCGAAATATTTAGTCGGGTCTCAATATCTACGAATCTATTACAGCAATCAAACTGAAATTGTGTATGTTAAATAGTGGCAATTAACATAAGTAGGATATATGAAAATAGGCTGTATAGTTCTTTACGGAACTACTTGTTAATGATTAATATATATGCCAAGTATCACATCCCCAAATGAAACAACTCGTGAGATATTGTTATTCAACGAAATGCACGTTTACCCCCGTAACACCTCTTTAGAACCTGAATATCCAAAACTCTTTCCTTAGTGGACGTTTTCGACATACAACGAACATATCCCCAAAATTTCATGTTTCTAACTTCAATAATTTTGGCTTGGCGATGATGAGTGAGTGAGTGAGTGAGTCAGGACATTTTCTTTCATTTAATTTTGAGAATTTCACCCCTCCCCAAGAACCCCTTAAGTCGGATTTATGAAAAAACAAGTAGTTCCGTGAAGAACTATACAGCCTATTTTCATATATCCTACTCATGTTAATTGCCACTATCAACATACAAAATTTCAGTTTAATTGCTATAACAGATTCGTAGATATTGAGAACCGTCTAAATATGTCAGATTGTCGCCAGGTTGGATTTTTATTTTTGTACTATTACACTAATATTAATGTGTACGTGTGGTATTCAAACTTCAATCGCATGATTAGAACACAAGAAGTAAAAACGAGATTTAAAAATTACGCTCAGCAGCCATCTTGTGATTATGCAAACAATTGAAATAAATTAGATGCCAGTGGATCAACATTTGTATAAGCATTTAACGTGCAACGTTTCACGACACTCGGATAGTTAATTCGCGAGAAACGTCCATTTAAATATTTATATTTCGCGTCGCCGCCATGTTGGATTTGTGCTCACCAGGTTACTGAAGTCCTATAGGTGAACATATGTTCATAGTCTCTATGAACATAAAAAAATTCAGTTTGGTTGCTGTAAAAGATTCATAGATATTGAGAACCGTCTAAATATTTCGGAAGCTCGCCATTTAGGATCTTTATATGTATAGGCCAAAGAGTTATGTACCATTCAAGGACAATTATTGCCTAGGTTCATTGTTCAAACTTTCACTTCGATCGCATGATTACGACACAAGAAATAAAAACTTAATTTTAAAATTTCGCACAGCCGCCATCTTGAGGTTATGTAAACAATTGAATTAAATTACTTGGCAGTGCATTACCATCTGCAAAATCATTTACTGAACCACATTTCACTGCGCTCAGAGAGTTAAATTACGAGAAAAGTCTATTAAAATATTTCAAATTCGCTTGGTCGCCATGTTCGTTTTGTACATTACAGGTTTATGAAATATACATAGGTAAACTTGTATCAGTACCCTTTATCATCGTACAAAAATGCAGGGTGATATCGGTAATAGTTTCGGAGATATTGAATGCTAGTGAAATATTTCGCACAGCCGCCATGTTGGATTGGTAAGACGTAACAAAATTTGAAGGCACGGTCGAGGTCGCCGGGAATTGTGCTATGAACTTACCGAGTTTCATTGAAATCGCTCTAGCCGTTTAGATTTTATTAGGGGGACACACACACACACACCTCTCTCTCTCTCACACACACACACACACGCGCGCGCACACTCACACACGGACAAAAGGTGATCTCATAAGCCTCTTTTTTCAAAATTGAAAATAGGCTAAAAAACGGTCGAACACCTATTTATTTATTTAAGGCTGTTTTCCCCCTGAGTTTGATGAGTGAGTAAGTGAGTCAATCAGTTAGGACACTTTCTTTCCTGTTTTTCTTTCCCCTCGAATTTCACCCCTCCCCATGGGCCCCTTAAACTGGATTTATGAAGAAATGGTCGAACACCTATTTACTTATTTTTAAGCTGCTTTTTCCGCTGAATTTCAAACTTATCGCCTATGTTGAATAAGAGATACTGTACATGCTCCGTTAAGATTCCTTCAACCCCCAATTTTCTCCCCTTTCACCTCATAATATACACCATATCGATAAACCCTTAGACATATGTCTGCTTATTTTTAATGATTAGTTTATAAGCCGAATATCACATCCCCAAATTAAATAACTCGTGAGATATTGTTATTCAATGAAATGCAAGTTTAACCCCCTTAAAACCCCTTCAGAACATGAATATCCAAAAATCCATCCTTAGTGGACTTTTTCGACACACAACGAACATATCCCCAAAATTCCAAGTTTCTAACTGCAATAGGTTTGCTGGGGGATGATGAATGAATATCCAAAAATACTTCCTTAGTGGACTTCTTTCCCCAGAATTTCACCCCTCCCCATGAGCCCCTTAAATTGGATTTATGAAAATACGATCGAACACATTTTTACTACTTTTTCAAGCTGATTTTTCTCCCTGAGATTCACACTTTTTGCCTCTGTCTTTTAAGAGATACGCGCTCCGTTAAGAATCCTTCAACTCTCACTTTTCACACATACACCTAATAATATACACCACATCGAAAAACCCTCGGACATGTGTCTTCTTATTCTTAATGATGAGCTTATATGCCGAGTATCCCATCCCAAAGGAAACCAATCGGGAGATATTGTTATTCAATTAAATGCAAGTCTACCCCCTTAACACCGCTTTAGAACCTGAATATCCAAAATTCCTTCCTTAGTGGACGTTTTCGACATACAACGAACATAGCCCCAAAATGTCATGCTTCTAACTTCAATAATTTTGGCTGGGCGATGATGAGTGAGTGAGTAAGTCAGGACATTTTCTTTCAATTATTTTTCAGAATGTCACCACTTTCATGAACCCCTTAAATTGGATTTATGAAAAAAAAAAAAGGTCGAAGACCTATTTACCTATTTTTGAGCTGTTTTTCGACCCTGAGTTTGATGAGTGAAAGAGTTAGGACACTTTCTTTCCTGTTTTCCCCCCAGAATTTCACCCCTCTCCATGAGCCCCTTAAATTGGAATTATGAAAAACCGGTCGAACACCTATTTACTTATATTTTAGGCTGTTTTATTTTCGCCGAATTTCAAACTTCTCGCCTATGTCGTTTAAGAAATACACGCTCCGTTAAGAATCCCTCAACCCCCAATTTTCACCCCTTTCACCTCATAATATACACCACATCGATAAACCCTTAGACATATGTCTGATTATTTTAATGATTAGTTTATATACCGAATAACACATCCCCAAAGAAACAACTCATGAGATATCGTTATTCAATGAAATGCACGTTTACCCCCTTAACACCTCTTTAAAACCCGAATGAACAAAAATCATTCCTTAGTTGACGTTTTCGACGTACAGCGAACATATTCCCAAAATTTCATGTTTATAGCTTTAATAGTTTTCGCTGGGCGAGATGAGTGAGTGAGTCAGACAGGACATTTTCTTCCAATTATTTTTACCTGAATTTCACCCCTCCCCATGGGCCCCTTAAATTGGATTGATGAAAAAACCCTTGAACACCTATTAACTTATTTTTTAAGCTGTCTTTTTCCCCTGAGTTTGATGAGTGAGTGAGTTAGTCAGTCAGTTAGGACACTTTCTCTCCTTTTTTCCCTCCAGAATTTCACCCCACCCCATTGGCCCCTTAAATCAATTGATGAAAAGACGGTGGAACACCGATTTACTTATTTTTAGCCTACTTTCGATTTTTGCAAAAAATGAAAGTAGACTTATGAGATCAACACAGGGCGAAAAAAGTGTGTCTGTCTGTGTGTGTGTATGTGTGTGTGTGAGTCTGTGTGTGTGTGTGTATGTGTGTGTGTGTGAGTCTGTGTGTGTGTGTGTGTCTGTGTGTGTGTGTGAGTGTGTGTACTCTGAATGTCTGTCCCCCCCTATCAATTCGAACACGGTGAATGCGAATTGAACGAAATTTGGTACAAAGGTAGCACATGCAAAGGACACCTCAGTGTCATGTTTTATATCGCCCCCATCTTTACTAAAACTGAATGGCGGCCACTCAAACGTTCAAAACGTAAAATCAAATAACGACTAACCAAATCATCCGATCTCTACCAAATTTGGTAACAACATACCTTCGTATAGGATGCGTCTTGTGACCAAACTACAAGGTCGTCCGCCATACCATTTCAGGATGGCGGCCGTGCGAATTATGCAAACTTTATAATCCATATCATGGGACCCACCAGTTCCGATTATCGAGCCGAGAATCGTTTTAACTGTTCTAAAGGAAGAGGCACGTTCGAAATTAAAAGTTTATTTTGTAATACTATAGTGCAGACGTGATTTTAAAAAGCTGAGCTGATTCATTAATAAGACAAGATGGCAGCGGATATCTTGTGCCTGACTTATATTTCACTAATTTGAGTATTGCATGCAATATAGCGTACTGATACAAAATAAATAAACTTTGTATGAAATGCTTTATATATAAATAATATACTCCAGTGATGAAATCGTTTAGTATAAATCATTATTTGCTAACAAGTTCTATGTAAGTCATTTTATATAGAACGATATTCGTTGACACAATTAGCTCAGTGGTAGCGCGTTAGCCTATCGATCAAATGCCTATGGTTCAAACCCGATCAGAGCTAGGTTTTTTGCTTGAAATGTTATATGTTTATTGTTTTGTAATGACTCAGATGTTTTAAAATTAAGCGTTATATTGTGCATATTATGGTGTAAAATATATATTTAATTAAAACATAATTCGCCGGCAGATTTACTCGAGACATCTAGCTGCCAAAAAGGTAACTGCAAGTTATTAACTTCCAGATTTAATTGAAAAGTTTCTTCTTCTGGCCGCTAGAATGCACTCGCTCTGTTAGGATTATATTGTTCGATATTTCATCACTAGAAGTCACGACTAGTCTACGTGGGGCTCCATTGATTACTATACCATTGGCATTCTATGCGCATCGAATTTGAAGAATGACAAGATGATACTACGATACATTTTTACTTTTTATTTTAAAGGGTTTGTAACAGCCTATTTTGCGTTACTTGAAAATGTTATTTGAAGTAAAGAACAAAACGATTTCACATAGTAGTTTGTATACACACGTCTCGGTAGGGTCATGGAAAGATTTGTTAATTCAATTAGGGTTTTCGATTCCCGGTCAAAGCATGTGAGATTTTCGAAGTGAAATGCCATGTCCTGTGGTTCGGATTCCACGTAAAAAGGAGGTCCCGTGGCTCATAATCACAAGATTCACGGTCACGTAAAACTACAATCTTCCTTCCTTTTTTTTCAATTAGGGTTGTGAAAGCCATGCACAACCAGACGTGTAAAGACATGCCTCAACTCAAAGTTGGATGTTGCCCACGGCAGGTCGTATATGTAATAATAATAATAATAATAATAATAATAATAATAATAATAATAATAATAATAATAATGTTATTGGTTTTACATCCCTTTTAACTACTGCTGCTTTTAGAGACACCGGGGTGCCGGAATTTTGGCCCGAAGGGGATCTTTAACGTGCCAGTAAATGTACTGACTCGGCTCCCTCGCATTTGTGCACCCTCAAATGCCAGCTGACTGCGCCAGGATACGAACCTGCAACCTAGGGCCCAGCAAGCGAGAACGTTACCGCTGAGCCACGCAGCCAGTCCGGTCGATTATGTCTCCAGATCCATAACATTCTTGATATACTTCTTATCTTTCTTTCTTTCTTTCTTTCTTTCTTTCTTCAATGATGGTAGCAGTTTTTATCTAGGTTGTGGCGTTTGGTAGAGGTAAATCGTTTCTAAGGTCTTCAACCAAGAATAGTTCTATTATACTCTTTGATAATAACGAGTTATAACTATACTCATACATTTAGGAGAAAGTAGGCTATATGTTCTTTACTGAACATCTTGTTTAAGCTGATTTTTTCGCTGAGTTTCAAATTTCTCGCCTATGTCGTTTAAGAGATAGGCCTACACGCTTCGTTTGGAATCCTTCAACCCCCACTTTTCACCCCTTTCACCTCATAATAATACACCACATCGAAAAACCCTTAGAGACATGTCTGCTTATTTTTAATGATTAGTTTATATGCCGAGTATCACATCCACAAATGAAACCACTCGTGAGATATTGTTATTCAATTAAATGCAGGTTTAACCCCCTTAGGACCCCTTTGGAACCTGAATATTCAAAAATCCTCCCTTAATGTATGGTTTTGACATACAACGAACATATCCCGAAAATGCCATGTTTCCAACTTCAATTTTTGGCTGGGCGATGATGAGTGGGTGAGTGAGTCAAGATATTTTGTTTCATTTTTTTCTTCTTCAGAATTTCACCCCTCCTGATGAACCTCTTAAATTTGATTTATCAAAAAAAACTGTCGAACACATATTTACTTATTTTTAAGCAGTTTTTCCCCGAGAGTTTGAAGAGCGAGTGCTTCAATCGGTTAGGACACTTTCTTTCCTGTTTTTTTTTTCCCCCAGAATTTCACCCCTTCCTATGGGCCCCTTAAATTGGATTAAAAAAAACGGTCAAACATCTATTTACTTACTTTTTATGCTGTTCTTTTTCCGCTGAGTTTCAAACTCCTCGCCTATGTCGTTTAAGAGTTACAGGCTCCGTTAGGAATCTTTCAACCCCCACTTTTCACCCCTTTCACCTCATAATATACACCACATCGAAAAACCCTCAGACATGTATCTTCTTATTTTTAATGATCAGTTTATATGCGGAGTATTATATCCCCCAATGAAACCAATCGGGAGATATTGCTATTCAATGAAATGCAGGTCTACCCCCTTAACACCCCTTTAGAACCTGAATATCCAAAAATCCTTTCTTAATGGGCGTTTGCGGCCCATGAGGAAGCTGCATACGAAATTTCATTCCAATCCGTTGGGTGGTTTCTGAGATTTCGTGATGAATGTGTGAGTGAGTGAGTGAGTGTGTCGTATTTGACAAATATCTAGTAGATAGTGTCAAGTCTTTTTTTTTTTGCTATACTCGGTTGACAGTGCTGTGTGAGCAGTTGAGTAACTAACGGGACTTCAAGTAAAGCTCTTTTTCTACACCGGTAGTACAGAGCGCAACTGGCATCCAGTCGGCCGTGTCTCGACTTGAGCTATTTTGCCATGCAAACTATCTGCCTTGACATTCCTTCATGAGTATGTTTTATGAATTTATTAGCCTTTGCTCGAGTGCAAAAGGGCCGAAATCAGAAGAATGAGAAAGGCTATCGAAAATTCATGTAGGCAGCCGTTCCTTCTGGGTCCTAAACTATGTGTATGCAAAATTTGGTTGAGATTGGTGGAACGGTGTGGATTTGTATATGGAACCAACCCATCCACCCACCCACATACATACATACATACATACAGACTTTCACTTTTATCGATATTGTTAACATAAACAAGAAAGTACGCGTTGTAGACTATATTTAGGCAAAAAGTAACTTTAAAAATGTCCGTACTATAGCCTACATCATTCCGAAAATTAACGTAACTCAACTTAAGTGATGACCTCTCATTTAAACTTATTTTCTTACCTCGTGTCTATTAAACAATTAATTGATTCTTCGGTTAGCCGAATAATATAATATTAGGTTAGTCGATTAATAGGTCAATTATTGTTTCCGATTAATTTCAAATTATTCTATTAATGATGCTAAAGTTAAGGAAAATAACTATGAATTGGATTGGACACTGCATAAGGGGAGATGGTTTGATGAAAAGTGCATTAGAAGGGACAGTCCAAGGGAAAATCCGAAGAGGAAGAAAAAGGTTTCAGATGCTGGATTCCATCAAGATTGATAAATAGTATGAGCTGATGAAACGTGCTGCTGAATACCGGATAGGGTGGAGAGACCGACCATGAGAAAACCAGCCATCAGGCAGATAAACTTATGATAATGATGATGATGAACCGAACCTCACTTATTATCATCTCTATGAGAAATCATTCTATTAATGATGCTAAAGGTAACCCCCCGCCCTCCCCCCTCCTGACACTACATCCCTTGAAGAGCCTAGGCCTACCAAGCGACCGCTGCCCAGCCATTTGACCTGCAGATATTGGGGTGACGCGTGGTCAGCGAATCGGGTCCCCTCGGCCGTTAATCTTGATTTTCGTGACCGGGGCGCTGTCTCACTGTCAGACAGCTACTCAATTGTCCTCACGAGGCTGAGTGCACCCCGGTCCAGCCCTCACGTCAGTTTCTAAAATCCCTGACGGAGCCGGGAATCGAACCCGGGGCCTCCGGGTGAGAGGCAGGCGCGCTACTCCAACACCACAGAAAAGAAAAATGAATTGGGTTGGACACTGCATAAGGGGAGATGGTTTGATGAAAAGTGCATTAGGAGGGGCAGACCAAGGGAAAATCCGAAGAGGAAGAAGAAGGTTTCAGATGCTGGATTCCATCAAGATTGATAAATCGTATGAGCTGATGAAACGTGCTGCT
The DNA here is from genome assembly GCA_946902985.2 of Meconema thalassinum. Taxonomy (NCBI): domain Eukaryota; kingdom Metazoa; phylum Arthropoda; class Insecta; order Orthoptera; family Tettigoniidae; genus Meconema; species Meconema thalassinum. Next base: position 334,725,656 of record OX336391.1, on the reverse strand, counting down.
GAATACCGGATATGGTGGAGAGACCTACCATAAGGAAACCTGCCATCAGGCAGATAAACGGATGATAATGATGATGATGAACCGAACCTCGCTTATTATCATCTCTATGAGAAACAAAGATCTGTTATTTTTCAGTGAGGAAACTCCTCCACTCTCGTTGTGTGTATTTCTGTGTCAACCATGACGAGAATCGTACATATCTTACACATCTTTAAGGATGATACGCTAAAACCTGACCCAGTCCAACATGCCTAATATAGGAGATGTTGGTAATGTGAGAGATAAATTGACTGCACGTTCTTGTCTATGTAACCTATTTCAACATTCTTTTGGAATTTGGGATACGCTAGTTCGGCATTCTTTCAAGTCGTGACCATTCACGCACGCAGCATCCACGCATGATCGCTTCTCGCGCATATCTACAAAGAAGAAATGAGGTTGCGTCAGCAGATGTTTGGCTTGGGTCGATACAACTAAAAGAATGCCTGAATATGTATCCTCTTCAAACCCAGGACACATATACAGTGTGTACAACTTCCCTCTTTAGCATTTTCCTCAGCAGCAGTTGGTATTACATCAATAATTCTGACCCGCATTTCTACCAGGCAAATTCTAACATGACGAGTTATCTAAAATTTGAGTAATAGAGGTTCCACTGTAGTTGAAAGTCTGCATTTGTCATTATTGTGGTTGTTAAAATCTTATTCTGGAATGATTCATTAGTAGGGCTCGGATTTTTAGGTAAATAAATATTGTTTAATGTAAATACATATTTTAAGCATTTTTTCTATAAATACATAAATTCCTGTTTTTCACTTATTAGCATATAAAAATACATAATATTTACATTCCTTTTGATCAGTATGCTAGATCTTTCAGTTTATTGAGTTTTTCGTCTGTGTTACTTCAACGGGGAAGACCCGTGAGCTATCTAATCTTCATGCAGAGCGTATGTCAGCTTGCAACTGTGTTATTCTTAACTTGTCGCCCCGTGCCACTCACTGTGGAAGCCGGGGATTTCCCTGTCCGTGCACCACGTGCTAGACCCCCCTATAAGCTACCTGGAACCAGTGTCACTCACATGCCGTTCATGTCTGGCACTGTGAAGTGTAAGGCAGTTTCTACGATGCCTAAAGTAAAAGCAACTACAAGTTATCGTCTGCAGCATTACGTTGCAGAATTTAAATATAATTTTATTTCTGATGGGGGCGAAGCATTCAAGGCTGAACAGCGATATCAAGTTACACAACACCTCAAGGGCAAGAATGCTGCTGTTTCGCGATAATCGTCGGTCATTTGTGGCGGACAACCTGTAGATGTATCTCGTTGTGTATTGTAATTCTTCAGTAGTCAGTGAGGCATTGCATAAATTGCATTCGTGAGTGCTGCATATTGTTTATATTCACATTAATAAACTAAATTATAATTAAATATTTTTACTTTTTTGTAACATATTTCATCAGGTATGTATTTTAATACATAAAAAATATATATTTTCCCGATTTTTAGCACCTAAAATCCGAGCCCTATTCATTAGTGTTGTTTTACGGAGTTTCAAACGATGAGTAAAAGTGAACACATTTTCTAGGCCTTGCAGTGTTGCCAAAGTGTGCCTAATGACTCTCCTCTGTGTGACTTTCACGGCCATGTAATCATATAAATGTTCTCTCAGATTTATGCCATTTTGTGGAAGGTAATTACTGAGGACGTATTGTTTGTAATCTAACATTTATGCCAGGGCTTTGATTGCCTTTATGATGGCTAATGAAAGTTAATTGCCAAAACTATCAGTGTTTCCTCGTAACTCAAATATACAGATGGAGAAGAGTTGACTGACAATGGCCAACAATGTTCTAATCATTCCATATCAACAAGTGTAATGCTTCCAGTAGTAGAGCGTCCAACGCAAGAACGGAGATTCGATCCCTGGCCATAGAAATTGTAATTTTGAAAGGCTGAAAAATTCATGGGACTTACAGTTGTTTGATTTTCAGTCGTAAAATACGTTTTTCTTCCACGTCATTTTAAGACTACCAGATGAAAATGTATTAAACCTCAGCTAGAGGTCGCTCAATAGGGAATCGGCTACTCTGCTAGTTGGCAGTGCAAGAGATGGAGCGCAGATAGCCTAATTTAGTTGAAAGGAAGGAAGCTTATAGTTTTACGTGATCGTTAATATTGCGATCATGAGCCACGTGATCTCCATTATTACGTGGAATCTGAACCACAGGACGTGATATTTCACTTCGAAAATCTCACTAGTATTGACCGGGAATCAATGCTGAGAGCCAAGCAACTTGATCAGTGCACCATCACGCCTACTTTACATAGATGCCTCCACCTAAATAATATAGTCTGCACATGATCATACGAAAATATTGTTATTATTAACCTTAGAACCGACAGCGGTAGCTACGTTCGCTATAATAATAATAATACCGTATGGCCTCGGGTGCCGAATGCAAGCTTTGTTAATTGACGCACAAAGGGCTGCTTGCATGTCGAATTTTATCGCTCATTGGGGTGCTATGAAAGTCAAGGAGGTTAGATATCGAAGCTCCTTGACACTATAGCGCTTTCTAGTAGAGAAAGGAGGAACTTTGTGTCGGCGGAAAATCCGAGATTAACTTTGCCATTATGAACACGGCCTACTGAATTCAAATGTGTTCTTTAACATGCCAACAACGTATGACATGCGTATCGTGATTTTTGACGCCTTTCAAAAATCATTTACCACAGCCAGGAGCGAACCTGCAAGCTTGGGGTTGGTAGTCTGACACGATAACCACTCACCCTCCGTGGCAAGTGCTACGCCCGCTAATGCATAGCGCTAGACCATCGGGCCAAGCTCTCTGCGGACTCGGTAGAAGGGGATAAAAGCCCCACCATCGGCTGTCCTTGAAATGGTTTTCCGTGTTTTCCTATTTTCAACTCCAGGCAAATGCTAGGACGGTGCCTTCTAAGAGGCCACGGCCGCTTCCTCCACATCCTTGCCGAGTTTCATTCATCTTCATTCATTTAATCTCTCATTAACCATTCTCATGAGGTTGGTGTCAGGAAGGGCATCTGGATGTAAAAACCACCCGCCACGTAGTCCTTCTACGCATCTCATCCCGACCCCGTTGAAAACGGGAATAATAAGGTGTAGACATACATACATACATTAATATTATTAACCGTAGAAGAAAACATATAAGTAGTGTAAGGGAAAAAAGGAAGTTGTTAGTTTTTACGTGACCGTTAATCATGCGATCATGAGCAACGGGACCTCCATTTTACGTTGAATCCGAACCACAGGACATGGCATTTCACTTCGAAAATCTTACATGCATTGACCGGGAATCAAACCCAGTCCACCTTGGTGTGAGGCCAACAGATTGACCACTGCGCCACCACGCCCTTCATAAATTAGTGAAATACGAGGGGAAATCAATAAGTTAGTCTCTGTCCCTACTTTCTTCACCCACAATATTGTACATACCTGGAATCTAAAATATAAGCATTGTCCTAAGTACTTATGATCTGGTTTTATTTTTCAATGTCTGTTGCGGGATTTAACCTAGGTCAGACCCATCAGCGGGCTTTTGTGCACCGTGCCCGACTGCCGCTGGGGTAGTGAACCATATATGAACCGCATCGCACTTCTTTGCTGGGGGAACTAAGAGTTCCCTCAACATTATCTCCTTTGATTCTCGGTCAATACATGTGAGATTGGAATTTAGAATTTTGGCTTTCACAGTTAAGATTCAACACAATTAAGTTTGCTAAATTATCTGCGTCATATAATAATACGAACGCTGGTTACTTGTAATAAGAATTATATTGATTAACGAGACTTTTCTATTGCCAAGTGTCTTGCATGAACCTACAACCTTGCCAATTTTCACTGAATATTCATTCTATGATACATGGTGTAGTCTCATCTTAGTCCGTGAACCATGGGCAATGGCTGAGTGGCCTAGTACGTGGTCCTGACAGTCGGGATAGCAGTTACTATGGAATAGGGGTGGGCATCTTGGACATATTCTGAGTCATGGTCCTCCTTGTGCTCAGGCTCACTAGCTTGTTCCATGAGGAGAAATTAATGGGGCCCTGTGTAAATAAGGCTAGCAACTTGCTTCACTTGTACTTCTAAAATCTGCTAAAAATATCATGAGCTAGTCTCGGACCTATGGGAGTGATGGAGTCCCACTCCACTCCTTGGAAATGAACAGGCAATCGAACTGGTATTTGATGGGGTGCAGTTAATATTGAGGATGGTTAAGGAAGGAAGAAAGTAGAGCTAGCTGAGTCAGAGAGCAGAATGAGATTGGATATTTTAAGGCAAGCAGTTCCAGCCGAGCTGCTCGCCAGTGTGGTGCAGAGTACTCGCCGCTTTGCGTGAGTAAACCTGCAACATGCAATACAGCTCTGTTGTGAGGGCTGCCGTCACTGCGCGGTGGACACATCAAGACTGGCAGGAAGAGCATGGACTTGTGCTATGACCTTCGCCCAGTGAAGTAATAGCTAACACCCCTAGTCCCTCTCCAACCGTGCTCCGAGCATTACTGTTGAGTACTCACGTGTACGCATACTCAAACTCGTGGATTTGGAACAGCCAGTTCTAAGGATTAGTGAAGTTCAGATAAAGGAAGATAGAGAGGAAGAAGTAGGAGTTTTCAAGGTATACCTGCCAGGTGTAAAACGGGGCAGGGCAAAGTGAGGAGTAGGGTTGTATGTCTAGAGAACCTTAGAACGTAACATAGTTTCTGTGAGTTATGTAAATGAACGATTAATGTGGATAGATCTGCAAATGTCAGGATTGTTTCTGTGTACGCTTCATGTGAAAGGGCGGATCAGGACGAAGTAGACAGTTTTTATGAGACATTGAGTGATGTGGTAGTGAGAGTTAACAATAAGGATAGTGTAGTAGGGGGTTTCATTGCTTGGATAGGAAATAGAACTGAGGGGTATGAGAAAGTAATAGGTATATTGGAGTGAGGATAGAGAAGCGAGCACCTATGGGAAATACCTATTAGACTTCTCTGCCAGCATGGGGTTATCTGTTGCGAACTTATTGTGGAAGCATTATGATATTCACAGATGCACATGGGAGGGTAGAGGAACCCGATCAATGATAGACTTCATTACTGACTTTAAATTCAGTAAATTGATAAGGGGATTTTTGATGAAACAGACCACATGTTGATCTGCTGTGAATTAAGCATAGTTAGGCCTAAAGTGCAGAAAGTGAAGGCTGTTTGCAGACTGATTAGGATTGAAAATCTCCAGGATAAGGAACTTAGGAATAAATAAATCGAAATGATTGATGAGAAATTCTAAAGAGTAGATGGTAAAGAATTTCAGGACATTGAAATGGAGTAGTCAGGATGCAGGGATGCAGCACTAGAAGTAGGTAAGGCATGTCTTCGGAAACAGTGTGTAAAGACAGACATCCTGGTGGAATGACATAGTGAAGTCTGCTTGTAAAACAAAAAGAAGGCTTAAACAAGTAGTTCCGTGAATAACTATACAGCCTATTTTCATATATCCTACTTATGTTAATCACCTCTATCGACATACAAAATTTCAGTTTGATTGCTGTAATATATTCGTAGATATTGAGAACCGACTAAATATTGCGGATGGTCGGCATGTTGGATTTTTATATATGTAGGTCTTAGAGTTATGTACTGTTACACGAAGATTATTGTGTACGAGTAGTAATCAAACTTCAATCGCATGATTAGGACAAAAGAAATAAAAACGAGATTTTAAAATTTCGCACAGCTGCCATCTTGTGGTTATGGAAACAATTGAAAAAAAAAATAGATGCCAGTGAATTAACAATATTGTATAAGGATTTACTGTACCAAGTGTCACTGCACTCGGGTGGTTAAATTGCGAGAAACGATCATGTGAATATTTATAATTCGCGTCGCCGCCATGTTGGATTTGTGATCACCAGGTTATTGAAAGTCCTATAGGTGAACTTATGTTCATAGCCCCTATGAACATTTAAAAGTTCAGTTAGATTGCTGTAATAGATTTGTAGATATTGAGATCCATCTAAATATTTCGGATGGTCGCCATGTTGGATTGTTATATATATATAAGCCATAGAGTCATGTTCCATTAAAGGAAAATTATTGCGTAGGTTCATTATTCAAACTTTCACTTCGATCGCATGATTACGACACAAGAAATAAAAACATCATTTTAAAATTCGCACAGCCGCCATCTTGAGGTTATGTAAACAATTGAACTAAATTAGATACCAGTGGATTACAATGTGTATTAACTTTCCCTGTGCCAAGTTTCATTGCGTTTGGAAGATTAAATCGCGAGAAAGGTCCATTTAACATTTTTAACTTCGCTTCGCCGCCATATTCGTTTTGTAGTTAACTTGTTTCTGAAAGTCTTATCGATGAACTTCCAGTAATGCCCTTTATCTCTGACCAAAATTTCAGGGTGATGCCGGTAATAGTTTCAGGGATATAGAATGACGGTGAAATATTTCGCACAGCCGCCATCTTGTGGTTATGTAAACAATTGAACGAAGTTAGATGTCGGTGCATTACAATGTGTATAAACATATACTGTACGAAGTTTCATTGCGTTTGGTTCGTTAAATCGCGAGAAACGTCTATTTAAAAGTTGCAACTTCGCTTGGCCACCATGTTGGTTTTGTAGTTACCAGGTTTTCAAAAGTCACATAGGTGAACTTCTAGTAGTTCCCTTTATCACCGTAAAATATTCCAGGGTGATATCGGAAATAGTTTCTGAGATATTGAATGCTGGTGAAATACTTCGCACAACCGCCATGTTGGATTGAAGGCACTGTCGAGGTCGTCCGGAATAGTGCTATGAACTTACCGAGTGTCATTGAAATCGCTCTAGCTGTTTAGAAATTATTAGGGGGGACACACACCATCACACACACACGGACACACAGTCAGACACACGGACAAAAGGTGATCTCATAAGTCTATTTTTTCATAAATGAAAATAGGCTAAACATTAGATGCCAGTGGATTAACATTTGTATAAGTATTTACTGTACCAAGCGTCACTGCACTCGGGTGGTTAAATTGCGAGAAACGACCATGTGAATATTTATAATTCGCGTCGGCGCCATGTTGGATTTGTGATCACCAGGTTATTGAAAGTCCTATAGGTGCACTTATGTTCATAGCCCCTATGACTATTCAAAAGTTCAGTTTGATTGCTAAAATAGATTCGTAGATATTGAAATCCATCAAAATATATCGGATGGTTGCCATGTTGGATTGCTATATGAATAGGCCATAGAGTCATGTACCATTGAAGGAAAATTATTGCGTAGGTTTATTATTCAAACTTTCACTTCGATCGCATGATTGCGACACAAGAAATAAAAACTTAATTTTAAAATTCGCACAGCCGCCATCTTGAAGTTATGTAAACAATTGAACTAAATTAGATACCAGTGCGTTACAATGTGTATAAACATTTCCTGTGCCACGTTTCATTGCGTTTGGATCATTAAATCGCGAGAAAGGTCTATTTAATATTTTCAACATCGATTGGCCGCCATATTCGTTTTGTAGTTAACCGGTTTTTGAAAGTCTTATCGATGAACTTCCAGTAGTGTCCTTTATCTCCGTACAAAATTTAGTTTCATAGTTTCAGGGATATAGAATGCCGGTGAAATATTTCGCACAGCCGCCATCTCATGGTTATGTAAACAATTGAACGAAGTTAGATGTCGGTGCATTACAATGTGTATAAACATATACTGTACCAAGTTTCATTGCGTTTGGTTGGTTAAATCGCGAGAAACGTCTATTTAAAAGTCGCAATTTCGCTTGGCTGCCATGTTGGTTGTGTAGTTACCAGTTTTTCAAAAGTTACATAGGTTAACTTCTAGTAGTTCCCTTTATCACCGTTAAATATTCCAGGGTGATATCGGTGATAGTTTCGGAGATATTGAATGCTGGTGAAATATTTCGCACAGCCGCCATGTTGGATTGGCGAGACGTAACAAAATTTGAAGGGCACGGTCGGGGTCGTCCGGAATATTGCTATGAACTTATCGAGTTTCATTGAAATCGCTCCAGCCGTTTAGAAGTTATTAGGACACACACACACACACACACACCATCACACACGCACACACAGACAGACACGAGGACAAAAAGTGATCTCATTAGCCTTATTTTTCAAAAATGAATTGGCTAAAAATGGCTTCCAACAAGGAATCCGGCAGACAGAAAGCTATATGCAGTGGAAAGGAACAGAACCAAACAATAATAGCAGAGTTAAAAGGGAAATCATTGGAGGAATTTGGGAATATGGAGATAAATTAAAAAGTTTGGTCAAGTGCTAGGGAGACCTCTCTGCAGTGTTATAAAGAGTGTTCGATATGGTGGAATAAGAGAAATGAGCAGTAATCAGTAATCGCACAAATGTATAAACAAGGTAACATAAATATTTGTACAATTATAGAGACATTTCATTGATAAATGTCCCGGACAAAGTGTGCTCAGGAGTCGTAGAAAGGAGAGTTCGATCACTGGCCGAGAGTAAAATGGCTTAAAACCATTGTGACTTTAGACCACAACGAGGATGTAAAGATCAAATTTTTAGTATGCGCCATGTTATTGGGATATGCTACGAGAGGAATAGACAGTAGTGTTCGTCTTTTATAGATCTAGAGTGGGCGTACGGTAGAGCACCCAGGGAGAAGATGCTGGGCATCCTGAAGGATTATGGTATCTAGGGAAGACTGCTACAGGCAATCAAAAGTATTTATGTTGATAATCAAGCTGCAGTGAGAGTTGATGATAGGATTAGTTCTTGGTTCAAGGTTGTTACAGGAGTGAGGCAAGGCTGTTACCTCACACCACTACTGTTTATTTTATACATGGACCATTTGCTGAAGAGCATAAACTGGCTGGGATGGGATTCAATTACGTGGAAACTAGGTAAGCTGTCTGGCCTAGGCTGATGACCTAGCAGTAATGGCGGACACCATCGAACGCTTACAAGACAACATGTTAGAACTTAAACAGAAATGTAGGAAATATGGTATGACTAGCGGACCCGTCCGAGAAATCTCGCATGTTCATAAACCACACTTTCCCCAATAGGTTTATAATGAGAGACTTAAGGAGAAAAGTTATGTTTTGATTTCAACCAAATGATTATAGGACACTATTTACATTTCAGGATAAAGGAAAGACCTCAGCATGTTATATGACATGAAACAGGCGTCACAGCGGCCCGTGGAAAACAATTATGGAGCGTATTTTTCTACAGCATCGGTGTTTGCAAATCGCACACTTCGTACATTCTTTTAAAAGTCAATTTTTAAAGAAATTATAGATATTTATGATTTATAGTGCAATAAGTCACTGCTAATGTCTATTTTCTCTTACATTTGAATGCTCATTTGTCACGATCGGTCGCTTGTGAGCACCGCAGGAGGGATCTATACTACTGAAATAATATAAATGAAGATCAGCACTTCAAAGACGAAAGTTGTGTCAGTAGGGAAGAAACGCAAGAAAGTAGAATGCCAGGTAGGAGTAACTAAATTGGAGCGGGTGGAACATTTTAACGAGGCCTAAATGGACTGGGTAGTTCGTTGGTTGGTTGGTTCCTCAGTTTAGGGGCTGTGACAACGCGGTCATATAGCCCCGTGTACTTTGAATGTGTGTAGAATCCGTCAGATAACCAGTGTTAATTGTGATGGCTGTATTAGTGTGTGTATCTGTTTTAATTCAAGTAAGGACTGCAGACATTGAATTTTTTAAAGTAGTTCTTACTTTTGCCGCCAAACGCCACCGTCAACTACGAACTAGTTCAGAACTTAGTTACCAGATGCCACCGCAGTCGGCTCTTGACGACGAACATAGGAACCTAAGAACGTTAGACAAATGTTCAACCTATATATAATTTAGCTTTACACAGGTGTAATTAATGGAAGGTTCTTTAACATGCCATAAATCTATGACATGGGACCGCCGGCTTTACTTCCCCTCCGATGGAAGGCATACTGAGGGTTTTTAAGGTTCTTAAAAAATCCAACGACCTCGGCCTGGTTTGAACCCGCGATCTTGGGCATAGAAGCTCAGCATGCTATCAACTACGCCACCGAAGCCGCTAAACTGTGTAGTTAGTTAGTTATTGTTGTTTTAAGGGGCGGAACTACGAGGTCATCTGCCCCTATGGACTGTGTATTCTCTCGAGAAGGTAGTATGGGGAAGGAAATAGAGTCCAGGTGTGGAAAAGCCAATGCAGTGAGTTGTCAGTTGCGATCTATTATTTTGCAAGAAAGAAGTTAGTGTAGCGACAAAACTCTCAATACATCGTTCAGTATTTATACCGACATCGCTGTATGGAAGTGAGAGCTGGATAGATTCAGGATATCTGATACTAGAGTTAACTGACATGAGGGTAGCAATAATGGCTGCTGGGACAAATAGATGGGAGCAATGGCAGGAGGGTACTCGTAATGAAGAGATAAAAAGCTATGTTAGAAATGAACATACTTAATGAAGCTGTTTGTATGAGCCGACTCAGTTGGTGGGGTTATGTGAAGAGAATCGGGGACGAGAGTTTACCTAAGACGTTGAAGGGTTCGACTGTAGAAGGTAAAAAAAAAAAAACCAGAGGTAGACCTCGGAGGCGATGGTTAGATGCAGTGTTGAACGATTTCAAAGTGAGAGATGTAGAAGCAGAAAAGGCCGCGGTGCTAGCTGCTAATAGGAGAAGATGGAGGCGACTTCTTCGCAAACAGAGGTTTGCAGACTAGAATGAACGCTGAAAGGCAAAACAGTCTCAAATGAGAATGTAATGTATTCCATTGCAATTAGCCTTTTTTAATTTATGAAAAAAAGTAGGCATATGAGATCAACTTTTGTCCGCGCGTGTGTACAAGTATGTGTATGTGTTTGTGTATGTGTGTGTGTGTCCATAATCAAATCTAAACGACCGAAGCGATTACAATGAAACTCAGTAAGTGCTTACTATTACCTTGTCCGACCTCGACCGTGCCTTTCAAATTTTAATGCGTTTCATCAATTCAACAAGGTGGCCACGATGAAATATTTCTCCGGTATTCTATATCTCCGCAACAATAACAGATATCACCCTGAAATTGTGTACGGTGATAAAGGATACTACTAGAAGTGCATCTATGTATAAACCTGACAAGTTCTAAACGAACATGGCGGCCAAGCAAAGTTGAAACATTTAAATAGGCTGTTCTCGCTATTTAACCATTCGAGCGCAGTGAAACTTGATACAGCAAATGTTTATACACATTGCAATGTACTGACATCTAATTTAATTTAATTGATTACATAACCTCAAGATGGCGGCTGTGTGAAACTGTAAAATTATATTTAGCCTACTTTTCACATTTTGCAAAAATGAGGAAAAAGTAGTCTTATGAGATCGGGCAAATGTGTGTGTGTCTGTCTGTCCTTCTGTCTGTCTGTCTGACTGTGTGTGTGTCCCCCCCTATCAACTCCTAAACGGCTGCAGCAATCAAAACCAAATTCAGTATGAGTAAAGATGTGCACCGGAATAGCTCACGTCCATATTTGAAAATGATGTCAGTGCTACTAACTGCTGAAAAAACGCACTAGAAATTTGAGCTCCATGTTGGATATCCTGCAAGGTATGCATAGGAGCTGTTCCAAAATTGGCACACATGTAGATAATACTATTTCAGTTTAATTTCCAGGAGGCCAACCATGACAGTGTTGCCAAAATAATTTTAAGCCTTCTGATAGGTCCAATGTTTAAATGCATATAACTTCTACACTATCAACTGGATTTCAACCAAATTTTGTATGTAATATCTGTACATAAACAGATATGACTGAGCGTATTCTTAGGAGCCACCAGGGCTGCCAACTGTTAATAATTGCTCACTCTATTTTTTTATCCAAATACCAATATATCAGAATGTGTGCAAGCCGACAGCTTTAAACTATGCACACGTATAGTACCTGACATGTTTGATTAATTTTGGAGAAACTTATATACGTCAGTTCTACCAACATGATTCTAAGCCTGCTGATAGGGCCAATTTTTAAATACATGTAACTTCTATACTATCAGTAGGATTTCATCAAAATTTCGCATGAGCTATGTGTAACATATCAGATATGACTATAAGTATTCTTCAGTGCAATCAGGGCTGCCAACTGTTAATAAATGCTGTCTATATTTTTTACCCTAATATCAATATATCAGAAAGTATGCAAGCCAACAGCTCTAAACTTTGCACACATATAGCACCTGACATTCTAGATTAATTTGGAGTAATTAATACAAGGCAGTGCTGCCAACATGATTCTATGCCTGCTGATATGTCCAATTTTAAAATACATGTAACTTCTATACTAACAAATGGATTTCATCCAAAATTGGCACAACAAGATATCATAATATTTCAGATTATTGTTGGCAACATGCTTTTACGCGTGCTGATAGATCCAGTGTCTAACTGCATGTAACGTCCATTGGACTTCAACCAAATTTTGTATTCTGTAGCTTAAGAGATGGAACTAAGAATATATTCAGTCACCAGGGCTGCCAACTGTAGTGCTCTATTAGGCTACATTATACCAGGTATATTTTGAACTAATTAGATATTTCGATATTACCAGCTTAATTTCGTCATTATTCTAGATAGGTTCATATTCTGTAGAATAATCATTGGCATGAAAAGTAGGCTGTATAGTTCTTAACGGAACTTCTTGTTTATTTATTGTGTCCTAAGTAAGACCAGAAGGATATATGAAAATAGGCTATTTAGTTCTTCATGTAACTACTTGTTGTATGATGTAATGTATTTTGTTTATGTTTTAGTTTTGCCAATTGGGCAATCCACTCTGGTACAAAGTAATACAGTAAGTTTATTTTCATACACATTTTTAAAGATATTTTCCTAATTCTGCAGAATTCAGGAATGCCAGTGGGGAGAGAAGTTGGTAGCACACGAGAACACAGCACATAATAAAACTTTAGAATGCATGTATTGGCCTACGTCTTAATTGCCATGTTATGGTCCTAGATGTGATATCACCGTGCATCGTTTCTGAATGAGTCAAGTCCATGATTCAGATTATTCCTAAGAAACGTTAGCTTACATATTTCTCTATTCATTTCTTCTGTCACAAAACAGTGCCGTAAAATCAGTTGTTAAGAAGCTTTTTATGTGTCACTCAGGAGACAAATCCATTAAATCCACACAGTGCTCTTAAGAAAATTTTCTCCAGAGGGGAATGGGACCCTAGTGTCCAGAGGGCTCATACTCTTTCTGTCCTTCTTTTAATAAAACAGTTAACTATAGTTACACTAGCAACCTGTCCCGGCTTCGCCCGGTATCTTTAACGGTTTATCCAGTGTAAGCTTAAGAGGTGCAATGGTGGCTGATCACAGACGCAATTCAGAAAAGCCGAGGAGAACAGCAAAACTCCAAACACGTGTAGTCTTCTCTGAAGTCTAAACCAGACACGACTCGACAGTATGAAGCTGGGGTGATAGGCTCACTCGCTCCGAAGCTAGCAATTTAAATTTCCACTGAATGGAGATTGTTGAAAGGAATGAAAACGTTGTAGCCTATTGAAGATAGAGATGAGCTGACGCGGACTTTTTTGAATACATTCTCATGCTGAACAATTCTTACACTCATAATATATAAATATTTTCAACGGTTTACCCAGCGTAAGGTTAATGGCGCACGCACTGAAGGTTTTTCTTCAACTCGGTTGACTAATTGTTACTGCTCGGCTTCCTTTGGTCATAATGTGTTTTTTTTACAGAAACCTTCCTCGATAAATCCTTTACAGAATGGTGAAAACCGCATCAAAATTCATCCAGTGGTTCTCGAGATTACTCGTTACATAAAAAAATCGGGGACTCTGTTTTATACTATGTAGAGATTAGCAAACAATGCTCTTGTAACCTATAGTCCACCTCGCAGTGTAGTAACTAGCTATCTTGGATGTGACCATAGAGGTCCGACTTTGATTCCCAGCTTTGACAACACATTTAACTCTGGTCTGGTGGGCTAGGATGGGAGTAAGCCTTTTGAGGAAGGACTAAGAGGAGGTGGGTCGACTCTGACCTCGGCGATCCTAGAAGTAGTTTTTCATGGTTTCCGACTTCTACTACAGGCAAATGCTGGGATAGAAACCAAATTAAGGCCACGTCCATCTCGACTAAAATTAACATTAAGCCTGTATTTAAAGCGATTTAAAATACGCGGAACAGGGAGTCAGAGCGTGGAAGTGGAAGGCTGGCGGTTACCTGGTCGCTTCGACAAGGCAGCATGCGGATTGCTGCCTTCCACTTCACGCGCTGACTCCCTGTTCCACGTCTTTTCAATTGCTTTATCCTTTTAAGTGCTGAATATTTTCATTTGAATTGAAAATAAATTGTTCAAGTCGTAAATTTTAACTTATCAGGTGAGGTTAATATCTATAGATTTTGGGTCTATATCAATCTAAATGTAAATTCAAACTCCTGCGTTTATATTAATTTTAATTTTGAGACGAATCGTACTTAAAATTTTTAGGCCCAGATTTGCATAATTTCGGCTGGCTGAGTGGTTCAGTGGTAACGTTCTCGCTTGCTGGGCCCAAGGTTGCAGGTTCGTATCCTGGCGCAGCCACCTGGCATTTGAGGGTGAGCAAATGCGAGGGAGCCGTGTCAGTTGATTTACTGGCACGTTAAAGATCCCCTTCATGGCAAACTTACAGCACCCCGGCGTCTCTAAATGGAAAAGTAGTTAAAAGAGACGTAAAACCAATAACATTATTATTAATATTATTATTGCATAATTTCCATAACAGGCGAAGGGCCCAAAATAATATTATTTCCTAAAATCAGTAGGCAAGTTACTCCTCACTAGTACACAAATTGATATTCTTTGATACGAAATCACTACGCGGCGTGAAGAATTTGCTTGCTATTCCGCCATACTTGCTTACATCTCAGATGAACTCCAGCGGCAGAGGACGGAAGTTTACAAAATGCTCTGTTAGTTACTTCCGAGAGCAAAATACCAAACTCACTTAGTACTACTTAATGTCTAACAGATGGAAGAACATGCTAGAGGTCAACTCGGCACTCGAAAGCGAATGGGGAATATATATATTGAACCCTTGCAAAGAAGCATATGAGACTCAGATTCGGGGCGTAACCGGTCATATTCGTAAGTTGCTGTCAGGGCGCTTCATTAACTTGCAGGGTAACATATAACAAAATAACATGCAGGAAAGAGTGAAGCCAGGGTTAAAAAAACAACTGAATTTAATAACAAATCACCATATTTACACATAAACAATTAACAACAAAAACTCCCAACTGACTCCCGCTTAATAAAAATGCCAAAAACTAGGCGATATCTCTGGAGAGATTAATTACCGGGACCAAGTGTCCTTAAATAAAAGATACAAAAATGACCATATAAGTGCGTATGCCGTTCTACATGCATCACGATGTGTACTTTGAATGCGTGATTCGTTATCATCCAGAATGACCCTTCAGACAACGAATCCGCATTTCCTAGAGCTAGACCGACACGAGGGAACACAACAACAATACATTAAATTAAACCGACACTTCCTAAATCTACTATAAACAAACACAAAATTTCCGTGTGAAATTGGACTTAAATTGCCGTAACAACATTTACTGCCTAAAATCTTAGGACTTCTCACACAAATCAACACAAGTACATTAACACGTGACCAATAGAAAAATACTCAAATGACCGCTGTCAAAATTTACAAATACTCTACCACTACACCACACGGGTGTGACAAACAAAATTACATGAAATCGAGTCATCAACAAAGCAATAGGCAAACAGCCAACATTTACGTTAATCACAATATTCTTATCCATACAAGGTACAACAATCCGTTACACACATGGCGAACTCCCCAATTAATTATGGCTTAAAAATTAGCCATCACAATGAACAGGTTTGCTGCATGAAAGCTTACAGGGTTCAGTCGGACAAATAGGACTGCCTATCAAAATAAGTCACAGGCAAAACGGGCGGTTTGTGGAACTCTGCATGTCTGTCAACCCACGTGTCGATAACCTCGACCTCCCAGAGCATGGGGTCGAACCTCGAAGAAATGTGCCCCAAAGCACAATAATACGTGTGTGTCAGAAAAACATATGGACAAGAATCAGCAGTCTCCCAAGAGCACTCTGTCTTTCCATCTAAAATACAACAGCAGCAAAAATATATAAGGGCGGTAGGACAACTACCCCCTCCTCACGTAGTATCAACACACACAAGACACATCAACACACACTTAATCACACGTATGGGTTGTGACAGACCCTGAAATAAAAGACACAAATAATATCCACATGCTGGCGCCATCGTTCTATGCCGTGACTAGTCACCTGAAAAGGACTCAAGAAAAATCTATCAAAATTAGAACGAAGGTGTTCTACAATTACTTTTAAGTTGGTGCACTCGGCTACCCTAACATGAATAATAACCTGTTCAGCAAAATGTTTTACAATCATTTCCTCCCATTCCTATTTCAAATATTAACGTTAATAAAGCACCATTTATCGAATGTAACGGGTTCCGCAATTGCAAGGATAAAAATCACGCACGCACGCCGCGTACCTTACACATGACTCAAAAAAAAATCAAAATACCAACAAACACATTGGCCACGCGCCAACGGACATTTAAACATATAGTGTCGGTACAAGAAAAACAGCTATAAAACAAGAAAGAAAAACAAGACTATTTACACAGTTCCCCGGCCAAATCTAACTACATAATTGAAATAATCCAATTTTAGCACATCACCGCTTCTGCATGTAGGACTAAGGACATCCTCCTCAACCCATTGCCCTATGGACAATTTAGCACTCCATAGTAGTCGTCTGCGTTGATTTCTTGAAGCTCATCCCAACTTCAAACCACGTGCTGATCATCTTGGTCTCGATTCCTTGGCAGAAAAGTTCAATGTTAAATATTTGCCTATCTATAATCGCTTGCAGGCTACTCAGTTCACCCACAATTGTCCTACTGCGATTAATAGCGAAGACTGGCCCTAATTATATCGCACATACGCACTATAAAAACACATACAATACACACAATTTATACATAAAATATACATCTCGAGTCCGCGCCACTGGCTCGTTAACAAGTTCAAAATCCTGGCTGCACCAGCAGTCGCTATCTCGTCCGGTATTTCCGTCCCGTCTTGGACTTCGGTTCTGGTAAGCGCTAATTAGGGTGATACGATACTTCCCCCTTAAAGTTGAACTCGTCGTCTTTAAAAGAATGTTACAGTTTATCACGCGCTGGCGTGAAATATTTAGATCACACAATTTAGTTGATTTTAGAACAAAATGTATTATAGTTTTTAAAATTCGATACTGCAAACGCTGCGACTTTAGCTCCCCAGAGCTCAGAAAATAAATTAGCTTCACTGATTTTAGAGCGTAAAAATCACATTTCGAACTGGCGTGGAGTATGCCTCTGAAGGCTCCGCAAATTAAGTACTCCGATCAATTCGAGCGTCAAAATCACACTTCAAACTGGCGTGGAGTATGCCTCTGAAGGCTCCACAAGAATAGTCTTAGATAAATTCGAGCGTCAAAAATCACACTTCAAACTGGCGTGGAGTATACCTCTGAAGGCTCCACAAGAATAGTCTTAGATAAATTCGAGCGTCAAAAATCACACTTCAAACTGGCGTGGAGTATACCTCTGAAGGCTCCACAAGAATAGTCTTAGATAAATTCGAGCGTCAAAAATCACATTTCAAACTGGCGTGGAGTATACCTCTGAAGGCTCCACACAATAAGACTTAGATTGGCGTCAGGCCAGACTATTTATGAGAAACTGACAAGGGCGGCGGAGTGGGGCGGAGTCGGATAAAAACTTCCAGAGTTTTTGTCTCACAAAGATGGGGCTAGTGTCATTCTTCTCCAAATAAATCCAACGTCTCAAATTACTCGAGCGGAGATTAATCCGTTCGGCGGTTCCTTAGATACACACTTCCGCGCGCTTTTTACTACTGACGCCGTCCACCTCGTGGTCACAGCTTGGTCTCCTGCGATTGGCTGATTCAATCGTATGTTCGTTGAGAGGACCTCGTGATTCTTCCTTTATGTCTCCAATTTTGGTACAGTAGTTGCACAATTTGGCCTTGAACTCGACTAATTCTGGCCGTCCCCCAGGAATAGCTACCAACTCAGCTTCTGTTGCAATCATTTCGAAATGCTGGCCTCCCTAATATCCAAGTCGACTTCCTTATGTGCTGCCTGGGCCGTAGTAATAATAATAATAAATATGAATACTTATTTATCGAAGATCAATAAGGGTTCATTTATCCTCAGCAAGGTTTTGAAATTCGAAACAATTTATTGGTTTGGATTTCAAAAACAAAATCCACTGTAGTAACAACACATCTCTTTAAATCTCACTCAGCTGCTCGAGTGTATGCCCCTCTGACTCAATTAGTGTGCTCCCTTCTCGCTGGAATGTCATTCATATTTTCTCTAGGTCTCCCCCTTCTCCTCACGTAGTTGCCACTCCCGTCGTCTCAGCTGCTCGTTGTTTACAAACAAAGTGCGTACTCACGCGCTCCCCATGGATTTGAGTGTTTGCTTTCAAAAAAAAAAAAAATTTTTGGCAATACAGATTCTGCACCTATCATCTTTCCTAACCATCAAATGGTTCCCTTCTGTAGTACGGTTTCAAATTGGCGCTATTAAAAACAGATTTTGCACCAGTGCTCACTTCTTCTAATCTGTAGGCATTGTTACCCAGATTCTTAATTACCCGGAACGGGCCAATGAATTTCGGACAGAACTTGGCGAAGACTTTGTTCTTAGGGTCGGAGATCGGTGGTCTACGAACCAGCACTAATTCTTGTTCTTGTAACTCTCGGTGAAACTTCTTTCCTCGGTACCGTCTCAGCCTTCGGTCCGCTTGGTTCCTCATGTGCTCCCTCGTTCGCTGGATTCGCAAATCATGCGCTAATAATGGATCCCTTGGGCAAGGAATGATCTTGTCCCAAGTTCTTTCCGGCAACCTGTTGTGGTGTACAATCAGTGGGACTTGACCCGTCGACTCGTGCTTAGTAGTGTTCATGCACATCTCAATTTCCCCTACTTTGTCTACCCATTTATTGTGTTCGTTAGGAATCATTACTCTGTAGTATTTAGCGACACAGCGAATTGTTCTTTCGCTCGGATTTCCACAAGGATGACGAATACTTGAAAATATGTGTTTTATTCCTAGGCTCTCCAAACCTTGCCTAAAAACATTGCTTGTGAAATAGGTACCGTGATCTGATAGAATGGATTCCGGCTTCCCAAGCATCGGAATGACTTTGTTCTTAATTCGACTAAGGACTTGTCCTGATGTCGTCTTCTGAATAGGACATAGCACGACCATCTTCGAAAATACATCGACACATACCAAGAGGTGTCGGCATCCACGCTTTCCTTTTACTAAAGGACCAAAGCAATCAATCGCGAGCATCTCGCATGGTTTCTGCGGTAATAGTGGTCTTGGAGGTTGTTTCAGAATAAAGTTGTTCGGCTTTGTGCGCTGACAAGCGTCACACGTTCTAATTACTTCAACAATGGTGAATCTCATCTTGGGCCAAGTAAAGGTCTCCCCTATCGTAGCTTCAGTCTTATCCGTGCCGATATGTGCTAGGCTCTCGTGAACATGCCAAGTTAATCCCCTCTGTAGTGATGCTGGAACTAAGATCCGCAGTTTAGTATGATGCTCGTCCACGTACTTATGTAACAAGTTATTCAAGTAGTGAAATCTCGCTTGTTTAGCACTGGCTTCCCGGTACTCCGGTGAATTTGGTTGTAACTCCTTCCTATAGAATTTTATCATCATCATCATCCATGGGTCAGCTTCTTGCTCCTTCCTAATATCCTTCAATCTTGCCAAAAACTCACGAGCCTTAGGTGTCAAGGTAATATTGTGAACTTCCGCTGTTACTTCGTTTCCGTCCTCAGGGTTTCTACTCAAGGCATCTGGTATGACGTTCAATTTCCCAGGACAATGCTCTATTGTAATGTCAAACTGCTGTATGTAGATGGACCAGCGCGTAACTCTCTCACTTGCTATTGTTGTCTTAAATAAAATGTCAGTGCATGGTGGTCGGTTCTAACAATGATGGAATAACCATAGATCATCTTGCGCCACTGTTGGAGAGAATATAGAATTGCTAGTAGCTCAAGTTCCGTGACTGTGTAGTTCCTCTCATGTTTCCGTAATTTACGACTCGTAAATGCCAAATAGGATTTCTTCTTGGGTTCTTCAGCGTCCTCTTGGTACAGCATAGCACCAATCCCAATTAACGAAGCATCTGCTTGAATGATAAATTGTTTCTCGAAATCCGGATATCCAAGTTTCACACAGTTTTCCAATAAATCCTTCGTTGCTTTAAAAGACCTGTCGCACTCCTCGTTCCACGACCATCGATTCGCTTTCTTCAACATCTCCTGCATAGGCGCTACTGTTTCTGTGTAACCAGGGCAATTTTCTTTGAAGAAACCTGTCACTCCCAAAAATGCTCTAACATGTTTGACTTTGGTAGGTGTGGGAAATTTCTTAATAGCATCAATCTTGGCTGGATTAGGCCGCACGCCCTCGACATCACTTATCTGTCCCAGATATAAAATTTCGCTCTGGCAAAAATGTGACTTTTTTAAGTTGATCTTGAAGTTCATGGTTCTCAGGTTGTCCAGCAGTTTATTTAAATTTATCAAGTGTTCTTCCATTGTCTCAGAAGCGATTAATATGTCATCAACATATCTCGTGGTGAAGTTCTTGACCTCCTCAGTCAGATTTCTATCGAGTGCTCTAATGAGTGCACATCCCGCAGTTTTCACGCCAAAGGGCATTCGACACCAGATATAACTTTGATTATCGAATAAAAATCCCGTCAACAGTTGGGATTTTTCTTCAAGTTCAAGATGGTGGAAACTATTCGTCAAATCAACACTTGAGTATATCTTCTTCCCGCGGAAGCCTTTCAAAACATCTTTGATCCTCGGTGCTTGGTCGTGCTCAACTAGCAGTTTGCTATTTAAAACTCGCGCGTCTAGGCATAGCCTAATTGATCCGTTTGGCTTGGTCACAGCCAATATTGCGTTCAGATAAGGAGTTGCAGCTTTCCTTATCATGCCAGAATCTAATAAGTTAGTAATAATGTCCTTCACCTGAGAAAAATGCTTCTCTGGGATCGGGTACAATTTACTTTTAAATGGGGTCCAATCTGTTACCTGCATCGCATATTGAAAATTTAAAACTTTCCCAGGTACGGTGTCAAAAGCTCCTTTATGTAATCTTAAAATTTCTTCCAATCTTCTTCTATCAGATTCCCCTACGATGGCTTCCTTAAGTCGCTCCTGAAGTAGAATTTCGAATTTGGTTCCGCCCATTTCTTCTTCCGCCAAATGCACCCAAAGTTCCTGCGAAATATCTCGGCTGTCCATTTCTAGCACTGCTGTCTGGTTAACTTGCTCTCCCCTCAAGATCTTATCTCCGGCCTCATTAGTGCATTCCTCAACAACCCAAGTATTGGCCTCTCTCTCCAGCGGATTCTCTTCCATATTTAAACCCACATGATCCAATCCTTCTACTTGTTTGAAGCTTACAGTGTTGTTATGTAAATCAATCACAGCATAAAAATCGCAGATGAAATTGGCTCCTAAAATTACATTGTAGTTCATCTTTGGAATAACAATGAATGTTTGTGAAAAAGTATGGTTCAATATTTCCAGATCTAGAAATGCTTGCTGTTTACAATTCATAGTTTTGTCAGGAATGACACCTCTGACTTTCATTAGCGGTACCGGCATAATAGGAACAGTCTGTTTTCTTGCTATTTCTTTTATCAAAATTTCAGTGACTAAGCTCACCTGGCTACCTGTATCAATCAAACATCTCACCCTCATACCTCCAATATGCGCGTAAATAATTGGTAGCTGTCTGATAACATTTTCACGGTTCTTCACCACTTCCTCCAGGCAGTCGTCTGGGAATGCTACCCACTCTTCTATATTGGCCACTATCATCTCTTCTTGCTCCCTGGCGATCTCCGTTTTTAGCCTGTCTCCTTTCAGTTCATTTGGTTTTTTTTTTATCCCGGGCCCCATTAGATGTGTTTCGCCGGTTATCATTATGTCGCTCCTGTTGCCTCAGTAAACTCTCTGCTCCTTCTCCTTGATGGTTGTCTGGGCTCTGTCTGTTCGCCATGGCACGCCCCCACTTCTCCTTCTCCGCTTCTTCATTACTTAATTGATCCAAGTATTTACGGGATTCAATATATCGTTCGTCCCAGTTATTCCTATAATCTCCTCTGTTTTCTTGGCGATAGTCCCTGCCGTAACTCCATCTACCATCTCCATTTCTTTGGTAAGGTCTACCTTGTCTCTGGTTTCCCCTCCAATTCGTGTATTCCCGCTGGTACGTCCACTGATTATTTTGATTTTGGTTATTCTGATGATATCTCCCGCGGTTATTCTGATAATTCTGATTGTTGTTATGGAACTGGTTTCGGCCGTCAAAATCTTGTCTTCTTGGCGTGAACTGTGTCCCTGTGGACTGTGTCTTACTTTGGTTCCCCTGGCCGTGGTTATTTTGGAGTCCCTGAACTACCTCTGCCGTGTTGACACATTCCAAATTCCTTCTTCCTGTCTGTGGGCTTACCATACTCGTCTCATCTAAGTGTCTGAGTAATTCTTCGGCTTGGACTGCGGTCTGAATATTTCCTGCGACTAATAATTGTTGGATATGCATTGGGAGTTGTTTTCCGATGGTTAGAACCATATTCGGCTCGCTAGGCGGGTCATCAAAATCCCTGAATTTTACCAATTGCTGACTGAAGAATTCTGAAAAACGGGTTGGATGTGTACTGTGGTATTTGCGCGTGTACAGGTCCATTCTTAACCCCTGCTGTAACGAAGGACTCCAAAACTTCTTCAAAAACGCCTCGCGGAATTGAGCCATGTCTGTAAACGTGTACTTGAAACTTAAAAACCAGGTCAGGCTAGGTCCTTCTAAAAATTTCTCCACCATTCTTAATTGTTTCTCCGGGCCGATGTGTTGGTCATTAAAGTAGTCAGTTAATTGCCGTAGAAATGCTTTGGGAGTGGTTCCTGAATGTTCTTTAAACTTATCGGGCTTAAAATCATTACCCCGAATGACTTGGATGACTTGGGCTGGTGCCAAGTTCGGTTGCGGAGTTGAAGTCTCCCCCCTGTACTGCTGGAATGCATTAGTCGTTAGTCTGGGACTTTGACCCCGACTCGTGTCCTCAGCCAACTTCGAACCTGCCGGACTTCCAATACTTGTTTGCTTTTCCGGAATATTTTCGTTTGAAAATAATGTCGCATTCTCTAACGATCTAATCTCGTTTTTTATGATTAATTCTGAGTGTTCCTGTAATTTCGACTTCATATTTTCCTCCAGTGCCTGCATTCGCTTTAAAACTGCCAGCCTGTCTTCCTTATTCGCATGAGCCTGCTGGTCCCAATCTCGCCGGATCCTACTTTTTAAGCTATTTATTTTCTCCTCGTTCCTCTCCTGATTTTTCTCTAGCTCTTCACGTATCCGTTCCTGCGTTTTTACTAGTTGTTCTTCCAAATTATCCTGAGTTTTGACGAGCTGCTCCCCTACTTCTTGTCTTATGACCTCTTGTGTGTTTATTAGCTGGCCTTCCATCTCTTTTCTTATGATCTCTTGTGTTCTGCCTAATTGCTCCTCTAAATTTTCCCGCAAGTGTATCCGCTCGGTTTCAGCCTTAACTTCGACTTTATCTATTTCCTTTATTAATTCCAGCACGTTGTTATCTACCGAATTAATTTGCTGCTGTAGTTTCTCTTGGGTTTTCTTCACTCCCGCGGTGTTACTGACACATGCTGCCTCTATCTGCTTGAGTTTATCTGCCACCATCTCGTCAAATTGTACTAATTTGTTATCAAATTTCGCCTCCAATTTCTTCATTTCGCCTAACTGTTTGATGTTGTTTTCCGCAACCTCGCCTGCCAGTTTCTCTACTTTTTGAACGCTCTGATTAATATCATTTGTGATTTTTCCTAACTGTTCGGTTTGTGTTACCGCCTGTTGTGACAATTTGTGGTTTAGTTCATTGAATTGTTTGTCAGTGTCTAATTTCTGGACTTCTAACTGGACCGAAATGTTACCGCTCATATCAAGTAATTGTTTTTCACTATGCTCACGCTGAGCTTCTAATTGTTCTTTTAATTGTTCTCCCGTCTTTACGGACATCTGCACTAATTGTTCTTCCGTTTTCGCGGACATTTGGATCGACATCTGTTCTAACAATGCCTTTATCTCATCAACACTCGCCATATCACACACAAAATATATTCAGAGAAAAACAGGGTTATGGGCTAAGGTTTCAGCCCTATACGCACATACATGTCACACATTTAAATATTACTGGCTCTAATTTAATGAAAATTTCAGTAACAAAATTTACTGAATACAATGACACTTATTCCCAAACAACAAAATAACCCCTAGTGATCTGCTTTTAAATTCCTAACCAACAGAATTTACGAAACACCAATTAACCAAAGTCAATTAAATGTCAAATATAAGGCAACATCTTCCTGCTTTGACTGAGTTCATTAATAATGCAAATTTCTAATTTTAATGTGGGCGCCAGAACAAGTTTATAACAAATACCAAATCAAATTCTAACCTTGTTCAATATTTCTAACTTTAGGAACTCAGTGATTTTACTAATGCACATGGCGGTACAACATCGCCTCCATTTACTGAATTTACATGTCCGCTTGACCTGGCATCATTTCTCAACGAAATAAATATGAGATCAGCGAAGCAACAACAACAACAATCCCCACTTGGGCAGCCATTTTTGTTTTATGAACCCTTGCAAAGAAGCATATGAGACTCAGATTCGGGGCGTAACCGGTCATATTCGTAAGTTGCTGTCAGGGCGCTTCATTAACTTGCAGGGTAACATATAACAAAATAACATGCAGGAAAGAGTGAAGCCAGGGTTAAAAAAACAACTGAATTTAATAACAAATCACCATATTTACACATAAACAATTAACAACAAAAACTCCCAACTGACTCCCGCTTAATAAAAATGCCAAAAACTAGGCGATATCTCTGGAGAGATTAATTACCGGGACCAAGTGTCCTTAAATAAAAGATACAAAAATGACCATATAAGTGCGTATGCCGTTCTACATGCATCACGATGTGTACTTTGAATGCGTGATTCGTTATCATCCAGAATGACCCTTCAGACAACGAATCCGCATTTCCTAGAGCTAGACCGACACGAGGGAACACAACAACAATACATTAAATTAAACCGACACTTCCTAAATCTACTATAAACAAACACAAAATTTCCGTGTGAAATTGGACTTAAATTGCCGTAACAACATTTACTGCCTAAAATCTTAGGACTTCTCACACAAATCAACACAAGTACATTAACACGTGACCAATAGAAAAATACTCAAATGACCGCTGTCAAAATTTACAAATACTCTACCACTACACCACACGGGTGTGACAAACAAAATTACATGAAATCGAGTCATCAACAAAGCAATAGGCAAACAGCCAACATTTACGTTAATCACAATATTCTTATCCATACAAGGTACAACAATCCGTTACACACATGGCGAACTCCCCAATTAATTATGGCTTAAAAATTAGCCATCACAATGAACAGGTTTGCTGCATGAAAGCTTACAGGGTTCAGTCGGACAAATAGGACTGCCTATCAAAATAAGTCACAGGCAAAACGGGCGGTTTGTGGAACTCTGCATGTCTGTCAACCCACGTGTCGATAACCTCGACCTCCCAGAGCATGGGGTCGAACCTCGAAGAAATGTGCCCCAAAGCACAATAATACGTGTGTGTCAGAAAAACATATGGACAAGAATCAGCAGTCTCCCAAGAGCACTCTGTCTTTCCATCTAAAATACAACAGCAGCAAAAATATATAAGGGCGGTAGGACAACTACCCCCTCCTCACGTAGTATCAACACACACAAGACACATCAACACACACTTAATCACACGTATGGGTTGTGACAGACCCTGAAATAAAAGACACAAATAATATCCACATGCTGGCGCCATCGTTCTATGCCGTGACTAGTCACCTGAAAAGGACTCAAGAAAAATCTATCAAAATTAGAACGAAGGTGTTCTACAATTACTTTTAAGTTGGTGCACTCGGCTACCCTAACATGAATAATAACCTGTTCAGCAAAATGTTTTACAATCATTTCCTCCCATTCCTATTTCAAATATTAACGTTAATAAAGCACCATTTATCGAATGTAACGGGTTCCGCAATTGCAAGGATAAAAATCACGCACGCACGCCGCGTACCTTACACATGACTCAAAAAAAAATCAAAATACCAACAAACACATTGGCCACGCGCCAACGGACATTTAAACATATAGTGTCGGTACAAGAAAAACAGCTATAAAACAAGAAAGAAAAACAAGACTATTTACACAGTTCCCCGGCCAAATCTAACTACATAATTGAAATAATCCAATTTTAGCACATCACCGCTTCTGCATGTAGGACTAAGGACATCCTCCTCAACCCATTGCCCTATGGACAATTTAGCACTCCATAGTAGTCGTCTGCGTTGATTTCTTGAAGCTCATCCCAACTTCAAACCACGTGCTGATCATCTTGGTCTCGATTCCTTGGCAGAAAAGTTCAATGTTAAATATTTGCCTATCTATAATCGCTTGCAGGCTACTCAGTTCACCCACAATTGTCCTACTGCGATTAATAGCGAAGACTGGCCCTAATTATATCGCACATACGCACTATAAAAACACATACAATACACACAATTTATACATAAAATATACATCTCGAGTCCGCGCCACTGGCTCGTTAACAAGTTCAAAATCCTGGCTGCACCAGCAGTCGCTATCTCGTCCGGTATTTCCGTCCCGTCTTGGACTTCGGTTCTGGTAAGCGCTAATTAGGGTGATACGATACTTCCCCCTTAAAGTTGAACTCGTCGTCTTTAAAAGAATGTTACAGTTTATCACGCGCTGGCGTGAAATATTTAGATCACACAATTTAGTTGATTTTAGAACAAAATGTATTATAGTTTTTAAAATTCGATACTGCAAACGCTGCGACTTTAGCTCCCCAGAGCTCAGAAAATAAATTAGCTTCACTGATTTTAGAGCGTAAAAATCACATTTCGAACTGGCGTGGAGTATGCCTCTGAAGGCTCCGCAAATTAAGTACTCCGATCAATTCGAGCGTCAAAATCACACTTCAAACTGGCGTGGAGTATGCCTCTGAAGGCTCCACAAGAATAGTCTTAGATAAATTCGAGCGTCAAAAATCACACTTCAAACTGGCGTGGAGTATACCTCTGAAGGCTCCACAAGAATAGTCTTAGATAAATTCGAGCGTCAAAAATCACACTTCAAACTGGCGTGGAGTATACCTCTGAAGGCTCCACAAGAATAGTCTTAGATAAATTCGAGCGTCAAAAATCACATTTTAAACTGGCGTGGAGTATACCTCTGAAGGCTCCACACAATAAGACTTAGATTGGCGTCAGGCCAGACTATTTATGAGAAACTGACAAGGGCGGCGGAGTGGGGCGGAGTCGGATAAAAACTTCCAGAGTTTTTGTCTCACAAAGATGGGGCTAGTGTCATTCTTCTCCAAATAAATCCAACGTCTCAAATTACTCGAGCGGAGATTAATCCGTTCGGCGGTTCCTTAGATACACACTTCCGCGCGCTTTTTACTACTGACGCCGTCCACCTCGTGGTCACAGCTTGGTCTCCTGCGATTGGCTGATTCAATCGTATGTTCGTTGAGAGGACCTCGTGATTCTTCCTTTATGTCTCCAATTTTGGTACAGTAGTTGCACAATTTGGCCTTGAACTCGACTAATTCTGGCCGTCCCCCAGGAATAGCTACCAACTCAGCTTCTGTTGCAATCATTTCGAAATGCTGGCCTCCCTAATATCCAAGTCGACTTCCTTATGTGCTGCCTGGGCCGTAGTAATAATAATAATAAATATGAATACTTATTTATCGAAGATCAATAAGGGTTCAATATATAAAAAACAACACGTTCTTGTGCACCGTTTATATACGGGCGAAGCACTCAACGGGTTGAATCGAGGCTTAATGTTAATTTTAACTGATTGTTTTACCACCATCGTACAGAGCTCCGCCAATTACGATCCGATCAAGGGGTACTCGCTACCAGAGTTCCCTTGTAAGAAACTCAAAGGAGATAACACGAAATAGATGTGTAGCCAGCTGGTATCCAGGTAAATGTCACGCAGGCAGGCCATAACAGAAGACTGGGGTTCTCATTGTAGCCTAGTCATATAATGTGATGTGGCTTAAGAAGCTAGGCCACGCTGATAGATTTGTTTAAATTGATCCTACTTCAGTATAAACCATTGACTTTATTTTTCTTTCACTGCTAGTAACTTACAAAAATGAGAGTTTTCAGTCATACGGTACGCAGAAATACGATATCAAATTTTACGAGCAGTTAATCTCAGATGTGCAATACGTGATAGGAGACACTTAAACATCCTAATAAGCAATGTCCAACATTGAAGCACACTTCAGGAAGTAAAATTATTAGTTATCAGGATAGCTCAGTGAGTAAAATGAGTATTCATCATGGCCGCTATCCATGTATCGGGAAGAATGAACAGTTTGAATTCCACCAGTTTTGATTTTTTTTCCTTTTCGACTTAAGGCAAATGGTATGACGCACCCGTACGAATACATAGGGCATGGCTAGGTCCTTCTCTAGGAAATCCATCCTGAATACCATTCCCATCCTAGGTAGTCCTCAGTGCACCACCTCAGACTCTATGAATGAGGGGCCAGATCGTTCCCAGATCCGGGATTCGAATGCCAGCTACAATCCAGAGTGTGGTTTTTCTATAGTGTCTTCAAACTCACTTTAAACTTTGTGGGATGTCTTATTTCATGTCCTGGTACATCAATCTCGATACAAATAGTTACAATGTATGTTAACCCCTTATTATTCCCGTTTTCCAAAGGGGGCGGGGATGAGATGCGGTGAACGTCTTTGTGGCGGATGTTTTTACGGCCGGTTGCCCTTCTTGACGCCAACCTCATGAGAGGAGTAAATGAGAGATTAAATGAATGAAGGTGAATGGAACTGGACAAGGATGTGGAAGGAAGCGGCCGTGGCCTGTCAGAAGGTACCGTCCCAGCATTACCCAAATATTTACACTTACACACGCTAATACTAGTTACTACAATAACACACTTCATCAGATTAACTCATTCAATACTGAGTGCAATGATCTGAAATGATCTGATGACTAAGTAAGTTACTAGCCCCTAATTAATGCATCAGCAACATAAATGGTTTTATGCATGCTGTGTCAAGGCTAAGGGATCGAATCCCAGCGCAGTCATTTGGCATTTGGGGGAACTTCCATGTGAAAGATTTACCAGCACAATAAAGATCTCCTTAAGAGTAAAACTCCGGTACACTGCGTCTCTAAAGCCGTATGACTTATTTATAATGAATACAAACATTCGTGACTGTTGTTATTATTATCATTTTTTAACCATCGACTTGAGTCTCTATGGACTGCGTGTTAACAACCACTCTCATTTCAGTGTCTGCGTCTTGTTCGTTTGCCGGCTTTGACATCTTGCCTGTATCTCTTGAGCCCATCTATCAGCTTGTTCTTCCGCTCCTCTGTCAAAGGGCCTCTTCGTCTTCTGGGTTCCGCCTCCACCATAAAACCCTGATAGCTTTTCACCACCCTTCTGAAACTATTCCTGTCTTTGATTTTATCCTCCGTAATGCCCACCTGTCTCCTATCTTTCTCACACTCTTGGAACCATTTCAACTTGGAGATCTTCGGTTTAAGAAAATTCCAGATTTTTTTTGTGAGCCGGTCATTATTCATACGGAAGATGTGCCCATAAAACAGCAATCTTCGTTTTCTAATTGTTGTTGTTATGGGTTCCATCTTGCTGAATACTTCTTTATTTGATATCAGTCGAACCTGTCCGTCAACCCATCTGTTGCCCAAGATCTTCCGTACTAGTCAGCGTTCTCTTTTAAGTTGCAGATTGACTTGTCCTGTCCGATTCATACACAGGGTCTCCGAAGCATATAAACCTTCTGGTCTGACTACAGTGCTGTAATGCCTTACCTCAATAGATCCCGTTATGTTGCTTTCCCACATCTACTCCAGGCAAATTTGGACTAAAACACACAGAGCCCTTATATGGATTATTTTGTAGTCCTGTTATACTATTTTATTCCCCATTTTAAATCAAGAACAGTGAGGTCAAGATAATAACAATGGTGTGTGGTTGTGTGGTCCCATTTGAATTTAGAGACGCTGAAGGCGCCACAATTTTGACTTGCAGGAGATCTTTTCCCATGCCAGTAAATCTACTGACACGGTTATCTTGCATTTGAGCACGCTTAAATACCAACCAACTACCCCGACATTCCAATCTGTTCCCCTGAACATGGGCAGTCAAGAAATTGTTGTTTTCTTATTGTTATTAATTCATTTAATGTGAGACATCGTGGTCATCAGCCTCGTATGTTTGGATGTGCGTTAGTCTGATAACCTATGTTCTTTTGGTAACCGTATTACGTGAAACTATGATTGGGGTAGGTGTACGAGACATAACGTATGATGGCATCCCAACATTATCCTGGGAGTTTGGAAACAAAACAGGGGAAACCCTCATAGATCATCGTCAAGATTCGTACCGTTGAACTCCTCGCCTCCAGTTCTCCCCCTCCCACGTTATGGTGCGTGACTTAACGAGCATGGTTATGGAGCAACATAAAACTGTCAGTCGTCAAATGGATACGCTGGCTGCGTGGCTCAGCGGTAACGTTCTCGCTTGCTGTGCTCAAGGTTGCAGGTTCGTATCCTGGCGCAGTCAGCTGGCATTTGAGGGTGCTCAAATGCGAGGGAGCCGTGCCAATAGATTTACTGGCACGTTTAAGATCTCCTTCGGGGCAAAAATCTGGCACCCCGGCGTCTCTATGAACCGCAGTAGTTAAAAGGGACGTAAAACAAATAACATTATTTTTATTATTCGAATTGATATGAACGGCATAACACACATGAGCACACGAGAGAATGAAATCATTCAGGAAACGTTGTTATTAATAATAATAATAATAATAATAATAATAATAATAATAATTGGCTCACTACAATAATAAGTGCATATCGATAGACGCAAAATTAAGGCACTATAAAAAATTGATTCTTCCAGAAGCAACCTACGCAGCCGAAAAAATGGTGATCGTCGGTAATTCCAAAATTAAGGACATAGTAAAGCAGGAACGAAAAATTCTCAGGAAGATTTACGGGGCAGTCAATTAAAACGGCATTTGGATGAAGAGACTTCTGAACGAACACTTATCAAAAAACCAACACAATAACAGACAAAATCAGAAAACACCAAGCAAAGTTTTACACACACATATACAGGTTGGAAAACTCTAGAACGACAAACAAACTACTCAACATTATAACAAAGAGTAAATTCGGCACGGAATGGCTGACAGAGGTCCATAGGGACCTACAACAGGTCAACATAGAACATACTGTAGGACCACACCGAGTGACGGAATAAAATCGCAAATGTTTGTTTGGGCAAAATACATCACGACAACCTTGGAAAATGTGGATAACTGAGCGGAAGACGGTGCATTCCGAGAGGATGAAGAGATTTTGGGAAGAAAAGAGGGAAAAAGCCCGAAGATGAAATCATGAATTCAAGTTCAATCGCTCTTCTAAAGGGGAACAATCGATTACATAAATAAATAATAATAATTAATATTATTGGTTTTACGTCCCATTTAACTACTACGGCTTTTAGAGACGCCGGAGTGCCGGATTTTGCCCTGTAGGGGATCTTTAACGTGCCAGTAAATCAACTGACATGGATCTCTCGCATTTGCGCACCCTCAAATGCCAGCTGACTGCGCCAAGATTTGATCCTGCAACCTTGGGAACAGTAGGTGACAACGTTACCACTGAGCCACGCAGCCAGCAAATATTAATATTATTATTATTAATAATAATAATAATAATCAAATGAATAGCAACAAATAAGTATTCCAGAAGATGGAAACAATCTCGGAGACTAATTAATATAATTATTCGCTTCTTTGTTTTTTTGTCTTATTATTTTAGGTATCTTTTAATATTTCGACTTCCACCTCAAAATTTAAGTATATATTCAAAATTTGTTTAATTTAATCTGTGTTAAGAGGGGCAGATGACCTCTTAGTTCACCCCTTAAAACAACAATAACTAACTAATCTCGTAGTGACCTTTTCTACAGGCCGGAAATGCATCATAGAGGATTATGATCAGGCTTTCACATAGATATTTCAGAATAACGGCGGCTCTAAAACCATTTGGAGCGGTTAGAGCACCAGTGTGAGCGTACGTAAGGAAAACAGATAGGCCTAGGCACCATTCAAATCCATCACCAAATCACGGTTCGTTTATGGTTATTGTTTGTGTTGGAGATGGGCTGGTTGTAGGTTCCTTTCCCAAGTGCTATTGCAATAAAAGCAATGTACAGCTTTAAGGACCTTCAAAGACTAACGACAGAAACGGCAATGTCTTTATTCAGATGTGTTATATTCCCTATAGCAACATATGGAATTGACTTAGGCCTAATCTGGGAAAACCTCAGCATCGGTGACTTAAACAAGCTGGAAAAAGTAAAAACACGTTTCATGAAAAGAGACCTTGGCGTGGGGTTAACATTACCATCAAGACTGACCTATGAGCTACTGAAGGTGAGTTCTTTCATAGAGGATATTCGAAATCAATTGAATCAACCAAATACACACGCCTAAGATCACACCCTTCAAATTCTAAGACGTATTTCCGGAATGATTTTTATTCAACTGACGCAATTTTTACGGATGACTGAATGAAGACAAATTATGAATTAAGACATTTATTGGCACGTTATGCTAAGCCTCCGTGGCTTAGGCGGCAGCACGCTGGCCTCTCACCGCTGGGTCCGTGGTTCAAATCCCGGTCACTCCATGTGAGATCTGTGCTGGACAAAACGGAGGCAGACAGGTTTTTCTCCGGGTACTCCGGTTTTCCCTGTCAAAATTTCATTCCAGCAACACTCTCCACTATCATTTCATTTCATCTGTCATTCATTTAATCATTGCCCCAGAGGAGTGCGTCAGGCCTCGGCAGCCGGCACAGTTCATATCCTCGCCGCTAGATAGGGGCTTCATTCATTCCAATCCTGACCCGGTCGGAGACTGGAAGCAGGCTGTGGATTTTCATTTTCATTGGCACGTTATGCAGTACACGGTTTCCATCATAAAGTTTGTGACATGAACCGATTTCATAATTCAAGTGAAGACTGCAAGTGCAAGCTCTGGGGAGAACAATGCGACAGATACCATGTCGGAAGGTGTACGAAGAGATTAGTATCTGTAAATAGGTTTTGCTTAGATTCATAGATTTGTAAACCTTATCATGGCCATTCGGCT
Source organism: Meconema thalassinum (assembly GCA_946902985.2). Classification (NCBI taxonomy): domain Eukaryota; kingdom Metazoa; phylum Arthropoda; class Insecta; order Orthoptera; family Tettigoniidae; genus Meconema; species Meconema thalassinum. The sequence goes on along the minus strand of OX336391.1, from coordinate 334,692,045 downwards.
GCAATAAATTTAATAGTAATAATATTGATAACTGATTGCTCCATCTGGAAAGTGTAACAAGCATTTTCGTTACTTCGTTTCTTTTTACACGAAGTTAATACATGCCATTCTTTTTCAGGATTACGGAAACACCCATTATAAATGGGTACAATCGTGTTGGCCAACTGTAAAGCATCAAATGTCTATTACAAATGCAACACTGAAAAATGATTCCAACACGATAACTAGATCACAATGATAATTGTCGTTTTAGGAGGCCTAACATCTGGGTTTTCGACTCAACGATAACCAGAAAGGGTGACTGGCTGTGTGGCGCAGCGGTAACGTTCTCGGCTGCTGTGTCCAAGGTTGAAGGATCGAATCCTGGCGCAGTCAGATGACTCATGAGGATGCGCTAATATGAGGGAGCCGTGTCAGTAGATTTACTGGCACGTTCAAGATCCCCTTTGGGCCAAAATTCCGGCACCCCGACGTCTCTAAAAGCCACAGTAGTTAAAAGGGACGTAAAACTAATAACATTACTATTATTATAACTAGAAAACTGAAGGTGTGTTTGAACTGATGAAGAAGAGGAGATTACAGTTCTATGGACACCTACTGAGAATGGATGGCAACAGTCTGACAAAAATAACTTGAATTTTTCAGGAAGAGAAAGACAGAGCTCAATTGGTTTTGGGCGACTTCGGTGGCGTAGTTGGTAGCATGCTGAGCTTCTATGCCTAAGATCGCGGGTTCAAGTCTGGCCGAAGTCGTCGGATTTTTAAGAGCGTTAAAAATCCCTCTGTATGCCTTCCTTCGGAGGGGAAGTAAAGCCGGCGGTCCCATGTCATAGATGTATGGCATGTTAAAGAACCTTCCACTAATTACACCTGTGTGAAGCTAAATTGTATAGGTTAAGAATGTAAACAACGCCCTTAGATTCCTACGTTCGTTGCCAAGAGCCGACTGCGGTGACGTCTGGTAGCTAAGTTCTAAGTTCTAAACTAGTAGTCGTTGACGGTGGCGTTTGGCGGCAAAAGTAGGAACTGCTTGAAAATTGATCGTCTGCAGTTCTTTCTTGAATTAAAACAGATACACACACTAATTCAGTCATCACAATTAACACCGGTTATCAGACAGATTCTACACACACCCAAAGTACACGGGGCTACATGACCGCGTTGTCGCAGCCCCTAAACTTAAGAACCAATCAACCAACCAACCAACCAACTGGTTTTGAGAAGTGAGAACGGACCTAGCCAAGAGAGGGGTACAAGAAGACGACACAGCAGACAGGGAGAACTTTAGATGACTAATTAAGGAGCACAGAGGTTTCCAGGAGACGGGGGAGGAGCCAGTGACAGAGAAAAGAACCTACACAGAAGAACAGAAGAGGGAAGTGGGAGAAATGATGAGAAGATACTGGCAAAGAAAGCAAAGTAGACTGTGAAGCGTGGTCCATAGAAGGCCAAGACGAAAATAAATAATAATTATAACTAGAAAGGATGCTGCTACCAAAGAGATGGTTGGTTCCTCAGTTTAGAGACTGCGACAACGTTGTCATGTAGCCCCGTGTTCTTTGGGTGTGTGTAAAATCTGTCTGACAACCGGTGTTAATTGTGATGGCTGTATTAGTGAGTGTTATCTGTCTTTAATTCAAGTAATGACTGCAGACATTCAATTTTCAAGTAGTTCCTACTTTTGCTACCAAACGCCAACGTCAGCGACAACTAGCTCTGGACTTTGTTACTAGATGCCACCGAGTTGCCTCCTGGTGACGAACGTTGGAACCTAAGAGCATTAGTCAAATCTAGCCTTTAATTTAGCTTCACACAAGTGTAATGAGTGGAAGGTTCTTTTACATGCCATAAATCTATGACATGGGACCGCCTGCTTTATTTCTCCTCTGAAGGAAGGCATACTGAGGGATTTTTAATGCTCTTAAAAATCCGACGTCTTCGGCTGGGGTTGAACCCGCGACCTTGGGCCTAGTAGCTCAGCATGCTACCAACTACGCTACCGAAGCCGCCTACTAAAGAGTCACCGCCAGTGTTTTTCTCATTCCAGTAGAAATCATATGTTTTTAAGCGCGGGAGCAGATAACTGCTATCAAGGTCATCTGAAACAGAATTGAGGGTCAGTCAAACCATGAAGGTAACCTCACCTCAAGTCCAGTGGGATGAGAAGTGAAGCGCGCGCTTGGCATGGTACTGCTGCCCGGTAAGGAAGTACCCACACGCCCCTTCCGACACACCAACCTGGCCTTGATGCTGCTACTCGCCCGGCCGTGTGCTCGTAGTTCTTAGTTTGTGTCCGTGTGTCGAACTGACTCCACGTGCCATCGCATCGCAACGCGAGTGAGTGCTTAGTGTGTGTGCGTGTGATCAGTGCAGTGCAAGTGACTTCTCACAGCCAAGCCGCCCCGGGGGACTTACTCAACTGAAACCTGAACGACAATCCACTCGCGCGCCGCAAGGTAAGATCACATGGCTCAGCCGGAGAAAGTGTTCTCTCGCTAGTTTTAATTAACCCAGTCATGGTGGGCGTTCGCCAAATGTTTTGTTAACTCTTTCAGTAAGGAATGACAAACGTACACTATAAAAAGTGCGACTAAAATTTACCGCAATGAATAGGGTTGTCAGATTTCAAGAATGGAAAAACTGAACACACGTCCTAAAACATGTTTATTTTAAATTAAGGTTGTTAAATGCAGTAATAAATAATACACACATGTATTAAATAAACATTACATAATCAAAAAAGTCCTCTCGGCATGCCGGAAGGCGGAGGTAGATTTCACCGGACAAACTTGGGGATAGGCGAAAATAGGCAGAATATGCAGGTTTTCGTAGAAGGATCAGACCTCATTTATTGCGAGAAGGTATTTTATAATTGGAGCTTAATTAACTTTGTTTTTCGTCATTTTATGCTTATTTTAAAAATTTTATTGTCTTATGGGAACGGTAACCTTCTTGTCATTTGGGGTCCATTTTTATACTTGTGGTCACACTGTCCTTATGCAAGGTTTCGACACTGATGTGTAACTATGTAACGGTCTGTTACTTCTTCACGCAAAATTATATCTCCCGCAGAGATTTTGGTTGGTTCCTCAGTTTAGGGGCTGCGACAACGCGGTCATGTAACCCCGTGTACTTAGGGATGGCTGTATTAGTCTATAATTCAGGTAAGGACTGCAGACGGTCAATTTCAAGCAGTAGTTCCTAATGTTGGTACCAGGTACTACCGTCAACGACACCTAGCTGTGAACTTGGCTACTAGATGCCACAGCAACCAGCAACTCGCAACGAACGTTGGAACTTCCCCTCCAAAGAAAAGCATACTGAGGGATTTTTAGCGCTCTTAGAAAATCCGACGAATTCGGCCAGCTTTGAACTCGCAACCTTGGGCATAGACATGCAGCATGCTACCAGTGACGTCACCGAAGCCGCTTCACACTTAGTCAGATGGAAATCTGAATCTGATCTCGTGCAAGTGCGTTGTCATGGCAACGTCTGATGGCTCATCCCTCATCAATTTAATAGTGTTGCCATGGCAACCACTGATAGCTCTTGGCATTTTCTTATAATTCCGAAATCATTTTTCTCATCCCTTGGCATAATGGTGAGTCATATCAAAAATTCTTTCAGACAAAAGTTTTAGGTAATTATTAGGGGAATATTGTCCATTTTGTACGGTTTTGATATTGTGCCTATTAAGAGAGATATGATTAATGTTTCCCGAAAAACCCACTTTTTCCCACCCCTTTGGTCAATGGTTGGTGCTATAAAAAAACTTTTCAAACATAAATTTTTGGGCTTTATCCGAAACATAGTATGAACGTTGAACGGATTCGATATTTCACATATTAAGAGAGTTATAGCAATATTTCACTTTTTCGAAAAAAGCCCCCCCCCCATTTTCACCCCCTTCGACCGATTTAGCCCAGTAACGAAATCGACCGAGATTTTATAGGTATACATATTCGGTAAAAATTTCAAAGTGATTGGTGCAAAATTACGGCAGTTATCGTGTCCACAAGAAACTGATATATATATATATATATATATATATATATATATATATATACATAAATTATATATAAACTTTTGAACTGACGGTGGTTTAGGGGTCTGGGGGATGTGAAACGCGAAGATATGTTGAAATTTTCCGGAAGTCGAAACATGGGACCCATTGCAATAGTTAGCTTTCTAATGAAATCTACCTAATACACACAATTAAATTAGATATTGCTGACACATCATATAGGCCTATGACACCAGCAACTTACAAATACTTTTCATTTGATATTTTATTTGTAAGCACCTTCTGATAAAATTCACTCTAATTTTCGTCATAATTGTAATATGTGAACAATTCTTGTTTTATCAAACTAATGGAGCTTCTGTTTCTATCATCTCTCCATTTGATAATCATGATAGAAAAAATTCTCCCCTTAAAAGCATTGGAGAGGAAAATGCTGAGTATTAACTTCACAAGGACTAAGATATTCCTTAATTTTGTTGCCCCTAATAAATCTATAAAATATACCCATCTATCTGACACAGACATATAAATAATTTTCTCTTTTAAACTTGCCCCTGTACCTCCAGAAATCAAGCTGGATATTACAATCAATTCTGAAGTGGGACATTTGAAAATTGGTGCGAAAATATTTGGAATATTTGGCGTTCCGTTAAAGAATGAAATTGAACGCGAAACAAAACAAGAAAAAATAGAATTGTTCCGGATAAAACGGAACGTCTGGCAACCCTAGCAATGAGGCAAACTAGAGAACAATTTAAAGCAGGAGGAAAGATTCAAGGAAAAATAATTTCAACACTGAGATTTGCCGATTCACCAGAGGATTTTAATGAGTTTTTAAATGGTATAGACACTGTCTGGAGGAAATAATTCATGATGAAAATCAATAAAATTTAAGAAAAACAAAAATATTGGAATGCGACCGAAATAAATCAGAGACCCCTATTGACGTCAAATTGGCAGGTGAAAAGATTTTGGAAGTAGGAGACTTCTGCTAAGGAAGCAAAATAACGAGCGATGGACGAAGCAGAGGATATAAATAGTAGGTTGGCTCACGTAAGGAAAGCATTTTTACAGAAAAGAAATCTGTTGTCATCAGATATAAATTTAGGTATTAGAACATTATTTTTGAGAGCCTTTTCTGGAGCGTGGCACACTATGGAAGTGAAATTTAAAATGTTGGCTCAGCAGAAAAAAGGAGTATAGAAGTGTTTGAAATGTGGTGTTACAGGAGAATGACGACAATCAGATGGGTAGATAGAGTAACAAATGCAGAAGTATTAAGACAAGTGGGTGAGGAGAGATGTTTCTGGCGACTGCTAATGAGGAGAAGAGATAGGTTGGTAGGACACGTACTAAGACACCCAGGAATATCAAACTGAGTTGTGGAAGGAAGGGTTGAGGAAAAGAACTGTAGGGATAGACAAAGGTTATAATACGATAAACAGATGTAAGGTGTGGTAGCTATGTAGAAATGAAACGATTTGCTCAGGACAGGGAGGTTTGGGGAGCTGTATCAAAGCAATCTAATAACTGAAGACTCCATTGAGAGCTGATTTTCAGTCAACATGAATATATGCCCAATTTGAAAGGGATCAAGTGATGCCACCTGAAATAAATAACATGTGATGAAATAATAATTGCAATTATTGTTATGGCTATGATTTGGAAATAGGCGGCCATCCCGGCATTTCCTTGGACCATAATTGGGATGCCACTGATAACCACTTGTTTTAGATCTTGCAAATATCAGACTGACAAATCACATGTAAATCTCTTTCAAGTGGAATCACATTATTCTAAATTAATTGGGCATATTTTACTGTTGACCGACTGAAAGTTATCCTATAACACAGAAAAATAACTCAGCAAGCTTTCTAAAAGTTACCATTTGCAGACTAGGGGAACGTGGGCTAATTAGAACATGATCTAATAAATATTGTCAATCGTAACTACAAACCATAATTCTACTGTAAGTTACGGTAGAACTGGGAGCAAGAAAGGAAAACATTTATTTACGTAATATAACAATATTTCCGGTGAAGATTGACAGTCATTTAAATGTTACATTCTCTGAGAAAGGTATGTGAAACATAGATTTTTAATCATGTGCGAGGTATAGGTGTAAAAGCTAGGAGTAGGTGTTCCATAGAATTAAAGAAGTTAGTATGTTGCTAAACCAATACAAGCCAATACCTAATAATTATAAGTATCGCATTTGACTTGTTTATGGTGATCGCGTACGCTTCAACGAGTTAAAACTGGTTGGTTCCTCAGTTTAGGGGCTGCGACAACGCGGATATGTAGTCTCGTGTACTTTGGGTGTGTGTAGAATCTGTCTGATAACCGGTGTTAATTGTGATGGCTGTATTAGTGTGTGTGATCTGTAATTCAGACAAGGACTGCAGACGATCAATTTCAAGTAGTTCCCACTTTTGCTACCAAATGCTACTGTCAACGACACCTAGATGTGAACATGGCTACGATATGCCACCACAACTGGCACCTGGCAGCGAACGTTGGGACTTAATAGAGCCTTAATCAAATCTAACCTACACATATAGCTTCATACAATTGTAGTTAGTTGAAGGTTCTTTTACATGCCATACATCTATGACATGGGCCCACCACATATACTTCCCCTCCCAAGGAAGGCATACTGAGGGATTTTAACGCTCTTCAAAAATCCGATGTCTTCAACCGGGTTTGAACCTGCGATTCTGGGCTTAGAAGCTCAGTATGCTACCAAATACGCCACCGAAGTCGACCGAGTTAAAACTTATTGGGCTTGCATTTGTTAGCCTACTTTCGATTTTTGCAAAAAATGAAAGTAGACTTATGAGATCAACACAGGGCGAAAAATTGTGTGTCTGTCTGTGTGTGTGTGTGTGTGTGTGAGTGTGTGTACTCTGAATGTCTGTCCCCCCCTATCAATTCGAACACGGTGAAACCGAATTGAACGAAATTTGGTACAGAGGTAGCACTAGCAAAGGGCACCTCAGTGTCATACTTTATATTGCCGCCATCTTTACCAAAACAGAATGGCGGCCACTCAAACGTTCAAAACGTAAACTCAAATTACGGCTCAACTAATCATCCGATCTCTACCAAATTTGGTGACAACATACCTTTATATAGGACGCATCTTTCACCCAACATTCAAGGTCATCGGCCGTGCCATTTCAGGATGGCGGCCGTGTGAATTATTCAACCATTTTAATCAATAGCTTAAGACCCACCAATTCCGATTATCGAGCCTAGGGTGGTTTAAGCTACCCTAAAGGTTGTGATCCGTTATTTTTTATAATTTAATATTATAATATTATACTGTATGAGTGGCTTAAAAGAGCTGAGCCGTCTGTGTCACACAACAAGATGGCAGCTGTCCTCATATGCCTGTCTTATATTTCAATAGTTTTAGTATGTTGTATGTGATATACCCTACTGATACAATAATATAAACTTTGTATGAAATTATCTTTAATGAAGATGTACTGCTGTGAAGAAATCGTTTATTTAAAGTCATTATTTGCCAACAGGTTGTATCTAATATGTCAGTTAAGAACACCTTGATGTAAAGGTTAGGATTAGCTCTGGGCTAGCGTGTTAGTCTGTCACGCAGTTGACTGGGGATCGAGTACTGCTACAGTTAACTTTTTTTTTTCTTGAATTCTTTTACAAATGATGTGCACGAGCTCTTTCCACAGATACTGAATAAGATGTCATTTAGCTCAAAGGAGAGGCTAATGTGTACACTCGTTTATTAATAAAATCACAGCCCCAGCATCGCACATAAACAGAAGACATTAGGAAAAGGAGAATAGAAGAACTAGATACACGTTGTCATTAACCACAGCCTTCTTAATGCCTCTGTACGGTGCTGTTCTCTTGTGGGTTATGTGGGTAATATTGTTCCAAACTTACCGCTTTGTAAATACCTGGCCTCCTGAAGTATGACAATTTTGTAATACTGGTAGTTCAACTATTAGCCACGATCGCGCTCCGATTACCTTCAAACACTGCCAGCTGGATCGCCTCCCCCTTGGCTACTTTAAACTGTGTACTCATTCAACACCCTTAGGCCACTGCCATCGTAGTACATTACGATGGCAGTGCATAGGCATACAACATAAAGATTAATTCACTGATAGGTCGCAGCATCAACCTACTGTGATCGGCGCGGATTTTTAAAGGGGAAGATACACAAAACGAAAGATTCTTAACTTTGCAGGCTGGCTTAATATAGAGATTAACGGACGTGAATGCATTACAATAAGTTAGTAGTTTTGTTATTCAATCATCATAAAGTATATAATATTGATTTTGTCACTTACTGGCTAATTATCGATATAAAAGAAAACAAACAATACATTGTGGTAAAGGTGATTGTGTTAGAGATGAGGACAAAGAGTCATAAATACCCATACATTTAGGAGAAAGTAGGCTATATGTTCTTTGCTGAACATCTTGTTGCCATTGTAACTAGATGTCGGGAACTAAGTGCGCACGTACGTGTTGCTATGGTAATTAGGGTTCTGAAAGTTCACACTCAACTATGCACGCTAATTCCAGATAGACTCCTAGCCCAAAAACATATTCAAGTTTTTTTCCCTCTCGTGTGGCCTCCTGAGAGAACGAGTGCATGTCTTTGTAGTCGACACCCGTGGGCGACCTGCGCGTCGGGATGAGAGATGGAATGGTTGAAGATGAATGAAACTGGGCAAGGATGTGGAAGGAAGCGACCGTGGCCTGTCAGAAGGTACCGTCCCAGCGTTTGCCTGGTGTTGAAAATGGGAAACCACGGAAAACCATTTCAAGAACGGCCGATGGTGGGGCTCGAACCGACGCGTCTACCGAGTCAGCAGAGTGCTTGGCCCCAAGGCCTAACGCTGCGCTTTAGCCAGCGTAGCCACTACTGTCGGTAGATTCAAGTTAAAGTACCTGATGTCAATGAAAAGTACCATTAGCTACAGTCTTTCTTTCTTTCTTTCTTTATCATTTACCCTCCAGGGTTGGCTTTTCCCACGGACTAAGCGAGGGATCCCAACTCTACCGCCACTGGCAGTGTTCTGGAGCTTGAGACTCTGAGGCTGGGATACAACTGGGGAGTGTGACTAGCACGTCGCCCAGGCTGCTCCACCTGCAAATCGAACGGGGCTTGGTGAAGGGTTGGGAAGAGTGGGAGGGATAGACAAGGAAGGAGGCAGCCGTGGCTTTACGGTAGTTACCATCCCGGCATTTGTCTGGAGACGAAGTGGGAAACCACGGAAGACCACTTCGAGGATGGCTGAGATGGGAATCGAACCCCCTCTACTCATTTGGACCACCCGAGGCTGAGTAGACCCCGTTCCAGTCCTCATACCACTTTTGAAATTTCGTGGTAGAGCCGGGAATCGAACCTCGGACCTTCAGGGTGGCAGCTAATCACTCTGACCACTACACCACGGAGGCGACTTACCATGAGCTACATTCTGGTTAAAATTAGCAAATTATGAATGCTTAGTATAAACAGGTTAAAGGTTCCGCCTGATCAATACTTTTATTAATTATGATCACCATGTGGTCACTAGTGGGACATGTTTCGAGGCCTAGTTAATATTTGTGGCCCCTTCATCAGCCGATATCACAGAGAACGATACAAGATTATTCCTCGCGTAGCACTCAAAATTCAATCTTTTAAGGTGCACCATAAAGCGAGATTGAAACATCTCACGCCCAACATGAGCCATGTCAAAAGTCTTAATGAACTAGGCCCATAAACAGTTTCAATAGACGCCTCACGGTGGTCCCCAGACGCTATTGAAAGCACAAATGCACGGTACTGGTCCAGTACGACAGCTACAGTTCAGAACACCATAAAACATGTTTGGAATCACCAGTAGGAACACTTAATTCCTCAATACTTCACCAGCAATATAACGATGATAAAACCAATGAAGTCACTGCGCTGAAATGACCTTGCCAAATATAAAGCTTATGAATTGCATAACTTCAAACTTGCAATGGCAGAGATTGGCCTCTAATCCGTCTTGTTTGAGCAACGATTAATATCCAAACTTATTAAATTGGCAAATAGCAAGAGGTTAAATTGTATGCTATGCCAGTCTGTGCTTAACAATAACGTTCGTAACGCTGAATACTAAGCAATGAAATGTTTCAGTTTCATTGTCATATTGCACTTCAAAGCGGAGCGTCAAAATTGGATAGTTGAGCGCCTAAGGTAACGCTGGAAGAGAGCAAATCCTACTAAATAAATTCCTAAACTACTGAAATTAGCCAAAATGATGAAAAAAGTAAATCTGGAAATGATGTAGTTATAGATGTATACTCCTCCAGTGTCTATAAACCACCTACCTTCCCCTTCTTAGACCACGACTTGTATAGTTAAATATCTGCTGAGTCCGCCATTATACGCGTGAATCATCTTTATCCAGACCAATGGTTTTTAGCTGGACCAATATTCACTAGGTAGCGGGGCCGCGTTAGCTAATCTCTATGTTACGTGATAGCCTATGCCCTTTATGCGTTCATATACCATTCATCCGATTGCGACGCTACTTTGGTGAGTTGTTGTGTACACTCCAAGGAAGGTTTCTGCCTCAATTAATTATTAGTAAATCAATTTTACAATAGGTAGCGTACGATTAGTTTCAACAAATGGTTGACGGCGCGCGAATCGTTTCAACAAATCCCGTATGCGTTCATATACCATTCATCCGATTACGATGAAACTTTGGTGAGATATTGTGCATGCTCCAACGAATGTTTCTGTATCAGTAAATCCATTTTACAATAGTTTAGATGCAGTTAACGGAAAATGAAACAGGAAATGTGTATCTAAAAGCACTTCAACAAACAAAATTGCAACGTCAACGCTTTCTTTGATTGGAATTGCAACGCCTGACGGGTACAGCTTGTCGTATATAAACCCTGTTCTTATTTCACGCACAGTGGGGGTACCCACGCATCAATAATCCTTATCCAGACCAATCGTTTTGGTATCCCACATGTAGGCAACAGTAATGTGGCGTCAATGTGTGTGCCTCGGTAACAGTTGAAGAGACCTCATGCGCCTGACAAACATGGCTACCGTCGTTGAAAGAACAAGAAATGAAACACAAATTGACGTAATTTAGCACATATTTACGGCGCAGTAGTCATAATTGACAGTAATTTCAATTGGTAATGACTCACAGAATATGAAACAAGGTATCACAATCATACAGACTATTATCACATATTATTCAAGTGAAAGTATGAAAGACAGGTTCTGTTCTCCTTCAGAATTAATAACATCTGCACCAGGCAACTCAAGCATATTGTTATTATTATTGTCATCATTATCATCATCAGTTCTGCCACACGAATCTGAATGAAACCCCTTATAGCCCTGAGACTAGATTTGTACTTCTTGGCAGAGCTAGGAATCGAATCCGAACCTCCGCTCAGTGAAGAATGCAACTTCAGGGTGACAGCCAAGAATGCAACTCCGCGGTGACAGCCAAGAATGCAAGTCATTACGTCACGAGGCGGACCCTTGGATGTAGGGTGCAATAGCTATTTGCAGATGAAACAATTAGCTCAGAATAGAGGCTGTATCAAACCAGTCTAAGGACTGAAGACTCAAAACAAAAACAACAACGCAACAACGACAACGTTATTTTATCTTGGGAAGTTTAGACATGGCCGACTCCCCATTACGTTCCAACACGTAACTTACTAGACTAATGCTATTTTTAACGCCTTGATCCAGAACATTTTGTTGTAGGCGAGTGATTTTGCATACCACTATCTTGTTGTTGATTATTATAGGGACCTTTGTACTTCGTTGTCATGCAGTCACGTGTGGGTAGGTTTTTGCTAGGAATTAACCTTACCCACAAGGGAAGATGAAGAGAGAAGTAAAGGGAAGTGGGTTTCGGACAGAGGAACAAGTGTGGATAATAGGACGAAAGTCCAACATCAAATACAAACAATTTTTAGAGAAAAGTGTCACCGCAAAGCCCGTGAAATCACTAAAGTGAGTGGGGACCCGAACACAGCTAACAGGAAACGCAGCTAGAGCTTGGGCTATTTGCGGGTGAAAGGAGGTGGTACCTTCCCTTCCAAGCCAAGATTCGGCTACTATGGGCAAGGGTGGTGGTCTGGCAAAGAAAGAAATGATGAGTTTACTATGTATCTTTTCAAAGGAGTTTGTTTTAAACAAATATTTTGAAGAATACAAATAGTTTGAATTGGCCGTGATGTTTTAATTCTTGAAATTGTAGAATTTTCTAAAAAGCGACCGAATGAATGTTTCCAAGAAGGGTAGGGATGAAGCAATTATACCCTTGGGAATAATTTTGGTAAGAGCACCAATAGTTGCATTTAGGAATGGCTAAGCTTTTACCCAGCAAAGCGCCGACTAAAAGTTTAGACAATGAGAAAAACGTAAATTTGGAAAACCAACCATAAGTTGTAGCGAAAATCTCAACAAGCAGGAAGCAGGCGGAGCGAGCTATGCTTGCCTTACAAGCTAGTTAGAATTAGCTATCAAAGCTAAGAGAGGCTTTAATAAGTTTGTGACCTAGAGTTCTTGCTCAAATGCAACAAATAGTGGAACCGTTATTAATTTGATTTGTGAGTTTTTAAAATTTAAGCCCATAGGAAGAGTAGAGGAAGACAGGATCTTGCCTAATCGTTATTTTATAGAAAATGATAAAGCAAAAAGATAAACTTGGATTTGTTTAACAATGCATAAAATGTGATCAATTTGACACATATATAATGTGATTTTTTTAAACCATTGGGGTCACAAACCTCCTAAAATCATTTAAAGCTTGCACTAGGTAATGGACATTTTTTTGGTTTGAAACTTTTTATAAGCACTAAAATCTTCATAAATTTTGAAATGGTGCTAAGATTAACAAATTGAAAATTTAAAAATAATTAACGTAATTAAAGTTAAATAATACATCAAGTACAAGGTGTGTACTTTAAGAATTCCTAAATGGGCATCTTAAAAATATGAACAAATAACAACTTCGAAAGTAACAACAAAAAACAGGGAGAAATGAAATAGAAGTTTCTATAACTTCTTATAATGATGCAGAATTACTTTTATAGTTTATACAAATAGGGCAGGTCACTTATTGTGAAACCTGAAGAGAAAAATTAAGAAGAAGTTGCTAGAACTTCTATATTTAAACAGGATCACGAGGAAAAAATGGGGCCAGTTACTCTTTCGTGAAACCTGGATTAGAGAGATTAATGAAAGGTTTAGTACTTAGACCATAACCAATTCTTGTACTAGCAAGAAAAGAAAATAGATTAATAAGCAGTTTCTAACTGCGGATATTTTTACAGAGTGAATAAGTTATAAATGGAGAAAAATTGGGAGGGCGCCTATGGTTTGGCGAAGCCTCATTGAAGAATACATAAATTTAAAGATTAACCTAATTTGTTAGTAAAGAGGGGTTGAGGTAGAGGAAATAGGAACTTTGTGGAGAAAGTTCTTGGCCTATTTTATTTATTTCGGACGAGCGCGACGCGGATGAGAAGTCGAACGAGCACTGTTTCACTATAGTCTATTGACGTGGTTGAAAAGTTCACTATTGTAGCACAGAAAGTTTATAGAAAGGAAAGTTATTGCGATGGTGAAAAATAACTAGTTGCATTTGATTTGCGAGAGTCTATTGCGTTGAAAAATTTGTAGGTTATAGTTGAATGCAGCAGCCAAATTCCCACGAAGGAAGAAAAATTAGGTGTTGATTAGCTGTTCATAAGGAAAATTCCTTGGTTAGAAAAAGTATTCCCATATGTGAGTGGAAAATACTAGAAGGTTTAACTTGTAGATGAATTGTTTGGCGTGGAACGTTCCAGAACAATCATAACTGTTCAAATGGGCAAAAAAAAAAGTCTAGCGGTGGAACGAGCTAAGTTTTCTGCAGACAGTGGGTAATTTAACGATGTCCCACTTTGTGAGAAAATATCTCAGTTAATATGCATAAGAAATGCTGCTTCATTTTAAGATTAGCTTAGATAGACAAAGCCCAACATCGAAAATCTCGCGAAGATGGTTATTGCCCCACATTTCGCAATTTCACACTGTCTGTAAAATGATGGTTAAAAAGCATGTAGCTATTTAAAAGCAATTAAAATGAGTTGAAGAACTTCGAAGTAGTACTTAGCTCATTTCTGATGAACGGTGATTCTCTAGTTGACCGTTAGTTAAGATCTGGACATGGCGTCGGATTTAAAAGTTTGTCTCTCGAGGAGAGGAGACGAGCTCTAGGTAAGCTCCGACTGGAAGTCTTGACGACTGTAGCACAAGTGAGGCCAGCTCAACGAAGCGCGGAGGGACCAGGTAAGGAAAAAGAGTGGGGGTAGGAGACAAAGGAATATACATAAGACTAACCAACATTATAAAAATTAAGAATCTTGATGAAATGGTCTTCAAAGAGTTGATAGCAGGCGTCACTAGCGAAGCCTGGAGGATGAGAAAGTAGACGAAGTCCTCTTGATCACGGAGATGATAGCGGGCGATAGCGACGAGATCTGGTGGCTAGATTGGTAAGGGAATCCTCTTGTACATGGAAAAATTGAGGAACTTCAGAGATTCGCTGCTAGATGACGCTAGGTGGGTCATGGAAGATATATATCTAGAACAGACTCGCAGGTAATATAAGCAAAGTACACCAACAAAGAGAAACCAGGAGATCACTGTTGGTGTTTGCGAAAAAAGGAAGGAATGAAATAAAGCAAAGAGCAGCAAAAGCTCACTCTGTCTTACCGTGTATTCCAAAGAATACACCAACGTGCACTTGAGTGCGCGTAGAAGTTGTCTGATAACCTGTGCCACTGTGATATCTCTACTAGTGTATCTATTTAGTAATTAAGGTAGAATTTGGGTAGGAAGTGGCCGTGGCCTTAAGTTAGGTACCATCCCGGCATTTGCCTTGATAGAAATCACGGAAAACCACTTCCAGGATGGCTGAGGTAGGAATAGAACCCGTCTCACGAGGCTGAGTGTACCCCTTTCCAGCCTTCAGACCAGAACTAAATTTGTTAGGAGAGCCGGGAATCGAACCCGGGCCTCCTCGTTGACAGCCAAGAATGCTAGGGTTCGTGGTACGAGACTTACAGCCCAAAGGATATAGGTTCGCTTCCCGTCTGTGCCATGATATGTAATTCTAATATACTGGTTGGAACGTGACACTTGGTATAAAAGGCAAGAGGTATGAATAAAATATTCTGGCGTGTAATTATCTAGTGTAGTTATCTTCAATATTATACACACATCAAAAAAAGTTTTGCATCACCTCGGTTCCCAGATCTCCGGCAAATAGACGTTGACTGTGTATATTGTATCCAAGATACAGTCCCTTTGACTGTTCATAGATGTCACTAAAACTGCTCAAAGATGTAAACAACCATGCATGAGCAGGGCCTATTAGACGGAGGGGGTACGACAGCCGATCAGTTCCAGTCATTCCACCAGGACGAAGGTACGCTGCTCATGTTGTCTGTAGTTCTACCGTGCCTAGAAGGTCAATACCGCAGTTCGATAGCGTCCGCATTGTTACTTTGTGTCAAGAAGGGCTCTCAACAAGGAAAGTTTCCAGGCGTCTCAGAGTGAACCAAAGCGATGTTGTTCGGACATGGAGGAGGTACAGAGATACAGGAACTGTCGATGACAGGCCTCGCTCAGGCCGCCCAAGGGCTACTACTGTAGTGGATGACCGCTACTTACGGATTGCCGCTCGGAGGAACCCTGACAGCAATGCCACCATGTTGAATAATGCGTTTCGTTCAGCCACAGGACGTCGTGTTTCAACTCAAACTGTGCGCAATAGGCTGCATGATGCGCAACTTCACTCCCGACGTCCATGGCGAGGTCCAGCTTTGCAACCCCGACACCATGCAGCGCGGTACAGATGGGCCCAACAACATGCTGAATGGACCCCACGGAATTGGCATCACGTTCTCTTCACCGATGAGTGTCGCATATGCCTTCAACCAGACAATCGTCGGAGACGTGTTTGGAGGCACCCTGGTCAGGCTGAACGTCTTAGACACACTGTCCAGCGAGTGCAGCAAGGTGGTGGTTCCCTGATGTTTTGGGGTGGCATTATGTGGGGCCGACGTACGCCACTGGTGGTCATGGAAGGCTCCGAAACGGCTTTACGATACCTGAATGACATCCTCCGACCCATAGTGCAACCATATCGGCAGAATATTGGAGAGGCATTTGTCTTCATGGACGACAATTCTCGACCTCATCGTGCACATCTTGTGAATGCGTTCCTTCAAGATAACGACATCGCTCGACTACAGTGGCCAGCATGTTCGCCAGACATGAACCCTATCGAACATGCCTGGGATATGTTGAAAAGGGCTGTTTATGGACGTCTTGACCCACCAACCACTCTGAGAGATTTACGCCGAATTGTCGTTGAGGAGTGGGACAATTTGGACCAACAGTGTCTTGATGAACTTGTGGATAGTATGCCACGGCGAATACAGGCATGCATCAATGCAAGAGGACGTGCTACTGGGTATTAGAGGTAGTGGTGTGTACTGCAATCTGGACCACAAATGCTGAAAGTCTAGCTGTATGATGGTACAACATGCAATGTGTGGGTCTCATGAGCAATAAAACGAGCTGAAATGTTGTTTGTGTTGATCTCTATTCCCTTTGTATTTAACGGTTCCGGAACTCTTGGAACCGAGGTGATGCAAAACTTTTTTTGATGTGTGTAGATAGCGTTCGTGTTATCCTCCAAAATGAACGATTGTTACTTACTGCCCATTGGAGATATCGCATCGAGAGTTTATAAAATGAACGTTACTACGATTAACACAATATGCTGTTTTTTTTAAATATTGCATTCACGGATTTGAGACAGCGTGCTTATTTCTAAAAGTGTACACTTGTGCTTATCGAACCGATTACTTACTGGAAAAAGTTGTGTGCAAGCCGTGCATTTTTCTTTCCCTAAAATGAGCATGCGATTCGCCACAGAATGATACGATTTCTATGGGAGTGGACAAAATTAACCGGTAGGTCTACGAATAATTCAATATTCGTGTGCGTAATTTTCTAGTGCGATGGTGCTGGTTGTGATGAACGCAGTTAGGCTATATGGTGTGTGATGTTGAGGTCATATGTTGCATTTTCTAGAATACACTATGACCTCGTTGTTCCGCCCCTTGAAACAACAATAACTAACACTAATTTAGTATATGTTCTATTGAACCGGTCACTGAATAATTTGAATATTAAACCAGCACGATGAACTAAATGTTATAGTAAGTAACTAATCTTGCATTGTAGATAGCACGCAATTATATGACTTCAGGGGTGTGTTGATGGGAGGTCTCTTCAGCAATGCTGGCAACATTTGTTTAAGGTGGGATAGTACAGCAATACGAACATTTTGCCGTCTTAAGAATCACACTTTTATGTTTGTTGTGTAAAGTGGCTACACTGTTTGTACAAGCTTAAAGGTATATTCTAATTTATTTTATCACGATATAGAGTAAAATCCCAAGGTTACCTAATCCATCACAATTCAAAGCTAATTTTGAGATGAAAATAACCAGTAGAATATATGAGAGAAGGTTATTTTAGATATTTACGGAACTACTTGTTTATGTTCTCTTTGCTTAGTTAATCACAGCTTAATTTGCTTTCCAAGTATCATAATTTCCATACCTCATTTTGCCATTCACTTACCAATTCGATGTCAATAGTGGTGTCTGATATGTCTCGGTTTCATTCCATTATTTTGAGTTCCATATATTGATATTCATAATGAATGAAGACTTAACGAGCGGTAACTGATTTAAAATCTATTACAGACACACACAATACGATACCAACCTGTCATTTTCTGGGAGTTGTTGTGCATAGGAACGGAATAAGCCATCATCAGGATGATAACTGTTAGCAACGGTATTCCATACAAACATACACACATCAAAAAAAGTTTTGCATCACCTCGGTTCCAAGAGTTCCGGAACCTTTAAATACAAAGGGAATAGAGATCAACACAAACAACATTTCAGCTCGTTTTATTGCTCATGAGACCCACACATTGCATGTTGTACCATCATACAGCTAGACTTTCAGCATTTGTGGTCCAGATTGCAGTACACACCACTACCTCTAATACCCAGTAGCACGTCCTCTTGCATTGATGCATGCCTGTATTCGTCGTGGCATACTATCCACAAGTTCATCAAGACACTGTTGGTCCAAATTGTCCCACTCCTCAACGACAATTCGGCGTAAATCTCTCAGAGTGGTTGGTGGGTCAAGACGTCCATAAACAGCCCTTTTCAACATATCCCAGGCATGTTCGATAGGGTTCATGTCTGGCGAACATGCTGGCCACTGTAGTCGAGCGATGTCGTTATCTTGAAGGAACGCATTCACAAGATGTGCACGATGAGGTCGAGAATTGTCGTCCATGAAGACAAATGCCTCTCCAATATTCTGCCGATATGGGTGCACTATGGGTCGGAGGATGTCATTCAGGTATCGTAAAGCCGTTTCGGAGCCTTCCATGACCACCAGTGGCGTACGTCGGCCCCACATAATGCCACCCCAAAACATCAGGGAACCACCACCTTGCTGCACTCGCTGGACAGTGTGTCTAAGACGTTCAGCCTGACCAGGGTGCCTCCAAACACGTCTCCGACGATTGTCTGGTTGAAGGCATATGCGACACTCATCGGTGAAGAGAACGTGATGCCAATTCTGTGGGGTCCATTCAGCATGTTGTTGGGCCCATCTGTACCGCGCTGCATGGTGTCGGGGTTGCAAAGCTGGACCTCGCCATGGACGTCGGGAGTGAAGTTGCGCATCATGCAGCCTATTGCGCACAGTTTGAGTTGAAACACGACGTCCTGTGGCTGAACGAAACGCATTATTCAACATGGTGGCATTGCCGTCAGGGTTCCTCCGAGCGGCAATCCGTAAGTAGCGGTCATCCACTACAGTAGTAGCCCTTGGGCGGCCTGAGCGAGGCCTGTCATCGACAGTTCCTGTATCTCTGTACCTCCTCCATGTCCGAACAACATCGCTTTGGTTCACTCTGAGACGCCTGGAAACTTCCCTTGTTGAGAGCCCTTCTTGACACAAAGTAACAATGCGGACGCGATCGAACTGCGGTATTGACCTTCTAGGCATGGTAGAACTACAGACAACATGAGCAGCGTACCTTCGTCCTGGTGGAATGACTGGAACTGATCGGCTGTCGTACCCCCTCCGTCTAATAGGCCCTGCTCATGCATGGTTGTTTACATCTTTGAGCAGTTTTAGTGACATCTATGAACAGTCAAAGGGACTGTATCTTTGATACAATATACACAGTCAACGTCTATATGCCGGAGATCTGGGAACCGAGGTGATGCAAAACTTTTTTTGATGTGTGTATATGAATGTGTAGCTTCCAATTGCAGCCTTAGAGAGTGACTTAGTTCACTCAGCTGCACTGAGTCATCAGACAATTCATGTTTAACTATTACTAACTCGTGATAAAAAAGTTTATGATCTATAACTCCAATCTACTGCATATTTTAGTTAAAATGAATACCAGCCTGGTTCACCAACAATTTAATTTTCTTTAAGCAACCAGGGACCGCGAACTGTTCAGAAATTAGTGAGAAACTGCACTAATACATGTGGTTTTACCAAACGGTTTGAATTTTAGACAATTTCTTATTTCAAATACAGAATCTATAAATGTAAAAATCTACAAATAACTTACACACCTCGATAAAAGTTTGGAATTCAGTCAAAAGGTTTAATCGGAGATTTTGCATACAGTACTCTTTTGTCCTAGACACTGTCTAATATATTCTATATGAAAATGACCAGTAGAATGTATGAGAGGAAATAAGACACTGAAATCTTAAGGGGATATACTTATTTGAAATATTAATCGATTTCCAGTGTTTTTCTCATCCTTCAAATGAAAGCTCGCCTGAAAATCGGTCTCCAGAGTTTTCCTTGTACTTCGAATGAAAGCTCGTCAGAAAATCGATCTCCAGTGTTTTTCTTGTCCTCCGAGTGAAAACTCTCAAGAAAATCGATATCCAGTGTCTTTCTTGTCCTTCGAGTAAAAACTCACAAGAAAATCGATCTCCAGTGGTTTTCTTGTCCTTCAGGTGAAAACTCACAAGAAAATCGATATCCAGTGTTTTTCTTGTTCTTAGAGTGAAAACTCACAAGAAAATCGATGTCCAGTGGTTTTCATGTCCTAAAACTGAAAACTCGATCCGATTTCCAGTATTCTTTTATCCTTCGAGTGAAAACTCGCAAGAAAATCGATCTGCAGTGGTTTTCTTGCCCTTTGAGCGAAAGCTCACTATAAATTTGATCTCCAGTTTTTTTTCTTGTCCTCCAAGTGAAAGCTCACCAGAAAATCGACAAATGCAAGTTCAATCATGAGCAAATTCTTAGTCAGCCCATACAGCGCGTGGCCAGCCGAGCTCTTTCTTGAAGGCTTTGAGTGGTGAGCTACCGAAGTACACTGTCGTGTCGCTTGCTCACATCCAACGTTAGTAGTGATAGCATGCTTTGTGGTCTAGTGGTAGGACACTTACATGAAATGCTAATTGTAATTTCTCCTTCCCAAAGCTTCACTTTTCCATTCCCCTCCCTAATATGTATCGAATAATGTTTGTAAACTGGAAACCACAAGCACAAGTAAACAGCCGATATCGTGTGGTCCTCAGTCACTCTTTCAAGATTATAGGTTCTTTGCTTACCCCATGCATTTCTCTAGTGAATTTTAATGCTATGTTTCACATTCTTCATTACTAACGTTTTGTTGCGCTTTTAGTGCACTTCGTCACAGGGCACGAGATATGATACTGTTACAGATATGAAACTGATAATTAACCAAACTGTGTCGGATCCTGGGAATAACAGCCTACTACCATGAATGAAAAATTTACAATAAACCCTGGAGGTTGATTTTTTGGTGAGCTTTCGCTTGTTGGCCGAAAAACACTGGAGGTGAATGTTTTCTTGCAAAATTTTATCGGAAGTACAAGAAAAACATGGGGATTAATTTCCCGGCGAGCTTTCACTCGAAGGACGAGAAGAACACTGGAGATCGATTGATATTTCAATTTTCTTTTTAGCGTATGACTTTGAGTGCCAGGAGTGTCCGAGGACATGTTCGACTCGCCCGAGTTTTGTAGCTGCTTCTATACGGACACCCATTGAGTGAGCAACACGTACCGTCGCGTGTGGAGTGTTGTCTGGGGAGGAAAGTGTGATTGTAAGGACGATGAATTGGAAGGTAGCGGCTGTGGCCTATAGTTAGGGACCAACCCCGGCATTTGCCTGGAAGGAAGATGGGAAACCACAAAGATCATCTTCAAGGTTGCTGGCGGGGGAATTCGAACCTCCTCGCCTCCCGGATCTAAGCGACTGCCTACAGCACGCCGTAACGACCACGGCTAACTCGCCCGGTATATTTCAAATATGCCAACTTAAGATATCCGTAACTTATTCTCAGACATGTATACTAGCCAGTGCCTAGGACAACAAGGTACGCACTATCTTCATATACTCTTTAGGACAGAATTACAACGTTTTGTTGAGGTGTGCATTTGTTTATTTTTAATCTGCATGAATAGATTCTGTATTTGAAATCAAGAATTGTCTAAAACTCAATCCGCTTGGTAAAACCGACCTGTATACATCATTGGATTGGGGAAGATGACCTCTCTGTTCCTTCCCTTAAGACAACAATCATAGTCTATGCAGACAATATACTCTACTCAAATCTAATAATATTCCATACTTTTGTTGAGATGTGTGGTATGTTTCTAATCAAAACAGCAGTTAGGTCGATGGATCAGTGATGGAGTCCCGGTTTCTTTTGCGCAAGGTTGTTTGTTGAAGAATTGTGATTTGTGAAGTACGGGAAAATCGACTGCACTAAGTCGTAAAATTGATTCTCATCCCGATTAGATAATTCAAATACAGCAAGAAATAAAACTCAGGTAGCCTACAGGTCACCCACAAAGAGATCTGGACTTTTACGAGATGGAAATGAAAAATTATTATTTCTTTATGAGAGGAACATCAAGGTCATCTGTTCGAGACAGTAGAAAACGAAAAGTCAAATTGACGCACAGATCACCTAGCAGCAGCTCCTCGAAGGGTCTACAACAGGTTGCTAAGATCATACGGTTATTATTATTATTATTATTATTATTATTATTATTATTATTATTATTATTATTATTAATATTAATATTATTATTATTATTATTATTATTACCAACATACTGTTATGGTGTTTGAAGCCATTTTCAGTGTTTCCTTAGTAAACAAAAGTTTGATTCTTTTCAGTCGGTCAACACGATCGTACCCAAATGAGATGGGTTATTCCCTAATCCTGATTTTTTACATGAGATTGATTAATTAATTAATTTATTTAGTTAGTTATTAATTAATAATCTCGTGTACATTGTTTCAGGATTAGTGAATAACCCATCTCGTGTTGACCGACTGACAAAGCATCAACATTTTATTTATTATTACCAATCAAAGTACTAATGCGCGGTATAGTGTAAGGCCAAAGGGCCAGGTTCTCTCCGGAATAGGCTGACGAGTTGATTTGAACCAAAGTCGATCGCCCTTTAAATGGTATCCTGTGGTTCCCTATTTTCATCTCTATGCAAATGCAAGCACGGTAACATTTATAGGTCACGGCCAGTTCCTTGCAACTCTTTTCTGATTTCATCTCATCAGGTTGACGTCAGAAAAGGCATCTGGTAGTAAAATCATCTTCCGGATCGAAAACTCCTCTCATCTTTTCTCACCTCACCCCAAACCCTTGCGGAAATATTAACTGGTGGAAATGCATTATTATTATTATTATTATTATTATTATTATTATTAATAATAATAATAATGATATTATTATTGTTGTTTTGTTACAGCTGATTTGTACTTATTTATTCCATCTGGTAGCAGCTTAATTCATTCTTGTAAATGAACCAGTTCACCACGGATATGATGGAGTGAGTTGGAATGATGTATGACATTTTATAACCAGAACTTGAAGACATCCTGCTATTTCATGGAATGTTAGTGCCATCGTTATTACAGTCATTCGTTAAACAAATCTCCAGTGCAATAATACCGCTCCATTCCATTCATTCTCTTCATGATCCCTGTGGCATAACTCGCATGGGAATCTAGTCCCGCAGACTGGGCGAGTATTTTAGGCAATACATTTAGCCAGTGGGGGTACGCGTACCCCTTGAGCATTTGAAAACTGTTTAAGAAATAATATTGGTACATTTGTATCTAGTCCTGCAACTAAAATTTTCGACTTGAAAGTTCATCGATCAACTGGCGTTAACGCGCTGTTCACAACAGCTGGAGGAGATTTTGAGTAATCCTCGATTTAAATCGATCTATCGAATCAGTTTCTTTTGGTTGGAAACTCAGCACTCCTTTCTTATTAAAGGGTAGCAAAAGTTGTCATTTAAAAGCTTTAAATTAATGCCTAGGCCTAATTGAAAATGAAAATCCACAGCCTGCTTCCAGTCGACCGACCGGGTCAGGGAGTGGAATGAATGAAGCCCCCATCTGGCGGCGAGGATATGAACTGTTCCGGCTGCCGAAGCCTGTCGCACTCCCCTGGTCTAGGCCTAATTGTCGGTAGAAAATGTGATTGCAACGAGAGTGTTTGGAGGCGAGGTAGGTTGTTATTTTGTGCGTGTGGTTAGTTTTGAAGGATGAAGAAAATAACGAACTATTTAACATCCACCCAGGCATCATAAAAACTGAAAGTTAATGATTCGAACACAATGACCGGACTTTGCGAATTGCCGGAAATTGCAAGAATGTGATGTATTGTTGACTGCAACTGAGAGTAGCCTACCTCTTAATTTTTTTAGAAAAGAAACACTGCGGGATTTAGGCGAATTGGCATAGTAGTCATCAGCCTTGTGTATTCGGGTGTGTGTGATAAATAGGGACTGGATTCTTAGGTTTCTGCATGTTTTTTTTTCTATACTTCTAAATACAAAAAATACTTTTAATACTTTTCCGAATCACACTCAAAAGAGCCATATTCATGAATTCTGTAGTACCTAAGAAAACCTTAATGATATGCGAGTATCTAAAAGTACCTAATGCAGTTTTGTTCGGCGGCTTCGGTGGCGTAGTTGGTAGCATGCTGAGCTTCAATGCCCAAGATCGCGGGTTCAAATCCGGCCGAAGTCGTCGGATTTTTTAAGAGCGTTAAAAGTCCCTCAGTATGCCTTCCTTCGGAGGGGAAGTATAGCCGGCGGTCCCATGTTATAGATTTATGGCATGTTAAAGAACCTTCCACTAATTACACCTTTGTGAAGCTAAATTGTATAGGTTATGAATGTAAACAACGCTCTTAGGTTCCTACGTTCGTTGTCAAGAGCCAACTGCGATGGCGTCTGGTAGCTAAGTTCTGAACTAGTAGTCGTTGACGGTGGCGTTTGGCAGCAAATGTAGGAACTATTTGAAAAATTCGAAAGTCTGCAGTCCCTACTTGACTAAAGAAAAACAACAGATAGCACACACTAATACAGTCATCACAATTAACACCGGTTATCAGACAGATTCTACACACACCCAAAGTACACGGGGCTACATGACCGCGTTGTCGCAGCCCCTAATCTTAAGAACCAACCAGTTTTGTTCTATTTATTGTAGAATATTTGAATTTCTAGGCCATCATTTTTAAAAGTAAACCTGAAGATAGCGTTTATTCCTAGCTGTAGTTGATTGAGACAAATCTTACCTGCCAGAAAATTCAAAAATTTTCAGCCTTTTTCAGCTTATATCTTATAGTTTGGTTATTTACTGTCAGGAAAGTGGGGATACATCTCATATTCTAAATAAACAAAGTTAATTAAACGGGATAAAGTATGAAAGTCACCTCTGACGTCGTTGGTTTTATTGAATTTGAATAATTATTATATTTATTGAGATCAAATATTGCCTAAAATGGTGAATTCCTCGGTGATAATTTGATGACGTATCATTATGTAAAATATTTACACTTTCGTTGCAATCAGATTTTCTTCTAACAACTTTTGCTACACTTTAAACATAAAATTTAATTAAAATCCTAAAAGAAACTGTTAAATGTTTTTGAAAATCTAGAATGACAATTTTAAAAACCTAAAAAACTGATCCCAAATAATGAATAAATTAATATAATTATTTTTGACTGGTTATTTTCCATACTCTATTTTTTACGGCCAATGGTGTCACATTAAATCCAGGATTTTCAGTCAAATGTCGTCAACAGTAGATTAATTATTGTGAATGAAAACTAAATTTAGAAAAACACAATATAGACTAATAAATACAATGAAAATTAAATTAGAGGTTGCACTTGAATTCTATTTTGTGCATGGTCTTATCTAAGTGGAACCGTTGCCGGACTGTTGCTACCCTATTTTATATATAATATTGTGTTGTTCTAAATTTTATGATCGTGCATAATACTAGTACTCATACGTAATTCACAAACCCTTTTAACTATACGAACTAACCTTATAACGAGATTTAAACTCCGAATCGTATTGTAAAAACCAATTCAACGCACTGCAATTTGTTGTTGTTAGATAATATATTTGTGTATACATTTAAACCTCAACACAGTGACAGGATCTGATGATGACCGGTTGAAGGTCGAAATGCGAAATCCAAAAATTGCCCCATTTAATAATAATATCGTATGGCGTGCGGTGCCGGGTGCAAGCTTTGTTATTTGTTTTTATTTGCATGCCAAATTTCGTTGTTCCTTGAAGCACTATGAAAGTCAAGGAGGTTAAATATCTACGCTCCTTGAACACTATTGCGCTTTCTAGTAGAGAAATGAGGAACTTTGAGTTGGCGGAAACTCCCGAGATTGATTTTGCCACTATGAACACGGCCTGCTGAATTCAAATGGGTTCTTTGATATGCCAACATCGTATGACATGCGTGTCGTAATTTTTGCCGCCTTAAAAAAACTTACCACGGCCAGGAGCGAACCTGCAAGCTTGCGGTTAGTAGAGCGACACGTTAACCACTCACCCACCGTGGCATGCTATTGCCCCATTATAATAGTGATTATAAATAATAAGCCTCCGTGGCTTAGGCGGCAGCCCGCCGGCCTCTCACCGCTGGATCCGTAGTTCAAATCCCGGTCACTCCATGTGAGATTTGTGCTGGACAATGCGGAGGCAACTTACCCATTTAAAATTTGATTGCCGCTGAGCATGGCTGCGCCACCGTTTGTTGTTTATTGTAGCAGGTGCCCCGCGGGATAAAGAGTAGGACACAGTGATGACAGAGTGCAGTCTACACATAAGTTAAGCAGCATTGCGCACGCTACCTGTCTTAGAAGCGCTGATAAGCGTCACAGGAGCTCATGTCACCAGGGACAGCTACTGGAGCTGAGTCATATCCTACACGCGTAACTAACTGTACCTGTCAAAGAAGCAGAGTGACGTGTAACACAAGTAATGAGAGAATAGTTCCCATCTCGTCCGCCGGCAATCAATTCGGGATAGGGTTTAATACGGTACTTTCATTCCAGCAGCACTCTCCACTATCATTTAATTTCATATGTCATTCGTTTATTCATTGCCCCAGGGGCTTCGGCAGCTGGCACAGTTCATATCCTCACCGCTAGATGGGGGCTTCATTCATTCCATTCCCTGACCCGGTCGGTCGACTGGAAGCAGGCTGTGGATTATCATTTCATTTTCATTTCAAATAATAGGCTACATGTAACATTTTCCAGGAGTGTTATTAACATATATACATTGTACTCCGCCCAGTCATCGGGAAAACTCTTGTTGACCGACTGAAGAGTTACAACTAACAGTTGAAACAATGCCTTAAAAACTTTGAGAATGATGGTCTGACCCAAGCGGGACTCACACCTGTGATCTCCGGCTTTGTACGCCGGTACTCTGACCACTGAGCTACTGGGGAGCACTTTAATTATCTCTTGGCAATAATACATCTAGCGGCTTCGGTGGTGTAGTTGGTAGCATGCTGAGCTTCTATGCCCAAGATCGCGGGTTCAAACCCGGCCGAAGTCGTCGGATTTTTTAAGAACTTTAAAAATCCCTCAGTATGCCTTCCTTCGGAGGGGAAGTAAAGCCGGTGGTCCCATGTCATAGATTTATGGCATGTTAAAGAACCTTCCACTAATTACACCTGTGTGAAGCTAAATTATATATAGGTTAAACATTTGACTAACGTTCTTAGGTTCCTACGTTCGTCGTCAAGAGCCGACTGCGGTGGCATCTGGTAACTAAGTTCTGAACTAGTTGGTCGTTGACGGTGGCGTTTGGCGGCAAAAGTAGGAACTACTTGAAAAAAATAAATGTCTGCAGTCCTTACTTAAATTAAAACAGATACACACATTAATACAGCCATCACAATTAACACCGGTTATCAGACAGATTCAACACACACCCAAAGTACACGGGGCTACATGACCGCGTTGTCGCAGCCCCTAAACTGAGGAACCAACCAACCAACCAATAATACATCTATCACGTTAGCCTGTCATACTGTGATTATTGCATATTATGGATCATCAATACTTTCCAAGAATTGGATATTCATGACCACAAAAATAAGAATGGAAGACTTAATCATTATTGTTATCTCTATATACAAGGGCTGCTTTTCTTTTCAACGTCCGATGGGCTTTATAAAAATAACAGATTGACATACCAAACTGATTGTATTACTAAATGTTAGCTTGTTTTGTACCTATGTTTCAACATAATCGCCAAAACGATTGAAACATTTGTTGTATCGTTACACCAGCTTTACAATGCTCTATGCAAAGAATTCTGCCGCCACTGAGGTGCGTACGTCTGGACAGTCTCCTGAAGTTTTTCTTCATAGGTGAGGCGTTGCCACCCAACCATACCTTCAATTCTCGAAAAAGGTGAAAATCATTCACGACCGCACTTTGCCAACGATACGATAGAATTTCTGAAAGAATTCAAGTGGGAAGTTTTCGACCATCCGCCGTTTAGTCCAAACCAGCACTGAATGATTTTCACCTTTTTCAAGAATTGAAGGTATGGTTGGGTGGCAACGCCTAGTCAAAATGGAAACACTTAAGGAGACTGTCTAGACGTACCCACCTCAGGTGCGGTCAGGGCCGGTTCAAGGTCATTTTTTGACACATGCGAGATCAGTGTTTGGCGCCCCTCTCTTCAAAACGTATTCTTCTTTTAGTTTATGAGATGTAATAATTGTATTGTTTATTACAATTTAATATAAATAATTGTGTTTAGTATTTACATTAAATGAAAAATTGACTAATAGAATAACAAATACTGTATCATAAAAGACTTCTTATGAACAAACTTTTAAAATAGTACATTATGCAACGAGCCTATAATGGCAATAATTAGCCTCAGACACGAGTATGTTTATAAAACGAGCGTTTGCGAGTTTTATCATTTCCATACGAGTGTCTTAATCACCATTATAGGCGAGTTGCTTACGACTGTTTATGTTCGACAATAATTATTACAAATATTTTATGTTCGAACATAAATATCTGTCGAGATGTCGCCAGTTTTATGTACTGAACAGAGCGCTGGGACGCAGGGAATGCCTTGTATTTGACCATGGCCTCCTCGATTTTCCCACTATGACACTAGGCAACGCAATGAAATTTAAATTAGAACGCCTTGGAACTCAGTACAGGTGCGATGTTATCCTTATCTAATTTGTTTAACAACTGTTTCTTGTGCTGTGATTGGTGGGAGAAATTGTTTCATAATGAAAAATAATGTTATAATGACCATCATTATGATACAGTTTTCTGACATATAATAGTCAGGGTCGAACATAAACATACTTTTCTCGCCTTAAGCTTGGCAAAGTCTTTCAAAATTGAATCAGTATCAATAGTGTTTAAAATTTGGTTTATGTTCGACCCTGACTATTATATGTCAGAAGACTGTATCATAATGATGGTCATTTTAACACTAGTTTTCATTATGAAACAGTTTCTGCCACCAATCAGAGCTCAAGAAACAGTTGTTTGGCCAACTAGGTGAGGATAGCAACGCATCTGCGCTGAGTTCCAAGGCCTTCTAATTTAAATTGCACAGCCTGGCCTAGTGTCATAGTGGGGCAATCGAGGAGCATCGTCAAATACAAGGCATTCTCTGCGTCTCATGCGCTCTGTTCAGTACATAAAACTGGCGAAATCTAGACAGATATTTATGAATATTTATGTTCGAACATAAAATAATTATCGTCGAACATAAACAGCCGTATGCAACTCGCCTATAATGGTAATTAAGACACTCGTATGGAAATTATAAAACTCGCATACGCTCGTTTTATAAACATACTCGTGTCTTAATTAATGCCATTATAGACTCGTTGCATAATGTACTATTATGTTCGACCCTCACTATTATGTGCCAGAAAACTGTATCATAATGATGGTCATTATATCACTCTTTTTCATTATGATACAGTTTCTCCAGCCAATCAGAGCTCGTTTATTGACCAATTAGGTAACGATACCTTCACGCGTGCGCTCAAAATCCAACATGTCGGACATAAACACAACATAGAACTATAATAAATTACCGACATGGAATACGCACCGTCCATATGTTCGCGTAAATAAACTGGCGAATATGAGACAACAAATAGCACTGTACCTTAATATAATTTCTACACAGCGCATTCATTGTCTTCAAACAACTCCAGTGACAATATTACTGAGGGGCGGCAGATGTAAACATATGGGCTGCACATGGCATTGCAAGCACACAGAGCGCATGCGTCGGTCGTCCAAAGATCTTGAAAGACAGAGATATAACACCGAACGCTCGCTCTGCGATCACAAAGTTCAAGTAGCTGACTCTCAACAGATATTTATGAATATTTATGTTAAAACAAATAATAAAGTTATAATTATCGTCGGACATAAACAGTCGTATGCAACTCGCCTATAATGGTAATTAAGACACTCGTATGGAAATTATAAAACTCGCATACGCTCGTTTTATAAAAATACTCGTGTCTTAATTATGGCCATTATAGGCTCGTTGCATAATGTACTATTTCAATTGCTAATGCTGCCATTCCAATATTCCAAATGATATTGAGATTTATTATCTCAATAAAATGCCGATATTTAATGTTTAATATTTTGACATATTCAGGGGTGCCGAAGTTTATATTTCAGTTTTATAGCGCCGCATAATCAAAATATGATTTTCGAACGAAAAATGAAAAAAGACTCCGGCTTCACCGACGCGGCCAGCGCCCCTTGCGGCCGCATGGGTTACACGGTCCTCGCGCCGGCCCTTGTGGCGGCAGAAATCTTTCCAGAGGACATTGGAAAGCTGGTGTAACGATACGACACATGTTTCAATCGTTCCGGTGATTATGTTGAAACATAGGTACAAAACAAGCAAACATTCAGCAATAAAATCAGTTTGATATGTCAATCTGTTATTTTTAGCCTACTTTTCACATTTTGCAAAAATGAGGAAAAAGTAGACTTATGAGATCGATCCGGGAAAATGTGTGTCTGTCTGTCTGTCTGTCTGTCTGGCTGTGTGTGTGTGTCCCCCCCCCCCTATCAACTCCTAAA
Source organism: Meconema thalassinum (assembly GCA_946902985.2). NCBI lineage: Eukaryota > Metazoa > Arthropoda > Insecta > Orthoptera > Tettigoniidae > Meconema > Meconema thalassinum. The sequence continues at coordinate 334,661,374 of OX336391.1, read as the reverse complement.
CGGCTGCAGCAATCAAAACCAAATTTAGTATGTGTAAAGATGTGCACTGGAATAGCTCACGTCCATATTTGAAAATGATGTCAGTGCTACCAACTGCTGAAAAAACGCACTAGAAATTTGAGCTCCATGTTGGATATCTTGCAAGGTATGCTTGGGAGCTATTCCAAAATTGGCACACATGTAGATAATACTATTTCAGTTTAATTTCCAGGAGGCCATACATGACAGTGTTGCCAAAATAATTTTAAGCCTTCTGATAAGTCCAATGTTTAAATGCATATAACTTCTACACTATCAATTGGATTTCAACCAAATTTTGTATGTAAAATGTGTACATAAACAGATATGACTGAGTGTATTCTTAAGAGCCACCAGGGCTGCCAACTGTTAATAATTGCTCTCTCTATTTTTTAAAATCCAAATTCCAATATATCGGAAAGTATGCAAGCCGACAGATTTAAACTATGCACACGTATAATCTGACATTTTAGATTAATTTGGAGTAACTTATATACTTCAGTTCTACCAACATGATTATAAGCTTACTGATAGTACCAATTTTTAAATACATGTAAGTTCTATACTATCAGTTGGATTTCAACCAAATTTCGTATGTGCAATGTGTAACATAACTGATATGACTATAAGTATTGTTAAGAGCAATCAGGGCTACCAACTGTTAATAAATGCTGTCTATATTAATTTTACCTTAATATAAATATATCAGAAAGTATGCAAGCCAACAGCTCTATACTTTGCACACGTATAGCACCTGACATTCTAGATTAATTTGGAGTAATTAATATAAGTCAGTGCTGCCAACATGATTCTATGCCTGCTGATAAGACCAATTTTTAAATACATTTAACTTCTATACTAACAAATGGATTTCATCCGAAATTGGCACAACAAGATATCATAATATTTCAGATTATTTCTGACAAGCACACACATGACATTGTTGCCAACATGCTTTTACGCGTGCTGATAGATCCAGTGTCTAACTGCATGTAACGTCCAATGGACTTCAACCAAATTTTGTATTCTGTACCTTAAGAGATGGAACTAAGAATATATTCAGTCACCAGGGCTGCCAACTGTAGTGCTCTATTAGGCTACATTATACCAGGTATATTTTGAAATAATTAGATATTTCGATATTACCAACTTAATTTCGCCATTATTCTAGATAGATTCATACACTGTAGAATAATCATTGGCATGAAAAGTAGGCTGTATAGTTCTTCACGGAACTTCTTGTTATATAGCCCATCAGACGTTGAAAGAAAATAGCCCTTGTATGATGCGGGGTTTGTGACCAGTTATAAAGAGAAGATTGATTCGTTACAACACTATGCCTTGGGAGGTATTCTGCTAGTAAAAACGGGACACTGTTGGAGCGCTGCTGTTATGTTTACAAATTAATATAGCGAATAGACTGGGAGCCTCTTGTGTGCTACACACACGTTAATTAGGGAATATACAAACACTCATTTGGACTGCAGTGTGTGTCGCAGTACAGCCAGGGCTTGCTTTCCGTAATGAACACGCTACTCTTTTAATTACTGTGGCCTATCTCTTTATATTTACTGTTATGAACCTGAGGGGAAGACGTAACTAGCCCCAAGCCCACCCCTCCTTAAGGACTAGAAATGCAGGTAGGGTATTGTATTACTATTCAGCCCGGAACATAAGAGATTCTCTCCGAAAGATGTGACCAACGTATAACAAAAGTCCGTAGTTTAAGAAAAAAAAGTACGGCGCAATTGATAACACTGTGCAAGTTAAACAAGATAACACGTAACTGGCGTGTAGTCAGCTGGTATCCAGGTGAAGGTCACGCATGTAGAGAAAGCCTGCCTATCTTGTGGAGATGATGGGAACCTGTTCAAGCACATTTCTGTCCCTTGACATGCACTCCATGAACTGTTGTTGCCAGACTGGTTAAAGAGAATGGCTTCCCACAAATTAATTTCAGTAAAATGTTTCTTTTGGGGGAGGGAGGAAACCAATCGCCGTACGTAGATGCATCACGGGTATCATTTCTTTATGTTTTATTATGTTGCACAACATGGTGCAAACAATTAGCCTGCTTGATATATTTAAATATTGTGAATAAACCATTTTCCCCCGCTAAACCACAAGTTTAAGTTTTTTTTGCGCTTTCTGGCCTGGCTAGTCATATGTTCCCGGTTGCCCAATAATAACTAACCTACACTATACCTGAGATATAACTGTGTCAACCACAGGGCCCCGTGTTGACTCCTGCATTGCTCCCACTTATTGTTGCTAGAATCGCCTAGGCCATTTTTTCCAACCTCTCTGCCTCTTGATAAACCATGTTCTGTTCGTTGTTGTTGTTGTTGTTGTTGTTGTTGTTGCTATTGTTGATTCATTTGGGGGGCTTGGACATCGCAATTAGCCCCGTGTACTTAGTTGTGTATGTAGAAGTAGTCTGATAAGCTGTGTTATTGTGGTGTCTGTAGTAGTGTGTGTATTTGCAATTCAGGTGAGTACAGGGAAGGAGGTGGTTGTGGCACTTCATAAGTATTGTTTCTATTGTAAGGTAACTAATTTAAGTTGTTTGCAACTAACTGCCTTAAAGCAACAACAACTAACGATTGGGTCCAAAGGATCACCTGAACACAAGGGCGACTGCGGTTCAGCCACATTACCTTGATTTTAGATTTTGGGACGCTACTGCTCATTTCAAAGTACTCTACTGTCCTCGCGAGGCGTGAGCACCTCATTTCAGCCCTGACTGGCTGCGTGACGCACTGGTAACGTTCTAGCCTGCTGTTCCCAAGGTTGCAGGATCGAATCCTGGTGCAGTCAGTTGGCATTTGAGGGTGCGCAAATACGAGGGAGCCGTATCAGTAGATTTACTGGCACGTTAAAAATCCCCTTCGGGGCAAAATCCCGGCACCCCGGCGTCGCTAAAAGTCGCAGTAGTTAAAAGGGGCGTAAAACCAATAACATTATTATTATTAGATCATAAATCTCTGGCGGACCCGGAAATTGAACCCGGGGCCTCCTAGGTAAGGGGACAAAATGCCAGTGTAATTTGATTTGGGGGACTCATAGATTAAACGTAAAATCCCTTACATTTAGGCCAACCCAACATATTTTCAACCGTGAGAACCGTGTTGTGGAAATTCCGCACTAAGAAAATCCTCAGTGATTCTTAAGTTGTATCCACGGTAATGTGTAACATCCCATTCAACATTCTTGAGTTCGAAGGCAAATGCACTAGTTCATTTAGCTTATTTCGCAATATTCCCAGCATTCGAGCATGTTATTTTTCGTTCAAGGCAGGCAAGTCAGAATAAGTGATTAGAGCCTCTTTCTGTCTCAGACGGTTGTCAATTTACCGTTTCATCCGGAGTTTGTACCTGGATGGGTGAGCGTAAATTAAAAGACGGAACATACCCTATTTCTCCGGGGTATTTCCGATTATGCTCCATAAGAGTTAGTTTCTCTTCACCACAGAGGAGTGTATGATTGTATCCGTGGGTAAGTGTTTATCATGCTAGGCTGGGGCCCAGAGGGTTTCGGGTATGAATCCTGACTTGACCTCGGGGATTTTGATTACCTGCTGTTAATTTCTCTGTCTCGGGAACTGAGTGTTTATGATGTATTCATCATTGCGGCTTCGTTGGCGCAGTTGGTAGCATGCCCAAGGTCGCGGGTTCAAACCCGGCCGAAGTCGTCGGATTTTTTACGAATGTTAAAATCCTTCAGTATGCCTTCCTACGGAGGGGAAGTAAAGCCAGCGGTCGCATGTCATAGATTATGGCATGATAAAGAACCTTCCACTAATTACACTTGTGTGAAGCCAAATTATAGGTTAGATTGGACTAACGCTCTTAGGTTCCAACGTTCGTCGCCAGGAGCCGACTGCGGTGGCATCTAGTAACCAAGTTCGGAACAAGATGATCGTTGACGGTGGCGTTTGGTAGAAAAAGTTGGAACTACTGTACCCTTTCGTTATTATATGGAACATGTGTTCGTATCCCAGCTAGTCCACGGTCTTTCGAGGCATGGGGCGTCCCACCCACTATACGAGCACATATTCAGGATTTGAGTCTGTCAGGAAACTACTCTACTTGAAAGAAACAACACAATCCTAAATATCACATTTAATGGTACTAATTCATGGCAAAACACAACACAAAACACACAAATATTTTACAATTACTTCCCACAACAAAAATAAAAATTACATGTGAGTCTCTTCTCTTACAGTTTGGTGCTCCACCGCACTCATATCTATCCTAGATATCCTATCGTTGGTGCTCTTTGACATTTGCGAGTGTCCATAGTGTTCTTCACGTGGCACAATTTAACACAAATTTGCATATCACAACACAACAAACACAAATTACATTGAAATAACATTAAATATGCAATTATTAAATATTTATCCGTTTTGACACGGAACATTTACTTTAAATGACATTGATTCACTAGCTTATGCCTTGTTTAGCATGTGTTGCCTTTCCGCGCGTATCGTATTCTTTTCCCATAAGTTTCAAACGCTGAAGTGGTACACCTTCCCATCCAAAATACACTTAGTTATAGAAATTTTATAGCTTCACCATACAACACTCTTCTGGGTCTGGTCATATCATTATCGTTACAAACGTGTCATATCATTAAATTGCGCTACCCGTATGAATAAATTAGCATGAACTAGGCAATTATTCTTTACAAAAATGCGTCTATTTATTTGGCGCAGTTAATTTGTCCTCGGACAATAACTTGGCCAAATCATATCCAATTACTTCATTCCAACATTCCATATGTATGGAAACAGTAGATATAATTCATTTGATACCATCATATCAAGCATATCTTAATTACTTCTCGAAATATCGAGATCCTTCAGTGTCCCACTACAATCTTAAAATAAAAGGATCCGGTCTATTGACTCACTTTAGCGTGAACAAAAGATTCGTCATGGACCGTCCTTGGCAAGATGGCTGCCAGGTCAGTGGATTCTACCTGCTACTCTGACCGACTTCCTGCAATGGCCATGTGCTCAGTCAATGGTGCAGCCCTGCTGAGAACATGATTGGATTGTGTCATTACGAATTGAGTCGATCTAATTATTTAATACCTACACTTAGAGTATTTAATGGGCTCATATCGGCTCCTAATTAGTATTCAAGGCGAGGGATGGATCACAAAATAGCTTCGCCGTTCTATGGACGTAATCAGTGGCTTTGCGTGCGTCCCAACTGAGTTTCAAACTGTTATCTCACTGGACGGGCACGACTATAACTAGAGGAACTCCACGTTTCCTTCTCGAAGAATATTTTGTCTTACCTCTAAGGGCAGATCAATTACTATAATGGCCTACCTAGGGTGTCTAGTGTATTTCCCTGGCAACGAAGATTCTGCTAACAGTGGATACAGACAGACTCTGTCCCAACTCTGTTGCGAATACATATGTATGCTCTAAGGCGATACCATATCGTAGCTTCGAAAATTAGCCTACTAGATTCGTCAACGTGCGAACTATTCTCGGATGGTCCCTGCAATTTATTGACGTAAATCTCTTGATTCTACGTTACATGCTCGCTGATCGCGGCTAAAATAACATTTCTTACAGATGACTCAATTCCTAAAGCACTCATGTCCTTCATACATTTACTTATAAGCCAAAGCTTTACGTAGCTCCCAAAACAAGTATTAATTTACTGGCATTTACCTTGACTATCTTAATGGCTCTCAAATACAACCATGTAGAATATAATATAATAAAACATTCATCTATCTTTCAATGACACTGAAAAACTCTCTTTATCTCGCTATTTATCTATCTTTCTTACTTTTCACAATAACACAGTATTTCTAGCCTATTTTCAATTTTGAAAAAAATAGGCTTATGAGATCACCTTTTGTCCTTGTGTGTGTGAGGTGTGTGTGTGTGTCTCCCTAATCAAATCTAAACGGCTGGAGCGATTTCAATAAATCTCGGTAAGTTCATAGCACTATTCCCGGTGACCTCGACCGTGCCCTTCAAATTTTGTTAAGTCTCACCAATCCAAAATGGCGGATGTGCGAAATATTTCACTAGCATTCAATATCTCCGAAACTGTTACCGACATCGCCCTGAAATTGTGTACGGTGATAAAGGGCACTACTAGAAGTTCCCCTATGAGACTTTTAAAAACCTGGTGACTACAAAACCAACATGGCGGTCAAGCGAAATTGAGGCTTTTAAATAGACATTTCTCGCGATTAAACCATCCAAACGTAATGAAACTTGGTACAGCAAATGTTTCTACACATTGTAAAGCACTGGAGTCTAATTTAGTTCTATTGTTTACATAACCGCAAAATGGCGGCTGTGCGAAATATTTCACTGACATTCTATATCTCCGAACCTATTACAGATATCATCATGCAATTTTGTACGGTGATAAAGGGTACAGATACAAGTTTACCTATGTATATTTCATAAACCTTTAAAGTACAAAACGAACATGGCGACCAAGCGAATTTGAAATATTTTAATAGACTTTTCTCGTGATTTAACTCTCTGAGCGCAGTGAAATGTGGTACAGTAAATGATTTTGCAGATTGTAATGCACTGCCATCCAATTTAATTCATTTGTTTACATAACCTCAAGATGGCGGCTGTGCGAAATTTTAAAATTAAGTTTTTATTCTTGTGTCGTAATCATGCGATCGAAGTGAAAGTTTGAATAATGAACCTAGGCAATAATTGTCCTTGAATGGTACATAACTCTATGGCCTATACATATAACAATCCTAAATGGCGAGCTTCCGAAATATTTATACGGTTCTCAATATCTATGAATCTTTTACAGCAACCAAACTGTTTTTTTATGTTCATAGAGACTATGAACATATGTTCACCTATAGGACTTTCAGTAACCTGGTGAGCACAAATCCAACATGGCGGCGACGCGAAGTATAAATATTTAAATGGACGTTTGTCGTGAATTAACTATCCGAGTGCCGTGAAACGTTTCACGTTAAATGCTTTTACAAATGTTGATCCACTGGCATTAATTTATTTCAATTGTTTGCATAATCACAAGATGGCTGGTGTGCGTACTTTTAAAATCTCGTTTTTACTTCTTGTGTTCTAATCATGCGATTGAAGTTTGAATACCACACGTACACAATAATCTTAATGTAATAGTACAAAAATAAAAATCCATCCTGGCGACCATATGAAATATTTAGACGGTTCTCAATATCTACGAATCTGTTACAGCAATTAAACTGACATTTTGTATGTTGATAGAGACAATAAACATCGGCAGGATATATGAAAATAGGCTGTATAGTTCTTCACGGAACTACTTGTTACAATAGATATGACACACTTTGCACGTTCTATAGGCATGAATACGCCGATTTATATATTTATTATTGTTACCGACCACAGATTATATTATTATTATTATTAGTTAACGTTATCGTTACTTTCATCAACATCTTACGCCTAAATGCTCGTAAGCTTGTCATCCTCAAAGCCATATTTTTATAAAAATACGAGGGTTGTGAGCTCGTACACAAATGACTGTTAATTCTTAATATTTGAGGAAATGATTTGTTGTATGGTGAGCTATTAAATCATATCAACATATTGGAAAGGTACTCACTTTCTTTCTCGCTGGGTTAGTCCAACACAACAGCAGTTCGCCCACCATCATGATTGCCTTAAGCCATCATTACACTTTCCATATGACACATTGCATAGGATTTGCACATGGTAATTATATCTTGCATTAGTGGCATTTTACACTTGTTAAACAACACACATTCTTTTAACATATAAACATAAACACTTTTATGATCACTGTAACATAACTTTATACACAATTTTCACACGGATCTTTGCTTCGATTCCCACTATTGCCTGACTTCAGAGATGCGATGCAACTAAATCTTGACAACCACCTGTCTCCTTCGAAAGTCTATCTCGCGTGTGTGTGCTCATCTCCCGTCTGCTACAGCTTCTATCTTCTCTACTGCAAAATTTTTCAAACATAGATCACAAATACTTGTGATGCATTCCAGGTTCCCGTAAAACTGTAGTGTTCATTACACTATGTGTAATTGTAACTATTACAACACTCCCTGTGGATAGGTTCATTGTCTGTAAACAACATTCTAAAATATCTCTACGCTGTACTGCTTATTTATTCGCGTATACTGTCTGCTTATACGTCTGTTGTAGAGTAATTATCATATAATGCAGAATTACTTTTCTTATGCTGCATGATGCACCTTTAATTATTCATTACTAAAATACTGAACGTCAATACTTATAAATTTCGCGCACTTTCCTGCGTGGTCGAGCAGCATCTCGTTCCACGAGTTGAGTCAAGAAGAACTGACTGTCTCCTACAGCTTCCCCCATATAAAGCTTTGTGAAGAAAAGTAGTCCACAGGATTTCCAGCAGCGAATCTTTTCTTAAATAATGCGTTCTCTGACAAAGTGAAGTGTGATTCTTACTCGTCTATTCATGGAGGTTCCAAATTCACTTGCGTGCTGGCAATTGCATCGTCCAATTAATTAGAATTAATTGCTTGCTTCCATGGCGTTGGGACGCTACTTCGGTTATTCCCCTGCTGCTACATGACAAATCCTAGCTCTGCCACGGATTTGGTCTGTGCGTAAGCTCCCTTTTAGATGCAGGTTTTAATTTAGGTGTGCGGACACTCCTAAATTACCTTTCCTAGAATATGTGCCTCTGGATGTAAGTTTCATCTCAATTCATTGCTCCATTTGGCCGTAATTAATTAATTTCTGTGGGTGACCACCCCCACTGTGCCTCTTCTTCTTGTGAGACTGGGGTTCCCATCGCCATCCATCTCAATTCGTTCCCCCAGACCCGCCGATAAGTAGTTCGCTGGCGTCGACTGGTAACGCCCCTTTGCTAGCTAAGATTAGTCAACTGTCAAGCTGGCCAGTTTTCTCCAGCTCTTAGTAGCTCATACGTACACTGGCTTGTATTTTCTACAATATTCCTACTTTAATGCTCTAATATTCTCGTTCTGGACGTGAACTCATGCTGTTATAATTATATACAGTTATAACTCATTGCTCCTTGAGTTCACTGTGGCTGTTCCCCCTCAAATATCAATGGTTCTATTCTCAGCAGAATCATGGGCCTGGTCTTTCTTTCATAAATACCCCGGTTCGATGCTAGTCAGCCGTGTCCAATTGGGCACACTACTTGAAAATTAAAATGTCTGCAGTCCTTACTTGAATTAAAAACAGATAACACACACTAATACAGCCATCACATTATTAACACCAGTTATCAGACAGATTCTTCACACACCCAATGTAAACGGGGCTACATGACCGCGTTGTCGCAGCCCATAAACTGAGGAACCAACCAACATGTATTCATCATTCATTTCATCCTCATCAAAACGTGCAGGTGTCGAACCGAATAACCTGCACCAGGCCTCCCTAGAGGTAAGAGAGAAATGTGGCACTAGTTCAAGTTATCACACAAACCTCCCAACTATTGAATGTGGTAGCGATGATGTTTTTACGAATTCCTATATGACACAACAGGAACATATGAGAGTATCAAACTATTCCATTTATGTTCACCTCGTGTCATAATGACCAGCAATCTTTGTAATCCTCGCAGAGGTACGGTTTCGATTCCCAATGTAGACAAGAAATCAAATTCTAGTCTGAGGCCTGGAATGAGATTCACTCAGCCTCGTGATGCAGAACTAAGAAGAGGTGGTTCGATTTTCACCTCAGTCATCCTAGAAGGAAGGGGAGGGAAAGTAAAGGAATGGGGAAGGAGAGGAGAAGGGAAGGAAAGAAAAATAGAAGGGAAAAGGAAGGAAAAGGAACTGAGCAGGAAAGGGAATGGAAAGGGAAAAGAAAGAGAATGGAAAAGGAAAGGAATAGGAAAAAGGGAAGAGGAAGAAAAGGAAATGGAAAAAATGGAAGTGGATGGGGAAGAAAAGAACAGGGATGGGAAAGGAAAGGAAAAGGGAAGGACATTAATAGGGGAAGGAATAGGAATACAAAAGAGAAAGGAAAGGTTAAGGTATAGGAATAGAAAAAGGAAAGGTAAGGAAAGGAAAAGTAAAAAGGAAAGGGGACGAAAAGGAAAGGGAAGGAAAGGAAAGGAAAAAGAAAGGGATAGGAATAGGAATAGAAAAAGGAAAGGAAAGGAAAGGAAAGGGAAAGGAAAGGGAAGGTGAAGGTAAAGGAAAGGAAACGGGAAAAGGAAGAAAAGGAAAGGAAAACGGAAGGAGAAGGCATAGGAAAAAGCTTGTGCAAGAGGTAGGAAAGATAAAGAGAAGGGAAAAGTGAAGGCAAGGGGAAGGAAATAGAAAAGAAGAGGGAAGGGGAAGAATAGGAAAGTAAAAGGAAAAGAAATGAAAAAGTGAAGGAAAAGGAAAGGGAAAGAAAATAGGGAAAGGTGAGGGAAAGTTAGGCTAGTTCCAAATTTTAAGTGACCTACAATGGGTAGTGTGTAGCCAAATTTGTAGGTTATTTGGTTCGAAACGCTCTATCAGTTCCAACGTTCGCCGCTAGGTGTCAGTGACAGTGGCATCTGGCAACCAAAGTTGGAACTACTTGAAATTTTAACTTGCTGGGAGCCTACTGGCATTTAATTAAAATGGCCTGCTTTGGCCATTGGCTGCAATTCAAATACGGTATAATAATATTCTCGCGATCATGAGTCTCAAGTTCTCCTATTTTTTGCAATCCGAACTACAAGACGTTTTATTTCACTTGGATCTAGAAGTAGATTTCTGTGGTTTCCCCACTTCTACTCACGGCGAATTCCAGAATGTTACCTAAATTAAAGCCACGGTCACCTCCTACACAATTCCTAATCCCAATTACAAATGCACACACTAGTACAGCCATGACACGGGTTATCAGTTTCACATACACCCAAGTACACGAGGTACATAACCGCGATGTCGCAAAGCCACTAAATGAATCAACAACAACCTTTTCTCATAAGTTGTAATTTTTTTCTTAGCGGAAGTTGGGTGATTCAAATCTAACGTAGACTAAATGGTGTAGAGACGTTCACACGGCCATCGGCGTACGTTTTATCTCAACTTGTAAGATGATTCATCGTTTGATCATTAATAAGGTTGCTATCACAGACATCATCTTAGCGTTCTTTAAGAAGTTCTTGCGAATAAACAGTTTATTATGTACTTGGACAGAGCCTCCATTCCTGTCACAAACGCTCACGGTTGGCACTTCCTGAAATATGAGACCACGATCACGTTAGTAACAATTTGCGTCGGATTTAGAATTAGACACAATTTTTTTTCACTGCAAAAATATGTTAACGTTTCATTTGGAGGGCTAGGACATCGTAATTTAGCGCCGTGTACTTTGGTATGTGTAGATTTTTTCTGATAACCGATGCTACTAATGAGGGTGAAGTAAGGTGCATATTTTAAATTCAGACGAGGATTCGAAAGGAGGTGGCCGCGGTCGTAAGTTAGGAATCAAACCAGCATTTACCTGGAGTAGAAGTAGCGAAACCACGGAAAGTCACTTCCAGAATGGATGAGGTGGGAATAAAAAAACACCTCTTCTCAGTTTTGCCTCACGAGGCTGAGTGCCGTACCAACTCTCACACCAGAATTATATTTCTTGGCAGATCCGGGACACAAACTCAGATCTCTCGCATCTCTTGGGGCGACAACCAAGAATGCTAACCGCAAAAGAATTTGACACACATATGAATATACGAGGACCATCCAGAAATCAGGTTTCCATATTCTTTAAATAAAATGAAAACATATATAGTCTACATGAAAATCTTTATTTGCACCTGATACAGTAACGTTTGAGCTATTTATCAACATAATCACCACCAGAATTGAGACTCCTGTTTTCCTGTGTCGTAGAGATCTGCTTCTTGGGAATGGAACAAGCGTGTGATATTTTTAGCCTATTTTCAATTTTGAAAAAAATAGGCTTATGACATCACCTTTTGTCCGAGTGTGTGTGTGTGTGCATGTGTGTGTGTGTGTGTGTGTGTGAGGAGTGTGTGTGTGTGTCCCATAACTTTTAAACGGATGGAGCGATTTCAATGAAACTCGGTAAGTTCATAGCACTATTCCGGACGACCCCGACCGTGCCCTTCAAATTTTGTTACGTCTCACTAATCCAACATGGCGGCTGTGCGAAATATTTCACCAATATTCAATATCTCCGAAACTATACCCGATATCACCCTGGAATTTTTTACGGTGATAAAGGGAACTACTAGAAGTTTACCTATGTGACTTTTGAAAAACTGGTAACTACAAAACCAACATGGCGGCCACGCGAATTTGCGACTTTTAAATAGACGTTTCTCGCGATTTATCAACGAAATGCAATAAAACTTGGTACAATATATGTTTATACACCACCGACATCAAACTTCGTTCAATTGTTTACATAACCACAAGATGGCGGATGTGCGAAATATTTCACCGGCATTCTATATCTCTGAAGCTATTAGCGGTATCACCCTGAAATTTTGTACGGAGATAAAGGTCACTACTGGAAGTTCATCTATAAGACTTTCAAAGACCAGTTAACTACAAAACGCAAAAACCAAGCTTGGAGTTTAACGTGACCGTTAATCTCGAGATCATGAGCCACGGGACCTCCTTTTTACGTGGAATCCGAACCACAGGACATGGCATTTCATTTCGAAAATCTCACATGCAAAACTACAAAACGAACATGGCCGCCAAGCGAATTTGAAAATTTTTAATAGACCTTTCTCGCGATTTAATGTTCCAAATGCAATGAAATCTGGTACAGGAAATGTTTATACACATTGTAATACACTGGTATCTAATTTAGTTCAATTGTTTACAGAACCTCAAGATGGCGGCTTTGCGAATTTAAAAATTAAGTTTTTAATTCTTGTGTCGTAATCATGCGATCGATGTGAAAGTTTGAATAATGAACCTACGCAATAATTTTCCTTTAATGGTACATGACTATGGCCTATACATTTAACAATCAAACATGGCGACCATCAGAAATATTTAGACGGCTCTGAATATCTACGAATCTATTATAGCAATCAAACTGTTTTATTTATGTTCATAGGTGCTATGAACTTAAGTTCACCTATAGGACATTAAATGACCTGGTGATCACAAATACAACTTGGCGGCGACGCGAAATATGAATATTCACATGGACGTTTCTCGCAATTTAACCATTCGAGTGCAGTGAAACTTGGTACAGTAAATCCTTATACGAATGTTGATCCACTGACATCTAATTTATTTCAATTGTTTCCATAACCACAAGATGGCAGCTGTGCGAAATTTTAAAATCTCCTTGTTACTTCTTGTGTCCTAATCATGCGATTGAAGTTTGAATGCTACACGTACACCATAATCTTCATGTAACAGTACATAACTCTAGGACCTACATATATAAAATCCAACATGGCGACCATCCGAAATATTTAGTCGGTTCTCAATATCTACGAATCTATTACAGCAATCAAACTGAAATTTTGTATGTAGATGGAGGCAATTAACATAAGTAGGATATTTGAAAATAGGCTGTATAATTCTTCACGGAACTACTTGTTAGTCTTCAGTTCTTCGTAGTGTGAAAATTATTAATTTTTAAATTATAATATTCCCCCAGGGGCTCACATCTAGTGGAACGTGGATTTGCGACCATGGGACCCCAGCTGAGTCCGGCATTGCTTCCACTTACTTGTGCCCGGCTCTTCTCCGTCTTCTTTCCTATCGACCTCCCTTGGTCAACTTTTGTTCTTTTCCGACCCCGACGGTATTAGGGTAGGCTATCTGAGGCCTAGAGAGTCTTCCACTTTCCCGGCGTAATTGGCCCTTGTACCATCTTTCCTGATCCCTCATTTTTCTAGGGGTCAGACCTCTTGTTTTCTTTTCATTATATTTCCTTTTCTCTTCAAGATTCCCGCACTGTTTTTGTTAATTGGCTCTCCATGTATCTAAATTCCCTTTAGCTAATTTTTTGCCTCTACACTCCCTTTTATAGTTTTTTCCAATCCATTTTGCAAGTCTTTTCGATCTAAATGGCATTTTGCGAGTATTTTCAACCTCAATTGCATTTTGTAAGGATTGATAATCTAAATTGCTTTTTAGTAAGTCTTTCAATATAGGGTCTGGGACTTTTGTGAGTATTATGAATTTCAATTGCATTTTGTAAATATTTCAAACTAAACCGCTTTTTGTAAGTATTTCAATCTAAATTGCATTTTGTATGGTGGGCATTTTGCAAGTATTTTGATTCTCCATTTCATTTTGGGGTATTTTGAATCTAAATTTCATTTTGTAAGTATTTTCAATCTAAATTGCATTTTGTAAGTATTGTCCATCCAAACGAGTAGTTTGAATCTACCATACATTTTTTAAGCATTTTCAATTTCAATTGCATTTTGTAAGCATTTTGAATTTCAATTGCACTTTGTGAGTATTTTGGATCTGAAATGTGCGTTTTGCAATCTAAATTACATTGTGTATTTTCAATTTCAATTGCGTTTTGTACGTATTTTCAATCTCATTTGCATTTTGAAAGTATTTTGGATTTCAATTGTATTTTGTAAGTATTTCGACTCTACATTGCATTTTGTACGTATTTTGATCCTAAACTACATTTTGTGCTTATTTTTCAATCTATTCCCTTTGTGGGTATTTTCCTTATCAATTCCCTTTTGTAAGTATTACCACTCTCCATTTTGTGATTCGTTTCATTCTGAGTTCCTTTTTGTAAGTATTTTCCGTCTCACTTAATTTTCGTTCTGGTTTCCATTTCATTGTCATTTTCACTATCACCCAGACCATTTAGGGGCCTATTACCAAGATGTTAGGCCCCTTAAAACAACAATTATCATCATCATCATCATCATAAATTATAATATTTCGGGATGCTTGTTTCTTTGGTCATGCGATATTCCATCACTAATACGAGTTATTGGAGTTATTGTAGGTCTAACAAGTTGTTCCGTGAAGAACTAAATAGCCTATTTTCATCAATATCAATATCAATTGCCTCTATCAACATACAAATTGTCAGTTTGATTGTTGTAATAGATTCGTAGATATTGAGAACAGTCTAAATAATTTGGATGGTCACCATGTTGGATTTTTATATTATAGGCCTTAGATTTATGTACTATTACATGAAGATCATTGTGTAGGTGTTTTATTCAAACTTCAATCGCATGATTGAGACTCAAGAAGTAAAAGCGGGATTTTAAAATTTCGCTCAGCCGCCATCTTGTGGTTATGACAATAATTTAAATGAATTAGATGGCAGTCGATTAATATTTGTATAAGCATATACGTGATCAAGTTTCACTGCGCTCGGATGGTTAAAAAGCAAGAAACGTCCATTTGAATATTAGAAAATTCTCGTCGCCGTCATGTTGGATTTGTGCTCGCCAGGTAATTGAACGTCCCTTAGGTGAACTTATGCTTATAGCCTCAATACACTTACTAAATTTCAGTTTGATTGCTGTCGTAGATTAATAGGTATTGGGAACCGTCTAAATATTTCGGACGATCGCTATGTTAGTTTTTAATATATATAGGCCTTAGTGTTATGTACTATTAGATGATGATTATTGTGTACGTTCATTATGCAAATGTTGATTTCGATCGCATGATTAGAACACAAGAAATAAAAACTTAATTTTTGAAATTCGCACAGCCGCCATCTTGAGGTTATATAAACGATTGAAATAAATTAGATACCAGTACATTACAATGTGTATATACATTTGCTGTACCAAATTTCATTGCTTTTGGATCATTAAATCGCGAGAAAAGTCTATTTAAAACTTTCAATTTCGCTTGGCCGCCACGTTCGTTTTTAAGTTAAGCGGTTTTTGAAAGCCTCATGGATGAACGTCCAGTAGTGCTCTTTATCTCCGTACAAAATTTCATGGCGATACCGGCAATAGTTTCAGAGATATAGAATGCCGCTGAAATATTTCGCACAGCCGCCTTCTTGAGGTTATGTAAACAATTGAACGAAGTTAGATGTCGGTGCATTACGATGTGTATAAACATATACTTTACCAAGTTTCATTGCGTTTGGTTGGTTAATCGCTAGAAACGTCTATTTAAAAGTCGCAACTTCGCTTGGCCGCCATGTTGGTTTTGTAGTGAAATATTTCGCACAGCCGCCAAGTTGGATTGGTGAGACGTATCAAAATTTGAAGGGCATAGTCGGGGTAGCCCAAAGTAGTGCTATGAACTTACTGAGTTTCATTGAAATCGCTCCAGCCGTCTAGAATTTATTACGGGTGGGGGGGGGGGGGGGGACACGAAATCCACCACACACACTCCATCACACACACACGCACACACTGACAGACACACGGACAAAAGGTGATCCAAAAAAAAAATGAAAATAGGCTAAAAATATAGAGCGTCGTAGTTGATTCATTGAAGGACCTAGGACACTAATTTGTGAGGTGCAAGAAAAGAAGGGAATCGTTTCAACCACATACGGCTTAATAACAAGTACCATATAAGGGACCTTTCTGCTTTAAGCCATAATATTAACACACTGAATCCACCGTGAGGCGGCCATCTTGAAGATATAGAATATCATATTGAATATCGCAAAGCTCTTGAAATTAAATCATTGCGCACCTCACCAGGGATTTAAAAATGTTTTAGCTAAAGATTCGAAATGTTGACAGGAAGACTACGGTACCTTATTAATAAAGATCAACCGACACACAGAAGAGGAAGAAAAAACTGGGAATACAATAGATCACAATACCTTACACTACAATATTCTCCTGGACTCAAAATGGTGGCACCCCTGATGAAACTGTTGCTTATGGGTGATATATATGACTACTTACACAACTCCGCACTGGTCTTTGCAGTTGTATGTTTACGTGCGATTGTCTAAGCCACCTGGTAGTTTAGCAGCTAGCATTCTTGGCCAATAGATTCGTCCAGACAGTCTTCTAACCTAGTAGCGACCATTGGATTCGTCGAGACAGTCAGTCTAACTTTGTGGCGAGCAGTGGTTTCGTCTAGACAGTCGTCTAACCAAGTGGCGAGCAGTGGATTTGTTGAGACAGTCGTCTAACCTAGTGGCGTGCAGTGGTTTCATTGAGGCAGTCAGTGTAACCTACTAGCGACCAGTGGTTTACTCGAGAAAGTCGTCTAACCTTGTGGCGAGCAGTGGTTTCCTCGAGTCAGTCGTCTAACCTTGTGGCGAGCAGTGGTTTCGTCGAGACAGTCGTCTATCTTAGTAGCGACCCGTGGTTTCGTCGAGACAGCCGTCCAACCTAGTAGCGACCAATGGTTTCGTCGAGACAATCGTCTAACCTAGTAGCGACCAGTGGTCTCGTCGGTACAGTCGTCTAACCTAGTAGCAACCAGTGGTTTCGTCGGGACAGTCGTCTAACCTTGTGGCGAGCAGTGGTTTCGTCGAGACAGTCGTCTAACCTAGTAGCGACCAGTGGTTCCGTCGAGACAGTCGTCTAACCTAGTAGCGACCAGTGGTTCCGTCGAGACAGTGATCTAACATTGTGGCGAGCAGTGGTTTCGTCGAGACAGTCGTCTAACCTTGTGGCGACCAATGGTTTCGTCGAGACAATCGTCTAACTAAGTAGCGGCGAGTGGTTGCGTTGAGACAATCGTCTAACCTAGTAGCAACCAGTGGTTCCGTCGAGACAGTCGTCTAACCTAGTAGCGACCAGTGGTTTCGTCGGTACAGTCGTCTAACCTAGTAGCGACCAGTTGTTTCGTCGGACAGTCGTCTAACCTTGTGGCGAGCAGTGGTTTCGTCGAGACAGTCGTCTAAGCTAGTAGCGACCAGTGGTTTCGTCGGGTCAGTCGTCCAACCTTGTGGCGAGCAGTGGTTTCGTTTAGACACTCTGTCTAACCAAGTAGCGAGCAGTGGTTTCGTCGAGACAGTCGTCTAACCTTGTGGCGAGCAGTGGTTTCGTCGAGACAGACGTCTAACCTTGTGGCGAACAGTGGTTTCGTCGAGACAGTCGTCTAACCTTGTGGCGAGCAGTGATTTCGTCGAGACATTCGTCTAACCTTGTGGTGGGCAGTGGTTTCGTCGGGACAGTCGTCTAAATTTGTGGCGAGCAGTGGTTTCGTCAAGACAGTCTGTCTAACCTAGTAGAGACCATTGGTTTCGTCGAGACAGTCTGTCTAACCTAGTAGAGACCATTGGTTTCGTCGAGACAGTCTGTCTATCCTAGTAGCGACCAGTGGTATCGTCGAGACAGTCGTCTAAGCTAGTGGCGAGCAGTGGTATCGTCGAGACAGTCGTCTAAGCTAGTGGCGAGCAGTGGTTTCGTCGAGACAGTCGTTTAACGTAGTGTCGAGCAGAGGCTTCGTCGAGACAGTTGTCCATCCTAGTAGCAACCGGTGGTTTCGTCGAGACAGTCGTCTAACCTTGTAGCGACCAGTGGTTTCGTTGGGACAGTCGTCTAACCCAGTAGCGACCAGTGGTTTCGTCGGGACAGTCGTCTAACCTTGTGGCGAGCAGTGGTTTCGTCGAGACAGTCGTCTAACCTAGTAGCGACCAGTGGTTTCGTCGGGACAGTCGTCTAACTTTGTGGCGAGCAGTGGTTTCGTTTAGACAGTCTGTATGACCTAGTAGCGGGCAATGGTTTCGTCGAGACAGTCGTCTAACCTTGTGGCGAGCAGTGGTTTCGTCAAGACATTCGTCTAACCTTGTTGGGGGCAGTGTTTTCGTCGGGACAGTCGTCTAACCTAGTGGCGACCAGTGGTTTCGTCGAGACAGTCGTCTAACCTAGTAGCGACCAGTGGTTTCGTCGAGACAGTCGTCTAACCTTGAGGCGAGCAGTGGTTTCGTCAAGACGGTCGTCTAACCTTGTGGCGAGCAATGGTTTCGTCGAGACAGTCGTCTAACCTAGTAGCGACCAGTGGTTCCGTCGAGACAGTCATCTAACATTGTGACGAGCAGTGGTTTCGTCGAGACAGTCGTCTAACCTTGTGGCGACCAATGGTTTCGTCGAGACAATCGTCTAACCTAGTAGCGCCGAGTGGTTGCGTTGAGACAATCGTCTAACTTAGTAGCAACCAGTGGTTCTGTCGAGACAGTCGTCTAACCTAGTAGCGACCAGTGGTTTCGTCTGGACAGTCGTCTAACCTAGTAGCGACCAGTTGTTTCGTCGGGACAGTCATCTAACCTTGTGGCGAGCAGTGGTTTCGTCGAGGCAGTCGTCTAAGCTAGTAGCGACCAGTGATTTCGTCGGGACAGTCGTCTAACCTTGTGGCGAGCAGTGGTTTCGTTTAGACAGTCTGTCTAACCTAGTAGCGAGCAGTGGTTTCGTCGAGACAGTCGTCTAACCTTGTGGCGAGCAGTGGTTTCGTCGAGACAGACGTCTAACCTTGTGGCGAGCAGTGATTTCGTCGAGACAGTCGTCTAATCTTGTGGCGAGCAGTGGTTTCGTCGAGACATTCGTCTAACCTTGTGGTGGGCAGTGGTTTCGTCGGGACAGTCGTCTAAATTTGAGGCGAGCAGTGGTTTCGTCAAGACAGTTGTCTAACCTAGTCAAGACCATTGGTTTCGTCGGGACAGTCTGTATAACCTAGTAGAGACGAGTGGTTTCGTCGAGACAGTCTGTCTATCCTAGTGGCGAGCAGTGGTATCGTCGAGACAGTCGTCTAACCTAGTGGCGAGCAGTGGTTTCGTCGAGACAGTCGTCTAACCTAGTGGCGAGCAGTGGTTTCATCGAGACAGTCGTCTAACCTAGTGGCGAGCAGTCGATTCGTTGAGACAGTCGTCTAACCTAGTGGCGAGCAGTGGTTTCGTCGAGACAGTCGTCTATCCTAATGGCGAGCAGTGGTTTCGTCGAGACAGTCGTCTAACCTAGTGGCGGGCAGTGGTTTCTTCGAGACAGTCATCTAACCTAGTGGCGTGCAGTAGTTTCGTTACGACAGTCGTCTAACCTAGTGGCGAGCAGTGGTTTCGTTGAGACAGTCGTCTAACCTAGTGGCGAGCAGTGGTTTTGTCGAGACAGTCATCTAACTTAATGGCGAGCAGTGGTTTCGTCGAGACAGTCGTTTATCCTGGTAGCGGCGAAAGGCTTCGTCCAGATAGTCGTTTAACCTAGTAGCGGCGAAAGGCTTCGTCCAGATAGTCGTCTAACCTAGTAGCGACGAAAGGTTTCGTCCAGACAGTCATTTAACCATGTAGGGAACAAAGGCTTTGTCTCACTATGGCTTTAGAAAAGTGCAGTGAAACTTTTCAATTAAATTGAACAATTAAAATTTATTTATGAATATTCCTAACTCAACACCAAACCTCGCACTTAAACGCATGTAACGACACGCTGTTTAAAACCTCATACAACTGAGTAATGCGTCATTCTTGACATAATCGTCTACACAATAAATTCCCGTAGACACATACGTATCGCGGTAAATACTCGAATCTTATAAATTCAGATCGTAACATGAACAATCCTCAATATTAGCCCGTTTAATGAGTGTGTGGTGTGTGTTCCGAATAACTAAAAGCTTTAGTTTGTTAGCATATTTTGATTAATATAAAACCAAACATTACACTGGGTTATTATGAAATTACGTAGTACAATATTCTTAAATCAGAGAGTCTGAAAGTTTTTATTTTAAATTAGATCTTTGTAGCTTCGTCTACTGTATATTTCCCTTGGGGGCAATATGGAGTTGTTAGTGCAGTGACATTAAAAGCTAATTGCAAATAATGTATCTCCATGAGATAATTACTGTGTATTAATTATGCCTTGAGGCAGTGATGTAATGAAGTGCAGTATTATAATTCTGACTTGTGTTACTCTCCATGAGTTCTTTTAATAAGTTTGATAAGAAACCACGTCTACGTTTTAGGTCGAAAATACACTTTGGAGGGCACGCAATATGACGTTAATAACGAGTTGCTTCTCCGCGAGCCCTCAAAATGGCAGCAATACGGCGCACAGTGTGTCGAATCCCAATTCTAGGTGGAAAAATTAATAACTTCGTTAATAGTGCTGGGATTCTATTAAAAGTTGGCAATATACCGTTTTCGAGGTCGCTGAATTCATTTCTGGCATCGTCTAAAGTGTACGATCTTCGGGGGGTAAATATATAGGGGTGAGGGGTAAGGTGAGGTGTAAAAAATGACCGAAAGCAACACAAGAATCATCCATTTTTGGTAGTAAAAATCACGATTTGGATGTGTATATTATAGTTTATGACAGTGGTAAACATACTACTGTATTTAAAACTGGATAAAATATGAATAACAATGAGACTTTCAGTCAAGTATTCTTGTTACACCTTATTTGAGGGAATAGACGAAGTCCTTGTATGTAAAATCATCCAGATTAAAAACGTATATTAAATTGTTATTAAACATAGAACAACGAAATATGCACAAAAATAACATTTATTTTCTAAAAATAAAAAAATATTCGTCCAAATCATACAAACAATTTCTTTATAACAAAATGTCATTTTACAGTCCTGTTAATGACGTAGTTTTAGTAAACAAACTTCACACACGAAAACAATGTTCTTTCTCTAGAAAAGCATGGAAATAAGGACAACATATATTGAATATTAGGCCTATTTCTCTATTGCAAATAAAAAGAAAACGTCCATTCGTCAAGTAATGTTCTCATTAATCTCATTCCCCTCAGTAATAACAAAATGTCTAATGTTCATTCGTTACCTGATTCTTCTGTAGAGTCCAGAGCATCGTAGGCATTGCTATACTGGTTTTCATCATTTGATTTCCAAGTTCCTTGGGAGTCATTAAGTACGGTAACTCAATAGCTTCCTTAGGTAGATTACCTACGTATATACGTGGCATTGTTCTTCCTGCACTGTCGGGGCGTGGTGGCTCAGCGGTCTAGCTGAATGCCTCTCACCAAGGCGGTCCGGGTTCGATTCCCGGTCAATGCATGTGAGATTTTCGATGTGAAATGCCATGTCCTGTGGTTCGGATTCTACGTAAAAAGGAGGTCCCGTGGCTCATGATCTCGAGATTAACGGTCACGTTAAACTACAAGCTTCCTTTTTCTTCCTGCACTCTCCCATTTTTTTTGGTTAATATTATGGGATATCAACTTAATTTTGTTTCTTAGCTCCTGCACCTGAGTGTCAGAAAGAGTAGTAGGAGCCAATTTATGCATAACATATTGAAATATGACGTCTGTACGCCGCTATTTACGACACGACCACCACGCGTTGAAAATTCTTCTCGCGGTAATGCTCACATAGTCACTGAAAATAAGAAAATAAACCATCATGCACATTCGTGCGCAACCAAACCACTACAGATCCTGAATCTACATTAAATTTCCTATCGAATGACGTTTAAAGTAAAGTGGCACAATGAGGCACTCATAAAGTAAATAATTAATTTAGTGCAGAAAGCTTGTATTACGCATAAACGTGTGAACACATACCTCTTTTCACTATTCCATGAGCCGGAGAAGACAACACCTCGTTGAACTCACTAGAATCACAACGATTGGTTCACTCCGACACCTGCTATAAAATGACCTGATAACTGCCAGGAAGACGCTTCAGCACCTTTAACCTCCCTCCTACGCACCAGAGAGCGGAAAGGAAGACCGAAGGTCACCATCTTGTTTGTTCATTATCAAATGAGCCAGTTTTCGCTTTCATTTGCGACAGTGAATTTTTTCCACCTAGATATAGGATTCGACACATTGTGCGGCGTCCTGACTAGATTCCTGACTCCCAACATTCAACTGGGCGGTGATCTGACTCGCAGTAGCCATTCGATCACCCCGTATGGTTCTGCTGAGGCGACGTGAGGCGACGTGAAGTCCGTTCTTTAAACATCTGTGGTCGTCCCGTGCGGTGGTTTACGTGGATGGTAACATTATCTCTGCGATATTGAAGATCCACCCTCGACACTGTTGACCTCAGAAACCCGAATTCGCGTGAAATCTCCGAAATGCTATGACCCATGCAGCGTGCGCCGATGATCTTCCCACGTTCAAAGTCGGTTAACTCGCGACGTGTTGCCAACTTCACTACACTCGTGTCTGTGACAGACTGCTCTGCTCCGCCGCAGCTAGCCACAACGCTCAGGAGTCATACTCGGCACATTTTCTCATGGGACTACCCTTCCCGTGACTTTTAGCCACTCAGTGTATAGTTCGGGGGCTGCGTGGCGCAGTCGATAGAGGCACTGTGCTCCTAACTGAAAGGGAGTGGGTTTGATCCCCACCCAGGTAGTGGATTTTAGAAACAAAACTGTCACTTTCGGAAACGCAAATGTCCCTGGGTTTCATTCAGCCTACACCGGAAATGAGTAGCCTACCAGGGTAATTCCTGGGAGCCAAGACGGCCGGGCGTGGAGCTGACAACTCCCTCCCATTTAGTGCTAATGTCACAAAAGGTGGAAGCCTCTACCTTCCACTACTCCCAGGGCCACCATGGCCTGTACGGAGTTGGCTTTGCTTTGCTTTGCAGTGTATAGTTCAGATGGAAACATGAGAGTTTCTACAGAATTGCATCAGAATAACCAGCAGTGACCTGTGTGCGTAAGTTGCAGACCACGTCTCTGAAAGAGACCTGTAACTAGTCCAAAGATCGGTGGTTTGAGTCCTATCACTGACAATTTCCATACATTCACCAGTAAAATGACGGAATGCCACCTTAAGTTGCCCAAAACTCATAGGCTACACTAATTATCGACTCTAACAATTACAAACAGAAGGAAGTTTGTAGTTTTACGTGGCCGTTAAGCTCACGATCATGAGCCATGGACCTCCATTCTGACGTGGAATCCTTACCACAGGACTTGACTAAAAAAATATAACATGTATTGGCTGGGAATCGAGCCTGATCCTCCTTGGTGAGAAGTGAGGTGTTCGATCACTGAACTAACACGCTCCCTAATAAGTACAGCTACGCACATTGTAATAATCACCATAGAAACACTTGTTATCACAAAATTTCAACACTCGGGGATAATGACCAAGATGTCCCATCCTACTCAAATCAATTAATAATAAAAGAAAATCAACAGGATTATACCTAAAACAAAATTACCCCTTTCCTATGTAGCCTACAAATATTATAAGGATATATACTCGTCAAAATGAAAATTGCAACACCATGAAAGAATCTGTCGTTTGTGTTGTTTTTCAAGATACGGAACGACGCCATGTATTGTAGGGGTGTAAACGTTAATACTTTCAGGTCCTTTTAAACAAGCCTCCCCCATGATTGGTCGTGGACACATCCAGTAAGCCTATACGGACAATAGTGTACCATAGTTGATTTAACTGACAGCAGTAGCTATGCTAGCTAAAAGTACAGCGTAAGGCCATGGGACCAAGCTCTTTACTGACTCGGTAGACGTAGGTTCGAGCCCCACCATCGACCATCCTTGAAATGGTTTCCGTGGTTTCTCATTTTCAATTCCAGGCAAATTCAGGCCACGGCCGCTTCCTTCCACATCCTCACCAAGTTTCATTCATCTTCACTCATTTCATCTGTCATTAACTCCTCTCATTAGGTTGGCGTCAAGGAGGGCTTCCGGTCGTAAAGTCCATCCACCATATAGACTTCGATCGCATCTCATCCCGACCCCGTTGAGAAGGGGAATAATAAGGGATAGACCTACAGTATGCAATTATTCAATGCTACCGGTAATTGTATTTCTTTTGATGCTCCTTTTCACGATTGGTTACTTGTCTGCGTCCCAAAAACGATCTATAGTAGGCTACTTAAATAATTTTATATTGATGAGTCAAGTTTACGGGTTAAAATATTTTGTTCGGCATAAATGCTTGTTTTTCTAGAGCAATCTTTCTCTTCACTTCCACCAATCATCTGCAATATTATGTCCAAAAGTGGCTACTTCTAGAATAGTCTACATGGGATGGCCTTTGCCACAATTACTTCACAATGTCACGTGAACACGAGTGGGAAGACTTAAACTCTACTCTCGCCATATACGGAGCGTATTTGAGTTTAAATCGCGAGTTAATTGATCAAGATTAGTCTCGTTGACTAGTTAATGATGGTCACCTATTGCCGAGTTCTCCATCATACGCTGGAGTGAGACAAAATATATGTTGTTGTTCTACATTTAGGGGCGTGGTCTTTTAAGCCCCGTGTAGTTGTGTTGGTATTGAATTTGTGTCAACCTGTGTTATCGTATAGCGGCTTCGGTGGCGTAGTTGGTAGCATGCCGAACTGCTGTGCCCAAGATCGCGGGGTCAAACCCGGCCGAAGTAGTCGGGTCTTTTAAGAGCGTTAAAATAATTTAGTATGCCTTCCTTCGGAGGGGAAGTAAAGTCGGCGGTCCCATGTCGTAGATTTATGGTATGGAAAAGATCCTTCCACTAATTAAACTAGGTGAAGCTAAATTTCTGGGTTGGATTTCGTTGAAACGCTCTATCAAAGTTCCAACGTTCACCACTAGGCTTCATCTGGTAGCGAAATTTGGAAACTACTTGAAATTGAACGGAACTTGTAGCTCACCCCATGGTTGTCCGCTTGAAGCAGCTACAGCCTCTGACGAGTCGAACATGTCCTCGGACACTCCCGGCACTAAAAGCCATAGGATAAACAGATAATTTGTACTGTATAGAATTTGTGTCAACCTGTGTTATCGTGGTGCTTGTATTAGTGTGTGTATCTGTAGTTGAGGTGGGGATTGGGATTACTTCAGGAGCCATCCCGACATTTGCCTGGAGTCATCATCATGTTTTTCAGTCAAGTGACTGGTCTGCCCCTACAATGAGTCTTTTCCACGTTGTTCGGTCTTGTGCTGTCCTTTTGACCATTTCATAACTTCGTAGGCCAGAACTATCTAGGAAAGATCTCATGAAAGTGTTCCGTGGCCTCCCGCGAGGGCGTTTTCCAGGTATTTTGCCTTCTAGTATGTCGATCATCAGGCCACCATGTCGTAACCTGTGGCCAAGCCAGGTGGTTCACCTTCTATATATCTGGCGGATCATTTGCCGTTTTTCCTTTATTCGATCCAGCACCGTTATGTTGGTCATTTTCTCTACCCAACTGATCTTTTCCATTCGGCGCCAACACCACATCTCTAACGCTTCTAGTCGTTTAATGTCACCTCTATTCATTGACCAGGTCTCACTGCAGTACATTGCAACTGGCCATATGTAGGTCCTAACCAGTTGTTTTCTAAGGTTGAGGGACATCGAGCGTTGACAAATTAGAGAATGTTTTTCACGGAATGCCTGGAGTAGAAATGGGAAACCATCCAAAAGCACTTATAAGATGGCCGAGGTCGTACTCGAACTCACCCTTTTTCCGGTTTTGTCACCCCCTTCCCGTTTTAGCCCTCAGGCAAGAATTAAATTGCTTGGAAGAGCCGGGAATTGAACCCGGACCTCCAGAGCGACAGTCAAGAATGCTAGCTGCTATAGTTCCCTTATTTTCCTCGTTAACGTCCGGCGACTCAAACGTTAGGCAGTAGCACGCGCCGACAATATCCATTGTTCGCTGCTGACCAATAGCTGAGGGTTCTTGACCAATAGGTAACACATTACAACTGTAGGAATCGTGCAAAGGAAAGGGTGTTCAAATATTAATGTCTCAATTTTCTATCCATCTTATGGCTATTACAAAGTCCTGTGTTGATTCAGTGAATGCCCTAGTAGGGTGGGCACAAAGTTCCGTTACCCCTCACATTTCAGGAAATACATTGATTTTTTGAACATTTTCTGTTTCAGATATAATCAATGGCTGATACTAGTGACTATAGTATTGAAGAACGCATTGTCACAAGCACTTGGGTTTATGAGAGACCAAGAACAGGGAAAACGTTGGAACAGGTGCATACTGACTTTGAGCAGCGATTCGGACGACAGCCTCCTCAAAAGACAACTCTTTGGTCGATATGGGTGCAACTTTAAGCCATGTTTCATGTGTTTGCGCAGAGTTGACCGGGGTATACCCACTTCCGCGGATCGTTTACGAGTTGACTTCGTTGGTGATCTTTCCACTGACTCCGCGACTTCTCGACATTGTTCCTCTCTTGTTGATGGTCGACCACTTCTTGGTTTGTCCTTCACGCTGCCTGTAGCGAATAGTTTCTTTTCCCAACGTAAAAGTGTTGTCTTTTGAGGAGGCTGTCGTCCGAATCGCTGCTCAAAGTCAGTACGCACTGTTCCAACGTTTTCCCTGTTCTTGGTCTCTCATGAACCCAAGTGCTTGTGACAATGCGTTCTTCAATACTATAGTCACTAGTATCATCCATTGATTATATCTGAAACAGAAAATGTTAAAAAAATCAATGTAGTTCCTGAAATGTATAGGGGTAACGGGACTTTGTGCCCAGGGTGTACATTCAGTGACGATGTGGTTCTGTTCAACTGTACCACAATCACAGGTTGGGGAAGATCACATACCCCACTTAATCAGCATTGATCCGCATCTCCCGTGGTGAGTGCGGACTCTGTTGAGAGTTACCCATGTCTTGCGGGGCAAATCAAAGCCAGCTGGCAAATTTTGAATGTTGAACAATGCCTGCCATTGCATTGGAGCTACGCTGTTCCACTCTTGTTGCCAATCATCTTTTGGATCATAAACCTTCCTAACCAGTTCCTGTACTGTTGGAATTGGTGGAGATCTTGACTTGAGACGGCTACATATCTTCATGAATCGTGCCCCTGCATAGGTACTAGGATTCGATTTTCCAGTAATGAGCGTCAGCATTCGGTGGCCAGACTATCATTTGTGATCTCCTGGTTAATGATACACAAAACTAAAGATGTTTCCAATGTTGCACAGTTGCACGAAGTTCTGGCTAGACTCGCTGCTTGATCTCAGTGGCTACGGTGGAGAATTGACAACGCTGTGCCTCGAGCTGGGAAAGCTTTGGCTCCCAGCAGTCAAGGAATGTAAACATATACACCCAGCTAAGTTTTAAAGGCGAGCCTCTCGTTAAGAGACCACTATAGACCACGAAGTTGCCTTGAGACAAAAGGAGAATTCAATATATTTCGCGTGTCTCAACTAGCATAAATAAGGGACGTACACAACAAATTTTCACCGTTGGCATTGGAAAGCTAGTGTAACGATACGACAAATGTTTCAATCGTTTTGGCGATTATGTTGAGACATAAGAATAAAAAAAGCAAACTTTTGTAGTAAAATCAGTTTGGTATGCAAATCTGTTATTTTTATACAGTCCATCGGAACTTGAAAAAAAAAATTGTCCTCGTATAAAAGCAACTAGTTTATAGAAAAGTAACTGAAAAGTAACAATGTGTTATTGTAACTGTAACGTGGTTACTTTGACCACAAGTAACTGTAACTCCGTTATTATTTTTGGTGAGTAACAGTAACTGTAACTCCGTTGTTTATAAGAAGTAACTTAACCAACATGGTAAGGCTATGTCTTTAAACAGGGCGCGTGATGCCGCAGTGCTTTCCTCCCACCAAGGCGGATTCCCGGTTAATAAATGTGGAATTTTGAAGGAAAAATGTCACGCCTGGCAATTCGGATTGAAGGTAAAAGGAGCTTCTGTGGCTAATAATCACGAGATCATTGTCACGAAATACTTCAAACTTTCTATTTTTTTCTCCTATTTTTCTTTCTTTCTTTCTTTCTTTCTTTCTTTCTTTCTTTCTTTCTTTCTTTTCAACTTTCTTATTCATTTTTCTTTCATCTGTCTTTCTTTTTATCTTTCATTTTTTCTTTTTTCATCCTTTCTTTCTTTATTTATTTTTAATATTTTCTTTCTTTCTTTCTTTCTTTATTTATTTATTTCTTTCTTAATATTTTCTTTCTTTCTTTCTTTCTCTCTTTCTCTCTTTCTTTTTGGCTTTCTTCCTTATTCATATTTTATTTTATCTGTCTTTCTTTTTTCTTTCATTTTTTCTCTTTTCTTTCTTTCTTTCTTTCTTTCTTTCTTAATATTTTATTTCTTTCTTTCTTTCTTTCTTTCTTTCTTTCTTTCTTTCTTTCTTTCTTTCTTTCTTCGAGATGGTGCAGCAGTGAGTCCTTCTGCCTTTTACCAAGGCAGACTGGGTTTGATTCTCGATTAATGCATGTGGGATTTTTGGGCGGGGAAATGACACATCCAGAAGTTCGGACTCCACGTAGAGAAAAGGATGTCCCGAGGCTTATGATTGTGAGGTTAAGGGCTACTTTTCTGTTTCATGTGTTTAAGCACGCCACTAGGATATTCTTGTCTCATAGCTGTAGGTCAGCCCATAGTCTTCCTGGCGTTATCAGGCGAGGTTATTGCTCGTAAAGTTTAACGGAATATATCATGGATTAGTAACTGATAACAGTAAGTTAACTGGCCTTGATCTTTACATGGCAGACTCATTCCTCTCCGGCGCCAATCCTTAAAACCTTTGTGCATTCTTACTGTGTTGATTCATTTAGGGGCTTTGATACATTGCAGTCCCATGTACTTGGGTGTCTGGGTTAAATCAATTATAAATACACACACTGCAGGGTGCGTCAAATCTGTATACACACTTTCAACAGCTGTCATAAGAAATGCCTGGGGAAAAGAGTAATGTTACGTTTCCTCAACACATGTCAGAATTGCCTATATAGCCACTAAAACCTTTCTTTACTCTACTAGAAAACATCCTCCGTAGGAAAAGAGGAACACCATAATGGTATAGCCAGGCTAGATCAGGGGGAAAAGTGGGAAACATGTTACTGGATTAGGATGCACTTTGTACCAGATCATCAATAAACCAAGGCCGACATTAACGGCAGTGTAAAATAATTCACGTCATTCTTAACAGTCCGGGTGCGCTCATAGAGGACTGTTCAGCTTACGCGTGATGAGAATGAAAATTTGACTTTAATAATTGCACATGTCCAGAATACAGTGATATACACCACATTCCGGAAGATCTACACTTGACCAGCACAATATGTTACATTTCGAGACGAACGTAGACCGGCAGGAATACCAAAGAGGTGAAAGAAGTAAGGAGATAGCAGCCTGCACAAGGAAATTCCGTCGAGATAAGTGGAGCCATTGGAAGGAGTATCAGTTGCACAAGAATAGATCCAACATCGCTCAAACAACAAGCTAAGTTCATATTCAATTCCAACCTGACCATTCACTAACAATCTCATATATCATACTAAACAAGTACACTTAGTTAGTTAGTTATTGTTGTTTTAAGGGGCAGAACTACAAGGTGATCTGAACCTTTTAACAGAGATTGAATTATAGAAATTTGGAATATATAGTTTAACTAGCAGAAGTACCCATTCTTCGAATGGTCTTCGGTATTAATAACCAGATGTTATCAATTGAGCTACTGTTGCAATGTTTAGGGGCTTGGAACCTGTTTGTTGGCCAAGTCAAATTATTAGTTAAAATGTGCTCTCAAACTAAATTTACCTAACGTGATCTTCCTGGCGTGAAAATAAAATTGATAACCTCGTAGACGAATCGCAATACACGTCACATACGAACTGACCCTAACCGTTGTGTCAAGTGCCCAACTACAGGAAGACCCCTTTTATAAATTATAAAGGCTTGTGGTGCATAGAAAATCAATTTTTTTTAGCCTCCAATGGCCCAAATTCCTAAAATCAGCCAAAAACCGTTTACTATTTCAAATCTGGAATTTTTGAAAATAATTTTGCTGTTTGGAGATATAATAGACCTTATGTACGACATATCGCACCTGTAAGTCATGTGAAAAAATCTAGGGTACTCCTTGAACCCCTTAAGCGCATTGATGAATTTTAGGGTTTTAGTTGGTTCCGTGATAACCTTATAGCCATTTGCAACCTTTCACAGAAATGTAGTAAATGGAGTAGCATTACTTATTCCAGAAATAGAGGGAAAGTTGGATGCCACCTCTTGAGATACTGTTGTCATGGTTAGTGGCTTGCATTCCTTCTTTAGTTTATTAAATGAAATTAGTTTTTGGGTATAACTAAGAAACTGTTGGGTTTAGAGCCTTAAAATATAGTTTTCGGGGAACCTTTACGGCTCTTTAGGGGTCCCGAGTTTTATTTCTGATACCAAGGGTTTGAAAATGAGCTTTGTCTCGTCGTTGTACGCCATAATAATGATAATAATTAAAAGAATAGTAATAATAATAATATAACAATATAGGGATAGGGATATAATAGACCTTCCGTACCATACCCGCGCGTGTAAATCGCGTTAAGAAATTCTAGAGTACCCCTTGACCCCTTAAGCGCATTATATGTATTGATGAATATTTCAGCTTAATTTGGATCCGTTATAACCTTATTGCCGTTTGCAAACCTTCCCAGTAATGTAATAAATGGAATTGCATTGCGTCTTACAGAAATAGATGGACCTCTGAGATTATGTTGCCATTGTAGCCGGCATGCATTCCTTCATTAATTTATTAAGTGAAATTAGTTTTTTGGGAATATCTGTTGGTTTTAGGGCCTTAAAATGTGGTTTTCGGGGTCCTTTTACGGCCCCCGAGTTTCGTTTCTCACATTGAGTGGCTGAAAATGAGCTTTGTCTCACCCTTCTACGCTTATTTCAGCATGTATTTTAAGGGGGTAGGCCCCCTGTTATGAGAGGTACGGAGAAGAGTTACAACAATGATTATTGTCGTGCCTCTGATGGATATCTGTATCAAATTTTACGTTAATCCACCCAGCCGTTCTCGAGTTATAAGGACACAAAAAATTGTCCACAGACAGACAGACAGACAAAAAAAAATTTGCGTGCATCCGTCACAAAACAGTCTGAAACGGGCAAATATGTCAAATTTCCGTGGAAATGCAGAAAAAACAGATAAACATTCGTTTTTATATAATAGAGAAGGCATATAATAGACCTTCCGTACCACACCCGCACGTGTAAATCGCGTGAAAAAATTCTAGAGTACCCCTTGACCCCTTAAGCGTATTGTATGTATTGATGAATATTTCAGTTTAATTTGGATCCCTTATAACCTTATAGCCGTTTGCAAACCTTCACAGTAATGTAATAAATGGAATTGCATTGCGTCTTACAGAAATAGATCGACCTCTGAGATTCAGTTGCCATGGTTACCGGCATGCATTCCTTCATTAATTTATTAAGTGAAATTAGGTTTCTGGGAATATCTCAAAAACTGTCGGTTTTAGGGCCTTAAAATGTGGTTTTTGGGGTCCCTTTAGGGCCCCCGAGTTTCGTTTCTCACATTGAGGGGCTGAAAATGAGCTTTGTTTCACCCTTGTACGCCTATTTGAACATGTATTTTAAGAGGGTAGGGCCCCTTTTACGAGAGGTACGGAGAAGAGTTATATCAATGATTAGTGTCGTGCCTCTGAAGGATATCTGTATCAAATTTTACGTTGATCCACTCAGCCGTTCTCGAGTTATAAGGACACAAAAAATTTGTCCACAGACAGACAGACAAACAAACAGACAGACAGACAGAAAAAAAAATATTTTTGCGCGCATCCATCATAAAACAGTCTGAAACGCGCAAATTTCCGTGGAAATTCAGAAAAAACAGACAAACGTTCATTTTTATATATAGAGAGATTTTGAGGCGGAAGCCGAAATATTAAAAAGGGCCTGAAAATAATAAAACAAAAAATTAATAAAACTAATAATTATAACAATGAACAAAATTACGGCAAAACAAAAATCAGAATTTCAAATAAGAGCAAATCTTTGAGTCAATATTCACGTGTAAATTTAGATTGAAATGAGTACACTTGACGGTCAATAACCACAAACAATGTGTTAATAGAAAGCCACATGTAACTAACAAATCTTGACAAGTTGCGCAAGTTTATAATAACTGCTGTAACTAAATAAATGTAGATACTGTAAATACTCTCACCCACATACTTGTAGACATACTGTGGATTAACGACCTAAGTGTGAAGGATCTGAAGATGATCGCTTGACGATCGAAACTGGTCATCGAAAGGAATTTATTTATTAATATCATGTAAATTGTTTTCAGGTTTAGGGAAACATCCATTACAATTGGGTAAACTTGTGTTGACCGACTGAAAAGCATTAACAACTGATATTGTAACTTTCAGTCGGCCAACACAAAATGATTCCTATTACTGGAATATGTGAAACAATAAGCTGAAATAAATTGCATGTGATTAAGATCGCTAAACCTGTATATTGTTATGGACTGTTAAAAAAAGGAAAAAACTAAGGGATGACACTAAAAAATGGCTTCCAACACGATAATATACGCAAACCATTGAGTGGCAGGAGAGTAACATCAAGGTGGCGGACGCAATGTAGAATTTTTATGCTCCCTACTGTGAATTTGCCTGGTGTGAATGAGTGGTTCGGTTTGTCTCCTAGAGGACTCATTGGGCCTTAGCGTATTGGAGGTACTATAACTGGAGAAAAGTAGTAATACTTGCTGCTTCCATTTCCTTTCCATTCGTGCAATGTATGGTAATGAGAGCATTTAGTACTAGATCAAGAAGATGGTGTCCCGCCATACTATCATAGTGTTACGTGCCACCCCCCTAATGGCAATTTTGTTAACTGGATTACGGTGGGTTGAAGCACAACACAGATTGTTCCTTTAAAGAAATAATTAACTTTATTGCGGCCAGAAGGATACACCACTCAACTGCAAATACAAGCAATTAGAACCTTACTCCAGCTCTCAAGTCTCTTCCTTACGAAGCGCTCTTGCCCCTTCACTTAGTCATGCAGCTAATCCTCCACTAATGAGACCCGTGGAATACCTCACCTCTTCCTTTTGTACACAAACTATAGTTACTTACGATAACCTGCTATACGCTGCTACGCTGTCCACAAGCTGGAAACAATGTCACTGGATTTCGTAACTCGCACGGCACTTCGCCACAATACCTCTGCCGCTCAGTGAAATCACACTCGCTCAAAACACAGGCAGTCCTCTGTATGCTTCTCACTCCCTCGCTGTCAAGAGAATCGACTTCACTAGAGGTTTCGCAAGTCACCACACTTCTGTCACTCAGGATAAACGCTCGCACTAGCTCGAAAAACACACTCACTGCTTGAGAGGTCGCTCTTATATAGCAGGCCGGTGACTCAATAAATGCTTCTAGACCCATCCAGGGTTCACGGCTTCTCGAGGTTTCCATCACTGGCTGAGTCACGAATATTCTGGACCATCCCATTGTCCTAGTAGTCCTGTTGCATAAGGCGCACGCAATATACTGAGGCAGAGCACAGCCCAGCCCGGGGGCAGTTGTGACTCATGCGGCGAGCGATGAAACAAACTCACAGCCGTAACACCACCCCCTTCCTAAAAGGCTGATCGTCCCGATCAATCATTGGTCCGTCTGTGTCCCTCCGTAGGCTGCCAGGCGATCTCGATGCACGATCTTTATCTTCGCCCTCGGGCTCCGCTGGATCCTGTAGACGACATAGTTGATCCGTTTCACGACTCGGTACGGGCCCTCGGAGGACTTCTGCAGTTTGGGTGACAGGCCTTTTTTCCGTAATGGGTTGAAGAGCCAGACCAGGTCGTCCTCGTGGAATCCGCCGGCATCCGTCTGTTGGTCGTATCGGGTCTTCATTCGGTCGGTCTCGATCCGCAGTTTCCTACTCGCGAACGCGTGCACGTCCTCCAGTTGGTCGACCAGTTCTTGACAATGCTGGCTTACCGGGACCGGATCATTCCCAGGTCGGCCGAAGGCAAGGTCGACAGGTAGACGGAGCTCCCTTCCAAACATGGCCCGGGCTGGTGTGCACCCGGTGGCTTCATGCACGGCGGCGCGGTAGGCCAGGAGAAATAGTGGAAGATGTTAGTCCCAATCCCTCTGGTGCTCGCTGACGACTATTCGGAGATGGTTCTCGATGGTGCGATTGAATCGCTCTACCATCCCGTCGGACTGAGGGTGTAGCGGCGTTGTCCTTGTCTTCCGGATTCCCAGCAGTTGGCATAGGTTCTGGAACACCTGCGACTCGAAGTTCCTCCCTTGGTCGGAGTGCAGCTCCAGGGGCTCTCCGTACCGGCTGACGAATTCCTTCACCAAGGTCTCTGCGATCGTCGCGGCTTCTTGGTTAGGGAGCGCATACGCCTCCGGCCATTTGGTAAAGTAGTCGCTGACGACCAATATGTAGCGGTTCCCTGCCTCGCTTAACGGGAATGGCCCAGCAACATCGATGGCCACTCTCTCCATGGGGCCGCCCACGTTGTAGGTTTTCAGTGGACCCCGTTGTCTTCGTCCTGGGCCCTTGCTTGCTACGCAATCGTGGCACCTCGCGCAGTGGTTCTCCACGTCAGTTCGGCATCCGATCCAGTAGAACCGCTCTCTCAGCTTCTCCAGGGTCTTCTTTAACCCTAGGTGTCCACCAGATGATCCTCCATGGACTTCCTTCAGGACTTCCTCCGCCATAGCCTTTGGAACGACGACTTGTTCCCGAGATGTCTTCCCGTCGGTGCTCTCCCAGGCGCGGCAGATGAGGCCATCCCTTACAATCAGCAAGTCCCACTGCGCCCAGTTGGACTTAAACTTTGGACTGCAGTCACTCACAATGTGTCACCCGGGTCTGGGGACACAGGCCCTCTTCCATTCGGCTATCATTCCCAGGTCATCATCTTCTGCTTGTGCCCGCGTGAAAGATTCGCGACTACAGTTCCCTTGAAGTTGCACAGTAGTCCGTCGGCACTGTATCCCGGTGTTCTCCTCCCTCCTAGTACAGAAGGTGCAGTCTTCGGGGCACGGTCTTCGTGACAGGGC
Source organism: Meconema thalassinum (assembly GCA_946902985.2). Taxonomy (NCBI): domain Eukaryota; kingdom Metazoa; phylum Arthropoda; class Insecta; order Orthoptera; family Tettigoniidae; genus Meconema; species Meconema thalassinum. Next base: position 334,625,694 of record OX336391.1, on the reverse strand, counting down.
GTCGGCATTAGAATGCAGTTGGCCTTTCCTGGGCTGGATCTCGAAGTTGTACTGTTGAAGCCTCTCTAACAACCGCGCGATTTGACCCTCGGGCTGTTTGAAGTTCAGGAGCCACCACAAGGATGCATGGTCGGTCCTGATGAGAAATTCTTGCACGTACAGGTACTTGTGGAAGTGTTCGATGGTCTCCACGATGGCGAGCAGTTCCTTCCTGGTGACGCAGTAGTTCCTGTCTGGCTTTGACAAGGCGTTGCTGAAGTAGGCCACTACTCTCTCATCACCGTCCACTATTTGCGACATGATTCCCCCTATACCAAAGTCGCTGGCATCGGTATCGACGATGAACCTTGTTCCAGGTCTGGGGTAGGCCAGAATAGGCGCGGTGCACAGAGCCTGCTTGAGTTGTTCGAAGACACTGTGGCATTCTGCTGTCCACGTGAAGAGTTGGTCCTTCTCAGTCAGTCGATGCAGTGGTTTGGCGATGTCGGCGAATCCTCTCACGAAGCGACGGTAATAAGTGCAAAGTCCCAGGAAGCTTAGTAGTTGGGATTTGTCCTTCGGAACTGGCCACTCCCTCACAGCTGCGGTCTTCTCTGGGTCGGTGCGCACCCCTTCCTCGGAGACGATATGCCCAAGGTACTGGACCTGTTTCTGGAAGAGCTGACACTTCTTGGGGCTCAACTTCAGCTGGGCAGCCCGTAGCTTCATCAAGATCTCCTTCAGGTTGCTGTAGTTCTCCTCGAAGTTTCTTCCCAGAACGATGACGTCGTCTAGGTAGACGAGACAGGTCTTCCAGTGTAGTCCCCTCAGAATGGACTCCATTAGCCTTTCGAAGGTCGCAGGGGCATTGCACAGACCGAATGGCATGACGGTGAACTGCTAGAGCACGCCGCCCACAGAGAACGCAGTTTTCTCGCGGTCCTTAGGGTGGACCTCCACCTGCCAGTAGCCACTCTTCAAATCCAAGGTGGAGAACCATCTTGACCCTGATATGGTGTCCAGGGTGTCGTCGATCCGGGGTAGAGGGTAGCTGTCCTTCGTCGTGACGTCATTCACACGCCTGTAGTCCACGTAAAACCTCGTGGAACCGTCCTTCTTCTTCACTAGCACGACTGGAGAACTCCAAGGACTATGTGATGGCTCGATCACTCCTTGCTCCTTCATCTCTTCTACCATCCGGTCGACTTCGGCTTGCTTGGCGAGCGGGACACGTCGGAATGGGGCCCTATTCGGTGCACTGTCCCCAACGTCGATTCTGTGCTGGACCAAGCTTGTCCTGCCGAAGTCTTTGCTCCCCACGGACAAGACATCCTGGAATTCGTGTAGCATGTCCCGAAGTTGGCGTGATTGTTTCTCGTCTAAATGGTCCTGGGATCCTTGGTACAGCTTCTGTAGTTCTTCTGGCAGGGTGCGTCTTCTTCGGTTGTCCGTCTGCAGGTGTCCGTCCGTCGTGTCTGTGATGCGGGCAACCCAGATAACGGGCACGCAGACTCCTAGGTTGGTGTCCCGGTGAACCGTAATGTCGTAGTCGTTCAGGTTGGACAAGCTGACGTACGGCCGAGACGTCGTGTTGATGAGAGTCTTGGCAACTAGCAATCCTTTTGTCTGGATGTCCTCATATTTTGGCTCGATGACAGCCGCCACTCCCTCAGCTGTTCCGTCGACAATTACGGCAGCGCTGACTTCCATCCTGGCGGGAACGATGACGTCCTCGCTCAGCCTTACTCGTCGTGCGGCGACGGCCTCGTCTGCTGGTTGCAAAGCAAGTTCCTCACTTCCGAAGTGCAGAGTGTTGGTACTCAGATCCAAGATGATGTTGTTCTGGTCCAGGAAGTCCAGTCCGATGATCACTTCATTTGATACGTCAGCCACAAGCACTGGATGCTTTATCGCCCGTCGACCAATGACGAACTCCAGTGATGCTTCGCCATGTACCGGTGCGGTCTCTCCGGTCGCAGTCATTAGCTGGAGGTTCCTTTGTGTGGGTTGCACTCTCCACTTCGGGATCACGGTGGGGCTGACAATGGTCCTCGATGCTCCCGTGTCGATTAGCATGGGCCAGCTCTCTCCTTTGACGACTCCGTCGACCATCAGGCTGCTATTATCCCTCCGTAACTGCGTCACACGAACTTGGATTGCCGGGGCTTGACGACTGTCACAAGCCAACCTTTGCCCCCCAAGGCTGGCTGATACTTGCTTTCCTGGACCGCGCGGTTTCTCTACGACTGACTGTCCCGACGGAAACCCTTGGCGGCGGCGATCACCGCAGTCCTTGCTCAGGTGGCCTCTCTTACGGCAGGTCCAGCAGGTCGATAGTCCTCTTCCGGGCCGCCTCTCCGGATGTCCTTCGGCTACGTTTTTGTTGGTGGTACTGCGACTCTTGAAGAACCGGCCTAGCGCCTCCATCAGTTCATCGGCCAGGGGCTTGGTCTTGTCGGCTTTGGCTGGTTCGTCGACGTCCACCTGACGCACCCGCGGGCGCATTCTAGATACCTACTTTGCTGCCTCGAACTCAATTGCGTGGCTCAGCGCATCTGCCAGGGTCTTATTGCGCGCGAGTCGCAGCTCCTGTTGAGTGTCCGGGTCCCGTAGCCCGTCGGTGAAGGTCTGCGTCGCAATCTGTTCCAGAGAGTCGGCCGGCGCTGTTGGATAGGCGAGCCTTACGAGGCGTGCGATGTCCATCTCGAACTCCTGCAGGGTTTCCGCGTTCTTCTGTACCCGGGTCCGGAGCTGCATCTGGTAGGCCTGCTGAAGATGGCTATCTCCATATCGGGACTCCATATGGGCGATCAGTGAAGCGTAGTCCTGGGATCCAGTCGGGATGGCCTGAAGGACGTTAAGGGCGTCACCTCTCAGCGCTACAATGAGAGCTGTAGCCTTTTCTGTGTTGTTCCAGTTGCTTATGGAACAGGCTGCTCGAACTGACGTTAATAGGTGCTCCACGGGACCTTTCCGTCGAAGGTTGGGGGCGTCACTCTGCTCTGTACCGTTCCTGATATTCCCGGTGTACCTGTGGGCGGGCGTCGGCGCAGCTCTGCAACTTCCTCTTGAAGAGCGTTAAACCTCGCTTCCATCCCCGTCGGCGGGCGTTGGTTCATCTCAGCAATTTCCTTTTGTAAAGCGTTGAATATCTCTTCCACCCCCGTCAGTGGGCGTTAGTGCAGTTCGGCAACTACCTCTTGTAGAGCGTTGAATCTCGCTTCCATCCCCGTCGGCGGGCGTTGGCTCAGCTCAGCAATTTCCCTTTTTAAAGCGTTGAATTTCTCTTCTATCCCCGTCAGTGGGCGTTAGCGCAGTTTGGCAACTTCCTCTTGTAAGGCGTCGAACTTCTTTTCCACTGCTGCGACTTCCTCACGTAGGCCCTGTTCTAATTTCCTTTGGCTCTCCTCTAATTTCGTCAGCAGACCCTCTTCCAGATTTTTCTGGCCATCCAGAAATTTGGCGGTTAGGTCCTCTGCTAACTTATTCTGGCCGTCCTTCAGGTCCTCTGCTAACTTCTTCTGGCCGACCTACATCTTCTTCTGGCCGTCCTCCATCTTGGTTTCCATGCCGCTTAACTTTTCTAGCAATGCTGCCAATTGCGCTTCCATTTTAGGTGTTTGTATTGTAAAGGGCATGCACTCACTGGAAGATTTAAAAAAATGACCTGCTCGGGTTTTGAAACCAGGACCGTCAGGTGTTGTGCTTGTGTTTGAGTTCGTAATCCGACTTCTGACACCAGTTGTTACGTGCCACCCCCTAGTGACACTTTTGTTAACTGGATTTCGGTGGGTTGAAGCACAACACAGATTGTTCCTTTAAATAAATAATTAACTTTATTGCGGCCAGAAGGATACACCACTCAACAGGAAATACAAGCAATTAGAACCTTACTCCAGTTTCCTCAAGTCTCTTCCTTATGGAGCGCTCTTGCCCCTTCACTTAGTCATGCAGCTAATCCTCCACTAATGAAACCCGTGGAATACCTGCACCTCTTCCTTTTGTACACAAACTACAGTTACTTACGATAACCTGCTACACGCTGCTACGTTGTCCACAAGCTGGAAACAATGTCACAGGATGTCGTAACTCGCACGGCACTTCGCCACAATACCTCTGTCGCTCAGTGAAATCACACTCGCTCAAAACACAGGCAGTCCCCTGTATGCTTCTCACTCCCTCGCTGTCAAGAGAATCGGCTTCACTAGGGGTTTCGCAAGTTACCACACTTCTGTCGCTCAGGATAAACGCTCGCACTAGCTCGAAAAACACACTCACTGCTGGACAGGTCGCTCTTATATAGCAGGCCGGTGAATCAATAAATGCTTCTAGACCCATCCAGAGTTCACGGCTTCTCGAGGTTTCCATCACTGGCTGAGTCACGAATATTCTGGACCATCCCTTTGTCCTAGTAGTCCTGTTGCATAAGGCGCACGCAATACATTGAGGCAGAGCACAGCCCAGCCCGGGGGCAGTTGTGACTCATGCGGCGAGCGATGAAACAAACTCACAGCCGTAACAATAGGGATGTACGAGCTTACCTGAATACCGCTACGTGTTAGCAATATTAGCATCTGGTAGCCAAACTCTTAATTAGTAACCCTCACTATTTCGGAATTCGGATAATTCATACAGGTTTTCATCGCCGCACTACTGCGCCAGACATTATTCGTACCAAGGTCATCTATTGTGAAATGTTGAAAGCCCCCCCCCCCCCCTCCCTTCCCATTCACTCCACTCGCGGCCAATAATTGATCTTCAGCAGACACACTACGAACCTCAGCTCTTGGGTTGGTTTATTCAGTTGTGGAATACTGTGCACCAGTGTGGATAAACAGCACTCACACACAAAGTAGACACGCAGTTGAATGAGACTATGCGCATTATTGGTGGGACCATACGATCTACTCCCACTCACTGGCTACCCATTCTAAGTCATATTTCACCGCCTGATGCTAGAAGGAAGAGTGCTTTCGTACGAGAATATCAGAAGATCATGGATAATGACGTAGCCAATGCGGAGCGCAAACGTATCAGAACAAGGAACCCTGCTATTTCTACAGCCAGAATTTTGTCAGAAGAGAAAATTGGCAACATCACTGACCTGAACGATGTCGTAGCATGTCCTGTATCCTGGAAAAACCACCAGGATTTGATCAACCTCGCTCTGTGTGGACAGCCCTCAATCGTATCCGCACTGGCCATGGAAGATGTGCAGACGCTCTCCACAAGTGGGGAATAGTCCCGTCATCAAAATGTCACTGGTGCAGAGAAACAGACAATTCATCTCTCAGTGACACAGTGCCCAAACCATGCATGATGTGGGGACTTCAAGGATTTTCTAACTGTAACAACAGATACATGTAGGAAGTTATGTTTCAATAGCTGAAACTATTATAGAATGTCATTTAAGTGATAGTTTAATGTTTTATGTGACATACGCTAAATAAATAAATAAATAAATAAATAAATAAATAAATACCGGTAAATAAATAAATAAATAAATAAATAAATTGGTCACAAGCACGCAACAAAAGCAGTGCCTGATCAGTTCGGTTTTTGAAGCCCATATTACTGGTACATCGTGTTAAATTCTATTATGATTGCTTAAATGTGTTTGAAAGTGTGGTACTGTTTCTCCTCGCTAGAATACAGTAACTAAGATGAGTGTTAGGGGTAAACATACATCGCTAAGTTTAGAAGACAAAACGTATATAGGGATACATATACATCATTTGAATATGTATTGTAACTTTAATTTAATACAGTATGTACATATTATGATGTACATCTAATCTTTATTTAACAATTACATACATTGTATATTACGTTCCTAATTATAGCTTCAGATAACTATGCATGATGAAAATCAATAGATGTAAAACAAAAATATTGGAATGCAGCCGAAATAAATCAGAAACATCTATGGATATCAAATTGGCCGGTGAAAATATAAAAGAAGTAGGAGACTTCTGTTACTTAGGAAGCAAACTAGCCAGTGATGGACGAAGCAAAGAGGATATAAAAAGTAGGTTGGGTCAGGCAATGAAAGCATTTCTACAAAAAAGGAACCTGTTGACATCGAATATAGAATTAGGTATTACGAAGTCAGTTTTGAAAGCGTTTGTCTGGAGCGTGGCACTCTATGGAAGTGAAACTTGGACTATTGGTGCAGCAGAAATTAGAAGAATTGAAGCGTTTGAAATATGGTGTTACAGGAGAATGATGACGATCAGACGGGTAGATAGGGTTACAAACGAAGAGGTATTAAGACGAGAGGAGAGATGTTTCTGGCGACTGCTAATGAAGAGAAGAGATAGGTTGGTAGGACACTTACTAAGACACCCAGGAATAGCAAGCTTAGTTATGGAAGGAAGGGTCGAGGACAAGAACTGTAGGGGTAGACCAAAGTTAGAATATCTTAAACAGATTGCCTTAGATGTAGGGTGTGGTAGCTATGTAGAGATGAAATGATTCGCTCAGGACAGGGAGGCATGGGGGGGGGGGCTGCATAAAACCAGTCAAAAGACCGAAGACTCCGACAACAACAACAACAACAACAACAACAACAACGCATGTAGTGTACAGTGCAATATTTTAGAAAACACATCTATAATTCAGATTTTCTCTAATTTGGACTAGACCTCGTCCCCATTTGACCGAATTAGTGAGAGTTTACTATAATTGAAATTGAACTTGTTGGGAGCTCACGGGCGTTCAATTAAATACCCTGCTTTGGCCATTCGGCAGCAAATCAAAACCCAAGGTATAATAATTATTATTATTTATTTTATTATTTATTATTATTTAGCGTATTGCTTTTAGTGCCGAGGATGTCCGAGGACATGTTCGACTCGCCAGAGGCTGTAACTGCTTCAAGCGGACACCCATAGGGTGAGCTACAAGTTCCGTTCAATTTCAATTTCCAACTTTCGCTACCAGATGTCACTGACACCGAGTGGTGCACGTTGGAACATTGATAGAGCGTTACAACGAAATTTAACCTATAAATTTAGCATCACACACGTTTAGTTAGTGGAGGGATCTTTTACATGCCATAAATCTATCACATGGGACCGCCAGCTTTACTTCCCATCTGAAGAAAGGCATACGAAGAATGTTAACGCTCTTAAAAAATCCGACTTCGGTGGTGGTTGAACCCGCGACTTTGGGCATAGCAGTTCAGCATGCTACCAACTACGTCACCTAGTCGCTTCAGATAACTATGCATGTACTGTACAGTGCAATATTTTAGAAAACATTCCTATAGTTCGGATTTTCTATAATTTGGACTAGACCTCGCCCCCATTAGTCCGAATTAGTGAGAGTTTATTGTACTTGAACTTGAACTTGTTGTGAGCCCACGGGCGTTCAATTAAAATACCCTGCTATGGCCATTCGGCTACAAATCATATAGCCTAGGTAAAATAATAATAATAATAATTATAATACTACTACTACTACTACTAATAATAATAATAATAATAATACCGCAGAAATTGGAAACACATTTTGATGCTGATGAGATCTGGCATGAAGATTGGACCTCTTGAAATCCTGGGTTTAATCCATCATCTTTGCAGAGCTCCTCCTGGTTTCAACTTACCGAGAAGGTAATAGATATCTCTAAACAGAAATCATGGCAGGTGTAAATTCTGGCTTCACAAGTGGGAAAGACCCATTCTGCGACTGTCATAATGTGATCCAGACCATCCAGCCCGTTGTTATGGACTGCCCAAAAAGAAGATTCAGTGGATCTGTTCAATAACTACATAGTGCCTCTACAGAGGCAGTGGACTGGCTGAAAAGTCTGGTCATTAAGTTTTGAATGTTGACTTGTAAATAATTGTACATATAATTGTAAGATATATTTCTTTTGGACGAAGACATTCATGCTACCCACCAACCGCCAGGTTGAGGAGAGCAAGAAGAAGAATGTATCCTTGTTTTGCCGTACGATATAAATAAATAACCGCAGAATTAACTCCGGATTATGTTGTAGCAAAGTATTCAATTAGGTGTACTTTCACCAGGAGCGCCAGGCTACCGTCAAGCAACGATTCACGATTGTAAAGATCAGTAACACCGCCCACTTGGTGCCTTGAGCTGTCTCCTCGAAAACGTATCATTTACGTGTCGGCGGTAGGTGTGGCTCCGTACTACCAGACTGAGTGACTGTGGTAATGAACGAGACGCGAACAGCTGCTGCCTGTCCCAGTCATATCAGAAGCTTTTGCGTGGGTGTGGGCACGCGAATAATCAGGTTGTCTTACGTAGAAGTGGAAAGCTCCCTGTCCAGATTACAGATAATCACATTTCTACAGTCGTCGCAGGAATACAGGTTATCAGACAACTACAACGCACACCGTAGGATTCTTGGCTGTCACCGCAGAGACCCGGATTTGATTCCTGGCTCTGACAAGATATTTAATTCTGGTTCGAGGACTGGAACGGGGTACAACTGCCTCGTGAGGTAAAACTGAGAAGAGGCTGGTCCAATTCCTATCTCATTCGTCATCCGTGACGTGGTTTTCCGTGGTTTCCCACTTCTACTTCAGGCAAATGCCGGGACGGTACCTACCCTAAGGCTACGGCCGATTCCTACCCAAATCTTACCTCAACTACAAATACACACACTAGTACAGTCATCACAGTGACACATAATGGTGCCTGCAGAGGGGGGGGGGGGGGCGTGTTCCCCTCCCCCTGGAATCTCGAGAATATTTCCATTGTTCATTGTTACACCAGCTTATTTCATGAATTGAAGCTACTGATAGTGCACTGATTTAGATGTAGAGATAGTTCCTCCATTTTCTTTTTACTTAGTAATTTGGGATTATTTGAAAATATCTCTGGTTATTCAGAAAATCGGCGAAATATATTGGTTGATTTCTCAGTTTAGGGGCTGCGACAACGCGGTCATTTAGCCCCGTGTACTTTGGGCGTGTGTAGAATCTGTCTGATAACCGTTGTTAATGGCTGTATTAGGCACTAGATTAGCATTACCGTTTAAATGAACTGCTTGATTTTCATTCTATTTTTGTCGATACATAGTGATACAACTACTTTTTAACTGTTTTTTAAGAAATAAACATTATGACGTTGATTCACAATGAAAAACATTATGACGATGATTCACAATGAAAAGCGAACTTCTATGGAAAAAAACTACCTCTGAACTAAAAAGAGAAACTATTCCTCCCATTGACGCCATATTAGATAATATAACCAACTACGGTTTCAGAGCAGCCTAGTAATGAATATCACGAAGCAAGTAAGAAATGAAACGAACATTGTGGGAGGAGGGTACGTCTCGTCATCATCATCATCATCTACTGTAGTTTATTTACTTTTCGTATGGTGCAAATGATCTACATAAATTATACAAAATAATATATATATAATAATCAGAAATGAACATCAAGGCTCTTCAACCAGGAACGAGCTATCATCTATTGACAGGTAGGTAATGAAAAAAACCTTTGGAAAAACTGTAAAAATTCGGAAAAGGTAGACCCATGAGATCGATCCGGGCTGATGTGAGTCAGTCCTTCTGTTTATCCGTCTGTCTGTCCTTCTGTCTGTGTGTGTGTCCCCCCTATCAACTCCTAAACGGCTGCAGCTATCGAAACCAAATTTGGTATGAGGAAAAATCTACCTGAATATCTCACGGCCATTAATGAAAAGGACGTCAGTGCTACCAACTGCTGAAGAATCGCAATTGAAATTTGAGCTCCACGTTGGATATATCAAAGTTATTCATAAGAACTGTTCCAAAATTGGCACACAGGTAGATTTAATATTTTAAATTCATCTATCAATACGGATTACAAAAAAATTGCTAACAATGGCAAATGTATTCGCACACATAAGGATAATAACATTCCAGATTAATTTTCAGGAGCTCATACATTACAGTGGTGCCAACATTATTCTAAGCCTGCCGATAGGTCCAATTTTTAAATGCATGTAACTTTTATACTATCGATTGGATTTCAACCAAATTTCGTATGTACTATTGTGTACTATAACAGATATGACTGTGCGTATTCTTTAGAGCCACCAGGGCTGTCAGTGTTAATAAACACACTCTCTATATTTTAAACCCTAATATCATCAAGATATCAGAAAGTATGCAAGGCAACAGCTCTAACCTTTGCACGTATAGTGCCTGGCATTTTACATTATTTTGGTGTAACTAATATACATCAGTGTTGCCAACATAATTCTAAGCCTGCTGATGGGTCCAGATTTTAAATGCATATAACGTCCTTGCTAACAAATGGATTTCAATAAAATTTCGTATGTGCTTTGTGTACCATAACAGTTAACCTTCACACCTTCCTTCCCAGACAACACTCCACACGCGACGGTACTTGTAGCTCACCCCAAGGGAGTCCGCATAGATGCAGCTACAAACTCTGGCGAGTCGAAAATGTCCTTGAACACTCCCAGTGCTAAAATCCATATGCTAAAAAGAAATAATAAAATAAAATAAAAAATATAAGTTAAGAGTATGCGTATTCTTAAGAACTAGCAGGGCTGCCATTTGTTAATAAATGCTGTATTTGTTTAATCCTAATATCAATACATCAGAAGGTATGCAAGTCAACAGCTCTAAACTTTGCACGTGTATAGTACCTGACATTCTAGATTAATTTGAAGTAATTAATATACCTCTTGCTGCCAACATGATTCTAAACATTCTCATAGGTTCATTTTTAATTACACGTAACTTCTATGCTAACAAATGGATTTTATCCAAAATTGGCACTATAATAGACCGTAATATTTCAGATTAATTCTGAGCAACACATACATGACATTGTAGCCAACATGATTTTACGTGCACTGATAGATCCAATATTTAACAGCATGTAACGTCCATTCTATCCATTAGACTTAACCAAATTTTGTATGTGCGTACTATACCTTAAGAAATGGAACTAAGAATATATTCAGTCATCAGGGCTGCGAAATATAGAAAGTTACTCTATTCGGCTGCACTATTTCAGGTGTATTTCAAACTGCAGTACTTAGATAGGTCATAGATTAATCATTGGCATAAATCATAAATTTTAAGAAAAGTAGGCCCTTGAGTTTGTCACAGAACTACTTGTTATTATATTTGAATTGCAGCCAATAGCCATAGCAGGGTATTTTAATTTAACGCCCATAGGCTCCTCAACAAGTTCAATTTCAAGTAGTTCCAACTTTGGCAACCAGAGATGCCACTTTCACTGACACCTAGCTGCGAACGTTAGAACTTTATAGAGCGTTTCTAACCAAATAACCAACAAATTAAGCAACACAATACCAATTGTAGTGGTAGGTTATATATTTTTTTATGAAATCTATAATTTCTGAACCTTTGTTCATAAGCCGCAGTACTTCCACATTTGTGATTTTAGCTGTCCTTGATATCCTTAACGTTCTACGATACGTTCATATTCCAAACGCCAACATTTTCTTACTTAATACTGCTGTAAGTGTCCATGACTCAACTTCATAGAGCAGGATACTGAACACGTAGCATCGAAGTAGGTGGGTGCGTAATGCGATACTCACATCACGTCTAATCAAAAGTTCCCTCATTTTCATAAAAGAAGGTCTGGCCTGCTCAATTTTAGAGCGAATTTCTCGACATAAGTCCTAGATATTATTTGATTTAGAATCCTAAATATTTATGTGATGAGACCCTTTCAATCCTTTCATTACCGTGTGCACGAATGACCTGAAATCATCTCTGTTCTTATTCTATATACAGATTATTGTTGTTGTTGTTTATTTAGTTCTTCAACTTTCATTTGGTAACACGGATCATTTTGGTAGGCCTATATGAAAGGACTGGTTGCGTGGCGCAGCGGTAACGTTCTCGCCTGATGCACCCAAGGTTCCAGGATCGAATCCTGACGCAGTCAGTTGGATTTGGAGTGTGCGCAATTGCAAGGGAGTCGTGTCAATAAATTTACTAACACGTTCAAGTTCCCCTTCCGGGCATAATTCCGGTACCCTGGTGTCTTTAAAGCCGCAGTAGTTCAAAGGAACGTAAAACCAATAGGCTAACATTATTATTATTATAATTACTATTATTATTGTGGTACGGTATATGAACTATAAGAAATGAACCATATTCACAATTTCCATATCATACAGCAATACATTCGTAAACTATTATATAAGGTGTGTTCAAAAAGTAACGAGCCGGAGGCATAATTACAGAAACCAGTACCTGTACGTTAGAAGTATTGGCCCTGGCTGTTGAGGCACTTGTCCCACTGTGCCACGAGGCGGTGAATGGCTGTCTCATAAAATTCCCTGGGCTGCGATGTGAACCAGTTCCGCACGTACAGCTGGACGTCGGCGTCCGAGGTGAATCGTTGGCCCCGCAGAGCCCTTTTCAGGGACCAAACATGGCGTAATCACAGGGAGAGAGGTCTGGACTGTTTGGAGGGTAGCCGAGAACCTCCCATTTGAATTTCTGCAGGAGTGCCGCGACTGTGTTGGCCGTATGAGGTCGTGCATTGTCGAGGAGCGACCACAGCGGCTATGGCGTTCACTGTCACTCGGCGGTCCTGGGCAATGAGTGCATCAACCAGCTGGACGTTGACATCGGTAATGCAGGGGGGTGCCCGAGACCGGGCATCATCGGCTAACGACACCCGTCCTTCCCTGAAGTGCTTGTGCCACGCCTTGACCCTTGCAAGGGACATGCAGTGTTCGCCTACTCCTTCCGCTGTCAGAAACCTCTTTGTTCTTCGGTTGACGCCTCCATGTCACTGTTTGCAATGCGACTGGCAGGGATTGTAATATTGATGCATGCTGCTGCTCGCTTTTTGTCGTCACGTGACGTGCACGCGACGTGCACGCGAGCCCTCTATCGACGGGCTGTGACCTTCCACGCTCTGGTCGTAACCACACCTCGTTACACACGCCACGATTAGCCGATGTAGTCACTGGTTTGCGCAATCCAGACTCCGGCTCTTTGCTTTTTGAACGCACCTTATACTTTCTGTCTTTGAAAGTGATCATCCAAACTGCGTTTCCTCTTTCCGAAAAGTGTTCAAGCACTTTCTATCCCGATCAATAGCCTTTCGTGTGCTCAGAAATGCTCTGCCAATGCTGCATGTCAAAGTCACGGCCTTTTGTGTAATAGTGTAGACATATAGGCCTATGGAAATATTTAATAGAGCTAGTTATTCAAGGAATGATGTACTGTAGGTGTGATGCTTCTGGAAGAAAGGAGGAACGGATGTATTGTCACTTTTTTGTTGTTTCCAGATTCTCGCAAATTCCGTAGCTAGTGGGTTATATCTATATATTTAAAACAGTAGGGTGATTTTTGTTATCACGAGATAGAGAGAACGACAGAACCAATTTACTTCGTAGAGCACTCTAACGAAAGCTCTTGGCCTGTAGATTTGCAGAGTGTCTCTAAAATAAACAAATATATTACGGTATATTTTTAAATAAATATAGAAAATAGCAGAATTCCAGCCCCTCGCGCATGCGCACAATCCGCCTGGGCTCATGACAAAATGGCGGTGAGAAGTCCATTAAAATGTAAGTTATTTAATAAGCTTCCATGTAATTGAAAACATACATTAACCAAGTTCTGACAATACAATATAATAACAGTATGAACATATACGAATGTATATTGATTTTATTGATAATGAATTGGTTTTTTTTCTTCAGATAGCGGCTTTTGAAGATAGTGAATGGTTGCGTCTGCATCTAAATGTGAGTGCGCGAGTAGCTATTTGGTTAAGGCGATTGACTATGGATCCAAGGATCGCAGGTTCGATCCCAACTCTCGCCAGTTTTTTTTTTTTTGCCACTGAAATATTGTTTTATCAAGGAGTATTAGTCTTCTATATATTTAAAACAGTAAGGTGATTTTTGTTATCACGAGATAGAGAGAACGACAGAACCAATGTACTTCGTAGAGCACTCTAACGAAAGCTCTTGGCCTGTAGATTTGCAGAGTGTCTCTAAAATAAACAAATATATTACTGTATATTTTTAAATAAATATAGAAAATAGCAGAATTCCAGCCCCTCGCGCATGCGCACAATCCGCATGGGCTCATGACAAAATGGCGGTGAGAAGTCCATTAAAATGTAAGTTATTTAATAAGCTTCCATGTAATTGAAAACATACATTAACCAAGTTCTGACAATACAATATAATAACAGTATGAACATATACGAATGTATATTGATTTTATTGATAATGAATTGGATTATTTTCTTCAGATAGCGGCTTTTGAAGATAGTGAATGGTTGCGTCTGCATCTAAATGTGAGTGCGCGAGTAGCTATTTGGTTAAGGCGATTGACTATGGATCCAAGGATCGCAGGTTCGATCCCAACTCTCGCCAGTATTTTTTATTTTTTTTGCCACTGAAATATTGTTTTATCAAGGAGTATTAGTAAGGTTTTATGTCAGTTAAAGATACATATTTCTACACATTTTCTCAACACGTTTTATTTCCGTTTTACCATTGCATTACAGCATGTCCTCAATACGTCCTGAATACGTCGTTTGAATATCTGCAATCAGTTCCAGTAACTGACAACAGATGGCAGTACCTCGCCAATATAGTTCCAGTAACTGAGAGCAGATTGCGTCGATATATTTAAAACACAAGGCATGGCCTTGATGGCGAGTTTTCGCGTGATAGTTAAATATTGTTTTATCAAGGATTATTAGTAACGTTTTATGTCAGTTAAAGATTCCTACATTCCCTCTCAATAAGTTTTATTTCCGTTTTACCATTGCATTACAGCATGTGGTCAAAAGAGCTAATATCTGCCATCAATTGCAGTAACTGACAACAGATGGCAGTACCTCGCCCATATAGTTTCAGTAACTAACAACAGATGGCAGCACCATTGCATCGATATATTTAAAACACAAAACATGGCGCGTTTTCAAGTGATGGAGAGTTATAGAGGGGAATTTTTAAGAAGGGAAACGTTGAAGAACATTAACTGACAGTTGAGTGTGTAGGCTATGTTGTTTATGTACTTTAATATTGCAATTTCTTCCCAATGCTTCGGTGGTCAAGTTGGTAGCATCCTAGACTAAAAGTTATAAATTATGCATCGTCGATATACTCTTAAATTATTGGTGAAAAGGTAGTTTTCCAGGCCCTGGCGCGTGTCCACAATTGCTTTCGCCATGAGAGACACTTGGCAAACATAATTCGTTTGAAGGGCTCCGACATCGTTGTCACTCAGCCCCATGTACTTTGGTGTGTAAGTGTAAAATTTTCTCTGATAACCCGTATTATTGTGATAGCTGCATTACTTTGTGTATTTGCAATTAAGGTGGGAAATGGCAAGGTGACGGCCGAGGCCTTAAGTTAGGAACCATCCCGGTATTTGCCTTGAGTGGAAGTGGGAAACCACGGAAAACCACATCTAAGATTGTCGAGGTGGGAATCAAACCTTCCTCTTCTTAGTTATACCTCTAGAGAATGAATGTGCCCCGTTTTTGCCCTCAGACCAGAATTAAATTTCTTGGCAGAGCAGGAAATGTAACCCGGGTCTCCGAGGCGATAGCCAAGAATGGGTGGGCTTCCATGTGTTAATACGATTTTTGACATGCACGGGACATAGAATTCTAAAACAGCCTCCATTAGGGTGACTGCCGAAGTGAGTATTGAGTATATGCCTAAGCTCATTCCAGTAGTTGGCGAAGTTATTCTATGTTCCCCTGCAAAATATACTGCCATAAACTATAACAGGTGATGGAAATAGCTTATTTAGAGCAGTTTTGTACTGTTTATATCAAAATTAAGAACGTCATTCTGCGCTGCGTTTTCAAGCCATTGCCAAACATTTCGCTGGCAGGAACAATTATAAGGAATTTATTGTAAGCGATCAGTCTCATCGCATTCTCCTCACCAACCAACTTGAGTATGAGAGTCTCTGGACGGTCATGTTGAACTTCATTGTATAAGACAGTTGTTTAATGATTATTTGTTTAGAGTACTGAATCTAACTACGCAGTTGATTTCGGCAATGGAAGTATTTTTTGCCATTTAATATTTAGCGGCTCCGATATTGCAGGTCACTATAGTGTTATCGAATAATACGAAGCCACATTTAAAATCCAATATAAATAGGCCATTTCAGAAACAATTCCAGATGTTATGCAGTACAGTGAAAGGTCTTTGACGATCAAATGTAAACATTGTTCTACATTGTATTTCTCTTGCGTAAAATCTACGCGCGGTTACTTTGGCCTTTACTGTTGTGATGGTAAAATTGATCTGCTGAAATATAAAATATTTGCCAAGCTGCAACAATGCAATGATATTAATTTTAAAGTCATTGAACTTATATCCAGTAGTTCAAACACATACATCAGCGTTAACATATTGGCGAACATAATTCATTTGATGGACTTAGACATCGTCGTCACTCAGCCCCGTCTATTTTGGTGTGCGAGTGTAAACTTTTCTCTGATAACCTGTGTTAATGTGATGGCTGTGTTGATGTGTGCATTTGTAATTAATGTGGGGAATGGGGAGTTAATGACCGAGGCTTTAAGTTAGGAACTATCCCGGTATTTGCCTGGAGTGGAAGTGGGAAACCACGGAAAACCAAATCCAAGATTGTTGAGATGGGAATCAAACTTTGCTCTTCTTAGTTTTGCCTCACGAGTGCGCCCCGTTCCAGTCCTCAGACCAGAATTAAATTTCTTGGCAGAGCGGGGATCGAACCTGGAATCCGGGGCAATAGCTCAGAATGTAGCCTTAAGAATGGGCTTCCCTGTGTTAATACGATCTTTGACAAGCACTGAACATATAATTCTAAAACTCCCTCCATTACTGTGGCTGGCGAAGTGAGTCTATGCTCATTCCAGTAGTGGCGAAGTGATTCTATACTCCCTTGCATAATTTACTGTCATGGAAATACAAAGTATTGTACCTTCAACAGGTGATGGAAATTCATTATTTACAGCAATTTCATTCTGTTTATTTCAAAATGAAGATCGTCATCCTGAGTTGCGTTTGCAAGCAAATTGCAAAAATTGCAAGGATTTTATTATTGGCGATCAATCTCATCGCATTCTCATCAGCAACCAACTTGAGAATGGAAGTATTCATTGTATATGTGAATATTATTGTTTATTGATTATTTGTTTAGAGTGCATAACAATGGGTCTAACCACGCAGTTGATTTTGTCAATGGAAGTAAGTTATTATTTGCCATTTAATATTTGGCGGCTACGTTGATGCAGGCCACTATAGTGTTATATAAAATGACGTTAATTTGGGCAGAAATGCTGCTATAAATAAACCCATTTGACGAAATAGAACATTAGCCGCAAAAAAGTGGGAAATCGGAGAAAAATACGAAGCCACTTTTAAAATCTAATATAAATATGGCATTTCAGAAACAATTCCAGATACTATGCCGTTACAGTTTAGGGTCCTTGACGAACAAATGTAAACATTGTTCTGCACTGTATTTCTCTTGCGAGAAATCTACACTTGATTACTTTGACCTTTGCTGTTGTAATGGTAAAATTAATCTGAATAAATATAAAATATTTGACAGGCTTTAACAATTATTTTTCACTGGAGATGATATCTCAAGGAATTCCAGAGGGACTAATCGGCAGTACAATGCTATGTCCTTCGTTTCATGGCGCAGCGGTCAAGCTGTATGCCTCTCACCAAGGCGGATCGGGTGCGATTCCCGGTCAATGCATGTGAGATTTTTGATGTGAAAGGCCATGTCCTGTGGTTCGGATTCCACGTTAAACGGAGGTCCCGTGGCTTATGATCGCGAGATTAACGGTCACGTTAAACTGCAAGCTTCCTTCCATCCTTCGTTTCATTTGGTGCCAATGTTACTGTGCCACACGCACACGGTCCACATTGTTTTAAAATGTATGGAATTGCACATCATCGCATTTCTTCGTTATATTCCAAAAATATAAGCGATGGTTTGCGGCCAGTTGTATTAGACTCATCAGAGTTCTTGAATTCCTTGGAACTAAACGACTGGCCGCCAAATACTCCAAACGCTTGGCCCATTATGCTGCTTAGAAATCTGAACGGTTCCCAAGGACTCCTAAATGCAACCATATTGCTTGGATTTGGAAATAATAGGTGCAGTTAAAATTAGGCAGAGATGTCTAATCCTTCGACTTGATTTAACACCATCCGATAAAACATTATCATTTTCTTTTAAGAGGCAATATTTTCCAATTCATTTGGCATACTTTATCACAATCAATAAAGCTCAAGGGGAAACTCTGGAACGTATAGGCCTCAATTTGCCCCAACAATTTTTCAGTCATGGCCAGCAGTATTTTGCAATGTTGAGAGTGCAATCTTTTGACGCCCTCATAGTTTCAATAGAGTCAAAAAATAATCGTACAAAGAATGTACAGTAGGCCTATATAAGAACATTCTTCAGTAAATATTTTTCTATTGACCGTCATGTTTTGACGGGTTTCAACTAGTTTCTCATTATTTTCCCTTTATATACTGTATTTTTAGCCTATTTTCAATTTTGAAAAAATAGGCTTATGAGATCACCTTTTGTCCGTGTGTGTGTGCGTGTGTGTGTGTGTGTGTGTGTGTGATTCGTGTGTGTGTCCCCCCCTAATAAAATCTAAACGGCAGGAGCGATTTCAATGAAACTCGGAATGTTCATAGCACTATTCCCGGCGACCTCGACCGTGCCCTTCAAATTTTGTTACGACTCACCAATCCAACATGGCGGCTGTGCGAAATATGTCACCAGCATTCAATATCTCCGAAACTATTACCGATATTACCCTGACATTTTCTAATGTGATAGCGGGAACTACTATAAGTTCACTTATGTGACTTTGAAAACCTGGTAACTACAAAACCAACATGGAGGCCAAGCGAATTTGCGACTTTTAAATAGACGTTTCTCGCGATTTGACCAACCAAACGCAATGAAACTTGGTACAGTATATGTTTATATACATTGAAATGCACCGACATCTAACTTCGTTCAATTGTTCACATAATCACAAGATGGCGGATGTGCGAAATATTTCACCGGCATTCTATATCTCTGAAACTATTAGCGGTATCTCCCTAAAATTTTGTACGGAGATAAAGGGCACTACTGGAAGTCCATCTATAAGACTTTCAAAAACCGGTTAACTACAAAACGAACATGGCGGCCAAGCGAATTTGAAAATTTTAAATAGACCTTTCTCGCGATTTAATGTTCCAAGCGCACTGAAACCTGGTACAGGAAATATTTATACACATTGTAATCCACTGGTATCTAATTTAGTTCAATTGTTTACATAACCTCAAGATGGCGGTAGTGCGAATTTTAAAATTAAGTTTTTATTTCTTGTGATGTAGTTATGCGATCGAAGTGAAAGTTTGAATAATGAACCTACGCAATAATTTTCCTTTAATGGGACATGACTCTATGGCCTACACATTTAACAATCCAACATGGCGACCATCCGAATTATTTAGACGATACTGAATATCTACGAATCTATTTTAGCAATCAAACTGCATTTTTTAATGTTCATAGGGGCTATGAACTTAAGTTCACCTATAGGACTTTAAATAACCTGGTGATCACAAATCCAAGATGGTGGTGACGCGAATTATAAATATTCACATGGACGTTTCTCGAAATTTAACCATCCGCGTTCAGTGGAACTTGGTACAGTAAATCCTTATACGAATGTTAATCCACTGGCATCTAATTTATTTCAATTGTTTCCATAACCTCAAGATGGCAGCTGTGCAAAATTTTTCTTGTGTCCTAATTATGCGATTGAAGTTTGAATACTACACGTTCACAATAATCTGCATGTAACAGTACATAACTCTAGGACCTACATATATAAAATCCAACATGGCCACCATCCGAAATATTTAGTCGGTTCTCAATATCTACGAATCTATTACAGCAATCAAACAGAAATTGTGTATGTTGATAGAGGCAATTAACATAAGTAGGATATATGAAAATAGGCTGTATAGTTCTTCACGGAATTACTTGTGTAGCCTACTTTCGATTTTTGCAAAAAATGAAAGTAGACTTATGAGATCAACACAGGGCGAAAAAAGTGTGTCTGTCTGTGTGTGTGTATGTGTGTGTGTGAGTCTCTCTGTGAGTGTGTGTGTGTGTATGTGTGTGTGTGAGTCTGTGTGTGTGTCTGTGTGTGAGTGTGTGTACTCTGAATGTCTGTCCCCCCCCCCTATCAATTCGAACACGGTGAATGCGAATTGAACGAAATTTGGTACAAAGGTAGCACTAGCAAAGGACACCTCAGTGTCATGTTTTATATCGCCGCCATCTTGACGGAAACGTAATGGCAGCCACACGAATGTTCAAAGCTTAAATCACATTACGATTAACCTAATCATCCGATCTCTACCAAATTTTGCAACAACATACCTTTATGGGGGGAGCATCCTTTGACCAAACCAGTAGGTCATCAGCGTAATAGTTTGCGAATGGTGGCCATCTTTGTGTGAAAATCGATTCCCCCTATTCATTCGAACACGGTGCAACCGAATGGAACGAAATTTGGTACAGAGGTAGTACTAACAAATGGCACCTCAGTGTTTTTTTATATCGCCGCCATCTTGACAGAAACGTAATGGCGGCCACACAGATGTTCAGAGCTTAAATCGAATTACAACTAACCTAATCATCCGATCTCTACCAAATTTTGCAACAACATACTTTTATGGGGGGAGCATCCTTTGACAAAACTAATAGGTCATCAGCATAATAGTTTACGGATGGCGGCCATCTTTGTGTGAAAACCGATTCCCCGTATTAATTCGAACACGGTGCAACCGAATGGAACGAAATTTGGTACAGAGGTAGTACTAACAAAAGGCACCTCAGTGTCATGTTTTATATCGCCGCCATCTTGACGGAAACGTAATGGCGGCCACACAAATGTTCAAAGCTTAAATCAAACTAGTTGAAACCCGTCAAACCATGACGGTCTATAGAAAAATATTTACTGAAGAATGTTCTTATATAGGCCTACTGTACATTCTTTGTACGATTATTTTTTGACTCTATTGAAACTATGAGGGCGTCAAAAGATTGCACTCTCAACATTGCAAAATACTGCTGGCCATGACTGAAAAATTGTTGGGGCAAATTGAGGCCTATACGTTCCAGAGTTTCCCCTTGAGCTTTATTGATTGTGATAAAGTATGCCAAATGAATTGGAAAATATTGCCTCTTAAAAGAAAATGATAATGTTTTATCGGATGGTGTTAAATCAAGTCGAAGGATTAGACATCTCTGCCTAATTTTAACTGCACCTATTATTTCCAAATCCAAGCAATATGGTTGCATTTAGGAGTCCTTGGGAACCGTTCAGATTTCTAAGCAGCATAACGGGCCAAGCGTTTGGAGTATTTGGCGGCCAGTCGTTTAGTTCCAAGGAATTCAAGAACTCTGATGAGTCTAATACAACTGGCCGCAAACCATCGCTTATATTTTTGGAATATAACGAAGAAATGCGATGATGTGCAATTCCATACATTTTAAAACAATGTGGACCGTGTGCGTGTGGCACAGTAACATTGGCACCAAATGAAACGAAGGATGGAAGGAAGCTTGCAGTTTAACGTGACCGTTAATCTCGCGATCATAAGCCACGGGACCTCCGTTTAACGTGGAATCCGAACCACAGGACATGGCCTTTCACATCAAAAATCTCACATGCATTGACCGGGAATCGCACCCGATCCGCCTTGGTGAGAGGCATACAGCTTGACCGCTGCGCCATGAAACGAAGGACATAGCATTGTACTGCCGATTAGTCCCTCTGGAATTCCTTGAGATATCATCTCCAGTGAAAAATAATTGTTAAAGCCTGTCAAATATTTTATATTTATTCAGATTAATTTTACCATTACAACAGCAAAGGTCAAAGTAATCAAGTGTAGATTTCTCGCAAGAGAAATACAGTGCAGAACAATGTTTACATTTGTTCGTCAAGGACCCTAAACTGTAACGGCATAGTATCTGGAATTGTTTCTGAAATGCCATATTTATATTAGATTTTAAAAGTGGCTTCGTATTTTTCTCCGATTTCCCACTTTTTTGCGGCTAATGTTCTATTTCGTCAAATGGGTTTATTTATAGCAGCATTTCTGCCCAAATTAACGTCATTTTATATAACACTATAGTGGCCTGCATCAACGTAGCCGCCAAATATTAAATGGCAAATAATAACTTACTTCCATTGCCAAAATCAACTGCGTGGTTAGACCCATTGTTATGCACTCTAAACAAATAATCAATAAACAATAATATTCACATATACAATGAATACTTCCATTCTCAAGTTGGTTGCTGATGAGAATGCGATGAGATTGATCGCCAATAATAAAATCCTTGCAATTTTTGCAATTTGCTTGCAAACGCAACTCAGGATGACGATCTTCATTTTGAAATAAACAGAATGAAATTGCTGTAAATAATGAATTTCCATCACCTGTTGAAGGTACAATACTTTGTATTTCCATGACAGTAAATTATGCAAGGGAGTATAGAATCACTTCGCCACTACTGGAATGAGCATAGACTCACTTCGCCAGCCACAGTAATGGAGGGAGTTTTAGAATTATATGTTCAGTGCTTGTCAAAGATCGTATTAACACAGGGAAGCCCATTCTTAAGGCTACATTCTGAGCTATTGCCCCGGATTCCAGGTTCGATCCCCGCTCTGCCAAGAAATTTAATTCTGGTCTGAGGACTGGAACGGGGCGCACTCGTGAGGCAAAACTAAGAAGAGCAAAGTTTGATTCCCATCTCAACAATCTTGGATTTGGTTTTCCGTGGTTTCCCACTTCCACTCCAGGCAAATACCGGGATAGTTCCTAACTTAAAGCCTCGGTCATTAACTCCCCATTCCCCACATTAATTACAAATGCACACATCAACACAGCCATCACATTAACACAGGTTATCAGAGAAAAGTTTACACTCGCACACCAAAATAGACGGGGCTGAGTGACGACGATGTCTAAGTCCATCAAATGAATTATGTTCGCCAATATGTTAACGCTGATGTATGTGTTTGAACTACTGGATATAAGTTCAATGACTTTAAAATTAATATCATTGCATTGTTGCAGCTTGGCAAATATTTTATATTTCAGCAGATCAATTTTACCATCACAACAGTAAAGGCCAAAGTAACCGCGCGTAGATTTTACGCAAGAGAAATACAATGTAGAACAATGTTTACATTTGATCGTCAAAGACCTTTCACTGTACTGCATAACATCTGGAATTGTTTCTGAAATGGCCTATTTATATTGGATTTTAAATGTGGCTTCGTATTATTCGATAACACTATAGTGACCTGCAATATCGGAGCCGCTAAATATTAAATGGCAAAAAATACTTCCATTGCCGAAATCAACTGCGTAGTTAGATTCAGTACTCTAAACAAATAATCATTAAACAACTGTCTTATACAATGAAGTTCAACATGACCGTCCAGAGACTCTCATACTCAAGTTGGTTGGTGAGGAGAATGCGATGAGACTGATCGCTTACAATAAATTCCTTATAATTGTTCCTGCCAGCGAAATGTTTGGCAATGGCTTGAAAACGCAGCGCAGAATGACGTTCTTCATTTTGATATAAACAGTACAAAACTGCTCTAAATAAGCTATTTCCATCACCTGTTATAGTTTATGGCAGTATATTTTGCAGGGGAACATAGAATAACTTCGCCAACTACTGGAATGAGCTTAGGCATATACTCAATACTCACTTCGGCAGTCACCCTAATGGAGGCTGTTTTAGAATTCTATGTCCCGTGCATGTCAAAAATCGTATTAACACATGGAAGCCCACCCATTCTTGGCTATCGCCTCGGAGACCCGGGTTACATTTCCTGCTCTGCCAAGAAATTTAATTCTGGTCTGAGGGCAAAAACGGGG
Source organism: Meconema thalassinum (assembly GCA_946902985.2). Classification (NCBI taxonomy): domain Eukaryota; kingdom Metazoa; phylum Arthropoda; class Insecta; order Orthoptera; family Tettigoniidae; genus Meconema; species Meconema thalassinum. The sequence continues at coordinate 334,601,751 of OX336391.1, read as the reverse complement.
CACATTCATTCTCTAGAGGTATAACTAAGAAGAGGAAGGTTTGATTCCCACCTCGACAATCTTAGATGTGGTTTTCCGTGGTTTCCCACTTCCACTCAAGGCAAATACCGGGATGGTTCCTAACTTAAGGCCTCGGCCGTCACCTTGCCATTTCCCACCTTAATTGCAAATACACAAAGTAATGCAGCTATCACAATAATACGGGTTATCAGAGAAAATTTTACACTTACACACCAAAGTACATGGGGCTGAGTGACAACGATGTCGGAGCCCTTCAAACGAATTATGTTTGCCAAGTGTCTCTCATGGCGAAAGCAATTGTGGACACGCGCCAGGGCCTGGAAAACTACCTTTTCACCAATAATTTAAGAGTATATCGACGATGCATAATTTATAACTTTTAGTCTAGGATGCTACCAACTTGACCACCGAAGCATTGGGAAGAAATTGCAATATTAAAGTACATAAACAACATAGCCTACACACTCAACTGTCAGTTAATGTTCTTCAACGTTTCCCTTCTTAAAAATTCCCCTCTATAACTCTCCATCACTTGAAAACGCGCCATGTTTTGTGTTTTAAATATATCGATGCAATGGTGCTGCCATCTGTTGTTAGTTACTGAAACTATATGGGCGAGGTACTGTCATCTGTTGTCAGTTACTGCAATTGATGGCAGATATTAGCTCTTTTGACCACATGCTGTAATGCAATGGTAAAACGGAAATAAAACTTATTGAGAGGGAATGTAGGAATCTTTAACTGACATAAAACGTTACTAATAATCCTTGATAAAACAATATTTAACTATCACGCGAAAACTCGCCATCAAGGCCATGCCTTGTGTTTTAAATATATCGACGCAATCTGCTCTCAGTTACTGGAACTATATTGGCGAGGTACTGCCATCTGTTGTCAGTTACTGGAACTGATTGCAGATATTCAAACGACGTATTCAGGACGTATTGAGGACATGCTGTAATGCAATGGTAAAACGGAAATAAAACGTGTTGAGAAAATGTGTAGAAATATGTATCTTTAACTGACATAAAACCTTACTAATACTCCTTGATAAAACAATATTTCAGTGGCAAAAAAAATAAAAAATACTGGCGAGAGTTGGGATCGAACCTGCGATCCTTGGATCCATAGTCAATCGCCTTAACCAAATAGCTACTCGCGCACTCACATTTAGATGCAGACGCAACCATTCACTATCTTCAAAAGCCGCTATCTGAAGAAAATAATCCAATTCATTATCAATAAAATCAATATACATTCGTATATGTTCATACTGTTATTATATTGTATTGTCAGAACTTGGTTAATGTATGTTTTCAATTACATGGAAGCTTATTAAATAACTTACATTTTAATGGACTTCTCACCGCCATTTTGTCATGAGCCCATGCGGATTGTGCGCATGCGCGAGGGGCTGGAATTCTGCTATTTTCTATATTTATTTAAAAATATACAGTAATATATTTGTTTATTTTAGAGACACTCTGCAAATCTACAGGCCAAGAGCTTTCGTTAGAGTGCTCTACGAAGTACATTGGTTCTGTCGTTCTCTCTATCTCGTGATAACAAAAATCACCTTACTGTTTTAAATATATAGAAGACTAATACTCCTTGATAAAACAATATTTCAGTGGCAAAAAAAAAAAAAAAATACTGGCGAGAGTTGGGATCGAACCTGCGATCCTTGGATCCATAGTCAATCGCCTTAACCAAATAGCTACTCGCGCACTCACATTTAGATGCAGACGCAACCATTCACTATCTTCAAAAGCCGCTATCTGAAGAAAAAAAACCAATTCATTATCAATAAAATCAATATACATTCGTATATGTTCATACTGTTATTATATTGTATTGTCAGAACTTGGTTAATGTATGTTTTCAATTACATGGAAGCTTATTAAATATCTTACATTTTAATGGACTTCTCACCGCCATTTTGTCATGAGCCCAGGCGGATTGTGCGCATGCGCGAGGGGCTGGAATTCTGCTATTTTCTATATTTATTTAAAAATATACCGTAATATATTTGTTTATTTTAGAGACACTCTGCAAATCTACAGGCCAAGAGCTTTCGTTAGAGTGCTCTACGAAGTAAATTGGTTCTGTCGTTCTCTCTATCTCGTGATAACAAAAATCACCTTACTGTTTTAAATATATAGATAGATTACGACTAACCTAATCATCCGATCTCTGCCAAATTTTGCAACAACATACCTTTATGGGGGGAGCATCCTTTGACCAAACTAATAGGTCATCAGCATAATTGTTTGCGGTTGGCCGCCATCTTTGTGTGAAAATCGATTCCCCCTATTGATTCGAACACGGTGAAACCGAATGGAACGAAATTTGGTACAGAGGTAGCACTAGCAAAGGGCATCTCAGTGTCATGTTTTATATCGCCGCCTTATTGACAGAAACGTAATGGCGGCCACACAAATGTTCAAAGCTTAAGTTAAATTACGACTAACATAACCATCCGATCTCTACCAAACTTTGCAACAACATACCGTTATGGAGGGAGCATCCTTTGACCAATCAAATAGGTTATTATTAGCCTAATAGTTTGCGGATGGCGGCCAGCTTTATGTCAAAATTGATTCCCCCTATTAATTCGAACACGGTAGAACCGAATGGAACGAAATTTGGTACAGAGGTAGCACTAGCAAAGGGCACCTCAGTGTCATGTTTTATATCGCCGCCATCTTGACTGAAACGTAATGGCGGCCACACGAATGTTCAAAGCTTAAATCAAATTACGATTAACCTAATCATCCGATCTCTACCAAATTTTGCAACTACATACCTTAACGGAGGGAGCATCCTTTGACCAATCTAATAGGTCATCAGCGTAATAGTTTGCGGATGGCGGCCATCTTTGTGTGAAAATCGATTCCCCCTATTAATTCGAACACGGTGCAACCGAATGGAACGAAATTTGGTACAGAGGTAGTACTAACAAAATGCACCTCAGTGGCATGTTTTATATCACCGCAATCTTGACGGAAACGTAATGGCGGACACACAAATGTTCAAAGCTTAAATCAAATTACGACTAACCTAATCATCCGATCTCTATCAAATTTTGCAACAACATACCTTTATGAGGGGAGCATCCTTTGACCAAACTAATAGGTCATCAGCGTAATAATTTGCGGATGGCGGCCATCTTTGTGTGAAATTCGATTCCCCCTATTAATTCGAACACGGTGCAACCGAATGGAGCGAAATTTGGTACAGAGGTAGTACTAACGAAAGGCACCTCAGTGTCATGTTTTATATCGCCGCCATCTTGACGGAAACGTAATGGCGGCCACACAAATGTTCAAAGCTTAAATCAAATTACGATTAACCTAATCATCCGATCTCTACGAAACTTTACAATTACAGACCTTTATGGAGGTAGCATCCTTTGACCTATCTAATAGGTCATTCGCCTAATAGTTTGCGGATGGCGGCCATCTTTATGTCAAAATTGATTCCCCCTATTAATTCGAACACGGTTGAACCGAATGGAACGAAATTTGGTAAAGAGATAGCACTAGCAAAGGGCACCTCAGTGTCATGTTTTATATATATCGCCGCCATCTTGACTGAAACGTAATGGCGGCCACACGAATGTTCAAAGCTTAAATCAAATTACGATTAACCTAATCATCTAATCTCTACCAAATTTTGCAACTACATACCTTTATGGAGGGAGCATCCTTTGACCAATCTAATAGGTCATTCACCTAATAGTTTGCGGATGGCGGCCATCTTTATATCAAAATTGATTCCCCCTATTAAATCAAACACGGTGGAACCGAATGGAACGAAATTTGGTACAGAGGTAGCACTAGCAAAGGGCACCTCAGGGTCATGTTTTATATCGCCGCCATCTAGACTGAAACGTAATGGCAGCCACACGAATGTTCAAAGCTTAAATCAAATTACGATTAACCTAATCATCCGATCTCTACCAAATTTTGCAACTACATACCTTTATGGGGGGAGCATCCTTTGACAAAACTAATAGGTCATCAGCATAATTGTTTGCGGTTGGCCGCCATCGTTGTGTGAAAATCGATTCCCCCTATTGATTCGAACACGGTGAAACCGAATGGAACGAAATTTGGTACAGAGGTAGCACTAGCAAAGGGCATGTCAGTGTCATGTTTTATTTCGCCGCCATAATGACAGAAACGTAATGGCGGCCACACGAATGTTCAAAGCTTAAATCAAATTACGATTAACCTAATCATCTAATCTCTACCAAATTTTGCAACTACATACCGTTATGGAGGTAGCATCCTTTGACCAATCTAATAGGTTGTTATTAGCCTAATAGTTTGCGGATGGCGGCCATCTTTATGTCAAAATTGATTCCCCCTATTAATTCGAACACGGTGGAACCGAATGGAACGAAATTTGGTACAGAGGTAGCACTAGCAAAGGGCACCTCAGTGTCATGTTTTATATCGCCGCCATCTTGACTGAAACGTAATGGCGGCCACACGAATGTTCAAAGCTTAAATCAAATTACGATTAACCTAATCATCCGATCTCTACCAAATTTTGCAACTACATACCATAACGGAGGGAGCATCCTTTGACCAATCTAATAGGTCATCAGCGTAATAGTTTGCGGATGGCGGCCATCTTTGTGTGAAAATCGATTCCCCCTATTAATTCGAACACGGTGCAACCGAATGGATCGAAATTTGGTACAGAGGTAGTACTAACAAAAGGCCCCTCAGTGTCATGTTTTATATCACCGCCATCTTGACGGAAACGTAATGGCGGCCACACAAATGTTCATAGCTTAAATCAAATTACGACTAACCTAATCATCCGATCTCTACCAAATTTTGCAACAACATACCTTTATGAGGGGAGCATCCTTTGACCAAACTAATAGGTCATCAGCGTAATAGTTTGCGGATGGCGGCCATCTTTGTGTGAAAATCGATTCCCCCTATTAATTCGAACACGGTGCAACCGAATGGAACGAAATTTGGTACAGAGGAAGTACTAACAAAAGGCACCTCAGTGTCATGTTTTATATCGCCGCCATCTTGACGGAAACGTAATCGCGGCCACACAAATGTTCAAAGCTTAAATCAAATTTCGATTAACCTAATCATCTAATCTCTACCAAATTTTGCAACTACATATCTTTATGGGGGGAGCATCCTTTGACCGAACCAGTAGGTCATCAGCGTAATAGTTTGCGAATGGCGGCCATCTTTGTGTGAAAATCGATTCCCCCTATTCATTTGAACACGGTGCAACCGAATGGAACGAAATTTGGTACAGAGGTAGTACTAACAAATGGCACCTCAGTGTCATGTTTTATATCGCCGCCATCTTGACAGAAACGTAATGGTGGCCACACAAATGTTCAGAGCTTAAATCAAATTACGACTAACGTAATCATCCGATCTCTACCAAATTTTGCAACAACATACCTTTATGGGGGGAGCATCCTTTGAAAAAACTAATAGGTCATCAGCATAATAGTTTACGGATGGCGGCCATCTTTGTGTGAAAATCGATTCCCCGTATTAATTCGAACACGGTGCAACCGAATGGAGCGAAATTTGGTACAGAGCTAGTACCTACAAAAGGCACCTCAGTGTCATGTTTTATATCGCCACCATCTTGACGGAAACGTAATGGCGGCCACACAAATGTTCAAAGCTTAAATCAAATTACGATTAACCTAATCATCCGATCTCTACGAAATTTTACAATTACAGACCTTTATGGAGGTAACATTCTTTGACCTATCTAATAGGTCATCCGCCTAATAGTTTGCGGATGGCGGCCATCTTTATGTCAAAATTGATTCCCCCTATTAATTCGAACACGGTTGAACCGAATGGAACGAAATTTGGTAAAGAGGTAGCACTAGCAAAGGGCACCTCAGTGTCATGTTTTATATATATCGCCGCCATCTTGACTGAAACGTAATGGCGGCCACACGAATGTTCAAAGCTTAAATCAAATTACGATTAACCTAATCATCTAATCTCTACCAAATTTTGCAACTACATACATTTATGGGGGGAGCATCCTTTGACCAAACCAGTAGGTCATCAGCCTAATAGTTTGCGAATGGCGGCCATCTTTGTGTGAAAATCGATTCCCCCTATTCATTCGAACACGGTGCAACCGAATGGAACGAAATTTGGTACAGAGGTAGTACTAACAAATGGCACCTCAGTGTCATATTTTATATCGCCGCCATCTTGACAGAAACGTAATGGCGGCCACTCAAATGTTCAGAGCTTAAATCAAATCACGACTAACATACCCATCCGATCTCTACCAAACTTTGCAACAACATACCTTTATGGAGGGAGCATCCTTTGACCAATCTAATAGGTTATTATTAGCCTAATAGTTTGCGGATGGCGGCCATCTTTATGTCAAAATTGATTCCCCCTATTAATTCGAACAGGGTGGAACCGAATGGAACGAAATTTGGTACAGAGGTACCACTAGCAAAGGGCACCTCAGTGTCATGTTTTATATCGCCGCCATCTTGACTGAAACGTAATGGCGGCCACACGAATGTTCAAAGCTTAAATCAAATTACGATTAACCTAATCATCCGATCTCTACCAAATTTTGCAACTACATACCTTAACGGAGGGAGCATCCTTTGACCAATCTAATAGGTCATCAGCGTAATAGTTTGCGGATGGCGGCCATCGAGTGTGAAAATCGATTCCTCATATTAACTCAAACACGGTGCAACCGAATGGAACGAAATTTGGTACAGAGGTAATACTAACAAAAGGCACCTCAGTGTCATGTCTTATATCACCGCCATCTTGACGGAAACGTAATGGCGGCCACACAAATGTTCAAAGCTTAAATCAAATTAGGACTAACCCAATCATCCGATCTCTACCAAATTTTGCAACAACATACCTTTATGAGGGGAGCATCCTTTGACCAAACTAATAGGTCATCAGCGTAATAGTTTGCGGATGGCGGCCATCTTTGTGTGAAAATCGATTCCCTCTATTAATTCGAACACGGTGCAACCGAATGGAACGAAATTTAGTACAGAGGTAGTACTAACAAAAGGCACCTCAGTGTCATGTTTTATATCGCCGTCATCTTGACGGAAACGTAATGGCGGCCACACAAATGTTCAAAGCTTAAATAAAATTACGATTAACCTAATCATCCGATCTCTACCAAATTTTGCGATTACATACCTTTATGGAGGTAGCATCCTTTGACCTATCTAATAGGTCATTCGCCTAATAGTTTGCGGATGGCGGCCATCTTTATGTCAAAATTGATTCCCCCTATTAATTCGAACACGGTTGAACCGAATGGAACGAAATTTGGTAAAGAGGTAGCACTAGCAAAGGGCACCTCAGTGTCATGTTTTATATATATCGCCGCCATCTTGACTGAAACGTAATGGCGGCCACACGAATGTTCAAAGCTTAAATCAAATTACGATTAACCTAATCATCTAATCTCTACCAAATTTTGCAACTACATACCTTTATGGAGGGAGCATCCTTTGACCAATCTAATAGGTCATTCACCTAATAGTTTGCGGATGGCGGCCATCTTTATATCAAAATTGATTCCCCCTATTAATTCGAACACGGTGGAACCGAATGGAACGAAATTTGGTACAGAGGTAGCACTAGAAAAGGGCACCTCAGTGTCATGTTTGATATCGCCGCCATCTAGACTGAAACGTAATGGCAGCCACACGAATGTTCAAAGCTTAAATCAAATTACGATTAACCTAATCATCCGATCTCTACCAAATTTTGCAACTACATACCTTTATGGGGGGAGCATCCTTTGACCAAACTAATAGGTCATCAGCATAATTGTTTGCGGTTGGCCGCCATCTTTGTGTGAAAATCGATTCCCCCTATTGATTCGAACACGGTGGAACCGAATGGAACGAAATTTGGTACAGAGGTAGCACTGGCAAAGGGCATGTCAGTGTCATGTTTTATATCGCCGCCATATTGACAGAAACGTAATGGCGGCCACACAAATGTTCAAAGCTTAAGTTAAATTACGACTAACATAACCATCCGATCTCTACCAAACTTTGCAACAACATACCGTTATGGAGGGAGCATCCTTTGGCCAATCTAATAGGTTATTATTATCCTAATGGTTTGCGGATGGCGGCCAGCTTTATGTCAAAATTGATTCCCCCTATTAATTCGAACACGGTGGAACCGAATGGAACGAAATTTGGTACAGAGGTAGCACTAGCAAAGGGCACCTCAGTGTCATGTTTTATATCGCCGCCATCTTGACTGAAACGTAATGGCGGCCACACGAATGTTCAAAGCTTAAATCAAATTACGATTAACCTAATCATCCGATCTCTACCAAATTTTGCAACTACATACCTTAACGGAGGGAGCATCCTTTGACCAATCTAATAGGTCATCAGCGTAATAGTTTGCGGATGGCGGCCATCTTAGTGTGAAAATCGATTCCCCGTATTAATTCGAACACGGTGCAACCGAATGGAACGAAATTTGGTACAGAGGTAGTACTAACAAGAGGCACCTCAGTGTCATGTTTTATATCACCGCCATCTTGACGGAAACGTAGTGGCGGCCACACAAATGTTCAAAGCTTAAATCAAATTACGACTAACCTAATCATCCGATCTCTACCAAATTTTGCAACAACATACCTTTATGAGGGGAGCATCCTTTGAGCAAACTAATAGGTCATCAGCGTAATAGTTTGCGGATGGCGGCCATCTTTGTGTGAAAATCGATTCCCCCTATTAATTCGAACACGGTGCAACCGAATGGAACGAAATTTGGTACAGTGGTAGTACTAACAAAAGGCACCTCAGTGTCATGTTTTATTTCGCCGCCATCTTGACGGAAACGTAATGGCGGCCACACAAATGTTCAAAGCTTAAATCAAATTACGATTAACCTAATCATCCGATCTCTACCAAATTTTGCAATTACATACCTTTATGGAGGTAGCATCCTTTGACCTATCTAATAGGTCATTCGCCTAATAGTTTGCGGATGGCGGCCATCTTTATGTCAAAATTGATTCCCCCTATTAATTCGAACACGGTTGAACCGAATGGAACGAAATTTGGTAAAGAGGTAGCACTAGCAAAGGGCACCTCAGTGTCATGATTTATATATATCGCCGCCATCTTGACTGAAACGTAATGGCGGCCACACGAATGTTCAAAGCTTAAATCAAATTTCGATTAACCGAATCATCTAATCTCTACCAAATTTTGCAACTACATATCTTTATGGGGGGAGCATCCTTTGACCAAACCAGTAGGTCATCAGCGTAATAGTTTGCGAATGGCGGCCATCTTTGTGTGAAAATCGATTCCCCTTATTCATTTGAACACGGTGCAACCGAATGGAACGAAATTTGGTACAGAGGTAGCACTAGCAAAGGGCATGTCAGTGTCATGTTTTATTTCGCCGCCATAATGACAGAAACGTAATGGCGGCCACACAAATGTTCAAAGCTTAAGTTAAATCACGACTAACATAACCATCCGATCTCTACCAAACTTTGCAACAACATACCGTTATGGAGGTAGCATCCTTTGACCAATCTAATAGGTTGTTATTAGCCTAATAGTTTGCGGATGGCGGCCATCTTTATGTCAAAATTGATTCCCCCTATTAATTCGAACACGGTGGAACCGAATGGAACGAAATTTGGTACAGAGGTAGCACTAGCAAAGGGAACCTCAGTGTCATGTTTTATATCAGCGCCATCTTGACTGAAACGTAATGGCGGCCACACGAATGTTCAAAGCTTAAATCAAATTACGATTAACCTAATCATCCGATCTCTACCAAATTTTGCAACTACATACCATAACGGAGGGAGCATCCTTTGACCAATCTAATAGGTCATCAGCGTAATAGTTTGCGGATGGCGGCCATCTTTGTGTGAAAATCGATTCCCCCTATTAATTCGAACACGGTGCAACCGAATGGATCGAAATTTGGTACAGAGGTAGTACTAACAAAAGGCACCTTAGTGTCCTGTTTTATATCACCGCCATCTTGACGGAAACGTAATGGCGGCCACACAAATGTTCATAGCTTAAATCAAATTACGACTAACCTAATCATCCGATCTCTACCAAATTTTGCAACAACATACCTTTATGAGGGGAGCATCCTTTGACCAAACTAATAGGTCATCAGCGTAATAGTTTGCGGATGGCGGCCATCTTTGTGTGAAAATCGATTCCCCCTATTAATTCGAACACGGTGCAACCGAATGGAACGAAATTTGGTACAGAGGTAGTACTAACAAAAGGCACCTCAGTGTCATGTTTTATATCGCCGCCATCTTGACGGAAACGTAATCGCGGCCACACAAATGTTCAAAGCTTAAATCAAATTTCGATTAACCTAATCATCTAATCTCTACCAAATTTTGCAACTACATATCTTTATGGGGGGAGCATCCTTTGACCGAACCAGTAGGTCATCAGCGTAATAGTTTGCGAATGGCGGCCATCTTTGTGTGAAAATCGATTCCCCCTATTCATTTGAACACGGTGCAACCGAATGGAACGAAATTTGGTACAGAGGTAGTACTAACAAATGGCACCTCAGTGTCATGTTTTATATCGCAGCCATCTTGACAGAAACGTAATGGTGGCCACACAAATGTTCAGAGCTTAAATCAAATTACGACTAACCTAATCATCCGATCTCTACCAAATTTTGCAACAACATACCTTTATGGGGGGAGCATCCTTTGACAAAACTAATAGGTCATCAGCATAATAGTTTACGGATGGCGGCCATCTTTGTGTGAAAATCGATTCCCCGTATTAATTCGAACACGGTGCAACCGAATGGAGCGAAATTTGGTACAGAGCTAGTACCTACAAAAGGCACCTCAGTGTCATGTTTTATATCGCCACCATCTTGACGGAAACGTAATGGCGGCCACACAAATGTTCAAAGCTTAAATCAAATTACGATTAACCTAATCATCCGATCTCTACGAAATTTTACAATTACAGACCTTTATGGAGGTAACATTCTTTGACCTATCTAATAGGTCATCCGCCTAATAGTTTGCGGATGGCGGCCATCTTTATGTCAAAATTGATTCCCCCTATTAATTCGAACACGGTTGAACCGAATGGAACGAAATTTGGTAAAGAGGTAGCACTAGCAAAGGGCACCTCAGTGTCATGTTTTATATATATCGCCGCCATCTTGACTGAAACGTATTGGCGGCCACACGAATGTTCAAAGCTTAAATCAAATTACGATTAACCTAATCATCTAATCTCTACCAAATTTTGCAACTACATACATTTATGGGGGGAGCATCCTTTGACCAAACCAGTAGGTCATCAGCCTAATAGTTTGCGAATGGCGGCCATCTTTGTGTGAAAATCGATTCCCCCTATTCATTCGAACACGGTGCAACCGAATGGAACGAAATTTGGTACAGAGGTAGTACTAACAAATGGCACCTCAGTGTCATATTTTATATCGCCGCCATCTTGACAGAAACGTAATGGCGGCCACACAAATGTTCAGAGCTTAAATCAAATCACCACTAACATACCCATCCGATCTCTACCAAACTTTGCAACAACATACCTTTATGGAGGGAGCATCCTTTGACCAATCTAATAGGTTATTATTAGCCTAATAGTTTGCGGATGGCGGCCATCTTTATGTCAAAATTGATTCCCCCTATTAATTCGAACAGGGTGGAACCGAATGGAACGAAATTTGGTACAGAGGTAGCACTAGCAAAGGGCACCTCAGTGTCATGTTTTATATCGCCGCCATCTTGACTGAAACGTAATGGCGGCCACACGAATGTTCAAAGCTTAAATCAAATTACGATTAACCTAATCATCCGATCTCTACCAAATTTTGCAACTACATACCTTAACGGAGGGAGCATCCTTTGACCAATCTAATAGGTCATCAGCGTAATAGTTTGCGGATGGCGGCCATCGTGTGTGAAAATCGATTCCTCCTATTAACTCAAACACGGTGCAACCGAATGGAACGAAATTTGGTACAGAGGTAGTACTAACAAAAGGCACCTCAGTGTCATGTCTTATATCACCGCCATCTTGACGGAAACGTAATGGCGGCCACACAAATGTTCAAAGCTTGAATCAAATTAGGACTAACCCAATCATCCGATCTCTACCAAATTTTGCAACAACATACCATTATGAGGGGAGCATCCTTTGACCAAACTAATAGGTCATCAGCGTAATAGTTTGCGGATGGCGGCCATCTTTGTGTGAAAATCGATTCCCTCTATTAATTCGAACACGGTGCAACCGAATGGAACGAAATTTAGTACAGAGATAGTACTAACAAAAGGCACCTCAGTGTCATGTTTTATATCGCCGTCATCTTGACGGAAACGTAATGGCGGCCACACAAATGTTCAAAGCTTAAATCAAATTACGATTAACCTAATCATCCGATCTCTACCAAATTTTGCGATTACATACCTTTATGGAGGTAGCATCCTTTGACCTATCTAATAGGTCATTCGCCTAATAGTTTGCGGATGGCGGCCATCTTTATGTCAAAATTGATTCCCCCTATTAATTCGAACACGGTTGAACCGAATGGAACGAAATTTGGTAAAGAGGTAGCACTAGCAAAGGGCACCTCAGTGTCATGTTTTATATATATCGCCGCCATCTTGACTGAAACGTAATGGCGGCCACACGAATGTTCCAAGCTTAAATCAAATTACGATTAACCTAATCATCTAATCTCTACCAAATTTTGCAACTACATACCTTTATGGAGGGAGCATCCTTTGACCAATCTAATAGGTCATTCACCTAATAGTTTGCGGATGGCGGCCATCTTTATATCAAAATTGATTCCCCCTATTAATTCGAACACGGTGGAACCGAATGGAACGAAATTTGGTACAGAGGTAGCACTAGAAAAGGGCACCTCAGTGTCATGTTTGATATCGCCGCCATCTAGACTGAAACGTAATGGCAGCCACACGAATGTTCAAAGCTTAAATCAAATTACGATTAACCTAATCATCCGATCTCTAACAAATTTTGCAACTACATACCTTTATGGGGGGAGCATCCTTTGACCAAACTAATAGGTCATCAGCATAATTGTTTGCGGTTGGCCGCCATCTTTGTGTGAAAATCGATTCCCCCTATTGATTCGAACACGGTGAAACCGAATGGAACGAAATTTGGTACAGAGGTAGCACTGGCAAAGGGCATGTCAGTGTCATGTTTTATATCGCCGCCATATTGACAGAAACGTAATGGCGGCCACACAAATGTTCAAAGCTTAAGTTAAATTACGACTAACATAACCATCCGATCTCTACCAAACTTTGCAACAACATACCGTTATGGAGGGAGCATCCTTTGGCCAATCTAATAGGTTATTATTAGCCTAATAGTTTGCGGATGGCGGCCAGCTTTATGTCAAAATTGATTCCCCCTATTAATTCGAACACGGTGGAACCGAATGGAACGAAATTTGGTACAGAGGTAGCACTAGCAAAGGGCACCTCAGTGTCATGTTTTATATCGCCGCCATCTTGACTGAACCGTAATGGCGGCCACACGAATGTTCAAAGCTTAAATCAAATTACGATTAACCTAATCATCCGATCTCTACCAAATTTTGCAACTACATACCTTAACGGAGGGAGCATCCTTTGACCAATCTAATAGGTCATCAGCGTAATAGTTTGCGGATGGCGGCCATCTTAGTGTGAAAATCGATTCCCCGTATTAATTCGAACACGGTGCAACCGAATGGAACGAAATTTGGTACAGTGGTAGTACTAACAAAAGGCACCTCAGTGTCATGTTTTATTTCGCCGCCATCTTGACGGAAACGTAATGGCGGCCACACAAATGTTCAAAGCTTAAATCAAATTACGATTAACCTAATCATCCGATCTCTACCAAATTTTGCAATTACATACCTTTATGGAGGTAGCATCCTTTGACCTTTCTAATAGGTCATTCGCCTAATAGTTTGCGGATGGCGGCCATCTTTATGTCAAAATTGATTCCCCCTATTAATTCGAACACGGTTGAACCGAATGGAACGAAATTTGGTAAAGAGGTAGCACTAGCAAAGGGCACCTCAGTGTCATGAATTATATATATCGCCGCCATCTTGACTGAAACGTAATGGCGGCCACACGAATGTTCAAAGCTTAAATCAAATTTCGATTAACCGAATCATCTAATCTCTACCAAATTTTGCAACTACATATCTTTATGGGGGGAGCATCCTTTGACCAATCTAATAGGTCATTCACCTAATAGTTTGCGGATGGCGGCCATCTTTATATCAAAATTGATTCCCCCTATTAATTCGAACACGGTGGAACCGAATGGAACGAAATTTGGTACAGAGGTAGCACTAGAAAAGGGCACCTCAGTGTCATGTTTGATATCGCCGCCATCTAGACTGAAACGTAATGGCAGCCACACGAATGTTCAAAGCTTAAATCAAATTACGATTAACCTAATCATCCGATCTCTACCAAATTTTGCAACTACATACCTTTATGGGGGGAGCATCCTTTGACCAAACTAATAGGTCATCAGCATAATTGTTTGCGGTTGGCCGCCATCTTTGTGTGAAAATCGATTCCCCCTATTGATTCGAACACGGTGGAACCGAATGGAACGAAATTTGGTACAGAGGTAGCACTGGCAAAGGGCATGTCAGTGTCATGTTTTATATCGCCGCCATATTGACAGAAACGTAATGGCGGCCACACAAATGTTCAAAGCTTAAGTTAAATTACGACTAACATAACCATCCGATCTCTACCAAACTTTGCAACAACATACCGTTATGGAGGGAGCATCCTTTGGCCAATCTAATAGGTTATTATTATCCTAATGGTTTGCGGATGGCGGCCAGCTTTATGTCAAAATTGATTCCCCCTATTAATTCGAACACGGTGGAACCGAATGGAACGAAATTTGGTACAGAGGTAGCACTAGCAAAGGGCACCTCAGTGTCATGTTTTATATCGCCGCCATCTTGACTGAAACGTAATGGCGGCCACACGAATGTTCAAAGCTTAAATCAAATTACGATTAACCTAATCATCCGATCTCTACCAAATTTTGCAACTACATACCTTAACGGAGGGAGCATCCTTTGACCAATCTAATAGGTCATCAGCGTAATAGTTTGCGGATGGCGGCCATCTTAGTGTGAAAATCGATTCCCCGTATTAATTCGAACACGGTGCAACCGAATGGAACGAAATTTGGTACAGAGGTAGTACTAACAAGAGGCACCTCAGTGTCATGTTTTATATCACCGCCATCTTGACGGAAACGTAGTGGCGGCCACACAAATGTTCAAAGCTTAAATCAAATTACGACTAACCTAATCATCCGATCTCTACCAAATTTTGCAACAACATACCTTTATGAGGGGAGCATCCTTTGAGCAAACTAATAGGTCATCAGCGTAATAGTTTGCGGATGGCGGCCATCTTTGTGTGAAAATCGATTCCCCCTATTAATTCGAACACGGTGCAACCGAATGGAACGAAATTTGGTACAGTGGTAGTACTAACAAAAGGCACCTCAGTGTCATGTTTTATTTCGCCGCCATCTTGACGGAAACGTAATGGCGGCCACACAAATGTTCAAAGCTTAAATCAAATTACGATTAACCTAATCATCCGATCTCTACCAAATTTTGCAATTACATACCTTTATGGAGGTAGCATCCTTTGACCTATCTAATAGGTCATTCGCCTAATAGTTTGCGGATGGCGGCCATCTTTATGTCAAAATTGATTCCCCCTATTAATTCGAACACGGTTGAACCGAATGGAACGAAATTTGGTAAAGAGGTAGCACTAGCAAAGGGCACCTCAGTGTCATGATTTATATATATCGCCGCCATCTTGACTGAAACGTAATGGCGGCCACACGAATGTTCAAAGCTTAAATCAAATTTCGATTAACCGAATCATCTAATCTCTACCAAATTTTGCAACTACATATCTTTATGGGGGGAGCATCCTTTGACCAAACCAGTAGGTCATCAGCGTAATAGTTTGCGAATGGCGGCCATCTTTGTGTGAAAATCGATTCCCCTTATTCATTTGAACACGGTGCAACCGAATGGAACGAAATTTGGTACAGAGGTAGCACTAGCAAAGGGCATGTCAGTGTCATGTTTTATTTCGCCGCCATAATGACAGAAACGTAATGGCGGCCACACAAATGTTCAAAGCTTAAGTTAAATCACGACTAACATAACCATCCGATCTCTACCAAACTTTGCAACAACATACCGTTATGGAGGTAGCATCCTTTGACCAATCTAATAGGTTGTTATTAGCCTAATAGTTTGCGGATGGCGGCCATCTTTATGTCAAAATTGATTCCCCCTATTAATTCGAACACGGTGGAACCGAATGGAACGAAATTTGGTACAGAGGTAGCACTAGCAAAGGGAACCTCAGTGTCATGTTTTATATCAGCGCCATCTTGACTGAAACGTAATGGCGGCCACACGAATGTTCAAAGCTTAAATCAAATTACGATTAACCTAATCATCCGATCTCTACCAAATTTTGCAACTACATACCATAACGGAGGGAGCATCCTTTGACCAATCTAATAGGTCATCAGCGTAATAGTTTGCGGATGGCGGCCATCTTTGTGTGAAAATCGATTCCCCCTATTAATTCGAACACGGTGCAACCGAATGGATCGAAATTTGGTACAGAGGTAGTACTAACAAAAGGCACCTTAGTGTCCTGTTTTATATCACCGCCATCTTGACGGAAACGTAATGGCGGCCACACAAATGTTCATAGCTTAAATCAAATTACGACTAACCTAATCATCCGATCTCTACCAAATTTTGCAACAACATACCTTTATGAGGGGAGCATCCTTTGACCAAACTAATAGGTCATCAGCGTAATAGTTTGCGGATGGCGGCCATCTTTGTGTGAAAATCGATTCCCCCTATTAATTCGAACACGGTGCAACCGAATGGAACGAAATTTGGTACAGAGGTAGTACTAACAAAAGGCACCTCAGTGTCATGTTTTATATCGCCGCCATCTTGACGGAAACGTAATCGCGGCCACACAAATGTTCAAAGCTTAAATCAAATTTCGATTAACCTAATCATCTAATCTCTACCAAATTTTGCAACTACATATCTTTATGGGGGGAGCATCCTTTGACCGAACCAGTAGGTCATCAGCGTAATAGTTTGCGAATGGCGGCCATCTTTGTGTGAAAATCGATTCCCCCTATTCATTTGAACACGGTGCAACCGAATGGAACGAAATTTGGTACAGAGGTAGTACTAACAAATGGCACCTCAGTGTCATGTTTTATATCGCAGCCATCTTGACAGAAACGTAATGGTGGCCACACAAATGTTCAGAGCTTAAATCAAATTACGACTAACCTAATCATCCGATCTCTACCAAATTTTGCAACAACATACCTTTATGGGGGGAGCATCCTTTGACAAAACTAATAGGTCATCAGCATAATAGTTTACGGATGGCGGCCATCTTTGTGTGAAAATCGATTCCCCGTATTAATTCGAACACGGTGCAACCGAATGGAGCGAAATTTGGTACAGAGCTAGTACCTACAAAAGGCACCTCAGTGTCATGTTTTATATCGCCACCATCTTGACGGAAACGTAATGGCGGCCACACAAATGTTCAAAGCTTAAATCAAATTACGATTAACCTAATCATCCGATCTCTACGAAATTTTACAATTACAGACCTTTATGGAGGTAACATTCTTTGACCTATCTAATAGGTCATCCGCCTAATAGTTTGCGGATGGCGGCCATCTTTATGTCAAAATTGATTCCCCCTATTAATTCGAACACGGTTGAACCGAATGGAACGAAATTTGGTAAAGAGGTAGCACTAGCAAAGGGCACCTCAGTGTCATGTTTTATATATATCGCCGCCATCTTGACTGAAACGTATTGGCGGCCACACGAATGTTCAAAGCTTAAATCAAATTACGATTAACCTAATCATCTAATCTCTACCAAATTTTGCAACTACATACATTTATGGGGGGAGCATCCTTTGACCAAACCAGTAGGTCATCAGCCTAATAGTTTGCGAATGGCGGCCATCTTTGTGTGAAAATCGATTCCCCCTATTCATTCGAACACGGTGCAACCGAATGGAACGAAATTTGGTACAGAGGTAGTACTAACAAATGGCACCTCAGTGTCATATTTTATATCGCCGCCATCTTGACAGAAACGTAATGGCGGCCACACAAAAGTTCAGAGCTTAAATCAAATCACCACTAACATACCCATCCGATCTCTACCAAACTTTGCAACAACATACCTTTATGGAGGGAGCATCCTTTGACCAATCTAATAGGTTATTATTAGCCTAATAGTTTGCGGATGGCGGCCATCTTTATGTCAAAATTGATTCCCCCTATTAATTCGAACAGGGTGGAACCGAATGGAACGAAATTTGGTACAGAGGTAGCACTAGCAAAGGGCACCTCAGTGTCATGTTTTATATCGCCGCCATCTTGACTGAAACGTAATGGCGGCCACACGAATGTTCAAAGCTTAAATCAAATTACGATTAACCTAATCATCCGATCTCTACCAAATTTTGCAACTACATACCTTAACGGAGGGAGCATCCTTTGACCAATCTAATAGGTCATCAGCGTAATAGTTTGCGGATGGCGGCCATCGTGTGTGAAAATCGATTCCTCCTATTAACTCAAACACGGTGCAACCGAATGGAACGAAATTTGGTACAGAGGTAGTACTAACAAAAGGCACCTCAGTGTCATGTCTTATATCACCGCCATCTTGACGGAAACGTAATGGCGGCCACACAAATGTTCAAAGCTTGAATCAAATTAGGACTAACCCAATCATCCGATCTCTACCAAATTTTGCAACAACATACCATTATGAGGGGAGCATCCTTTGACCAAACTAATAGGTCATCAGCGTAATAGTTTGCGGATGGCGGCCATCTTTGTGTGAAAATCGATTCCCTCTATTAATTCGAACACGGTGCAACCGAATGGAACGAAATTTAGTACAGAGGTAGTACTAACAAAAGGCACCTCAGTGTCATGTTTTATATCGCCGTCATCTTGACGGAAACGTAATGGCGGCCACACAAATGTTCAAAGCTTAAATCAAATTACGATTAACCTAATCATCCGATCTCTACCAAATTTTGCGATTACATACCTTTATGGAGGTAGCATCCTTTGACCTATCTAATAGGTCATTCGCCTAATAGTTTGCGGATGGCGGCCATCTTTATGTCAAAATTGATTCCCCCTATTAATTCGAACACGGTTGAACCGAATGGAACGAAATTTGGTAAAGAGGTAGCACTAGCAAAGGGCACCTCAGTGTCATGTTTTATATATATCGCCGCCATCTTGACTGAAACGTAATGGCGGCCACACGAATGTTCCAAGCTTAAATCAAATTACGATTAACCTAATCATCTAATCTCTACCAAATTTTGCAACTACATACCTTTATGGAGGGAGCATCCTTTGACCAATCTAATAGGTCATTCACCTAATAGTTTGCGGATGGCGGCCATCTTTATATCAAAATTGATTCCCCCTATTAATTCGAACACGGTGGAACCGAATGGAACGAAATTTGGTACAGAGGTAGCACTAGAAAAGGGCACCTCAGTGTCATGTTTGATATCGCCGCCATCTAGACTGAAACGTAATGGCAGCCACACGAATGTTCAAAGCTTAAATCAAATTACGATTAACCTAATCATCCGATCTCTAACAAATTTTGCAACTACATACCTTTATGGGGGGAGCATCCTTTGACCAAACTAATAGGTCATCAGCATAATTGTTTGCGGTTGGCCGCCATCTTTGTGTGAAAATCGATTCCCCCTATTGATTCGAACACGGTGAAACCGAATGGAACGAAATTTGGTACAGAGGTAGCACTGGCAAAGGGCATGTCAGTGTCATGTTTTATATCGCCGCCATATTGACAGAAACGTAATGGCGGCCACACAAATGTTCAAAGCTTAAGTTAAATTACGACTAACATAACCATCCGATCTCTACCAAACTTTGCAACAACATACCGTTATGGAGGGAGCATCCTTTGGCCAATCTAATAGGTTATTATTAGCCTAATAGTTTGCGGATGGCGGCCAGCTTTATGTCAAAATTGATTCCCCCTATTAATTCGAACACGGTGGAACCGAATGGAACGAAATTTGGTACAGAGGTAGCACTAGCAAAGGGCACCTCAGTGTCATGTTTTATATCGCCGCCATCTTGACTGAACCGTAATGGCGGCCACACGAATGTTCAAAGCTTAAATCAAATTACGATTAACCTAATCATCCGATCTCTACCAAATTTTGCAACTACATACCTTAACGGAGGGAGCATCCTTTGACCAATCTAATAGGTCATCAGCGTAATAGTTTGCGGATGGCGGCCATCTTAGTGTGAAAATCGATTCCCCGTATTAATTCGAACACGGTGCAACCGAATGGAACGAAATTTGGTACAGAGGTAGTACTAACAAGAGGCACCTCAGTGTCATGTTTTATATCACCGCCATCTTGACGGAAACGTAGTGGCGGCCACACAAATGTTCAAAGCTTAAATCAAATTACGATTAACCTAATCATCCGATCTCTACCAAATTTTGCAACTACATACCATAACGGAGGGAGCATCCTTTGACCAATCTAATAGGTCATCAGCGTAATAGTTTGCGGATGGCGGCCATCTTTGTGTGAAAATCGATTCCCCCTATTAATTCGAACACGGTGCAACCGAATGGATCGAAATTTGGTACAGAGGTAGTACTAACAAAAGGCACCTTAGTGTCCTGTTTTATATCACCGCCATCTTGACGGAAACGTAATGGCGGCCACACAAATGTTCATAGCTTAAATCAAATTACGACTAACCTAATCATCCGATCTCTACCAAATTTTGCAACAACATACCTTTATGAGGGGAGCATCCTTTGACCAAACTAATAGGTCATCAGCGTAATAGTTTGCGGATGGCGGCCATCTTTGTGTGAAAATCGATTCCCCCTATTAATTCGAACACGGTGCAACCGAATGGAACGAAATTTGGTACAGAGGTAGTACTAACAAAAGGCACCTCAGTGTCATGTTTTATATCGCCGCCATCTTGACGGAAACGTAATCGCGGCCACACAAATGTTCAAAGCTTAAATCAAATTTCGATTAACCTAATCATCTAATCTCTACCAAATTTTGCAACTACATATCTTTATGGGGGGAGCATCCTTTGACCGAACCAGTAGGTCATCAGCGTAATAGTTTGCGAATGGCGGCCATCTTTGTGTGAAAATCGATTCCCCCTATTCATTTGAACACGGTGCAACCGAATGGAACGAAATTTGGTACAGAGGTAGTACTAACAAATGGCACCTCAGTGTCATGTTTTATATCGCAGCCATCTTGACAGAAACGTAATGGTGGCCACACAAATGTTCAGAGCTTAAATCAAATTACGACTAACCTAATCATCCGATCTCTACCAAATTTTGCAACAACATACCTTTATGGGGGGAGCATCCTTTGACAAAACTAATAGGTCATCAGCATAATAGTTTACGGATGGCGGCCATCTTTGTGTGAAAATCGATTCCCCGTATTAATTCGAACACGGTGCAACCGAATGGAGCGAAATTTGGTACAGAGCTAGTACCTACAAAAGGCACCTCAGTGTCATGTTTTATATCGCCACCATCTTGACGGAAACGTAATGGCGGCCACACAAATGTTCAAAGCTTAAATCAAATTACGATTAACCTAATCATCCGATCTCTACGAAATTTTACAATTACAGACCTTTATGGAGGTAACATTCTTTGACCTATCTAATAGGTCATCCGCCTAATAGTTTGCGGATGGCGGCCATCTTTATGTCAAAATTGATTCCCCCTATTAATTCGAACACGGTTGAACCGAATGGAACGAAATTTGGTAAAGAGGTAGCACTAGCAAAGGGCACCTCAGTGTCATGTTTTATATATATCGCCGCCATCTTGACTGAAACGTATTGGCGGCCACACGAATGTTCAAAGCTTAAATCAAATTACGATTAACCTAATCATCTAATCTCTACCAAATTTTGCAACTACATACATTTATGGGGGGAGCATCCTTTGACCAAACCAGTAGGTCATCAGCCTAATAGTTTGCGAATGGCGGCCATCTTTGTGTGAAAATCGATTCCCCCTATTCATTCGAACACGGTGCAACCGAATGGAACGAAATTTGGTACAGAGGTAGTACTAACAAATGGCACCTCAGTGTCATATTTTATATCGCCGCCATCTTGACAGAAACGTAATGGCGGCCACACAAATGTTCAGAGCTTAAATCAAATCACCACTAACATACCCATCCGATCTCTACCAAATTTTGCAACTACATACATTTATGGGGGGAGCATCCTTTGACCAAACCAGTAGGTCATCAGCCTAATAGTTTGCGAATGGCGGCCATCTTTGTGTGAAAATCGATTCCCCCTATTAATTCGAACAGGGTGGAACCGAATGGAACGAAATTTGGTACAGAGGTAGCACTAGCAAAGGGCACCTCAGTGTCATGTTTTATATCGCCGCCATCTTGACTGAAACGTAATGGCGGCCACACGAATGTTCAAAGCTTAAATCAAATTACGATTAACCTAATCATCCGATCTCTACCAAATTTTGCAACTACATACCTTAACGGAGGGAGCATCCTTTGACCAATCTAATAGGTCATCAGCGTAATAGTTTGCGGATGGCGGCCATCGTGTGTGAAAATCGATTCCTCCTATTAACTCAAACACGGTGCAACCGAATGGAACGAAATTTGGTACAGAGGTAGTACTAACAAAAGGCACCTCAGTGTCATGTCTTATATCACCGCCATCTTGACGGAAACGTAATGGCGGCCACACAAATGTTCAAAGCTTGAATCAAATTAGGACTAACCCAATCATCCGATCTCTACCAAATTTTGCAACAACATACCATTATGAGGGGAGCATCCTTTGACCAAACTAATAGGTCATCAGCGTAATAGTTTGCGGATGGCGGCCATCTTTGTGTGAAAATCGATTCCCTCTATTAATTCGAACACGGTGCAACCGAATGGAACGAAATTTAGTACAGAGATAGTACTAACAAAAGGCACCTCAGTGTCATGTTTTATATCGCCGTCATCTTGACGGAAACGTAATGGCGGCCACACAAATGTTCAAAGCTTAAATCAAATTACGATTAACCTAATCATCCGATCTCTACCAAATTTTGCGATTACATACCTTTATGGAGGTAGCATCCTTTGACCTATCTAATAGGTCATTCGCCTAATAGTTTGCGGATGGCGGCCATCTTTATGTCAAAATTGATTCCCCCTATTAATTCGAACACGGTTGAACCGAATGGAACGAAATTTGGTAAAGAGGTAGCACTAGCAAAGGGCACCTCAGTGTCATGTTTTATATATATCGCCGCCATCTTGACTGAAACGTAATGGCGGCCACACGAATGTTCCAAGCTTAAATCAAATTACGATTAACCTAATCATCTAATCTCTACCAAATTTTGCAACTACATACCTTTATGGAGGGAGCATCCTTTGACCAATCTAATAGGTCATTCACCTAATAGTTTGCGGATGGCGGCCATCTTTATATCAAAATTGATTCCCCCTATTAATTCGAACACGGTGGAACCGAATGGAACGAAATTTGGTACAGAGGTAGCACTAGAAAAGGGCACCTCAGTGTCATGTTTGATATCGCCGCCATCTAGACTGAAACGTAATGGCAGCCACACGAATGTTCAAAGCTTAAATCAAATTACGATTAACCTAATCATCCGATCTCTAACAAATTTTGCAACTACATACCTTTATGGGGGGAGCATCCTTTGACCAAACTAATAGGTCATCAGCATAATTGTTTGCGGTTGGCCGCCATCTTTGTGTGAAAATCGATTCCCCCTATTGATTCGAACACGGTGAAACCGAATGGAACGAAATTTGGTACAGAGGTAGCACTGGCAAAGGGCATGTCAGTGTCATGTTTTATATCGCCGCCATATTGACAGAAACGTAATGGCGGCCACACAAATGTTCAAAGCTTAAGTTAAATTACGACTAACATAACCATCCGATCTCTACCAAACTTTGCAACAACATACCGTTATGGAGGGAGCATCCTTTGGCCAATCTAATAGGTTATTATTAGCCTAATAGTTTGCGGATGGCGGCCAGCTTTATGTCAAAATTGATTCCCCCTATTAATTCGAACACGGTGGAACCGAATGGAACGAAATTTGGTACAGAGGTAGCACTAGCAAAGGGCACCTCAGTGTCATGTTTTATATCGCCGCCATCTTGACTGAACCGTAATGGCGGCCACACGAATGTTCAAAGCTTAAATCAAATTACGATTAACCTAATCATCCGATCTCTACCAAATTTTGCAACTACATACCTTAACGGAGGGAGCATCCTTTGACCAATCTAATAGGTCATCAGCGTAATAGTTTGCGGATGGCGGCCATCTTAGTGTGAAAATCGATTCCCCGTATTAATTCGAACACGGTGCAACCGAATGGAACGAAATTTGGTACAGTGGTAGTACTAACAAAAGGCACCTCAGTGTCATGTTTTATTTCGCCGCCATCTTGACGGAAACGTAATGGCGGCCACACAAATGTTCAAAGCTTAAATCAAATTACGATTAACCTAATCATCCGATCTCTACCAAATTTTGCAATTACATACCTTTATGGAGGTAGCATCCTTTGACCTTTCTAATAGGTCATTCGCCTAATAGTTTGCGGATGGCGGCCATCTTTATGTCAAAATTGATTCCCCCTATTAATTCGAACACGGTTGAACCGAATGGAACGAAATTTGGTAAAGAGGTAGCACTAGCAAAGGGCACCTCAGTGTCATGAATTATATATATCGCCGCCATCTTGACTGAAACGTAATGGCGGCCACACGAATGTTCAAAGCTTAAATCAAATTTCGATTAACCGAATCATCTAATCTCTACCAAATTTTGCAACTACATATCTTTATGGGGGGAGCATCCTTTGACCAATCTAATAGGTCATTCACCTAATAGTTTGCGGATGGCGGCCATCTTTATATCAAAATTGATTCCCCCTATTAATTCGAACACGGTGGAACCGAATGGAACGAAATTTGGTACAGAGGTAGCACTAGAAAAGGGCACCTCAGTGTCATGTTTGATATCGCCGCCATCTAGACTGAAACGTAATGGCAGCCACACGAATGTTCAAAGCTTAAATCAAATTACGATTAACCTAATCATCCGATCTCTACCAAATTTTGCAACTACATACCTTTATGGGGGGAGCATCCTTTGACCAAACTAATAGGTCATCAGCATAATTGTTTGCGGTTGGCCGCCATCTTTGTGTGAAAATCGATTCCCCCTATTGATTCGAACACGGTGGAACCGAATGGAACGAAATTTGGTACAGAGGTAGCACTGGCAAAGGGCATGTCAGTGTCATGTTTTATATCGCCGCCATATTGACAGAAACGTAATGGCGGCCACACAAATGTTCAAAGCTTAAGTTAAATTACGACTAACATAACCATCCGATCTCTACCAAACTTTGCAACAACATACCGTTATGGAGGGAGCATCCTTTGGCCAATCTAATAGGTTATTATTATCCTAATGGTTTGCGGATGGCGGCCAGCTTTATGTCAAAATTGATTCCCCCTATTAATTCGAACACGGTGGAACCGAATGGAACGAAATTTGGTACAGAGGTAGCACTAGCAAAGGGCACCTCAGTGTCATGTTTTATATCGCCGCCATCTTGACTGAAACGTAATGGCGGCCACACGAATGTTCAAAGCTTAAATCAAATTACGATTAACCTAATCATCCGATCTCTACCAAATTTTGCAACTACATACCTTAACGGAGGGAGCATCCTTTGACCAATCTAATAGGTCATCAGCGTAATAGTTTGCGGATGGCGGCCATCTTAGTGTGAAAATCGATTCCCCGTATTAATTCGAACACGGTGCAACCGAATGGAACGAAATTTGGTACAGAGGTAGTACTAACAAGAGGCACCTCAGTGTCATGTTTTATATCACCGCCATCTTGACGGAAACGTAGTGGCGGCCACACAAATGTTCAAAGCTTAAATCAAATTACGACTAACCTAATCATCCGATCTCTACCAAATTTTGCAACAACATACCTTTATGAGGGGAGCATCCTTTGAGCAAACTAATAGGTCATCAGCGTAATAGTTTGCGGATGGCGGCCATCTTTGTGTGAAAATCGATTCCCCCTATTAATTCGAACACGGTGCAACCGAATGGAACGAAATTTGGTACAGTGGTAGTACTAACAAAAGGCACCTCAGTGTCATGTTTTATTTCGCCGCCATCTTGACGGAAACGTAATGGCGGCCACACAAATGTTCAAAGCTTAAATCAAATTACGATTAACCTAATCATCCGATCTCTACCAAATTTTGCAATTACATACCTTTATGGAGGTAGCATCCTTTGACCTATCTAATAGGTCATTCGCCTAATAGTTTGCGGATGGCGGCCATCTTTATGTCAAAATTGATTCCCCCTATTAATTCGAACACGGTTGAACCGAATGGAACGAAATTTGGTAAAGAGGTAGCACTAGCAAAGGGCACCTCAGTGTCATGATTTATATATATCGCCGCCATCTTGACTGAAACGTAATGGCGGCCACACGAATGTTCAAAGCTTAAATCAAATTTCGATTAACCGAATCATCTAATCTCTACCAAATTTTGCAACTACATATCTTTATGGGGGGAGCATCCTTTGACCAAACCAGTAGGTCATCAGCGTAATAGTTTGCGAATGGCGGCCATCTTTGTGTGAAAATCGATTCCCCTTATTCATTTGAACACGGTGCAACCGAATGGAACGAAATTTGGTACAGAGGTAGCACTAGCAAAGGGCATGTCAGTGTCATGTTTTATTTCGCCGCCATAATGACAGAAACGTAATGGCGGCCACACAAATGTTCAAAGCTTAAGTTAAATCACGACTAACATAACCATCCGATCTCTACCAAACTTTGCAACAACATACCGTTATGGAGGTAGCATCCTTTGACCAATCTAATAGGTTGTTATTAGCCTAATAGTTTGCGGATGGCGGCCATCTTTATGTCAAAATTGATTCCCCCTATTAATTCGAACACGGTGGAACCGAATGGAACGAAATTTGGTACAGAGGTAGCACTAGCAAAGGGAACCTCAGTGTCATGTTTTATATCAGCGCCATCTTGACTGAAACGTAATGGCGGCCACACGAATGTTCAAAGCTTAAATCAAATTACGATTAACCTAATCATCCGATCTCTACCAAATTTTGCAACTACATACCATAACGGAGGGAGCATCCTTTGACCAATCTAATAGGTCATCAGCGTAATAGTTTGCGGATGGCGGCCATCTTTGTGTGAAAATCGATTCCCCCTATTAATTCGAACACGGTGCAACCGAATGGATCGAAATTTGGTACAGAGGTAGTACTAACAAAAGGCACCTTAGTGTCCTGTTTTATATCACCGCCATCTTGACGGAAACGTAATGGCGGCCACACAAATGTTCATAGCTTAAATCAAATTACGACTAACCTAATCATCCGATCTCTACCAAATTTTGCAACAACATACCTTTATGAGGGGAGCATCCTTTGACCAAACTAATAGGTCATCAGCGTAATAGTTTGCGGATGGCGGCCATCTTTGTGTGAAAATCGATTCCCCCTATTAATTCGAACACGGTGCAACCGAATGGAACGAAATTTGGTACAGAGGTAGTACTAACAAAAGGCACCTCAGTGTCATGTTTTATATCGCCGCCATCTTGACGGAAACGTAATCGCGGCCACACAAATGTTCAAAGCTTAAATCAAATTTCGATTAACCTAATCATCTAATCTCTACCAAATTTTGCAACTACATATCTTTATGGGGGGAGCATCCTTTGACCGAACCAGTAGGTCATCAGCGTAATAGTTTGCGAATGGCGGCCATCTTTGTGTGAAAATCGATTCCCCCTATTCATTTGAACACGGTGCAACCGAATGGAACGAAATTTGGTACAGAGGTAGTACTAACAAATGGCACCTCAGTGTCATGTTTTATATCGCAGCCATCTTGACAGAAACGTAATGGTGGCCACACAAATGTTCAGAGCTTAAATCAAATTACGACTAACCTAATCATCCGATCTCTACCAAATTTTGCAACAACATACCTTTATGGGGGGAGCATCCTTTGACAAAACTAATAGGTCATCAGCATAATAGTTTACGGATGGCGGCCATCTTTGTGTGAAAATCGATTCCCCGTATTAATTCGAACACGGTGCAACCGAATGGAGCGAAATTTGGTACAGAGCTAGTACCTACAAAAGGCACCTCAGTGTCATGTTTTATATCGCCACCATCTTGACGGAAACGTAATGGCGGCCACACAAATGTTCAAAGCTTAAATCAAATTACGATTAACCTAATCATCCGATCTCTACGAAATTTTACAATTACAGACCTTTATGGAGGTAACATTCTTTGACCTATCTAATAGGTCATCCGCCTAATAGTTTGCGGATGGCGGCCATCTTTATGTCAAAATTGATTCCCCCTATTAATTCGAACACGGTTGAACCGAATGGAACGAAATTTGGTAAAGAGGTAGCACTAGCAAAGGGCACCTCAGTGTCATGTTTTATATATATCGCCGCCATCTTGACTGAAACGTATTGGCGGCCACACGAATGTTCAAAGCTTAAATCAAATTACGATTAACCTAATCATCTAATCTCTACCAAATTTTGCAACTACATACATTTATGGGGGGAGCATCCTTTGACCAAACCAGTAGGTCATCAGCCTAATAGTTTGCGAATGGCGGCCATCTTTGTGTGAAAATCGATTCCCCCTATTCATTCGAACACGGTGCAACCGAATGGAACGAAATTTGGTACAGAGGTAGTACTAACAAATGGCACCTCAGTGTCATATTTTATATCGCCGCCATCTTGACAGAAACGTAATGGCGGCCACACAAATGTTCAGAGCTTAAATCAAATCACCACTAACATACCCATCCGATCTCTACCAAACTTTGCAACAACATACCTTTATGGAGGGAGCATCCTTTGACCAATCTAATAGGTTATTATTAGCCTAATAGTTTGCGGATGGCGGCCATCTTTATGTCAAAATTGATTCCCCCTATTAATTCGAACAGGGTGGAACCGAATGGAACGAAATTTGGTACAGAGGTAGCACTAGCAAAGGGCACCTCAGTGTCATGTTTTATATCGCCGCCATCTTGACTGAAACGTAATGGCGGCCACACGAATGTTCAAAGCTTAAATCAAATTACGATTAACCTAATCATCCGATCTCTACCAAATTTTGCAACTACATACCTTAACGGAGGGAGCATCCTTTGACCAATCTAATAGGTCATCAGCGTAATAGTTTGCGGATGGCGGCCATCGTGTGTGAAAATCGATTCCTCCTATTAACTCAAACACGGTGCAACCGAATGGAACGAAATTTGGTACAGAGGTAGTACTAACAAAAGGCACCTCAGTGTCATGTCTTATATCACCGCCATCTTGACGGAAACGTAATGGCGGCCACACAAATGTTCAAAGCTTGAATCAAATTAGGACTAACCCAATCATCCGATCTCTACCAAATTTTGCAACAACATACCATTATGAGGGGAGCATCCTTTGACCAAACTAATAGGTCATCAGCGTAATAGTTTGCGGATGGCGGCCATCTTTGTGTGAAAATCGATTCCCTCTATTAATTCGAACACGGTGCAACCGAATGGAACGAAATTTAGTACAGAGGTAGTACTAACAAAAGGCACCTCAGTGTCATGTTTTATATCGCCGTCATCTTGACGGAAACGTAATGGCGGCCACACAAATGTTCAAAGCTTAAATCAAATTACGATTAACCTAATCATCCGATCTCTACCAAATTTTGCGATTACATACCTTTATGGAGGTAGCATCCTTTGACCTATCTAATAGGTCATTCGCCTAATAGTTTGCGGATGGCGGCCATCTTTATGTCAAAATTGATTCCCCCTATTAATTCGAACACGGTTGAACCGAATGGAACGAAATTTGGTAAAGAGGTAGCACTAGCAAAGGGCACCTCAGTGTCATGTTTTATATATATCGCCGCCATCTTGACTGAAACGTAATGGCGGCCACACGAATGTTCCAAGCTTAAATCAAATTACGATTAACCTAATCATCTAATCTCTACCAAATTTTGCAACTACATACCTTTATGGAGGGAGCATCCTTTGACCAATCTAATAGGTCATTCACCTAATAGTTTGCGGATGGCGGCCATCTTTATATCAAAATTGATTCCCCCTATTAATTCGAACACGGTGGAACCGAATGGAACGAAATTTGGTACAGAGGTAGCACTAGAAAAGGGCACCTCAGTGTCATGTTTGATATCGCCGCCATCTAGACTGAAACGTAATGGCAGCCACACGAATGTTCAAAGCTTAAATCAAATTACGATTAACCTAATCATCCGATCTCTAACAAATTTTGCAACTACATACCTTTATGGGGGGAGCATCCTTTGACCAAACTAATAGGTCATCAGCATAATTGTTTGCGGTTGGCCGCCATCTTTGTGTGAAAATCGATTCCCCCTATTGATTCGAACACGGTGAAACCGAATGGAACGAAATTTGGTACAGAGGTAGCACTGGCAAAGGGCATGTCAGTGTCATGTTTTATATCGCCGCCATATTGACAGAAACGTAATGGCGGCCACACAAATGTTCAAAGCTTA
Organism: Meconema thalassinum; assembly: GCA_946902985.2. Classification (NCBI taxonomy): domain Eukaryota; kingdom Metazoa; phylum Arthropoda; class Insecta; order Orthoptera; family Tettigoniidae; genus Meconema; species Meconema thalassinum. The sequence continues at coordinate 334,570,752 of OX336391.1, read as the reverse complement.
AGTTAAATTACGACTAACATAACCATCCGATCTCTACCAAACTTTGCAACAACATACCGTTATGGAGGGAGCATCCTTTGGCCAATCTAATAGGTTATTATTAGCCTAATAGTTTGCGGATGGCGGCCAGCTTTATGTCAAAATTGATTCCCCCTATTAATTCGAACACGGTGGAACCGAATGGAACGAAATTTGGTACAGAGGTAGCACTAGCAAAGGGCACCTCAGTGTCATGTTTTATATCGCCGCCATCTTGACTGAACCGTAATGGCGGCCACACGAATGTTCAAAGCTTAAATCAAATTACGATTAACCTAATCATCCGATCTCTACCAAATTTTGCAACTACATACCTTAACGGAGGGAGCATCCTTTGACCAATCTAATAGGTCATCAGCGTAATAGTTTGCGGATGGCGGCCATCTTAGTGTGAAAATCGATTCCCCGTATTAATTCGAACACGGTGCAACCGAATGGAACGAAATTTGGTACAGAGGTAGTACTAACAAGAGGCACCTCAGTGTCATGTTTTATATCACCGCCATCTTGACGGAAACGTAGTGGCGGCCACACAAATGTTCAAAGCTTAAATCAAATTACGACTAACCTAATCATCCGATCTCTACCAAATTTTGCAACAACATACCTTTATGAGAGGAGCATCCTTTGAGCAAACTAATAGGTCATTAGCGTAATAGTTTGCGGATGGCGGCCATCTTTGTGTGAAAATCGATTCCCCCTATTAATTCGAACACGGTGCAACCGAATGGAACGAAATTTGGTACAGTGGTAGTACTAACAAAAGGCACCTCAGTGTCATGTTTTATTTCGCCGCCATCTTGACGGAAACGTAATGGCGGCCACACAAATGTTCAAAGCTTAAATCAAATTACGATTAACCTAATCATCCGATCTCTACCAAATTTTGCAATTACATACCTTTATGGAGGTAGCATCCTTTGACCTTTCTAATAGGTCATTCGCCTAATAGTTTGCGGATGGCGGCCATCTTTATGTCAAAATTGATTCCCCCTATTAATTCGAACACGGTTGAACCGAATGGAACGAAATTTGGTAAAGAGGTAGCACTAGCAAAGGGCACCTCAGTGTCATGAATTATATATATCGCCGCCATCTTGACTGAAACGTAATGGCGGCCACACGAATGTTCAAAGCTTAAATCAAATTTCGATTAACCGAATCATCTAATCTCTACCAAATTTTGCAACTACATATCTTTATGGGGGGAGCATCCTTTGACCAAACCAGTAGGTCATCAGCGTAATAGTTTGCGAATGGCGGCCATCTTTGTGTGAAAATAGATTCCCCTTATTCATTTGAACACGGTGCAACCGAATGGAACGAAATTTGGTACAGAGGTAGTACTAACACATGGCACCTCAGTGTCATGTTTTATATCGCCGCGGTCTTGACAGAAACGTAATGGCGGCCACACAAATGTTCAGAGCTTAAATCAAATTACGACTAACCTAATCATTCGATCTCTACCAAATTTTGCAACAACATACCTTTATGGGGGTAGCATCCATTGACAAAACTAATAGGTCATCAGCATAATAGATAACGGATGGCGGCCATCGTTGTGTGAAAATCGATTCCCCGTATTAATTCGAACACGGTGCAACCGAATGGAACGAAATTTGGTACAGAGCTAGTACTTACAAAGGGCACCTCAGTGTCATGTTTTATATTGCCGCCATCTTGACGGAAACGTAATGGCGGCCACACAAATGTTCAAAGCTTAAATCAAATTTCGACTAACCTAATCATCCGATCTCTACCAAATTTTGCAACAACATACCTTAATGGGGGGAACATCCTTTGACCAAACTAATAGGTCATCAGCATAATTGTTTGCGGTTGGCCGCCATCTTTGTGTGAAAATCGATTCCCCCTATTCATTCGAACACGGTGAAACCGAATGGAACGAAATTTGGTACAGAGGTAGCACTAGCAAAGGGCATCTCAGTGTCATGTTTTATATCGCCGCCATATTGACAGAAACGCAATGGCGGCCACACAAATGTTCAAAGCTTAAGTTAAATCACGACTAACATAACCATCCGATCTCTACCAAACTTTGCAACAACATACCTTTATGGAGGGAGCATCCTTTGACCAATGTAATAGGTTATTATTAGCCTAATAGTTTGCGGATGGCGGCCATCTTTATGTCAAAATTGATTCCCCCTATTAATTCGAACACGGTGGAACCGAATGGAACAAAATTTGGTACAGAGATAGCACTAGCAAAGGGCACCTCAGTGTCATGTTTTATATCGCCGCCATCTAGACTGAAACGTACTGGCAGCCACACGAATGTTCAAAGCTTAAATCAAATTACGATTAACCTAATCATCCGATCTCTACCAAATTTTGCAACTGCATACCTTAACGGAGGGAGCATCCTTTGACCAATCTAATAGGTCATCAGCGTAATAGTTTGCGGATGGCGGCCATCTTAGTGTGAAAATCGATTCCCCCTATTAATTCGAACACGGTGCAACCGAATGGATCGAAATTTGGTACAGAGGTAGTACTAACAAAAGGCACCTTAGTGTCATGTTTTATATCACCGCAGTAGGGGGGTAAGGCGGTTTCTAACTCCCCCCACCACCTCTCCCTCTGACGTCACATACTAACCCGCAATACATTCAGGGGCAAAGCCAATATCTCGTCAACCCATGGTCCGATTTTGACAAATGAGGTGTCGTTGGACTCGGGCTAACGCCCTCTTTACAACGGACTACTCATTTCAACCCCTAAATAAAACCTACCCCTACTAGGGGGTGAAATTGTAATTTTTTAGTGAAAGTCTCTTTCCAAATGTGACATGTATAAGCTGCGCTGCTAAAATGAACTTAAACGTGGTTGCTCATATAGTGCATGCGTTTTTCTGGCTGCCGCTATGGATGAACATTTTTGTTTTTGTTTTTTACGCATGCGCACTGGGGATTTTTGTAAGAGGGCGAGCTCTTTGAAAAAAATGATTGATAAGAAGAGGTTTTGGTGGTGAGGAGAGAATCAGATAGTCGCCTACTTTCCTACGAAGTTTGCCGATATGTCTCAAACGCAAGGTCGGATTTGGACGTGTGACGTGTCAAATCGCTTGTCTCGAAGCCCTATACATGTTATTAATAGGTTAGAGTTTTGAGAATGAGGGAAACAGGCTTTTTTGGGGTAAAACCATGATTTTAGACTTTTTCTGATATTTCACGAATGCATGGTCGGATTTGGTCCTATGACGTGTCAAATGGCTTGTCTCGAAACCCTGTGTATTTTGGTAATAGGTTAAAGTTTTTGAGAATGAGGGAAACAGAATTTTTTGTTGTAAAACCGTGATTTTGAACTTTTTGCTATATCTCGCGAACCAATCATGCTAGAGGCATGAACGAGGGGTCCAAGGACTCGGGGTGATGTCCTCTTTGCTATGGACCACTCGTTATATTTTAAAAAAAATTGGAAACGCGATTTTGGGGTAAACACGTGTTTTTTGTGATTTTTGCCGATATCTCACGAACCAATAACGCTAGAGACGTGTACGAGGTGTCCTAGGACTCGGGCTAACGCCCCCTTTCAAATGTGGTAGATATTTTTTCCAAAAAAAAAATTCACAAAGGGCCTAACGCCATACATGTTGAGAAAAAAATTCTTTACTGTTACCTGTTTATAATGTTTATGAAGCGTGGTGGTTGAGAGAGACGATACGGCTGGGTGTGTGTTTCAACGAACCTGTCGCTGACCACGGTGGCTGTGTTCAATAGATCAATCGCTATTTCGACGGGTCGGTTTATGACAGAGCGAGGGTGCGGTTTTTTTCCACACTTTTTACCTTTAACGTGTAAACGGTGATGAGAACTGGGTTCTATGTTGGTCGAAGCGAGTACAGAAAAACAAACTTACAGGAGGTGAAGGTCATTTGAGATTATTGGAAGGCGTTGATCTGATTTGACAACAGGTGCAATGGAAAAATGATCATCGTGGTGGCAGGGAAGTGCGAAAGGCGTGCACACATGTGTGAAACCAGATGTAGGCTAAACCAGTGACATCCTGTCTTGCTTCGTACGTGACAAAATGCAAGTTGACGTGAAATTTGATCTACCGCAGGTGTTCGCTTGGGACGTTATCTATCTACATGCGCGATAACTGTTAACAAGTTACATCCTGTTTTGCTGCGTACGTGACAAAATGCAAGTTCAAGTGAAATTTGATCCGGCACAGGTGTTCGCTTGGGTGTTATCTGTCCACGTGCACGATAAGAGAATGTTCAAAGCGTGGGAATCGCTAAATCAGTAAAAAGTATGATGCAACTTGTGGGAATGATGTCACAACCAATAGATAGGCAAGAGCTGCAAACAGCAGTGGTGGGAGGTGAAGGGAGGGAGAGGGGAGGGGGTGATGTATGAGAGAACACAGGAGGAAAGGGAAAGACAAACATGTATGAACATGCATGAAGCGCGGAGCGCTGTACACATAGAGCTATAGGTGGTGTACAACATGTGTGAATAAATAAAAAGTACACAGGTTCACACAACATGTAATTTATTGATCCAAGAATTAAACGTAGAGTTGAACCCTAACCATTTGACGTAGAGTTTATTTCCTTTTTGTTTCAACACTTTTTCCACAAGGTAATGCTGAGGAAATGCTGTTTTCTGAAGTTCATGGAGATAAAATCTACCTTTTATGGGTTGATGGTTGAGGTCCTCGAGTAAATAGGTGACTGGACTGTCCAAGTAGACTCGACGAATTCGAAATAGTTCAGTCCCCCACTGAGGCGTGTAGCCCTTATTGAAGGCAGACTTAAATTTGCTCACACGAACAAAATCCCCAATGTTCAGTCGGTGACGTTTAGGATCGGCTGTTTTTATGGGGTTAAACAGTTTATCCAATCGCTGAATATTTTTAGTTACGAGACGTGGCTTGGTCCCAATCGTTCTATGGTTGGTGTCATTGTAACGTGACACTAGCTCAGGTAACATGTCCAACCAGCGATAACTGCCCTGAGCGGTAAACGCTTTCCACATATGGGTTTTCAATGTTCGATTGAACCGCTCGACCACACTGGCTTTGAGATTGCTGTACGTGGTGTAATGGTGAATATCCTTAGATTTGAGAAAACTGGAGAAATCCTTGTTGAAAAATTCTTTCCCCTGGTCAGTTTGTAGCAACTGAGGTTGACGTTGGGAGTGTTGAATAATATGTTGAAAGGCCTTGGTAACTAGTAGACCAGACTTGCGACGCACAGGTTCAACAAAGGCCATTTTGGAATAGACATCAATGACGGTCAACATATAGCGTACACCATCGTTAACGCCAGCATAGGGTATCATTTCAACCAAGTCAGCCTGCCAAAGTTCATCCACACCTCGTGAAATCACCTTGAGTCGCGGATAGTGACGCCTAGCTGGGCGATGCAACTCGTGAGCAATACCCATTTTAATGGGTGAGGGCTTAAACAATAATTTTGGCATTTCGAAGTTCTTGTTCAATTTCTTGAATTTCCCAATCGTGACCGGTATGGCCAGCTTGACGTGAGGCATGCAACAACTGTAGCCGCTGGACGAGCTTATTGGGATTATGCCAGTAGGTAACATCCACAAGGGGTTTTAATGGTTTAAATGTCACTCCCGAAGCGGATGCTTTACGACGAGTACTTTGACTGGTGGGAAACATTTTTGCAATGATGGTTTTATATTTTTGAGATATATTGGCATTCACTTGTTGCGTGGGATCATACTGTCTTTTGTGGGCATGGGTATCCAATAAAATGGATTTATATTTGTCAAGATCCTCTGACGTATAATCATGGGAAGAGGGGGTCCGAGAAAAGAGCAGCTTTAACAGTCCTGGCGTTAATTTATAGTTGATGTTTTTAATGACAGCTTTAGTACGAGCAAATTTAATGGATGAATCGCCAATTTTAAAACTATCATCCTCATAGCGAACACCATACGTGGTATCTGTGTTTCCAATAAATAGATCGGTGAAATAGGGTTCCAATGTTGATCCATAATATTTTATTAAAATGGTTTTCAGTTGAGCTTTATGTTGAGGGGTGGCCAAGAGTTGTGAAAACGGAGACGCCCTGGAAGGGCAAGGTGTTTCGACCATGGCCAAGGATTTCTTTTTTCTCAAAAACTCTGCAAGGGGTGCGGCCTTTTTTTGAGGCGTAAACACTTGTTCCTCCTCATCCTCAACTTCACTAACACTAGTCAAATCTTCCTGTTCCTCTTCCTCTTCCGCAGGGTCCTCGTGCAGCGTCTGCGTGGCTTGTGAAACGGTGGGTAGCGTTTCAGATGGCTTGAAAGAGGGTTTCAACATGGCTTTTAGCGGAGGTGCTAAATGTTGTTGAATAAACAAAGCATGATTGGCACGTGATTGTTTCAATTGACGAAACTTTTGGCGAATAGTATTTTTTGCTCTAATAATATGCTTTTTTAATTGACTCTCTGCTAACGCCATGGTGTCTTGGCAAATGACTTGCCGGGGAATGAGACAAGGCCTTAAATAGCAATAAAATGATCAAACCCTAAGCGATACCGTCCTTGGTTGAGTTCACTTTGTTTGTCAATCACTAAACAGGCATGACGTTGAGTGTTCCAGCACTTGGCACACAATTCTGTAAACATTTGAAAGGTCATATCCGGATTCACATGTTCATTATAAATGTGACGACTGTTCCTCTCGTCCTGACGAAATAAAACAATGACATTGGCATTGTCACGAATCAACTGTTTGGACATTTTAGAATACGTTTGCCCAAGATAGAAGCAATCGATATGTTTGTGTCGACCCATGCTGAAATAGCTTTGAATGATGCCTTGACGTTCAGTGGATACATCATCGAAAATCATGAGTGAATCAGGCTTTACCTCATCCGGTGAAATCACATTTTCTTGAATGGAAAATGTAAAATAACCCATATTCTCTTTTTGTAATCCAGACATGACTTGATCCAGAAACACGTAGAGGGGTTGGTAGAGAGATTTTGCAAAAATATAAATATTTTGAAAACGCAGACCATTGGGCGCTGTAATGAGCGTTAGCAAAAGATTAGTCTTTCCACAGCCGGAAGGCCTCACAATGATGCAGCGAATGGAAGATGGAAACAGTGAACCATGGCGTTGTTCACGTGATGTGGGACAGAGATGGGAAACCATGTCCCCCACGGGGAATGACTCTTGCTGCTTAATAATCTTCATGTCAACTAAGGCTTAGACAGGCTAGCCGGCTGTCTATATACAGGACACCGAACCTTGTCATAGAAACAGTAGACTGCTACTACAGGTTGACGATGGATGTCTTTGGACGTGCGTTGATGGCCAAAGATAGGCCTGTCCTCATACATGATCCTAAACAGGAAACAGATCCTGCTAATAAACACTATGTGGATAGGTCAGTAGTGCCACGCACAAAACAGGGAGATTATGACTTTAAGGAAAAGCGGTTAACCCATGTAAAACATCCTCAAGTGTCTACAGACGTTACTACGAAAAAGTATGTGGATAACAAAGTGTATGAGTTTTATGACAAAGTGCCCCAGCTTATGGTGAATGGCTATAGCGCTAATCACCATCGGATTATTCACGTGGAAGACCCACAAGACGAAGACGATGTTTGTACCAAGCGTTACGTGACCCATGAAATGAAAAGGCTTTATAAATTTATCCCATCTGTGCTTTTAGTGTATCTGACAAATGAAAAACCTGTGAATGACAGAAACCATTTACCGCTAGTCCATGATCAGCACTTGACCTATGTGCTTGCTTCGGGTTTAAGCCACTATCGATTACACTATGATGGAACCATTCACATCAAATATGCCATACCTGATGAGAACCATTTACAAATAAAGATAAATGGTCATAGGATGTTGGTCCATGACCATGAAATGGTCAATGCAGGTGACGAATTATCCTTTTATCTCATGTTGACATGGGATGAAAAGCAAGCGGGGAAAACCATAAACGATTTCCCACTTTATGTGGAATTGGAATATACAGCCATGAAATAACCATCTGACGTTAGTTGTGATTTAAACTTTCGTGTGAAAGGTTGTTGGTCATTATCATCATGGTGAAACAAAGGTATGCAGTGAGAAAGACTAAAAAAAGGACTTTGTCCTTGGCAAAGCCAGGGCTTACAACATTCGAGGACAAGCCCTTGCGAAAGAAAAAAAGAAAAAATAATGTATTGACCATAAGGAAAGCCCTTCGAGCAGCACAGAGACAGGTTATTCCAAAACGTCGGCGACAGGTTTCAAACCAAGGGCGAGTGATTCCCGTCCCCAAACGAGCGGGATTTTTACCTGCATTATTTGCTGGTTTGGCTGCTCTGGGTTCACTTTTGGGCGGTGCCAGTGCAGTGGCGAAAACCATTAAAGCCGCGCAGCAGGGCAAGCAACAACTCAAAGAAAGTCAGCGACACAATGAAACGATGGAAGCGATTGCCATGGGGGCTAGAAATGCCAATTTAAAGCCAGCCTTTTATCAACAAGGATTTGGGATTTCACCATTTCGAAATATTAAAAAAAAAAAAATTAACCTCTGCCATAGCGAGACATGCCCTGACGCATCAACAAGTGGAAAGCTATGCTAAACAACTAAAGCTTTCTCATTTTCGAGGTGTGTTTATGCGAAACCAATTACCCCCACGACCCTGGAAAAAGGAATGTGCTGTTGTCAATTTGGATGATCACCGAGGACCAGGAACGCATTATGTAGCTTATGTCAAAGAGGGATCCACGGTATGGTACTTTGACAGTTTTGGGAATTTGCCCCCGCCCATGGAACTAGTGACCTATTTTGGAAACAGGATCAAGATATATTATAATGTGAAACGTGAGCAAACGTTTAACAGCCAACAGTGTGGACGTTTGTGTTTAATTTTTTTATATAAGACGCAGCATAAGCAAAAACGCCACCAGTATGTCAGCAGAAAGTAAAACGTTTACAGTGCATGGACGTGGACCTGAAGTCAGCCTAGACTTCTACCCGCCTATCGAATTGAGTGAAAAACCCTATGGTTTAGGACTTGTTTCTCTTGAAACATACAATCGAATATACAACATACGTGAAAATGTGAACAACAAGTTTTACTATGATGATTCTGTGCTCACCTTGAACTCTGGTGGATACACGATCGATGATATTTATGAACACATTTATGTGGTGTTGATCAATCAATATGGTTTAAAGTCATTTCTTGACGGAACGCACAAGTTTGAACTTGTAGGCAATACTAACACTCATCGCTGCAGTATTTTCTCCTCATTCAACATTGACTTTAAAACACACCCCGATTCCATTGGTCCATTACTAGGATTTAAACCACGTGTGTTGGAGCCCAACAAAAAACATGAATCAGACCATGAAGTGAAATTCATTGAGGATCATCATGTGTCGGTGACGTGTAATATTATTAGCCAAGTGTACACCAATCAAGAACCATCGCATTCACTTTATGACTTTATTGTGACATCGCCCAATGGCTATATTATTCGTGAAAACCCTCCAGTGGTGCTTTTTCATGCTGTGGCTGTTGATAGTATTAGTAATATAACATTAAGACTGATCAATAGAGATCAACAACTCATTGATCTAGATTCCACCACACCAGTGACTTACAAGTTGGTGCTAAAGCCACTATGAAATTTGTGTATAAAGCAACAACATCGTCTAGGAATAGTGTTAGTTGTTTGCCACGTGAATACACGTTAACATCTCAAGGCAAGCAGATTTTACAGCATTTGGGTTACCACGTCAACCCTCATAATGAATTCTATCCTAGAGATAGCAAACCACATCGAGGAGCAACCAGGAGTGGTAAGAATTGATCTCCATTCCTATCAAGCTCAAACACCTGGACTCAATAACAATGATGAAATTCAATTTGTTATCAACAACCAAGATATTTACACCCTACCGCATGAAAGTGTTATTCAGATTGAAGGTCGGCTCACCAAAGCCGATGGCTCTACACCCACTACATCCAAGTTGGCCAACCATGGTTTGGCCTTTCTGTTTTCTGAAGTGCGGTATGTCATTAACGATATCGTGGTGGATAGCACTCGAAATGTGGGCATTTCCAGTGTCATGAAACTATACCCCTCTTATAGTGAGGAAGAAGGTAAAACACTTTGCATGGCAGGTTGGTGTCCTGACTCGACCAATGACTGGATGGTACACACCGATGGGACCTTTACTGGATATTTACCTCTTAAACTGGTTCTAGGCTTTGCCGAAGATCACCAACGCATTGTGGTTAACGCAAGGCAAGTGCTTTACCTAGTGAGAGACAGGAGTGATAATAATGCACTCAAGGGAGCCGACAATGCCCCCATCGATTCAAAAATTCAACTACAACGCTTGCTATGGAAAGTCCCCCATGTGACCCTCGAAGATAGCAAAAAACTGGACATACTCAAAATGGTAAAGAGAGATATGCCTCTACCCATGGAATTTAGAAGCTGGGCACTCCATGAGTATCCGCTATTGCCCACCACCAACACACACAGTTGGTCTGTAAAAACAGCTCGCTATACAGAGAGACCTCTCTACCTGATTGTGGGTTTTCAAACGAATCGCAAGTATCAACAAACCAAAGATGCCACGCAATTTGATCACCTGCAATTGAGAAATGCACGTCTTTTCCTCAACGGAGCTGTGTTTCCCTATGAAGGACTGGATTTGGATTTTTCAAAAAATAAGTTTGGCCCCCTGTACGACTTGTTTTCTAAATTTCGATGGTCGTATTATCAAAAAGAGAACGGCCCCATGCTACTACCCCAAGCGTTTAAGGCAAGAGCACCACTGATTGTTTTTGACTGTTCATACCTGGAAGAGTCTGTCAAGCCATCCAATATCGACATTCGACTAGATTTTGAAACGCATGACAATGTACCAGCCAATACGACGGCCTACTGTTTGATTATTCACCACAAACAAGTCAACTATTATCCACTGTCCAACCAAGTGACGAGTGTATAAATAACAGGTCATCCCACGTCAAGCCGCTCAGTCATGTCTTGCTTTAAAGCCTCAAGAGACGTTACATCCATGAATTTAAACTCTGAGGAACAACGTTTCAAGACTTTTGCCACATGGCCAGTGCCTTTCATAAACCCTCAAGACTTGGCGGCCGCTGGATTCTACTATTTAAAAACAAGAGATGAAGTGAAATGTGCCTTTTGTCCCATCATTATAGACCAATGGCAGGAGGGCGATGAACCCATGCAGGAACATCAGCGCTGGTCACCCACCTGCCCCTACCTGTGCAGAATGAAAGTGGGAAATATACCCTGTCATTCAAGCTATCCCTCGCTTGTGTCTTTGGGTGATGAAAAAAATACAAGTTACGATACGTGTGGACCGTATGGTATCCATGGTGCTTCGGTGAGCAGCTCACCATCAAAAACGTCTAGTTTAGAGACATTGGAACATCATCGGTGTTATGGACGTTACAAACACAAGAGACTATATTGTTGTATCAGTTGCTATCGTCCTTATCCCAAAATGAGAAAAGCCTGTAAGACGTGTTATGATAATAAAATGATGTAATTCTTATTTTTGCATGTCCCTCTGTCCTACCCTAACCTTCTTTTTTGAAACTAGCATGGCAGGTAAGCCCATGCCATGATCACACGTGATCGTCAGTCAGTCGTCAGTTGAACTTGGTCCAGGCAAGCGTCAACATGTTGCGCACACTCATTGTGGATTGCCAAGGGTTTAAAATTGGTGACAACAAATTTATATTTAAACAAGTGGCCATGATCGATTGTACCACGTTTTGGATATCGCAAGCTACGCATTTGCTATTTAAACCACCCCATGCTTTTGATTTGTTGTGTGAAAAAGACCGTAAACAAACCCAGTGGATTGAAAATCATAGGCAACTAGACTGGAATCAGGGAACCATTTCCTATAAATATTTGGACGTGGTCATGAAAGCACACTTGTCCTCGGCCAATGTGGTATTTGTGAAAGGTAATGAAAAACGTCAATGGTTGCAACCATTTTTGGCGTCTTACTGCCAATGTATCGACCTCATGGAGTTGGGCTGCCCCTCCCTGAAAACGCTCATGGATACTTGTTCCTGTGGCAACATTACCCATACAGCCCTATCGCATGCGTGGCATCTCTTTCATTGGTTAACCACTCATGCCTGCTGGGAGTTGTTGAACAAAATTATAACTCAAGATTTACCTGTGAATGACGCCAGTGAGATTTCTACAAGCGACGTGTAAACATCTACAGCACGTGATACCATGGAGAAAGGCAATGCTACGGACAAAGCCATCGGCAAGTTCTTTGTGTGCAAAAAGAAACTAGACAGTTTTACCAAAGAGGAACTCTTGGCGCTGCCCAAGTCGTTCATTTATTATGTGGCCGCCAACGCAGTGAAAGAAATCTGGCAACATGTACCAAAATCATGGACTCAAGACCCTGTGTTGAGTGAATTGCAACCTTGTACGGATTACGATCACCATAAGCAAGTGGCCATGGCAAAAATACCGTCTATGCGTCAGTGTGCGACTTGCCAGCTAGTGAAACTGTATCACGGTCATAAAAGTCCATGTAAAGACTTTGTTGAATCATTCCACGAGTGTCATGGCGAGAAAAAGCAACAACAACAAACACAAACATCGTCCACAGAGGAGGAGGAAGACCAAACCTTTTTACCATCGATGGAAAAGGATATGCCAGACCTGTACTGGCAATGGCGTCATTGACAAAGTGATTCAATACTTACCTTTCGAAATCCATCTTCCAGGTTATCGTTTTTGCGGCCCTGGAACTCGTCTCGAAAAACGTTTACAACGTGGTGATGTACCCATTAATCTTTTGGATCAAGCATGCAAGGAACATGACCTTTCTTATCGACATAGTCATCCTGGTTTAAGACATGTGGCAGATAAATTGTTATTGAAGAAAGCTAAACAACGTTTCACATCCAGTGATGCCTCAGTGGGTGAAAGGATGGCAGCCCTAATTGTCATGAGTGCTATGAAAGGAAAGTTGATGATGCATGGACATAAACATTGAGGAGTGAGGAATTGGGATTTGTTTGTGTTCTATTTTTCTTTTGTCAATTCACTATGACTATGAAATAAAAAACAAAGGTTTACCAGAGCACGATGTTTTGTTATTTTATTTTTAAGAAATCGTGATGTTGATGGCTGATTTCTCATTTTCACATTTCACACATTGCCATTTTGCTAATTTGCAATTTACAGTTTTTGAAAACGTTCGTTTTGATGATATAGATTTTTCCATTTTGCTGATGACACATTTTAAACAATGTCCGTTTGAAGTTTTTGAATTTTCAAATTTCACACATGGGCATTTCCAGTTTTTAAAAATGTCCGTTTTAAGTTTTGCTGTTTTGGTGATATGGAAACATGGAATTTCCATTTTGCTGTTTTCATATTTTTTCCATTTGGTGTATGTCGAAAGTTGAGATTTGACAATGATGTTGATGCGAGTGCTTGACCTTGATAATACTGCAATGTGTTGATGTGTGTTTGGAGAAACGTCGAGGTCTACGACTACTGCAGGTAAGACTGTTTTTACAAAAATAATGTCTATTGTCTGCCACATTTCAATGAAAAAACAAAACTATTGAAAACAAAATGAGTATATAAGTGACCATTTACCCCCTCCCCACCCACTCACCCTACCTCATCGTGTTTGCTCTGGTCAATCATACACACCAGTTTTCTCTCTCCACTCATACATTCACACCTGTCTTTGGGAACAAACACAACCACTTTATTTATTCCCAAAAGCACATTCTCGACATGCACACTCATCCCAAAAGAACTTTTTAGTTTATCATTTACATTAGGAAAAATAATTAAATACTAGTTATTAAAGTTACTAAAAATCTTACTTATTTCATATTTACAAAAAAATCAATTTTGTACAGCATTACAAGAATCACACTATTTACCAATCAAAAAATTTTAAAAAAATAAGGTTGCACACAACTTTTTTAAAGAGCAAAAGGTCCAAGTGGATTGCCACTATTTACAAAATCTATTATTTACAATGACAAGAAACCAATATTTACAAAATTCTAAATCTACAAGTTACGTAAAGCCATGTCCCATAAACGATTAAACAGTGAAATCACACCTCCTCCTCGTTGCGATCATAACCCCAGGGCAGGCTAGTGAGCAGGTCATCAGCCCACACACGCTTGTTATCCATGGAGGCGAGGGTGCGTTTTCTCTGTTCCACAAGATACAGATGATGGTTGCTGGATTGTATCCTGCACTGTGTATGAGACATAGCTTTGCCCGTGCGTAAAACCGCTAGATAGTCACCAACACGTAGCGATTTTACCACTGCCCTACCTACACCTTTTGCTCTTTTGGCTTCCTTACAGTCGAGTGTGCGATAAGCATACATTTTTGAAGCCAAACCTACGAATTCCGTCATAATGGAATCACCGCATTCATCTTTTAAAACGCCCATTTCCTTTTTGTTCTTTATGGGCAGCTGAAACACGTTGTCAGCGCTATAGCAAGAGGTGTCGAACCAGTCACTATGTTGCCTCATGACGTCATAGGGGTTGCAGTGGCGAATGTGGTAAATGAATGAGTCCGTGTCCATATACAAAAGAGAGACGTCCTCAAAATGGCGTTTCGCAAACTCATAGTGGAATCGATACATGACCGATTTAGAAAAGTCTAAAATGACTTGACCCAAGTAAATGGGTTTATCCATGGTCACGCTGGTCTTACTCATTTCAATAGTAGCCAAATCCTCATCGATAATTTTGATCGATTTGAAATTTGGCTTGGCAATGTACCGCCGGGCACCCCACCGCCCCTCCCAGACATTCACCAATTTAATGTCACGGTATTTGCGGACATTCTCCATGGACTTGCCATAGATGCAGTTGTTCATTAATTTAAAAAAATTAATTTCAAACTGCTGTGTTGCCATTTGTCGGTGCTCTGTGTTGAGTCGCATGTATGGCTCAAGCCATGCTTTTTGAGCAAAAGAAATACCCCTGTGGATTTTCTTCAACACCAAGCCTTGGGCGAGGCATTGCACCAACATTTGGATATGTAGCACATACCGATTTTTGTTGTAAAGTGTGCCCATGAGTTTTTCAATTTTCACTTTACTGTCAGGGGGAACCATTTGCTCAAGACAGAATGGGAAATCGGCATGTTCATCATACAGGGATGAGGGGTATTCAATATCCACTTCTAGCACATATCCACGGCCTGTTTCTTGGCTAGCCTTGATCACATCAAATTCTGACACTTGTTTGTCTGTCAGCCAAGCAAACTTCCCATAGGGCAAAGGCTGACTCATGGCGTAACCGTACAAATTATTCACGTCATAGTACATTAAGTACGATTCTTGTTTTTCCGGTGAATAATCAGGCATGTAGACATTGTTCGCTTCAGCATGGCGCTGGTTAAGCGACACAAAGCCGCCACGAATGCCCTTTTCAAAAAATAGAACCATGTCTACATCAGTGAGTAAATCCAATTCCACTTGAATGTATTTCAAAGCAGCATCAAACGAGAGTCCAGGACTCGTATAATAGTGAGCCGGGTCAAGACCGTAAATGTGTTGACACAACTCACGGAATTTTTCAAACACATCAGTGAGCAGCAATACATCCAGTTTTAGGTAATGCAAAGCATATTCACTTAGCGTCTTCATGCCAAACACTCGCCAAACTTGACATGCATGTGCATAGTCTTCATCGGAAACGGTACTGCGTGTTAGTTTCGAGTAAAATTTCTCTTGTGGTGGGAGTTTTCTTTGCTTTAACACGTCCCAGCTATTGCAGAAATCATACGGGAATATACCTTTCCGAATGCACAATTGAAATTGCTCAGGATCATTAAAATGCATTCTAGTATTTTTTAATTCCTCCTCATTCAAGCCATTCACAAGGCTGTCTAGCGAGGATGTCATAAACTTAAAGGAATCCAAAAATCGAATGCTAAAGTTGCTCAACCTCCATGTCAGGGCTGTAAAACGCTCATGGTTTTGGGGGATAATGGTAAACGAGCCCTTGTTGACATGACCCAATTCACGAATCAAAAACTGAATGTCATAATTTGCCAGATTGTGGAAAAAGACACCGATGAAACGAGGAGCTGGAAAGTTCAAGTTACATTTACTATGCGCAGCTCCACGAAACTCCCCTGTAAAATGCGAGTGGTCTCTGACTTTTTCCTCTCCACTTAAAATAGGCTTTTCGCAGATATGGCATGTCATGGCATGCTCATACTGCTGCTGTTGTTCTGGAGATAGGCTCATGGGTACTGGGTGGTCCAGTAATTCCTGTACATGGTCGGCCAACTTGACAAGTTCATCCAAGAACCATTTGGCACAATCTGGCCCTTCGCGGTATTTGTAAACGGATTGTGTGGGGTCATGGGCACACACCACATTAAATCCTATGGCAAAGGGTTCATGTTTTTGAATGGGTGTGGTTGAGCTCATGGAGGGATCTGGTTCACATCCCGCCATGGGTGTAGTGAGAGCTTCGAAATCTGCATATACCACATAGGGAACAGTGTCACGTTTGTGAATGTCTTTAAACTTTAACACAGCCTTGTCCCCTTGTGGCAAT
The DNA here is from genome assembly GCA_946902985.2 of Meconema thalassinum. Lineage (NCBI taxonomy): Eukaryota > Metazoa > Arthropoda > Insecta > Orthoptera > Tettigoniidae > Meconema > Meconema thalassinum. The sequence goes on along the minus strand of OX336391.1, from coordinate 334,554,120 downwards.
ATCAATCTCACCGCTTCCTGAGTAACACAATCTACCCTATGACGTTCCAAAAGCGTAGGGGTTTTAAAATATTGCAAGCAACGGTCACAAATATGTTTTGGACGCTTGTCCTTTGACATTTGACTGCTTAGCAATCTACTCAGGCTTTTAATGAGGCAATAGTGATTCACTTCTCCTACAGATAAATATAAAAGATGAATGTGGTGTCGTTTCGGTTCTTTTGTGGCATAAAGAGGACCCACAATCTCATCACCGTCAAGACCATACACCATGAACGAAAAGTCCTGGTTGTCTTGTTCAAACCTATGGATCTCGGTTAAGTCCATAGGGAACGATACTCGAGTTAAATTTAACGTTTGTTTCAATTCATCAAACTTGGTCTTGTACATTCCTGGTCGACAAGCATTATGTTGTGCTGGCTGCAAATACGCAGCCACAGCCCACAGAAAACATTCATCATCAAAATTTTCAATATTCACCACAGCCTTTTTCGAAGCTATGGCTGGTGGTGTTTTAATATAGCTAGACCCAGCATTCAACGGGTTGAATTGGCAAATGTTGATTTGTAGATGATGAATTTTGTCTAAGGCTAGACCACTCGGTCCTTGTTGCAGTTTATCAAATTTTGATAGCAAGACATTCACCACGTGGGTTTCATACCACTGTTCCAAATTATGGGCTATGAACAGCTCTTGCATTTTACTGCAAATATAAAATGTCTCTTTATGCTCTACGTTCTTCTTTTTATATATGAAATCGCACACCAGTTCTGTATTCACCTTTAAAGCCATATGCAACCTTTGCGCTGTACAAATTTCAATTTTAAAAATTTCAAAACAAGATTCTAAAAATTCTTTGGGAATCAAACTTTTTCTAACATTGACCACGCGGCCAGAGCACACACGCGATTTAAAACAACTGTTTAAGGGTTCCCAAGTTAGGCTATCGGTAGCAGTGGCAAAAGACATTATTTTGAAAGAACACTCTCACCTGAGTTTTCAGCTGTAGACTGCTTGACAAGGGTTCCACTCTAAAGCCACTTGGTTTTCAACTGTATTTGCTATAGCAGTGAACCCTTTTTTTTCCAAATATCTAAAAAGAAATAAAATAAACCACCATAAGTATATCCATTCCATATAGTTTATGCCTTTCATAAACAAAAACAAAATCAAACAGGTTATATTATATAATAAAACAAATCTCACCTTCACGTGTAATGCTTTGCTATATTCCCGTCTCGTGGGCTAGTGTGGAAATGGTTTTCTTTTCTGTCTTTCTCTCTTTCTTTAATATATATTTCCCACAGACACACGACAGGTAGGCTATACACGTTATCTGCAAACAAATAAATAAATAAAATCATTAATTACCTAATCAATAAATAATTGCATGTATTTATATAAAAATCAATAAATATATAAATAAATAAATAAATACCTACCCCACAACAAGGTTAAGTATTTTCCACCAACACCAAAACTAATAAACGCAGTGTGTTCAAAGGTAGTCACCTAAGTGAGCGTGGAAATGATAACGACATGTCTTTATATATGCTACGTTGCATGTATAATCTTTTTTTTCCCATGCTTTGAACATTCTCTTATCGTGCACGTGGACAGATAACACCCAAGCGAACACCTGTGCCGGATCAAATTTCACCTGAACTTGCATTTTGTCACGTACGCAGCAAAACAGGATGTAACTTGTTAACAGTTATCGCGCATGTAGATAGATAACGTCCCAAGCGAACACCTGCGGTAGATCAAATTTCACGTCAACTTGCATTTTGTCACGTACGAAGCAAGACAGGATGTCACTGGTTTAGCCTACATCTGGTTTCACACATGTGTGCACGCCTTTCGCACTTCCCTGCCACCACGATGATCATTTTTCCATTGCACCTGTTGTCAAATCAGATCAACGCCTTCCAATAATCTCAAATGACCTTCACCTCCTGTAAGTTTGTTTTTCTGTACTCGCTTCGACCAACATAGAACCCAGTTCTCATCACCGTTTACACGTTAAAGGTAAAAAGTGTGGAAAAAAACCGCACCCTCGCTCTGTCATAAACCGACCCGTCGAAATAGCGATTGATCTATTGAACACAGCCACCGTGGTCAGCGACAGGTTCGTTGAAACACACACACACCCAGCCGTATCGTCTCTCTCAACCACCACGCTTCATAAACATTATAAACAGGTAACAGTAAATAATTTTTTTCTCAACATGTATGGCGTTAGGCCCTTTGTGAATTTTTTTTTTGGAAAAAATATCTACCACATTTGAAAGGGGGCGTTAGCCCGAGTCCTAGGACACCTCGTACACGTCTCTAGCGTTATTGGTTCGTGAGATATCGGCAAAAATCACAAAAAACACGTGTTTACCCCAAAATCGCGTTTCCAATTTTTTTTAAAATATAACGAGTGGTCCATAGCAAAGAGGACATCACCCCGAGTCCTTGGACCCCTCGTTCATGCCTCTAGCATGATTGGTTCGCGAGATATAGCAAAAAGTTCAAAATCACGGTTTTACAACAAAAAATTCTGTTTCCCTCATTCTCAAAAACTTTAACCTATTACCAAAATACACAGGGTTTCGAGACAAGCCATTTGACACGTCATAGGACCAAATCCGACCATGCATTCGTGAAATATCAGAAAAAGTCTAAAATCATGGTTTTACCCCAAAAAAGCCTGTTTCCCTCATTCTCAAAACTCTAACCTATTAATAACATGTATAGGGCTTCGAGACAAGCGATTTGACACGTCACACGTCCAAATCCGACCTTGCGTTTGAGACATATCGGCAAACTTCGTAGGAAAGTAGGCGACTATCTGATTCTCTCCTCACCACCAAAACCTCTTCTTATCAATCATTTTTTTCAAAGAGCTCGCCCTCTTACAAAAATCCCCAGTGCGCATGCGTAAAAAACAAAAACAAAAATGTTCATCCATAGCGGCAGCCAGAAAAACGCATGCACTATATGAGCAACCACGTTTAAGTTCATTTTAGCAGCGCAGCTTATACATGTCACATTTGGAAAGAGACTTTCACTAAAAAATTACAATTTCACCCCCTAGTAGGGGTAGGTTTTATTTAGGGGTTGAAATGAGTAGTCCGTTGTAAAGAGGGCGTTAGCCCGAGTCCAACGACACCTCATTTGTCAAAATCGGACCATGGGTTGACGAGATATTGGCTTTGCCCCTGAATGTATTGCGGGTTAGTATGTGACGTCAGAGGGAGAGGTGGTGGGGGGAGTTAGAAACCGCCTTACCCCCCTACTCACCGCCATCTTGACGGAAACGTAATGGCGGCCACACAAATGTTCATAGCTTAAATCAAATTACGACTAACCTAATCATCCGATCTCTACCAAATTTTGCAACAACATACCTTTATGAGGGGAGCATCCTTTGACCAAACTAATAGGTCATCAGCGTAATAGTTTGCGGATGGCGGCCATCTTTGTGTGAAAATCGATTCCCCCTATTAATTCGAACACGGTGCAACCGAATGGAACGAAATTTGGTACAGAGGTAGTACTAACAAAAGGCACCTCAGTGTCATAGTTTTATATCGCCGCCATCTTGACGGAAACGTAATCGCGGCCACACAAATGTTCAAAGCTTAAATCAAATTTCGATTAACCTAATCATCTAATCTCTACCAAATTTTGCAACTACATATCTTTATGGGGGGAGCATCCTTTGACCGAACCAGTAGGTCATCAGCGTAATAGTTTGCGAATGGCGGCCATCTTTGTGTGAAAATCGATTCCCCCTATTCATTTGAACACGGTGCAACCGAATGGAACGAAATTTGGTACAGAGGTAGTACTAACAAATGGCACCTCAGTGTCATGTTTTATATCGCAGCCATCTTGACAGAAACGTAATGGTGGCCACACAAATGTTCAGAGCTTAAAACAAATTACGACTAACCTAATCATCCGATCTCTACCAAATTTTGCAACAACATACCTTTATGGGGGGAGCATCCTTTGACAAAACTAATAGGTCATCAGCATAATAGTTTACGGATGGCGGCCATCTTTGTGTGAAAATCGATTCCCCGTATTAATTCGAACACGGTGCAACCGAATGGAGCGAAATTTGGTACAGAGCTAGTACCTACAAAAGGCACCTCAGTGTCATGTTTTATATCGCCACCATCTTGACGGAAACGTAATGGCGGCCACACAAATGTTCAAAGCTTAAATCAAATTACGATTAACCTAATCATCCGATCTCTACGAAATTTTACAATTACAGACCTTTATGGAGGTAACATTCTTTGACCTATCTAATAGGTCATCCGCCTAATAGTTTGCGGATGGCGGCCATCTTTATGTCAAAATTGATTCCCCCTATTAATTCGAACACGGTTGAACCGAATGGAACGAAATTTGGTAAAGAGGTAGCACTAGCAAAGGGCACCTCAGTGTCATGTTTTATATATATCGCCGCCATCTTGACTGAAACGTAATGGCGGCCACACGAATGTTCAAAGCTTAAATCAAATTACGATTAACCTAATCATCTAATCTCTACCAAATTTTGCAACTACATACATTTATGGGGGGAGCATCCTTTGACCAAACCAGTAGTTCATCAGCCTAATAGTTTGCGAATGGCGGCCATCTTTGTGTGAAAATCGATTCCCCCTATTCATTCGAACACGGTGCAACCGAATGGAACGAAATTTGGTACAGAGGTAGTACTAACAAATGGCACCTCAGTGTCATATTTTATATCGCCGCCATCTTGACAGAAACGTAATGGCGGCCACACAAATGTTCAGAGCTTAAATCAAATCACGACTAACATACCCATCCGATCTCTACCAAACTTTGCAACAACATACCTTTATGGAGGGAGCATCCTTTGACCAATCTAATAGGTTATTATTAGCCTAATAGTTTGCGGATGGCGGCCATCTTTATGTCAAAATTGATTCCCCCTATTAATTCGAACAGGGTGGAACCGAATGGAACGAAATTTGGTACAGAGGTAGCACTAGCAAAGGGCACCTCAGTGTCATGTTTTATATCGCCGCCATCTTGACTGTACGTAATGGCGGCCACACGAATGTTCAAAGCTTAAATCAAATTACGATTAACCTAATCATCCGATCTCTACCAAATTTTGCAACTACATACCTTAACGGAGGGAGCATCCTTTGACCAATCTAATAGGTCATCAGCGTAATAGTTTGCGGATGGCGGCCATCGTGTGTGAAAATCGATTCCTCCTATTAACTCAAACACGGTGCAACCGAATGGAACGAAATTTGGTACAGAGGTAGTACTAACAAAAGGCACCTCAGTGTCATGTTTTATATCACCGCCATCTTGACGGAAACGTAATGGCGGCCACACAAATGTTCAAAGCTTAAATCAAATTACGACTAACCTAATCATCCGATCTCTACCAAATTTTGCAACAACATACCTTTATGAGGGGAGCATCCTTTGACCAAACTAATAGGTCATCAGCGTAATAGTTTGCGGATGGCGGCCATCTTTGTGTGAAAATCGATTCCCCCTATTAATTCGAACACGGTGCAACCGAATGGAACGAAATTTGGTACAGAGGTAGTACTAACACATGGCACCTCAGTGTCATGTTTTATATCGCCGCGGTCTTGACAGAAACGTAATGGCGGCCACACAAATGTTCAGAGCTTAAATCAAATTACGACTAACCTAATCATTCGATCTCTACCAAATTTTGCAACAACATACCTTTATGGGGGGAGCATCCTTTGACAATACTAATAGGTCATCAGCATAATAGTTTACGGATGGCGGCCATCTTTGTGTGAAAATCGATTCCCCGTATTAATTCGAACACGGTGCAACCGAATGGAACGAAATTTGGTTCAGAGCTAGTACTTACAAAGGGCACCTCAGTGTCATGTTTTATATTGCCGCCATCTTGACGGAAACGTAATGGCGGCCACACAAATGTTCAAAGCTTAAATCAAATTACGACTAACCTAATCATCCGATCTCTACCAAAGTTTGCAACAACATACCTTAATGGGGGGAGCATCCTTTGACCAAACTAATAGGTCATCAGCATAATTGTTTGCGGTTGGCCGCGATCTTTGTGTGAAAATCGATTCCCCCTATTCATTCGAACACGGTGAAACCGAATGGAACGAAATTTGGTACAGAGGTAGCACTAGCAAAGGGCATCTCAGTGTCATGTTTTATATCGCCGCCATATTGACAGAAACGCAATGGCGGCCACACAAATGTTCAAAGCTTAAGTTAAATCACGACTAACATAACCATCCGATCTCTACCAAACTTTGCAACAACATACCTTTATGGAGGGAGCATCCTTTGACCAATCTAATAGGTTATTATTAGCCTAATAGTTTGCGGATGGCGGCCATCTTTATGTCAAAATTGATTCCCCCTATTAATTCGAACACGGTGGAACCGAATGGAACAAAATTTGGTACAGAGATAGCACTAGCAAAGGGCACCTCAGTGTCATGTTTTATATCGCCGCCATCTAGACTGAAACATAATGGCAGCCACACGAATGTTCAAAGCTTAAATCAAATTACGATTAACCTAATCATCCGATCTCTACCAAATTTTGCAACTACATACTTTTGTGGAGGGAGCATCCTTTGACCAATCTAATAGGTCATTCACCTTATAGTTTGCGGATGGCGGCCATCTTTGTGTCAGAATCGATTCCCCCTATTAATTCAAACACAGTGAAACCGAATGGAACAAAATTTGGTACAGAGATAGCACTAGCAAAGGGCATCTCAGTGTCATGATTAATATCGCCGCCATATTGACAGAAACGTAATGGCGGCCACACAAATGTTTAAAGCTTAAATCAAATTACGACTTACATAACCATCCGATCTCTACCAAACGTTGCAACAACATACCGTTATGGAGGGAGTATCCTTTGACCAATCTAATAGGTCATTAGCCTAATAGTTTGCGGATGGCGGCCATCTTTATGTCAAAATTGATTCCCCCTATTAAATCGATTACGGTGGAACCGATCGAACGAAATTTGGTACAGAGGTAGCACTAGCAAAGGGCACCTGAGTGTCATGTTTTATATCATCGCTATCTTGACGGAAACGTAATCGCGGCCACCCAAATGTTAAAAGCTAAAATGTAATTACGACCAACCTAATAATCTAGTCTCTACCAAATTTTGCAACACCATATCTTTATGTGGGAAACATATTCTGACCAAACTGCAAGAACATCAGCCCAATAGTTTGCAGATGGTGGCCAAGTATGTGTGCAAATCGATTCCCCCTATCAATTCAAACACGGCGAAACCGAATTGAACGAAATTTGGTACAGAGGTAGCACTAGCAAAGGGCACCTCATATTCATGTTTAATATCCCTATAGCACGTTGTATTTCAACAAGCTACTACAACCAACATTCAATCATACTCCTTGAAAAGGACAAAGAGTTATAACAATACCCATGCATTTAGGAGAAAGTAGGCTATATGTTCTTTACTGAACATCTTGTTTATTATTATTATTGTCCATCACACATTAAATTTCGTTTTTGTAATTAATTTTAGGGGCTTGGGACATCTTCGTCATCAGCCCTGTGTAGTTGGGTGTGTTTGTTGAACGTTTCTGATATCCTGTATTGATGTGATGACTGTAGTAGTGAGGGAGTGTTGGAAAACCACACTCAAGGTAGCTGCTGTCAGCGCTTTGATAATAATTTCCATAACATTAATAATAATAATAATAATAATATCGTATGGCCCCGGGTGCTAGGTGCAAGTTTTGTTATTTGACACCCAGAGGGCAGCTTGCATATCGAATTTTGTTGTTCCTTGAAGCACTATGAAAGTGAAGGAGGTTAGATATCTATGCTCCTTGATACTATAGCGCTTTCTAGTAGAGAAATGAGGAACTGTGTGTTGGCGGAAAATCCCGAGAATAATTTTGCCATTATGAACACGGCCTACTGAATTCAAATTGGTTCTTTAACATGCCAAAAACGTATGACATGCGTGTCGTAATTTTTGCCACCTTTCAAAAATCACTTACCATGGCCAGGAGCGAACCTGCAAACTTGGGGTTAGTAATCCGTGGCAGGCAGTGGCGGGATTAAAACCGGTGATCTCCGGACTTGTTCCAGTTGCACTCGCGGCCGTGATGCAAAATTTTAACAAGCATGACTGCTATTGTAGGACACATTAAGTTTCATATACTAGTTTACAAAGATTTAAATATCACTCCATCTTTCTTTGGAATATTCCAATATTTGGTACCATGTTTTCGTAAACGTACCACATAACTAAACCAGTACTTTTTTAGCCTATTGTCATTTATGAAAAAAAATAGGCTTTGTCCGTGTGTCTGTCTGTGTGTGCGTGTGTGATTCTTATGTGTGTGTGTGCGTCCCTTAATAAAATCAAAACGGCTGGGGCGATTTCAACGAAACTCGATAAGTTCATAGCACTATTCCGGACGACCCCGACCATTCCCTTCAAATTTTCTTACGTCTCACCAATCCAACATGGCGGCTGTGCGAAGTATTTCACCACCATTCAATATCTCCGAAGCTATTACTGATATCGCCATGGAATTTTGAACGGTGATAAAGAGCACTACTAAAACTTCACCTATGGAACTTTCAAAAACCTGGTAACTACTAAACCAACATGGCGGCCAAGCAAATTTGCGAATTTAGATAGACTTTTCTCGCGATTTAACCATCCAAACGCAATGGAAATTGGTACATCAAATGTTTATACAAATTGTAATGCACTAGCATTTAATTTAGTTCAATTGTTTACATAACCTCAAGATGGCGGCTGTGCGAAATATTTCAGTGGCATTCTATATCTCTGAAACTATTTCCGGTATCACCCTGAAATTTTGTACGGAGATAAAGGGCACTACTAGAAGTTCATATTTGTGACTTTGAAATACCAAATAACTACAAAACGAACATGGCGGCCAAGCGAATTTGAAAGTTTTAAATAGACTTTTCTCGCGATTTATTGATCCAAACGCAATGAAACTTGGTACAGCAAATGTTTATACAGATTGTAATACACTGGTATCTAATTTAGTTCAATTGTTTACATAACCTCAAGATGGCGGCTGTGCGAATTTTAAAATTAAGTTTTTATTTGTTGTTTCGTAATCATGCGATCGAAGTGAAAGTTTGAATAATGAACCTACGCAATAATTTTCCTTTAATGGTACATGACTCTATGGCCTATACATATAACAATCCAACATGGCGACCATCCGAAATATTTAGATGGTTCTCAATATCTACGAATCTATTACAGCAATCAAACTGAATTTTTTAATGTTCATGGGGGCTATGAACATAAGTTCACCTGCATGATTTTCAATAACCTAGTGATCACAAATTCAGCATGCCGGCTACGCGAAATATAAATATTCACATGGACGTTTCTCGTAATTTAACCATCCGAGTGCAGTGAAACTTGGTACAGTAAATCCTTATACAAATGTTAATCCACTGGCATCTAATTGTTTTCAATTGTTTCCATAACCACAAGAAGGCAGCTGTGTGAAATTTTAAAATCTCGTGATTTTTTTTACTTCTTGTGTCCTAATCATGCGATTGAAGTTTGAATACTACACGCACACAATAATTTTCATGTAACAGTACATAACTCTAAGACCTACATATATAAAAATCCAACATGGCAACCATACGAAATATTTAGTCGGTTCTCAATATCTACGAATCTATTACAGCAATCAAACTGAAATTTTGTATGTTGATAGAGGCAATTAACATAAGTAGGATATATGAAAATAGGCTTTAGTTCTTCACGGAACTACTTGTTTTGTTACAATTCTGAGGTTGTTGTTGCGACCAGAACTTTACCAGAATGCAGCCAAAGCAGGAGAAAGCCTGGTTAGCTTTGGATGACCACAATGAGCTTGTTGTTAGTGGTGGGTAGTACACTCATTGTTTGTAATGTCGTGTACTGGGTTAGTATACTACACAGTCGTGGTTATGCAACTTCTATTATTTTCTTTGGCCTACTTTTCACATTCTGTAAAGCTGAGACCCCCTCCCCTATCAACTCCAAAACGGCTGCAGCTGTCGAAGCCCTACAGTACACCTGAGTATCTCACGGCCAACTGCTAAAAAATCGCAATTGAAATTTGCGCTCCATGTTGGATATCTTGAAAGGTATGAATTGGAGCTATTCCTAAATTGGTAAAGATATAGACAATAATATTTCAGTTTAATTTCAGGAGGCCACACATCACAGTGTTGCCAACATGATTCTAGGCTTGCTGATAGGTCCAATTTTTAAATGAATGTAACTTAACAAGAGTTTAGTGCTTTTCAGTCGGTCAACACGAATGTACCCAAAAGAGATGGGTTATGCCCTAATCCTGAAATAAATTACATGAGATTAATATAACACTAGGATGACCAGTTTCGATCGTCAAGCGATCATCATCAGATCCATTACACTTAGGCTACAAAATCTATGTTTGAAATACAGGTGAAAATATTTACAATATGTACAATTATTTAGTTGCAGTATTGGTACTGCAACTGTCAGTGTATGCTAAATGCGGTATATATGTTAGGTGAAATGCTAAATGGTGATAGCTATCCGGAGATTGTACTTTAGAGAGATTATATGGTTGTAAACTATGGTTAAACTATAAAATTTTTGGCTAACTACTTATCTGATTGTCTTCCGTATTACAGCTACTCGCAGTTTTCGTGCTCACTGGAACTCGCTGTGCGAGTAGCTGTAATACGGAAGACAATCAGATAAGTAGTTAGCCAAAAATTGTATAGTTTAACCATAGTTTACAACCATATAATCTCTCTAAAATACAATCTCCGGATAGCTATCACCATTTAGCATTTCACCTAACATATATACCGCATTTAGCATACACTGACAGTTGCAGTACCAATACTGCAACTAAATAATTGTACATATTGTAAATATTTTCACCTGTATTTCAAACATAGATTTTGTAGCCTAAGTGTAATGGATCTGATGATGATCGCTTGACGATCGAAACTGGTCATCCTAGTGTTATATTAATCTCATGTAATTTATTTCAGGATTAGGGCATAACCCATCTCTTTTGGGTACATTCGTGTTGACCGACTGAAAAGCACTAAACTCTTGTTTACTAAGGCAACACTGAAAATATGGCTTCAAACACCACAATGAATGTAACTTCTTACTATCAATTGGATTTCAACCAAATTTCGTATGTGCTATGCGTACCATGACAGATGTGACTATACGTATTCTTAAGACAAACCAGGGCTGCCAGCTGTTAATAAATGCTCTCTTTATATTTTTAACCTAATATCAATATATCAGAAAGTATGCAAGACAACACTCCATCCAAGTCGTCCAACTACAAGAGTAATTGGAGACAAGCAGCCCCTGGCTAGAGCTTTCCTTCCATATATAAAAAAGTTCACGGACAGAATAGGGAGGCTACTCGAGTCCCATGATATAAAGACCATATACAGACCTACGCGAAAAATTAAGGACATGTTTATGTCCGCTAAAGATAAGGGACATCCTCACCGTGGTAGGGGTTTATAAAATCCCGTGTGATAGTGGATATATTGGAGCAACGAATAGAAGTATTGCCACTCGCCTCAAGGAGCACGAACGACACGGCCGGCTGGGACAAACAGATAAATTCACTGTTGCAGCACACTCGTTCCTCGCAGGTCACGACATAAGATATGGAGACACCGAAGTTCTGTCCACCACGGTGTCTTATCATGCCAGGCTACAAAGGGAGGCCATTGAAATCCTGAAGCATACTAACAGCTTCAATCTTAAGCAGGAAGCAGAACGTGTGAACAGAGTTTGGCTTCCAGTCCGTCATACCCTCAAGCCTGCCCTCATTGACCGTCGTAGACGAGAAAATGCGACACAAGAGCAGCCCTGTCCTTGATGCATTACTTTTATGTGGTACGACGTTGCTATGGTAGCCTCTATGTGTGGGTTGTTGACTATTTATATATCTTCTGTTTACTTGTTTTACCTCGCTTAATGTAACCTGTGAACATGCTGAACGCAGTCTTCAGCGAAACGTCAGGACGACAAAATGTCCTTAGAACACGGCCTATAAGCCCGCGAAACAGAGATTCCTATTTGAACGCCGGTCGTGAAAGTCTGAATTTTTACTTAACGACTCTAAACTTTGTACACGTATAGTACCTGACATTCTAGATTAATTTGGAGTAACTGATATACGTCAGTGCAGCCAATACGATTCTAAGCCTGCTGATAGGTCCAATTTTTAAATGCATGTAACTTCTATACTAACTAATGGATTTCAACCAAATTCTGTACGTGCTTTGTGTACTATAGCAGATATGGCTATGCGTATCCTTAAGAGCCAGCAGGGCTGCCAACTGTAAATAAATGATCTCTCTTTTTTATCCTAATATCAATACATATCAAAAAGTATAAGGTGCGTTCAAAAAGCTACGAGCCGGAGGCTGGAATGCGCAAACCGGTGACGACATCGGCTAATCGTGGCGTGTGTAACGAGGTGTGGTTCCAACCAGAGCGTGGATGGTCACAGCCCGTCGCTAGAGGGCACGCGTGCACTTCACGTGACGACACAAAGCGAGCAGCAGCATGCATCAATCGTCCAACGCTGGCAGTCGCATTGCAAACAGTGACATGGAGGCGTCGAACGAAGAGCAAAGAGGTGTTGTTCGGTTTCTGGCAGCGGAAGGAGAAGGGGGAACGGACATTCATCGCCGAATGTCACAAGTGTACGGCGAACACTGCATGTCCCTTGCAAGGGTCAAGGCGTGGCACAAGCGCTTCGGGGAAGGATGGGTGTCGTTAGCCGATGATGCCCGGTCTGGGGCACCCCCTGCATTACCGATGACAGCGTCCAGCTGGTTGATGCACTCATTACCCAGGACCGCCGAGTGAGAGTGAACGCCATAGCCGCCGTGGTCGGATTGAGCGTCCGAAGTGTGCACACCATCATGAAGGAACGACTGCACTTGCGCCAAGTGTGTGCCCAATGGGTGCCGCACAGTTCAACCCCACCAGGAAGCATGTCGAATGGCCCACTGTCTTGGTTATCTGCAGCGCTATGCGAGGGAAGGGAATGGGTTCCTGGCACGAGTGGAGGCTGGAGATGAGTCATGGTGACATCACTTCTAACCAGATTCCAAACGACAAAGCCTCCAGTGGAAGCATCCAGGGTCACCACCACCCAAAAAATGCAAGGCCATCCACACGAGTGCAGGAAAGGTAATGGTGACGTTCTTCTTTGACCATGATGGCCCCCTTCTGAAACACTTCATGCCGCACGGGACAACTGAGAATGCCCAGCGTTACTCGCAAACCTTGACCACCCTCCGCCAAGCGATCAAAACAAAACGACCAGGCAATCTCACCCGTGGGGTCATTCTGCTCCACGACAATGCACGACATCATACGGCCAACACAGTCGCGGCACTCCTGCAGAAATTCAAATGGGAGGTTCTCGGCCACCCTCCATACAGTCCAGACCTCTCTCCCTGTGATTACGCCATGTTTGGTCCCCTGAAAAGGACTCTGCGGGGCCAACGATTCACCTCTGACGTCGACGTCCAGCTGCAAGTGCGGAACTGGTTCACATTGCAGCCCAGGGAATTTTATGAGACAGCCATTCACCGCCTCGTGTCACAGTGGGACAAGTGCCTCAACAGCCAGGGCCAATACTTCTAACATACAGGTACTGGTTTCTGTAATTATGCCTCCGTCTCGTTACTTTTTGAACGCACCTTATATGCAAGTCAACAGCTCTAACTTTTGCACACGTATAGTACCTGACATTCTAGATTAAATTGAGGTTAGTAATATACCTCAGTGCTGTCAATTTGATTCTAAGCTTTCTGATAATTTCAATTTTTAATTACATGTAACTTCTGTAGTAACGAATGGATTTTATCCAAAATTGGCACTATAATAGATCGTAATATTTCTGATTAATTCTGCGCAACACATATGAGAAGCTTATTTCCAAAGGGTACCAAATCCAAAAAGTAATATTTTACAAGAGAGAAGAAAAACGCTCAGAGTGTAAAATTTCAACTGAAAATTCATTTCAGCACTTTTATTATGTTCAGTTAGAATAAATGCATTGTTATACCAAGTATTTCTGTTTAAGCTTTTGTGGTTTAGAAAATATTCAAAGAAAATTATGGATTTGGTACTTTTTGACACTGAAACTCTGAATACTTTTACGGAAAGACATAAATTTCACTGCAGTCATCAGAATCTTCGAGAAAACTGACGGTATTTAGTTATGCAATAATTAGATTTAAGGTATTTACAGTGAAGGCATAGATTATTTAAATAATATTAAATAAAATTGAACAAAACAATGAAAATTATGCAAAGTACCAGTGCTGAACTTATGGAATTACTGTATGATTGTAGTTTGTGTCTAAAGAACATGGATATAGTAAATAACTTGTGAACTGGACAATGGATAATATTATCCAGTAATAAAAGTTAAAACTAATGAAAATGCTAATATATGACAACAAAACCATCCAAAATTAAATTTAATTGGTCATTATTTTAACCAAATTCCAGACCCTTTCTTCTATACTTCTGTGATCTCTGTTCTATCATAAGTTATTTCAGTGTCACTAATATCATTATCATTAACGGGGTACATGAAAGGAACCTCCAAGAAGATTGCAATTATAGATGTAAAGAAATGAATAGCAGTTGGGTGTACCCTGGGCAACGTCAGACGATGCAACGAAATGCACTGACGGCAGATCCTTTCACAACCGGTCTCCATCCAAATGGATTGCATAATTCCGAAAGGTCTTTTTCGAGACCACTTGTGTTTATCTCTATAAACATCGAGGGACTTTTTCGAGAGAAAGAGGTCATATTAGCTAATCTGTGCCAAAAACATGCATGTGACATCCTGCTAGTCCGGGAAACACACAGGGGGAGTAATAGATACCGTCCAAGAATTGCTGGTATGGAACCAATCCTGGAAAGGCCTCACGACAAATATGGCAGTGCCATCTTTGCCAGACCTAAAATGAACATCATCTCAGCCTCATTGACTGAAGACAATGACATCGAGCTCCTCACAGTGCGTACTCCATTCTTCTATATCACATCAGTCTACAAACCTCCTGAGACCACTTTCAGTTTTGGAACACCAGCCAACTTCAACCACCAGGACGTAAACTTTGTCATTGGCGATTTCAACTGTAGAAGCACAGCCTGGGGATACCCATATTCTGATGCAAATGGAACAAGTCTAGAAATATGGACTGAGGCTCAAGACTTGCATCTGATCTACGACCCAAAGCTCCCTTCTTCCTTCAACAGTGGCAGGTGGAAAAGAGAGTACAATCCATACAATATCTTTGTGTCCTCAAAAGTATCTCGGCAATGTGTGAAGACTATGGGTGACCCTATTCCTCGTACTCAACATAGGCCTGTCATCTGCACCGTGAATTCCGTGGTGATGCCTGAAGAGGTACCATTCAAGAGGAGGTTTAACTTCAAGAAGGCTGACTGGACGAAGTTCAGCGAAGAGCTTGACTCGGAGATAATAAACATTCCTCCACAACCTGAAATGTACGACACCTTTGTTGAATGCGTCCAACAAGTTTCAAGGAAAACTATTCCGAGGGGATGTAGAACTCAATACGTTCCAGGCATGTCCGGTGATGACAAACAGCTGCTAGAAAAGTATCAGGCCCTCTATGAAGAGGATCCATTTGCTGAAGAAACTATCCAAGCTGGAGAAACACTATTGCAAACCATCACAGCAACTCGAATGTCCAAGTGGAGCAACCTGGTAGAGAACCTCGACATGAAGCTGAATAGTAGACAGGCCTGGAAATTGCTTAAAAACCTTAGCGGCGACCCTGTAAAACCACAGAAGAACTTCACTGGAGTGACACCTGATCAAGTGGCGACCCAGCTCCTGCTGAATGGTAAAACAAAAGGGAGGGTTACCACAGGAGCTCTTCAGCGTGATTTGGAAGCAGAGAATCACTTTCTTCGAGATCCCTTCTGGTTGGTTGAACTTGAAGCTGCCATCTCCAGCTTGAAGATCTACAAGGTTGCGGGTGTCGATGACCTACGAGTAGAACAGATAAAGAACTTTGGCCGTAAAACATTGGAGTGGTTACTAAGCCTAATGAACACATGTGTTGCCAAGCTACATATCCCTAAAATGTTGAGGAAATCTCGAGTCATTGCACTACTCAAGCTTGGGAAAGAACCAAACGACCCGAAAAATTTTCGACCTGTATCCCTGTTATGCCATACCTTCAAGATACTGGAACGCCTGGTACTTAACCGAATCAGTATTATCCTCGAAGAGAAGTTCATTCCACAACGAGCAGGTTTTCGTGCTGGCAAATCATGTTGTAGCCAGATCTTGAATCTCACCCAACACATCGAGGATGGTTTTGAGCGCGGTCAGATAACGGGAGTCGCCTTCGTTGACTTAACAGTTGCATACGACACTGTGAATCATAGGAAGCTGTCAAAGAAAGTGTATGACCTTACCAAGGACCACCAACTGACATCCCTAATCAGCATCTTCCTTCAGAACAGAAGATTCCAAGTCTCGCTACAGGGCAAAAGGAGTAGATGGCGAACCCAGAAGAACGGTCTCCCTCAGGGTAGCGTGCTGGCTCCAGCGCTGTACAATATCTACACAAATGATCAGTCAATTCCAGCAAGTACTAGGCTCTTCATCTATGCCGACGACACAGCAGTGGCTGCTCAGGGCTCATCCTTTGAAGAAGTGGAAGGAAAGCTGACTTAAGCGATGGACGAACTCTCCAAATACTATGATGCCAACTATCTGAAGCCGAACCCTAATAAGACACAAGTGTGTGCGTTCCATCTACGAAACAGGGAAGCACGGCGACAGCTGGACATCACATGGCGATGTGAGCGACTGAAACATTGCCCAACACCAGTTTACCTAGGTGTCACACTAGACCGTGCTCTAACCTACAGACAGCAATGTCTGAACACGAAACAGAAGGTCAGTGCTCGCAATGGCATACTCAAGAAGCTGATCGGCAGCACCTGGGGAGCCAGCCCGCACATCCTGAGGACTTCCGGACTTGCACTGTGTGTGTCAGCCGCTGAGTATGCCGCTCCTGTGTGGAACGCTTCAGCACATGCTAAGCAGGTTGATACTGCCGTCAACGACACTGCACGGATAATCTCGGGATGCCTGAAACCAACACCAGTGCACCAACTATACCCTATTGTTGGAATAGCCCCACCCAACATCCGGAGGGCCACTGCTGCGGACGCCGAGAGAACAAACCAGGAGAATGACCATCGACATCCACTATATGGTCACCAGGCAGCAAGGTCTCGCCTCAGATCCCGCACGAGTTTCCTTGCTAGGACTACGCCGCTGGAGAGAACACCAGAGACAACTCGTCTTAACAGATGCAGGAGCTCACTGCCCACAGACATGACACCAAAGGAAGAACTGGCTCATGGCGCCGACTTACCTTATCCTGTGTGGAGGTCCCTCAACCGCTTAAGAGTGGGTGTCCCTCGATGCAAGACCAACCTGCAAAAATGGGGGATCCTTCCAGCAGACGCAGACACCTCTTGTGAATGTGGAGCTGAACAAGACCCAACTCACCTACTTACCTGCCCCCTCCTGGAGAACCCATGCACAATGGAAGATGTTTTTAGAGGAAGTAACAAGGCCATCGCAGCTGCAATTTTTTGGAAATGTTGACCGGACACGGAAATGAATGAATGATTATCATTAACAACACCATCAACTGGTAAATTTAATGCCTGAGAATAAAAAGGGAAGTCGTCCACCTTGTATCCCATGTCACTGAGATGTTTGCTGCTTTTCAGTCGGTCTACACAAATGTACCCAAAAGAGTTGGGGTATACCCTAATCCTGAAACAAATTACATGAGATTGATAAATACACTATAAAATAAAATAAATACAATAGTGTATTTATTAACCTAATGTATTTTTTTTAGGATTAGGGTATAACCCAACTCTTTTGGGTACATTCGTGTTGACCGACTGAAAAGCACCAAACTTTTGTTTAATAAGGCAAAACTGAAAACTGGTTTCAAACCCTACAACGTCATGTAAACATAGCGCGGCCATTTCGCTGCTGTTCACGTGACCCAGAAATGGCCTCTTATTAGCTGCATGGATACGGCACGTATTGGCTCCACAGGATTTGGTACTTATTGGCATCAAATGAGATTTTTAATGTTTTTTATGGATTTAGGTCGTTTTGGCAATTTCTTTTTCTCTCATATGATGGAGCTTCCTACCAACATACGTTTTCCATCATAATCTCAATTTTGATTTTTTTTTTTTGGATTTGGTATCTTTTGGAAATAAGCTTCTCATATATGACATTGTTGCCAACATGATTTTACGCCCGCTGATAAATCCAATGTCTAACTGCATGTAACGTCCATGTTAGGCATTGGATTTCAACCAATTTTTTTATGTGCATTCTGTACATTTTTCGTCATTATTCTAGATAGGTCCATTTACTGTAGATTAATCATTGGCATGACTCTTGAATTTATGAACGGTAAATTTATGGATGGCTTTAGGCCAAACACCGATTATTGTTACATAGGAAATCAAGAAATTATTTCTTCGTTGTTGCCTTTGAAAATCCTACAGGGAGCATATGGTACCCCCGGCCCGGAAGCTTCGAAAGATATGAAAATCTTATAGTAAAGAGTGCTTGGTTTTGAAGGGTTCATTAAAAAACAAGATGTTCAGTAAAGAACATATAGACTACTTTCTCCTAAATGCATGGGTATTGTTATAACTCTTTGTCCTTTTCAAGGAGTATAATTGAATGTTGGTCGTAGTAGCTTGGTGAAATACAACGTGCTATACGGATATTTAACATGAATATGAGGTGGCCATTGCTAGTGCTACCTCTGTAAAATAATGCATTCAATTCGGTTTCACCGTGTTTGAATTGATTTGGGGAATCGATTCGCACACATACATGGCCACTATCTGCAAACTATTGGCCTGATGACCTTGTAGTTCAATCAAAAGATGCTCCCCTAAAAATGTAGTGTATGTTGTTGCAAAATTTGGTTGAGATCAAATGATTAGGTTGGTCGTAATTTGATTTAAGCTTCTGGCATTTGGGTAGCCGCCATTCCGTTTCCGTCAAGATGGCGGAGATATAAAACATGAGACTGAGGTGCCCTTTGCTAGTACTACCTCCGTACCAAATTTTGTTCAATTTGGTTTGACCGTGTTTGAGTTGATAGGAGGAATCGATTTGCACACATACATGGCCGCCACAGCAAACTATTGGACTGATGACCTTGTAGCTTGGGCAAAGAACGCTTCTCACATAAAGGCAAGATGTTGCAAAATGTGGTAGAGATCAGATGATTAGGTTGAACGTAATTTGATTAAAGCTTTTTACATTTGGGTGGCCACCATTACGTTCCCGTCAAGATGGCGGCAATATAAAACATGGCATTGATGTGCCCTTTGCTACTGCTACCTCTGTACCAAATTTCGTTCAATTCGGGTTGACCGTGTTTGGAAAGGTAGGGCGAATCGATTTGCACACATACATGGCCGCCGTCTGCAAAGTGTTGAGCTGATGACCATGTAGTTTAGTAAAGAAAACGCTCGCCATATAAATATATGTTGTTGCAAAATTTGGTAGAGATCGGATGATTAGGTTAGTCGTAATTTGATTCAAGCTTTGAACATTTGGGTGGCCACCATTACGTTTCCGTCAAGATGGCGGCGACTTAAAACATGACACTGAGGTGCTCTATGCTAGTGCTACCTCTGTACCAAATTTCGTTCAATTCGGTTTCACCGTGTTTGAATAGATAGGGGGAATCGATTTGCACACATATATGGCCGCCATCCGCAAAGTATTGGGCTGATGCCCTTGTAGTTTAGTCAAAAGTTTATTCACACATAAGGGTATAATGTTGCAAAATTTGGTAGAGATCAGATGATTAGGTTGGTTGTAATTTGATTTAGGCCTTTAACATTTGGGCGGCCGCCATTACCTTTTCGTCATGATGGTGGCAATATAAAACATGGCACTGAGGTGCCCTTTGCTAGTTCTACCACTGTACCAAATTTCGTTCAATTCGGTTTCACCACATTCGAATTGATAGGGGGGGGGGGGGGACAGACATTCCGAGTACACACACTCACACACACAGACACACACAGAGACAGACACTCATTTTTAACCTACTTTCGATTTTTGCAAAAAATGGAAGTAGGCTATTGAGATCAACACAGGGCCAAAAATTGTGCGTCTGTCGGTGTGTGTGTGTGTGAGTGTGTGTGTGAGTGTGTGTGTGTGGACTCTGAAAGTCGGTCCCCCCCTATCTTTCCAAACATGGTGAAAAGGAGTTGAAACGAAATTTGGTACAGAGGTAGCACTAGCAAAGGGCACCTCAGTGTCATGTTTTAAATCGCCACTATCGTGACGTAAACGTAATGGCGGCCACCCAAATGTTCAAAGCTTAATTCAAATTACGACCAACCTATCCATCTGATATCTACAAAATATTGTTACCTTATACCTTTATGTACGAAGAATCTTTTGACCAAACTACGACGTAATTTGCCCTAAAATTTGCGGATGGCGGACATGTTTGTCTGCAAATCGATTCCCCCTATCTTTTCAAACACGGTGAATCTGAATTGAACGAAATTGGATGGCGGCCATGGTTGTGTGCAAATCGATTCCCCCTATCTTTTCTTACATGGTGAAACCGAATTGAACGAAATTTGTTACAGAGGTAGCACTAGCAAAGGGCACCTCAGTGTCATGTTTTAAATCGCCGCCATCTTGACGCAAACGTAATGGTGGCCACCCAAATGTTCAAAGCTTAATTCAAATTACGACCAACCTATTCATCTGATCCCTACCAAATTTTGTAACTTTTTATCTTTATGTATGAAGAATATTTTGACCAAACTACGAGGTCATCTGCTCAATAATTTTTTGGATGGCGGCCATGTTTGTGTGCAATTCGAATCCCCTTATCTTTTCAAACACGGTGAATCCAAATTGAACGAAATTCAGTACAGAGGTACCATCAGCAAAGGGCACCTCAGTTTCATGTTCTATATCGCCGCCACCTTTACGAAAACATAATGGCGACCACCCAAATGTTCAAAGCTTAAATCAAATTACGACCAACCTATTCATCTGATCTCTACCAAATTTTGTAACACCTTTATGTATGAAGAATCGTTTGACAAAACTACGCGGTCATCAGCCAAACAGTTTGCAGATAGCGGCCATGTATGTGTGCAAATCGATTCGTCATATCAATTCAAACACGGTGAAACCAAATTGAATGAAATATTGTACAGATGTAGCACTAGCAATGGGCACTTCATATTCATGTTTAATATCCGTATAGCACGTTGTATTTCAGCAAGCAACTGCAACCAACATTCAATTATACTCCTTGAAGAGGACAAAGAATTATAACAATACCCATGCATTTAGGAGAAAGTAGGCTGTATGTTCTTTACTGAACATCTTGTTTGGCCCTGTGTAGATGTCATAAGTCTACTTTCATTTTTTTTTTGCAAAAATCGAAATTAGGCTAAAAACCAGGCAAATCCAAAAGTTGCCTTTTTGAGATTAATAAATATTTTTCCTCCTCAAGGCCAGATATACGTGTAGATATTATTGCTGTCTCCGAAAAGCAGACATGTCGGGTTATATACGAGTTTGAAATTTTGGGGATTGTACAAAAATAGACCAGTCCAATGCTTTTCCAAGATAATTAATTACCTGGAGTGTTTGGCATTTAATAATGATTTCTACTTTGTTAGGACAGAACTACGAGGTCATATGCCTCTGATTTAGCCTATATAATAAATAATCGTATTTGGGGATTACAATATGTTTCATTTTTTTATTCAACAAAGATTTTGGCGAAAACCAGGTTAGTCCAAAGTTTTTGATGTGAAACAACTTTCCGCTCGGTTGCTGGATAGTTTTGTGGGAGTGATTTTGAAAATTGGGGATGGAAGTGGATCGGAACGATCGAGCTGGCAGTGGTGGATCGAACGGAAGTATGCACTGCCCGCTCGATCGATCGAACGGAAGTGTACTAGCTGGCAGTGGTGGAAAACGGAAGTATGCACTGCCCGCTCGATCAATCAAACGGAAGTGTACTAGCTGGCAGTGGTGGAAAACGATAGCATGCACTGCCCGCTCGATCGATCGAACGGAAGTGTACTTGCTGGCAGTGGTGGAAAACGGAAGTATGCACTGCCCGCTCGATCGATCGAATGGAAGTGTGCCCTAGCTGGCAGTGGTACGAGAAACAGTGAGCACACGGTGTCGGAATTTGATGCTATGACGTACTCTCGGCCATGTGGAATATATATGACATACTGAACGGAAAACGCTCATGCGAACTCTGATGTCAAGTGATTGAAACAAATGACATGGTACCTGTTCGAAGTCTTCGTATCAGTATTTAAATGGTAAAATGCCTTAATATCAAGCAGTGTAAGTAGTCGGCATTGCCAGTATTATGTTTCTGCACAATGGCTATTCAAATATTAACCCACATAACGGTAATGCGGTCATCAATCTAATATATAAAAGTGAAAGTCTGTATGTGTGTATGTATGTATGTATGTATGTATGTGGATTGGTTCCGTATACAAATCTACACCGTTCCACCAATCTCAACCAAATTTTTCATACACATAGTTTAGGACCCAGAAGGAACCGCTGGCTACATGAATTTTCTATAGTCTTACTCACTCTTCTGATTTCGTCCCTTTTGCACTCGAGCAAAGACTAATACGTATATTAATAAAAGATACTCATGAAGGAATGGCAAGGCAGATCGTTTCCATGGCAACATAGCTCAAGTCGAGACACGGCCGACTGGATGCCAGTTGCGCTCTGCACTACCGGTATAGAAAATGAGCTTCTTTACATCAAATCCCGTTAGTTACTCAAATGCTCACACAGCACTGTCAACCCAGTTTAGCATAACAAAAACTTCACACTATTTGTAAATATAATTTCCGCAATATCAAAATGCAAATCATATCAAAAAATAATATAATAATAATAACCCCTGGCACTACAGTCCATGAAGGACCTAGGCCTACCAAGCGACCGCTGCCCAGCCATTTAGCCTTCAGATATTGGGGTGATGCGTGATCAGCGCATCGGGTTACCTCGGCCGTTAATCTTGGTTTTCGTGATTGGGGCGTTGCCTCACTGTCAGACAGCTACTCAATTGTCCGCACGAGGCTGAGTGCACCCGGTTCCAGCCCTCACGTCAGTTTCTAAAATCCTTGACGGAGCCGGGAATCGAACACGGGGCCTCTGGGTGAGATATAGGCACGCTACCCCATCACCACGTGGCCGGCCACGAAATACAATAGCGTGATAATAAATGACAGAAACTAAACATACCTTTGCACTTTATTAAAATAGAATTCCATTAGGTTCACTCGATTTATATAAAACTTAATGAACTTTCCTGCTGAGTGGTTAGTACAGAAGTTATTTGGAAGCAACCGATAGTTCGGCTTCCGCAATAGTATTCGTAATCGGTGATACCAATTTCTCTGCAATGACGCTGAGAAGACCACTGCTGCGGTCAGGCTAATGAGTGGAGGGGATTATAGTTCTGAGAAATGCAATCCAAACATTTCATGCAATAAATTCTTTCCACTGTGAATACAATTTAAACCAGACTTTCAGTTTTCATTGTCGAAAAAGATATTGCTGAAATTGTAATTTGATGATGATAGTTGATGTTAAAGGGCCTAACATGGAGGCTGTAGGCCTCTTAATTCTTTGGGATGAAAATGAAGAATGATGATAAAATGAACACTAGAACTAAAAATAACTACAACTTACAACCAAATTACGGATTAGGAGGAAAAAAGGACAAAAAGGAAGGAATAAGGGAAATAAAATGCGGGTAAATGAAATGCTCTCAACCCTCAAAAAATGAGAATTGACGGATTTGGTAAGGTGTGCCATGAAAGGCAGATAGGAAGAGAAATAGGAGAGAGACCACCCCAGAATCACTGGAAAAATGGAAAAAACAGATCCAGCTCAGGAATTCTCCCAAACTCAACAGCTGTGAACCCTTGAGGGTGTAGCACCTCCAGTGGTGGGGCTACACACACCCTGCCTCCTTTATGACCTCGTGCAGAAGGGAGCAGATATGATGAAAAGATGCACCGTACGATTGATTCCGTAGTTAATAGGATATCATCGTAGGTATCAGAGGCAAAGAAGTCTCTATCATGTGCGTTACTATCATTGGTCAAGTACTATCCCGGCATTTGCCTGGACAGAGTAAAGAAAAACCACTCTCAGGATAGGTTCGAACCTACGATGTCTGGACTTGCTACAGCTGCCCTCGCAACCGTGGTGCACGATTAAACGATCACAACTACGGTGCGGGACTCTCAAAATGACGACTACACACAACAGACGAAGGAGTGTTTGTGTACGGAACAAAGTTATCGCCGGAAATCACGTAAGACAATCATCTCACCTAACTCTGTCTCACGTTAACTCGGGAAATAAAAGCACACCTCCTTTGGGGGAGCAAGAGTGGTGTTGAACGCGACATCTACCATCGGTACTTGCAACTGGCATACGTAATGCCATTGTTGATATATTTTGTTCTCTTTGATAATAGCTTTAAACTGCCTGTTCATTTAACACAAGACAAGATAGGTTGCAGCATTATTTTCACTGCCAGCTGGATCGCATCCCTTCTGGCTGCTTTAAACTGCCTGCCCATTCAACACACAGACGCGTACAGGATATTTTCACAGTAGCGCTTCATTCGTATTTACGTCATTTTCCAGAACTAGCACTGACGTTATTTCATTTCTTACTACCGTCTATTTGAGTTATTGGACTTTGCTACACCCATGAAATATTAAACAATAGACAAATCATTTTCTAAATGAAACATTGTGTTAACCTGAAGTAAGTTATCGCATTTATTAAATTGATATTCATTCAATGTCATTTAAATTAGAATTGCATAGTGATTTTAATACATTTGTAATCTGAGTCACATTTATAATTATATTTGTTTTTTCCATCGCTTTATTTTTAGACACCATATACTTTGAGCTAACCTCTTTACTTTCCACTACGTCGCGTTACTTGAAATCGTTTGATTAGAATGGCTTATGTATATATACAGTCTCTTTATTAATTATACACGGATTGGTGAAGTATTGATATTCCATGTCTGCCATTTCAAGCTTTTGACCTACCTTACGAAATATTTTAGGGGCTAAAGAAGAATCCCAATGTGTTCTCAATCAATGCATCTCATTTGACATTATACTGGGATTATACGTTGCTGCATTGCACAGACCAAGGATCATGTAATATGGGGCGCGCACTGGTCGGTGGGTTGGTGGGATCCGGGTCTCGAGCGCGGTTTGTGGTGGAAGCCGGTGGAAACCATGCACCGCTGGTCTATTTATTTAACTTCTCATCTGACAGTGTTTGTGATATTATGATGTATTTATTCCAAATGCACTTTCGTGCGCAAATATACTATTAATTAATTAACTTTAACAAGATGAGATAGATTAGTTGGTTCCTCTGTTTAGGGGCTGCGACATCGCGGTCCTGCAGCCCAGTGTACATTGGATGTGTGTAGAATATGCCTGATAACCGGTGTTAATTGTGATGGCTGTATTATTGTGTGTCATAAGTAATTCAGGTAAGGACTACACACAGTCAGTTTTAAGTAGTTCCTACTTTTTCCACCAAATGCTACCGTCAACGACACCAAGCTGCAAACTTGGCTAATAGATACTCCCGCAACCTTACGGTGACCATTGGAACATAATAGCGTTAATCAAATTTTACTTTCACACGAGTATAGTTAGTGGAACGTTCTTTTACATCACATAAATCTATGTCGTATGACATGGGCCCACCGGCTTTACTTCCCCTCCGAAGTAAGGCATACTGAGGGATTTTAACGCTCTTCAAAACTCCGATGACTTCGGCCAGGTTTGAACCCGCGACCTTGGGCATAGAAGCTCAGCATGCTACCAAATACGCCACCAAAGCCGCCCAATATGAGATAACAGGCATGTAAATACAGCAATACGATTCCCTAATATGCAGCTATTGTAGCCTACACAGTGACTTATGTACATGAATAAGCCATTTCTTATTAATCACACCATTTGTGCGGGGTTATAAATCGTAAGTATATTTGACTCCAGAATGATGACTTTATATTCCAAATATTGAATAATTTAAATATTGTTTCCTTTCAAAAAGGTAGATGCAACAATTTAAAAATGAAAGAGAACTATGTGATCAAGACGTCTAAATTACACCCATTACAAAAATAAAAAAATAAAACAATAAAGACTATCAGGAAAGTACTGTAATTGTGAGAATAGGTCCTTGAGAAATGTGCATATACAGCCCTTTTGTTATTGATGCATTCTCTACTACGTTATTGTACTCCACAGTACCTTTCGCCTAGATTTACAGTGAGTTAATATTACACTTGATTAACTTCAGAGTCCAGGAGAACTATGTTTTAAACTCACTTAGGGGCAAAGTGAATATACCTTGCGTAGTATATTGGCATGTATCTTTCTATAATATGTAAATACACCTCTCGGGCAACGCCGGGTAAAATAGCTAGTATAATATAATCGTTGTGGTTATACGAGAATAGAGCAAGCCTTCATGAACTATTACTGAATACATTCTCATTACTCACAAGAGGGCCTATTCATAAGGCATTTTAAACTCAATTTCTTCACCATCTTGTGCACAAAATTTGCGTAGTCGAAATAGCCGTGGGGTTACTGCTTATGACTGTGAATCTAGAGATCTTGGGTTCGAATCCCTGACGGAGTAGGTATGTTTTCTACTGGATTATCATTTTAAACGGTATTTATCATATCAATATGACTCATTTTAACAGAATCCACATGAAATTACGTGTTGGTCTCTGAATGAAGAGGACCTGTTTATAAGGAATTTAAGGTTATGAGCGGTGTCGCGTCTATTAATCTAGTTGATCCATGTCGTATTCTTTATTTAGGCTAGTGCTGGTGGAAGCTATAAATCAACTAAAAAATGAGTTCCGTATTATAAACTACAATATCTGTAAAACACTCCCTTTTACAATAGATTAATATTTTTGCCAATAATAGTATAAAATACCGGTGTATCAACAATTTCACGTGAGGTTTCTTCTATGTCAGATGTTACACAATCATATGCGACTACTGTAAGGCTCGTAATTTTTTGGGGGGGTTTCTCAACTATCTTCATAAAAATATATTTCTTTTGTGTGCAATGTACAGTAAAGCTGTTAGTTAGACAATAGTAGGTCCGAAGGCAATATTTATTTCATTCAGCACAAATGAAGCTTTACTGTTCATTTTAGTTTCTGAACAATGTAATTCTTGGACTTGTCTGGTTCCCGTAATGAACCCCTCAATTATAATCCTTGATAGGTCAATGTGTTATAACTCTACCCATACATTTAGGAGAAAGAAGGCTGCATGTTCTTTGCTGAACATCTTGTTCATTTATTGATACACTAGCAGGTACCCGCGGCTTCGCTCGCGATCAAGACAATGGGGACGATGCATTATTGCTGATAATTGGTTTATTCTATTACAGCAATCGCGGCTACAGGAGGGTCGATTCTAATTCTGAAAATTCTGATACATACAGTATATTGATATGAGCAGCAAAAGTGGGAATTTTATAGAGTTGTGAAAGTCTGCAGGGTACGATGTTACATTATGTGAACACATTTGAAAATTTTGGTTTTGGTTTTGCCACCTTCTGCTGAGACATAACGATTTTGTTGTCCGGATACTCGCCAGCACGCCACATACTGTTGTCCATGAGAAAAAATGGTTTTGTCTAAACGTACACCTGGAATGGCAAATCTATCGGAATATGGGGAATTAAAAGTATTTTTTCTTAAACTATTCTGGGGATAATTTTGCCACACTTATTGATGATTTGAACGTCAACATGTCGCTATTAATAGACCTATAGTAAAATATCTCTCACCTGGGCCGCTGATGTACATTATGCAGTCTCTTCCCGTGTTACATCCCAGGGATTGAAATTCTCCAACAACCCTTTTGCCTCACATGCCTGTCTAAGTAATTAAAATTCCCGATTGTTGTTGTTTGAGTCTTCAGTTTTTTGACTGGTTTGATGCAGCTCTCCATGCCTCACTCTCCTGAGCTAATCGTTTCATCTCTACATAGCTACCGCACCCTACATCTGACGCAATCTGTATAACCCTGGTCTACCCCTACAGTTCTTGTCCTTGACCCTCCCTTCCATAACTAAGCTTGCTATTACTGGGGTCCTAATATGTGTCGTACCAACCTATCTCTTCTCTTCATT
Source organism: Meconema thalassinum (assembly GCA_946902985.2). Classification (NCBI taxonomy): domain Eukaryota; kingdom Metazoa; phylum Arthropoda; class Insecta; order Orthoptera; family Tettigoniidae; genus Meconema; species Meconema thalassinum. The sequence continues at coordinate 334,525,628 of OX336391.1, read as the reverse complement.
AGCAGTCGCCAGAAACATCTCTCCTCTCCCACTCGCCTTAATAGCTCTTCATTTGTTACCCTATCTACCCATCTGATCTTCATCATTCTCCCGTAACACCACATTTCAAACGCTTCAATTCTACTCTTTTCTGCAGCAGCATTAGTCCAAGTTTCACTTTCTTATAGTGTCACGCTCCAGGCAAAAGCTTTCAAAAATGACATCCTAATACCTAAATGTATATTCGGTGTCAACAGACTCCTTTTCTGTAGAAATGCTTTTCTTGCCTGAGCCAACCTGCTTTTTATATCCTCTTTGCTTCGCCCATCACTGGTTATTTTGCTTCCTAAGTAACAGAAGTCTCCTACTTCCCGTAGCGTTTCACCTGCCAATTTGAGGTCCATATAGGTTTCTGATTTATTTCGGCTGCATTCCAATAATTTTGTTTTACATTTATTGATTTTTATCATGAATTCTTTCCTCAAGACGGAGTCCATACCATTCAAAAACTTGTTCAAATCCTCTGGCGTATCGGCCAAGATGACGATGTCATCAGCAAATCTCAAGGATGAAATTATTTCTCCTTGAATCATCGCTCCCACTTTAAACTTTTCTCCAATTTCCTGATTATTGTGTTTTTAGAGATCTTTGAAATGCGTTGCCCTCGCACATGGTGTAGATGCATTGTCAAAGGAAAACATTGCATGTTACGAACATGGCCCGCATAACCTGTACCGAAAGCATATTCTGACAGCAGTCCCTTGAACTCAGATTTGCCAACATTTATTGTGTCTTTCCATGTGGTATATATCTGTACCTCAATATACAGAAGAGTGCTTTAAAAAACATGTCTTGTGTAAATTTTGGAAAAGGTGGTGAGTGTGGTTTTTTTCCGGAGTGGATACTCGCTAGTAGAAATTGTTTTCAGTAAAATAGACTGGTTCACAATTTTGTAAGTGCACATGCTTTCCTTGCCTGAGCCAACCTGCTTTTTGTATCCTCCTTGCTTCGTCCATCACTGGTTATTTTGCTTCCTAAGTAATATAAGTGACGGCGGGATGCCTTAAGTGTTACGGAAACGGCAATAGCCGCCACAGAGCTTCGTTGCTACTGAAATAACGACCAGACTGATATTAGTACTTAACTATACGGGATGTGTAAGCCCAGTGTTTATGTAATTGAACGTAGCTATATCGCTACCTTCATTTAGTAGCCGCTACTGTAGTGTTTATTTAGTAACCGCTACTGTAGTTTTTTTTTTTTACCCCTGGCACTACAGACCATGAAGGGCCTAGGCATATCATGCGACCGCTTCCCAGCCATTTGGCCTGCAGATATTGTGGTGATGCGTGGTCAGTGCATCGTGTACCCTCGGCCGTTAATCTTGTTCTTCGTGACCGGGGCGCTGCCTCTCTATCAGACAGTTGCTCAATTGTCCTCACGAAGCTGAGTGAACCCCGTTGCAGCCCTGACGTCAGTGTCTAAAATCTCTGACGCGCCGGGAATGGAACCCGGGGCCTCCGGATGGGAGGCAGACGCGCTACCCTGTTCTTATTGTGTTTATACATATCTTGAAAAAGATAATAAATGGATTGGCATTGCCTCCTACAGGGATATATAGAAAATCGGATGTCATACCTTGAGGTTCAGTTAGGCAGATGACCTCGTAGTTCCGCCCCTTAAAACAACAACAATATAGGTTCAGTTACCATGGAAACGGACTTGCCATTGGTTCATCAGCTTATCAGAGTGAAGATAGTTTTCTGCGAATATCTTTGAAACTGTTGGATTTAGGGCCTTAAAATGTGGTTTTCGGTGTCCTGTAGGGACATACCGAGTATTGTTTCTTCCATCGAGGGGCGTAAAATGAGCTTTGTCCGGTCTTTATGCGACAACTTCGATATTTTGTCCCGGTTGAGTATTTTTGGTGACTTTTCAGTTATGTTGCCCGCTCCACGGGAACAATGATTTATTTCCGGATGAAAGGCAGCCTATATGTTATCCCAGGGTATATGCTGTCTCCATATAAAATTTCATCCAAATCCGTCCAGCAGTTTTAGCGTCAAGAGGTAACAAACTAACACACACACACACACTTACAGACACACAGATTTTTACAATTATAATATACTAGCAGAAGTACCCATTCTTCGAACGGTCTTCGGTATTAATAACCAGATGTTATCAATTGAGCTACTGTTGCAATGTTTAGGGGCTTGGAACCTGTTTGTTGGCAAAGAAAAATGATTAGTTAAAATGTGCTCTCAAACTAAATTTACCTAACGTGTCCTTCCTGGCGTGAAAATAAAATTGAATACTTCGTAAAAGAATCGCAATACACGTCACATACGAACTGACCCTAACCGTTGTGTCAAGTGCCCAACTACAGGAAGACCTCTTTTATAAATTATAAAGGCTTGTGGTGCATGAAAATTCAGTGTTTTTAGCCTCCAATGGCCCAAATTCCTAAAATCAGCAAAAAACAGTCTACTATTTCTATTCAGGAATTTTTGAAAATAATGTTGATGTTTGGAGATATAATAGACCTTCTGTACGACATATCGCACGTGTAAGTCGTGTGAAAAAATCTAGGGTACTCCATTTGCAACCTTTCACAGAAATGTAATAAATGGAGTGGCATTACTTATTCCAGAAATAGAAGGAAAGTAGGATGCCACCTCTTGAGGTACTGTTGTCATGGCTAGTGGCTTGCATTCCTCCTTTAGTTTATTAAATGAAATTAGTTTTCTGGGAATATCTAAGAAACTGTTGGGTTTAGAGCCTTAAAATATAGTTTTCGGGAACCCTTCACGGCTCTTGAGGGGCACCGAGTTTTGTTTCTGACCCCAAGGGTTTGAAAATGAGCTTTGTCTCTTCGTTGTACGCCATAATAATGATAATAATTAAAAGAATAATATTAATAATAATAATAATAATAATATAACAAAATAGGGATAGGGATATAATAGACCTTCCGGACCATACCCGCACGTGTAAATCGCGTTAAAAAATTCTAGATTACCCCTTGACCCCTTAAGCGCATTATATGAATTGATGAATATTTCAGCTTAATTTGGATCCGTTATAACCTTATTGCCGTTTGCAAACCTTCACAGTAATGTTATAAATGGAATTGTATTGCGTCTTACAGAAATAGATGGACCTCTGAGATTCTGTTGCCATTGTTACCGGCATGCATTCCTTCATTGCCGGCCCCGTGGTGTTGGGGTAGCGAGTTTGCCTCTCACCCGGAGGCCCCGGGTTCGATCCCCGGCTCCGTCAGGGATTTTAAAACTGACGTGAGGGTTGGAACGGGGTGCACTCAGCCTCGTGAGGACAATTGAGTAGCTGTCTGACAGTGAGACAGCGCCCCGATCATGAAAACCAAGATTAACGGCCGAGGGGACCCGACGCGCTGATCACGCGTCACCCCAATATCTGCAGGCCGAATGGCTGGGCAGCGGTCGCTTGGTCGGCCTTAGCCCGTCATGGGCTGGATAGTGCCAGGGGTTGTTGTTGTTGTTGGTTGTTTATGCATTCCTTCATTACTTTATTAAATGAAATTAGTTTTTTGGGAATATCTCAAAAACTGTTGGTTTTAGGGCCTTAAAATGTGGTTTTCGGGGTCCTTTTAGGACCCCCGAGTTTCGTTTCTCACATTGAGGAGCTGAAAATGAGCTTTGTCTCACGCTTATTTCAGCATGTATTTTAAGGGGGTAGACCCCCTGTTATGAGAGGTACGGAGAAGAGTTACATCAATGATTAGTGTCGTGCCTCTGATGGATATCTGTATCAAATTTTACGTTAATCCACCCAACCGTTCTCGAGTTATAAGGGCTCGCAGAAGTTGTCTACAGACAGACAGACAGACAGTCAAAAATTTTATTTTTGCGCGCATCCGTCATAAAACAGCCTGAAACGCGCAAATATCGCAAATTTCCGTGGAAATTCAGAAAAAACAGACAAACTTTCATTTTTATATATATAGAGATATATATAAATATATATATAGGGATATAGGGATTAGAAGCAATCAAAACTCAGCAATTCTTCTAGGTTTGTTCCGTGTCTTGTGTGGAGTTTCGCCTAGGACACCATGCTGGCTCATCAGTGGGCTCTTGGTGTCCCGCCCGGACTACGAGGTCTTTTTGGAGACCTTCATAGGGAGGTTATGGCTGCTTGAGATTTTAGTTCTCGTAGTAAAGAGGTGCAGGTGCGCTTCATAAAATGGGAGGTAGCGCGCAGTACGCTACTCCTGTGGGGGTCTGGGTGGGGACACCAAGAGCCCGCTGATGAGCCAGTTTGGTGTCCTAGGCGAAACCCCACTCTAGACACGGCACGAACCTAGAAGAATTACTGAGTTTTAATTCACTGGCCGCGAAAGCCAATATACCATCTTTATTAGAAGCAAATGTTTCATTGTTGTTTTAATGATCTATAAGAAGCAGCTTTTCAGTCGGTCAACACGAGTGTATCCAATTAGATTGGGCGGGGAATTACAATTAATTTCCTAGTGCCTGAAATAAATTTCGCAAGTGGGTGGTTCGAATATTTTCCATCTGCAATGTAGTCATTTGAGGACAACAGATTTATCAATCCCTGACTCGGGGGAAATCTTTCACAATGTTTTGGATTACCCGCATGGTTCAATTGACTGTGACGCATCTGGCTTTTGATGATGTGGGCTTTGGATTGAATGTAAACAGTACAAGCACGTGGCATGTTGGATTGGGGGCTTATGCGCAGTTGATATGACCTTCTCTTGGTTTATAGTCCATTGTACTGGTAGGAGATATCAATACACATTTTAGAGCTGTTTCTCAGCTATAGAGCCATTGTCGTCCTTTAGGGAGAGACAGCACTCAGCTGATGGTGATAGGTACTCTAGGTTAAGAAAAATATGCTTCATTTTCAGACTAAGTAAATATCGGTTATCAAACCTGTGTGCTTGAGTGAGTGTTGAATCTGTTAGAGCGTTAAATTGCGATATTTTCCCTAGGAAGGTTAACTACAGCGTAAACACATGGATAATAATAATAATAATACACCGTCATTCTTAAGTCGTTTGGTCTCCTGAGAGCCCGAGTGCAGGTCTTTCTAGTGACGCCCGTGGACAACCTGCGATAGAATGGATAAAGATGAATGAAACTGGGCAAGGATGCGGAAGGAAGCGGTCGTGGCCAGTCATAAGGTACCGTACCAGCATTTGCCTGGTGTTGTAAATGGGGAACCACGGAAAACCATTTCAAGGACGGCTGACGGTGGGGATCGAACCCACGCGTCTACCGAGTCAGCAGAATGCTTGGTCCCATGACCTAACGCTGCACTTTAGCGACCGTATCCACCGCTGTCGGTATAAACCGTCATAAGACGACTCAACCAGGAGCTCTATAGATACTCGGCGAGAATTACTGACGTGGCCAGGAAGAGACGTCTAGCATTTCATGGACACGTCTCCAGGATGCATTCAACCAGGCTGACCAACCAGCTTCTCACACACTGGCAAATCAGGAAGTCCACATCACCGTGGCTGATAGAAGTGGGCAAATATATATATGAGCTGGGAGTCACAGAAAAATACATAAAAGATCGATCGTCTCTCAGGAGTAAACTGAAACAAATGAAGTTACAGGACAAACCCCCAAGGAAGAAGACAGATGCTCTCTGAACAAAGGAGAGAAAGGAACAACACAGCCAGATGATGCGTGACTACTGGGCAATGCGCAATGCGCAGTGAATGTCGTTATTTGAAAAAGCTAGTCTATTCTGTTACGTATTAGCCTATATATTTACGATATACTTACGAATGCAAGCGAGTCGACTGTGAACACCTGTGCGATAACTGGGCCTGGAAAGGATACTCTAACGGCTAAGTATTCATAACTTTAAGTAGAAATGAGTGTGCGTGCTCTGATCCTATAATATGAAGTGTAGCTTAATTATTGAAGCGCTATAGTGTCAAGTGTAAATATTGTCAATTCAAATAAAAGTACAGTAAGTATGTAGTTAGTTTTAGTTGTAAGTAGGTAGTTAGTTTGTCTATTAGATATATGCCATTGTTCTATTATGCTGTGGTGTGTGAGTGTGTCTGGTAGCACTTGCATTGTTTATTAGTTATAGTTCATTGTTTCAGTAGACTGTGTTGTGTGAGGGTGCATGTGAGTGTGCCTGTTGACAGAATGTTTTAGTGGTAGTATTTGTTGTTGGTGGAACTTATGTTTTTTGTTAGTAGAGTTTTGGTATTTAATTGTTAGTACGGTAGAAGGTTAGTATTTTTGTTAGTAGAATTGCTCTTTACTTATTCTGAAAGGGAGTAGCAGCCTTTCAGAATAAATCAATTTTTTACTAGTCTTATAGACGGTTAAGATATTGATAATATAAGCCAATAATGGCTACACTGCGTCCTGCTGCACGGCTGAAAGCAACGGGAAACTACAGCCGTATGCTATTCCCGAGGATATGCACCTCTCTATGCATAATTACATGTGATGATGGCCTCCTCCCTTGTAAAATTTCAATCCGGAGGTAAACTAGTCCCCCGTTCGGATCTCCGGGTGGGGACTACTCGAGAGGGGGTTAACATCACAGAAGTGACAAAGAGGAAATCTGACATTCTACGGATCGGAGCTTGGAATGTTAGAAGTCTGCTAGGAAGTGGAAGGTTAGAAAACTTAGAAAGGGAAATGGATAGGTTGAGGTTGGATTTGGTTGGGATTAGTGAAATGCGCTGGCAGGAAGAACAGGACTTTTGGTCAGGAGACTATAGGGTCATTAGCACTAAATCAAACAATGGCCAAGCAGGGGTTGGCCTCATATTGAGTAGGAAACTTGGACAGCGGGTGGAATATTATGAGCAATATAGTGAACGGATTATTGTAGCAAAAATCAATACAAAACCTATCTGCACTACAGTGGTACAAGTCTATATGCCTACCAGTCAAGCTGATGATGAGGATGTTGAAAAGGTCTACGAAGAAATAGACGAAATTCTGAGGTATATCAAGGGTGATGAAAATGTTATAGTAATGGGAGATTGGAATGCTGTGGTAGGAAAAGGGAGAGAAGGGAAGATAGTAGGAGATTTCGGATTAGGTGAAAGGAATGATCGAGGAAGCAGGCTGGTAGAATTCTGCACCGAGCATGAATTGGTCATAGCTAACACCTTATTCAATAACCACAATAGAAGAATATACACATGGATGAGACCAGGAGATACAGGGCGTTACCAAATCGACTTCATTATGGTCAAGCAGAGGTTTCGAAACCAGATTTTGGATTGTAAAACATATCCTGGTGCTGACATAAACTCTGATCACAATATGGTTGTAATGAAATGCAGATTAAAGTTGAAGAAACTGAAGAAAAGTCAAAAGCCAAAAAGGTGGGCAATAGACAGACTGAAAGAGAAGGATGTAAACGAAAGATTCAAGAAGAGTATAAAGGAAGGACTAATGAAAAACCCTAAACAAACTTCAATTGCAGACGAATGGGCACTTTTGAAGAATGAAATAACAAAATCCGCAGAAGAAAACATTGGTAGGAAAGAAAGAATAGGTAGAAAACCGTGGATCACTCAGGATATACTAGAATTGATGGATGAAAGGCGGAAACACAAGAATCTAAGAGATGAAAAGGGAAAAGCAGAATACAGACGTCTGAGAAATGAGGTTAACAAGAAGTGCAAGGAAGCGAAAGAAGAATGGTTGAAAGAGAAATGTGCAGGTATAGAAAATTGTCTGAAATTAGGAAAAGTAGACACAGCTTATCGAAGGATTAAGAATACTTTTGGGGAAAAGAAGACTAAGTGCTGTAATATTAAGGACACAAATGGAAAGCCTCTAACAGATAGGGAAGAAAAGGTTGAGAGATGGAAAGCTTACATAGAGAGTTTGTATAAGGGAAAGGAGATTGAGAATCATGTAATGGAAAGGGAGGAGGAAATTGATGAGGATGCGAAAGGAGATTTAATATTGAGATCAGAATTTGATAGAGCTTTTGAAGACTTAAGCAGGAACAAAGCACCAGGCATAGATGATATACCGATTGAGTTGCTACGCTGCATAGGAGATGAAGGTCTGATCAGGTTATTTCACTTGGTGTGTAGGATTTATGAGACAGGTGAGGTACCCCCTGATTTCAAGAAGAATGTAATCATCCCTATACCAAAGAAAGTGGGAGCTGACAGATGTGAAGATTACCGTACAATCAGCTTGATTACTCATGCTTCAAAGATCCTGTCTAGAATAATTTACAAGAGGATTGAAAGCCAGGTAGAAACGGAGTTGGGTGAAGACCAGTTTGGTTTCAGGAGAAATTTAGGAACAAGGGAAGCTGTACTAAGTCTTAGGCTGATTTTGGAAGGTAGAATAAGGAAAGATAAGAGAACGTTCATGGCTTTTGTAGACTTAGAAAAGGCTTTTGATAACGTTGATTGGACTAAATTGTTTGACATTTTGAAATCAATTGGAATAAAGTACAGGGATAGGAGGGTGATATACAATCTGTACAGAAACCAGACAGCAGTCATTCGAGTTGAAGGACATGAGAGAGAAGCTGGTATTCAGAAAGGTGTAAGGCAAGGCTGCAACTTATCACCCATACTTTTCAATCTTTAAATTGAACAAGCAATGAAGGAAATTAGGGAAAAATTTAAAGTGGGGGTGAAGATTCAAGGAGAAATAATTTCAACTCTGAGATTTGCTGATGACATAGTCATCTTGGCCGACAAGCCTGAGGATTTGAATGAGTTTTTGAATGGTATGGACTCCGTCTTACAGAAAGAATTCATGATGAAAATTAATAAATGTAAAACAAAAATACTGGAATGCAGCCGAAATAAATCAGAAACCTCTATGGAGATCAAATTGGCTGGTGAAAAGCTGAAGGAAGTAGGAGACTTCTGTTACTTAGGAAGCAGAATAACCAGTGATGGACGAAGCAAAGAGGATATTAAAAGTAGGTTGGCTCAGGCAAAGAAAGCATTTCTACAAAAAAGGAATCTGCTGACATCGAATATAGATTTAGGTATTAGGAAGTCATTTTTGAAAGCCTTTGTCTGGAGCGTGGAGCTCTATGGAAGTGAAACTTGGACTATTGGTGCAGCAGAAAAGAGGAGAATTGAAGCATTTGAAATGTGGTGTTACAGGAGAATGATGATCAGATGGGTAGATAGGGTTACAAACAAAGAGGTATTAAGACGAGTGGGAGAGGAGAGATGTTTCTGGCGACTGCTAATGAAGAGAAGAGATAGGTTGGTAGGACACATACTAAGACACCCAGGAATAGCAAGCTTAGTTATGGAAGGAAGGGTCGAGGACAAAAACTGTAGGGGTAGACCAAGGTTAGAATATGTTAAACAGATTGCCTCCGATGTAAGGTGTCGGAGCTATGTAGAGATGAAACGATTAGCTCAGGACAGGGAGGCATGGAGAGCTGCATAAAACCAGTCAAAAGACTGAAGACTCAAACAACAACAGTGTCAAGGCGCTTAGATATCTAACCTCCTTGACTTTCATAGCGTTCCAAGGAACGACGAAATTCGACGTGCAAGCTGTCCTCTGGGTGTCAAATAACAAAGCTTGAACCAAGCACCCGAGGGCATACGATATTATTATTATTGTTGTTATTATTATTATTGTTATTATTATTATTATTATTATTATTATTATTATTACTAGCTTAATTATTTTCACGTGCATAATATTCATACCCAGATCTCAAACATATAATACAACATCATGGAACGGACTAACCGTTTCAAATAACGAGATTCACTGCCAATCATAATGCTAACATTAACTAGACAAAGCTATTCAAGGTACGGTGTAGCAAAACACATTTCTAACTACGGTACTTGTATGGATTTAGACTTTAACCCTAGTGATCAGGTTCTGGTGCTGATCGCGCGATTGTTGAAACGCGTAATCCAAAAATTCCCCCTTTATTAGTGAATAATAATAATAATACATGTAAATCGGTGGCGTAGTTGGTAGCATGCTGAACTGCTGTGCCCAAGATCGCGGGTTGAAACCCGGCCGAAGTCGTCGGATTTTTTTAAGATCGTTAAAATCATTCAGTATGCCTTCCTTCGGAGGGGAAGTAAAGCCGGCGGTCCCATGTCATAGATTTATGGCCACTAACTAAACATGTGCGAAGCTAAATTTCTAGGTTAGATTTCGTTGAAACGCTCTATCAAATTTCCAACGTTCACCACTAGGTGTCATCTGGTAGCGAAAGTTGTAACTACTTGAAATTGAACTGAACTTGTAGCTCACCCCATGGGTGTCAGCTTGAAGCAGCTACAGCCACTGGGAGCCTCGGACACTCCCGGTACTAAAAGCCATACGCTAAATAAATAATAATTAATCAGGAAAGTGTGCTATAAATACTGTATAGTCACCTAGCCCCGGGTTCTATTCCCGGCTCCATCAGGGATTTTAGAAACTGACGTGAGCGCTGGAACGGGCTGCACTCAGCTTCGTGAGGACAATTGAGTCGCTGTCTGACAGTGAGGCAGCGCCCCGATCACGAAAACCAAGATTAACGGCCGAGGGGACCCGATGCGCTGATCATTCGTCACCCCAATATCTGCAGGCCAAATGGCTGGGCAGCGGTCGCTTCGTAGGCCTATGCCCTTCATGGGCTGTAGTGCCTGGAGTTATTAGACGGTCTCCAAGCGGTGGCTAATGTTTTGTTCGGTGAGCTTATATCTGTCTAGTAAATGTGATATTACCATGTGTTCATATATACAAACAGATCTCTCAGAATAACAAACCATATAACTTAAACAGTTGAAAGCCACTTCTATGATAGCAGAGGTGGGTATCGAAACCACCTTTACAATATTTCCGAGCCGGAAATCAAACCCAGGCCTTAGGCCGAGAATACTAGCCACTACACCACAAGGTGGCCAAATGGAACATTGGTGTGGAAAGCTTATGTGTTCGGTGAGCTTACAGTATGTCTATCTGGTAAGTGTGATACTAAAAGTATGTGTTCATACAGGGTGTCTTTTATGTACTTTTGGAGAATGATAGGTTGTGTAGGGGACGGGTATAGAAGTAATTTGAGATAGGGAACTTAGGGTCGGAGCGGCCTCCTTAAACCCTAAAATAAGGGTTGATTCAAGCCCTCCACCCGGTAAGTTAGGCAACCGACCCAAGCCTCTATTACCTTTATCATTCCTATAACTCTTGGCAAGATTCATTTCACCATGTGGCGCTGGGGTAATGGATAGCGATGCGGTGCGAAAGACCGATAGTGCCGGGTTCGATTCCGGGCTTGGGCATTTTTTAATGTTATTTCAGGTGTAAGGTTTTCAAGCTTGATACATTCGGTAAATTAAACCGTTCTTTGTGCACTTCGTAGCATTAAATTGTTTAAATCCTTTATAAAAAAGATTTTGCCCAAGCCCAGAATCGAACCCGGGACTACCGGCCTTTCGCACCGCAACACTATCCATTACGCCAACGCCACATGGTGAAATGAATCTTGCCAAGAGTTAAAGGATTGAGAGAGGTAATAGAGGCTTTGGTCAGTTGCCTAACTTACAAGGTGGAGGGCTTGTATCAACCCTTATTTTGGGGGTTAAGGAGACCGCTCCGATCCCAAGTTCCCTATCTCACGTGACTTCTATACCCGTCCCCTACACAACCTATCATTCTCCAAAAGTACACAAAAGACACCCTGTATAAGCCTATTGTATACTAACAGGTCTATCAAAATAACAAATCATAAAACATGAACAATAGAAAGCCACATTTACGATCTTCACAACTTTTCACGTTCCAACTCGGAGACCAAAATTAAATATCCGAACCGGAAATCGAACCCAGGCCTGGCCAAGAATACTGGCCACTGCACCACAAGGTGGTCACATGAGTCATGACTGTCAAAACACGAAGAAGTTAAATTTTTCACATTGTGTGTGGCATCACTGGTTAATTCAACGTTTCTGGAACAGAATTTCTTCATCCTCCATGCGTCTAACATCGGATATATTTTCCGCTTGGATATGATATATGGTTCTGGTTGGCAATGTTTTATATTGCTTTATGTAGGGAGGAAAACGAAATCCAGTGTGCTAGCGTATACATGAGGAAAGCGGCTCACGTTTTTCTTCCTGTCAGATGATCTATTAGTATGTGTGGTGACAGTTTTAAATGTTTACACTGAACACAAACCTCCATCTGGTCGACAGACATAAAGAGAACGCGACACATTATAAAGCACCATGGAAGGCGGTGCTAAGATTGAAATTTATGTCTCTATTAACGTCTCAGTAAACTTCAAGTAAGGGCAGACTTTTTACGACAACTCTTCCATACTAGGCAACATGCTCTATACAGCCATTCATTTCGATTAAGAAGTGTAAAAGCAAAGAACTTTGTTTGATTTGGAGTAGGAGGTTAGCTGTTGCTTTCTTCGTCGTAAAGTCATGGTCATTATCTTCCGGTAAATCGTAGAGGGAGGGGATGATAGCTCCGTGGTGGGCTATATCCACTTGCCTATCACTTCTGATTCTCGAATTCCTTTGACAACAGGCATAAACGTCTACCTGAGAACGCCGACCAAAATCGAAATGGGCCAAGTTACCTCCATCTTGGCCGACACGCCAGAGGATTTGAATGAGTTTTTGAATGGTATGGACTGCGTCTTGAGGAAGGAATTCATGACAATTAATAAATGTTAAACAAAAATATTGGAATGCAGCCGAAATAAATCAGAAACCTCTATGGACATCAAATTGGCAGGTGAAAAGCTAAAGGAAGTAAGAGACTTCTGTTACTTAGGAAGAAAAATAACCAGTGATGGACGAAGTAAAGAGGATATAAAACAGTAGGTCTGGAGCGTGGCACTCAATGGAAGAGAATCTTGGACTATTGGTGCAGCAGAAATTAAGAGAATTGAAACGTTTGAAATGTTTGTGTTACCGGAGAATTATGAAGATCTAATGGGTAGATAGGGTTACAAAAGAAGATGTATTAAGATGAGTGGGAGAGGAGAGATGTTTCTGGCGACTGCTAATGAAGAGAAGAGATAGGTTGGTAGGACACACAGTAACAATAAGACATCCAGCTTAGTTATGGAAGGAAGGGTCGAGGACAAGAACTGTAGGGGTAGACCTAGGTTAGAATATGTTAAACAGATTGCCTCGGATGTAGGGTGTGGTAGCTAAGTAGAGATGAAACGATTATCTGAGGACAGGGAGGCATGGAAGGCTGCATCAAACCAGTCAAAAGACTGAAGACTCAAACAACAACTCCATCAAACAAAATATTCGGAATGAGCTGAAGAACAAGAAGAAGGGAAGGAAGGAAGGTAGGAAGGAAGGATTGTAGTTTACGCGACCGTTTAATCTCGCGATCATGAGTCACAGGACCTCCTTTTTAAGTGGAATCCGAACCACAGGACATGGCATTTCACTTGGAAAATCTCACATGCATTGATCCGGTCTACCATGGTGGAAGGCAAAGAGCTTGACCACTGCACCACCATGCCCAACTGAGCTGAAGAACATTGTTGACTGTTTCAAGGGCATGAATATCGTGATCATCGGCCTCATATAGCATATTTAGTTCTGCGTACAATTTATCGGACAGTTTTGAAAACCATTTTCAGTGCTGCCTTATTAAACTAAATTTTATGCTTTTCAGTTGGTCAACACGATTTAACCCAATTGTATTGGGCGTTATGCCCTAACCCTGAAAGAAATACATGAGATAATAATAATAATAATATCGTTGGCCTCAGACCGACAGTAGTGGCTACGCTGGCTAACGCGCAGCATTACGTCATGGGGCCAAGCTCTCTGCTGACTCGGTAGACGCGTGGGTTCGAGCCCCATCATCGGCCGTCCTTGAAATGGTTTTCCATGGTTTCCCCATTTTCAACACCAGGCAAATGCTGGGACGGTACCTTCTGACAAGCCACGGCCGCTTCCTTCCACATCCTTGCCCAGTTTCATTCACCATCATTCATTTCATCTCTCATTAACTCCTCTCATGAGGTTGGCGTCAGGAAGGGCATCCGGCCGTAAAAATCATCGCCACAAAGACTTCCATCGCATCTCATCCCCGACCCCGTTGGAAAACGGGAATAATAAGGGGTAGACATACATACATACAATATCGTTGGCATCAGGTGCCGGGTGCAAGCTTTGTTAATTGACACCCAGGGGCAACTTACATGTCGAATTTTATCCCTCCTTGGAGCGCTATGAAAGTCAAGGAGGTTAGATGTCTAAGCTCCTTGACACTTTAGCGCTCTTTAGTAGAGAAATGAGGAACTGTGTGTTGGCGGAAAATCCCGAGATTAATATTTTGCCATTATGAACACAGCCTACTGTATTCAAATGGGTTCTTTAACATGCCAACGTCGTATAACGTGCGTGTGGTGACTTTCGTCACCTTTCAAAATTCACGTACCATGGCCTGGAGTGAACATGCAAGCTTGGGGTTGGCAGATTAAAACATATCACAATTGGGTAGACTAGCGTTGATCGATTGAAAACCAATTTAGTTCGCTGACAATCCATGTTTTTCTTGTGTCTCTAGTACTGGGTGTATTTGTAATTGAGACGAGGATAGGAGAAGAGGAGGTGACCGTGGCCTTAGAATATGAAACATCCCGGTATTTGCATAGAGTCGGAGTGGAAAACCGTGAGAAACTACTTCTAGGACTGCTGAGATGGGAATCTCTTTTCAGTTTTTTCCCCGTTTGTTGGACTCTTAAAGCAGGGATGGGGTCAACTAAAATTGACTATTCAGAACGGAAATTGGTGATCTCGTGGAATCAAATAGCTTACTTTGTTTGACTATTTAAATTAGGACCGGATCAGTGATGCCAACTTACATGTGCTAAAAATCACCAGGTACTGTAGTATTCAAAGGTAACTGGATTCCCAGTGCTAAAGCACTTGAAAATATAATTATATCCATATTTGGATAAAGTTCAATTCGTTATATAATTTTCACCGAAATATACGTGTACATAACTGGATATAATTTTATATATACGAACATGAACATGATACACTGGAATTTGGTGCATACTGTTCAGTACCTCCCCTAGAAACTCTCCCCACTACAATGACCGTGAAATACTGTAATCGGAAATGCAAGCTTTTCCTTAAAAATCATTACAACCATAGTTTTTGAGTTAAAGACATGAAATTTTGTGTGTAGATAGATAACTAACTGTAATGAATGAAAAAAATATAAGTAGAGACCTAGATGTAAGGCATATACATTAATGTTATAAGAGTAATAACAGTTATGCCCTTTTTGTATGAAAGCTATAAGAGGAATTCTAATGATACAATCACTTTGAAATTTTTACTGTATGAAGCTATCCCTACAATATGAATACTGAACTAAAATTAATTGCATATGCATATTAGTTCTTTACATAAAAATCTTGAACTTACTGTCACGGAAATAAGACATTTTGTCATCACATAAAACCCTATAAATAAAAATTTGAATAAGTAATGATTACAATTATAGTTCCATATATTCCACAATGTGTAATGAACAACTCTTGAAAACATCATAGCTCTGCGATTTATAGTTTTTGAGAAAAGGCTTCAGATTCTTCAAAAAATGTATATTAGAGAAAAATGCATTTAAACATTTGGTTACCATATTCAAACATGAAAAATGCTTATTTGATTTTAAAATCCTCCATATTCATACTCTTCATCCTCCAACATTCTTTTCTGCCCTCTTATTTTCTGTCTGGCTTCCAGCTCAAGATCAAACATCCCTTTCTCAGCTTTCATGAGTCAATTCTTGTCAATGGTGTTGAACGCCTTTATGGTGAACACTCCTGGATTCACACCAAGTATATGTGCAGAGTTTGACATTTAATGTTTTTAATGAACTTCCATGACTCCGATAACTCTAAAATTTATACACAATGTAAATTACACTATGTAGATTACGAATAACATGTTTCCAAAGAATCGATTTTTGACACAAATTTCATTACATCCCCCCTTTGAGCACTGTCGTGTCGCGGCACTAGCATGCCAAAGAGTTAACTTGGATTTCAACTGTCAGTTCACGCGGATATTTACGGAACTACACTTGAACTGCGTTGGTTTGCTTGTATAGGTATAGTATTGTATAGAATTGGGAATCTGAATATACTCGTATTATGAACACTTAATTGTAGAAAAATACTCACCTGTTCGCAAATATTACATTTTTTTACTCAATACGGGAAATATTACCAAATTCCTTTCAAAAGTCCCAATTAAATAAGTGTTACATGCTGTTTCAAAAAATTCGGTATTTCATGTATTTTTCAATGATTAGTATATTTTTCACACACCATCCTTATTATAGAATCGAAAATCAAAATTTTAAAACAAAAAACATAGCTAATGAGATATCGATTGCAAATCGACCTACGATTGTAATCTACGCGACTACTGGCGTTAGATTTCCAAGCGTGACACACAGTTAGCTTTTCTTGTCTATGTCTCATGGAAAGTGCGATCATTATTTCCTCTGTATCTCACTTTACTAAGAATACCATCGTAGTACTTTGCGTAACAGGAATCTATAACACACGTATTCAGTAGTCGGAACACTTGAGACACCGATCATAAGCTTGAATGACTATTGAGTGACTGGACGTTCCGCAGGTTATCTATTGGGATAGGAATGTCAACTAGTGAGCTTATAGTTGATATACGATCATCAGGGGTGGTGATTTTACGCAAATGCGATAAAGCGCGATATGCTCATTATGGCTTGCACTCTTGTATATTCACTTTGCACGACATGTAAACCACTTTTTAATATTTTTTGAGAAAGCGACAAAATACGAAATGGACTCAAAGGGACGAAGGACAACCTCAACGAAGAAAGTGACCGTAACCTAGCTGAGCTGGTTCCTCAGCATAATTCCAACTATGTTGTCCGGCGTTATTGGACCAACCTCAGCTTCAAGTCGTTCTTGCGCTGCCCAACGAGCCCAGACGAAGAACGTATGATATACGTTATCTCGTTCGTTCTCGCAGTAAATACATACTGGACTCCTTACTTTGGCCATACGATGAAGGTAATATCGAAAGTAGCCATGCTGTCAACATCTGAGTCAGAAAGGAATTAGTTTCCTAATGTTTTCCACTTGTCCACTCAACCAGACTCGGTGACAGCCGAGCTGTCCATCTTCCTCTGAGATCGTCATTCCACCTCTGCTGCTAAAGTTCCATCTTGCGTGTCATTGCTTCCTTCCGGGAATAATAATAATAATACTAAGTTAATAATAATAATAATAATAATAATTGTTACGTGCAAATGCCCGTCCCAACGTTTTTAAAATTCATCTTCCCTGTATACTTGTGTTCCTTGCCATTTAAACGACCACCTGGTGACTTGGTTCCGATTGTGAACACGAGATGGTAGCATCTATCGACGTCCCTAGTCGGAGTTGCTTCTTCCACCGATAGAGTGTGTTTGTGGTGCCTTCTGGTATCATCCTAATCTTGACATATTTGAAGGCTATTATATTCTACGTCATGAAACAAAAGACTGTATATACATGATACCGCCAAATTAATTGCATAATAATCACATTGTTGCTTGAAGTGTCAAGCTGTGATTGGACAATTACATTAACATGAATGCAATGCTGTTTTTGACTTGTGTTCCTCCGCCATGTTGTGAGATTCACAGCCTGTCGTCAAGAAATCAACAAGCGAGTTGGTCGAAAAAGTTGTTGCCGTGCCCGGGGACTTGACCCCCTGGCCTCCTCGAAATATGGATATACGATAAAAGGGAATTGCCTGTGATCTTCAGGATATTATTTCATCGTTTCGCAGTGAAGAAGAAAGTCGGATAGTAATCGCATCTCGATGTAGACCAATGCTTGTGACCCAAACGAAGCATGTGCTGGGTGGGCCATTTTCAGGCAATCTAGGGCCGTATAACATTATTTGGTTTGTATGTTAATTATTTTATTTTTATTATGTCTCCTCTGAGAAGTTTTAAGGTACGTTATTAGTTTTTATATATTTTGTTATGGAGCTCCGATATTGGCCTTATATTATTGTTTTAAATTTGTATTTTGTTTCACCTGGTAGGCCTAACTTTTCTCTTTTACTAATGTTACCAGTTATGTAAATTTTATTGTTTTCTTCGTACCTTTGGAGACACGCTTCTAGTTTATTTTACGTTGTGAATCTTTATTTATTTAGTTTTTGGCAGTCCTTGGAATTGCCCTATTATTAATTTATTTTACGATCCGATGCACCAGCCTCATGTCAATAGTGTTAAAGCGTAATTCCTTCCTCCTTTTTATTTCTCTCTGGTGATTTTAAATTAATTTAATGCTAATTGTTTGCCGTAATTCGATTTGACATGCGGTCGTCTGCTCTGGTGGCCATGTTTGTTTTTTGTTTTGCCCGGGTGCATTCTGGTCTTGGGAGCAGTCTCTTGGCGCCGCCATCCTGTGTCAATAATAATAATAATAATAAGATTAGATATTTCCATGTTACAAAGATCTTACATCACGAGCTAGCTATAAAATCTGTACTTCTGGATACGAGCATGGTGTACTACAATTACCAGCCTGCCAACGAGCTTGAAAGAGCATTATAAGATGTATTGGGATAGACCTACTTTAACCGACCAGAAAGTATGGGCCAATCGACCTGATATTGTCTATCTCAATAAAAGAAACCAAAACACCTACTTTATAGACGTTGCTGTCCCACTTAGCCAAAATATGCAAACTTCTCAAGCTAAAAAAAACAAACAAGTAGCCTACGCACTGTTGGCGGAAGAAATACGAAAACTATGGGAACTAAAATGCGTGAGAATTTTGCCAGGGGAGTTGTTCTACGGGAGTTGTTCCAAAGATGTTGGCAATGGCTTTGGAGCAACTGCAATTAAAACACCTGATTGACAGAATATGGAAGGCAGTGTTGCTGGATACGTGCCATATCATTAGGCTATTTTTGTCCTACTTTTCGCATTTGGAAAAAATGAGAAAAAAGTAGACTTATGAGATCGATCGGGGCAAATGTGTGTCTGGGTGTCCTTCTTTCTGTCTGTGTGTGTGTGTCGTCGACGTCGTCGTCGTCCCCCCCCCCCCCTCTATCATCAACTCCTAAACAGCTGCAGCAATCGAAACAAAATTTGGTAGGAGTAAAGATCTATACCTAGATACCTCAATGCCGTATTTGAAAATGATGTCAGTGCTACCAACTGTTGAAAAATCGCAATTGAAATTTGAGCTTCATGTTGGATATCGTGGAAGGTATGAATGGGAGCTATTTAAAAATTGGCACACGTATAGATAATAATATTTCAGTTTGATTTCCAGGAACCCATACATGAGAGTGTTGCCAAAATGATTATAAGCCTGCTGTAGGTCCAATTTTCAAATCCATATAACTTCTACACTATCAATTGGAATTAAATCAAATTTCGTATGTGCTATGTGTACATAAGCAGATATAACTGAGGGTATTCTTAAGAGCCTCCGGGGCTGCCAACTGATAATAAATGCTGACTTTTATCCAAATACCAATATATCAGAAAGTATGCTAGCCGACAGCTTTAAACCATGCACACGTATAGTACCTGACATTCTATTTTAATTTGGAGTAACTTATATACGTCAGTGTTACCAACATTATTCTAAGCCTGCTGAGAGGTCCAACTTTAAATACATGTAACTTCCATACCATCCTTTGGATTTCAACCAAATTTCGTATGTGCTATGTGTGCCATTACATATATGACTATGCGTATTCTTAAGAGCAACCAGGGCTGCCAACTGTTAATAAATGGTGTCTCTATTTTTGTTACCCTAATATCAATATATCAGAAAGTATGCAAGCCAATAGCTCTAAATTTTGCACACGTATAGCACCTGTCATTCTATATTCATTTGGAGTAACTAATATACGTCAGTGCTGCCAACATGATTCTAAGCCTGCTGATAGGTCCAATTTTAAAATGCATGTAACATCTATACTAACAAATGAATTTCATTCAAAATTGGCACAACAATAGATCATATTATTTCAGATTATTTCTGACCAATACATGCATGACATTGTTGCTAACATGATTTTACGCGTGCTGTTAGTTCCAATGTTTAACTGCATGTAACGTCTATGCTATCCATTGGACTTCAACCAAATTTTGTATTCTGTGCCTTAAGAGATGGAACTAGGAATATATTCAGTCACCAGGGATGCCAACTGTAGTGCTCTATTAGGCTACATTATGTCAAGTATACAGTTTCGAACTAATTAGAAATTTCGATATTACCAACTTAATTTCGTCATTATTCTAGATAGATCCATATAGATTAATCTTTGGCATGAATCTTAAATTTTAAGAAAAGTAGGCTCTTTAGTTCGTCACGGAAATTCTTGTTATCTCAGTAATAGGTTTATTGGATACTTGATTATCAAATCCGTATCTTGTAAACTGAGTTGTACCATAAATATGAGAAATTAAAGATAATAATAATAATAATAATAATAATAATAATAATAATAATAATAGTAATAATAGACGGGATTGTCATAAGAACAAAAAAGAGAGCACAGTGAACGAATGAGAAGATATTGGGAAAGAAACGGGGAAACATTGTGCTGAATAAGTTCTTTCGCGCTTTATTTGGGCATAACGAATAAATAATCAAATGACCACTTGGTGAAGCGATAGCATGCTTACGTCATACCAAGTATTTTGCGTCTGTCTCAGAGTTCGGGATACTCAGCTGTTAATAACTCCCTAATTATACGTCGTATGATGAAATAGCAAGAGACAAAAAAGATGTATGTGTTATTGTCTACAACATAGGCCATGTACAATATCAAATTCAGAGAAAAATTTCGGCCAAAAAGTTCTGTACCTGTTAAGATCTGACAAGTGAGCTTGAACGGGATGGTTTCAGACTCGTGAAGACAATTGAGTACTCGCTCTTTATAAGACAAATAATAATATCTTATGGCCTCGCGTGCCGGGAGCAAGCTTGGTTAATTGACGCCCAGAGGGCAGCTTGCATGTCGAATTTTATCGCTCCTTGGAGAGCTATGAAAATCAAGGAGGTTAGATATCTAAGCTCATTGACACTATAGCGCTTTCTAGTAGAGAAAGGAGGAACTTTTTGTGCTGGCTGAAATTCCCGAGATTAATTTTGCCATTATGAACACGACCTACTGAATTAAAATGGGTTATTTAACATGCCAACATCGTATGACATGCGTACCGTGATTTTTGTCGCCTTTCAAAAATCACTTACCACGGCCAGGAGTGAACCTGAAAGCTTGGGGTTGGCGGTCCGACACGTTAACCACTCACCCACCGTGGCAAGCTTCTTTATGAGAAGTAGCACCCTATGGCCTAAAACCAAGCTAAATATGTTGAGAGTATCGTCACACTTCCCACACGTTACCTATAATCCACAGGCGAACCGCGTTCGATTCCCGGTCAATGCATGTGAGATTTTCAAAGTGAAATGCCGTACCCTGAGGTTCAGATTCCACGTAAAAAGGAGGTCCCGTGGCTCATGATCGAGAGATTAACGATCACGTAAAACTACAAATAATCCACAAGCTATGAGCTGCGTGGCTGTCTTCCTTGGAAACACACAGTCCCTCGAGGCCCTATCGTCATTCCAGTTGCCCTCTCTTGTTTCGCTATTTATCCCTTCTGCCTCCTGTGTTATTATGGCTGTTTAAGAGATGCAGGGAGCCCTTCATACAGTATTTCCATTTTTTATGAATGTTTTTCTTTTTCAATAAAAATATTTTCCAACATTCGGAAATCATTTTTCCTTTCAATGTTACGACTGGCACGTGATCTCAATGTTTTAATCAATCCAGTCAATCAATCAATCAATCGAAATATTAAGATTTTCGCGACCACATTGATGATCAAGGAGTCTTTTCAGGCCTTAGCCTTGGTCATATATTATACGAAGAATACAAGTCATATAGATCAAAGTTAAAAACAACAATAATGTTATTGGTTTTACCTCCCTTTCAACTAATGAGGCTTTTAGAGACTCCGGGGTGCTGGAATTTTACACTGAGGGGGGGGGGGGGGGTTCATCACTTTTGCGAACCCTCAAATGGCAACTGATTTGGCCAAGATTCAGTCCTGCAACCTTGGGCATAGCAGGTGAGAACGTTACCCATACGCCACGCAGCCAGACAGTCCAAAGTTAAGGAATTAACAATTGAGTCAAATACTGTTCCTTAGGCTTTGGCCACCGCTGGTCTTCTGAACTAACCCGGTAGACAGTTAAAGAAAAAGCGAGTAATACTGCGTTCATACTCACAAGTGCACACACATTCATAAACAAATTAAATTCCTGCGATTGGGAATGACTCTGCTTTCACAGTGCTCTCTTGAGAATTATGGGAAGTGCGTGCCTGGTGAGACGACATTGTCATTTCACAGTCTTGCAACATAAATAGCTCTTCTTTCGGATGCTTAATGCTTTGGTATTTTACCAGTTGCCACACTTTCTTTGTTCTTGCAGGGCAGTGACCTTTAGTGGGTATCATTGTAGGTTTGGTAGTGTTTTGTAGAGCTTTTTTGTCTTATATATTTGGATCCGATGATGATGCTCATGAGACGAGCGAAACAGTCATTCCTTAGTTCTATCCCTCTTCTTGATTCCTAAACAAATAATAATAATAATAATAACAATAACCCCTGGCACTACAGCTCATGAAGGGCCTCGGACTACCAAGTGACTGCTGCCCAGCCATTGGACCTGCAGACATTGGGGTGACGCGTGGTCCGCGCATCGGGTTCCCTCGGCTGTCAATCTTGGTTTTCGTGACCGGGGCGCTGCCTCACTGTCAGACAGCTACTCAATTAATTGTCCTCACGAGGCTGAGTGCACCCCGTTCCAGCTCTCACGCCAGTTTCTAAAATCTCTGATGGACCTGGGAATAGAACCCAGGGCCTCGGGGTGAGAGGTAGGCACGCTACCCCAACACCACGGGGCCTGTCCCAAAACGAATATACACTGAAGAAAATGCAATTTGCAACACCGTGGAGGCATTGGTCGTTTGTGTTGATTTTCAAGATATGGAACGATACCATGTAGGTATGTAAACGATCAAAGTTTCAGACCCATTGGATTGTTGCTACAGGTCTCCCCACGTGATTGGTCGCGGAGGAATCAACTCCAGTATACGGACTCTGGTGTAGCGTAGTTGACTTGCAGTCTGTGCAGTGAAGTGTTCCCCGTCACACATGCCTCGACGACAAAGAAGAGCACGCTATCAACAACTGTCGCCCTTTGAGAGGGCTCGGATAATTGGGCTGTGTGAGGCTGGATTATCACTAAGGACTGTGACTGCACGTGTTGGGCGACAGGCATCTACGGTACAACGTGTATGGCAGCAGTGGTCAAATGAAGGTACCCACACTCGTAGACCTGGCACAGGCCCAGCGCGACAGACAACTATGAGAGAGGATCGCCGCATCATTCGGATGGCCCGGATGGAACCCCATGCAACAGCAGCGCAAATTCGAGCAGTTGTGGCACCCCATGTTACACAACAAACAGTTGGTAATCGCCTGCGTGCAGCTGGCTTACGATCCCGTGTCCCTACAGAAGGTGTTCCATTGACCCCACAACAGCGACGTGTAAGGCTGGCCTGGTGTCGAGAACGATCGACGTGGGTCGACGAATGCCATAGGGTCGTCTTTAGTGATGAATCGCGCTTCAGTCTTGCCCGCAGTGATCGCCGGAATCGTGTGCGCCGACATACCGGGGAGAGGGGCCGCCCAGACCTTATTGTCGAGAGGCACACAGGGCCAACACCAAGCATTATGGTCTGGGGTGCTCTTGGATTTAATGTGAAATCACAATTAGTGATTTTTGAGGGCACTATGACTGCTCGACAGTACGTTGATAGGGTACTCAATCCAGTGGTTGTCCCTATGATGGCGAACATTGCTAATGGGATGTTTCAGCAGGACAATGCCCGGGTTCACACTGCACGCATCTCCAGAGAAGCTCTCCACGACATCACAACCTTAGAATGGCCCGCCAGATCCCCGGACCTCAGTTCTATTGAGCATGTGTGGGACATGATGGGTCGACAACTGGCCAACCCTCCTCAGCCACCCACAACTCTGGAACAACTGACCCATGCAGTGCAGCAAGCATGGGCCACAATTCCTCAGGAAGCGATCCAGGGCCTTATTGACTCCATGCCTTGAAGAATTCATCAATGTATTGCAGCTCGTGGTGGGCACATCCTGTATTGATTGTTGTCCAAACTTGCGGTCAGAGGGACCTGAAAGTGTAATCATCGAATCACAACCGAACACTCGTCCTGCATGTTCAATTGCAGCAATGTAGCACCACTCCTTCTGGGTGATGCAATTTCCATTTTCTTCAGTGTATATTTATCGCATGTACTGACAGCGGTAGCTTCGCTCGCTAACGTGCAACACTAGTCCATGGGGCCAGGCTCTGTTCGGACTCAGTAGACGTGCGTTTGAGCCCCACCGTCACTCGTCCTTGAAATGGTTTTCCGTAGTTTCCCATTTTCATCTCCAGGCATAAGCTGGGATGGCCAAGGCCACTTCCTTTCACATCCTTGCCCAGTTTCATTTATCTTCATTACTTTCATCTCTCATTATTCCTCTCATGAGGTTGGCGTCAGGAAGGGCATCCAGGCGTTAAAAACATCTGCCACAAAGACTTTTCATCACATTTCATCCCCGACCCCGTTAGATACGGGAATAATAAGGGGTAGACATTCATAGATATTTTAATCTCTTGTATTTTTCGCATGTCCCAATATTTATGATTACATTGTGTTGACCGACTAAAAAGGAGTAATATCAAGTAGAAATTGTCGTCGTAAACCGCCTTTCTTGTAAGAAAAAAGTCGTAAGAAACCGTCAACGACGGGGATAAAAAAGTGACAGTCAATCTGAAAGACTAGACTTTGTATCATTTTAAATGCTACAAATGCTTCGCTTCGCTCGAAGCCAAAGACTCTTGACATGTTAGAAAATTATCTGCTTAGTACTTATCTTGCTTTATAATACTTTACCTTGTTTCAAATTACTCGTGAACCAAGGGCAAAGCAAGGTCAAGTGCGCGGAGGGAGATGGCTGGATGACGTGCCCCTTCCATCCAGTCTAAAAACACTTATAATGGGCGATGTATTGAAGATAGAGATATGCTCTCACGGACTTTTTTTGTAGAACTTTTCATGCTGACCAATTCTTACCTTCATAGTATATTGATATTTTTAACGGTTTGCCCAGCGTAAGCTTAAGAAGCGCACGGACGCCAAGTTTGTTTTCGACTTTTTCACTGAAATCGTTACTGCTTGGTTTCCTTTGATCATACATAAATTATTTTCTACAGAATCTTTCCTCGAGTTATCCTTTACAGAATGGTGAAAACCGCATCAAATCCATCCTTTGGTTCCCGAGATTACCCGTGACATCCAAGAATCGGGGATTTTTGTCTTATACTAACGAAGTAGAGATTGTCGGGGAACATATGCACCAAGCGGTACTATGACGTCACACACCTCAGTGCATCTGGTTACATTTCGTCCCGTCACCGTAACGTAACGCCAGACCCCAGCGTAACGACGAATTCGACAAGTTCATTTAAAATGATGAAATAAGACTTTATAAAATACATCTCCTGCCGCATGTGAAGAATAATTGCCTGCCTGCCGTCTCATGGATATGAATGGAGCTAGGATATCAATGGATGTGTAAGTAGCTAGAAAGTGACGAGCTCACGTTTCCAGGTACTGATGAAGAACTGGTGCAGCGGGCGGCTCATTGGAATTAGATTTAATTTCCTTTCCCATACTTCACGTCTCAACTATTTGAAGGTCTTTAGTGGGTGTGATGCCGCTAAAGGGCTGGGAGGAGGTGTGCAGTGTGCAACACGGCATGACGTAATTATGTGAACGTGGGTGTGACGTCATTATTGAACATATCAACATATACGAAAACTTCTCTGGTGTACGGGAAATATTGCCCCACAAGAATAGGACTTGCAGGCAAAGTCAAGTGATATGAATTAGGATAGGCCTACTGTGTGGAATATATGGTCAGGCTTTTCTCCTTCGCACAAGGTTGCGGGTTCAATTCCTTTGTAATTTTAAAACTTAGTCTAATTCTAGAAAGCCGTAGCGTAGATTAGTTAGTTAGTTATTGTTGTTTTAAGGGGCGGGACAGCGTAGATTTACTGGCACAATAAAGAAATTGTCTAGTAAGAAACTACGGCACCACGACGTTTTAAAAATAAATAAATGAGTAAATAAGTAAATTAGTAAATAAATAAATAAATAAATAAATAAAAATCCCTAGGGTTTTACCACATTCCCTCCAGGCAAATACCAAGGTGGTACCCTATTTCAAGTTCCAGGGCATTTCATTTCAATCGTAGACCCCATCCCAATATAGGGGCTGATGACCTCACTGTTCCGCCCCTTAAAACAACAATTATTAAATAACATATCCCGATAATAACAGCTACACTCATTACTTACGTCACCACAGAAACACACATTGTCAGATAATTTCACCCCCCACCCCCCCCATGCAGCCTTGACTGATGATTGTGATATGCTGAGCATCTAAAATTAATTAAGGACAACAGCTCATTGAGTTTGCTGAAGGTCGAAGCAAAGAATGTGACTTCAAAAGCAGAAAACAATACTATTAACAAGACAACCAATATTTGCAGAATAAATGGGTATTTATGGGCATAGTTCCCTACACAAATCAAAACAGACATAATATCATTCTTGTTGGATAAGAATGAAGGCGCTGTTTTCAACAGTCTTACATTTGAAAATGCCAATCGTTTTGACTTATCTGTAAATTTAAGGATCACTAAGGTCCAGGGTTCGATTTCCAGCTCTACAAGGAAATGTAATTTTGGTCTGAAGGCTGGAACGGGGTACTTAGTCTAGAGAAGCAAGACTGAAAAGAGGTGGGTTAGATTCTTACCTCTGACATTCTAGAAGTGGTTTTCCGTAGTTTCCCACTTTCCTGTAGGTGAATGACGGAATAGTTATTTCCTGTCTACCTATCTTGGTTTACGCTTGTTCTTTTCCAACTCCGACAGCATAAGGTATCCGAGGCCTAGGGAGTCTCAATTTTTTTGCCTAATTGACTCATGTCTCATCTTTTCTGACACCCTCTTTCTTCAAAGGCCAGACCTCTTATTTATTTTTATGGTATTCCCTGCCTTCTGCACATGGTCCAAAATGAGGTAGGGTGTATATGGCCCCACTAATTGCGGTGCACCCTATACAGTGCTACATTCTCAACGGCTGACAGCTGGTGAACTCGAGGGTTGCCGACCCCGATGGATTCCTCAGCTGGGTACGTTTCCCCCTTTTCTATTGCATTTGGGGTGGACCCTCTTCTTCTTAGCCTATTTTATCATATGAAGAGATAGGCTTATGAGCTCACGTTTTGTCCATGAATGTGTGTCCCTAATAACATCTAAACGGCTGGAGCGATTTTAATGAAACTCGCTAAGAATATATAACACTATTTTGTCCGACCCCGACCGTGCCCTTCAAATTTGAATAAGTTTCACCAATCCAACATGGCGTCCACGCAAACTATTTAACCAGCATTATCTCCAAAACAGTTTTAGATATCACCCTGACATTATGTATGGTGTCAGAGAATACTAAGATAAGTTCAGCTATGTGTTGAATAAAAATATGTTAAGTATAAAACCAACATGGCGGCCGTGCATAGTTAAAATATTAAAATGGAAATTTCTAAACTTCACGAGCGCAGTGAAACATCACATCCTAGTAAGATTTGATCTACTGGCATCTACAGACGTGTGCAAATTATTAGAATAACGCATGCATTTTTTTTTCAAATTACACATTCCAGTGATGCCTTGTTTTTTTTACATAACATACGACAAAACAGCCCGACAACCAAAGGTACTCCCTCCACCCCGTCAACATCCACCATTTATTTTACGTGGGGCCTCCCCATCCAGTTACCACAGGCTTCTGGAGTACCTTTGGCTCAACCTCAAAGACATTACCGACCTACGGTCGTGCAAGCATACTTGCGCATTGCAATACGT
Source organism: Meconema thalassinum (assembly GCA_946902985.2). Lineage (NCBI taxonomy): Eukaryota > Metazoa > Arthropoda > Insecta > Orthoptera > Tettigoniidae > Meconema > Meconema thalassinum. Next base: position 334,497,542 of record OX336391.1, on the reverse strand, counting down.
ACTCATGGCCAGTATGAGTTTGCAGTAATGTTCGGTCTTCGAGAGTTCAAAGCTTAGCGTAAGAATCGCTAACGATCGTATATATATTCCATTATGGCATTCCACATCACATACGAGTGTGAAGGTTTTAGCGCCAACTAAAAATTATTGGTAAATCTAAGACACTAAACGCCAATTGAATATCGAAGCTTGAAATTTTGTACACCAAAGGCAATAATGAAAAATGAAATAAAAATGAAAAATAATTCTTATGTATAGAGGTTTTTCTACTAAATAAGGGAAAAAACACAAAATGCATGCAGTATTCTAATAATTTGCACTCGTCTGTAATTCAATCAATTGTTCTCATACAAGCAAGACGGCGGCTGTGCGAAATATTTAACCTGCATTGTTTAGCACTGAAACTATTACTGATATCACCCTGAAAGTTTGTATATTGATGGATAATATTAAGGTAAGTTCAGATCCTATGACGCATAAAACCATAATAACTACAAAACCAACATGGCGGCCATGCAAATTTAAAATATTTAAATAGCAATTTCTTGAGATTTAAGCAACGGATCGCAGTGAAAATTGGTACGATAAATGTTTATAAAATAATTAATCTACTGGCATCTAACTCAAATCAGTTTTGTTCGTAAAAGCAAGATGGCAACTGTGCGAATTTTTTAAATTAAGTTTTTATTTCTTGTGTCTTAATCATGGGATCTAAGCGAACGTTTGAATAATAAACCTAGGCAATAATCTTCGTCTAATGGTACATAACTCTATGGCCTACATATAGAACAATCCATCATGCCAATCATCCGAAATATTTTGACGGTAATCAACATCTGCGAATCTATTCCAGCAATCAAACTGAAATTTTGTATGTTGCTAGAGACTATTAGCAGAAGTTAAACTATGGGTCTTGCAATAACCTTTTAAACACAAATCGAACATGACCGCGACGCGAAATGTAAATATTTACTGTATATGAATTTTTCTCGTGACTTAATTATCCGAGAGCAGTGACACTTAGAACGGTAAATATGCATGTAGGTTATACGGCCTAATATATTTGTATCTATTTTAATTCAATTTCTATGAGATCTTCAAAATGGGGGCTGTGCTAAATTTTGAAGATCACGTTTATATATCCCGTGTCCTAAACAAGGTTGGTATAATTAGCCATGATTATAATATTTATCTGCTGGCATATAGCATAATTCTATAGCATATCAACAATCCAACATGGTGTCCATACGATACATTTCACCGGTTCTCAAAATCTCCTAAACTATTGAAGCATTCAAGCGGAAATTTTGTATGGTGGTAGAGGAATATTAAGTTAGGACAAATATGTGAATTTCCGTAATCTTGAATAGCACAATATATTGTGGTGGCGTAGTGATTTTCAAATATTGCAAATAACTTGCCTGGCGATCTAATCACTCGAATGGAATGAAACTTGGCATAGTAAATCTTTATTTAGAGATTAGTATATAGACATCTAATGATTTTCAATTGTATTCAAAAATTCAAGATGCATTAGTTGGAAATTTTAAAACCTTAAATTTTAAATTTATTTCTCGTATCTTATTCAGGCGATTGAAACGATGATTCGAATGCTGGGCTATGATAGCAATTCTTATCTAATGACACTAAATCATGTAGCATACTTTTCGTGAATCATAGAAGCCGTGCATGTGACTTTAAAAATAAATCATTCCTGGTTACATAAAGATGCCATCTCGCGGGAGGAGTCTTCATCACCGATATTGAAAGCTATATATTCTAGCACATAACTTCTCATTGTAATGGAGTTGGTGAAGACATAGGTCGTGAACTAAATGTTATTTAGTTTATCGCATTGGAAATCCTTGTAATAGGCAGGAGAATATTAATGGAAAGGCCAGTGGAATATTTGAGATGAGCTATGTAGTTCTTTACGGAACTACTTGTTCCCTTTGCTATCGGCCTTTCATGTCCCTACAGTACGTTCCTTCGAATCACCCCTTCCTTATTCTAGGGACATTTCTTTTCCCTGTTGTTTATTACCTTTATTCCGTTTTTCCATTTACTTTTCATCTTATAATCCGTAAGTTAGTGGTAGATCAGTAATTTATTTTAGTTGTAGATTTCATTTCCTCATTATCACTCAAAGCATTTGGGGCCTATAACCTTGATGTTAAGTCCATAAAAGCAAGAATAAATGTCATCATCATTATTACCCTTGTCCGTATGAGTTAAGTCATGTTTTACCCCTCTACACGCTGTCGAGTGAAGCTCAAAAGAAGTAACTTCTTATCGTACAGATAATTAAATGTTATTTATAACCGAGGTGCTAAGATTTTTACGCTCTTAATAGGGCAACTGGCGAATAAAGACGATGTTTATGAGGCCACACTGCCTGATCATTATCCATGGAGGGAAGAAGACTTCGTCCTTCTGATAAAGCGGAAATTGAAAAAAAAAATGTAGTACTACCAAAGAAAGAACGCGTGAATGAAGAATGGAAAAAAGTCTTGCTCAAAGGAAACGGGAAATGATGTGTGGAGTCAGCATATCACAAAACTCTTCTGAATGTCCGGAAATAGCCGTTCAAGAACACTGCAGTCTAAGTGTACGTATTCCTCTTGAATACATTCCATCCAGGACGTGAAATGATTCTATGCGACGCAAGTGGTGATGAAATTTGAACATCTGAGGACATCACATTAGAAAAAGACACTCTCACATAAATATGATAATGATAGGTTATTTCTTTATCCTAGGCATTGCCCCATTTCATTTGGGGTTTCTCTTGCCCTAGCTCGTCACTGATCCAGTTCAGTTGATCTTGAAGCTCTCCGTTAATTACGGACATACAACATTGTGTTTCTTTTCTTATGCCAGTGAAGTTTAAAAAATGCTTTGCTACGGAAACTGTTTCACTGAGTCTTCTTGAGACTATAAATAAAGAATTTAAAACAGTAATTTTCCTCTGACAGAGACAGCAACAGCGGAATTGTTTTTCACATGAAACATTTATCACCTCCATGTAGATATTCTCTCTGATGTCCCAAACTATATTTTTGAACAAGTATTTTACTCTGAATTCAGAAATGACTTGTTTCGATCAATTTGGCTGGCTGCGTGGCTCAGCGGTAACGTTCTCGCTTGCTGTTCCCAAGGTTGCAGGGTGCGCAAATGCGAGGGAGCCGTGTCAGTAGATTTACTGGCACGTTAAAGATCCCCTTCGGGGCAAAATTCCGGCACCCCGGAGTCTCTAAAAGCCGCAGTTTTTAAAAGGGACATAGAACCAATAACATTATTATTGTTTCCATCAATCACTTCAGGTTGTTTCGAAAAATGATATAGTTTCCATTCATTTGAAGTTAGATATTGAAACCATATAACAATTGTCTTTTGCTAATGCATGCTGAAATCCCCTCCCCCCAAACAGTTCCAATAATTCCTCCACTGCAATATCAGAAGGAAAAACGGGGAAATGATTCTTAACTTTCAAGCTTCCTTTCTTTTCCGATTGTTTTTTTTTCATCATGCTGACAATACAGCAGAAAATTCTCTAGCCACGACTATTGACTGAGATGTCCCTGGCCCAACGACAAATAAATCTCCAACTATGGTCACGCAGTTAGTTGCTGCTTATTTTAGGGTCTGCGACATCGCCGTTAGACTATATAGCGCCGCGTATTTTTGCGTGTGTGAAATTTGTGTGATAACCTGTGTTATCGTGTTGGCTCTACTAGTGTGAGTATTTGTAAACTGGGGATAGGATTGCGAAAGAGACGACCGTGACCTTCAGTTGGGTACTGTGCCCGTTTGGATCAGGATCCAAATTACCACATTTTGAAAAATACCGAAATCAGATAAGCACGAGAAAATCTATCTCAGGGTCTATCTAGGCAAATAATTGGGCTATCTGGCATCCCTGATTTCGGTAATTCTCAAGTAGGTAAGGAGTGAAATTAATTTTGGAAACACACACTTTCTTAAAATATCTCAATTTATTGATAAATAAAATTGACTTTAACTGGCAAAAAATTTCAAAACACAAAACAAACAACACAATCATTTAAAAAATCAACCTTCCTATCATTCACCACTTCGCAAAATTTGATAATCAGAAATCAAAGTCCATCTGATATCAACAATTAAAAAAACATTTTTTTACATATTTACACTAGATAATCACTTTCATTAAAGAATCCGAGTGATTCATCCTAATTACATATCTCGTTGCACATTACGAAGATTCGTCGTTCATTGATGACATTTAAAAAAATTATACACTTCATTTTTTTCTCTTTTCACAAAAAACAATATATTTTATTATGTTGGTTCATTGCTAACTCTGTCTTATGAACCTCGTATTAAGATTCGGCTTAACAAAGTCGGATGTTAATACGGTCATTATTTTCAGAAACTTCGTTTCAACAATAAACAAAATTTATGAAATTTTCATCAAATTGAAAATTAATTATATCTCATTTATCTATAAGTCCCTTTGTTCCAAATGAACAATGTTCAAAAATAGGAAATTCATCATTTGAAATTTATTATTCATAATTGACATTTATTTGTTACAAACAATACAATTGTTGCAATTCATTCTCAGTTGACTGAGTTCTTGCCACAACATCTTCTTACTTAGAAAATCTGTGCAATGTTTCACAAAAATTTAAATTATAAAATTCTTTGAATTTATTATTATTATTATTATTTTTGATTATTTCCATAATTCTCTTAGAATTTTATTTACAACAGGGTTTCGCTTTTCATCTGGTGAATATTAACTGCTCATATCAAAAGAAAAATTATTTTTATCAATACCCAAAGCACAAAATATAAATATTTAATTATTTATCTTGTTAATCTTTGCATTTTCCAACTATTTTTTTCTCAGGTCAGGTTCCTCAAAATCTAAACTCATACTGTTCAAATATTTAGGCACCAGGTTTGGAAAATTGAAGTTGATCCAGATAAAATTTTCATTTTTGAAACCGACAGTTTTAGTGGGATTAGACTAGAAATATGGGGCGGTCTAATAATGCCTTACCCTTCTTTTACAATTCAGAGCCCATATGCTCTCCATAAACATCCACATGACACACACGCATATCCCTGTGTGCGCAAGACAATGGGACTCAAAGCCCTCATCGACGACCCATCTGGCCTCCTCACCAAACTTAAGTGTTGACAATTATATTCACACACTAAACAATTATATTTGACTTCATCTATTATACTTTTTTTTATCCACCAAACACTTTTATATATTTTTCTCTTTGTAATATCCTGTCTTACCACTCTGCGTTTTTCCCAAATTTTATTTTTACAAGAAAAGATATATTTATTATGGTCAACATTTCCTGGCCTTCCCTTTTACATAAATTCTGCCCTAGAGTTATACATAAGTACCTGCCTTATTGTTTCCTTTTGATATTCTTTTATTGTTTTTTTTTCTCTGGAAAATTTTATTGAGCTCAAAATTGATTATATTTCACCTTCATTTACCAACTCATTCTACCTGTTTATAAATTTAAACTTCTATTTCACAAAAGTTATCGCATTTAAAGAGTGCAATTTAAATAAATTCCTCCTCAAATTATTACTATTATCAATGGCAAAAAAATTGTTTATTTAATAATGCTTTCCTATTACTTCATAAGGATTATTAATGCCCTGTTTCACTCCTAAACAATTATCTAACTCCTTGTCGCGTATTATCTATAACACTTTATTATTATTATTATTATTATTAATGCGGTAATCATTTAACTTTATTTAGTTTTAGTAAATGGTGCTATTACCAAATTATCTTTTACAACGTTAAATAGTGTTTCAATCAATAATATTACGAAATTATTTTATTCACATTTGATATTATTATTATTATTATCTTTGTTTTATTTTTATGTTTATTTATTTATTTATTTATAAAATTAAATTATTCAAATAATCCAAGATGTAACTTTAATCTCTCATAAGAATTTACTTAGATTCTTCCTATCCTTTGGAAAAATTTTATATCTTTCATGTTGCAGAAAACATGAACATTACTGTAGTCTGAACGAAATAGAAAATACGGCAAAATAAATTTTCAGACTTTCATGTCGCTCCATTTGCCATCCTGGACAAATATGATATTCAAAATAAACGGTGGTGTTGATTTCTTAAAATGACTGAGTAAAAAGAATTCTCAAAATGCTCTACTAAGCTAGTTGATAGTACATGAAATAGCTCTTACTTCATTCTTGTTGTGCTGGCGATGCGTGTCCTTCAGTAAACGCTATACCCGTAGCGTCTCCCATGGTCATCTGCAATCCATTTCAACTTCGTTGGTCCCACGTCACACCTATCCTTAATTCGTTTAACGGCGCATGTCGATTATAATGATCGCTCGTTTAAAACAAACACTCCCGTATTCTTCAACACAAGGTAACATTTCGAACTGTAGCAATAGTTCCAAATGAATGTGTTACTCTTGCAATTTCGTTTCTTGGAACAAGTTCCACGTTTGAAAATACTGTTCTGATCGTCCGCTCGCATAGGAACACCTATTAGCAGTTGAGACTGAACCCCAAGTTCACAGTCTGTCCTGTCTAAAGTTTGAAGTGCCTTGTACAGTTTCGCAAATAGAAACAACAAATTATTGTAGGCGACTTCAGTGAATAGTTTATCAAATAACCATCACTTGTAGAGTACTTGTAAGAATATCTGACTATAGAGTCCTCTAATATTCAAAGTCCGTTGTTGAAAATTTCTATCACTTTGAACATAGCCCCAGCCCACATGGCTTTACTAGGTGGCAAAGTTCCTTCGGCGTGTAGTATGACGTAGTATTCACTGTTATGAAGCGTAGCGGCGAGTTCCTCCCAAGCAGTTGCTGGCTAGGAATGACTTGACTGTCTTGCAAACCTGGCTCTTTATATAGGTCAGCCAGCGATCTTTCTCGAAAGTTCCATTTCCAGATCTCCGCTCCTGGTGTACGGATTCTTCTGCTCAATAGCTTAAAATTCTTCTCTTTTCTGTGCCAGAAAACTGTGCTACTTTTTAAGTCGCTAATCCGTCTCTTTGAGTAAAATTTATAAAAGTTTCAACTCATGACGTAGGCCAGCTTTCACGTCACGCCTCCGCGTCACTCACTCCTTTCTCTATATGCTTCCCTCAACACTCTGTCCTCCGAGCGCGTTATTCAAATATCATCAGTCTAGTTGTCTCTCTGGACTAGCGTTCGTTCGTTACCATCATCTTGTCATTATGCCACGGACGTTTGCACGAACCGGGGACAGTACCATCCCAGCATTTGCCTAAAGTGGAAGTGGTAAACCACGGATAACCACTTCCAGGACGGCTCGGGTGGGAATCGAACCCGGACCTCCGGGACGACAGCTAAGAATGCTAGCCACTACACTACGAGGTGGTAGTTCACGCAGGTAGAACTGAGAAAACCGAACTAGCTATAGGAAGGAAGGAAGGAAGGAAGGAAAGAAGATTGTAGTTTTACGTGACCGTGACTCTTGTGATTATGGGCCACGGGACCTCCTTTTTACGTGGAATTCGAACCACAGGGCATGGCATTTCACTTCGAAAATCTCACATGCATTGACTGGGAATCAAACCCAGTCCACCTTGGTGAGAGGCCAACAGCTCGACCGCTGCGCCACCACGTCCCCAGAACTAGCTTGAGGAATCGATGTAGTGGTTGTAGTTGTTTCATTTGAAGGACTTACGATATCGTAATCGTCAGCCCCGTGAACTTGAGTGTGTATGAGTGTCTGATAGTCTGTGTCATTGCGGTGTCTGTACTAGTACAGGCACTGATATTAGGGGTGAGTTTAAGAAAGAATTAAGGTGATTAAGACCACAGCCGTCTCCTTCCCAATCCTCGCCTGTATTACAAATACAGCCATCACGAAACACTGGTTTTGTCCCTGTTACGGCATCTGCCTGAAGTAGAAATGAGAAACTGCAGAAAACTACATCTAGGATAGTTGAGATCGGACTCAAACTCACATCTTCTCAATTGGGGTGGCTCCGGAGGCGTAGTTGGAAGCATTCTAAGCTTCTATACCCAAGGTCATGGGGTTCAAACCCGGCCGAAGTCGTCGTATTTTTTAAGAGCGTTAAAATCCCTCAGTATGCCTTCCTTCGGAGGAGAAGTAAAGCCGGTGGTCGCATGTCATAGATTTATGGCATCAAAAACAACCTTCCACTAACTACACTTGTGTGAAGCTAAAATTTGTACGTTAGAATTGAAAACGCTCTATTAGTTCCAACGTTCACCGCCAGGTGCTGACTACGATCCCATCTAGTAGCCAAGTCTGCAAGCTAGGTGTCGTGGACGGTAGCAAAAGTAGGAACTACTTGAAATTATTGTCTGCAGTCCTTACCACAGATTATCTTGTCCTTACGTGGTCCTTACTTGAATTAAAACAGATAATAAACACTAATACAGCCATCACGATTAACACCGATTATCAGACACGCCAAAAGTACACGGGGCTACATGGCCGCATTGTCGCAGCCCCTAAACTAAGGAACCAATCAACTAACCTTCTCAATTGTACTGGCAAGGCTAAGTGAATCATGCAAGAATAACATTTTTTACCAGGGCTGAGAATCGCACCCACGATCTGTGGTTGAGTAGTGTTGATATGTAGCCTAGTTCTAGACCACAGAAGGTGGCCATGAGACAAACCAGAACAAATATAATTGGTTTTGGTTTGTGTCATGGTACTAGGTTAGGATAGACAGCTTCACTATTGTATTGTGTGGGTAGCTGCAGTTATTCCGGAGATCGTAGGCTCGAACTCCGGTGCTGACAGTGACTATCCTGAATGTGGTTTTTCCTCCAAATTTTCCGCACTCCCTCCATACAAATCTCGGGATAGTACCTTATTGTAGGTCGCAGAATACCTACGCCGCTCCTGTTCCTAATACAGTACAGTTGTGCAGACTAATACAGTAACCAGTGAAACACAGGTTTTCAGACACGATCAGCACACACCCAAGTACACGGATCTGATGTTCATAAAATGTATTAACCAAAGTATTACTGTGCACCGAGATTGGTTCATTCTGTGCTCGGCTGTCAACGCGGAGGCCCGGATTCGATTCCCGGCTCTGTGAAAAAGAATAAATTACGAGCCTTACAGTAGTCGCATATGATGTGTAACATCTGTCATGTTATTCGAATAATTCCATATTACTTACTCGCATTTTTTAAAGAATGAACTCATAGTGCTACCTTGTGCCAGCGAACATGAAAGGATTCTCCAATGCTTCTGCAGTGGTGACATATACTTGCAACTGTATGCGGGAGCAATCCACTGAATACTTGATGCGAGCTGCGCTTTATACCGGCCAGTTAGTGAACCCATGCCAGCGGTGTTATTGAAAATGGCCTCTTATTGCCAATATAGCGCACTGCCAAGTATAGGCGCGATTAAAAATGAGGTGTGCAGTAGGTATATTAAAGGCGTTTCTCCCAGTGATACGTTTAGACCAACCAAATAGCTTAATATGATAATAGTGGAAACTCCCACGAGAAACTGGCGACACCGATTATGCGTGCCATCTAGCGGTTCGCGCAGACAACTACGAACTCGATTTCAATCAGCTGGCAAGTTTATCTGCACATGTTAGAAGTGTAACTTTTGGGCTATGTATGGGTGTTTTCATTACAAAGTACAAAGTGATTAAGTGATTAAGCTATTTGGACCAACGAAGTTCCAATTATTGTTAGTTATTATTTATTTATCGTATGGCTTTTAGTGCCGGGAGTGTCCGAGGACATGTTCGGCTCGCCTGAGTTGTAGCTGCTTCCAGCGGACACCCTAAAGGGTGAGCTACGAGTTCCGTTCAATTTCAAGTAGTTCCAACTTTCGCCACCAGATATCAATGATATCTAGTGGTGAACGTTGGAACTTTGATAGAGCGTTCTGACGAAATCTAACCTAACAAATTTTGCTTTACACAAGTTTAGTCTGTGAAAGGATTTTTTACATGCCATAAATCTATGACATGGGACCGCCGGCTTTACTTCCCCTCCGAAGGAAGGCATACTGAAGGATTTTTAACGCTCTTAAAAAATCCGACGACTTCGGCCGGGTTTGAACCCGCTATCTTGGGCACAGCAGTTCAGCATGCTACCGACTACGCCACCGAAGCCGATTATTATTGTTAGTAATCGGTGTTAATATACTGAATTCCTACGTTGTTTGGAGTGTTGGTTGATGCTAAGAATACAGCAAAAGTATGAAGATTTAATAAATCGTAATTGTTTGCAGCAAATATGATATAATGAATATTTTCACACCAAAGAACGACAATTTAAAGATGATTTATTGAAGCAATTTCTTTAATGGGGCCTCCAAACCTTGAGGTAAACCGTATGCGATTTACATTCCACATAGTCACATGGCTTACAGTACGTCGTTGTACCGATCTCCGCCACCGCGCGCGCTCGTTGTTTCCGTCCCATGCACTTCCATCCCATCCACTTCCGTCCCATCCACTTCCGTCCCATCCACTTCCGTCTCTTTTCCTAAATCACTCCCACGAAAATGTCCAGCTACCGAGTGCCACAAAAATATCCAGATACCGAGTGGAAAGATGTTACATATCAATAATTCTTGTCTGAGCACTGGAACACGGTACACTCAAGCTCGTGAGGCGAAACTGAGAAGAAGCGGGTTATATTACTACCTCAGACATCCTGGAAATGGTTTTCAGTGGTTTCCCACTTCTACTCCAGGCAAATGCCGAGATGATACCTAACTTAGGCCACGGCCGCTTCCGCCACCTCGATTATACGTACATAGGCCCTACACTAATACAGATCACAGTCACACAGGTTATCAAACAACTTCTATATACACTCAAGTACATGGGACTATATTATCACGATGTCGCAAAGCCGCTAAAGAATCAACAACAACTCATGAGTTAATAAAAATGCATACAGTATCTGAGACGTACACATGATATTTCCACAAGTGAACCTCTTTACGGAAAGTTATTATGATCTAAGGGAGACTATGAATAATTAACTCTACTATAAATTAAATATTTTAGTATGTAATTTATTAGATTAATCATTTATTATAAATGGTTTTAAAATATCGCGCTGAATGTTTGCACGATGGAAAGAACCCGTCAGTACGATTAATTACTCGTACATGTCCTGGTACTTAGATATTGTAATGTATGCATAGTTCTCACTTCAAAAACTATCTTGATTCGAGAGATGCCACAAAGGCAAAGTGTATTACACAATATTCCTTATTTCCTGTAAAATGTGTTTCATTTGTGGAGCTTAGACATAGGAGTCCTGTGTACTTGGGTGTGTGTGGAACGTTTGTCTGATAACCAGTGTTTAGTAATGGTTGTAGTAGTGTGTGTATTTGCAAAGCAGGCCAGGATGAGGAGGAGATGGATGTGGCCATAAGGTAGGAGTCATCCCGTCATTTACCTGTAGTAGAAGTAGGAAACCACGGAAAGCCACCTCTTCTCAGTTTTGGATCCCAAAGTTAAGTATACCCCGACTTAGCCCTCAGACCAGAATTACATTTCTTGGGACTTGCTGCGTGGCTCAGCGGTAACGTTGTCGCCCTCTGTGCCCAGGGTTGCAGGATGAAATCTCGGCGCAGTCATTTGGTATTTGAAAGTGCGAAAATGTGAGGGAGCCATGTAAGTAGATTTACTGGCACGTTAAAAATCCCCTTTCTGGGCAAAATTTCGGCACCCTGGCGTCTCTAAAAGCCGCAGTAGTTAAAAGGGACCCAATGACATAATTATTCACCATATAGCTTTGGGGCTATTAGGGCGAGTGGAATTTTAAAAGTCGATGTTTCGAGACAAGGAAGGAAGGAAGGAAGGAATATAGCCCCCATAAATAAATGGCATAAGCTAGGAAGCCATGTCGAAACTATAGAGGGCAGTCATGATTTACTTAAGGGATAACCATCACCTCTATTAAACTTTAAACTTTTATTAGCTTTCATTTGTTAGGTCTCATTATATCCGAACCCTCACCCCCTTCCACCGTCCATATAATGTTGACACATCTCACCCCCCCCCCCCCCCTCTCTCTCGAAGTAAATCCTAGTTACGTCACTGTCTGGAACCTAACGTAACCTGAAGGTTGCGGCATATGCGCTCGCTTGTGGTTTACGCTATTTGTTTTCCGATCTAGTCCAATGATTTATGTCTTTCAGTATTTTTCTCTCTCCAGAAACGTTGCCACAACACACCTGTCCCTGCCGCCCACGTGCTCTCACTCTTTATAGCCTGTCAACCCGAAGACCTTTAGCGCTATATTGACTTATGCGATATTTATAGCAGTCTCAGCCGTATTGTGTTAGCCTATTTTACTAGATTCCAGTCACAAGAGCTGATAGTGGTTTCCGTTCTTATTTGGATAGGATTTAGGGTTGTAGGATTTTTCTGTTGACTATCGTGAACTAAAATCCGACACGGATATCCGGTGGTTACCATGGCAACAAGTCTTCGTCATCTAAGCCTGTGCATTCTAGTTCAGTAGAGAAATATATAGCATATGTTGTTACAGTAGAGTCTCGATATTTCGAGTCTCAGAATTACGAGTTTCCAATAAATCCGAGGCTCGTAAAACAAACTTGTTCCTCGATGTCTAAAACGCGAGTGGCAATAGCAACAAAAGAAATCCCCCACCCAGCTACTCGCAGCACAACACGCCACCTGTCGATCGACTGCAGTTAGTTGTGTCTGTGCCATTGGCAGTTGTAGGTTTGTCCTCGGTTGCAGTATAGTTAGTGTGGCTGGTGCGATTAATTCGTTGTGTACTGTAACACACCCCCCTCCAAAAAGGAAAAATATTTAGAAACATAATTTAAAGAAACACTTTTAAAGAGACTCTCCAGTCAGTTTTCCATACTGAACAAACTCATCACATTCCTCATTCAAAGTTAACTAAGCTGGGAGGTTGTTCAATAAACATGCGATAGCTCCCCGATACCACCGAGTAATGAGGTAGCGCGTTAGCGTTCTCGGCCACCGAAATCTAAACATGAGGTTAGATGAGCTCGCATAATGTAGAAGATGCTGTTCCTAACTTAATATACTGTACAAGCTGTGCCCGGCATGCGTTGCAATGCCAATCAAAAAAAGTGTTGGCATCGTAATTTTGTTTCTTGAAGTGCTTTTGGATACACAATTCCTTCAATTTTCGTTAACTGCCTCTTAAGATATCGTAAAATGGATTTACTAATGTAGAAACATTTGTGGGAGCGTGAACAACAACTCACCAAAGTTTCATCGCAATCGGATGAATGGTATATGAACGCGTACGGGACTTGGGTTGGTTGGTTCTTAAGTTTAGGGGCTGCGACAACGCGGTCATGTAGCCCCGTGTACTTTGGGTGGGTGTAGAATCTGTCTTATAACCGGTGTTAATTGTGATGACTGTATTAGTGTGTGTTATCTGTTTAGTTTTTAAATTTAAGTACTGCAACTTAGAATTTTTCAAATAGTTCCCACTTTTGCCGCCAAGCGCCACCGTCAGCGACTACTAGGCCAAGTTCAGAACTTAGCTACTAGACGCCACCGCAGTCGGCTCTTGGCAACGAACGTAGAAACCTAAGAGCGTTGTTTACATTCTTAACCTATCCAATTTAGCTTCACACAGGTGCAATTAGTGGAAGGTTCTTTAACATGCCATACATCTATGACATGGGACCGTCAGCTTTACTTCCCCTCCGAAGGAAGTTGAAACGATTCGCGTGCCGTCGCTCACTTGATGAATCTACTTGTGCACTGCCTATTGTAAATTGGATTTACTTAGCCAGAAACCTTCTTTGGAGTGTACTCAACATCTCACCCAATTTTCATCGCTATCGGACGAATGGTATATGAACGCATACGGATTTTGTCGAACGCTTCGCGCGTCGTTACTCATTTGTTGAATCTACTCATGCGCTACCTATTGTAAAGTGGATTTACTAAGCCAGAATCCTTCCTTAGAGTGCACTCAATATCTCACCTAAGTTTCATCGCTATCGGAGTATATGAACGCATAGGATACATACACACCCACAGACACACAGACCAACTATCACGTAACATTGATTTTTAGCCTATTTTCATTTATGAAAAAAAAAAGGCTTATGAGATCACCATTTGTCCGTGTGTCTCTGCGTGCGTGTGTGATTCGTGTGTCCCCCCACCCCTCCCCCTAATAAAATCTAATCGGCTGGAGCGTTTTCAATGAAACTCTGTAATTTCATAGCACTATTCCGGACGACCCCGACCGTGCTCTTTAAATTTTGTTACGTCTCACCAATCCAACACGGCGGCTGTGCTATTTATTTCACCAGCATTCAATATCTCCGAAACTATTACCGATATCACCGTGAAATTTTGTACGGTGATCAAGGGAACTACTAGAAGTACATCTATGTGACGTTGGAAACCTGGTAAGTACAAAACCAACATGGCGGCCAAGCGAATTTGTGACATTTAAATAAACGTTTCTCGCGATTTAACCATCCAAACGCAATGAAATTGTTTAAATAACCTCAAGATGGCGGCTGTGCGAAATATTTCACCGGTATTCTATACCTCGGAAACTATTACCGGTATCACCCTGACATTTTGTACGGAGATAAAAGGCACTACTGGAAGTTCATCTATGAGACTTTCAGAAACCAGTTAACTACAAAACGAACATGGCGGTCAAGCGAAATTGAAAGTTTTAAATAGACTTTTCTCGCGATTTAATGATCCAAACGCAATGAAACTTGGTACAGCAAATGTTTATACACATGTAATGCACTTGTATCTAATTTAGTTCAATTGTTTTCATAACCTCAAGATGGCGGCTGTGCGAAATTTAAAATTATTTTTTATTTCTTGTGTCGTAATCATGCGATTGAACTGAAAGTTTGAGAATAAACCTACGCAATAATTTTCCTTTAATGGTACATGACTCTATGGCCTATACAGATAACAATCCAACATGGCGACCATCCGAAATATTTAGATAGTTTTCAAAATCTACGAATCTATTACAGCAATCAAACTGAATTTTGTAATGTTCATAGGAGCAATGAACACAAGTTCACCTATAGGACTTTCTATAGCCTGGTGATCACAAATCCAACATGACGGCGACGCGAAGAATAAATATTCACAAGGACGTTTCTCGCAATTTAACCTTTGGAGTGCCGTGAAACTCGGTACTGTAAATCTTTATACAAATTGTAACACCCCCCTCCTGAACAACAGAATACGACCGAGCCCATTTGCGATATCACCCAGATGAATGTACCGAGACTACAGTATCTAGCATAGGCCTAGAAATAATACACTGATACAACTGCGGTAACAACTTCTATTAACAATAACACTTACATACATTACATGACATTTAAAGAACATGGAAAAATACAACATTCTTTGGTACTTGCCTTATATTCTAAACGACAGATCAACATTCACAGTAATCCAAGTTTCCAAACAAGTAATGACAACGGCGTATAATCTTTCACGACTTTCCTTCACTTGCATCGACTCGTCTTGTTACTAATATTGCTCAAATCGTCGGTAGTTCCAATATGAAGCTCATTCATGTTCCAACGCATGTTAATAGGCCTGAATACATTTATCTCTTCCGATAATCCAAGAGCCTTCAAAGCAAACATAATCAATCCAACGTCCACTCACTCTCATAAAATACTCAACTTCTTCACAATATCAGCTGCTCGATACATATACATGCTTAAACCCATGTCAAGATGTCGTAATTCATATCTTTTAATATAATACTTGACTATCCTCGGCAGAAAAATTTTATAAACGTCTAAGCCCTGTCATGGCTTCCTGAGAACTTCTCTTGTTCACTCCTCGGCTGACGGAAGACTACTGTTACCGTTTGCCAACATAAGATTCATAAAACAAAAACCCAACAGCAACAACTCCAATACATCATCCAAGGTTAAGGCTACCAAACGAACTCACCACATATATCAAGTCCAATTTTATCACTCCCGGCTAACATGATTCTTACCCGACAAGTCATATTTAACATCTCAAAGTCAATGCAGATTGTACCACATAATACAGTACAGATATTTACTCTCGGAGACACGAACTATCACCATATCTCAGGCCACCTTTATACATAACAGGCGTAGCAGCAAACTCAACTACTGTCTTCTTCCATGGAGATCCAAGTCTAACCAAAATATTACAAGATCTCGGCACACTTCGTACTTGACATGCAACATAATAGTTAGACAAATGACAACTAACTCGGCGTTCTCTCACAGGACCGGAACATCAGCTGCATTCAGTAGAAAGACAAATATAAGTTCTTACCTTTCGGTGTAGCTCTCTAGCGGGAAAACAGAGAACCGAAGTCATCACACCAGGCAATCAAAATTAAACATATCGAAAGACGTAGCAATCGTAAAATAGTGACGTAATACCGGCACACAAATGTTAATCCACTGGCATCTATTTTTTTTTAATTGGATCCATAACCACAAGATGGCAGCTGTGCGAAATTTTAAAATCTCGTTTTTACTTCTTGTGCCCTAATCATGCGATTGAAGTTTGGTTGGTTGGTTCTTAAGTTTAGGGGGCTGCGACAATGCGGTCATGTAGCCCCGTGTACTTTGGGTGTGTGTAGAATCTGTCTGATAACCGGTGTTAATTGTGCTGACTGTATTAGTGTGTGTTATCTGTTTTTTAATTTAAGTACTGCAACTTAGAATTTTTTAAATAGTTCCTACTTTTGTCGCCAAGCGCCACCGTCAACGACTACTAGGCCAAGTTCGGAACTTAGCTACTAGACGCCACCACAGTCGGCTCTTGGCAACGAACGTAGAAACCTAAGAGCGTTGTTTACATTCTTAATCTATCCAATTTAGTTCCACACAGGTGCAATTAGTGGAAGGTTCTTTAACATGCCATGAATCTATGACATGGGACCGCCGGCTTTACTTCCCCTCCGAAGGAAGGCATACTGAGGGATTTTTAACGCTCTTACTGACGGCTTCGGCCGGGTTTGAAGCTCAGCATGCTACCGACTACGCCACCGAAGCCACCGATTGAAGTTTGAATACTTCACGTACACAGTAATCTTCATTTAACAGTACATAGCTCTAAGACCTACATATATAAAAATCCAACATGGCGACCATCAGAACTATTTAGTCGGTTCTCAATATCTACGAATCTATTACAGCAATTAAAACTGAAATTTTGTATGTTGATAGTGGCAATAACATAAGTAAGATATTTGAAAATAGGCTTTAGTTCATTACGGAACTACTTGTTATGTATAGATAACTCAAGGTGCATATAATAATAGAGGAGAGACTCTCTACGAAGATATGAGCTTCTTAGATGAAGCAGTGATGACGCAGTGTTTGGAAACAATGCCGCGCACATGGAGTATTCCAACGCCACCTAGATGCAAGAACTGACTATAGCGTACATGGAAGCAAAGGATATAAGTGACTGAAGGATCTAGGAGAGTTGCGTCGACTATTAGTGCTAACTTATGCAATGATAGGGAAGTGAACTCACCTGTAATCCCCTGAATTGTTAAAGTTTCTCGCTCTATCGGAGTTGATTTGATTTTGTGTGTGTTATATTTTGTCGTTAACACAGTACAACAGTTCAAATGTTGGAGAGTTGTTTCTATCCTATTGTCAGGCATTTCTTTAAGTGGTTCGTCTAGCCGGGGGCCATGAAGATCCTGCGATCCTGCCCATCTTGAATTCTGACAAATAGCTTTGATAGAAGGGCACAGTACGTCCTGATTCAATAACATGCTGCCCTTAATAATCCCTTATCTACTGTAGCTTGGCTACTATGTTATGTTGTGTCTTGTTTCCGACGGGGGGTGTTTTCTAGTAGAGTGAAGAGGGGCGAATTCTCCATGAATGTGTGTACGTTTAAAACTATTGGGGTTGTTTATTTTAGCTTAGTGTATCTCTATTGCTTCCTCTATTTCAAGACCTTTCGGTGAGTGAGTTATCACGAACATGATCATGATGAGTCGTCCAGTTTCAAAACTCGTTTAATCCACTTGTGAATAAGAATCATGTCGTAAAATTATTTATTTTATTATTATTTTTTTACTTTATCTTATTTAATTTTGTTTTTATTTGTTTAATTTAATTTTTTTTTAATTTTTTGTTTAATTTTTGTATTGTTCTTATTTTTTGTTTTGTATTGTTTTATTTTATTTTGTTTTTGTTTCTATTTTGTTTTGTTTATTTTGTAATATTTTATTATGCTTTTATTTGGATTTTGTTTTGTTTATTTTTATTTTATTTTGTTTGGTTTTATTGAGATTTTCCAGAAAACAGACACAAAACAAAACAAAGAAACACGCAGCAAAAAGCAAAAATCATAAACAAAAGAAAAAGCAGAAAACAAAAAACAAAAAACAAGAAACACAAAGCAAAAATGAAAATAAAAGAAGCAAAAGCAGAAAACAAACACAAAACCAATAAAGAAAAGCAAAGAGTAAAATTCAAAAGCAAACGCACAAAGCAAACACAAAACCAAAAACCAAAAACACAAAGCAAAAAGTAGAAAACAACAAAGATATGTGAGGCAATTTCAAGCGAAACGTTTCTCATGAAACTGATTCTTATTCACAAGTGGATTAAACGAGATTTCCAACTCGACGACTCATATGTTTATTTTACAACGAAAATTTACAGAATCTGTAATGTTAGGACGCAATGTGCCTGGAGAAATTAAGATCTGCTCACTAGTTTAGGTCCACATTGTTGGTAACATTCTGAGGTGCAATGAACCATGAAGAGGTCATCAGACCATCAATTTCATCCATAGCATGGTAGACTAATATAGGATGTAGATAACATTCCAGAATCGCAATCTGATGTAATATGAACAACAAAATTAAATACAAAATAATCCCTCAACTAGCTATACACACAAATGCAAATTATACCTCAATAATAGCAATAATGTTATTGGGAACAAAACTATGACCACGTTACAAGATACAGAAGTATGTTTAATATACAACAACGAAATTTAGCAGTAATATAGACAGGGCCGGATTTAGATTTCATGCGCTTCTAGGCTCGTGGGTTTTGCCGTCCCCTCTTCATACCATTTTATAAGATTTTACGGACGTTTTCTGACAAAAAGAATTGCGGATTAATGTTGCGCCCCTCAGCATGGTGCGCCCCTAGGCCGGGGCCTGTGGGGCCTAATGGTAAATCCAGCCCTGAATGTAGACCTTGTTAGTGGCTTCTTAAACTTGAATGCTACGATATACTAGCACGATTAAATTTAGGGAGAGAGGAGTACCATCCAAAAGACATTGATACCGTTATTTATAGTAACATGACGCTGAATTTAATTCTCAGCGGCCATCTTGAAATTATAAAATATACAAACTCAAAATTCTAAATAATTTAGCGATACAATATCTCAAATTAGCATGAACCAACACCCCCGCCATATATTGAAGATGGAGACTGAGCATACTGTTAAAACTTCAAACTGTATAACTCAGGATCAATTGCGCAATGAACTAGAAATATTATAAGCTGGGAGAAACTGATAAGATACCTCGCTTGCACGTAGCCGCCATCTTGAATATATAAGGCAATCGACAATTTGTTACAATGATGAAATGCAGCAAGTATGGAGTTACACATAAAAGGCTTTCTCTGCAGGAAGCGCAAGATAAACGTTTCCATACATTCAAGATGGTGGATGGGCGTACTTTTCTAATAAAAATTCCTGGGATGAAAAAGCAGATTTACAACGAAACTTGGTAAACGAGGAGTGTTATGTAGGATACAACACTTTCATCACAGGAACATTCAATTTTACTCCTTTATGAGGACGAAAGGTACCCTTACATGTCTGTAGTAGTGTGTATTTGTATATTAGTAAATCTGGTGAGGACTTGGAAAGAAGCGGCTGTGGCTTTAAGTTAGGATCCATCCTGGTATTTGTCAGGAGTAGAAGTGAAAACCCACTTCCAGGAAATCTGAAATGGGTGTCTAGTTCATCTCTTCTCGGTTTAGCCTCACGAAGGCGAGTGTTCCCCGTTCCAGCCCTCAGACCAGAATTACATTTCTTGGCAGAGCTGGGAATTGAACACAGACCTCAGGGATGTCAGCTGAGAATGCAAGCCGCTACGTCACGAGGTGGTTCCCTGCAAGATGAGCAGATGAGTGAAAATAACTCTAGAGAAAAACGCCGGTAGAACTAATTGTTCGCCATCGGTCTCGGTGCAAGGTATATTATATGTTTCTAGGGAGAATAACCATTTTGTTTATTATAAAATAAAAACGTAGCCTACTACAATAAAAATTTTATTTCAAAATCACGAATAATTTGAAACTAACGTAGTCCCATGGTATCATGAAAGTATAACACTTATCTACTACTAAATATTGAATGAAAAACAAGATGTTCAGTAAAGAACATATAGCCTACTTTCTCCTAAATGCATCGGTATTGTTATAACTCTTTGTCCTTTTCAAAGAGTATAATTGAATGTTGGTTGTAGTAGCTTGTTGAAATACAACGTGCTATACGGATATTACACATGGATATGGATTGCCCTTTGCTACTGCTACCTCTGTAAAAAAAATATCATTCAATTCGGGTTCACCGTGTTTTAATTGATATGGGGAATTGATTTGCACACATACTTGGCCGCTATCTGCAAACTATTGGGCTGATGACCTTGTAGTTCAGTCAAACGATGCTTCCCACAAAAAGGTATGTTGTTGCAAAATTTGGTAGAGATCAAATGATTAGGTTGGTCGTAATTTGATTTAAGCTTTTAACATTTTGGTGGCCACCATTCCGTATCCGTCAAGATGGCGGCGATATAAAACTTGACACTGAGGTGCTGTTTGCTAGTGCTACCTCTGTACCAAATTTCGTTCAATTCGGTTTCACCGTGTCCGAATTGATAGGGGAGACAGACACAGTACATACACTCACACACACACGCTCTCTCACACACACACACTCACACACACACACACACACAGACACACAGACATACACATAACGTTTGACCCTGTGTATATCTCATAAGTCTACTTTCATTTTTTTTTTTGCAAAGATCGAAAGTAGGCTAATAAAGCCTCTTTCAGACGAGGTGGTTTGGTTGATTCAACTAAATTGCCTGGTCGACTCTTGACTAGTTAACTGCCTTGTGAAGACTCTTTCATGGCTGGTTTCACACCATGCAAGAACTGTAGTTAAATCAACTAGCCGCCTCGTCTTAAGGAGGCCTAATGTTAACTGATTAACTGAAAAATCTAATTAATCCTAGGTATTTGGAGTTATGTATAAAATAATCAAGTGCAAAAGTATACTGACATTTGTAGCATTTCAGTCTGTCAACAATATGTAAATACTCTCCTGAAAAACATTACAAGTATTAGTGAATATTATCACAATTAAATGGGGCAATTATGATAATTAATTAATACATGTACTTTTTTCTAGGAGTGTATTTACATATTTATATATTGTATCCCGCCCATTAAGCCTTCGTGGTTTAGGCGGCAGCACGCCGGCCTCTCACTGCTGGGTCAGTGGTTCAAATCCCGGTGACTCCATGTGAGATTTGTGCTAGACAAAGCGGAGGCAGACAGGTTTTTCTCCGGGTACTCCGGTTTTCCCTGTCACACCTTTCATTCCTGCAACACTCTCCACTATCATTTCATTTCATCTGTCATTCATTTAATCATTGCCCCTGAGGAGTGCGACAGGCTTCGGCAGCTGGCACAGTTCATATCCTCGCCGCTAGATGGGGGCTTCATTAATTCCGTTCCCTGGCCCGGTCGGTCGACTGGAAGCAGGCTGTGGATTTTCATTTCATCCCGCCCATTCAATGGGCACAATCTTGTTGACGACTGGAAAGCTAAAAACGACAATTTGTAAAGGCAACAATGAAAAAGAATGGCTTCAAATCTCTACATTGCAGAATTACAGTATATGCATTAAATATTTCCACTATTGTGTTTGGACACTTGATTTAAATGATGTACAATAATCATGACGGACCTGTACTACCTAGGAAAATAGGTGGATTAGAGTCGTTCTCCACGGGAGTACTTGTTGTACAGTAAATCACATGACCTTGATCTTATGCAGTAGTGATTTGATATATCGTACATCATGTTCTTCAACTTTTAAGTTCAACCTTGAGTCGGCTCTGTGAGCTCATTATTTACCCTGGCCTCGATTTAATTGATCTGAGTCGAGCGAATATGGGGTATCCAAACTGCTTGGCTAGCCAAGCGGAGCTGAAACCGAGCTATCAGCTTGTCTCTCACCATGTTGTTAGCCCCTCTGGAATACTGATGTTGACAGTCTGTCCTTGTGGACTCTGGAGCACCTAAAACTGGGAGATATTTCCCAAACTTTAAAATATACACTGCTCTTATGTATAGTTTTAGGGCCATACTGACCACCAGAGTCGTTATTGTTTGTTGTTTGCGTCTTCGGTCATGTGACTGGCTCAAATCTAGTGGGACGTGGGTTGGTGACCACTGGACCCCAGCTGAGTCTGACATTGCTTCTACTTACTTGTGCCGGGCTCCTCTCCGTTTTCTTTCCCGTCGACCTCCCTTTGGTCAACTCTATTTCTTTTCCGACGCCGACGGTATTAGGGTATTCGAGCCCTAGGGAGTCTTTCCCTTTCCCGCCCTAATTGGTCCTTGTCTCTTCTTTCCTGACCCCTCCTTCTTCGAGGGGTCAGACCTCTTGTTTTCGTTTCATCATATTTCCTTTTCTCTTTAAGATTCCCTCACTATTTTTGTTAATTAGCTGCCCGTGTATCTAAATTCCCTTTAGCGAATTTTTTAAGTCTTCACTCCATTTTGTACGTATTTTCAATCCTATTTGCATTTTGTAAGTATTTTGAATTTCAATTGCATTTTGTAAGTATTGCGACTCTACATTGCATATTGTACGTATTTTGAACGTAAACTACATTTTGTGCGTGTTTTTCAATCTATTCCTTTTGTGGATATTTTCCTTCTAAATTCCCTTTTGCGAGTCGTTTCTATTTGAGTTTCATTTTGTAAGTATTTTCAGTCTCACTTAATTTTCTTTATGGTTTTCATTTCATTGTTATTTTCGCCATCGCCCAGACCATTAGGGTCCGATAACCAAGATGTTAGGCCTCTTAAAACAACAATGATTATTATCAAAATACAGGTGTCCCACCTAACTTTGCGACCTCAAATATTATCGAAATGAAACAAGATGTGAAAAATCTACTTGCGCAGGAATGTAGCCACGTCAGGGGGTCAAACAATGGGAGGATATGCACAATCCAGGAAATTATAACAATATCACTTTCAACGCAAAGTTACCTTTTTTTAAATGGAACATACATGTTTTTTCTAGAAAAATCAAGAGTAAACATGCAATTAATGATAACAGAATTGGTTTCACATCTCTAAACCCCGTAACTTCTGAAATAACTAACGTTGTAGAGGATGGCAATGGAGACACTGTTTGTCAAGTTTAACAAATGGGTAGAACTGTACACATAGTTCAAAATGTACAATTACCGATTTCCTAAACAAACTTGTGGCCTATAGCTTAAAGAAACGTCATGTTTTTAAATTACATCCAGCACGGAAGAGATATTCACAAGTAAGCAGTAACATCTTAACTGATGAAACTGTGTCACTTCAGCGGATGTTCAATGTGACCACCGTTTGCATCAATGCTCTTCTGTAGACGGTGAACAACAGAGCGTTGTACTGATCCCAGTGTTTCCACAGATATTTCCGCACACGCCGAAGTAATACGCTGTTGCATATTCGCTATTGTAGTTGGGACTTCCTGAGAGACTATCTTGCAATGCGCTCCAGAGAAAGTAGTCTAATGGCGTCAAGTCGAGGGACCGTGCTGGCCATCTCACAGGACCACCACGTCCTATCCACCGATTTGGAAACTTCTCATCCATTACATCTCTGGCAACACGTGCGAAATGTGCGGGGCACCCATCATGCTGGAACCACATTGATATACGAATTTCCAATCCCACGTCCTCCATGAGAAGGGGTAACGTGTCTTGAAGAAATGATGCATATCGCTGTTCGTTTAGTGTTGCCTGATAAAAATAGGGACCTACAATACGGTTGCCAGTGATACCGCACCAAACATTGAGACTCCACTGTCGTTGGTTAGTAACCTACTGTACAACTTTAGTTAACTTATTTCAGAAGGTACGAGGTTTAGAGAAGTGAAACCAATTCTGTTATCAATAATTGTATGTTTACTATTGATTTTGCTAGAAAAAACATGTATGTTCCATTTTAAGAAGGTATCTTTGCGTTAAAAGTGGTATTGGTATACTTTCCTGGATTGTGCATATCCTCCCATTGTGTGTCCCCCTGACGTGGTTACATTCCTGTGCAAGTAGATTTTTCACATCTTGTTTCATTTCGATAATATTTGAGGTCGCAGAGTTAGGTGGGACACCCTGTATATCCTGCTCTTCTGTATACTGCAGTTTAGGGGCCATACTGACCACCTGAGTCGTTATTGTAGTTTGCGTCTTCAGTCTTTTGACTGGTTTGATACACATCGCCTCCCGTCTTGTCATTAGGGAAGTTTGAGAGGAGAAATAAATAAAGTTCATGAAACTGGCCAAAGAATTTAGGAAGAGGCCGTGGCCGATTGAACGGTACCGTCACAACTTTAACCTTGAGCTGAAAATTAAAAACCACGGTAACCCATTTCAAGGACCACCAACGATCGGGTTCAAACTCACTCTGCTACAGAGTCCATATACAGAGTGATTCAGCAAAGAGGACCGTCTCAAATATCTACGGAACAGTTTAAGATATCGTCATTCTGTTTTCAAATTCTTAAATCGTACTACGGGGCTCATACAACATGGGCCATTCCACTCGGAGCACATACGTATTTACCGAGAAACCGGTAGCAACGTTCGTTTTTTTAATGGGACTATACTAATTTCACCGACTGAAATAACTAAGAAACAAGTGACAAGTTCAGTGATGTGCTTATTTTGCAAATACGACGAGTACTCTTTGAGATATTAAAGGTTTCCATATGTGTCGGCATTAGACAGAAAGCGATGCGCCAGCCGCTGGAATTGTGGAGTGCATGTTCTCTTGAGTGACCCACTCCTTGTTTACAAACTCACTAACCGAATTTATTCCATTCATGGCATACTGTAATGTGTACATAATCAAATTCAAGTCTCTTACGTACGTGTGCCTTTTTCCCTCTCCACTTAGTCCTGAATCCTTGCGGAAATATCTGAAAACACCTCAATGAAGAGGATAAATAAAGTACGGAATTCTTTAGTGCTGGTGGACCTGCGGCAATAACTTAATGTACATAATTATTACAATCATAAATGTAACAAAACTCACCCATTTAGTTCATTGCGAACGTCTCGTCTATTGTTAATTCTTAACAGTCCGGTGAATCATCAATCATTTTGAAAATTTACACATTACAGTATGCATGGAATGGAAAAAACGCGGTATGGTGTGTTTGTCAACAAGGAGTGGGTCACACAAGAGAATCATGCGTTGGCGCAACACTTTCTGTATAACGCCGATACACATGGACACCTTTAATATCTCAAAGAGTACTCGTCGTATTTGCAAAATAAGCACATCACTGAACTTGTCACTTGATTCTTAGTTGTTCCAGTGGGTGAAGAAATTAGTATAGTCCCATTAAAAAAACG
The DNA here is from genome assembly GCA_946902985.2 of Meconema thalassinum. NCBI lineage: Eukaryota > Metazoa > Arthropoda > Insecta > Orthoptera > Tettigoniidae > Meconema > Meconema thalassinum. Next base: position 334,471,795 of record OX336391.1, on the reverse strand, counting down.
CAAATTGCTACCAGTTTCTCGGTAAATACGTATGTGCTGGGAGCGAAATGGACCGTGTTGTATCAACCCCGTAGTGCGATTTGAGAATATGAAAACGGAATGACGATATCTTAAACGGTTCCGGTTCCCTGTACAGCTTGGTAACATGACCTAGCGCTACAGCTTAGTCAATGATTCGCTTTTATTATTACCATAATATTATTATTGTTCCCCTTTAGGAGAGTGACTGAACTTGAATACATGATTTCCTCTTCCGGCGTTTTCCCGCTCTCTTCCCAAAATCTCTTCATCTTCTCTGCTCTTTCTTCCGCTCAGCTGTCCATTTTCTTCCAGGCTGTCGTGATGGTCTATGCTCAAACTTAACATTTTTGATTTTATTCCGGCACTCGGTGCGGTCCTCGATATTTTCTATGTTGATCTGTTGGAGGTCCTTCTGGACCTCTGTCAGCCACTCCGTGCCACACTTACTCTGTGTTATAACGTTGAGCAATCTTTTCGTTATGAAGTTTTCCATCCTGTAAATGTGTGTATAAAACTGTGCTCGGCTTCACCCACGGACTCTGCGGGACCATTCCTCTACCATGGCAAAGATGGTGTCTGGGAGCTGAACTCACTTTGTAAGCAGATACAACTGGGGATGGTGACAGGCTGATCGCCCCGACACCGCTATCTTGGGTGTAATTAAGGAAGCTTCAGACAAGGGATTTTGGCAGGAAGTCTGCTGTGGACGTATTGAAAGGAACCTTCCCAGTATTTGCCTGCTGTTGCAATTAGGAAACCACGAACACCACTTTCAGGATAGCCGTGGTGGGATTCAAACCCACGCTCTCCCGATGACAGTGAGGCACAATGTAGCATTTTAGCACTCTCGGTCACCGTGGTCGGAGACCTTAATAATGATAATAATAATAATAATAATAATAATAATGTATTTCTACACATTTTTAATCTGTTTCAACGAGGTCAGGTATGAGAAGCCTTGAATTTCTTGGTGGTAGGTGGTCTTTTTTTTATTATTTGCGAATAGACCACTGAGGATCACGATACAATTCCATTTCCTCTTCGTCTTAAGCTTAATATTATTATATTTTAAGATTATTATTATTGTTATTAATAAAAATGATAATTTTATCGGTTTAACGTTCCCTTTAACTGTTTTAGACCACTTCACGGTGCATAGCTAGCAGTTAGGGCATTCAACCCTGAGGTTCAGGTTCAATTCGTGTCTATACCAAGAAATTTAATTCATATCTGAAAGCTGGAACAAGATACACTCAGGCTCGTGTGACAGAACTGAGAAGAGGTGAGTTCGTTTTCCCCTTCAGCCATCCTAGATTTTTTCTTATGATTCCCCATTTCTACTTAATGTTAATGTCGGGATGGTTCCTACATTAATGCCAGGGCCACAGACCATTAACTCCCAATCACGAGCCACGGGATCTCCTTTTTACTGTGTGGAAGCCAAACCACAGGACATGACATTTAATTTTGAAAATCTCATATACATTAATAGAGAATCGAACCCGGTCCACCTCGGTGAGAGGCAAACCACTGCGTTATCATGACTCATAACATAGTTATCACAATGCCACAAGTTTCCTAACAGATTTCACGCACACACAACTACACGGCGTTAAGTGACCTTGATGGGGGTAAGCCCATAAATAAATAAATAAATGAATGAATAAATAAAGTCACTAAATTAACAAATTAAATAAGTCACTAAATAAATAAATTGGCAAAATAAATTTAAAATCTCTGGCTTTACAATAATCGAGTTAAAGGAATTTCACCCAGGTAAGGGTATGTAACGAGCCAGTTAATCTTCTGGCGCAAAATGTTCGCATGCTTAAATAACATCGGACTGAGCATAGATCAAACCCACTATCTTGAAGGCATCGCTAAATTTGTATAGGTGTGGTTTAGAACAATTTCACTAGTTCACATAATAAGTGACTAACCTTAATGTCAGGAGAAGGGGATAATGGACTAATTTCACTTAAAATAACGACTCGGACACCTGAGAGACCATTACCAGAGGGTAGCTTGTTTGTCTTAATAAGGCTTGCTGGAGATGGGTGGTGCAGGTGAGCAGCTGGTTCGCGACTATCATTTAAGAGCTGGCAAGAATGCCCAAGTGCTCCTCCTCCACAAATGGCGCTAAGACGATGAATAAATCCCTCCACGTTTGGCGGCAGCTATCACATCTTGGCCGTGACTCGACACCTCGGGGTCTCGGCCCATTTGCATGCCGCTCATTGAAATGGGCTAAGGAAGAATACGTATGTCTATTTTTGGTCATAAACTGAGATATCCTACAGAATTTGTAAGAAACTCAAGTATCTACCTCAATAGATTGCGAACTGACCAAGATGCGATTTGAATTAATGCCAGGTAATTCCCAAGAGTAGCGCTATATTCTGAGGAATGAGGTCTTGGTAGATGTCTGGCCTAACACTGTGCTGGCAATGGCACCGACCAACTGACCATCTATCAATTACCCTGTCGATATGGTCTTAATAGCCTATGTTGTCATCCATGTGCTGGGAGAAGTAACTTATAAATCGCGATACTTTACACTAAACCTTCTCCAATATACGTGGTACTAAAAGTTTAAACGATGCATACATGTTAAATTCTAGGTGTTGATAAGCAAAGAGGATATAGTAAGTAAGTTGGCTCAGGCAAGGAAAGCATTTCTACAGAAAAGGAATCTGTTGACATGGAATATAAATTTAGGTATTAGGAAGTCATTTTTGAAAGCCTTTGTCTGGAGCGTGGCACTCTATGGAAGTGAAACTTGAACTGTTGATGCAGCAGAAAAGAGGAAATTGAAGCGTTTGAAATGTGGTGTTACAGGAGAATGATGATCAGATGAGTAGATATGGTTTCAAATAAACAGGTATTAAGAAGTCTGGGAGAGGAGAGATGTTTCTGGCGACTGCTAATGAAGAGAAGAGATAGGTTGGCAGGACATAAACTAAGACACCCAGGAATAGCAATCTCAGTTATGGAAAGAAGGGTCGAGGACAAGAACTGTAGGGGTAGAACAAAGTTAGAATATGTTAAACAGATTGCCTCGGATGTAAGGTGTGGTAACTCCATAGAGATGAAATGATTAGTTCAGGAGAGGGAGGCATGGAGTTCTGCATCAAACCAGTCAAAAGACTGAAGACTCAAATATCCAAGACCGGGGTCTGTCTCACTGTCAGACAGTACTCAATTGTCCTCACGAGGCTAAGTTCACACAGTTCCAGCCCTCAGGTCTGTTTCTAAAATCCCTGATGGAGACGGGAATCGAACCCGGGGCCTGAAGGTGCGAGGCAGGTGCGCTATCCCAACACCACAGGCCGGCATTGAACACAATCAACAACCATAAACGAACCGTGACTTTATGAACTGTTCGGGAACCCGCACTTATCTGTTCCCTTTACGTACGCCCACACTGGTGCCATAAGCGACCCAAATACTCTTCGAGCCGCAATTATTGCACTGGTTACAAATATTTTATAGTTTAACAGCATACTATTCACTGTTCATGAATTGAATTATTTTTAAGACATGAGGTGTGCTACCACACAAGCGCCTGGTTGTTGTAGCGTTGTAATGGTGTTTTTTTTTTTTTGTGATAGTTAATTTTGTTTTCCAATTTTACTGGAGTCCACTGTCTCGTTCAAATCAAGTAAATTACAGTATAGTAGCGGGAAAATGTTATTAAACAATTATAGCTATCTAAAATTCAAAGTGTAGGCTAAGATTACTCAACGATGTTTTTCATTTTGGAATTCAGAATTTCTGTTTTCCGTAATTTTTTTCTTTATTATTACACTTATTAGTATTATTTATTTTTTATTTGACTAATTTTAGACACATTCCATATTTAGGCACTGACAATTTTAATTTATTTCCTTTAATCCGTGTTGAGAGGGACAGATGACCTCACTGTTCCACCCCTTAAGACTCCAATAACTAACTATTTAACTAACTAACTAACTAAACAATTATATTTTTGGAAAGTAACTAAATAGTAACGGTTCGTTAAGTTACTTTCAGAGTGGTAAATGTAAGGTCGTTACTTTTTTTTGACAAGTAACGGTAAATGTAAGGTCGATACTATTTTGTCAAGTAACGGTAAATGTAAAGTCGATACTGTTTTTGACAATTAACGGTAAATATAAAGTCGATATTAATTTTGACAATTAACGGTAAATGTAAAGTCAATACTATTTTCGACAAGTAACTGTAAATGTAACGTTGTTACTATTTTTGACAAGTAACGGTAAATATAAAGTCAATACTATTTTTGACAAGTAACGTAAATTTAACGTCAATACTTTTTTGACAAGTAACGGTAAATGTAAAGTCGTTACTATTTTTGACAAGTAACGGTAAATGTAACGTCGATACTATTATTAACAAGTAACGGTAAATGTAACGTCGATACTATTCTTTGATAAGTAACGGTAAATGTAACGTCGATACTATTCTTTGACAGGTAACGGTAAATGTAACGTAGTTACTTTTGAAAAGTAATTCACCCAACCCTGGTAGTTTGTATGTATTGGATTTGGAAGGAGGCAATCGGGAAATTACTTTAGAGAGTTGGTTCTATTCGTTTCTGCGGGGAGTGGGGAGGCGGCTTTGCAACATCTTACTCATGTAGCCCCGTGTACGCGGGTTTGTGTAGAATTGTGATAACCTGTGTAATGTCTGTACAAGTGCGTGTATTTTTAGCCTACTTTCGATTTTTGCAAAAAATGAAAGTAGACTTATGAGATCAACACAGGGCGAAAAAAGTGTGTCTGTCTGTGTGTGTGTGTGTATGTGTGTGTGTGTGTGTATGTGTGTGTGCGAGTCTGTGTGTGTGTGTGTCTGTGTGTCTGCCCCCCCCCCCTATCAATTCGAACACGGTGAATGCGAATTGAACGAAATTTGGTACAAAGGTAGCACTAGCAAAGGACACCTCAGTGTCATGTTTTATATCGCCGCCATCTTTACTAAAACTGAATGGCGGCCACTCAAACGTTCAAAACGTAAAATCAAATAACGACTAACCAAATCATCCGATCTCTACCAAATTTGGTAACAACATACCTTCGTATAGGATGCGTCTTGTGACCAAACTACATGGTCGTCTGCCGTACCATTTCAGGATGGCGGCCGTGCGAATTATGCAAACTTTATAATCCATATCATGGGATCCACCAGTTCCGATTATCGAGCCGAGAATCGTTTTAACTGTTCTAAAGGAAGAGGCACGTTCGAAATTAAAAGTTTATTTTGTAATACTATAGTGCAGACGTGATTTTAAAAAGCTGAGCCGATTCAGTAATAAGACGAGATGGCAGCGGATATCTTGTGCCTGACTTATATTTCACTAATTTGAGTATTGCATGCAATATAGCGTACAGATACAGAATAAATAAACTTTGTATGAAATGCTTTATATATAAATAATATACTCCAGTGATGAAATCGTTTAGCATAAATCATTATTTGCTAACAAGTTCTATGTAAGTCATTTTATATAGAACGATATTCGTTGACACAATTAGCTCAGTGGTAGAGCGTTAGCCTATCGCTCAAATGCCTATGGTTCAAACCCGATCAGAGCTAGGTTTTTTGCTTGAAATGTTATATGTTTATTGTTTTGTAATGACTCAGATGTTTTAAAATTAAGCGTTATATTGTGCATATTATGGTGTAAAATATATATTTAATTAAAACATAATTCGCCAGCAGATTTACTCGAGACATCTAGCTGCCAAAAAGGTAACTGCACGCCGACCTGCTTATTAACTTCCAGATTTTATTGAAAAGTTTCTTCTTCTGGCCGCTAGAATGCACTCGCTCTGTTAGGATTATATTGTTCGATATTTCACCACTAGATGTCACGACTAGTCTACGTGGGGCTCCATTGATTACTATACCATTGGCATTCTATGCGCATCGAATTTGAAGAATGACAAGATGATGCTACGATACATTTTTACTTTTTATTTTAAAGGGTTTGTAACAGCCTATTTTGCGTTACTTGAAAATGTTATTTGAAGTAAAGAACAAAACGATTTCACATAGTAACTGAATTCAAGCCGTTGGTGTTAGTTCAGGTTATTAATTACTACTTTTATTTCAGGCAAATAGCAATCGAAAATATCCACATAGTTTGTATACACACGTCTCTGTAGGGTCATGGAAAGATTTGTTAATTCAATTAGGGTTGTGAAAGCCATGCACAACCAGACGTGTAAAGACATGCCTCAACTCAAAGTTGGATGTTGCCCACGGCAGGTCGTATATGTAATAATAATAATAATAATAATAATAATAATAATAATAATAGTAATAATACTACTACTAATAATAATAATAAAGTTATTGGTTTTACATCCCTTTTAACTACTGCTGCTTTTAGAGACACCGGGGTGCCGGAATTTTGGCCCGAAGGGGATCTTTAACGTGCCAGTAAATGTACTGACATGGCTCCCTCGCATTTGTGCACCCTCAAATGCCAGCTGACTGCGCCAGGATACGAACCTGCAACCTAGGGCCAAGCAAGCGAGAACGTTACCGCTGAGCCACGCAGCCAGTCCGTTCGATTATGTCTCCAGATCCATAACATTCTTGATATACTTCTTATCTTTCTTTCTTCAATTATGGTAGCAGTTTTTATCTAGGTTGTGGCGTTTGGTAGAGGTAAATCGTTTCTAAGGTCTTCAACAAAGAATAGTTCTATTATACTCTTTGATGATAATAACAACGAGTTATAACTATACTCATATATTTAGGAGAAAGTAGGCTATATGTTCTTTACGGAACTTCTTGTTTGTAATTGAGATAGGATTTGGGTAGGAAGTGGCGTGGTCGTAGCCTTAAGTTAGGTACCCTCCCGGTATTTGCCTGGATTAGGAGTGGGGAAACCACGGAAAACCACTTTCAGGTTGACTGAGGTTGGAATTGAACCACCTCTTCTCACGAAGCTGAGTTACAGCCCTTAAACTAGAATCGAACCAGAGCCTCCATAGTGACAGACAAGAATGCTAGCCACTACACAACGAGGTAGATGTTAGAAGCCATTACATAAGATCACGGCCTTCTTGTTACAAATACACGCTCATGGTGTATTGACTAGCATTCTTGGCTGTGAGCGTGGAGGTCTGGGCTCGATTCCCGGTTATGCCAAGGAATTTAATTCTGGTCTGATGGCAGGAACGGCGTTCACTCAGTCTCATCGGGCAGAACTGAGAAGTCGCGGGTTCCATCCCTATCTCAGCCATCCTAGAAGTTGTTTCATACTTCCATTTCAGGCAAACACCGGAATAGTACCAAACTGAAGGCCACGGCTGCCTCCTACACAATCGTAGCTCTAATTACAAATACACAGACTAGAACAGCCTGCGCAATGACATAGCAGGTTATCAGACTGATCCCAAAGCCTATAGACGAATCAATAACAACACTGCGATGTCTCAAACTCCTAAAAGGAATCAACGAAATTTCCCATCATTCCTTATTAAGATTAACAACTTGCTTCACAGCTTGCATTGGGAACTTGCTGCCAAGTATCGTATCTGAATGTAAGTTAATTAACTGTGGAAAAGAAACAAGCATCCATGAGAAAGTTGAATCTATAATTTTAAGATGACATAGCACAAGCAGTAGGTCCATTTAATTTTATATTTTCACTTTTGCCTTTCACAAATGAACACCTGTTGATAACAGCTCATATTAACTATAGAATTATGGCAATATACTCTTTATTGTAGGGCTAAATATTTCCCTCACTCAAATAGCAGCGGATCGTGATCCCATGGCGATGGGAAGATGCTCCTCTAATTAATGAGTTCAAGGTCTCAGAGGGTCTAGCCAAGCCACAACCTGGCTGCGCCATCCCAAACAACAGTCACGCTATGTAACCAATACTTGCCAGGAAAGGTATTCAATATAAGTGTGTGGAAATTTATTGCCTGTTGCCCTTGGATTATTTAGAGTGTGTGATACTTCAAAAACCTACCCATAATTATTGTACATACCAGCTAAACTTAATTCTGTTCGCGTCTACTGTGTCCAAGATTGCACGCTTGATTCCTGGCGCAGTTAGCATTTAATGATGCGCAAATGCTAGGGAGCCGTATCAGTAAATATACTGACGCGTTAAAGATCCCCTTCAGGGCGAAATTTCGGCATCCTGGCGTCTCTGAAAGTCGCAGTAGTTAAAAGGGACGTAAAACCAATAATATTAATGTATGTATGTATGTCTACCCCTTATTATTTCCCGTTTTCCAACGGGGTCGGGGATGAGATGCGATGGAAGTCTTTGTGGCGATGGTTTTTACGGCCGGATGCCCTTCCTGACGCCAACCTCATGAGAGGAGTTAATGAGAGATGAAATGAATGATGGTGAATGAAACTGGGCAAGGATGTGGAAGGACGCGGCCGTGGCCTGTCAGAAGGTACCGTCCCAGCATTTGCCTGGTGTTGAAAATGGGAAACCACGGAAAACCATTTCAAGGACGGCCGACGGTGGGGCTCGAACCCACGCGTCTGCCGAGTCAGCTGAGAGCTTGGCCCCATGACCTAATGCTGCGCGTTAGTCAGCGTAGCCACTACTGTCGGTTCAAACCAATAATATTAATATTAGACTATTATTATTATTATTATTGAACTTAATTCTGTTTGTTTAACATTTTCATATGGCTTTCAGCAAAGATTGACTGTTCAACGAAATATACAATATTACAGTTACCAAACTGACACAAGTTAAACAGTAGTTCCGTGACGAACTAAGGAGCCTACTTTTCTTGAAATTATAGAGACCATATATCAACAGTTGGCAGACCTGGCGACTCTAAATATATTCTTAGTTCCATCTCTTAAGGTCCACAATGCACATGCAAAATTCGGTTGAGATCCAATAGATAGTATGGAAGTTACATGCATTTAAAGATTGGACCTATCACCAGGCATATAATCATGCTGGCAGCACTGTCATGGATGGGCTCCTGTAAATTAATCTGAGGTAATATTATCAATATGTGAGTAAACTTTGGAGCAGTTCCCATGCATACCTTCCGGGATATCCCACATAGACCTCAACTTTTAATAGCGATTTTTCAGCAGATGGTAGCACTGACGTCAATTTCAAATATGGCTGGCAGATATTCAGGCATACCAAATTTGGTTTCGATAGCAGCAGCCGCTTAGGAGTTGATAATGGGGGGGGGGGGGGCATACACACATTTTCCCGGATCGATCTCACACAGTAAGTCTACTTTTTCCTCATTTTTAGCCTATTTTCAATTTGGAAAAAATAGGCATATGAGATCACCTTTTGTCCGTGTGTGTGTGCGTGTGTGTGTGTACCTAATAACTTCTAAACGGCTGGAGCGATTTCAATGAAACTCGGTAAGTTCACAGCACTACTCCGGACGACCCTGACCGTGCCCTTCAAATTTTGTTACGTCTCACCAATCCAACATGGCGGCTGTGCGAAATATTTCACCAGCATTCAATATCTCCGAAACTATTATTGATATCACCCTGGAATTTTGTACGGTGATAAAGGGAACTACTAGAAGTTTACCTATGTAACTTTTGAAAACCTGGTAACTACAAAACCAACATGGTGGCCAAGCAAATTTGCGACAAATAGACGTTTCTCGCGATTTAATCAACCAAACGCAATGAAACTTGGTACAGAATATGTTTATACACATAGTAATGCTCCGACATCTAACTTCATTCAATTGTTTACATAACCTCAAGATGGCGGCTGTGCGAAATATTTCACCGGCATTCTATATCTCTGAAACTATTACCGGTATCACCATGAAATTGTGTACGGATATAAAGGGCACTACTGGAAGTTTATCTAAAATACTTTTAAAACCCGGTTAACTACAAAACGAACATGGCGGCCAAGCGAATTTGAAAATTTTGTGTTCTAATCATGCGATCAAAACCAACATTTGCATAATGAACGTACACAATAATCATCATCTAATAGTACATAACTCTATGGCCTACATATATTAAAATCCAACATGGCGACCATCCGAAATATTTAGACGGTTCTTTATCTATTAATCGACTACAGCAATCAAACTGAAATTTTGTAAGAGTATAGAGGCTATAAGCATACGTTCGCTTATGGGACGATCCTGGCGTTTACAAATCCAACATGGCGGCGACCCGAAATTTAAATATTTAAATGGACGTATTTTGCGTTTTAACCATCCGAGCGCAGTGAAACTTGATATGGTATATGCTTATACAATTTTTAATAGACTGGCATCTAATTCATTAAAATTATTTTCATAACCATAAGATGGCGGCTGAGCGAAATTTTAAAATCCCGCTTTTATTTCTTGTGTCCTAATCATGCGATTGAAGTCAAATAAAACACCTACACAATAATCTTCATGTAATAGTACATAAATCTAAGGCCTATAATATAAAAATCCAACATTGTGACCATCCAAAATATTTAGACGGTTCTCAATATCTACGAATCTATTACAGCAATCAAACTGACAATTTGCATGTTGATAGAAGCAATTGATATTAGTAGGATATATGAAAATAGGCGATTTAGTTCTTCACGGAACTACTTGTTACAAATTGTGAAGAGTAGGCTAAAAATAAACCGCAGAATCTGAGGAATGATCAAAAGGCTCTGCCACACAATAATCACGAAAGGATTTAACACAGTAATTCTGTATTCGTAATATAATGTTTTGATATGCTTGTTGATGTTTCATTTTAGGGACTTGGACATCGTGGTCTTTTAGCCCCGTGTACTTGGGTATTTGTAGAATTTTTCTAATAACCTGTGTTATTGTTTTGTCAGTAATAGTCTGTGTATTTGGAAGGAGACGCCGTAGTCTTAAGTTAGGGACCATTCATGCATTTGTCTGAATTAGAAGTAGGAAACCCCGGAAAACCACTTCCAGTATGTCTGAGGTAGGTATCAAACCCAACTCTTCTTACAGTAGTTCTGCCTCACGAGACTGAGTGTGTCCCGTTCCAGCCTTCAAACCCAAATTAAATAGCTTGGCAGAGCTGGGAATCGATCTCGGGCCTCCGCGATGACAGCCAACTGACAGATAAGAGTGAAGAATAAATAAACACTTTCAAAAGGTCCTCCTCGTTACGTAATGCCTAGTATTCTTGGCTGTCACTGCAGAGACGCGGGTTCGATTCCCAGTTCTGCCAAGAAATTTAATTCTGGTCTGAGGGCTGGAAAGGGATACACTCAGACTTGTGAAGCAAAACTGGGAATAGGTGGGTTCGATTCCTCCCTCAGACATTCTGGAAGTGGTTTTCCGTGGTTTCCCCCTCTTCTACTCCAGGCAAATGCTGGGATGGTACGTAACTTAAGGCCACGGCCACTTCCCACCCAAATCCTTCCTTGATTACTAGTAGGGAAAGGTGCTGTACCTAGGGACAATTATTTAAAATATATTTTTTAACAATATATGTTTTTTTATTTTATGGGGAAATCCAATACTGTAAGTTATTACTGTAAGTGTTCGGCTTGTTGTTGATCAACATAATTATTGTTATTTACAACAACAAACTTTTAAATTATATTTTCTTCCTCCCCTGTCATGCGTCCCCTGGTACGTAGGGCCGATGTACCTTGGGACAGTGGGTGATGTACCTAGGGACGAAGGTTATCTAAGGGGAATGTATGTATGATAATTTTACTGTTGTTTAAGATACTTGTAGAAATAACCACTACGTTATTTACAATTAATTTATTCATTGATTTTTGAAGAAAATCTCAAGGCATAAGCACATTGAGTGCAGTGATTTGCCTTAGAATATGAAAGCACAACCTTGTCTAAGGTATAACCATTAAGAGATACAGGGAACGCATATTTCATAACATTTCTGGAGGATTAACCAACAAAATATTCTGGAGGGGGAAGTTTTACAATATCTTCAAAAAGAAGACTGTAAACCTCCAAATTGTCTGTGAATGTGAAGTAGGAGCTACCAATAGATTTTGCTTTGTTCAGATACTGCACATTATAGGCTATTCTCCTCCTAAATCTTTGCCATAGATCTTAACCAACGTACTGTTCGATAGTGTTTTCTTTCTTTTTTTTTAACAAATTGATCCATTACACAGACATCCTGATTTTATAAATCTTGTTCCATTTCCACAGTAAGAACTTCATTGTACAAATCTGCCAGCCCTGAAGGATCATCACTGTTTAAGTCCGCTAAAGTATCCTCCAACTCCGATTCACTAACAATGTTCATCCACTGACCGCCCAATACGTCAGTCATTACCCGCTAAAACACTTTAGCTAGTCAGACGATATTAAAGTCAGTGTGAGCATCCACATTTCCCTTAATTTATCTCCTATTTTATATTTAATAACCGCAGTGACCCTAGGTACATATGTCCCCAGGTACAGCATCCTGCCCTACACACACTAGTACATACATCACAGTAACAAATATTATCAGGCAACCTATACACGCACACACACACACACTTCAAGTACACAGAGTTTCATGTCCACGATGTCGCACAGCCCCTAAAGAAACAAGAATAAGAACATGAACTTTTAAACCAAATCTTACACATTAATATGATTTGAGGTTCACAACAATAAAAACTGTCTAATAGCTTCATACGCACTTTTTCGCGAGAAAGCCAGCAAACTTTGAACATTTAGGGAGAGTTGTTCTTTTATTTATAGAAGAGTCTTCAAACGAGTTGTTTGGTGAGGTCGATAGTGAATACAAGCGAGGAATAGGTGGCTCAAATCGTCGATTGACTGTCCATCACTAGTAGTCCAGTTATATTAGACATTAACCCATACTTTTGAAATAACAAGCTAAAAATTGGTGGATTTGTCGAAAATGATGTCCTAATGAATATTCCAAAGCCCCCAAAAAATCCGAGTTGGGGAAAATCCACCATCTTGAAAAAACAGCCACCATCTTGGATTTTTCCAGTTTTTCGTATAGCGACCGAACGGACAGTCCGATTGCGTTCGCTTTTGCATCAAATTAATTAACTTTCGGTACTTTATCGTCCAGACTACTAAAACGATTGAATATGGATATTTTTTTAAATAAACAACCATTTAGTTTCCATAAGTAAAAAAAGTTCATAAACATTAGTTTGACCTAAAATGATTGCCATTACTGAACTTAAATCCTATTTTATCAGGAAAATTACTATGAATACAAACCATTAAAGAGCAGTGAGGAGAATACAGGACACCAATATTATGTAAATGATTCCGTTGTTGAGCTGCATTCTAACAAGTGACATTATGTATCGTATGTTGGATTTAGATTTAACTAACTGGGAACTAACAATAGTGTCACGTAATACTGTAGAACGAAAGAGTATCTTGGCTTTGGAGGACTTCGTACAATCGGGATCGTTAGGTAGCGTTTATAAAATCGTTAAAATCTTTCAGTGTGCCTTCCTTCAGAGGGGAAGTAGAGCTGGCGGGCCCATGTCATAGATTTATGGCACGTACAAGAACCTGCCACTGCATTTGGTAGTGTGTAGAAAAATTTGTAGGTTATATTTGGCTAGTTAGAAACGCTTTATCAAGTTCCAACGTTCGCCACTAGGTGTTAGTGACAGTAGCATCTGGTAGCCAAAGTTGGAACTACTTGGAGTTGAACTTCTTGTGAGCCCAGGGGCGTTCAATTAAAATACCCTGTTAGGGCCTATGGCCATTCGGCTGTAATCTCAATCTCAATATATATAAAAAATTCCTCTCGGCACGCCGGAAGGCGGAGGTAGATTTCACCGGAGAAATTAGGGGATAGGCTATAATAGGCAAAATATGCAGGTTTTCGTAGGAGGATCAGACCTCATTTATTGCGAGAAAGTATTTTACAATTGGAGGTTAGTTAAAATTTTTTCGTCTTTCTATGCATATTTTTAACATTTTACTGTCTTATGGGGATGGTAACCTTACCGACAGTAGTGGCTCAGCTGGCTAAAGCGCAGCGTTAGGTCATGGGACCAAGCTCTCTGCTGACTCGGTAGACGCGTGGGTTCGAGCCCCACCGTCGGCTGTCCTTGAAATGGTTTTCCGTGGTTTCCCATTTTCAACACCAGGCAAATGCTGGGACAGTACCTTCTGAAAGGCCACGGCCGCTTCCTTCCACATCCTTGCCCAGTTTAATTCACCATCATTCATTTCATCTCTCATTAACTCCTATCATGAGGTTGGCGTCAGGAAGGGCATCCGGCCGTAAAAACCACCGCCACAAACACTTCCATCGCATCTCATCCCCGACCCCGTTGGAAAAACGGGAATAATAAGGGGTAGACATACATACATGGGGATGGTAACCTTCTTGTCATTTGGGGTTAATTTTTATACTTGTGATCACACTGTCCTTATGCAAGGTTTGGAACTAATGTGTAACTATCTAACAGTCTGTTACTTCTTCACGTAAAATTTTATCTCCCGCAGAGATGTTGGTTGGTTTCTCAGTTTAGGGGCTGCGACAAGGTGGTCATGTAACCCCGTGTACATTGGGTGTGTGTAGAATCTGTCTGATAAACGGTGTTATTTGTTATGACTGTATTAGTCTGTAATTCAGATAAGGTCTGCAGACGGTCAATTTTAAGTAGTAGTACCCAATTTTGTACCAAATACTAACGTCAACGACACCTAGCTGTGAACTTGGCTGCTAGATGCCACCGCAACCAGCAATTTGCAACGAACGTTGTAACTTCCCCTCCGAAGGAAAGCATGCTGACGGATTTTTAGCGCTCTTAGAAAATCCGGCGACTTTGTCCGGCTTTGAACCAGCACCTTGGGCATAGAAGTTCAGCATGCTACCAGTTAGCCACTTCCCTCATAGTCAGATGGAACAAGAAGTTCCGTGACGAACTTAAGATCCTACTTTTCTTAATATTAAGATTCATGCCATAGATTAATCTACAGTATATGAACCTATCTAGAATAATGACGAAATTAAGTGGGTAATATCGAAATGTCTTAATCAGTTCGAAATAAGGTATACTAGGCATAATGTAGCCTAATAGAGCAATACAGTTGGCAGCTCTGGTGACTGAATATATTCTTACTTCCATCTCCTAAGGTATAGAATACAAAATGTCGTTGAAGTCCAAAGGACGTTACATGGATTTAGACATTGGATCTATTAGTACACGTAAAAGCATGTTGGCAACAATATCATGCGAGTGCTGGTCAGAAATAATCTGAAATATTATATATTTTTGTGCCAATTTTGGATGAAATCCATTTGTTGGTATAGAAGTTACGTGTATTTAAAAATTGGTCCTATCAGCAGGCTTAGAATCATGTTGGTAGAACTGACGTATATAAGTTACTCCAAATAAATGTAAAATGTCGGGTAATTTACGTGTGCATAGTTTAAAGCTGTCGGCTTGCATACTTTCTGATATATTTGGATACAAAATAGAGAGCAATTATTAACAGTTGGCAGCCCTGGTGGCTCTTAAGAATACACTCAGTCATATATGTTTATGTACACATAGGGTGCGTGGTGGCTCAGCGGTCTAGCTGTATGCCTCTCATCAAGGCGGTCCGGGTTCGATTCCCGGTCAATGCATGTGAGATTTTCGAAGTGAAATGCCATGCCCTGTGGTTCGGATTCCACGTAAAAAGGAGGTCCCGTGGCTCATAATCACAAGATTCACGGTCACGTAAAACTACAATCTTCCTTCCTTTTTTATGTACACATATTACATACAAAATTTGGTTGAAATCCAATTGATAGTGTAGAAGTTATATGCATTTAAAAATTGGACTTATCAGAAGGCTTAAAATTATTTTGGCAACGCTGTCATGTATGGCCACCTGGAAATTAAACTGAAATAGTATTATCTACATGTGTGCCAATTTTAGAATAGCTCCCGTGTATACCTTCCAAGATATCCAACATGGAGCTCAAATTTCAATTGCGTTTTTTTTTTGCAGTTGGTTGCACTGGCATCTTTTTCAAATATGGGCCTGAGATATTCCGGTATACATCTTTACTCATACTAAATTTGGTTTCGATTGCTGCAGCCGTTTAGGAGTTGATAGGGGGACACACACACACACACACACAGCCAGACAGACAGAAGGACAGACAGACAGAAGGACAGACACATGTTCCCGGATATATCTTATAAGTCTACTTTTTCCTCATTTTTGAAAAGTGTGAAAAGTAGGCTAACAAGTAGTTCCGTGAAGAACTATACAGCCTATTTTCATATATCCTACGTATGTTAATTGCCACTATCAGCATACACAATTTCTGTTTGATTGCTGTAATAGATTCGTAGATATTAAGAACCGACTAAATATTTCGGATGGTCGCCATGTTGGATTTTATATATGTAGGTCCTAGAGTTATGTACTGTTACATGCAGATTATTGTGAACGTGTAGTATTCAAACTTCAATCGCATAATTAGGACACAAGAAAAAACAAGGAGATTTTAAAATTTTTCACAGCTGCCATCTTGAGGTTATGGAAACAATTGAAATAAATTAGATGCCAGTGGATTAACATTCGTATAAGGATTTACTGTACCAAGTTTCACTGCACTCGGATGGTTAAATTGCGAGAAACGTCCATGTGAACATTTATAATTCGCGTCACCGCCATGTTGGATTTGTGATCACCAGGTTATTTAAAGTCCTATAGGTGAACTTAAGTTCATAGGCCCTATGAACATTACAAAATGCAGTTTGATTGCTAAAATAGATTCGTAGATATTCAGTATCGTCTAAATATTTCGGATGGTCGCCATGTTGGATTGTTAAATGTATAGGCCATAGAGTCATGTAGCATTAAAGGAAAATTATTGCGTAGGTTCATTATTCAAACTTTCACTTCAATCGCATGACTACATCACAAGAAATAAAAACTTAATTTTAAAATTCGCACTGCCGCCATCTTGAGGTTATGTAAACAATTGAACTAAATTAGATACCAGTGGATTTCAATGTGTATAAATATTTCCTGTACCAGGTTTCAGTGCGCTTGGAACATTAAATCGCGAGAAAGGTCTATTTAAAATTTTCAAATTCGCTTGGCCGCCATGTTCGTTTTGTAGTTAACTGGTTTTTGAAAGTCTTATAGATGGACTTCCAGTAGTGCCCTTTATCTCCGTACAATATTTTAGGGAGATACCGCTAATAGTTTCAGAGATATAGAATACCGGTGAAATATTTCGCACATCCGCCATCTTGTGATTATGTAAACAATTGAACGAAGTTAGATGTCGGTGCATTACAATCTATATAAACATATACTGTACCAAGTTTCATTGCGTTTGGTTGGTCAAATCACGAGAAACGTCTATTTAAAAGTCGCAAATTCGCTTGACCTCCATGTTGGTTTTGTAGTTACCAGGTTTTCAAAAGTCACATAAGTGAACTTATAGTAGTTCCCTCTATCACCATTGAAAATGTCAGGGTAATATCGGTAATAGTTTCGGAGATATTGAATGCTGGTGAAATATTTCGCACAGCCGCCATGTTGGATTGGTGAGACGTAACAAAATTTGAAGGGCATGGTCGAGGTCGCCGGGATTAGTGCTACGAACTTTCCGAGTTTCATTGAAATCGCTCCTGTCGTTTAGATTTTATTAGGGGGGGACACACACACGAATCACACACACACACACACATACACACACGCGGACAAAAGGTGATCTCATAAGCCTATTTTTTTCAAAATTGAAAATAGGCTAAAAATGAATGTGATCTCGTCAATGGCGTTGTCTTGGCAACCTCTGATAGATCATCCCTTATCAATTTAAAAGCTTTGTTATGGTAACCTCTGATGGCACTTGGCATTTTTTAACATTCCGAAATCATTTTTCTCATCCCTTGGCGTAATGGTGGGTCATATCAAAAATTCTTTCAGACAAAAGTTTTAGGTAATTATTAGGGGAATATTTTCCATTTTGTACGGTTTTGATATTGTGTCTATTAAGAGAGATATGATTAATGTTTCCCGAAAAACCCACTTTTTTCCACCCCTTTGGTCAATGGTTGGTGCTATCAAAACACTTATTTGACATAAATTTTGGCACTTATCCGACACATATTATGAACTTTGAATGGATTCGATATTTCACGTATTAAGAGAGTTATAGCGAAATTTCACTTTTTCGAAAAAAGCCCCCCATTTTCACCCCCTTCGACCGATTTTGGCCATTAACGAACTCGACCGAGAATTTATAGGGATACATATTATGTAAAAAATTCAAAGTGATTGGTGCAAAATTACGGCAGTTATCGTGTCCACAAGAAACTGATATATATATATCTCTTATATAAAAAAGTCCTCTCGGCACGCCGGAAGGCGGAGGTAGATTTCACCGGACAAACTTGGAGATAGGCGAAAATAGGCAGAATATGCAGGTTTTCGTAGAAGGATCAGACCTCATTTATCGCGTGAAAGTATTTTATAATTGGAGATTAATTAACTTTGTTTGTCTTCATTTTAAACATATTTTAAACATTTTATTGTCTTACGGGGACGGTAACCTTCTTGTCATTTGGAGTCCATTTTTAGCCTATTTTCAATTTTGAAAAAATAGGCTTATGAGATCACCTTTTGTCCGTGTGTGTGTGTGTGCGTGTGTGTGTGTGTGTGTGTGTGTGTGTGTGTGTGTGTGAGGTGTGGGTGTGTGTCCCCCCCTAATGAAATCTAAACGGCTGGAGCGATTTCAGTGAAACTCTGTAAGTTCATAGCACTATTCCCGGCGACGTCGACCGTGTCCATCGAATTTTGTTACGTCTCACCAATCCAGCATGGCGGCTGTGCGAAATATTTCACTAGCATTCAGTATCTCCGAAACTATAACGGATATCGCACTGAAATTGTGTACGGTGATAAAGGGTACTACTAGAAGTTCAACTATGAAACTTTCAAAAACCTGGTTACTACATAACCAACATGGCGGCCAAGCGAAATGGAGACTTTTAAATAGACTTTTCTCGCGATTTAACTATCCAAACGTAATGAAACTTGGTACAGCAAATATTTATACACATTGCAATGCACTGGAATCTAATTTAGTTCAATTGTTTACATAACCTCAAAATGGCGCCTGTGCGAAATATTTCACTGACATTCTATATCCCCGAAACTATTACAGATATCACCCTGCAATTTTGTACGGTGATAAAGGGTACTGATACAAGTTTACCTATGTATAATTCATAAACCAGTAAAGTACAAAACGAACATGGCGACCGAGCGAATTTGAAATATTTTAATAGACTTTTCTCGTGAGTTAACTCTCTGAGTGCAGTGAAATGTGGTACAGTAAATGATTTTGCAGATTGTAATGTACTGCCATCTAATTTAATTCAATTGTTTACATAACCTCAAGATGGCGGCTGTGCGAAATTTTAAAATTAAGTTTTTATTTCTTGTGTCGTAATCATGCGATCGAAGTGAAAGTTTGAATAATGAACCTAGGCAATAATTTTCCTCGAATGGCACATAACTCTATGGCCTATTCATATAACAATCCTCAATGGCGAGCTTCCGAAATATTTAGACGGTTCTCAATATCTATGAATCTTTTACAGCAATCAAACAGATTTTTTTAATGTTCATAGAGACTATGAACACATGCTCACCTATAGGACTTTCAGTAACCTGGTGAGCACAAATCCAACATGGCGGCGACGCGAAGTATAAATATTTAAATGGACGTTTCTCGCGAATTAACTATCCGAGTGCCGTGAAACGTTGCACGTTTTAAATGCTTACACAAATGTTGATCCCCTGGCATCTAATTTATTTCAATTGTTTGCATAATCACAAGATGGCTGCTGTGCGTAATTTTAAAATCTCGTTTTTACTTCTTGTGTTCTTATCATGCGATTGAAGTTTGAATACCACACTTACACATTAATCTTAATATAATAGTACAAAAATAAAAATCCAACCTGGCGACCGTCTGAAATATTTAGACGGTTCTCAATATCTACGAATCTGTTACAGCAATTAAACTGAAATTTTGTATGTTGATAGAGGCAATTAACATGAGCAGGATATATGAAAATAGGCTGTACAGTTCTTCACGGAACTACTTGTTATACTTGTGGTCACACTGTCCTTATGCAAGGTTTCGACACTGATGTGTAACTATGTAACGGTCTGTTACTTCTTCACGCAAAATTATATCTCCCGCAGAGATGTTGGTTGGTTCCTCAGTTTAGGGGCTGCGACAACGCGGTCATATAACCCCGTGTACTTTGGGTGAGTGTAGAATCTGTCTGATAAACGGTGTGAATTGTGATGGCTGTATTAGTCTGTAATTCAGGTAAGGAATGCAGACGCTAAATTTCAAGCAGTAGTTCCTAATGTTGCTACCAGATACTAACGTCAACGCCACCCAGCTGTGAACTTGGCTACTGGATGCCACCTCAATCAGCAACTCGCAACGAACGTTGGAACTTCCCCTCCAAAGGAAAGCTTACTGAGGGATTTTTAGCGCTCTTAGAAAATCCGACGACTTTGGCCGGCTTTGAACCCGCGACCTTGGGCATAGAAGTTCAGCATGCTACCAGTTACGTCACCGAAGCCGCTTCACACTTCTGTCTGTTAGGTAGTCAGCCCGAAGGCTGGTTGGATCCTCAAAAAGCACCGCCGTTACGTTATGTGAGTAGATACCCACAAAAACCCAAGGCAGCGCTATATTGAGGCGTTCTATGCAAGAAGAGGAGTGAGGTAGTTTGCCATTGCTTTCCTCACTGAGTCAGAACAGTAGTCCTAACCCTATGAGTAGAACCTTTCACAGCATCCACAGGCACTGAATGTGCCCTGAATGCCATTACTAAGCACCACCTATACCTCAGTAGCTTCCATATAATCACAGCCATGAGTGAGACTGAGACATCGGTGAAAAGCCAGGAAATCTGAATCTGATCTCTCGCAAGTGCGTTGTCATGGCAACGTCTGATGGCTCATCCCTCATCAATTTAGTAGTGTTGCCATGTCAACCACTAATAGCTCTTGGCATTTTCTTATAATTCCGAAATCATTTTTCTCATCCCTTGGCGCAATGGTGGCTCATATCAAAAATTCTTTCAGACAAACGTTTTAGGTAATTATTAGGGGAATATTGTCCTTTTTGTACAGTTTTGATATTGTGCCTATTAACAGAGATATGATTAATGTTTCCCGAAAAAAACACTTTTTCCCACTCCTTTGGGCAATGGTTGGTGCTATCAAAAAACGTTTCAAACATAAATTTCTGAGCTTTATCCGACACATAGTATGAACTTTGAACGGATTCGATATTTCACATATTAAGAGAGTTATAGCAATATTTCATTTTTTCGAAAAAAAAAAGTCCCCCATTTTCATCCCCTTCGACCGATTTAGCCCAGTAACGAACTCGTCCGAGATTTTATGGGTATACATATTCGGTAAAAAATTCAAAGTGATTGGTGCAAAATTACGGCAGTTATCGTGTCCACAAGAAACTGATATACATATATACATATATTACATAAATTATATATAAACTTTTGAACTGACGGTGGTTTTGGGGTCTGGGGGATGTGAAACGCGAAGATATGTCGAAATTTTCCGGAAATCGAAACATGGTACCCATTGCAATAGTTAGCTTTCTAATGAAATCTACCTAAAATACTGCCGTCAACGACGCCTAGCTGTGAACTTGGCTACTAGATGCCACCTCAATCAGCAACTCGCAACGAACGTTGGAACTTCCCCTCCGAAGGAAAGCAAACTCAGGTTTCTTAGCGCTCTTAGTAAATCCGACGACTTCAGCCGGGTTTGAACCCGCGACCTTGGGCATAGAAGTTCAGCATGCTACCAGTTCCGATACCGAAGTCGCTTCCCACTGACATATGAAAACTGAATGTGATCTCGTGCAGTGGCGTTGTCATAGCAACTGCTGATGGTCATCCCTTATCAATTAAAAGTAAAGTTGTCATGGCAACCTCTCTTGGCACTTGGCATTTTCATATAATTTAAATCATTTTGTTCACCCCGTGGCGTAATGGTGGGTCATATCAAAAATTCTTTCAGACAAAAGTTTTAGGTAATTATTGGAGGAATATTGTCCATTTTGTGCGGTTTTGATATTGTGCCTATTAACAGAGATATGATTAATGTTTCCCGAAAAACCCACTTTTTCCCACCCCTTTGGTCAATGGTTGGTGCTATCAAAAAACTTATTTGACATAAATTTTTGGCACTTATCCGACACATATTATGAACTTTGAAGGGATTCGATATTTCATGTATTAAGAGAGTTATAGCGATATTTCACTTTTTCGAAAAAAGCCCCCCATTTTAACCCCCTTTGACCGATTCTGCCCATTAACGAACTCGACCGAGATTTTATAGGGATACATATTATGTAAAAAATTCAAAGTGATTGGTGCAAAATTACGGCAGTTATCGTGTCCACAAGAAACTGATATATATATATATATATATATATATATATATGTATATATATATATATATATATATAGATAGATAGATAGATAGATAGATACATATATACATAAATTATATATAAACTTTTGAACTGACGGTGGTTTTGGGGTCTGGGGGATGTGAAACGCGAAGATATGTCGAAATTTTCCGGAAGTCGAAACATGGGACCCATTGCAATAGTTAGCTTTCTAAAGAAATCTACCTAAAACAAGTGTCCTGACTGACTGACTGACTGACTCATCATCGGCCAGCCAAAACTATTAAAGTTAGAAACATGAAATTTTGGGAATATGTTCGTTGTAAGTCGAAAACGCCCACTAAGGAAGGGTTTTTGGATATTCAGTTTCTAAAGGGGTGTTAAGGGGGTACACCTGCATTTCATTGAATAACAATATGACACTACTATGACGCGAGCGAAGCCGCGGGTACCTGCTAGTCTCTTATATAAAAACAAGTGTCCTGACTGACTGACTGACTGACTGACTCATCATCGCCCAGCCAAAACTATTGAAGATAGAATCATGAAATTTTGGGGATATGTTTGTGGTAAGTCGAAAACGCGCACTAAGGAAGGATTTTAGGATATTCAGGTTCTAAAGGGGTGTTAAGGGGATAGACCTGCATTTCATTGAATAAGGGGCCAGTAGGGAGGGGTGAAATTCTGGGGGGGGGGGGGGAAACAGGAAAGAAAGTGTCCTAACTGATTGACTGACTCACTCACTCTTCAATCTCAGGAAGTGAAAACTGCTTAAAAATAAGTAAATAAGTGTTCGACAGTCTTTTTCATAAACCCAATTTAAGGGGTTCTTGGGGAGGGGTGAAATTCTGAAAAAAGGAAATTGAGAGAAAAAGTCCTGACTCACTCACCATCGCCCAGCCAAAATTATTGAAGTTAGACACATGACATTTCGGGGAATATGATCATTGTATGTCGGAACCGTCCACTAAGGGAGGATTTTCGGATATTCAGGGGGTCTTAAGGGGGTTAAACCTGCATTTCATTGAATAACAATAACTCCCGATTGGTTTCATTGGGGGATGTGTTACTCGGCATATGAACACATAAAAAATAAGAAGACATGTGTCTGAGGGTTTTTCGATGTGGTGTATATTATGAGGTGAAAGGGGTGAAAAGTGGGGGTTGAATGATTCCTAACGGAGCGTGTATCTCTTAAACGACATAGGCGAGGAGTTTGAAACTCAGCGGAAAAAATCAGCTTATAAGATAAGTAAATAGATGTTCGTTTTTTTTTCCTAAATTCAATTTACGGGGCTCATGGGGAGGGGTGAAATTCTGGGGGGGGGGACCGGAAAGAAAGTGTCCTAACTGATTGACTCTCTCACTCACTCTTCAAACTCAGGGAGAGAAAACTGCTTAAATATAAGTAAATAAGTGTTTGACAGTTTATTTTTCATAAATCAAATTTAAGGGGTTCATTGTGAGAGGACAAATTCTGGAAAAAAAAATGAATGAAAATGTCCTGACTCACTCACTCACTCACTCACTCACTCACTCATCATCGTCCAGCCAAAATTATTGAAGTTAGAAACATGACATTTTTGGGATATGTTCGCTGTATGTCAAAACCGTACACTAAGGGAGGATTTTCGGATATTCAGGTTCTAAAGGTGTCTTAATGGGGTTAAACCTGCATTTTATTGAATAACAATATCTCGTGAGTGGTTGCATTTGTGGATGTGATACTCGGCATATAAACTAATCATTAAAAATAAGCAGACATGTGTCTAAGGGTTTTTCGATGTGGTGTATATTATAAGGTGAAAGGGGTGAAAAGTGAGGGTTGAAGGATTCCTAACGGAGCGTGTATCTCTTCAACGACATACGCGAGAAGTTTGAAACTCAGCGAAAAAAAAACAGCTTAAAAATAAGTACATCGGTGTTCGACCGTTTTTTCATAAATTCAATTTAAGGGGCCAATGGGGTGGGGTGAAATTCTAGAAGAAAAAAAAGGAGAGAAAGTGTCCTGACTGACTGACTAACTCACTCACTCATCAAACTCAGGGGAAAAAGACAGCTTCAAATATAAGTTAATAGGTGTTCGAGCGATTCTTCATAAATCCAATAAATGGGGAGGGCGTAAAATTCAGGTAAAATAATTGAAAGAAAATGGCCTGACTGACTGACTCACTCATCATCGCCCAGCGAAAACTATTGAAGTAGGAAAAATTAAAATTTGGGAATATTTTCGCTCTATGTCGCAAACGTCAACTAATGAAGGAATTTTGTTTATTCGGGTTCTTAAGAGGTGTTAAGGGGGAAAACGTGTATTTCATTCATTAACGATATCTCATGAGTTGTTTCTTTGGGGATGTGATATTCGGCATATAAACTAATCATTAAAATTAAGCAGACATATGTCTAAGGGTTTATCGATGTGGTGTATATTATGAGGTGAAAGGGGTGAAAATTGGTGGTTGAAGGATTTTTAACGGAGCGTGTATCTCTTAAACGACATAGGCGAGAAGTTTGACATTCAGCGAAAAAAAACAGCTTAAAATATAAGAAAATAGGTGTTCAACCTTTTTTTCATAAATCCAATTTAAGGGGCCCTTGGAGAGGGGTGAAATTCTGGGGAAAAAACAGGAAAGATAGTGTTCTAACTGATTAACTCACTCACTCATCAAACTCAGGGGGGAAGAACAGCTTAAAAAGAAGTAAATAGGTCTTCGACCGTTTTTTAAATCATAAATACAATATAATGGATTCATGAGAGGGGTGAAATTCTGAAAAATAAATGAAAGAAAATGTCCTGACTTACTCACTCACTCATCATCGCCCAGCCAAAATTATTGAAGTTAGAAACATGAAATTTTGGGGTTGTGTTCGTTGTATGTCGAAAACGTCCACCAAGGGAGGATTTTTGGATATTCAGGTTCTAAAGGGGTGTTAAGGGGGTAGACCTGCATTTAATTGAATAGCAATATCTCCCGATTGGTTTCCTTGGGGGATGCGATACTCGGCATATAAACTCATAATTAAGAATAAGAAGACACATGTCTGAGGGTTTTTCGATGAACTGTATATTATGAGGTGTATGTGTGAAAAGTGGGGGTTGAAGGATTCCTAACGGAGCAAGTATCTCTTAAACGACAGAGGCATAAAGTATGAAACTCAGGGGGAAGAATCAGCTTGAAAAATAAGTAAAAAGGTGGTCGATCGTTTTTATTTCATGAATCCAATTTAAGGGGCCCATGGGGAGGGCTGAAATTCTGGAAGAAAAAGTCCACTAAGGAGGGATTTTTGGATATTCACTCTCATCGACCAACAAAAACTATTAAAGTTAGAAGAATGATATTTTGGGGATATGATTGTTGTGTGTCGAAAACGTCTACTAAGGAGGGATTTTTGGATATTCAGGTTCTAAAAGGGTGTTAACGGGGTTAAACCTGCATTTCATTGAATAAAAATATGACACAACTATGACGCGAGCGAAGCCGCGGGTACCTGCTAGTATATATATATATATATATATATATATATATATCTATTATATAAAAACAAGTGTCCTGACTGACTGACTGACTGACTGACTGACTCATCATCGCCCAGCCAAAACTATTAAAGTTAGAATCATGAAATTTTGGGGATATGTTCGTGGTAAGTCGAAAATGCGCACTAAGAAAGGATTTTTGGATATTCAGGTTCTAAAGGTGTCTTAAGGGGGTACACATGCATTTCATTGAATAGCAATATCTCCGGCTTGGTTTCATTGAGGGACGTGATACTCGGCATATAAACGTATCATTAAAAATAAGAAGACACGTGTCTGAGGGTTTTTCGATGTGGTGTATATTATGAGGTGAAAGGGGTGAAAAGTGGGGGTTGAAGGGTTCCTAACGGAGCGTGTATCTCTTAAACGACATAGGCGAGGAGTTTGAAACTCAGCGGAAAAAAATTAGCTTAAAAATAAGTAAATAGGTGTTTGACCGTTTTTTCATAAATCGAATTTAAGGGGCCCATGGGGAGGGGTGAAATTCTGAAAAAAGAAAATTGAAAGATACAAAGTCCTGACACACTCATCATCGCCCAGCCTAAATTATTGAAGTTAGAAACAAGCCATTTTGGGGATATGATCATTATATGTCCAAACCGTCCACTAAGGGAGGTTTTTCGGATATTCAGGTTCTAAAGGGGTGTTAAGGGGGTAAGACCTGCATTTCATTGAATAACAATAACTCCGGATTGGTTTCATTTGTGGATGTGATACTCGGCATATAAACTGATCATTAAAAATAAGAAGACACGTGTCTGAGGGTTTTTCGATGTGGTGTATATTATGAAGTGAAAGGGGTGAAAAGTGGGGGTTTGAGAATTCCTATTGGAGCGTGTATCTCCTAAACGACATAGGCGAGGAGTTTGAACTCAGCGGAAAAACATCAGCCTAAAAGATAAGTAAATAGGTGTTGACCGTTATTTTTTTCATAAATCCAATTTAAGGGGCCCATGGGAAGGGGTGAAATTCGGGGGGGGGGGGCGGGGGACAGGAAAGAAAGTGTCCTAACTGATTGACTGACTCACTCACTCTTCAATCTCAGGAAGTGAAAACTGCTTAAAAATAAGTAAATAAGTGTTCGACAGTTTCTTTTTCATAAATCAAATTTAAGGGGTTCATGGGGAGGGGTGAAATTCTGGAGAAAAAAAATGAAAGAAAATGTCCTGACTCACTCACTCACTCACTCATCATCGCCCAGCCAAAATTAATGAAGTTAGAAACATGACATTTTGGGGATATGTTCGTTGTATGTCAAAACCGTACACTAAGTGAGGATTTTCGGATATTCAGGTTCTAGAGGCGTCTTATGGGGGTTGAACCTGCATGGGAAGGGGTGAAATTCTGGGGGGGGGGGGGCAGGAAAGAAAGTGTCCTAACTGATTGACTGACTCACTCACTCTTCAATCTCAGGGAGTGAAAGCTGCTTAAAAATAAGTAAATAAGTGTTCGACAGTTTCCTTTTCATAAATCAAATTTAAGGGGTTCATGGGGAGGGGTGAAATTCTGGAGAAAATGAAATGAAAGAAAATGTCCTGACTCACTCACTCACTCATCATCGCCCAGCCAAAATTAATGAAGTTAGAAACATGACATTTTGGGGATATGTTCGTTGTATGTCAAAACCGTACACTAAGGGAGGATTTTCGGATATTCAGGTTCTAGAGGGGTCTTATGGGGGTTGAACCTGCATTTTATTGAATAACAATATATCACGAGTGGTTTCATTTGTGGATGTGATACTCGGCACATAAACTAATCATTAAAAATAAGCAGACATGTGTCTAAGGGTTTTTCGATGTGGTGTATATTATAAGGTGAAAGGGGTGAAAAGTGGGGGTTGAAGGTTTCCTAACGGAGCGTGTATCTCTTAAAAGACATAGGTGAGAAGTTTGAAACTCAGCGGAAAAAATCAGCTTAAAAATTAAGTAAATCGGTGTTCGAACGTTTTTTCATAAATTCAACTTAAGGGGCCGATGGTGTGGGGTGAAATTCTGCGAAAAAAGGAGAGAAAGTGTCCTAACTGACTGACTAACTCACTCACTCATCAAACTCAGGGGAAAAAGACAGCTTAAAAAATAAGTTAATAGGTGTTCGAGCGTTTCTTATTAAATTCAATTTAAGGGGCCCATGGGGAGGGGTAAAATTCTGGTAAAAATAATTGAAAGAAAATGACCTGATTGACTCACTCACTCATCATCGCCCAGCCAAAATTATAGAAGTTAGAAACATGAAATTTTGGGGATATGTTCATTGTATGTCGAAAACGTCCACTAAGGAAAGATTTTTGGATATTCAGCTTCTAAATGGGTGTTAAGGGGGTAAACCTGCATTTAATTGAATAACAATATCTCACGAGTGGTTTCATTTGTGGATGTGATACTTGGCATATGAACCAATCATTAAAAATAAGCTGACACATGTCTAATGATTTTTCGATATAATGTACATTAAGAGTAAAGGGGTGAAAATTGGGGGTTGAAGGATTCCTAACGGAGCATGCATCTCCTAAACGACATAGGCGAGGAGTTTGAAACTCAGAGGAAAACAATCAGCTTAATAATAATAAATAAATAAATACATAAATAATTTAATAAATAGGTGTTCGACCGTATTTTCATAAATCCAATTTAAGGGGCTCATGGGGAGGGGTGAAATTCTGGAAGAAAAACGTCCACTAAGGAAGGAATTTTGGATATTCACTCTCATCGACCAACCAAAACTACTAAAGTTAGAAGAATGATATTTTGGGATTATGTTTGTTGTGCGTCGAAAACGTCTACTAAGGAGGGATTTTTGGATATTCAAGTTCTAAAGGGGTGTGAACGGGGTTAAACCTGCATTTCATTGAAGAACAATATGACACGACTATGACGCGAGCGAAGCCGCGGGTACCTGCTAGTCTATATATATAAAAATCAATGTAACGTGATAGTTTGTCTGTGGGTGGGTATGTATGTCTCCTATGCGTTCATATACCATTCGTCCGATTGCGATGAAACTTGGGTGAGATGTTGAGTACACTCCAAGGAAGGTTTCTGACTTAGTAAATCCATTTTACAATAGGTAGCGCACGCGTAGATTCAACAAATGAGCGACGATGCGCGAAGCATTTCAACAAAGTCCCGTATGTGTTCATATACCATTCGTCCGATTGCGATGAAACTTGGGTGAGATGTTGAGTACACTCCACGGATGGTTTCTGACTTAGTAAATCCATTTTACAATAGGTAGCGCACGCGTAGATTCAACAAATGAGCGACGATGCGCGAAGCATTTCAACAAAGTCCCGTATGCATTCATATACCATTCGTCCGATAGCTATGAAACTTGCGTAAAATGTTGTGTACACTGCAGGGAAATTTTCTGGCTTAGTACATCCACTTTACAATAGGCAGCGCACGATTAGATTCAAAAAATGAGCTACGACGCGCGAAGCATTTCAACAAAGTCACGTTTGCGTTCATATACCATTCGTCCGATAGCGATGAAACTAGGCTGAGATTTTGTGTGCACTCCAGGGAAGGTTTCTAACTTAGTAAACCCCTTTAAAAATAGGTAGAGCACGAGTAGAATCAACAAATGAGCAACGGCGCGCGAAGCGTTTCAACAAAGTCCCATTTAATTTCATATACCATTCATCCGATAGCGATGAAACTTGGGTGAGATGCTGTGTACACTCCAGGGAAGGTTTCTGGCTTAGTACATACATTTTACTATAGGTAGCGCACCAGTAGATTCAACAAATGAGCGATGACACGCGAAGCGTTTCAACTAAGTCCCGTATTAAGTCATATGCCATTCGTCTGATAGTGATAAATGTTTGGTGAATTGTTGTGTACACTCCAGGAAAGGTTTCTGGCTAAGTAAATCCATTTTACAATACGAAGCGCACGTTTATGTTCAACAAATGAGTGACTACGCGCGAAGCGTTTCGACAACGTCCCGTATACGTTCACATACCATTCATCCGATTGCGATGAAACTTGGGTGAGATGTTGTGTACACTCCAGGGAAGGTTTCTGGCTGAGTACATCCATATTACAATATGTAGCGCAAGAGTAGAATCAACAAATGAGCGACGACACGCGAAGCGTTTCAACCAAGTCCCGTATGCATACATGTACCATTCGTCCGTACCTATGAAATTTGGGTGAGATGTTGTATACACGTCATGGAAAATTTCTGGCTTAGTAAATCCCCTATACAATATGCAGCGCACAAGTTGATTCAACAAATGAGGGACGACGCGCGAAGCGTTTCAACAAAGTCCCGTATAAGGTCATATACCATTCTGCCGTTAGCGGCGAAACTTGCGTGAAATATGGTTGACACTCCAAGGAAGGTTTCTGGCTTAGTAAATACATTTCACAGTAGGTAGCACAAGAGTAGATTCGACAAATGAACGACGATAGCGATGAAACTTGGGTGAGATGTTGTGGACACTTACGTGACGGTTTCTAACTTAGTAAATACATTTTACAGTAGGTAGCGCACGAGTAGATTCAACAAATGAGTGACGGAGTGCGAATCGTTTAAACAAAATCAGGTATGCGTTCATATACTATTCATCCGATTGCGATGAAACATTGATCAGTTATTTTGTACCCGCCAGGGAAGGGGACTTAGTAAATCCATTTCACAATAAGTAGCGCAAGAGTAGATGCAACAAATGGGTGACGACGCGCGAAGCGTTTCAACAAAATTCCCTATTGCGTTCATATAACATTCTTCGATTGCGATGAAACCTTGATGAGTTATTGTGTACACGCCAGGGAAGGGCTTCGACATAGTAATACATTTCTCAATAGGTAGCGCACGAGTAGATTCAACAAATGAGTGACAGCGCACGAATCGTTTAAACAAAAACCCCTATACGTGCATATACCATTCATCCGATTGCGATGAATCATTGATGAGTCATTGTGTACACGCCAGGGAAGGGTTTCGACTTAGTAAATCCATTTCACAATAGGTAGCGTACGATTAGATTCAACAAATGAGTGACAGCGATGAAACTTTTTGAAAGTTGTTGTGCACGCTCCCACGAATGGTTCTAAATTAGAAAATCCATTTTATGATAGCTTAGAGGCAGTTAACATGTTCTGTATCCAAAAGCACTTCAAGAAACAGAATTTCAACGCCAACACTTTCTTTGATTGGCATTGCAACGTATGCCGGGTACAGCTTGTAGTCTATATATAGATACATATATACATAAATTATATATAAACTTTTGAACTGACGGAGGTTTTGGTGTCTGGGGGATGTGAAACGCGAAGATATGTCGAAATTTTCCGGAAGTCGAAACATGGTACCCATTGCAATAGTTAGCTTTCTAATGAAATCTACCTAAATGAAAGTTTGCCTGTTTTTTCTGAATTTCTACGGAAATTTGCGATATTTGCGCGTTTCTGACTGTTTTTATGATGGATGCGCGCAAAAATACATTTTTTTTTGTCTGTCTCTCTCTGTATGTATGTCTGTTTGTCTGGGGACAATTTTTTGTGTCCTTATAACTCGAGAACGGCTGAGTGGATCAACGTAAAATTTGATACAGATAGCCTATCCTTCTGAGGCACGACACTAATCATTGATGTAACTCTTCTCCGTACCTCTCATAAAAGGGGCCCTACCCCTTAAAATACATGCTGAAATAGGCGTAGAAGGGTGAAACAAAGCTCATTTTCAGCCCCTCAATGTGAGAAACGAAA
Source organism: Meconema thalassinum (assembly GCA_946902985.2). NCBI lineage: Eukaryota > Metazoa > Arthropoda > Insecta > Orthoptera > Tettigoniidae > Meconema > Meconema thalassinum. The sequence continues at coordinate 334,440,094 of OX336391.1, read as the reverse complement.
CTCAGGGCCCCCGAAAACCACATTTTAAGGCCCTAAAACCAACAGTTTTTGAGATATTCCCAGAAAACTAATTTCACTTAATAAATTAATGAAGGAATGCATGCCGGTAACAATGACAACAGAATCTCAGAGGTCCATCTATTTCTGTAAGACGCAATGCAATTCCATTTATTATATTACTGTGAAGGTTTGCAAACGGCTATAAGGTTATAACGGATCAAAATTAAGCTGAAATATTCATCAATACATATAATGCGCTTAAGGGGTCAAGGGGTACTCTAGAATTTTTTTACGCGATTTACACGTGCCGGTATGGTACGGAAGGTCTGTTATATCCCTATCCCTATATTGTATTATTATTATTATTATTATTCTTTTAATTATTATAATTATTATGGCGAACAACGACGAGACAAAGCTCATTTTCAAACCCTTGGTGTCAGAAACAAAACTCGGGGCCCCTCAAGAGCCGTGAAGGGTCCCCGAAAATTATATTTTAAGGCTCTAAACCCAACAGTTTCTTAGATATTCCCAGAAAACTAATTTCATGTAATAAACTAAAGAAGGAATGCAAGCCACTAACCATGACAACAGTATCTCAAGAGGTGGCATCCAACTTTCCATCTATTTCTGGAATAAGTACTGCCACTCCATTTATTACATTTCTGTGAAAGGTTGCAAATGGCTATAAGGTTATCACGGAACCAATTAAAACTGTAAAATTCATCAATGCGCTTAAGGCGATCAAGGAGTACCCTAGATTTTTTTCACACGACTTACACGAGCGATATGTCGTACAGAAGGTCTATTATATCTCCAAACAGCAACATTATTTTCAAAAATTCCTGATTTGAAATAGTAGACTGTTTTTTGCTGATTTTAGGAATTCGGGCCATTGGAGGCTAAAAAAACTGAATTTTCATGCTCCACAAGCCTTTATAATTTATAAAAGGAGTCTTCCTCTAGTTGGGCACTTGACACAACGGTTAGGGTCAGTTAGTATGTGACGTGTATTGCGATTCGTCTACGAGGTTTTCAATTTTATTTTCACGCCAGGAAGAACACGTTAGGTAAATTTAGTTTGAGAGCACATTTTAACTAATAATTTTTCTTTGCCAACAAACAGGTTCCAAGCCCCTAGACATTGCAACAGTTGCTCAATTGATAACATCTGGTTATTAATACCGAAGACCGTTCGAAGAATGGGTACTTCTGCTAGTTCATATATAATTTGAATGAGTTTTCGAATGGTATGGACTCCGTCTTGAGGAAAGAATTCATGATCAAAACAGAAATATTGGAATGCAGCCGAAATAAATCAGAAACCTCTATGGACATCAAATTGGCAGGTGAAAGCTAAAGGAAGTAGGAGACTTCTGTTACTTAGGAAGCAAAATAACTAGTGATGGACAAAGCAAAGAGGATATAAAAGTAGGTTGTTTCAGGCAAGGATTTCCACAGAAAAGGAATCTTTTGACATCGACTATAGATTTAGGTATTAGGAAGTCATTTTTGAAAGCCTTTGCCTGGAGCGTGGCACTATATGGAAGTGAAACTTGGACTATTGGTGCAGCAGAAAAGAGGAGAATTGAAGCATTTGAAATTTGGTGTTACAGGAGAATGATGAAGATCAGATGGGTAGATAGGGTTACAAACGAAGTGGTATTAAGGCGAGTGGGAGAGGAGAGATGTTTCTGGCAACTGCTAACGAAGAGAAGAGATGGGTTGGTAGGACACATACTAAGACATCCTGGAAAGCAAGCTTAGTTATGGAAGGAAGGGTCGAGGACAAGAACTGTGGGGGCAGGCTAAGGTTAGAATATGTTAAACAGGCTGCCTCGGGTGGAGGGTGTGGTAGCTATGTAGAGATGAAACGATTAGCTCAGGACACGGAGGTATGGAGGGCTGCATCAAACCAGTCAAAACACTGAAGACTCAAACAACAACAAAAGGTAACAAGGGAGGTTGGACACTAAGAGTGAACGTTCCTGAGCTCATATCGTAATAACAATATTGTGATAATTCCGCACTCCCAAGGCGGTGTAACAAATGTAGGTGTGGCGATAGTTGATCGATATTCTTGAACTCCGGTGTTTCTGAAATCAACCTCGTACATCTCCTGATGAGATGTTTCGTAAGTGTGCACGATTTCTCATTGACTTATAGCCAAGGACTGCAAATTATATATCATTGAAGGAACAAATCGTTTACAAAAATTAAGGCAAGAGCACATACCAAGAAATTATAGACATCAGAATTGCGTGAGGACAAATTGGCTTTCGGTTTCTATGTCTGTAAATTATCTTCAATTCAGGTTTGAATTTCTTGTTTGGGAATGAATTAGTTCATTATGTTTTTACTGTTTTGGTATTGCTAGATGGATCAAGCTAGTTAACAAACACTGGGGATTTCATCACAGAAAACAAGGCGTCACCATGATTAGAGGTCTGACCCACTAGCTCAGATTTCCTCTCCGACCATCACACAAGTCTATGTGCTTGCATTCATTCTCTATTACGCTCTATCCAAGTTCCAACGTTCACCACTAGGTATCATTGATATCTGGTGGCGAAAATAGGAACTACTTGAAATTGAACGGAACTTATAGCTCACCCTACGGTTGTCCGCTGGAAGCAGCTACAGACTCAGGCGAGCCGAACATGTCCTCAGACACTCTCGGCACTAACAGCCATACGATAAATAAATAACTTCTCGAGTAAGTTATGTAGAAGAGTGAGTGATTTCTTTCACTGCAGAGCCAAATAAACATTTACGTTCATAGTTTGATATTGTGATGGTCTACACTGTCTACAATGATGGTTATTTATTCGTTAATACAGGCGTTCTCAACCTTGTTGAGACTGTGAACACCACCATACCGAGTACCTGAACACCATTAAATCCAATATAATAATAATAATAATAATAATAATAATAATAATAATAACCATAATACTAATAATAAGAAGAACAAATACGCACCGTTGGCTGAAGAAATATGGAAACTATGGGATTAAAATGCGTGAGAATGGTGATCTCTTCCAAGGGAGTTGTTCTAAAGACGTTGGTAATGGCTTTGGAGGAACTGCAAATTAAATACCTGATTGCCAGAATACAGAAGGCAGTGCTGCTGGTTACGTGTCATATTGTTACGCTGCTTTTATCTCAGTAAGGTTTACAGGATACTTGATTGTGATATCGATATCTTGTAGACTGAGTTGTACCATATTTATGAGAGATAAAAGAAAATAATAATAATAATAATGCAACAAGCATGCGCCTCTCTTTCCTTTTTCTCTCTCTCACTCTCTCAGAAGTATTGAAATGTCTGGGGGGGGGGGGGATTCGATTCACCGCTCACCAGGCATGCTGCAACTGCTTGCATGCATATAAGATACATTTACGTGTGGAATCAACATCATTCGTGTTACTCATAAAACAGGGATGTCCAATTATTTTTACTGCAAATTAAATAAACATTATTTCACAAAATTATAAAATATCCCACTGTCGAAACCTGTACTGTTATTCAGGTTCAATGCAACAAAATTTGAATTGGAGAATGAATCACAAGGGAACCCCTTGTGCTCGCGTGCACCAGCTTGAGAGCACCTAGTCTACGATATAATTTTAAGGGACACTGGGATTGAAATTTTAGTGAAATTTGTGGAAAATGTCGATTTTCGGTTTTTTCCATATTAATACACCCCTATCCCCTGCGGATCATATAGCAGTGTTTTCATCCGAATTCCGCCATTATTAAAGCCCTGGCGTAGCTTTAAAATGCACGGTGTGTCCTTTAAACGCCCCAGCACAGTAAGTGTCCTGAAGGTTCTGAGTCTTGGTGTTTCTACAATCGAAGTATCGCAGCTGGTAAAACGCCACAGAGTCATGACAAAATGGCTGTAGAACTTTAAGAACCCTTAGTTGTCAAGATTATGCCTGTTTATCAAAGGCTGGCATCAGATGAGCTACTATCCAGATGCATCCGTGGTGCTACTGAAAATCAGAATGAATCTCTGCATTCTGTTATTTGGAGGAAGTGCCCAAAAGAGATTTTTATTTCACGGAAGATACTTGAAATTGCTGATAGTAATTCTTTAGCTGAATTCAACATGGGGTGTAGTGCAACAACAGAGTTGAAATCAGGAATAAAACTAACTTCAGTATCTCATGTCACAGCACAAACACTTGAAAGATGTGACAGTCGCAGGAAGTATGTAAGTCCGCGGTCATAATTGGAGAAGCGAAAGGCATGTCAGCGGAAGGTGAAACTGACCTAAATGAAATAGGAGGCTGCAAAACAGAAGAAGGAGGGTGTCACCTATGCTGTAGGACAATCCTAATGTCATTGGCAAGCTTAAACCTTTTAAATTGTGCATCATTTTAGAAAATTGCTGTTTTCTCGAATTCACTTTTTCAGGCATTCAAAATGTTACTCGCGTCATAAATCTTATGATATTGCTTTCAAAATGGGAATTTATTATCTTCATTGCAATGACTATAAACCTGCGGATCGTTTTTTAGATTGCACTTTTGGTATGGCTGCAAAAAAAAATCAAACTGGAAAAAAGACGATTTTTTTGTAGAAAAAATCTTGGATATGAAAAAAATTAATTTCTTGACACTCATTAATGCAATTCAAAATCGGATCCGTAGGTTTCTTCCAATTGTTATAGTGCAATAGAATATTACCTAAAAGTTACACTATCTTGTTTTTTTTAACGCGGCTGACCTTTATAAAACTTGAATAATTAGCACAATAAATGTACAAAATAATTAATATCTGGAGAACTAATCAACTTACAATGCTCACGTTTCCCACAGTGGTTTATAATATGACTATTCATAACCATATAAAATTTCAAAGCTGTACCGCAGTTTATATAGAATTTGAAAATTTCAGTCCCAGTGTCCCTTAAAATTAGGAACAAATTATGATTATTTTCTTTGTGAAAAATATGACAACAGCAGATAGGTAAACATTTGCTCTACGAAGTGAATCTGTTCTGCCGTTCTCTCAATTTCGCGGGGGCAAAAACAGCTAAGCGTTTTAAATATATAGATATAGCCTACCTAGTGGTCGCCATTATGTTTTGGTTAAGGATGTGCTAGCTCTGTACCAAATTTGGTTTAATTCAGTTTTGTACTGAAGGGACATTATGCTTTGATTAATAAATACATAAATAAATATCGGTGGGTGGGGGAGCATAGACACGAACTTTGGGCCCGTGTAGATGTCGTAAGTCTACTTCATTTTTTTTTTCAAAAATCGAAACTAAGCTAAATGAAAGGTAGGCAGGGAAAGAGTTGTAATAATTTACTGTTGTCAAACTGGCGATTCTTTGAATAAAGCATATTATAATCAGATTACACTTGCATTATGAAGTTTACCATGCGGAAGCTAGTTGTGAAAAGACAATAATGCAACATTTGACCACGTCGAATGAACTCCATCCATATTGGTTTGAGATGATGTAACTGTATTTATCACACCCTTCGCAACAACAAACAGCAGTGCACTATGTGACTTGTGAACTAGAATGGCAAGGGAACTTAATATAATTATATTTTCATGCTCTACAAATGGACTTGCTATGATACAGTAATTTCCTATATTCATTTAAAATTTCGTCAGCCGTACATATTAACAATAAAATAATAACAATTTGTGATCTGTGAAACGCCCGGTTCTAGTATACACTGCGATACGTACGTGTCTAGGGGAAATGTTTAGTGTAGTCGATGACGTCACGGTTAACGTAAGGGTGTTGATGTTCGTTTGTTTGATAGTATGGTTTGAATTGCCGCCATATTGGTCAGCTGTATGAGGTTTCCGCCGATGTAGTCACATGTGTTTAAGTGTGAGATGTGATGGTGATTACGAATTTCTATGAATTACTTTAATTGTTCAATTTAATTGAAAACTTACACTGTACTATTTTAAAACCATGGTGAGTCAAAGCCATTGGTCGCTACTAGGTTAGACGTCGGTCTGGGTGAATCCATTGGTCGCTACTCGGTTAGACGTCGGTCTGGGCGAAACCATTGGTCGCTACTTAGTTAGACAACTGTCTGGATGAACCATTGACTGCTACTAGGCTAGACGACTGTCTGGACAAAAATTACATTGTTGCGTAAATAACTGCTTGGGTGGAAGCCCCAGGTTAGGTTTGTGCTTGTATGTAAGGTCTCATTAACACACAGAATTCAACATGTATGCTTCGTTTAAAACTTTAGTGTCGTCCATGACGTCATGGATGTCTAGTGGAATTTTGTAGTGTAATGTATCGCGATCTTTACTACTACCGAACTCCCCTTGAATTGATTCATCATTGCGAAACTATACACACATTTCTAAGTCCTGGGATACACCGTGGTTCATTATTATTCGCCTTCAAACATAGTATGTTGAAGGAAACAGCCATGAATAAAAGTATTACTCCGGTGAGGACGTGACTGATGATCAGAAGTATCACTAGTCCCTAATTGAACCAATGAAAACAACAACAACAACCACCACGACAACGATAATAACAATTCGGGCAAGGCGGCTGGCGACAGTCATTTCTGCTTTTTACCTCACGCAATGGCCGTGCTCGTTAAATCATGCACTGCGGTCGCGAGGGCAGCTGCAGGATATCCGGTGATTGCATGATTACCTCCCGCCTCTGACAGCAGCTATCCGGATTGTGATATTTCCACGTTCTTTTCCACACTCCCTCCAGCCAAATGCCGGGACAGTATCTTTATGGTACAGGCTGACGGCTCATTTCTCTGTACTAGCGTCCGGTACGGTTATTTATCTATTTATTTATCTACTTATTTACCTATTTATCTATTTATCTATTTATTTATTTATTTATTTATTTATATATTTATATATTTATCTGTTTATGTATTTAACTATTTATTTATTGATTTATTTATCTATTCATTTATTTATCTATTTATGTATCTATTCATCTATTTTTATTGATTTATTTATCTATTCATGTATTTATTAATTGATCTATTTATTTATCTATTTATTTATTTCACTATTTTTTGTTTATCTATTTCTCTATTTATTTATTTATCTATTTATTTATCTAACCATCTATTTATTTATTGATTTATCTATTTATTTATCAATTTGTCTATTTATTTATTTATTTCACTGTTTATTTGTTTATCCATTTATCTATTAATTTATCTATTATTTATCTATTCATCTATTTATTTATTGATTTATCTATTTATCAATTTATTATTCATTTATCTATTTAATTACCTATTCATCTATTTATTTATTTATTTATTTATCTATTCATCTATTTATGTATTTATCTATTTAACTATTTATGTAATGCTGTATTTATTGATTGGTCTATTTATCTATGCATGTATTTATCTATTTAACTATTTATTTATTGATTTATTTATTTATATATTTATCTATTTATTTGTTTATCTATCTATTTATTAATCTATTTATTTTCTATTTATCTACTTATTTATTTATTTATTTATATATTAGTATAGCAGAAGTACCCGTTCTTCGAACGGTGTTATATATTAACACCAGCCATTATCAATTGTGCTACTGTTGCAATGGTTAGCGGTTTGTCATTCCTCATATAAGTTTATCAGAACGAAGTTAGTTTTCTGGGAATATCACACACACTGTTAATTTAAGGGCCTTAAAATGTGGGTTTCGGAGACCCCTTATAGACTCGCGAATTTTGTGTCTCACATTGAGAAGTGCAACATATGCTTTGGTCGTCCTTCTAGGATAATATTTATATTTCGCCTATTTTAGCATGTATTTTGAGAAGTGTTTCCCCATATCCACCCTTCTACTGTATGAAAAGCACGGTGGGGAGTTTTATAAATGATTGGTGTATTGACTCATGTTTACCATACCTAATTTTACGATGCACCAAGCATCCGAACACGAGTTATAGGCGTACATAAAGATACAGAGAAAGACAGACAGACAATTCTATTGTCTACAACATATCACCCTGAAAACCAAATATGGGTATATCTACCACACAGTATCAAACAAAATCATCCTTACGATGAACCCGTATGTCGACAAAAAAAAAAGAAAAGAAAAAAGATTAGTTGAAATGTGCTCTCACACTAAATTCACCTAACGTATACTTCCTGACATGAAATAGAATTGAAAGCCTTGTAGATGAAATGCAATACACGTCACATAAAAACTGACTCTCTACGTTGTGTTAGGTCCCCATACACAGGAAGACCTCTATCATAAATTATAAAAGCTTGTGGTGCATGAAAATTCAGGTTCTTTAGTCTCAAATGGCCCAAATTCCTAAAAGCCGCAAAAAATGCTGATTCAATTCAGGAATTTTTGAAAATAATGTTGTTGTTTGGAGATATAATAGACCTTCTGTACTATATGTCGCACGTGAAAATTACATGGAAAAATTCTAGGTTACCCCTTGACCCCCTTAATTGTATTGATGAATTATACAGTCTACGTTGGTTCCGTGATAACCTTATAGCCATTTGCACACTTTCACCGAAATGTAATAAATGTAATAAATGTAATAAATGTAATAAATGTAATAAATTGCTTCTTACTGAAATAGATGGAAAGTTGGATGCCACCCCTTGAGATAATGTTGTCATGGTTACCGATTCGCATTCCTTCATTAGTTTGTTAAATTAAATTAAATTAGTTTTCTGGGAATATTTCAGAAACTGTTGGTTTTAGAGCCTTATAATGTAGTTTTCGAGGACCCTCGAGTTTTGTTTCCGGCACCGAGGGGCTTTGTCTCGTTGTTGTACGCCATAATATAATAATAATAATAATAATAATAATATAATATAGGGATAGGAATATAATAGACCTGCCGTACCACACCCGCAGGTGTAAATCGCGTGAAACAATTCTAGACTACCCCTTGACCCCCTTAAGCGCATTTTACGTATTGATGAAATTTACAGCTTAATTTGGTTCCGTAATAACTATCTAGCCGTTTGCAAACTTTCACACTAATGTAATTAATGGAATTGCATTGCGTCTTACAGCAATAGATGAACCTCTGAGAATCTGTTGCCATGGTTATCGGCTTGCATTCGTTCATTAGTTTATTAAATGAAATTAGTTTTCTGGGAATATCTCAAAAACGGTTGGACTTAGGACCTTAAAATGTGGTTTTAGGGCCCCCGAGTTTTGTCTCTCACATTGAGGGGCTGAAAATGAGTTTTGTCTCGTCTTTCTACTCCTACTTCAGCATGTATTTTAAGGGGGGTATGCCCCCTTTTATGAGAGGTACAGAGAAGAATTACATCAATGATTAGTGTCGTGCCTCTGATGGATATCTGTACCAAATTTTACTTTGATACACCCAGCCGTTCTCGAGTTATAAGGGAACAAAATTGTCCACAGATAAACAGACAGACAGACAAAAAAAGAATTTCGCGCGCATCCGTCATAAAACCGTATGAAACGCGTAAATAACTCAAATTTACATAGAAATTCAGAAAAAAACAGACAAACTTTCATTTATATATATATCGAGATATACTGCACCGCTCAGTGTTGACCGTGTTTTATTGCACAAATTTAGGTTTTACTCGCTAACCGTTGGAGATACACGAAAAGTGATAAGGAACTTTTGGATAGAAAATTGAATGTTAAAGCTCTTGGTTGCCATCAAAAGGTTGCTATTTCTTAGCGTTCCCTTTTTATTTGAAATGGAAATACGAAATTTTGAAACCAAAGGGTGTAGTGACGTCACAAATGTGGGTTTTACTCGCTAACCGTTGGAGATACACGAAAAGTGAAGCTCGTATGTACCGTCAAAAGTTTGTTATTCCTTAGCGATCTCTTTTTATTTGATAAGGAAATATGAAGTTTTGATTAAAGGGAGTAGTGACGTCACTAAAATGGTCGCCATTTTTAATAGTGCAAAATATCGAAATACAATGTATCCTATATGTAAACCTGGTAAATCAGCTACATCCATGCAAAATTTCATTTAAATCGGACCAGTGGTTCTTGCGTTATTGAGTAGCACACAGACAGACAGAAAGACAGACACATACCATCTCATTTTTATATATTAGTATAGCAGAAGTACCCGTTCTTCGAACGGTGTTATATATTAACACCAGCCATTATCAATTGAGCTACAGTTGCAATGGTTAGCGGTTTGTCATTCTTTCATAAGTTTTTCAGAACGAAGTTAGTTTTCTGGGAATATCACACACACTGTTAATTTAAGGGCCTTAAAATGTGGTTTTGGGAGACTCCTTATAGACTCGCGAATTTTGTGTCTCACAATGCGAAGCGTAACATATGCTTTGATCGTCCTTCTAGGATAATTTTTATATTTCGCCTATTTTAGCATGTATTTTGAGAAGTTTTTCCCTATATCCACCCATCTACTGTATGAAAAGTACAGTGAGGAGTTTTATAAATGATTGGTGTATTGGACTCATGTTTACCATACCTAATTTTACGATGCACCAAACATCCGAACACGATTTTTAGACGTACATAAAGATACACAGAAAGACAGACAGACAATTCTATAACCAAATATGGGTATATCTACCATACAGTATCAAACTACACCCTTTGGTTTCAAACAAAATCATCCTTACGTTGAACCCGTATGTCGACAAAAAAAAAAAAAAAAGAGATTAGTTAAAATGTGCTCTCAAACTAAATTCACCTAACGTGTACTTCCTGACGTGAAATAGAATTGAAAGCCTTGTAGACGAAACTCGATACACCTCACATAAAACAAGTAGTTCCGTGAAGAACTATACAGCCTATTTTCATATATCCTGCTCATGTTAATTGCCTCTATCAACATACAAAATTTCAGTTTAATTGCTGTAACAGATTCGTAGATATTGAGAACCGTCTAAATATTTCAGAAGGTCGCCAGGTTGGATTTTTATTTTTGTACTATTACATTAAGATTATTGTGTACGTGTGGTATTCAAACTTCAATCGCATGATTAGAACACAAGAAGTAAAAACGAGATTTTAAAATTACGCACAGCAGCCATCTTGTGATTATGCAAACAATTGAAATAAATTAGATGCCAGTGGATCAACATTTGTATAAGCATTTAACGTGCAACGTTTCACGACACTCGGATAGTTAATTCGCGAGAAACGTCCATTTAAATATTTATACTTCGCGTCGCCGCCATGTTGGATTTGTGCTCACCAGGTTACTGAAAGTCCTATAGGTGAGCATGTGTTCATTGTCTCTATGAACATTAAAAAAATCTGTTTGATTGCTGTAAAAGATTCATAGATATTGAGAACCGTCTAAATATTTCGGAAGCTCGCCATTGAGGATTGTTATATGAATAGGCCATAGAGTTATGTGCCATTCGAGGAAAATTATTGCCTAGGTTAATTATTCAAACTTTCACTTCGATCGCATGATTACGACACAAGAAATAAAAACATAATTTTAAAATTTCGAACAGCTGCCATCTTGAGGTTATGTAAACAGTTGAATTAAATTAGATGGCAGTGCATTACAATCTGCAAAATCATTTACTGTACCACATTTCACTGCGCTCAGAGAGTTAAATCACGAGAAAAGTCTATTAAAATATTTCAAATTCGCTTGGTCGCCATGCTCGTTTTGTACTTTACAGGTTTATGAAATATACATAGGTAAACTTGTATCAGTACCCTTGATCACCGTACAAAATTGCAGGGTGATGTCTGTAATAGTTTCGGAGATATAGAATGTCAGTGAAATAGTTCGCACAGCCGCCATTTTGAGGTTATGTATGCAATTGAACTAAATTAGACTCCAGTGCTTTACAATGTGTATAAACAGTTGCTGTACCCAGTTTCATTACGTTTGGGTGGTTAAATCGCGAGAAAAATCTATTTAAAAGTCTCAAATTCGCTTGGCCGCCATGTTGGTTTTGTAGTCACCAGGTTTTTGAAAGTCTCATAGGTGAACTTCTAGTAGTGCCCTTTATCACCGTACACAATTTCAGGGCGATATCGGTAAGAGTTTCGGAGATATTGAATGCTAGTGAAATAATTCGCACAGCCGCCATGTTGGATTGGTGAGACGTAACAAAATTTAAAGGGCACGGTCGAGGTCGCCGGGAATAGCGCCATGAACTTACCGAGTTTCATTGAAATCGCTCCAGCCGTTTAGATTTTATTAGACACACACACACACACACACACACACACACACACACACACACACACATGCACACACACACGGACAAAAGGTGATCTCATAAGCCTATTTTTTTCAAAATTGAAAATAGGCTAAAAATGACCCTCTACGTTGTGTTAGGTCCCCATACACAGGAAGACCTCTTTCATAAATTATAAAGGCTTGTGGTGCATGAAAATTTAGGTTCTTTAGCGTCAAATGGCCCAAATTACTAAAAGCCGCAAAAAATGCTGATTCAATTCAGGAATTTTTGAAAATAATGTTGCTGTTTTGAGATATAATAGACTTTCTGTACTATATGTCGCACGTGAAATTGCATGAAAAAATTCTAGGTTACCCCTTGACCCCCTTAATTGCATTGACGAATTATACAGTCTACGTTGGTTCCGTGATAACCTTATAGCCATTTGCAAACATTCACAGAAATGTAATAAATGGAGTAGCCTAATAATAATATCGTATGGCCTCGAGTGCCGGGTGCAAGCTTCGTAATTTGACACCCAGAGGGTAGCTTGCATGTCGAAATTTCGTTGTTCGTTGAAGCACTATGAAAGTCAAGGAGGGTAGATATCCAAACTCCTTGAACACTATAGCGCTTTCTAGTAGAGAAATGAGGAACTTTGTGTTGGCGGAAACTCCTGAGATTAATTTTGCCATTATCAACACGGCCTACTGAATTCAAATGGGTTCATTGACAGGCCAACATCGTATGACATGCGAGTCGTATTTTTGCCGCCTTTCAAAAATCACTTACCACGGCCAGGTGTGAACCTGCAATCTTGGGGTTAGTAGACGGACACGCTATCCACTCACCCACCGTGGCAAGGTATAAATGGAGTGACATTGCTTCTTACAGAAATAGATGGAAAGTTGGATGCCACCCCTTGATATAATGTTGTCTGGTTACCGATTTCCATTCCTTCATTAGTTTGTTAAATTAAATTAAATTAGTTTTCTGGGAATTTTTCAGATACTGTTGGTTTTAGGGCCTTATAATGTAGTTTTCGAGGACCCTTTAGGGCCCCCAAGTTTTGTTTCTGGCACCGAGGGGCTTTGTCTCCTCGTTGTACGCCATAATATAATACCAATAATAATATATTATAGGGATAGGAATATAATAGACCTGCCGTACCACACCCGCAGGTGTATATCGCGTGAAAAAAATATAGTGTACCCCTTGACCCCCTTAAGCGCATTTTACGTATTGATGAAATTTACAGCTTAATTTGGTTCCGTGATAACCTTCTAGCCGTTTGCAAACGTTCACACCAATGTAATTAATGGAATTGCATTGCGTCTTACAGCAATAGATGGACCTCTGAGAATCTGTTGTCATGGTTACCGGCTTGTATTCGTTCATTAGTTTATTAAATGAAATTAGTTTTCTGGGAATATCTCAAAAACGGTTGGACTTAGGACCTTAAAATGTGGTTTTAGGGTCCCCGAGTTTTGTCTCTCACATTGAGGGGCTGAAAATGAGCTTTGTCTCGTCCTTCTACTCCTATTTCAGCATGTATTTTAACGGGGTGACCCCCTTTTATGAGAGGTACGGAGAAGGGTTACATCAATGATTAGTGTCTTGCCTCTGATGGATATCTCTACCAAATTTTACGTTGATACACCCAGCCGTTCTCGAGTTATAAGGGAACAAATTTGTCCACAGACAAACAAACAAGCAGACAGACCAAAAAATTATTTTCGCGCGCATCCATAATAAAACAGTCTGAAACGCGTAAATAACTCAAATTTCCGTAGAAATTGCGAAAAAACATACAAATTTTAATTTTTATGTATGTAGAGATATACAGCACCGCTCGGTGTTGACCGTGTTTTATTGCCCAAATTTATGTTTTACTCGCTAACCGTTGGAGATACACGAAAAGTGATTAGGACCTTATGGATAGAAAATTAAGTGTTAAAGCTCGTGTATGCATCAAAAGTTTGCTATTTCTTAGCGTTCTCTTTTTAATTGAAATGGAAATGTGAAATTTTGAAACCAAAGGGTGTAGTGACGTCACATATGTGGGTTTTACTCGCTAACCGTTGGAGATACACGAAAAGTGATAAGGACCGTTCGGATAGAAAATTAAATTTTGAAGCTCGTACTTGCCATCAAAAGTTTGCTATTTCTTAGCGTTCTCCTTTTATTTTATATGGAAATATGAAATTTTGAAACCAAAGGGTGTAGTGACGTCACTAAAATGGTCGCCATTTTTTAATAGTGCAAAATATCGAAATTTAAAGTATCCTATATGTAAACATGGTAAATCTGCTACATCCATGCAAAATTTCATTTAAATCGGACCAGTGGTTCTTGCGTTATTGAGTAACACACACACAGACAGACAGACAGACAGACAGAAAGAAAGACAGGCACACACCATCTCATTTTTAGCCTACTTTCGATTTTTGCAAAAAATGAAAGTAGACTTATGAGATCAACACAAGGCGAAAAATTGTGTGTCTGTCTGTGTGTGTGTAAGGGTGTGTGTGTGTGAGTCTGTGAGTGTGTGTACTCTGAATGTCTGTCCCCCCTATCAATTCGAACACGGTGAAACCGAATTGAACGAAATTTGGTACAGAGGTAGCACTAGCAAAGGGCACCTCAGTGTCATACTTTATATCGCCGCCATCTTTACCAAAACAGAATGGCGGCCACTCAAACGTTCAAAACGTAAAATCAAATTACGGCTAAACTAATCATCCGATCTCTACCAAATTTGGTGACAACATACCTTTATATAGGACGCATCATTCACCCAAAATTCAAGGTCATCGGCCATGCCATTTCAGGATGGCGGCCGTGTGAATTATGCAACCATTTTAATCAATTGCTTAAGACCCACCAATTCCGATTATCGAGCCTAGGGTGGTTTAAGCTATCCTGAAGGTCGTGATCCGTTATTTATTATAATTTAATATTATAATATTATACTGTATGAGTGGCTTAAAAGAGCTGAGCCGTTTGTGTCACACGACAAGATGGCAGCTGTCCTCATGTGCCTGTCTTATATTTCAGTAGTTTTAGTATGTTGTATGTGATATACCCTACTGATACAATAATATACACTTGGTATGAAATGATCTTTATTGAAGATGCACTGCAGTGAAGAAATCGTTTATTTAAAGTCATTATTTGCCAACAGTTTGTATCTAATATGTCAGTTAAGAACACCATGATGTTATGGATAGGGTTAGCTCTGGGCTAGCGTGTTAGTCTGCCACGCAGCTGACTGGGGATCGAGTACTGCTACAGTTAACTTTTTTTTCTTGAATTCTTTTACAAATGATGTGCACGAGCTCTTTCTACAGATACTGAATAAAATGTCATTTAGCTCAAAGGAGAGGCTAAAGTATACACTCGTTTATTAATAAAATCACAGTCCCAGCATCGCACATAAACAGAAGACATTAGGAAAAGGAGAATAGAAGAACTAGATACACGTTGTCATTAACCACAGCCTTCTTAATGCCTCTGTACGGTGCTGTCCTCTTGTGGGTTATGTGGGTAATATTGTTCCAAACATATCGCTGTGTAAATACCTGGCCTCCTGAAGTATGGCAATTTTGTAATACTGGTAGTTCAACTATTAGCCACGATCGCGCTCCGATTACCTTTAAACACTGCCAGCTGGATCGCCTCCGTCTTGGCTACTTTAAACTGCCTACTCATTCAACACCCATAGGCCACTGCCATCGTAGTACATTACGATGGCAGTGCATTGGCGTACAAGATAAAGATTAATTCACTGATAGGTCACAGCACCAACCTACTGTGATCGACGCGGAAGATTCCTAACTTTGCAGGCTGGCTTAATATAGAGATTAACGGACGTGAATGCATTACAATAAGTTAGTAGTTTTGTTATTCAACATCATAAAGTATATAACTTAATATTGATTTTGACACTTACTGGCTAATTATCAATATAAATGAAAACAAACAATACATGGTGGTAGAGGTGATTGTGTTAGGAATGAGGACAAAGAGTCATAAAGATACCCATACATTTAGGAGAAAGTAGGCTATATGTTCTTTGCTGAACATCTTGTTATATATTAGTATGATTTATTTAAAAAGGCGTGGCTCGTGACGGTGCAGTACATAGAAATTATATTTGGTGACAGGGAAAAGAATTATATGTTCTTGCAAGTTATAACGTACATACACAGAAGTAACATAATATATGTAACGATACAAAACTGTAGGCTATAAACGTTTGTCGTTGTTGTTGTTGTTGTTGTTGTTGTTTGAGTCTTCAGTCTTTTGACTGGTTAGATGCAGCTCCCATTCCTCCCTGGCCTGAGGTAATCGTTTCATCTCTACATACCTACTACACCCTACATCCGAGAAAATCTGTTGAACATATTCTAACCTTGGTCTACCCCTACAGTTCTTGTCATCGACCCTTCCTTCCATAAATAAGCTTGCTATTCCTGGGTGTCTTAGTATGTGTCCTACCAACCTATCTCTTCTCTTCATTAGCAGTCGCCAGAAACATCTCTCCTCTCCCACTCGTCTTAATACCGCTTCGTTTGTCACCCTATCTACCAATCTGATTTTCATCATTCTCCCGTAACACCACATTTCAAACGCTTCAATTCTTCTCTTTTCTGCTGCACCAATAGTCCAAGTTTCACTTCCATAGAGTGCCATGCTCCAGACAAAGGCTTTCAAAAATGAATTCCTAATACCTAAATCTATATTCGATGCCAAACGATTCCTTTTCTGTAGAAATGATGTCCTTGCCTGAGCTAACCTACTTTTTATATCCACTTTGCCTCGTCCATCACTGGTTATTTTGCTTCCTAAGTAACAGAAGTCTCCTACTTTCTTTAGCTTTTCACCTGACAATTTGTTGTCCATTGAGGTTTCTGATTAATTTCGGCTGTATTCCAATATTTTTGTTTTACATTTATTAATTTTGATCATGAATTCTTTTCTCAAGACGGAGTCCATACCATTCAAAAAGTCATTCAAATCCTCTGGCGTGTCGGACAAGATGACGATGTGATCAGCAAATCTCAGAGTTGAAATTATTTTTCCTTGAATCTTCACTCCCATTTTAATTTTTCTCCAATTGCCTTCATTGCTTGTTCAATGTAAAGATTGAAAAGTTTGGGTGATAAGTTGAAGCCTTGTCTTACACCTTTCTAAATACCAGCTTCTCTCTCATATCCATCAGCTCGAATGACTGCTGTCTGGTTTCTGTATAGATTGTAGAGCACCCTCTTATCCCTGTACTTTATTCCAATAGTTTTTTAAATGTCAAACAACTTATTCCAATCTACGTTATCGAAAGCCTTTTCTAAGTCTACAAATGCCATAAACGTTCTATTATCCGTCCTTATTCTAGCTTCGAAAATCAGCCTAAGACTTAGTACAGGTTCCCTTGTTGGTACGTGTTTCCTGGAGCCAATCTGGTCTTCACCCAACTCTTTTTCTATCTGTCTTTCCATCCTCTTGTAAATTATTCTAGTCAAGATCTTTGAAGCATGAGTGATGAAGCTGATTTTACGGTATTCTTCACATCTGTCAGCTCCTACTTTCTTGAAGTCCTTTTGAAAGGCCGTTGGCGTTTCTCAGATTAAAACCAAACGGGCTTTCAAAAGAACGTTGGTGCTCAGAGGGTTACCCATGGATAAATACCTTATTAGCAGTGGCTAAATGAGACCCCATGAATGTGATGGTGCTTGCTTTCCGTCGATAATATTCAGTCCTAATAAAGAACAAGAAGAATAAAGAGGGAGGTACACTAGATATTTAATGTTTCTGAAGCGGGGCGTGACAGAAAAAGTCGGAGAACCCCTGCTGTACAGCTTCAGAGACATACTGTAGCAATGCGGCTAAAAACAACATAGCTTGTTATTAAGCTACTGTAATATCAATGCATCCGCATTGCGCTGGGCAAAAGAATGCGCCTCGGGCAATCGAAATGAGGCCAGTGCTATCAAGTGGCCGTAATTAAATTACCGTAAATTGTGTGGCTGAATCATTCGTTGATTAGAAGTGCCTACAACAAGTGAGTTGTTAAAAAAACCTTAATGAAGTTCAACTTAATTGCATGTTTATATTGCGAGAGAGAACCACAGCGCATGCAGATCAACAAGCATAGTTCAAATGGTAGAGCACAGTTTACACACGAGCTGTAATACCTGAAGTTCATGGCACGAATTCTTATCCCCGTAACTTGGCCCGCAAGATCGGCTCTCATGTACGCCCCTCCCCGTTATGATCGTTCACTTAATGCAGATACCGACAGTAGTGGCTACGCGGGCTAAAGCGCTGCGTTAGGTCAAGGGGCCAAGCTCTCTGCTGACTCGGTAGACGCGTGGGTTCGAGCCCCACCGTCGGCTGTCCTTGAAATGGTTTTCCGTGGTTTCCCATTTTCAACACCAGGCAAATGCTGGGACAGTACCTTCTGACAGGCCACGGCCGCTTCCTTCCACATCCTTGCTCAGTTTCATTCATCTTCATCCATTCCATCTATTATCCCAACGCGCAGGTCACCCACGGGCGTCGACTAGAAAGACCTGCACTCGGCCTCTCAGGAGGCTACACGACAAAAAAAAACTTAATGCAGATAATATAAGACTTTATTGATGTGTAACATCTTTCCACTCGGTATCTGTGTATTTTTTGTGGGGTTGATTTTGAAAAATGAAACTGAAATGGATGGGACGGAAACAATGAAACGGAAATGGATGGGACGGAAACAATGAGCGCGCGTGGTGGCGGAGATTGACACGACGACGTACTAACTGTCGGCCATGTGGCTATGTGAAATGTATATTGCATACGGTTTACTTCATGGTTTGGTGGCCACATAAAAGATATTCCTACAATACATAATCTTCAAGTTGTCGTTGTTTGGCGTGAAAATATTCATTATATCATATTTGCTGAAAACCGGTCAGGATTTGGCACTGCAGTTTTACAAGTAGTTATTTCAATGACCAACAGAGTTCACTGTTAACAAGGTATAACATGTAACATGTTACACATCATATGCGACTACTGTAAGGCTCTTAATTTTTTCACATTTATACACCATTTAGACTGTGTCAAAACAGAGATTCTGGCCCAGCACTTAGCTAACTATAATAGCACTAGGTGCAACATTGTGACAGACAAAGAAAGCTGTGCAGAAGCAGTGTTGTCAACTCCGGTTTAAGAGATAACACTACGTTGTGATCAAAAGTTAGCAGATTCTAATGGTATCAATAGAGAAGCGATAATTTTGTCGCTAATGGGTGGTTATAAATTCCTATCTAAGCAATACTAAATTTAAAAGATTTTGTCGCCAAATTTTCTTAACAGTCACAACATCTAGCGACAATATCGCTAAATTGGCAACATTGTGCAGAAGTAGATGACTATCTCGCTGAAGATTCTGAATTGATGTCATTAACTACCTACCACATGCAGATCTACGTAGATCCTACATGACTTTTAAAAGGTTAACAAAAATAGAGACGTCTTCAAGTAGCAGGACTATTACATATATAGAGAGAGAGAGAGTATTAGAAGTGCAACGAATTTGCTGTGTAATAGTTTTCAAATATATTGTACAGACTTATATAATTTGTATATATTAGACTGCTATTATTTCGTTTTTTGCTGTTGTGTTAATATAACAATATTTTTAAGAACGTTAGCCATAAGCATTTCAGCTTCTACCTTGGAAAAACACAAAGAACACAACAGGTTCGACAATACGTAATCACTGGTCTCATGCTGACCACACACGCACTTCGGTTGCTGCACTCCACTAGATTCCCCCACTCGGTGTCATTGGCTGCACCAGTCAGTTCTCACTGTTCTGAACATGTGGAATAGCCAGCTAGAACTCTGCCTCCCCCAGGGACGGGGGTTCGCGACCACGGGACTCCAGCTGAGTCCGGCATTGCTTCCACTTACTCGTGCCGGGCTCCTCTCCGTCTTCTTTCCTGTCGACATCCCTTGGTCAACTCTTGTTCTTTTCCGACCCCGACGGTATTAGGGTATCCGAGGCCAAGGGAGTCTTTCACTTTCCTGCCTTAATTGGCCCTTGTCTCATCTTTCCTGATCCCTCCTTCTTCGAGGGGTCAGACCTCTTGTTTTCTTTTCTTTATATTTCCTTTGCTCTTTAAGATCCCGCACTGTTTTTTGTTAATTGGCTCCCGTGTATCTAAATTCTATTTAGCGTTTTTTTTTTGCATGTACAGGTACTCTCCATGTTGTAGGTGTTTTCAATCTACGTTGCATTTTGTAAGTCTTTTCGATCTAAATTGCATTTTGCGAGTGTTTTCAGCCTCAATTTCATTTTGTAAGGATTGACAATCTAAATTGCTTTTTAGTAAGTCTTTCAATATAAGGGATGGGACTTTTGTGAGTATTTTGAATTTCAATTGCATTTTGTATTTTCAACCGAAACCGCTTTTTTGCAAGTATTTTCAATCTAAATTGCATTTTGTATGGTGGGCATTTTGCAAGTATTTTGATTCTCAATTGCATTTTGTGAGTATTTTGAATCTAAATTACATTTTGTAAATATTTTCAATCTAAATTGCATTTTGTAAGTATTGTCCATCCAATTGAGTAGTTTGAATCTACCGTGCATTTTGTAAGCATTTTCAATATCAATTTCATTTTGTAAGTATTTTGATTTTCAATTGCACTTTGTGAGTATTTGGAATCTGAAATGCGTGTTTTTCAATCTAAATTGCATTGTGTATTTTCAATTTCAATTACATTTTATAAGTATTTTGAACCTCAATTGCATTTTGTACGTATTTTCAATCTCATTTGCTTTTTGTAAGTATTTTGAATTTCACTTGCATTTTGCAAGCAATGTATTTCGACTGTGCATTGCATTTTGTACGTATTTTGAAGCTAACCTGCATTTTGTGCGTATTTTTCAATATATTCCTTTTGTGAGTATTCTCCTTCTAAATTCCCTTTTGTATTACCGCTCTCCATTTTGTGAGTAGTTTCAATCTGAGTGCCTTTTTGTAAGTATTTTCCTTCTCACTTAATTTCCGTTCTGGTTTCCACTTCATTGTCATTTTCGCTATCACCCAGACCATTAGAGGACGATAACCTAGATGTTAGGCCCCTTAAAACAACAATTATCATCATTATCATCATAGAACTCTGCCTACCCTAGCGACATGAAATAGCCAAATAGTGTGAGTGGTGGTGTGCAGCATAGAAAGGAAATCTACTTATACCAATGGTGCACCAGCATGATCAAAAGTAAAGAGTTACCTCTCATTTCTACTCATTTGCCTTAGAAAATTTCAGATCTTCCAAAACTCTACCTATTATCTGTCTTAAGAAACGTTAACTTGATGTACGTAGGAAACCTCAAGGATCTGCCCGAATTATTTTCGGTTAAATGTCGTATGGTTCACGTCCCGCGGCGTAACCTTGCTCATTAAATCATGTACTATGGCCGGGAGGGCAGCTGCAGCAAATCCGGAGATCGTAGGTTCAAATCCCGGCGTTTACATTAGCTATCCTGAGTGTGTTTTATTCTCGTTTTTTTTTCACAGTTCCTCCAGTACCTTACTTCAAGTCCCGGGGCACGTACCTCATTCCTATCTCTAATACAGTTTTACACATTACTACAGTCAGCACATAAACACAGGTTATCAGACAAGTTCAACACACACCCAACTACACTGGGCTGGTGACAAAGATGTCCCAAGACCCTAAAATGAATTAACAACAACATAATATGGTTCACCAATACCCAAATATATTTAAAGAAAACTCATATACTCACGTTTGTAAATAGTAAGGGTTATTTCTACACAAGAAATGTTCATTTATTTCTTTCATAGCTGAGGGCGTTGGGTAATACTCCAAGACATAAATGGGGAGATGAAGAATGCTCGGAGATCATAGGTTCTAATCCTGGTGCTGTGGATTTGTTCAGGTAAAAGCCGGGTTGGTACCTTATTTCAAGTCCCAGGACATAATATCCAATCCCAGAGCCAAATGATTACAGTTTAACCCACTACCGGTACTGAAATGAAAATCCACAGCCTGCTTCCAGTCTCCGACCGGGTCAGGAATGGAATGAATGAAGCCCCCATCTAGCGGCGAGGATATGAACTGTGCCGGCTGCCGAGGCCTGACGCACTCCTCTGGGGCAATGATTAAATGAATGACAGATGAAATGAAATGATAGTGGAGAGTGTTGCTGTAATGAAATTTTGACAGGGAAAACCGGAGTACCCGGAGAAAAACCTGTCTGCCTCCGTTTTGTCCAGCACAGATCTCACATGGAGTGACCGGGATTTGAACCACGGACCCAGCGGTGAGAGGCCGGCGTGCTGCCGCCTAAGCCACGGAGGCTTACTACCGGTACTACATTACACAAAATAATCTGGTGACCAGCTAAACACAACACACACATCAGTGCACGTGAAGTAAATAAATAAATAAATAAATAAAGACATTTTCACGGAGGATATGAACCATCGGACGAGACATTTCACCTCGAACGTTTCACATGCAATAACCGGAAATACAATCTGGCCTACCTCAATGTGAGGCAAGCAGCTTAGCCGCTACGCCATCACGTCCCTCCAGTACATGGTGCTGATAACCAAAAATGTCATAATGCCTTAATTCAGGCTTCAACAACAAACACAACTTATTTTCTCTCTAATGCCCTTTTTCTTCTTGCGTATGGCATTTTGCGTCGGGAGCGTCCGAGGACATGTTCGGCTCGCCAGAGTTTGTAGCTGCTTCTATGGGGTGAGCTACAAGTACCGTCGCGTGTGGAGTGTTGTCTGGGGAGGAAAGTGTGAATATAGGGACGATGAATTGGAAGGTAGCGGCTGTGGCCTAGAGTTAGGGACCAACCCCCAGCATTTGCCTGGATGGAAGATGGAAAACCACAGAAGACAATCTTCAAGATTACCGGTGGGGGGGATTCGAACCTCCTCGCCTCCCAGATGTGAGCGACTGCATGCAGCCATGCCATAACGGCCACTGCCACTGACTACAGATTAGGAAGATGTGCATATATCAGCGGAACCTGTTTTGCCACTTGCTAAAACAATGGACTGCAAGATTAAGCACTTTCGATACTCATCTGCATTATAAACAAAACTCTTGTTTTTGAAGTATGTTCCTACGTTCCGGCTTACGCACAGTAGGCGATCATATTTACATAGAACTTAGGAAACAGGTGATGCAGCGAACTTTGTTTAATAGGAACACAATTGTACTGTAGGAGGTGATTTGCCAATTTTGACTAGTGCCTCTATGAATCAGAGTTATCTCGCTCAAAAATGTATGAATGTCCACTAAACCTCTCTGCAAAATAATAATAAACATAGATTATGGTTACACGCCATTTCTGTCGAACAATAACTTCCCCAGTTGTACACGTTCATCAAATACACTCGAGGTGTTTTGTAGCGTATGGCTTTCAGTGCCGGGAGTGTCCGAGGACATGTTCGGCTCGCCAGTTTTTTAGCTACTTCGAGACGGACATCCAATGGGTGAGCTACAAGTACCGTTGGTGAGGGAAGTTGAAATGTAAGGACGAGGAGTTGGAAGGTAGCAGCTGTGGCCTATAGTTAGGGACCAACTCCGGCATTTGCCTGGAAGGAAGATGGGAAACCACAGAAGACCATCTTCAAGGTTGTCGGCGGGGGGATTCGAACCTCCTCGCCTCCCGGATGTGAGCGACTGCCAGCATTCATGCCGTAACGACCACGGCTAACTCACCCGGTACACTCGAGGTAAATTTACCCGTTGGATAGATACCACACTCTGTGCCTTACTTTTGTTGAGGCTTTGTGTTAAGAAAGGTATTTACCACAGACCCCATGTGTTCATTAATGAAACACTCCAGTAACTTCTTTAGGAGGCATCCAATGGTTCTTAGCTCTATTTTTTATGTTCAATAACACGGTTTAATGTTGGTCTTACATGTTCTAATGACCTATTACTCGCCACGTTTGGTGGTCTACGGTAAACTACTTAAGTTTCCACCTTAACGTGCGTGTTTAGCTTTGTATTTTTTGTTGAGCTAAGGTCCTTACGGATTCGTCCACGCAGCTGACTGGTATCTTATTCAATGGAATGATGAGTCCAACATAGTGAATGAAAATCCACAGCCTGCTTCCAGTCGATCGACCGGGCCAGGGAATGGAATGAATGAAGACCCTATCTAGAGGCGTGGATACGAACTGTGCCGTCTGCCGAAGCCTGTCGCACTCCCATGGGGCAATGATTAAATGAATGACAGATGAAATGAAATGATATTGGAGAGTGTTGCTGGAATGAAATTGTGACAGGGAAAACCGGAGTACCCGGAGAAAAACCTGTCTGCCTCCACTTTGTCCAGCACAACTCTCTCATGGAGTGACCGGGATTTGAACCACGGACCCAGCGGTGAGAGGCCGGCGTGCTGCCGCCTAAGCCACGGAGGATTCTAACTTCGTGAATGCTGGTATTTATTAGTCGACCGTTATATACAGCATATTTACACTAGAAGCTGTTACATATAAAATGTGGGTAATGATAGAGAGACGAGCTCTTATGACCTACGTCTTTTGATGTGGCATCACCAGACCATTACTGTGTTACCGGTACGTAACAAAGCCAATAGATCGTTTTAGCTTCCCATTTATGCTCTTCAATCACTTATATAGGCGATGAAGGTTTCAACATACATCTAAAAAAGTGTTCTATTTCAATCATACATTGTTACAATACACATGTGTTCAGGGACGTGTTGTATTGACAAAGACCATCCAAAAGAACAAGCAGATATTGGAACTCGTCTTAATATGTGGTATTGAAATCGATTTCATATTGGCATTGACTGGGTTATCAAAGCATTATTCTTGATTGGTCAACCATGATTTTTTCGTGAGCGAATAGACTATAGTTCATATTTCCAAAATTCGAATTATGTCCTAAAGTTATTACAGTCTGGTTTATTATTATTATTATTATTATTATTATTATTAGTCTATTATTAATTTTATTATCATCACATTGTTCATTAAACACAGTCTTTCTGGTCTTCGAGAAAATTTCGATAGGCTTATGCAAGAACCTTTCCCAGTATTCAATCAGTATTCAAGAATTTCCTGACTATATGGCAGTTGTCCCGTACTGCTGCCTCCTGTATTTTCTGATAGATGTTGAATGATAGATTCAGTTGATGTAGAACTATTTTGAGTTGTTTTAGTATTACTCCTGTGGCTGAGATAACAATTGGGATGACAGTGACCGTTTGTTGTTTCCAAAGGCGTTTGATTTCTGTTGCCAAGTCCAATTACATTTGGTGCATTTTTCGTGTGTCTTAGTTCTGATGTTGGAGTTTGGTACTGCGATATCTATAAGCCATATATTCTTGTGCAGTTAGTCTGTTAAAATGAGGTCCAGTTTTTCGGCAGCTATTGTCTTGTTGGTGATGACAAAGGAATTCCAATGTATTTTAAATGTGTCATTTTCTACAATGGGTTGTGGTTGATAGCTGAAGTATGGCTCTGGATCTATTAGTAGTTGACACTGCTTGCAGAGTTCTTGGTAGATTATTAATATTATTAATTATATTATTTTCTTCTTTCTTCGATTTTGGTCATCTATGGGCCACGTAAAATGACTTCCTCATGATTCGGATTCTTTTCTTGACTTTTCCCCCAGCATTTCTTCATCTAATCACTTTATTCTTTCTTTCTTTCTTTCTTTCTTTCTTTATTTCTTTAATTTCGTGCTTTTCCTGAAAAAGAAACCTTTCTGATCTTGTATCGAAATGCAGGCCTAAGCCTGTCAAGAATTTCCAATTTTTGTAATGTTTATTTCTATTATATACTTTTTCTCTTCAATGAACGAACTAATTGGCGTATTTTTGTCAATAAGGTCAAATATTTTTCAGTCAATGTTTCCAGGTTCAATCGGACCAGGTGACGATAAAGATAAATTCCTCTTTTCCTGAGAGAATCTGATATTTTTCAGTTGAGTATATATTTCTTTTTTACTTTTTCGCACCCAAGTATTATTATTAATATTATTATTATTATTATTATTATTATTATTATCATCATAATCATGAGAAGAAGTAGTAGCTACGCTCGCTAAGGTGAATTGTTGGACGATGGGGTTATTCTTACTGCGGATTCGGTATACGAGTTACTTAATTATCCCATCGTTGGCCATCCTTGATATAATTCTCCCTGGTTTCACATTTCAACTCTATGCCGGGATGGTACCTTGAAACAAGCCACGGCCGCTTTCTTATAATTCCTTCCCGCGTTTAACTCATCTTTATTTATCACGTCTCATATGATGAGGTTAACGAAAATCACCCGCCACATTAATCGCATCTCATCCCCGACCCTGTTGAAACGGGAATAATGAAGGGTAAACATACACGGCCTACATTGAGTCGTGGTTTTGTGGTTATCCTAACTGGCTATCACCCAAAGGGCTCGGGTTCAATTCCTGGCTGTGCCAAGAATGTATCTTCTGGTTTAAGGTTTTTGGAACGCGATCGTTGACATGCAAGTCATCCAAGTAATGTCAACATAGAAGACGTGGTTGGTTCCTCAGTTTAGGGGCGCGACAACGCGATCATGTAGTACCGTGTACATTGGGGTGTGTAGAATCTGTTTGATAACCGGTGTTAATTGTAATGGCTGTATTAGTGTGTGTTATCTGTAATTCCGATGAGAAATGCAGACGATCAATTTCAAGCAGTTCCTACTTTTGCTACCAAATGCTACCGTCAACGACACCCAGCCGTGAACTTGGCTACTAGATGCCACCGCAAACGGCACCTGGCGGCAAACGTTCGTACTTAATAGAACGTTAATCAAATCTAACCTACAAATTTAGCTTCACACAATTGTAATTAGTGGAAAGTTCTTTTACATGCTATAAATCTATGGGCCCACCGGTTTTACTTCCCCTTCAAATGAGGCATACTGAGGGAAATTTAACGCTTTTAAAACATCCGATGACTTTGGCCGGGTTTGAACCCGCGATCTTGGGCATAGAAGCTCAGCATGCTCCCAACTACGCCACCGAAGCCGCGATCAAATGTGTGTCGAGCCCATCGATAAAGCAACAACATTGGTTTTAAACTTGTCGTTGCGACTACAGTACGCCAAACAGGCCTACAATTTTAGCATACTTCAGTACAGCTGAAAAGTCTAAATCATCGTTTACCACCGTATTTTAGTGGGAATTACGAAAGTACTTTGCATCTCTATGTGATGGGTAGCACATCTACATTAGGAGATTACATTCTCCAGATCACATTCTGATGTAGTGGTTAGCATTCTTTGCTGTCGGTCTGAGTTCAATACCCGATTCTGACAAGAAATATAATTCTGGTCTGAGGGCTGGAATGGGATACACTCAGCTTCGTGTACCAAACCTGAGAAGAGGAGGATTCAATTACCACCTCGGCCATCCTGAAAGTGTTGTTTCGTGGTTTTCCCCCCTTTTACTCCATGCTAATGAGGGGTTGTTTCCTAATTGAAGGCCACGGCCGCTTCCTTCCAGGTCCTCGTCAGAAAATACAAATAAAACACTAAAATACAGCAACACACGCAGTTATCGAACAAAATACACAGTCACCAAAGTATACAGGACTAAAATATGACCACGATCTCCAAAACCCTGAAGTAAAACACAACCAACTACATTCTCGAAGGTTCTACTCACTGGTGAGTCTCGTTGTGTAGTGAGTAGCGCTCTTGATTGTCACCCCCTGAGATCCGAGTTCATTCCCGGATCTGGCCGGTGCGATGGAACGGGTTATAATTAGCCTCGTAAAGCAAAACTCAGCGCTCTTAGAAATATTTTTTGTGATCTCTCACTTTTACTTCATGAAAATACCGGGATGGTTCATAACTTGAGATCTCAATTACAACGACACACTGCTGAAGGTACCACAATAACAGAGGTTATCAGACAAACTCCACACACACTTAAGTACACGGGGAAGAATTGAGCACGATTTCCAAATGAAACAACAACAACAAAAACAGAACGCTAGTGGAGCTGATGGTATTTAGTTACTCGAGGCAAAAGGTAACTGATGTCCAGATGGATCTTTTAAGATCTTGAATCGAAATAGGAAGCTTTAAATAGCATACGACCTTGCATTGTATCCAAAGTAAAGAATACTCCAGGAACATACTAAGGCTATTATTAGCCTACTTTCGATTTTTGCAAAAAATGAAAGTAGACTTATGAGATCAACACAGGGCGAAAAAAGTGTGTCTGTCTGTGTGTGTGTATGTGTGTGTGTGAGTCTGTGTGTGTGTGTGTATGTGTGTGTGTGAGTCTGTGTGTGTGTGTGTGTGTGTCTGTGTGTGTGTGAGTGTGTGTACTCTGAATGTCTGTCCCCCCCTATCAATTCGAACACGGTCAATGCGAATTGAACAAAATTTGGTACAAAGGTAGCACTAGCAAAGGACACCTCAGTGTCATGTTTTATATAGCCGCCATCTTGACAGAAACGTAATGGCGGCCACACAAATGTTCAAAGCTTAAATCAAATTACGACTAACCTAATCATCCGATCTCTACCAAATTTTGCAACAACATACCTTTATGGGGGGGAGCATCCTTTGACCAAACCAATAGGCCATCAGCGTAATAGTTTGCGGATGGCGGCCATCTTTGTGTGAAAATCGATTCCCCCTATTAATTCGAACACGGTGCAACCGAATGGAACGAAATTTGGTACAGAGGTAGTACTAACAAAAGGCACCTCAGTGTCATGTTTTATATCGCCGCCATCTTGATGGAAACGTAATGGCGGCCACACAAATGTTCAAAGCTTAAATCAAATTACGACTAACCTAATCATCCGATCTCTACCAAATTTTGCAACAACATACCTTTATAGAGGAAGCATCCTTTGACCAAATGACTAGGTCATTAGCCTAATAGTTTGCGGATGGCGGCCATCTTTGTGTGAAAATCAATTCCCCCTATTAATTCAAACACGGTGAAACCGAATGGAACGAAATTTGGTACAGAGGTAGCACTAGCAAAGGGCATCTCAGTGTCATGATTTATATCGCCGCCGTATTGACTGAAACGTAATGGCGGCCACACGAATGTTCAAAGCTTAAATCAAATTACGATTAGCCTAATCATCCGATCTCTACCAAATTTTGCAACTACATACCTTTATGGAGGGAGCATCCTTTGACCAATCTAATAGGTCATTCGCCTAATAGTTTGCGGATGGCGGCCATCTTTGTGTCAAAATCGATTCCCCCTATTAATTCAAACACGGTGAAACCGAATGGAACGAAATTTGGTACAGAGGGAGCACTAGCAAAGGGCATCTCAGTGTCATGCTTTATATCGCCGCCATATTGACAGAAACGTAATGGCGGCCACACAAATGTTCAAAGCTTAAGTTAAATTACGACTAACATAACCATCCGATCTCTACCACACTTTGCAACAACATACCTTTATGGAGGGAGCATCCTTTGACCAATCTAATAGGTTATTAGCCTAATAGTTTGCAGATGGCGGCCATCTTTATGTTAAAATTGATTCCCCCTATTAATTCGAACACGGTGGAAACGAATGGAACGAAATTTGGTACAGAGGTAGCACTAGCAAAGGACACCTCAGTGTCATGTTTTATATCGCCGCCATCTTGACTGAAACGTAATGGCGGCCACACGAATGTTCAAAGCTTAAATCAAATTACGATTAACCTAATCATCCGATCTCTACCAAATTCTGCAACTACATACCTTTATGGAGGGAGCAGCCTTTGACCAATCTAATAGGTCATTCGCCTAATAGTTTGCGGATGGCGGCCATCTTTATGTCAAAATGGATTCCCCCTATTAATTCGAACACGGAGGAACCGAATGGAACGAAATTTGGTACAGAGGTAGCACTATGAAAGTACGCCTCAGTGTCATGTTTTATATCGCCGCCAGCTTGACTGAAACGTAATGGCGGCCACACGAATGTTCAAAGCTTAAATCAAATTACGATTAACCTAATCATCCGATCTCTACCAAATTTTGCAACTACATACCTTTATGGAGGGAGCATCCTTTGACCAATCTAATAGGTCTTTCGCCTAATAGTTTGCGTATGGCGGCCATATTTGTGTCAGAATCGATTCCCCCTATTAATTCAAACACGGTGAAACCGAATGGAACGAAATTTGGTACAGAGATATCACTGGCAAAGGGCATCTCAGTGTCATGATTAATATCGCCGCCATATTGACAGAAACGTAATGGCGGCCACACAAATGTTTAAAGCTTAAATCAAATTACGACTAACATAACCATCCGATCTCTACCAAACTTTGCAACAACATACCTTAATGGAGGGAGCATCCTTTGACCAATCTAATAGGTCATTAGCCTAATAGTTTGCGGATGGCGGCCATCTTTTTCTCAAAATTGATTCCCCCTATTAATTCGAACACGGTGGAACCGAATGAACGAAATTTGGTACAGTGGTAGCACTAGCAAAGGGCACCTCACTGTCATGTTTTATATCACCGCCATCTTGACGGAAACGTAATCGCGGCCACCCAAATGTTAAAAGCTAAAATGTAATTACGACCAACCTAATAATCTAGTCTCTTCCAAATTTTGCAACTCCATATCTTTATGTGGGAAACATATTCTGACCAAACTGCAAGATCATCAGCCCAATAGTTTGCAGATGGTGGCCAAGTATGTGTTCAAATCGATTCACCCTATCAATTCAAACACGGTGAAACCGAACTGAACGAAATTTGGTACAGAGGTAGCACTAGCAAAGGGCACCTCATATTCATGTTTAATATCCCTATAGCACGTTGTATTTCAACAAGCTACTACAACCAACATTCAATCGTACTCCTTGAAAAGGACAAAGAGTTATAACAATACCCATGCATTTAGGAGAAAGTAGGCTATATGTTCTTTACTGAACATCTTGTTTTTCCACTGAGGTTAACATAGGCGGTAGCGCAGAAAGGAGTTGATCTTATGTTTATGTATGTGTTGCACCATTATTCATGTGTTTCTCTAACTGAGTGTGTCTTTCAACAACTGCTATCTAACCCACTTAGTTTGTTATTGATTCTGTCGCCAATAAATATCCACTGAAGGCTAGTGCTGCGTGAAGTCCTTATGTGAGGCCATATTGCCAAGTTTGAACTATTCTACCTTGACAATATGCTGGGGCATATTATTTCATGTAAGTACTGTTCCTCTCTGTACAAAGGGATTAAGACATATCCTCCTTTATCTCCTTCCATCCTTCACCATTCATCAATCGTTCTAGCATCCTTGAGTGTTTCCCCAGGGGCTCACATCTAGTGGGGCGTGGATTAGCGACCACGGGACCCCAGCTGAGTCCGGCATTGCTTCCACTTACTTGTGCCGGGCTCCTCACCGTCTTCTTTCCTGTCGACCTCCCTTGGTCAACTCTTGTTCTGTTCCGACCCCGCCGGTATTAGGGTATCTGAGGCCTGGGGAGTCTCTTCCTTTCCCGCCTTAATTGGCCCTTGTCTCATCTTTCCTGATACCCTCCTTCTTCGAGGGGTAAGCATTCTTTTTCTTTTCATTTTATTTCCTTTTCTCTTTACGATTCCTGCACTGTTTGTGTTTATTGCCTCCCCGTGTATCTAAATTCCCTTTAGCGAATTCATCTACACTCCATTTTATAGTTATTTTCAATCTACGTTGCATTTTGTATGTCGTTTCGATCTAAGTTGCATTTTGCGGTGGGGTTTCAACCTCAATTGCATTTTGTAGGTATTTCGACTCTACATTGCATTTTGAACCTAACCTACATTTTGTACGTATTTTTCAATCTATTCCTTTTGTGAGTATTTTCGTTCTAAATTCCCTTTTGTAAATATTACCGCTCTCCATTTTATATTCTTTAATCTGTGTTAAGAGGGGCAGATTACCTCTTAGTTCCGCCCCTTAAAACAACAATAACATAACATCCTTGAGTGTCACCCCTGAGTTCAGAGTCCGATTCCCGGTTGTGTCAAGAAGATTCTTGTCTGATAGATGGACGGTGTACAGTCAGCTCCAAGAGGCAGAACAGTGAAGAGCGGGTTTGATATCCATATCAGCCATCTTAGAAGTGGCTTTCTGTGGTTTCCCACTTGTACTCCAGACGATGGTTCCTAAGTTAAGGATGGGGCGTGGTGGCACAGCGGTCAAGCTGTTGGCCTCTCACCACGGTGGACCGTGTTCGATTCCCGGTCAATGCATGTGAGATTTTCAAAGTGAAATGCTATGTCCTGAGGTTCGGATTCCACGTAAAAAGGAGGTCCCGTGGTTTATGATCTCGAGATTAACGGTCACATAAAATTAAATATTCCTTCTTCCTTCCTTCCTAAGTTAAGGACACGGTCACTTCTACCCCGAATTCTAGCCCCAATTGCAAGTAGGGCCTACACCAACTATTACAGCCACCACAATTACATATCCAAGTAAGTGGATCTAAAATACCATAATGTAATCTCCTGATTAAATCAACAACAAACAAAGTTTCGAGGGCTTAAATAAATAAATGTATCTTTACTCCTTATTGTTCCCGAGACGTGCCATGGTGCGTGTGGGCACCTTTTCGGCAACGCTGTACAGCTGTTCCCGGAGTGGCTAGCTGGTGAACCATGTGTTATTTCCTCGTACAATTACAAACCGATATAAAATAAGCTAATTAATTTACGTATTTCACAGTCATACAGCATTACATTTTGATGTATAACGATTACATCGCAACCAAGAACTACATTTTTCAACCACCCCGAGCCGAGAAAAAGTTACGTTACAAAAATGATAACAACTTTGTTTCTTGGACACACACAATTTTGAAATTAATAAACCAGTTATACAACATTCCAATGTATATTCTGTTAAAATCTGGATTCGATCTGATGACGGATTATTGAGATAATAATTCCTAAATATGACGCATTGTTGAAACACGCTTAAAAACGTGCACTTTTTGTGTTCCAACTGCGATAAAAAATATTAAAATATAAATTAAAAACTCCAAACCTACATGAACTAACGCAAAATAGAACGACGAAAATAATGTTGTTATTGGATTTTATGTAGGTCTATTGGTTACTTCACAAACAACCTTCAAACTCGAGTGCACATAATACTTTGGTCGACAGTAGATGTTAGGCCCCTCAAAACAAAAACAATTATCATCATCATGTCTTAGGCTGTTACTTTCGTTCACAGAGCAGTGACTGACTCTCCCTTAAAATAAACAGTTGAAGTTCAAAGCAGAGTTATCAACATCGTGGATGAATTCATAAATCGAGTGGGAACTGATTTTGTGCATTATACCAACAATCTGACGAGAAAATTCCCTTTCATGTACAACCAGTTTGAAATACTGTATATTTAAACAAGATGTTCAGTAAATAACATATAGCCTACTTTCTCCTAAATGCATGGGTATTGTTATAACTCTTTGTCCTTTTCAAGGAGTATAAATTGAATGTTGGTTGTAGGAGCTTGTTGAAACAAAACGTGCTATAGGGATATTAAACATGAATATGGTCTCCCCTTTGCTACTGCTACCTCTGTAAAAAATGTCATTCAATTCAGTTTCACCGTGTTTGAAAAGATAGGGGGAATCGATTTG
Organism: Meconema thalassinum; assembly: GCA_946902985.2. Lineage (NCBI taxonomy): Eukaryota > Metazoa > Arthropoda > Insecta > Orthoptera > Tettigoniidae > Meconema > Meconema thalassinum. The sequence continues at coordinate 334,406,269 of OX336391.1, read as the reverse complement.
CACACATACTTGGCCGCTATCTGCAAACTATTGGGCTGATGACCTTGCAGTTCAGTCAAAAGATGCTTCCCACAAAAAGGTATGTAGTTGCAAAATTTGGTAGAAGTCATATGATTAGGTTGGTCGTAATTTGATTTAAGCTTTAAAGATTTGGGTGGCCGTTATTCCGTTTCCGTCAAGATGGTGGCAATATAAAACATGACACATAGGTACCGTTTGCTAGTACTACCTCTGTACCAAATTTCGCTTAATTTGGTTTCACCGTGTTTGAAAAGATGGGGGGAATCGATTTGCACACATACATGGCCGCCATCCACAAATTATTGGGCTAATGACCTTTTAATTTGGTTAAAAGATTCTTTATACATATAGGTATAAAGTTGAAAAATTTGGTAGAGATCGGATGATTAGGTTAGTCGTATTTTGATTTAAGCTTTTAACATTTGGATGGCCGCCATTACGTATTCGTCATGATGGCGGCGATATTAAACATGACACTGAGGTGGTGCCCTTTGCTAGTTCTACCTCTTTACCAAATTTTGTTCTATTCGGTTTGACTGTGTTCAAATTGATAGCGGGGGGGGGGGGGAGACATTCGGAGTACACACACCGACAGACACACAGACTCACACACACACAGACAGACACAGACACACAGACTCTCTCTCACACACACACCCAGACATACTCATAGACTCACACACACACACACAGACAGACACACACAATTTTTGTCCCCGTGTAGACCTCATAAGTCTACTTTCATTTTTTGCAAAAATCGAAAGTAGGCTAAAAAGGTGGAAATTTGTGCGTGCGTCTAATAATTTGAACATATCTGTAAATGGAATTATTTTGTGTTGACCGATTGAAAGTTAAAATATCGATATTTTCTCAAATAATATGCTGAGGAACGATGGCAGCTGAAAACGTCTGAGATACAAATCATTTTGATATGCGACATTGATATAAGGAGTTTAGATTACAATGACATATGCCTTGTGAATACAGTGTAAAACATGTGATTGGTACCGTGATCAAGCCAAGCGCCTTGTAGGCGCTAAGGAGTTCATAGAATGAGTTCACGGGGATGACAGCATCTGAGGCGAGGCAGTGACTGGTGTCTATATACAGAACTGAGCATAACCTACACCTACGATGCGTGTTCCCGTTCTCTGACTTACCCTCACGACATTATAATAATTATCACCCCGGGACCAGATAGAAATCTCATGAATAATAAATCATCATTATGTAATTCAAATGTAGGCCTAGTCCTAATATATTAGCACTTGGCTCTCCAAGATCGAAGATATTCTGACTAAAACATCGTTCGTACATTGAATTCTTGTGATTTAATTCGAATGCAGTTTCAATGTTGCCAAATGGCATATAGTTTCTCAAAGTGCATCTAACACATATTTGCGTAAATTGTTGAGGGTTTAAAACTTTCTTCTCCTTCTTGTTCCGTATAGGCCAACTACGGACCACGATATTAAACTATTTTGCTTGGAGTGGGTCTTGATGTTTGCCCTTCAGTCACGCATCCTCTGTCTGTGTTGTTCCTTTCTCTCCTTTGTCCAGAGCGCACCTGTCTTCTTCCTTGGGCGTTTGTCCTGGGACTTCATTTGCTTTAATTTACTCCTGAGAGACGTTCGATCTTTTATGTCTGTTTCTGTGACTCCCAGCTCCAGCAGATCTTTGCCCACTTCTATCAGCCACGGTGACTTGGTCTTCCTTCTTTGCCAGTATGTGAGAAGCCGGTTGGTCAGCCTGGTTGGATGCATCCCGGAGACGTGTCCATAAAATGCTAGACGTCTCTTCTTGGCCACGTCTGTAATTCTTCAGAGTATCTATAGAGCTCCTGGTTAGGTCATCTTGTGTATTCACTCCCTTCCTTGACTAGTCCCAATATCTTCCTCATTATCTTCCTCTCTTGGATTTCAAGTTTGTCGGTGAGTCCTTTCCTGTTTAATATGAGGCATTCAGAGGCATATAAAGCTTCAGGGCAGAATATAGCGTTCTTGATGTAATTGCAATATTTTTGATAACTGGCACAGTGAATAATGTAGTTTTACGTTGCCAAAAATAATGATAGAGTGGTGTTGATATAATCAATCGATAATACTTCCCAGCACTACATTGAGGTAAAAACTAAAGATATCTAGTTATGCCGCTGTTGTATCAAATGGGTGATATGGTTTAGCTGGTAAGACATATAAAAGCTCAAAATGAGCTGAGCAGTTGGGTGCATTACTGATTTATCAACAACCCTTCGTTCACATCCCCTAGTTAGTGAATCCCCCAGTGATATATTAAGCATTATGTTAAGTTCTAGGTTATCTAGTGAAATTTTGTATGCTATCACGGGTGCACATACAAGTGCACTGGCTGAAATCCTTAAACCCCTATACGGAAGAACAATAACAACACGATAAGTAGCACCCCATAAAATTAAAGTCCGCACCCCGTCTGCACCGCTATTTCGTAGAATAGATCCCTGCATTCAAGTCACAATGCTGATGGCCACGATATCTTCAAGTGTCTGAAAAGACGACGATTCTTTCGGTTATGCACCAGTTATACAGGGTGAACAAAAAATGCCGCACTTGGGGGTCGGCATGCGGTTCCTCATCCTTGGCAAGACGAAAGTTTCAATAGCAAAATCGGATCGGGTGCTGTTTGAAAACACAAGTATGAAAACGGGAAGCTGGCAACACTGTCACATCCTGCAGTGCAGCGGAATGTGCAGAGAAAGCTCCGGCAGAGCGCCGAGTTCCTGAGACCTGCCTTTGGCCACGCTGCATGCAGTAACAGCGTTGCCAGTGTCTCGTTTATTAACACGCATTTCTGTTAAACCTATTGGCGGGACTAGGTTTTGCAACATAAACTTTTGTCGTGAATTTCGACGAGGAACCGCATGCCGACCTCCAAGTGCGGCATTTTCTGTTCACCCTGTATATACTAGTAAACGAGAGTGGGCGATGCCTCTTCAGCCTCTTCCGACCCCGATGGTATTAGGGTATCCGAGGCCTAGGGAGTCTCTTCCTTTCATGCCTTAATTGGCCCTTGTCTCATCTTTTCTGATACCCTCCTTCTGGGAGGGGTCAGCCTTCTTGTTATTTTCCTTTTTCCTCCTGCATTGTGCTCAAGGCCCTTAAGGAGGCAGGGTGTATGTAGCCCCACCACTTCTAGTGCACCCTAGATAATGCTACACCCTCAGGGGCTCACGGCTGGTGAGTTCGGGAGTTGGCGACTTCGAGGGATTCCTGAGCTGGGTCTGTTTTCCCCTTTTGTCCCTTACCTTAGGGGCGGACCCTCTCCTCTCCGCCTTTCATTACATTTCCTTTTCTCTTTAAGTTTCCCGCACCTTTTTGTAGGTATTCTTGATCTACGTTGCATTTTGTAAGTTTTTTCGATCTAAATTGCATTTTGTAAGTGTTTTTCAACCTCACTTGCATTTTGTAAGGATTGCCAATCAAAATTGCTTTTTAGTAAGTCTTTCAATATAGGGGGGGGGTTTTCGTGTGAGTATTTTGAATTTCAATTGCATTTTGTATTTTCAACCTACCCCGCTTTGTTCAAGTAGTTAATTCTCAATTGCATTTTGTGGGTATTTTGAATCTACATTACATTTTGTGCGTATTTTCAATCTCATTTGAATTTTGTAAGTATTTTGATTTCACTTGCATTTTGTAAGTATTTCGACTGTACGTTGCATTTTGTACGTATTTTGGACTTAACCTACATTTTGTGCGTATTTTTCAATCTATTCCTTTTGTGAGTATTTTCGTTCGAAATTCCCTTATGTACGTATTACCGCTCTCCATTTGGTGAGTAGTTCAATCTGAGTTCCTTTTTGTAAGTATTTTTCCTGCTACATAGGCCTAAGGCATAATTGTTGGGGCTCACTGTCTATTTTATCTAAACCATTTTCGTTTCATCCATAGCAGTGAGCTGTGTTTTATATTCATCCTTTCATTTCACGCCATTTCATTTCGTCATGGGCCGATAACCTCGATGTTAGGCCCCTTAAAACAACAATTATCATCATTATTATCATCCTTTTTAGCCCTACGGCCTTGTGAATACGATCATACGCTGATTTGCTCTGCCTAATGATAGCTCCACAAGATGATTACAGCACTCTTCATGCCACTCGTTGCCAATCGAACAACTACAGATCGCACCGTGAACCACTTGCTATTTTACCTGCTCCTGGTAGTTGCCAAGTCCGTGACCTACGTGGGACATGTAGTGATGGGGAATGTTGTTTTAAGAGGTGAATCATCTTGGTCATCTGCCCCTTACAATATAGGCCTATAGTGGATATAACGAATACTAGTTTTAATAACTAACTAGTATCCCGTGGCATCGCCATGCTCGTTAAATCGGGCACCAGGTACGCGAGGGCAGCTGAAACAAGTCCAGAGATCGGAGGTTCGATTCCCGGCACTGACATCGGCTTTTCTGAGGATGGTATTTCCCTGGGTTTTCCCACACATCCTCCAGGCTAATGCCGGGATAGAATTTTCCTTCGAGTCCCGGGGCACTTACCCTATCCCTCCTACAGCTGCACAAAAAAAGCAACGTGGCGCTACAGCCCATAAAGAGCCTAGGCCTACCTAGCGAGCGCTGCCCAGCCATTTGGGCTGCAGATTATGGGGTGACGCGTGGACAGCGCGTCGGGTCCCCTCGGTCGTCAATCTTGGTCTCCATGACCAGCGCGTTGCCCTACTGTCAGACAGCTACTTAATTGTCCTCACGAGGCTGAGTGCACCCCGTTCCAGCCCTCACGTCAGTTTCTCAAATCCTTGATGACGCGCTACTCCAACACCACGGGGCCAGCATCACACATTACTACAGTCATCACAGAAATGCAGGTTGACAGACAAGTTTAACACACATCCAACTACACGGGGCTTAAGACCTAGATGACCCAAGCACCGTAAATAAATTAACAACAACAACTAACTATTAACTTACATCTAACATACCGCAATGGGGAGCTGCAACAAGCTCCCCATGAAGATCAATTTCAAGTAGTTCCATCTTCTGGCTACCTGAGATGCCACTAGTGGCGAATATTGGATCTTGATAGAGCGTTTCTAACCAGCCAAATATAACCTACAAATTTGGCTACACACTACCAATTGTAGTGGTAGGTTCTTTTACATGCCATAAATCTATGACAAGGGCCCGCCGCTCGCTATACTGTACTTACAATGGGGTTACACATACTGTAGCTTGCCTACTTTAGAGCTACGCACAGAAGGTAGGGTATTCAATGAAGAGAATGAAGAGGTCTGCCCCTCGAAGGAGGATATCCGGGAAGATAAGACAAGGGCCAATTAAGGCGGGAAAGTGAAATACACCCTAGGGCTTAGATACCCTATTATCGTCAGAGTTGGAAGGGAAAAAGTGGAAGGTCCACAGGAAAAATGAGAGAGAGGAGCCCGTCACAAGTAAGTGGAAGCAATGCCGGACTCACTGGGGACCCGTGGTCGCCAGCCCACGTCCCTCTAGTTGTGAGCCCCTGAGGAAGATTGCAATTCTAGCGGTTTTTGATGTGTAACATCTTTCCACTCGGTTGCTGGATATTTTTGTGGGAGTGATTTTGGGCGCGCGGTGTCGGAGATTGGTACCATGACGCACTGTCAGCCATATGGAATGTATATCACATACGGATTACTTCAAGGATTGGAGGCGCCAGTACATATATTCCTACAATAAATCATCTTCAAGTTGTCGTTCTTTGGTGTAAAAATATTCATTATAACATATTTGCTGAAAACAATTATGCTTTATTAAGAGTCTGTTTTTCAATCTCTGGATAAAAGTGATGGGCATCCACTCCCCGAGTAACTTTGCTCAACACTTTCATACTGAACGGTGAACGCTCATACGAACTCTGGTGTCAACCGATTGAAAGACAAAACACATGTTCAAAGTCTTCGTATCAGTATTTAAATGATGATATGTTTTTATATGAAACATTGTAACTAGTCGGCAAATCCGGTATTATGTTTCTGCACAATATATATTCAGATATTAACCCACATTGCGGTAATGCAGTGATCAATATAATATATATAGATGTTTTTATACGGGAACTGGGCTAGCCTTTTATTGACCACTATAGGAATTCCCGTTACTGTCAAGTAGGCGTATTCATAACTAATTTAAAACTCAGTTCCACGCAGCAACATTATCGAAAAAAAGCAAAATATTAATGGAGCATAAAAAATTACTTCCATGTTATTACCGGCACGTGAAAATATGTAACCGACTTGTACTCTAAATTTCTGTGCTTGTAATGGCTGCGTGGTTAGCGTCTTGATCTGGGAATCATGAAGTCTCAGGTTCGAACTCCAGTCCGGGCAATTATTTTTCTACCAGATTATCGTTTTAAACGACATCTATCATAACATTATGCGTCATTTTAACAGAATCTACATGAAATTACGATTTATCTAATTTTAATTACAATAGTTTGCACCAAGCAGGAGTTGGAAAATTTGATTGTATTGAACATTATTTCTAGTAGTCTATAGATAGACTAGAGACTATGGTTTCATTCCTCCTCTTAATTTACAATATAATATGTAATGTTTGTTCAAACAAGTGTGACAGTAGCATACCTCCAATTCAATCTATACATTCATCATAGTACCAGTATGAAAACGGAGCGTAAATTAACATTTTAAGAATGTCCAAGCTGTGTAGTATACAAGTAGGAAAACATGTCAGATGACTTCACATTTCATCTCAATTTCATAGTAGGATAACATGTCAGATGTTACACATCATATGCGACTACTGTAAGGCTTGTATCTTTTCTTGTAATAATCATAGCATATTTTGTGAAATGTAAGAGGCCTACGGGCTAGGGACGTCATGAACGTCAGCCCTTCATACAGTATTAAATTTTGGTTGGGTGGACAGGGCGACGTGCCTGTTCCCATTAGGACCGGCCCAGTTCTCCCGATAACCAGTCGAGCCCTCGACTCCGGTATTCTCACGTTTCACGAGCCCAAGGTCCAGACCTCTCAATCATTCCCATGCGCTACAACATGATACGTTACCAGCTCAGATGAGCAGTATAGATTACTATCTGCTTCACTGCTTGTTATGCAACTACTGGCATGCAGTGATAAGTAAGATCAACTCCATCTTCGGTTGTTGGAAAGAGCAGACGAGTCATGCTCCATGATTGCGATAGGGGGCTGCAGCAAGTTGGAAGTGCGGTGGTTCGAACCTTGGTCATCCTACATGTGGGGGTTTCCACACTCCCACCAGGCAAATAACGCCAAATCGCCACCTATTGTGGTCTCGGGGTTGCATGTGATTCCGATCCTTGAGTACCTTGGTTCGAATCTTGGATATGGAACAGGTGTGTACTGGCTGCTTGCCTCCAACTGACACAGTGCAGAAGTGTAAAATGACGTGCTGTGAATTGGATTGTTCAAACGGATAAGTACTCATATCTATTTATTTATCGTATGGCTTTTAGTGCCTTGAGTGTCCGAGCACGTGTTCGGCTCTCCAGAGGCTGTAGCTGCTTCAAGCGGACACCCATAGGGTAAGCTACAAGTTCCGGTCAATTTCACGTAGTTCCAACATTCGCTACCAGATGCCAATGATACCTAGTGGTGAACGTTGGAACTTTGATAGAGCGTTCCAACGAAATCTAGCTTCACACAAGTTTAGTCTGTGGAAAGCTCTTTTACATGCCATAAATCTATGACATGGGACCGCCGGCTTTACTTCCCCACCGAAGGAAGGCATACTGAAGGATTTGAACGCTCTTAAAAAATCCGACGACTTTGGCTGGGTTTGATCCCGCTATCTTGGGAACAGCAGTTCAGCATGCTACCAACTACCCCACCCCAAGCCGCCAGAACTCAGTGTGCCTGCTGTAATTTAGTGCACTGTGTTTTGTTGCTCAAATGTTTACACGTGAATAATATACTTACGTAGTTCTCAAATCTGTAATACAACATTATAGAACAGGCTACATTTTTAAATATTAAAGGAAGCTTTCCAATCAGTCAATACAAATTGTGACATTGTGCGGGAAAACAAGTATTTATACATTCTAATCTGGAAGGAATATTACGTAGATATTCAAAATAAGACACTTTTATATACATAAAATGAAGGTACTTAATTGGATGGATGTTTCGATCGTCAAGCGACCATCTTCAGATCTTGCTCACTCAGGCTTAGTTAATGTACGATGTTTATGAATTGCACTCATGCACAAATATATATACAATATTTAAATTACATGAATTTGGTTGGTTGGTTCCTCAGTTTAGGGGCTGCGACAACGCGGTCATGTAGCCCCGAGTAGTCTACTTTGAGTGTGTGTAGAATCTGTCTGATAACAGGTGTTAATTGTGATGGCTGCATTAGTGTGTGTTATCTGTTTTTAAGTCAAGTAAGGACTGCAGACATTCAATTTTTAAGTAGTTTCTACTTTTGCTACGAAACGCCACCGTCAACGACAAGTAGTTCTGAACTTGGTTACTAGATGCCACCGCAGTTGGCTCCTGGTGACAAACGTTGGAACCTAAGAGTGTTAGTCAAATCCAACATATACTTAAGCTTCACACAAGTGTAATTAGTGTAATTAGTGTAATTTTACATGCAATATATATATATGACATGGGACAGCCGGCTTTACTTCCCCTCCGAAGGAAGGCATTAAATGAGTTTGTAAAAACTTGAATAACGTGTCAATTATATTTACAGATATTATTGCTCACTTGTACAGTTGTTGCGTTATTATTAATATAGTTTAAGTATGTTAGCCTGTGATCTATTGAATCATGATTGTGACTAACTTCAGGAATGATCTTGTCTACGCTATTTTGTTGTAGTCTATATAGTTGTAAATCAACCGTTCTTGTTTAAACTGGTGCATATTGTAATTGTGGTTATAATTTCAATGTGATGAATACACAAATTATACACTGCGCTAGAATGGAATAACATTATGTAAACTTAGCTGGTATTTGCAATCTGAATCCTATACAGCGTCTATTCCCGTTCACTGCTCACCTCGGACTGAATGCTGTAAGATCCGTTAGCTTTCACGCTCACCATAACTTGCGCCACCTACTTGTTGTTTTGTGGACTGTGTTACAAAATGCTGCGTCAAAGTGATGTCCGTGGCGTCTGTTGTTGCTTCTTAAAACCTTACGTGGTTTAATTAGTTTGTGTCTCTAGCCATCAATGCCTAAACCTGTAATAATGTATCCTAATGGAAAATGACGTTCTCAACTAATGACGACCGATCTCTTTCCCGCCTCGCATAAACTAATGAGTCCTCTTTAAGTGCAATAGGTCTATTGGGGCGTCTTGAACTCGTTGAATACTGCCTAACTTGGGCCTTGGTTTATTGAGAGTGTGGTACAACGTACATACATCCCGCTTACCTTGATAATCGCTTGACAATCGAAAGTTGTCATCCGATTAAGTACTCCCCCTGCCCCCTTTTGTAAATAAAAGTGTGCTATTTTGTGATATATATAATTGGGCACAAAGTGTGGAGACTGACTGAAAAGCTTTCTATAATAGAACTAGGCAAAACTGAATAATGGCCTTTAATACTTTAATAGAATGACACCTGCCCCGCTCTTTCTGAAGGCATCATGTGTCACAACTCCTCTATTCCAAAAGAGCTTGCGTGTGGTATAATGCAAGTACTGCCGATTGTATATTGAGTCCGTCAGAGGAGGTTATTCGGGTACCATCCGCCGAAAGAAATAGTACGTCGAACGACCCCGTTCTTCGAACCCAAGACCTGAGAGGATCGGATGTTTTTCTCAAAGGGAATGTGTAGCACGAGAGTCTTGGTCCCAGAGATCTGGTATATTTGCACGTAATATGTCATATACACCCCAAAGAAATACACCCGCAAAAACACAAACTAAATTAAAAAAGAGATCCAGTCTTAAGTAAAATTTCGTGAACCTTTTTATTCAATAATGTGACCCCTATCCTACTTTGGAGGGTCAAAATCGGCTAGTCCGCAAACCCAGTTACACAATTGAGTCAAAAAACCCTAAGGATGACGTTAACGACCCTCGAGAAAGTCCTTGTTACAAAGAAAAGAATGCAACAATAAATCTAGGCTCGTGGCACAAACGGGACTAACGCGAAGCAAGTTACAAGCAAATGACTCGGTAAACTTTACATTTAACAGCTGAGCAAACAAATCCCAAAGTTAGGATGGTACCACGTCCACATTTACAATTACATTTAAGTTCTATCTAAATCCGGACATGAAAGAAAATGTTATGACGAGACGCGTTGTAACCAAAACATTACAGCAAGAACTAATGATAGCAGACCACAGACTATAAAAAATATATTACATACGAATACACTCTTACAACTAACAGGGCACAATATAGGAAAATGCACTAGAAAATAAGTCAATAAACACACAGACACAATCCTACCTCCAAGAATTGAGAAACTCTTTGCTCCGAATCGTCCTCTCAAGAATGTGAGTTATGCTGGCAATAGCGTAGTCATCACTACGACTTACGTTGCTTTGAATCTCGTGGGCCAGAAGGTACGAACTACTGGTCCCTCAGATTCATGTCGTCGATTGCAAATAGTGTCAGCTCAGTTAAATTTCACCTCCCACAGGGAAATGACATAGGAACAATGGTGTCGAAGTTATAAACAAGCAAAAGGTTCCAAAGTTATTAAGCTGAAATTAATAAATTATTTATCACGTTGTTTTAGGAAAGTGGGGCATGTGATTTATAATTCAGGTTTATGTAAAGATTCAGTTGGTTTAGTTAAGAAACCAGTCGAAGGCTGCAGGTAATCTCCTCAGAGATACACTGGTAAAATCTCGAAAAAGAGTCAACAACAACACTCGGAGCTAACAATGGCTCGAGTACAATAACACTATGGCGCGTCTTACATAATTAGCACGCATATAACATCGGTCGACTTGGCCTGCTGGCTCAATGACGCCGGGATTCACCAATTACAAAAGTGGACTTTAATCCGTCCATCCTTACGAAATCTGCGTTCTGAGACACAAAAAATAACATGAGTTGGCTAGCCTTACACAAAAAACTGGGTCAATTTACATCGAATAATAAACCTATATTACAACTCGCCAGATGATCCACGTCATCAGCTAATAATAAGAAACTCCAATAATGGGCATTCCCTCGCATCGGTTAGCGGTAAAAATCAGATGTTTACAGCTCACAATAGCTGTCTCCAAAGCCTGGTTAAATACTCGTGACATTGACCTTCACATTCCACATGTGTTCCTGACGTCAGAAGTCTAATAAAATAATCAATACGGTCGTCTCCCATTGAATTCTGGGGAGAAACCAGTTCATCCGCTAGCTCGATTCCTAGCATGTCAACTCACTTGCTACTCATCACTGTGTGTGGCGCGGCTCTCGTCCACATTACATTTCGTAAACTGTGCACTTTTCATCTGACGGAAACACATGCTAAAAGTCCTATTGTGTTCCGCAGATAGCTTTAATATTGTTCATTACTTCCGTAGTAGTGTCCATCACAATGTTTTACCCTGTTGAAATATGTAATGTTATCGAAATACCAAAGACACTTAAATTACTGACGGTTCAACTTGCAGCTTAACTGCTTTGACATTGAAAGAGATGTCAGTGCCTCCCTTCTATTCTGAACTAAGTGGTTCTGTGCACTTAGCTTGGCACTTCTCAAAAACGAATAACAACACCTAACATCTACGGTGTTGGTCCAAATGATACGATTCTAGTCTTGGCTTCATGTCCAGATCAGTCCTACAAGACATTATTTCGTTCCTCCTTGGAACTAGTGTGGTAAAAGAATACCCACTGACGTTAAATAAACAGCACAAAAATATAACAGTAGCCCTCGACTGGCAACTGATAGGCTAATAAATTGTTTCAAACCAAAAATGAGGGGACTACTATAGGGTGTTCCCTAAATATTTAAGAAGTTCACATCTTCTTGTTCACGGTGTCCTTTACCTGACACAAACTCAGCCCTGGCATGGCTGGTAAATCAATATACTGGAAAGACACAAATGTACATGTGCACCCCCGTGTAGATCACGGTATAGGGTGGCTAACGATGGATTGTCCCAGTTACCAGAATGAAAATACATGTTATAAAGGGAGCCCTGCCTGTGTGGTCGCTATAGTTTCGGCTAACATAATGCTCATAGCCTAGATCTACCAGGACAAACCTTGTACAAAGAGAAATACAGGACTCACGGTTACATAATCGTGTAGTTCACCTCCCTGTTTCCAGTATGAGAGGGGTAATAAACTTCCAATCCCTTGGAGTGTTCCACAGGCTCCAAAAGCAAGGTCGGAAACCCTGGCCTGTGCTCCTCACGTTCCTGGCTCTCAGGGTACGGGTCATCCATGGTAATCCTCCTGGATTTTCCTCTCCTACATGGTAGTTATTTCAGATGCGTTTCCCCCATAATTTTAGTCTACTTCATGCGGAACATCACGTGTAAAAATCGAAGAATGTCGAGCACGTGGCTCGTCTCACGCATCATCTCGATGAAAATTGTAGTTTCACAGAATTTACAATGTATAACTGTACAAAATACAACACTGCCTCTACGCTGGTGCAAGGGTTTCAAAATTGGCCTTATTACTGCCACTGAAGTTGAGATATTCGGGTGATATCTATTTCACAGATTCTAATACTGTTTCTAACCAACAAAAAAAATCGTACATGATCACGGCTATCATAAAGAATTATAATACGTGCAGAACCTTGCCGGTGATCAATTATTTAGCACAATTCACTGAAGTAATATGATTCGATGTTGCTCAAATATTTTAACAAGAACGACACACTTGCTTTACATAGCGTGGTCGACATTTCTCAAGTCCTCCACGAGGAGTTTCGTGGAAAATACAGTTTATCACAATAATTTCACCTTTTGTTGAAGAATACAATTACACCAGCCTGATGTGGCTGTAGGGTGTACAAATCACTCGTAATATTCACGGTATCAGCCTGATGGCTGTTGATACAGTTCACAGGGGCTACTCAGCACAAAGCGTGGTAATCGTCTATTAGACGGAAAAATAGAAAACACGTCCAGTCTGAGTGGACTCTCAGTACGGTGTGTCAAGTACAGGAACTCCTCCCCGGGTTCCAATGAGATTATAAGTCGTTGAATGTCCACTTCCACGAACTCCGCATGTCCGCGGTGTAATTACATTTACCTATTGAGCCCTTGCAAAGAAGCATATGAGACTCAATTTCAGGGGTGTAACAGTCCATTTCGTAAAGTTGTTGTTAAGCGCTTCTTATAACATGCAGGGTAACATATAACAAAATAACATGCAGGAAAAAGGGAATACCAGGATTAAAACATATGAATTTAATAAACAGATCAACAAATTTACACTATTTACAACAAAAACACAAGGTCTCCCAAATGACACCCACTTGAATTGATAAAATTGGCAAACTAGGCCTGATCTCAGGAGAGATCGTAAAAATCTGGACCAAATGTCCCAAATTACTGCAATGACATGTGCGTGTGCGGCTTTTCTACATGCGTTACGATGTGTACAATTTAATGCGAAGTCCGTTACCATCCAGTCAACCATCAGGGAACGAATCTGCATTGTCTTAGAGCTAGACAGACACGAGGAACCAATTAAACAATAATTAAACTAAATCCGACACTTCCTACACTAAATAAGACAAAAATAATTTCCGCATGAAATTGGAATCAAAGAACTGCCGTAGCAAACAACATTAACGCCTAAAATTAGGACTTTTCAAATCAACACAAGTAAATCAACACGTGACCAATCAAAAAACACATGTGGCCGCTTGCCATTTTTACAAGAAATACAAAATACACCCAACGGTGTCACAACAGACAAAATCTAACAATCAGCAAATGAAATGAGTCACAGAAATCACTAGGCTCAAAGCCAACATTTACATCATAAAAACAAATATTCTTTTCATACGATATGCGGTAATTCGTGACGGACATGGCGAACTCCCAATTAATATTATGATCCAATGACCATTACAAGAACAGGTTTGCTACAGATAGCTTACAGGGGTCAGTCGGTCAGCTGGACTGCCTAAACGATGAATCACCAGACATAGACGGGCGCAAGGTGGAATCTGCACATCTGTCAACCCACGTGTCAATAACCTCGACCTGCCGTAGCAATGGCTCGAGTCTCGAAGAAGCGTGCTCCCAATAGCACATAATATACGTGTGTGTGTCAAAAAATATATATCTTAGCATTTCCCAAGGAAATCCAAGAATCAGGACAAGGTACGGTAGCCTCGAAGAGCGCTATGCCTTTCCATAAAATACAACCGCAATATTTGAGGGCGGTAGGCACATTCTACCCCTCATCACGAAGAATCAATACACACACTTTGACACAATGCACACACCAGAATCACACGTATGGGTTTGACAGTAACCTGAAATAAAAGACATGAATATTTCCACCGACTTGCGCTCCCAATCTAGTCCGTGACTGGAGAACCTGAAAAGGGATCTAAAAAAACACTCAAAAATATAGAACTAAGGTGTTCTACAGTGACATCTTAACTTGTTGCGCTCGGCAACCCTGGTATGAATAAAAACCTGTACGTAAAACATCTAACAACTTTTACCCCCTTCTCCTACTAAAAATGAATTTGAATAATAGCACCATTTATCGACCGTGACGAATTTCGCATTCGCATGAATAAAATCAAAATGCACGCACCGTGCATACTAATAATGACTCATAAGAAACAAATATACAATCAAACAAATATTTGGCCACGTGCCTACGTACATTTAACAGATAAGAGTGTCGGCGCACGAAATCTAAATACACAAGAAAAACCATGAATAATATTATTTAAAACGTTCCCGCGTCTAATCTAGCTACATATTGAATAAATCAATGGTTTGTACATCTCCGTGCAGCTTGTAGAAAATCAACCTCCATCCCAGAGCATTCCCCACGGGAAATCGACTCCGTCATCGTCGACATTCTG
The DNA here is from genome assembly GCA_946902985.2 of Meconema thalassinum. Lineage (NCBI taxonomy): Eukaryota > Metazoa > Arthropoda > Insecta > Orthoptera > Tettigoniidae > Meconema > Meconema thalassinum. The sequence goes on along the minus strand of OX336391.1, from coordinate 334,391,224 downwards.
TTAGAGGCGTAGCACACCATTCCACCAGTCGACCTTCCTGTAGACATCTTGGCGTGGCTTCTTGAAAAGAAATGTTCAAAATTAATATTTTACCTAGCTAGAATGGCTATGAGCTACTGACTTTCACTCAAAAGGTCCTGGGCGATTACTCAACGTTGAACTGGCCCTATCTAAGCATTTGCTTACTTCACACGCACATATACATCACTCAAAAAAAATATAATACAAAATTTTTACAGAAAATATTACAATCTTCGTCCGCCACGCAACTGGCTTTTAACAAGTCTCACAAATTACGTTTGCCGAGTAGCGCTTATCTCAGCTAGAGATCTCCCCTTCGCTAGGCAAGAACTCTGCTCCCAAGAGCACAATAAAATGTTCGTTCAGACTGACATGAAGTATGCTCACCAGAGCCTGATAAAATCGCGTCTCAAACTGGCGTGAACGATGCTCCTCAGAGATCGATAAAGTTGTGTGTCAAACTACTCATCACCGATCAATTTATTAGAAACTGACAGAAAGGAGTGGAGTGGGGGCAATCTGTGAAAATAATCTGTAATTTTCAACTCACAGACTTGGGACTAGTATCAAACTTCTTCTTTTTATTTAAACATCTCAATGCATTCATTCGGAATCCTATCGCATCGGCGATTCTTCATACACGTGTTTTAGCGCCTTTTTTGGAACGCAAATCTCCGCGTGGTTTAGGCGTCCTTTCTCCTGATTCGCTGATTGAATCGTGTATCGGTTGGAAATTCACTTCTGGCACGCCCATAATGACGCCAACTTGGATGCGCGTTCACCCTGAATTTGTCCTTCAACTGGGCTTAGTTGGTCATCCCCAAGAATAACTACCACGCTACCTCTGTTGCAACCGTTGCGACACACTACCTGTCTTCCCGTTGTCAATCTCCAACATGTACTGCCTGGATATCAGTAATAATAATAATACAAATCATGAAGACTTATTGATCGTCAAATCAATAAGGGTTCACTATTATGTGAGTTACCAAATACAAGGCATAGTAAATTGGTAAATAATGCAGAATTACTTGTTTTAAACTCCTGAGATATGCTGTAGAGGAATTGTGTATAAAATATCTCCAGGAAATAAGTAAGCTGTCCTCGGCGAAGTCAAATTAGCATAAAAAGTATGAGGAAGCTTCAGAGTGTGTTCTTCACATGTGAACTCAAAGAATAAGCATGCTTACGAAGAAATATCTAAGACATGGGCGAATATCGGGCTCAATATACGAGGCCCATCCAGAAATGTTCCCTATTTTTTTAAATAGAAAATATAGTTACTTAAAGAGCATTAATTGGCACTAAATACAACAATGTTTGAACTATTTTTCGTCATAATCACCACCAGAATTGAGACACCTGTCATATCGTGGGATGAACCTTTGTATTCCAGTGTCGAAAAAGCCTGCCGCCCGGGAATGCAACCAGCATATGACATTCGTCTACAGCTCTTCGTCAGAGTGAAATTGCTGACTGGATGACAGAAATTCAACAACCCATGTCTCATCATCCGTAACGATCCTGTCTACTAGGAATACGTCGTAGCCATAATGGTAGCGCTACAGAAATGTCAACGCTGCTCCTAAGCGCTGTATTTTGTGGTCAGGTTTTTTGGCACCCACCTGACATACACTTTCCTAAACAGCAGGAGCTTAGTGAACTGAAGACGAATGTCCATTCCCAGGCGACAGGTGTCTCAATTCTGGTGGTGATAATGTCGAGCAATAGCTCAAACTTAGTTGTATCCTGGTGCCAATAACGTTTTCATGTAACTGGTATGTTTTCTTTTTATTTAATAATAGGAAAACTTAATTTCTGGATGGACCTCGTATTTACAGTACAGAACGGAGTTTTGGAGAAGTTTGTTATTCAAAGGATAATAACTTACTGATTTTTTTGTTATTGTTTTCAAGTGAGGGGCTTGGACATCGTGTATTTGGGTGTATGTGTATGAGTAAAATTTGTCTGATTACCTGTGTTATTCTGGTGTCTGTAGTAGTGATTTGTAAATCAGCCGATGATTGGCATGGAGGCGGCCGTGTCCCTAAGTTAGGAACCATACCAGCACATGCCTGGAGGGAAGTGGGGCAAGCACGGAAAATCACTTCCAGGATGGCTGAGGTGGGAATCGAACCCACCTCTTCTCACTTTTGCCTCGCGAGGCTGAGTGTTCCACATTATAGCCCTGAAACCAGAATTACATTTCTTGACAGAGTCGGGGATCGAAGCCGGAGCGATAGCCAAGAACGCTAGCCACTAAACCAGGAGGCGGATAAGTTTGGCAACTTGATTGTGCCTATTTTTGTAGTCAGTGTTGGTCACATGGGAAGAAGGTGATATTATTTTGGATGGTTTCAATATTGGAACTTTAATGCTAAATTTACGGTAGACTGGAGTGGCAACAACTTTATCTTGAATAACTTCAATAAATCCCTCAGTTTCCGGCAAGAGGCCCTTGTGAGTTAGCCATGCATGCGACGCTAACTTGTCGAAATGAGTCTGGTCCAACTCGCGACAAAGCTTCCCATTAAGTTGAGTTTCCAATTCCCGATCTAGTATTCAATAGTTTTCACATTGTTTACTAGTGAGTCTGGGGTTCGCAGATGGAATGGTATGTAATTATCATGAGCGGACAATGCAGCGTGATGAAGAGAAAGATATTTCTCGCTTGATGTGGAAGAGTATGTGCAACATTTCCACCATTTTTGTATGGAGGTTCATGATGTCAATCAGTCCTCTTTCTCCTTCAAACCGAGGTAGTGTAAGGCACTTGACTTCTGATTTCGGATGGGGCATACGATCGCGTAATAACGGCACAGATGCCTTTCTTTGAAGATCTTGATGCTCAGTTCGTGCCCATTTGACTATATCAAAGGAGTATGTGAGAAAGAAGAGCATCGTGAAGGTGTCAACTGTCTTTATGAGATGTTTAGTCCTTGGAAGAAAGGTCATTTCGAAGTCATGTAGTATATTGTTCCGAGATGTGCTCCTCTTTATCGATATGTCCGAGGCGTGCACTCCAGGAAAAACGAAGTTATTTGTACCATGCGTCTTCCTTCAAGGGTGAAATGTTATATCTCCCTCTTCAATGTACAAGGCCCATTTGAAATTAAGTTTCCTTTTTTAAAATTAAAAGTAATCATAGCTACATGAAAAACTTAATAGACATCAGATGTAGCAATCTTTGAGCAGTTCATCGACATAATCATCACCATAATTGAGACAACCCCCATATTGTGGGATCGACTTGTGTATGCCTGTTTCGTAGAAGTCATCGCCAAGGAATTTCTTGAGGTGCAAGAACAGATGGAAATCGCTGGGAGCAAGATCAGGACTGTACGGTGGTTGACCAAACAGGGAAAATGGTCCTTGCTGGGCAGGGCCAGCGCTGTGCCCCGATTCAATGAAGAAAGACCTCCAAAATTCGGTAAGGCGTCCCGGGATGTTTCCACGTGCTCCCGCCATCAAACCAATGTCTGTTACTTCGTTCAGGTTTTTAGGGGCAGATGACCTCCTGATTCCGCCCCTTAAAGTAACAATAACTAACTTCGTTCAGGTAGTATTTCATCCAATTATAAGGAATTGTAGGATCGTAGAATTGTCGTTTTTCTACGTCGATATGGGCAGGTTGTCCGCTCTAGCTCTTGAAACCGACAGTTGGATCTATTATACACACATCAAAAAAAGTTTTGCATCACCTCGGTTCCAAGAGTTCCGGAACCTTTAAATACAAAGGGAATAGAGATCAACACAAACAACATTTCAGCTCGTTTTATTGCTCATGAGACCCACACATTGCATGTTGTACCATCATACAGCTAGACTTTCAGCATTTGTGGTCCAGATTGCAGTAAACACCACTACCTCTAATACCCAGTAGCACGTCCTCTTGCATTGATGCATGCCTGTATTCGTCGTGGCATACTATCCACAAGTTCATCAAGACACTGTTGGTCCCAAATTGTTCCACTCCTCAACGACAATTCGGCGTAAATCTCTCAGAGTGGTTGGTGGGTCAAGACGTCCATAAACAGCCCTTTTCAACATATCCCAGGCATGTTCGATAGGGTTCATGTCTGGCGAACATGCTGGCCACTGTAGTCGAGCGATGTCGTTATCTTGAAGGAACGCATTCACAAGATGTGCACGATGAGGTCGAGAATTGTCGTCCATGAAGACAAATGCCTCTCCAATATTCTGCCGATATGGGTGCACTATGGGTCGGAGGATGTCATTCAGGTATCGTAAAGCCGTTTCGGAGCCTTCCATGACCACCAGTGGCGTACGTCGGCCCCACATAATGCCACCCCAAAACATCAGGGAACCACCACCTTGCTGCACTCGCTGGACAGTGTGTCTAAGACGTTCAGCCTGACCAGGGTGCCTCCAAACACGTCTCCGACGATTGTCTGGTTGAAGGCATATGCGACACTCATCGGTGAAGAGAACGTGATGCCAATTCTGTGGGGTCCATTCAGCATGTTGTTGGGCCCATCTGTACCGCGCTGCATGGTGTCGGGGTTGCAAAGCTGGACCTCGCCATGGACGTCGGGAGTGAAGTTGCGCATCATGCAGCCTATTGCGCACAGTTTGAGTTGAAACACGACGTCCTGTGGCTGAACGAAACGCATTATTCAACATGGTGGCATTGCTGTCAGGGTTCCTCCGAGCGGCAATCCGTAAGTAGCGGTCATCCACTACAGTAGTAGCCCTTGGGCGGCCTGAGCGAGGCCTGTCATCGACAGTTCCTGTATCTCTGTACCTCCTCCATGTCCGAACAACATCGCATTGGTTCACTCTGAGACGCCTGGAAACTTCCCTTGTTGAGAGCCCTTCTTGACACAAAGTAACAATGCGGACGCGATCGAACTGCGGTATTGACCTTCTAGGCATGGTAGAACTACAGACAACATGAGCAGCGTACCTTCGTCCTGGTGGAATGACTGGAACTGATCGGCTGTCGTACCCCCTCCGTCTAATAGGCCCTGCTCATGCATGGTTGTTTACATCTTTGAGCAGTTTTAGTGACATCTATGAACAGTCAAAGGGACGGTATCTTTGATACAATATACACAGTCAACGTCTATATGCCGGAGATCTGGGAACCGAGGTGATGCAAAACTTTTTTTGATGTGTGTATATCGTACTGAAGAGTGTTCTTTGGGGCCGAGCATTTTAAGTTAATCGCAGTCCACTTTTCGTCGCGAAATAGACGAAACATTTCCAGTCTCCACGAAAGAATGTTGTTGTTGTTGATAATTTATTGGAGGGACTGGGGACATCTTGGCCATCATTTCTGTGTATTTGGGCGTGTGTTGAACTTGTCAGATATCCAGTATTGCTGTAATGACTGTAATTGCGTGTGCAATTGTACGAGGGACAGGGGTGGTGTAGGCACCCCGTGACTTGCATTACGATACTATACCGGCAGTTGTCTAGAGGGAGTAAGGAAAAATATGGGGGAAAACCGCACTGAGAATAACCGTTGTCAGCGACAGGATTTGAACCTACGATCTGCGGATTTGCTGCAGCTGCCCTCCAGGCCGTGGTGCATGATTTAGAGAGCACGGCTATGCCGTGAGACCCACGAAGGAATGAAACTAAAGGTTGAACACACCATGACCGGTGAGGGGCGTTCTGTCGTGCGTGAACGATTATGTAGTACTGTTTATAGCGTACTGTAAAACAATGTGCTATGGAGGAGAAGTAAGCCTGAGGCCTCGAACTGTGTGAACCTGTGACTAATATAAACAAACATGACGTAACAACAGGGCTATTGCAGCACTGGTCTTCATGGTCATTGACCTTGCTCGGCATTGATTATGACTAATTCGCCGACTAGGGAGCACTTCTTAGTACACATGAGAAAGTCAATTCCCGAATGGTATTCTACTAATTTAATTTTTAAAACAATTGAAGTCAGCATGGTTTCTAATTTAATGCGTCGGTCTTTATCGAATTCTGATGAGAAATTTTTGTCAACATCTAGTAAAGCCACGAAAGAAAAGAGAAACTTTTTAAGTATCGGTTGCTTTCCAATTTACTAAATTTGTAAGAGTTTATTTTGGAATTTATGATATTAAAAATACGAACTGTTAAACAACAAATTTCCTTCAGGAAAAGGAAAGTAAGTTATTACTAAACAAAAGTAGTCGTATTGATAAACAAGGCATGTAGCATATTATCTGTTGCGTTAATTAGGACTCGCGTGGTTCGGTACTTTCTTGTAAAGAAAGTTTTCCAGTCGGTCAACACAAATTGAGCCCAATTGCATTAGTCGGGAAAACAGGTATTTATACCTGAATTGAAATATTAAATAAGATATCTATTACAAAATATGTAAAAATGGGGGAGGGAGTACTTTAATCGTTATTTTCTTGTGGGTTTTTGCCCATGTTAAAACTACTCCAGCAAACCTTTCAGGTTCTTGCCGTGTTATTTACAGGGAGGATAAAAGCTGTGAAAGCTCTGGGTTTCTGCATCAAAGTAGCACAGCTGTTTGCTATAAGTATGGGACGTAGTGAAAGATGTGGTCCGGACAGGGACTCCAAATGCTCACATAGGAGCATGACTTGGTGCACCCAGGTGAAATACCGCAACAGAAAATGTGTGATCTAAAGGAAATAGTCATCAGACGTTCTCCAATAACCGTACCTGATTTGTCAAAGGAATAATGTGATCTAATAATTATTATTTATCGTATGATGATACAGAGTTAAAATAAAAGTTCATACACTACATATAAAGTTATATATACAGTTATATACATAGTCATAAACACAAGTTCTTGGTTTAAACTTCTAAATCCAGGCCATCGATCCACTGAAGTGCCTCAGAAGATGCATGATGAATGTCACCTACTGATCCTTGGAACGCTCGTTGCGGACATTCACCAACAATATGTCTGATGGTTTGCAGGGTAGCTCCACAATCGCAGTTAGCAGAAGTAACCCAACCAATAATAATGTGTGGCAATGGAGTTATACAATTTATAAAATACTCGGCGGCTTACTGAAGCTAGTGTATAAACGTTTCTTTCCATGAGAAAAAAATATTGTTTTACAGATAAATACGTTTTAAAAGAAACTCTGCAAATAGTGCATGTTTGGAAAACAACTGATATTGTATAAGGTTTTTTCATGACTCCAGTCAGTCATTTACTGTAGAGATGGTCGGAGGATCTTTCCTACAATTTATAACCTCACTGCCACAAATAATTTGTTAGATTAAATGCTTCTGGATCAATAGGGCGAAGCCGAATCACTGCCACAGGGAAGATGAGGTAGGATAGTGAAATAGGTTTGTGAGGGAAATCAGAAAACACGGATAACAAGGGAAGAACCCAATACAAAGATGTATTAACAATGTCACAAATCAGAGTGAGAAAATGTAATTAATAACAAGGTAGATAAGAAGAATGATGATCCTAGTAGTAGCATTAATAATAAAGCAACTTTGAACTGCTCCAAAAGCAGAGTAGTGAAAAGGCAGGAGTGCCCCATGGCCAGTTACATATATTGGCAATAATTTATAAATATAATTTAGCTCAAAGCTTTTATAAAGAGATTGCTTGTTGTGCTCGAAATAAACTAAATCTGCCACAAGAAAAATACTAATGAAAGATTTAGAGAGACTAGACAGTCTTGATTAAAAGAGAATAATAATCACGAGGCATAGGATGAAATCGGCCATAGGTAGGAAGTTAACTGAGCAAACTATACCAGCAATAAACTAGCTAAGAAGATCTGTGAATAATCACAAACTTGGCTGAAAAAATAACTAAGCAAGTTTTTGTACGAGCACAACAACGAACAAGAAGTTCCGTGACGTAAGTTACTAAAGAGCCTACATTTCTTAAAATTTAAAATTAATGCCAATCTATATAGACCTATCTGGAATAATGAAGAAATTAAGTTGGTAATATCGAAATTTCTAATTAGTTCGAAATATACCTGGTATAATGTAGCCTACAGTTGGCAGACCTTGTGACTAAATATATTGTTAGGTCCATCTCTTGAGGTACAGAATACAAAATTTGGTCGATGTCCAATGGATAGCATGGATGTTACATGCAGTTAGACATTGGATCTATCAACGCACGTAAAATCATGTTGGCAACAATATCATGCATTTGCTCGCCGGAAATAATCTGAAATATTATGATCTATTGTTGTGCCAATCTTGGATGAAATCCATTTGTTAGTATAGAAGTTACACGTATTTTAAAATTGGACCTATCCGCAAGCTTAAGAGTCATGTTGGCAGCACTGACGTATATTAGTTTCTCCAAATTAATCTAGAATGTCAGGTACTATACGTGTGAAAATTTTAAAGCTGGTGGCTTAAATGCTTTCTGATATATTAATATTAGGGTAAAAAATAGAGACAGCATTTAATAACAGTTGGCAGCCCTGGTTGCTCTTAAGAATAAGCATAGTCATATATGTTATAGTACACCTAGCACATACGAAATTTGGTTGAAATCCAATTGATAGTATAGAAGTTACATGTATTTTAAAATTGATCCTATGAGTAGGTTTAGAATCATGTTGGTAGCACTGACGTATATAAGTTACTCCAAATTAATCTAGAATGCCAGGTACTATGCGCGTGCATAGTTTAAAGCTGTTGGCTTGCATACTTTCTGATACATTGGTATTTGGATAATAAAATAGAGAGAGCATTTATTAACAGTTGGCACTCCTGCTGGCTTTCAAGAATACGCTCAGTCATATCTGTATATGTACACATAGTACATACGAAATTTGGTTGAAATCCAATTGATAGTGTAGAAGTTATATGCATTTAAAAATTGGACCTATCAGCTGGCTTAGAATCATTTTGGCAACACTGCCATGCATGGCCTCCTGGAAATTACACTGAAATATTATTATCTTTATGTGTGCCTATTTTGGTACACCTCCCATGCATACCTTCCAAGATATCCAATATGGAGCTCAAATTTCAATTGCGGTTTTTCAGCAGTTGGTAGCACTGGCATAATTTTCAAATTCGGGCTTGAGATATACAGGTATGGATCTTTACTCATACCGGGTCATTTTCCCGGATCGATGTCATAAGTCTACTTTTTCCTAATTTTTGCAAAATGTAAAAAGTAGGCTAAGAATAAGTGCCATAGTTCACCTGGTACATCACAAGCGACTACCATGAGGGACAATCAAGGGCAAGAATAAGTAACAAGTAGTTCCGTGAAGAACTGTACAGCCTATTTTCATATATCCTACTTATGTTAACTGCCACTATCAACATACAAAATTTCAGTTTGATTGCTGTAATAGATTCGTATATATTGAGAACCGACTAAATTTTAAGGATGGTCGCCATGTTGGAATTTATATATGTAGGTCCTAGAGTTATGTATTGTTACATGAGGATTATTGTGTACGTGTAGCATTCAAACTTCAATCGCATGATTAGGACACAAGAAGTAACAAGGAGATTTTAAAATTTCGCACAGCTGCCATCTTGTGGTTATGGAAACAATTGAAATATATTAGATGCCAGTGGATTAACATTCGTATAACGATTTACTGTACCAAGTTTCACTGCACTCGGATGGTTAAATTGCGAGAAACGTCCATGTGAATATTTATATTTCGCGTCGCCGCCATGTTGGATTTGTGATCACTAGGTTATCTAAAGTCCTATAGGTGAACTTAGGTTCATAGCCCCAATGAACATTAAAAATTCTGTTTGATTGCTGTAATAGATTCGTAGATATTGAGATATATCTAAATGTTTCGGATGGTCGCCATGTTGGATTGTTATATGTATAGGCCATAGAGTCATGTAGTTAGTTAGTTAGTTATTGTTGTTTTAAGGGGCGGAACTACGAGGTCATCTGCCCCTAGAGTCATGTACCATTGAAGGAAAATTATTGTGTAGGTTCATTATTCAATCTTTCACTTCGATCGCATGATTACGACACAAGAAATAAAAACTTAATTTTAACATTCGCACAACCGCCATCTTGAAGTTATGTAAACAATTGAACGAAGTTAGATGTCGGTGCATTACAATGCGTATAAACATATACTGTACCACGTTTTATTGCGTTTGGCTGCTTAAATCGCGAGAAACGTCTATTTAAAAGTCGCGAATTCGCGTGGCCGCCATGTTGGTTTTGTAGTCACCAGTTTTTCAAAAGTCACATAGGTGAACTTCTAGTAGTTCCCTTTATCACCGTAATAAATTCCAGGGTGATATCGGTAATAGTTTCGGAGATATTACATGCTGGTGAAATATTTCGTGCAGCCGCCATGTTGGATTGGTGAGACGTATCAGAATTTGAAGGACACGGTCGGGGTCGCCCGGAATAGTGTTATGAACTTACCGAGTTTCATTGAAATCGCTCCAGCCGTTTAGATGTTATTAGGGGGACACACACCTCACACACGCACACACACACACACACACACACACACACACGGACAAAAGGTGATCTCATATGTCTATTTTTAGCCTACTTTCAATTTTGAAAAAATAGGCTTATGAGATCACCTTTTGTCCGTGTGTGTGTGCGTGTGTGTGTGATTCGTGTGTGTGTGTTCCCCCCCCTAATAAAATCTAAACGGCTGGAGAGATTTCAATGAAACTCGGTAAGTTTATAGCTCTATTCCGGGTAACCTCGACCGTGCCCTTCAAATTTCGTTACGTCTCACCAATTCAACATGGCGGCTGTGCGAAATATTTCACCAGCATTCAATATCTCCGAAACTATTACAGATATCACCCTGGAATTTTGTATGATGATAAAGAGGACTACTAGAAATTCACTTATGTGACCTTTGAAAACCTGGTAACTAGAAAACCAACATGGCGGCCAAGCGAAGTTGCGACATTTAAATGGACGTTTCTCGCGATTTAACCAACCAAACGCAATGAAACATGGCACAGTATATGTTTACATACATTGTAATACACCGATATCTAACTTCGTTCAATTGTTTACATAACCTCCAAATGGCGGCTGTGCGAAATATTCCACAGGCATTCAATATCTCCGAAACTATTTATGATATCAACCTGAAATTTCGTACGGTGATAAAGAGCACTGCTGCAAGTTTATCTATGTAACTTTCAAGAACCTGTAAACTACGAAACGAACATGGCGGCCAAGCGAATTTGAAACATTCTAATACATTTTTCTCGTGATTTAATCATATGAGCGCATTGAAATGAGGTACAGTAAATGATTATACATATTGTCATTCACGGGCATCTAATTTAGTTCAATTGTTTACATAAACTGAAGATGGCGGCTGTGCGAAATTTTAAAATTAAGTTTTTATTTTTGTGTCGTAATCATGCGATCGAAGTGAAAGTTTGAATAATGAAGCTACGCAATAATTTTCCTTTAATGGTACATAACTCTATGGCCTACACATATAATAATCCAAAATGGCGAGCTTCCGAAATATTTTGACGATTCTCAATATCTAAGAATATTTTCCAGCAATCAAACTTATTTTTTTTAAGTTCATAGAACCTATGAACATAAGTTCACCTATAGGACTTTCAGTAACCTGGTGAGCACAAATCCAACATAGCGGCGACGCGAAGTATAAATATTTAAATGGACTTTTCTCGCAATTTAACCATCTGAGTGCAGTGAAACTTTGCACGTTAATGCTTATACAAATGTTAATCCACTGGTATCTAATTTATTTCAATTGTTTTCATAACCACAAGATGGCAGCTGTGCGAAATTTGAAAATCTCGTTCTTACTTCTTGTGTCCTAATCATACGATTGAAGTCTGAAAACCACACGTACACAATAATCTTCATGTAACAGTACATAAATAAAAATCCAACCTGGCTACCATCTGCAATATTTAGTCGGTTCTCAGTATCTACAAATCTAACATAGCAATCAAACTGAAATTGTGTATGTTGGTAGAGGCAATTAATATGAGTAGGATATATGAAAATAGGCTGTATAGTTCTTCACGGAACTACTTGTTTTAAATTGAAATTAGGCTTAAAATAGCAATTATCCTGGCTAATAATCGAGGAAAGAACCTGAACAATGAACTGATAATAAGATGAAATTAAATCTAAGGCAGGAATTTGCCGTGGATAGAAATGATAGCTTTGCCACCCGATACAATTTACAGCAATATGATTGCTGATATTACTACAATACAAATGTAAATTCTAACTTACAGTAAATAGCTGGTCTCAGACCAACTTACACTTTCGGATAATAATTATGAAAAGTTGCAATAATTGCTTGAAATAGAGTAGGTATGTTGGAAATACGTAAGTTTATGTGCCTTGTACGCTGCCGAAGTTAAGGTCACTTCCGCTCCGTTGCTAAGCAACTGGAGCAATACAACATGGCTCCCTTGTAGCTTGCTTCAGTCTTTGAGCCGTCATTATTTCCTATTTGTATCGTTTAAAACTGTACATGCATGGATGTCCAGAGGAAAGAAAGCATAGAAAAGTATATTTTCCACAGTAATTTAACATAGTTGTCCAGTAAAGTTGTAAAATATTGCGTACGAATGCACATTAAGTCTTAAAACATAAGTCGTAGAGATGTGGCCTAAGATATTTACCTTAAATTAAGTGAAAACATGAAAATATAACATTTCTGGATATTGTGAATCACGCCCCGTATGAATGACCAATACTATGGAAAATCAAGTACCGTAGGCCCTACCAGTAAGTGACAAATAAAATGAACTTAAGCTCTATCAATGCATAAGGGAACAGTTTAAAATATTTGGATGAGTGTTTAGGCCAAATCTCATCAACAGCTGTAGAAGAAACAAAGACTGCATTTCAACACAATTTGTGTGTTTACCACAACGCCGCGTTTGTCTGAAAACGAATCAAACTAACAATGCCTAACCTGTGTGCTCACTAACAGGTTAGAGAAGTCTACAGTTAAGGCCTATCGTCCTACCTCATTTTAATAATGGGGCACTTTTCGTATCCTAGCTCTAAATATAATCAAAACAATCATAACAAGACTTGCCACTCCATCACTTCAAAAATAAGCAGTACCGGTATGCATTGGCTTGAATAATGTCACTATATGGTACTGTAACTTTGTTGCAGGGTGTAGGCCTACATGATAATTGTTTTCTGAAAGTGCAAAAAATAAAATATTTAGGCAGAAATTTTCAGTCTGGGATAGGCTTAATTGTTATTTGGAAACACAATTCACTGCTTAAATAAATTAAGTGAAAATCACCACTCAGAAAAGTTATAGGATAAAACGTATTGGTGTTAGTGAATCAGCTGTAAGGTTATGTGGGTTGTCGTTTATAATACTTATAGTACAAACCATATTTAATTACAACTACACTCCCCACATGAACCAAAAACCCCTTTATGTGACATATACGTCCTAAATATCTCTCTATATTAGATATACTCTATCCACCAAATGATAAATATTTATAATTTGCAGTACCCGCCATGCAATTCTTGCCTCAGGAGTGAGGTCAACTTTATTCATACTATATCGCAAAATTCTCGTACTTAATCCGTAAAATTTCACTTCTATTTTGTAGCTCCAACACTGTAGATGATCTTCACGGGTGGCGTTTGCCTTATTTCACGCTTATTACACATTATTATCCACAAAATTCAAGACGCTGCGCAGAGTTAATGCAGCTTCCTATGTATAAAAAACCTAGCAACCAGTTGTTTGGGTCCAATGTGGCTGCGCCCATGTGGTTGCTAGGCGCGTCACTTCGGCAGCGTATTTGACATAATAATGATCAACAAAGGCTAATATAGCAAAAGGATAGTTGATCCCAACAACTGGGGCACAGTTCAGAAGCCTGAAATGCTCTGCTAAAAAGAATAAGCTTGCAAAGTACGGTATATGAAGAAATAATAAATTTAAAGTTTTAAAGCGCAAAAAAGCTTCAACCTATTAATCAGTTGTACATAGGGACGTGGTTGACAAATACCACTGAACTATACAGATTTGCAGCATGGTTATAAATTCAAAACTGGGGATGATATCATTAAGATAGAACCTCAAGTTAACAAAATTAATATCTAAGATTACTTAAATTACATAATTAACCCGTTAGTGGGTTGAAAGGGGAAGGCAGAAAATGGGATTCTTTCACTGTAAGCTCATTACGTGTGTGGGCCAATCACTGTACCGTTTGTACGGAAAACCTGATTATGTTTTGGCACTATGCATTTGAAATATTTTGGTACGGAATGTCTCTATTGAATCAAATAATGTTTTTGCTGATTGAGCATTTAGTTGTATTGCACTGTCAATAAGATCTTGATAAACTTACAAACGTTGCTGTAGACCTAGTACAGAGTTTCTGTCTTGATTGAATGGGGTAAAGAATAAATCTAAAAAGGCATGAATTCTAGACCAATAATTCCACGTTGGGTCAAATAAATGACTATGAGAAGTATAATAACTTGAAGTTAAGCCCCTCGGTGTGGGGGACGATTTCCCCCATTAGACAGTTACAGGAAATAAAACAAAATTTTTCATGTCAAGTTGATCAATCCACATTGAATTCGCACATAGTAAGAAGAAGTTCTGTGACGAACTAAAGAGCCTACTTTTCTTAAAATTTACGATTCATGCCAATCTATATAGACCTATCTAGAAAAATAGCGAAATTAAGTTGGTAATATCGAAATTTCTAATTATTTCAAAATATACCTGTAGCCTAATAGAGCACTACAGTTGGCAGCCCTGGTGACTGAATATATTGTTAGTTCCATCTCCTTAGATACAGAATACAATATTTGGTTGAAGTCCAATGGATAGCATGGACGTTACATGCAGTTAGAGATTGGATCTATCAGCGCGCGTAAAATCATGTTGGCAACAATTTCATGCATGCGTTGGTCAGAAATAATCTGAAATCTTGTTTTGCCAATTTTGGATGAAATCCATTTGTTGGTATAGAAGTTACATGTATTTTAAAATTGGACCTATCAGCAGGCTTAGAGTCATGTTGGCAGCACTTACGTATATTAGGCTCTCATAATTAATCTAGAATGTTAGGTACTATACGTGTACAAATTTTAAAGCTGTTGGATTACATACTTTCTGATACATTAATATTTGGGTAAAAAAATATAGACAGTATTTATTAACAGTTGGCAGCCCTGGTTCCTCATAAGAATAAGCATAGTCATATTTGTTATGGTACACATAGCACATACGAAATTTGGTTGAAATCCAATTGATATTATAGAACTTACATGTATTTAAAACTTGGTCCTATCAGCAGTCTTAGAATCATGTTGGTAGCACTGACGTACATAAGTTATTCCAAATTAATCTAGAATGTCAGGTACTATACGTGTGCATAGTGTAAAGCTGTCAGCTTGCATACTTTCTGATATATTGGTATTTGGATAAAATAATAGAGAGATCATTTATTGACAGTTGGCAGCCCTGGTGGCTGTTACGAATACGCTCAGTCATATCTGTTTATGTACACATATTACATACAAAATTTGGTTGAAATCCAATTGATAGTATAGAAGTTATATGCATTTAAAAATTGGATCTATCAGCAGGCTTTGAATCATTTTGGCAACACTGCCATGCATGGCCTCCTGGAAATTAAACTGAAATATTATTATCTATACGTGTGCCAATTGTGAAATAGCTCCCATGCATACCTTCCATGATATCCAACATTGAGCTCAAATTTCAATTGCAATTTTTCAGCAGTTGGTAGCACTGACATCATTTTCAGGTATGACATTGAGATGTTCCGGTATAGGTCTTTACTCATACCAAATTTGGTTTCGATTGCTGCAGCCGTATAGGAGTTGATAGGACACACACACACACACGCGCGCACACAGAGAGAGACAGACAGACAGAAGGACAGACAGATAGACAAACAGACATTTTCCCGGATCGATCTCATAAGTCTACTTTTTCCTCATTTTTGCAAAATGTGAAAAGTAGGCTAAAAATTCCCACGATGGAGGAGAATTAGACCAGAGCCATTAAAATTTGCGAACCCATCCAGCGGTTAGAAAACAGCAACTTGTCAAATTTTCAAGAAAGTGGTTGGAATTAATGCCCCATTAAAAGAAGATTAAAACTGTTCTAAAATATTACTTATCTTGTCATTGCAGATTTGAAGACAGTAGGTGATTATGTGCACAAAATCACCATTTCATGGCGAGAGAAGGAGTATGTCAGAACATGACAAAATATCCGCTGGTGGTTATATTGTCCCTTGAGAGAGACATACAATTGGTGTGTTGATCTGACCGCAGTAGAGTGGCACGAGGTAGGAAGCAGGAGAACTAGCTGAAGTAGGAGAAAGCAGGGGAGGAAAAGGGGGAACATAGTGACAAACATATCAAAATAAATAACTCTAAGAAAAAAAGATACGAGCCTTACAGTAGTCGCATATGATGTGTAACATCTGACATGTTATCCTACTATGAAATTGAGATGAATTGTATGTCAAGTCATCTGACATGTTTTCCTACTTGTATACTACACAGCTTGGACATTCTTAAAATGTTAATTTACGCTCCGTTTTCATACTGGTACTATGATGAATGTATAGATTGAATTGGAGGTATGCTACTGTCACAGTTGTTTGAACAAACATTACATATTTTATTGTAAATTAAGAGGAGGAATGAAACCATAGTCTCTAGCCTATCTATAGACTACTATAAATAATGTTCAATACAATCAAATTTCCCAACTCCTGCTTGGTGAAAACTATTGTAATTAAAATTAGATAAATCGTCATTTCATGTAGATTCTGTTAAAATGACATATAATGTTATGATATATATCGTTTAAATCGATAATCCGGTAGCAAAAATAATTGCCGGGACTGGGGTTCGAACCTGAGAACTCATGATTCGCAGACCAAGACGTTATCCACGCAGCCATTAACACCACAGACATTTGGAGTACAAGACAGGTACTCATTTTCACGTGCCGGTAATAATATGGAAGTATCTTTATATGCTCCATTAATATTTTGCTTTTTTTTTCGATAATATTCCTGCGTGGAATTGGGTCTTAAATTAGTTATAAATACGCCTACTTGACAGTAAAGGGGATTCCTATAGTGATCTATGAAAGGCTAGCCCAGTTCCCGTATAAAATCATCGATATATATTACATTGATCACTGCATTACCACAATGTGGATTAATATCTGAATAGCCACTGTGCAGAAGCATAATACCGGCTTTGCGGATTAGTTACAATATTTCATATAAAACATATCATCATTTAAATACTGATACGAAGACATGTGGTTTGTGTTTCAATTAGTTGACACCAGAGTTCGCTTGAGCGTTTACCGTTCAGTATGAAAGTTTTGAGGAAAGCTACTCGTCGATTGGATGCCCATCACTTTCATCCAGAGATTGAAAAACAGATTCTTAATAAATCATAATTGTTTTCAGCAAATATGATTTAATGAATATTTTTACACCAAAGAATGACAACTTAATGATGATCTATTGTAGAAATATCTGTAATGGCGCCTCCAAACCTTGAAGTAATCCGTATGTTATATACATTCCACATGGTACCACTGCCAGCTGGATCGGATCGCATCTGTCCTGGCTAAAGCAGCCAGGAGGGATGCGATCTAGCTGGCAAGTGCGTCTTACACATTTCCGTCCGATCCACTCCGTCCCATTTTTTCAAAATCACTCCCAAAAAAATATCCAGCCACCGAGTGGAAAGATGTTACACATCAACTAGAATATTTTCTTTCTTCAAGCGATGTCCAGAGAATGACAGTGTCTAGATTGCCATCTGTGGTAAAGCGAGCGAACTCCCAGACATTGGATGAGTTAGCTCCAACGTTGAACACAAGCTTGAAAAGGTGCAGAGATGTGCTGCAAGTACGCACAACAGGAAGATGCATGACGTTTGAGTTAACGGAGGAAGAACATACATATTTATCACTGCAACATACTAAGAAAGCACGTAAGCAAAACACACAGGGGGAAATGTGAGCATACAAGGGAATCTCTGTTGGTGATTTAAAAGGAAACAAGCCCATAAGAGAGCTAGAAAAGAAAAAGTCCCAATAAGGATGAAGACTACTTAAACCGTATATTCCAGGAATATACCAGCTATGCGAAACCGCGCCAAATGCACATCAAACCCTAGAAGAAATGCTGGATTTTAATTCATTAGACGTGAAAGCCAATATACCATAGCTATTGTTGCTTATTTACAAAATGTGGTCAACGTGGTTATCAGCACCCTATGTCATCTGTCAGTTTTGTAACCTTTTACGCCCCAGGGACTCACATCGTGTGGGACGAGGGTTGGCAACCACAAGACTCCACCTGAGTGCCGTATTGCTTCCACTTACAGGTGCCGTGCTCCTTTCAGATATCTTTCCTGTCAGTCTCCCTTGGTCAACTCTTGTTCTCTTCCGACCCCGACGGTATTAGGGTATTTGAGGTCTAGGGACTCTGTCAATTTCCCACCGTAATTGGCCCTTGTCTCATATTGCCTGATACCCTCATTCTTCGAGGGATCACCCATCTTTTTCTTTTCATGGTATCTCCTGCCTTCTGATCAAGGCCCTCAAGGAGGCCACTTTCGGTGCGCCCTGGATAGTGCTACACCCTGAAGAGCTCACGGCTGGTGATTTTGGGAGTTGGCGACCCCGAGGGGTCCAATTTTTCCTCCTTTTCCACTGACATTGGGGCGGAATCTCACCCCTTTCCTATCAATGACTCTCCTAACTTCCAAGTCCCTCAATCCTCATTCTTCGTGGATTGGGGGCTTTTATTTTCATGCTGCCCATTATTTCTATTTTCCTTTTTGTATTTATTCACTTCTTCTATTAAGTAAATAAGTCAGTAGTCTAGTTAGTTTTAGTGGTATGTTTCATGTCGTTATCTCTTATTTTCACTATCACCCAAACTATTAGGGGCCAATAACCTCGATGTTAGCCCCCTTAAAACAACAATCATCATCATCATCATCATAATCATGTAACCTTTTAATTAATTTGAACCGAAGATTGGAAACCAACAGTACAATAAATGGGTGGTTTTGTCAGCGCTAGAGTTCCATTTTCCTATCACCAATTGGTGCAGCGCCTAAGCCTGTCTCTCATTATAATCTGAGTTACTGCAGTGATTCCCAGGACTATAATAGAGGCGATTACCACGCTTCAGTGAAACAATAGCTTATCTATTGGAACCTATTTATCTGATAGAGATGTTGTAACTTCAAGATGACGCACAAAATTCCCACATCAGAATGCGTTTTGGAGACGGCAACCTTCCAAGTCATTTATATTGGACACGCGTTAGCAGCCTTTCATCACGTATTGCAGAGAACAAACTAGATATCAGTCTCAATTCGATTTGAGATTCAGCAAGTGTTTAACTGATTCGTCGATCATAATTAACCTATGATCAAGAAGGAAGTCTGGTTTGTGATTTGTGAAGGGTTTGAAAATCTCAATGCACTCAAGTTGTACGATATCAGCTTGTAAAAGATCCCTTGTATCTCATTTGGTAAAATCTCAGCCACGGGTCACACAATTGAGTTCTCATCTGCTAGATGGCACTGGAAAACACAACCTTGAAATTGGAGCGTAGACCGCCTAAATGGCTCGAAGTCGAGAAATCTGTGGCTTCATAGCTGACGCTGTACGATTTATTATTATTGTCATAATCAAAACGCTATGGTGTAAGTTCCACAAAACTCAAGTTCTTAAGCCAGATAGAGTTAGAAGATGCTGTTTGTGACAAAATCTGACAAATCATCTCACTAGTACAGGGAAAATCTTGCATTTCTTAAAAGGCCAACGGATATATTTATTTATTTATTTATTTACGAAGTGCGTTTGAACAAATAAACAAGACGGTAGCCCCTGCCAGAACTGCATCGCGTCAAGCCCGCATAACAGTAAAGCCAAGCGGGTGGTCTATACATGGGGCGCACTACATGTAACCGATCGTAACAAATGGGCATTCAAAATTAAGAGAATACCTGCAGCAGTGACGAATTTCACTCTGACTTCATAAATATCGATAACTTGTTTAAAAAGTGCGTTTAAAATAAGCAAAGACATTTAACATATTTAACGAAATATTTGTCCGTGTTGACTTCTCATACAATATATGCGAGTTACGAAGCCTAGTTTTTAATAGATGTCTTAATTCACATACATTTTAAAGGTCATTTTAACAAATAAACAAAATAATTGCCCGTGCCAGACGTTTGTCGCGTTAAGCCCACATACAAGTGAAGCAGGACTGGTGGTTTAAACACATGCGAGAGTGCTCACATTGACCCTCTAGTTATTATTATTATTATTATTATTATTATTATGTGACTCATAGTGCCCAACTAAGGAGCACGCTAGAACTCATGAAGCATAATGCAATCTCTTTTTTTTTTCCATAACTCTGTTCTGTTTTGCGTCTTACTGTCCTTCCTGTATTCATCCGTGTATGTTTCTCGGCAAAATTGTGTAATAAGCTGGACATGTATAAATAAGTAAACCATTTTCTCCTGCTAATCCAACTGTTTTCTTTATTAATGCAGTGAAGGGCCATTTATCTTATTTTCTGAACGGATCAGGGAAGGGATTGTGGAAGGAAATCAGCCGTGGTCCTATTGAAAGGAACCGTCCTGGCATTTGCCTGGAGGTAAAAATGGGAACCATTAAAACCATTTTAAGGACGGCGAAGATGGGATTCAAACCAACGCTCTCCCAATACCAGCATGGCACGAGGTAGAGCGTTCGTGCTCCCGGTCACCGTGGCCGATAAACCAAGTAGTTTACTTTTTTACTACCGGTATACGTTTTCCACTTCTTTCAGCACTTAATGATCTAGGGAATCATATGTTCCCCACTGCCTAGTAATATCCTGTGTACGGTCCTGCTCCCTATATTAACGGTAGTTCACCCAGTGCCCACGTACGGCAGCGCCCGTAGCACGGTCGGATATATTGCGCATTCCGTGTAATGCCATATCTTTGACTTCATGAGCTCCTTGTCTTATATTATTGTATATTGTCCTCTTATGTTCCAATTAGTTTTAAGATAATAAACGTCGTAATTAAGTAAATGTGGAATTCCCTTATGAGCTACCTGAGAGAATGTTTGCACACAACATTTTTTGGTCCTTCCGATTGCCGGATTTAGGTAAACTACGTAACCATCTATGAAAATAGCTAACTTGGTTGAGTTAGAGAGCACAGAACTACATCAGTAAGTACATTCTGGTTCAACATTTCCTTTGTCCTTTTCTTACCGGGTCATCATGGATACCAATCAAAAACGTGTATTGACAAAGAAAAGAGCAGTCATCAAATCTCGCGTGACTCGCTTGAGTAGATTCGTGAATGAATTTGCAGGTGGTAATCTTAACGATATAAAGGTTAGGAAGCAATCATTGGCGAGTTAAATGGATGAGTATAATGACATTCAGATACAATTGGAAATCGTTGATGCTGAAAACGAATCACATGATCTAGATAGAGCAGCCTTTGATGATTTATGCCTGGACATTAAGTCAAATATGGAAACGCTATTGTGCCCCGAACATACACACCCACCTCCGCCTGTAAATAGTGATAACAGGAGCAATAGTTGTGCACTAAAACTTCCAACTATTTCACTATCCAAGTTCAATGGCGCTCTACAAGATTCCATGCATTTCTATGACACCTTTGTAGCGCTGATCACCAATAATGAAACAATCACAGACATTCAAAGATACTATTATCTTCTATCATGCTTGTCTGGGGAACCTCACCACCTCATTGAAAATTTACCAATTTCACATGATAACTTCAAGGTCGCCTGGGAATTGATTCGCAGTCGGTATCACAATCCCAGACTTATATCAGATCTCCACATCAAGGAATTGTTGTCACTCCCTAATTCAAAGCACGATTCACCTAAGGAGCTGCGTTTTCTAATAAATCAACCTAGCAGCAACTTAAATGCCATAGAAGCTTTAAAAATCGAAACGCCTTTACATGACCTCATGCTGTCGCACTTAGTTTTGGAGAGAATCAGTCTCAATCTCAGGAAGCAATGGGAGAACGGTACGTCAAATGAAACGCACGCCAACTTGAAGGACTTAATTCAATTCTTGGAAAACAATTGCCAAACTTTAGAAATAGTCACGTCCAACAAGTCAGCTGCTGTAACCCAAGATGAGGTCAAGCATGGTACAAGTTCAAGGGGATCACACCGAACTTTCGTCACCACGTCACCTTATTGTGTGCTATGTAAGACATCTCACAGTCTGCATAAATGCCCCAAATTTAAGTACATGGACGTAAATAGCCGGGTAGGTGTTGTGAGGGAACATAATCTTTGTTTCAATTGCTTGAGAAGTGACCATGTAGCCAATAATTGCAACTCAGGCAACTGCAGAACATGTAATAAACGTCACCACACATTGTTACATATACACCAGAATATGAACAGTACTGCTACTCCGGTACTAAATGCATCCCACCTGCAAGCACATTGTTTTGTCAGAAGCGCATATCCTCACAATGAAGTATTGTTATCAACTGCCAATGTTAACATTAGGGATAGCAAAGGTCAAATGAATCAATGTCGAGCACTATTAGACAGTGCATCACAGATGAACTTCGTGTCTCGAGACTTAGTAGACCGTTTGGGTATCAAACTGAATCGTCATTCGATACTTATAAATGGTATCAGCAACACGCAAGCGACTCAATCCTCTTACTTTTGTCAACTTCAGATAGAGTCGAGAATTAGTACTTATAGTCGGCATATAGTATGTTCTGTCCTGCGTCAGATTACTGGTCCACTGCCTTCATCTAGAATAGATTACGAGGACTGGCAACTGTCCGTCAACATTCCATTTGCTGACCCGAATTTCTACCAGCCCAAAGAGATAGATCTACTGTTAGGTGCTACTATATTCTTTGAACTCTTAAGACCTGAACAACAATCTAGGGATGGTTACCCTACTCTTCAAAATACACAACTTGGTTGGGTGCTATCTGGATGTATCCCCTCTCACTCAGTTCAACTACGTAAGAATGGAACAATATCATTGTTGTCCACGGCTGAAACCTTGCACACACAGGTGGAACGCTTTTGGGAACAGGAAGAGCTTACGACTCGTAGCCATTCCAAGGAAGAAAGTCAATGCGAGGAACATTTTCAGAA
Source organism: Meconema thalassinum (assembly GCA_946902985.2). Classification (NCBI taxonomy): domain Eukaryota; kingdom Metazoa; phylum Arthropoda; class Insecta; order Orthoptera; family Tettigoniidae; genus Meconema; species Meconema thalassinum. The sequence goes on along the minus strand of OX336391.1, from coordinate 334,368,032 downwards.
ATCCTTCACGCGCGATGAGTCGGGCAGGTTCATAGTGAGACTACCACTTCGGCAAGGAGTAGGAGAACTTGGTGACTCCTTTGACAATGCCAGGAGGAGCTTTGGCTTTATAGAGAGGAAATTGCATCGACAACCTGACCTGAAGAACGAGTATATCAAATTCATGAACGATTATTTACGACTAGGACACATGGAACTTGTCGATCCTAGTGACCAGTAGAAATCTGCTTATTACATGCCTCATCACGCGGTAATCAAGGCTACGAGCAGCACTACCAAGGTCAGAGTTGTCTACAATGCGTCGGCTAAAACTACTTCGTCGATATCCCTGAATGACGTGATGTTGGTTGGGCCAACTGTTCAGCAGGATCTGTTCTCGATCGTTCTTCGCTTCCTTACACACAAGTATGCGCTAACAGCAGATATCGAGAAGATGTAACGACAGGTCCAGATTCATGAAGCAGATCGAGACTTCCAGAGAATATTATGGCGCAGTTCTCAGAAACAACAACTGGATATGTACCGATTGACTACAGTAACCTATGGTACTTCAGCGGCTCCTTATCTAGCTACCCGTTGTTTACTGCAGGTGGCACTCGATGGTCAAGACATATACCCTACAGCAGCCAAAGTTACCAAAAGAGACTTCTAGTTGATGATCTTTTGACAGGGTCAGATACCATTGAAGAAACCATCCAATTATACAAAGACCTCACATCGCTCCTGAAAACCGGAGGATTTCCCATCCGTGAATGGCGATCCAACAATCCTGATATTTTGGAAGGCATCCCATCAACACTTCGCGAGAGCCAGGTGTCATGCAGTCTTCCCCTTGATGATGGCGCCGAAAAATCTCTTGGTTTGTTGTGGTATTCGAGTCGTGACTCATTTCAATTCTCAGTGGGGGCCCTCAACTGCAATAATGTGACTTGGACAAAGAGATCAGTGTTGGCCAATGTAGCGTCCATTTATGGTCCATTGGGACTCATAGGGCCTGTAATTGTTCAATGCTAGTTGTTTATACAAGTTCTTTGGCAACAACACCTGGATTGGGATGGCAAATTTCCATCAGAACTTGAGACACAATGGAAACAGATACATCAGCAGCTCCCTATACTAAATGAAATTCATGTACCACGGAGGGTAACAGCAGACGGCATGAATGCCAATGTTGAACTTCACGGGTTTGCTGATGCGTCAGAAAGAGCCTACGGTGCATGCGTTTATCTACGTTGCATCAACTCCAATGGAACAATCTCCGTTCATTTACTTTGTTCAAAATCTAGAGCAGCCCCTTTGAAGAAAGTGTCGCTTCCAAGACTGGAGTTGAATGACGCATTACTTCTGAGCAGACTAATTGAAAAGGTGATTGAGGCCCTTAAGTTACATTCATGTCGACGATATTATTGGACAGACTCCACTGTTGTTCTAGCCTGGATTGCAGGCAATTCTTCAGCTTGGAAAACATATGTGGCCAACAGGGTGTCGGAAATTCACAAACTGACGTCTCAGCAAGATTGGAACCATGTCTCATCAAAGGACAATCCAGCAGATATTATCTCCAGGGGAACTGAGCCACATCGACTTCGAAGCAATCGAGCGTGGTGGGCGGGGCCCGTTTGGCTGATTACGGATCCTTCAACCTGGCCTGAACTTACCACTGTTCGACCAACCGAAATTCCTGAACAACGAGGAGTAAGATTGTGTTTCGTGGCGAGTAATCACAATGCAGATAACATTTTCATTCGTTTTTTCAGTTGTACTAAACTACACAGATTAGTTGCTTACATTCTCAGGTTTTTTCACAATCTAAAGCAGGATGCAGCAGCAAGACGGCATGGACCTTTGACTACTGCCGAACTTCGCGATAGTCTGACAGCAATCATTTGAATCGTTCAGCATTGTTCGTACAGTCAGGAGATTCATAATTTACATAAAAAGAACGTAGTGTCACTTCAGAGCAAACTTCTCACTCTGCACCCTTTCCTAGATAATGCTAATCTATTGAGGGTGGGTGGCAGGCTAGAGAATGCTGAAGCATCATTTGAACAAAAACATCCTTTGATACTGCCACCTAAGCATCATGTCACGAAATTGCTTATTTGGAATGAACACATACGACTTCTGCACGCAGGAAGCCAACTTATCTTAGCTTCGTTGCGGCAACGGTGGTGGATAACCAATGGCCGATCTGCTATCAGGCAGGTGATCCGCAGTTGTGTAACATGCTTCTGAGCGAAGACCAATGACACCAGTCAACTCATGGGACAATTGCCTAAGCCTAGAGCGACCCCTAGCAAGCCATTCTCTCATTGTGGTGTGTACTATGGAGGTCCGCTGCATGTGAAATATGGAAATCCACGAAGTAAAACTCAGAAGAAATGCTACATAGCATTGTTTGTGTGCATGGCGACCAAGGCAGTACACAGTGAGGCCGTCAGTGATCTATCCACGGAGGCGTTTATTGCCACCTTAAAAAGATTCATTTCAAGACGTGGCCGTTGCAGTCACATGTACAGTGACAATGGCACGTGCTTTACCGGAGCAAGAAGGAAATTAGATGAATTGTCACGCTTCATCCGGACAGAAGATCATCAATCGAACGTATTGAACTTCACAGCTGAAGAAGGAATTCGTTGGCATCACATACCTCCTCACTCCGCTCACTTTGGCGGACTGTGGGAAGCAGGTATAAAATCAATGAAGACCCACCTGAAGAAGGTTGCCGGTAACACTGTGCTAACCTTTGAAGAAATAACCACACTGCTCACACAAATTGAAGCATGTTTAAATTCGAGACCAATCGTCGCAATACCCAACAGTCCTGATGAATACGCTTTCCTCACCCCTGGTCATTTCTTGACTGGCGAGCCTTTAGTCTCTTTCCCTGAACCTGATTGTCACTTAGCGCCATCAGCACGGCCGTCAAGATGGCAATTGGTCCAGCGGTGCCGACGACTCATCTGGAAACGCTGGTCAACTGATTACTTGGGCTAGCTCCAGCAGCGTTCCAAGTGGCTTCAGAATCAACACAACCTCAAAGCAGGAAGGCTGGTACTTCTGAAAGAAGCCAATACTCCCCCCCCCCCCTCACATGGCCAACCGGAATAATTGAAGAGCTTCATCCTGGGATTGATGGTTTGGTGCGTGTAGTAACTGTGCGGACAAGCAAAGGGTCATATAAAAGGCCAGTGACAAGGATCAGTCTTTTCCCTGACGAGCTCATTTAAAGGACTTCCTCTGTACTGTGTTCCTTTTTGTTTCTTATGTTTGTATGTGTACAGTTTCTGTTGTTAGTTGCTAGAGACTTGCGTTGGAGAAGTGTGTCTATGAATTGCTACCAATTTTGTAATTTGTTTGACAAATTAGGTGGGTGGCATGTACGGTGCTGCTCCCTATATTAACGGTAGTTCACCCAGTGCCCACGTACGGCAGCGCCTGTAGCACGGTCGGGTATCTTGCGCATTCCGTGTAATGCCATATCTTTGACTTCATGAGCTCCTTGTCTTATATTATTGTATATTGTCCTCTTATGTTCCAGTTAGTTTTAAGATAATAAACGTCGTAATTAAGTAAATGTGGAATTCCGTTATGAGCTACCAGAGAGAATGTTTGCCCACAATATCCTGTATGAATTGACATGAAAAGGACCATGTCTGCCCAAACATGTCGGATCAAACATTCATCTATAGCCTTTCTAGCTTTTTGACAAACTCTTATCACTATAATGTACCATAAGACCTTTTAATACAACGTAAACATAAGTTTCACAATGAATCCCAACCTCTAAATTTCTCAATTGAAAAACAACATCAGTTCCATATCTTTGACTTCCCCACTCGGGGCAGTCTTATTTGAAGAATTTGTTCATTCATATCAATTTAAAGAAATTGTAACAGATTTGATATTAAAATGTTTTAGAATACTGTTTTGTATTTAGATAGTTAACGTTTTTGGAAACATTTTTGAACTCATACTTCTTATAAAGTTATATGTAATCTTGCAACTTCATTCATATCAAATTTGTATGGTGTTTGAAGCCATGTTTCAGTGTTCTTAGTAAACAAAAGTTTGGACCTTTTCAGTCGGTCAACACGATTGTACCCAAAAGAGATAGGTTATTCCCTAATCCTGAAAAAATACATGAGATTAATAAATACAAGTGTATGAGATTAATATATAGTCAAGTACGTAGCCGACCTGAATTAGAGCCCTTGAAGAGGCATTCCGAGCCGGAGTTTGCGTGTGGTAGGGTGGCCAGTTCCTTTCCACTCCTCCTGCCATAGCACCCGGCAGGCTCCCATTTTGCATCACGAGGCTGGGAGACCCCGTACCAGACCATACCAAGATTTTTCAATTCTTGGATAAAGAGGCGGAGATCGGACCCGGTACCTCGGGATTACAGCCAACAATGCTAGCCACTGCGCCACGAGGTGGTCTGATTAATATATACAAGTGTATTTATTAATCTCATGTAATTTGTTTCAGGATTAGGGAATAACCCATCCTTTTTGGGTACAATCGTGTTGACCGACTGAAGAGCACCAAACTTTTGTTATATCATATCTGCTGAGAAAGGTTATAATATAGCCGAAACCGGTACAGTGCACCCTATTATTTGATTTTATTGACTTAAGGAATCTTTTGCTATCACATTAATATCCTGTATTGTTCAAAGTTCTGTCTTAAGTAAGGATAACACACACAGGAACCACATCAACACTTTACTCGATGAATGTATCTAATAGTCTGCCGCTTGCGAATGGAACCGGCGTGTGAGAGTCGTCTTCAGATCTTCGTCAGTGTGAAAATCCTGACCAGAGGCCAGGATTATTAAAGGTGCAAGGTAAGGTGGAAATCGCTGGGAGCAAGATTAGGACAGCAACTTTTCTGCAGAAGTGTGGCTGGGAGCTGTTTGATCATCCACCGTACAGTCCTCATCTTGCTCCCAGCGATTTCCCCCTTTTCTAGCACCTCAAGAAATGTCTGTTCTCCGGTCAGCATTTTCACACTGACAAAGACGAATGTCACACGCTGGTTACATTCGGATACAGCAGACTTCTAAGACACAGGCCTATAAAAGTCGATACCACGCTATAACAAGGGTCTCAATTCGTTTAGTGCCTATGCCGAAAAATAGCTGACAAATTGCTGTTGCCTGTTGTCAATAAAGTTTTGCATATAGCCTAATTATTTTCTCTTAAATACATAGGACAACTTAGTTTCTGGATGCGCCTTGTACATTAAGGGGGCTCCCAATGTTCCAGGCTATAATGCCCATGTTAATTGTCAACTTTATATATACCATTTTCTTAGAAAAATTTTACAGGAACTAATTGAATTTCTCGGGGGATTTTTTAGATGGTCTCTTCTTACTTGAAAATAGTGAACCCTCATTGATTTACCGATCAATAAGTCTTCATGATTTTTATTATTATTATTATTATTACTGATATCCAGGCAGTACATGTTTGAGGTTGACAAAGGGAAGACAGGTAGTGTGTCGCAACGATTGCAACAGGAGTAGCGTGGTAGTTATTCCTGACGATGACCGGGTAAGCCGAGTTCAAGGACAAATTCAGGGTGAACGCGCATCCAAGTCGGCGTCATTATGGGCGTGCCAGAGATGAAGTTCCAACAGATACACGATTGAATCAGCAAATCAGGAGAGAGGACGCCTAAACCACGCGGAGAGTTGCGTACCTTAAAGAAAGGCGCTAAAACACGTGTATGAAGAACCGCCGATGCGATAGGATTCCGCATGAGTCCATTGAAACGTTTGGATGAAAAAAAGAAGATTGATACTAGTCCCAAGACTGTGAGTTGAAAACTACAGATTATTTTCATAGATTGCCCCCACTTCACCCCTTTCTGTCAGTTTCTAATAAATTGATCGGTGATGAGTAGTTTGAGGCACAACTTTATCGGGCTCCGAGGAGCATCGTTCACGCCAGTTTGAGTCACGATTTTATCAGGTTCTAGTGAGCATACTTCACGTCTGTTTGGACAAACATTTTATTTGTGCTCTTTGGAGCAGAGTGCACGCTTAGCGGAGGAGATCTCTCGTTGAGATAAGCGCTACGCGGTAGACGTAATTTGAGAGACTTGTTAAAAACCAGTTGCGTGGTGAACGGAGAATGTAATATTGTCTGTAAATTTTGTGTTATATTTTGTGTGATGTATATGTGCGTGTGAAGTAAGCAAATGCTTAGATAGGGCCAGTTCAACGTTGAGTAATCGCCCAGGACATTATTGTTGAGTGAAAGTCAGTAGCTCATAGCGATTCTAGCTAGGTAGACTAATAACTTTGAACATTTCTTTCCAAGAAGCCACGCCAAGATGTCTACGGGAAGGTAGATTGGTGCAATGAAGTGCTACGCCTCTACCGGAACGTCGACGATGAACGAGTAGATTTCCCGTGGGGAAATGCCTTGGGATGGAGGTTGATTTTCTACAAGCTGCACGGTGATGTACAAACCATTGATTTATTCAATATGTAGCTAGATTAGACGCGGGAACGTTGTAAATATTTTATTCATTGTTTTTCTGGTGTAATTTAGATTTTTGTGCGCCGACACTGTTATATTTAAAATGTACGTTGGCACGTGGCCAAAAAGTTTGTTTGATTGTATATTTTTCTTATGAGTCATTATTAGTATGCACGGCGTGTGTATTTTGGTTTTATTCATGCGAATGCGAAATTCGTCGTGGTCGATAAATGGTGCTTTTATTCAAATTCATTTTTAGTAGGAGAAGGGGGTAAAAGTTGTTAGATGTTTTACGAACAGGTTTTTATTCATACTAGGGTTGCCGAGCGCAACAAGTTAAGATATCACTGTACACCTTAGTTCTATATTTTTTGAGTTTTTGAGATTCCTTTTCAGGTTCTTTAGTCACGGACTAGATTGGGAGCGCAAGTCGGTGGAAAATATTTTATGTCCTTTATTCCAGGTTTCTGTCAAACCCATACGTGTGATTCTGGTGTGTGTATTGTGTCAAGGTGTGTGTATTGATTCTTCGTGATGAGGGGTAGAATGTGCCTACCGCCCTCAAATATTGTGGTTGTAATTTTGTATGGAAAGGCAGAGCGCTCTTAGAGGCTACTGTACCTTGTCCAATGCTGATTCTTGGATTTCCTTGGGAAATGCTAAGATACTTTATTTTGACACACACACGTATATTATGTGCTATTGGGAGCACGCTTCTTCGAGACTCGAGCCATTGCTACGGCAGGTCGAGGTAATTGACACGTGGGTTGACAGATGTGCAGATTCCACTTTGCGCCCGTCTATGTCTGGTGATTCATCGTTTAGGCAGTCCAGCTGTCCGACTGACCCCTGTAAGCTATCTGTAGCAAACCTGTTCTTTTAATGGTCATTGGATCATAATTTAAATTTGGAGTTCGCCATGTCCGTTACGAATTACCGTATATCGTATGAAATGAAATATTTGTGTTATGATATAAATGTTGGCCTTGAGCCTAGTGATTTCTATGACTCATTTCATTGTTAGATTTGTCTGTTGTGTCACCGTTGGGTGTATTTTGTATTTTTCTTGTAAAAATGGCAAGTGGCCATATGTGTATAATTCTTGATTGGTCACGTGTTAATTTACTTGTGTTGATTTGAAAAGTCCTAATTTTAGGCGTTAATGTTGTTTGCTACGGCAATTCTTTGATTCCAATTTCACGCGGAAATTATTTTTTGTCTTATTTAGTGTATGAAGTGTCGGATTTGTTTAATTTAGTGTTTAGTTCGTTCCTCGTGTCTGTCTAGCTCTAAGACAATGCAGATTCGTCCCCTGAAGGTTTACTGGATGGTAACGGATCTCGCATTAAATTGTACACATCGTACCGCATGTAGAAAAGCCGCACACGCACATGTCATTGCAGTATTTTGGGACATTTGGTCCAGATGTTTACGATCTCTCCTTAGATCAGGCCTAGTTTGGCAAGTTTATTAATTCAAGTGGGTGTCATTTGGGAGACCTTGTTTTGTTGTTGTTGTAAATAGTGTAAATTCGTTGATCTGTTATTAAATTCATATGTTTTAATCCTGGTATTCACTTTTTCCTGCATGTTATTTTGTTATATGTTACCCTGCATGTTTTAAGAAGCGCTTAACAACAACTTTACGAAATTGACTGTTACACCCCCCGAAACTGAGTCTCATATGCTTCTTTGCAAGGGTTCATATAACATAAATGGCTGCCCAAGTGGGGATTGTTGTTGTTGTTGCTTTGTTGACCTCTTACTTATTTCGCTGAGAAATGATGCCAGGTCAGCAGGACAAGAGTAAATTCAGTAAATTGAGGCGAAGTTGTACCGCCATGTATATTAGTAAAATCACTGAGATCTTAAAGTTAGAAATGTTGAACAAGGTTAAAAGTTGATATTGTATTTGATAACTTGTTCTGGCGCCCGGCTTAAAATTAGAAAATTTGCATATTTAGTGAACTCAGTCAAAAGCAGAAAGGGGTTGCCTTACTTCACATTTAATTAACTTCGGTTAATTAAAGTGTTTTTCGTAAATTCTGTTAGTGAGGAATTTAAGAGCAGATCACAAGGGAGTTATTTTGTTGTTTGGAAATAAGAGTCATTATTCAGTAAGATTTTGATTTCTGAAAATTTATTTAAATTAGAATCAATGTAATATTTAAATATCAAGACATGTGTGTGTGTGTACGACTGAAATCCCATTGCATGACCCTATTTTCTCAGAATATATTTGTGTGTTTTGCGATGGCTAGCATCGAGGAGATGAAAGTGTTGTTGGAGCAGATGGCTGTGCAAATGTCTGCAAAAACGGAGGAACAGTTAAAAAGTATGAGTGAACAGAATGATAAACAATTAAATAATATAACTACTCAATTACGTGAACAGAATGATAAACAATTACACGAGTTGCGTGAACATAGCGATAAACAATTACACGAGTTGCGTGAACACAGTGATAAACAATTACAGGACGTGAACAGTAACATTACGGTACAATTGCAAGTTCAGAAATTGGATAGTGACAAACAATTACACAAGTTACGTGAACAGAGTGATAATAATAATAAACAGTTAGTTGAACTAAACCACAAGTTATCGGAGCAGGCAACCTTACAAACAGTTCAATTAGAGAGGATAACACTTGAAATAAATCAGAGTACTAAAGTAGAACTAGAGAAACTGGCGGGAGAGGTGGCAGAGAGTAATTCGAGGCAGTTAGGAGAAATTAAGGAACTAGAATCTAAATTCGACGACAAACTAGTACAGTTAGATGGAATGGTAGCCGCCACACTGAAACAAATTGAGACAGCATGTGTGAGCAATACGGCAGGGATCAAAAGCACGCGGGGTGAATTACAAGGGCAATTCAACAGAATAGAGGCGAAGAATGTAAACATACAAGAGCAGATTAATTCAGTCGACAACAATGTGTTAGGATTGATAAAAGAACTTGACAAGCTGGAAATAAAAACGGAGGAAGAAAGGATGCACTTGCGCGAAAACCTGGAAGACCAGTTAAGTAAAAATCAAGAGAAAATACGAGAAGAAATGGAGGAACAGTTAATTAAGAATAAGAAAGAAATGGGAGAACAATTAATTAAAACTCAGCAGCTGATACAAGAGCAAATAGGGGAACAGCTTGAGAAGAATCAGGAAAGCAACGAAGAAAAAATTAACAATTTGAAGAGTAGAATCCGGAAAGATTGGGGACAGCAGGTGAATGAGACTAAAGGGGATAGGCTGACGATATTAAAGAGGCTAGGCGAGAATAACTCTAGAATACAGGCTCTGGAGGAAAGTATCAAGTCCAAGCTCCAAGAACACGCAGACCTCATCGTTAAGAATGAGATAAGATCTTTAGAGAATGCCACTTTATTCTCTTCAGAAAATGCAGTAGGGAAACATGGAAGTATTGGAAGTCCGGAGGGGATGAAATTAGCTGAGGATACGAGCCGAGGTCAGAGTCCAAAGATAACTTGCGACACATTCCAAAATTGCAGAGGGGAGACGTCAACTCCACAACATGGTGTGGCACCTGCCCAAGTCATACAAGTAATTAGGGGAAATGATTATAAACCAGACAAATTCAGGGAAAATTCAGGATCTACTCTAAAAGCATTTTTGCGCCAGCTGGATGATTATTATAATGACCAACACGTCAGTCCCGCAAAACAGCTTCGTCTGGTGGAAAAATTTTTAGAGGGCCCAAGTTTAATCTGGTTTCAAAGCTTCAAGTATACGTTTAATGACATGGCCCAGTTTAAAGAAGCATTTTTGAGGAAGTTCTGGAGTCCTTCACTGCAGCAGGGGTTGAGGATGGACTTATATACCAGAAAATACCATAGCACACACCCTACAAGGTTTTCTGAGTTCTTTAGTCAACAGCTAGTGAAATTCCGGGATTTTGACGAGCCGCCTTCTGAAGGAAACATGGTATTAACTATCGGCAAGCAGCTTCCGATGAACATACAGCAATTTTTAGTGGCAGGAAATATCAAAACCGCAGTTTAGGCCGAGGCGATACTCCGCCACTTGGACGAAACGAGTATGGTCAGTCCGCAGACCGGGAGACGGAATATGGAATGCGTGAACACTGCAGAAATAGTTCAGGGGCATCAAATCGGTCAAAGTCAGAACAATCAGACGAAGACACAGTCCACCAGCACACAATTTACGCCCAGACGGCAAGAGTTCGACGGTCGAAACCAAGATGATAATAATAATAACAATAGGAACTTCCAAAATTGCCGTGATAATTACAACAATCAGAACAACAATCAAAATCAGAGGACCTACCAGCGAGAAAACACTAACTGGATGGGAAACCAAAGGCAGGATAGACTATATCAAAGGAACGGGGACGGCAGATGGAATAATCAGAGGAATTATCGGCAAGAAAACCAGGGAGATTTCCGTGATGAATGGAACAAGCGTTACGCTGAGTCGCAAAAATATCTGGATGAATTAAATGCAGAAGAGGAAACAGAGAAAGAGAAGTGGGGACGAGCCATGAAAAACAGAAGAAATCCCGACAATCACAGTAACGAGGATGCTTTTTTTTTTTTTCGTGTGGCCTCCTTAGAGGCCGAGTGCAGGTCTTTCTATTCGACGCCCGTGGGCGACCTGCGCGTCGGGATGAGAGATGGAATGGATGAAGATGAATGAATGAAACTGGTTAAGGATGAGGAAGGAATCGGCCGTGGCCTATCAGAAGGTACCGTCCCAGCATTTGCCTGGTGTTGAAAATGGGGAAACCACGGAAAACCATTTCAAGGACGGCCGACGGTGGGGCTCGAACCCACGCGTCTACCGAGTCAGCAGAGTGCTTGGTCCCATGACCTAATGCTGCGCTTTAGCTAGCTGAGCCACTACTGTCGGTACGAGGATGCTGAAAAGGTGACAAGACAGGAGGAGACGCGGAAATCTAAACGGCTGGAGCTATTTCAATGAAACACGGTAAGGACATAGTAATATTTTGTTTGATCCCGATCATGCCCTTCAAATTTCATTACTTCTCACCAATCCAACATGGCGGCTGTTCCAAATATTTCACTGGCATTCTCTATTTCCGAAACTACTACTGATATCTCTTTAAAATTTTTCACGGTGATAAAGAGCACTACTTCAAGTTCACCTATGTTATTTTCAAAAACCTATTAAGTACAAAACGAACATGGTGGTCCAACGAAGTTGAAACATTTAATCATACTTTTCTTGCGATTTAACCATCCTAGCGAAATGAGTACATAACTCTATGGCCTACATAAAAATCCAAATTGGCAACCATCCAAAATATTTAGAGAGTTCTCAATATCGATAGCAATCAAACTAAAATTTTGTATTTTGATAGAGGCTATGAACACAAGTTCACTTATGGGACTTTCTATAACCTGGTGAGCACAAATCCAACATGGCGGCGACGCGAAATTTAAATATTTAAATCGACGTTTCTCGCGATTTAACCATCCGAGGCAGTAAAACTTGGTTCGGTAAATGATTATACAAATTTTAATCCACTGGCATCTCATTTATTTCAATAGTTTTCATAACCACAAAATGGCAGCTGTGCGAACTTTCAAAATCTGGTTTTCATTTCTTGTGTCCTAGTCATGAGATTGAAGTTTCAATACTGCACTTCCTGTAATAGTCATAACTCTCAGACCTACATATACAAAAGTCCAACATGCCGACCATCTGAAATATTTAGACGGTTCTCAATATCTACGAATGTTTTGCAGCAATCAAACTGAAATTTTATATGTCGATAGAGGCGATTAATATAAGTAAGATATATGAAAATAGTCCGTTTACCAATAGTTCTTTACGGAACTACTTGTTCAGTATTGGTGTGGTACAAACTCGAGTATGACAGTATGAGATGTTGTACGATGTAAACAATGAAATATCGAGCACGTAGCCTACAATCAAAATATGTCTACGATCTCAAAGTATTCAGACAAATCGAACAGTGATATTGACGACAGTGTTAAGGTGATTGACGGTTTATCATCACGTGACAAAGAAACTGATGGGAATGAGAGAAATGGTGATGCAGATACAAGAGTGTACTACTCCGAGGTTTGTCCGCTTTCCAAGATCTAATTTCATGCTTTCCCTGAACTGATTCATGTTCTCTACTGTTTTCCTTCTTAAAAATGTTTTTCTAAACAACATCAAAAAGTAATAAAAAAAAGCACGTCTTAAAAGTTTCTTAAAAGTAAGCAAGTAGTTCCGTGAAGAAATAATCAGCCTATTTCCATATATCCCGCTGGTCTTTTCCATTAAATTTCTCCTGCCTATTACAAGGATCTTACAAGAAACATATACATTTTAAATACTTCAATTTTGCATCGCCGCCATGTTCTATTTGTGTTCATCAGGTTGTTGAAAAGTCCATACAGTAGGTGAACTTATGTTAATAGCTTCTATCAATATAAACAAAATTAGTTTGATTGCTGTAATAGATTCGGAGATATTGAGATCCATCTAAACATTTCGGATGATCACCATGTTGGATTGTTCTATATGTAGGCCATATAGTTATGTACCATTAGATGAAGATTATTACATAGGTTTATTAGTCAAAGGTTTACTTCAATCGCATGATTAGGAAACAAGAAATAATTTTAAACATTCGCACAGCCGCCATCTTGCTGTTATGATTGAATTAAATCGGATAAAACATTGTATAAACATTTATCATACTAAATTTCACTGCGCTCGGTCGATTAAATATCGAGATAAAGCCATTTTAATATTTTAACTTCGCTTGACCACCACGTTGGTTTTATATAAGTGTCATGGCGCAGAGTGAGTAACACGACTAAGGATCGGCTCGTGGAAATTGTGTACTTGGCAGGTGTAAACGCAGTGTAGAGAGGAAAAAGAAGTATAGTGTGAATCAATTCAGTACATAAGTTTTAGCTGTTGAGATTATTTCACACTCATCATCCTTTAATTTACATAAATCGTAAAAACTAAAAAATTAAATGTCTTCTAAGAAGAGCAAGCAGCAGCAACAGCAGCAGCAGAAGCATCAGACAGGTAACGACAGTTCCAGTTCTACCAACTCCATAGAGGAAGTAGTACGGCGTGTGATGGAGGATTCCTTGCAGTCAAAATCATTTGTGGACCTAATTGTAAGTACTGTAGTGGATAAGATCACGGAATGTGTATTAAGTAAACTTGAGGAAACGATCCAATTCAACGTGAATCTTTGTGAGGACCTCCAAGTTCAGATAAAGAAACGGGATAAAGAGATAGAAGATCTCAAATCGGAAAGCAACTCCAAACACGATGGACTGGAGCAATACCAAAGGAGGCAAAATCTCCGTATCTTCGGTGTGCCAGAGCATCCTAACGAGGACACAGATAATTTAGTGCTGAAAGTTGCCGGGGACATTAAGGCAAACATCGCTCTTGCGGACATAGACAGAAGCCATAGGTTAGGCCCCAAGATTGGGACCAAACCCAGGCCAATCATAGTAAAATTGGCGACGTATCGTGCTAGGCATGAATTGTTCAAAATCAAGAAACAGCTCAAAGGTACCCCGGTGACAATCAGGGAAGATCTAACAGCCACAAGACTAGCGATTTTGAAGGCGGGAATTGCAAGATTTCAGCAATCCAACGTATGGACTTACGATGGCGTAATTTACGTGAAGAAAACAGATGGCAGCAAGCACCGTGTTACAAAGATGTGTGAGTTACCCAAAGCTTAGCACCACAATCTGTCTGTCTCTCTCCCGCATAACTGTTCATTGCATACCTCCCCTGCCTTGTTGCTGGTGCTATTTCAAACTGATCTTTCACTTTCCTCCCCTCAACAGCTGAATTCCACTCCACCTCTCCCTCCAAGATATCTCACAATAACTTGACCGCTAACACTTTTCCTCATTCAATTGTATGAACACATATGCAGATGATTATGTGAAATATCAAATTCGGTCAGACGTGGGGAGGAGTATAGGTGAGTGTAAATACTTCTTAGATAGACATGAAGATAACAATAGTTTAAAAGTAATCCATTCGAATATTAGAAGTCTTGCAAAACACAAGAATAGCTTAGACGTTACTCTGAAGGCTTATGAAAATATATTTGATGTTGTGGTCTTAACGGAAACGTGGAAATTAAATAACGCAAATGTCACTAAGCATAGCTGCTATAAATCGTACTATAATGAAAGTGAAATAAATCAGAATGATGGAGTAGTCATCATGATAAAAGATGAATTACATCATGAAGTTAAGTGTGTAGCATATAAAGATTTCAAATTTATTCGAGTAGTTGTTAATAAAAGCGACAACAAAATAGCAATAACAGGGGTGTACAAAACACCAAAGTACAACAAAACATTATTTCTGGAGAATTTAAATAACTATATAAAAACAAATTGTCAGCTAGAAAATGAATTAATAATTGGTGACATGAATGTTAATTTATTCGAAAATCAAGATTCAGATGATTATTTAAACCTACTTAATGAATATGATTTCAGATCTATAATCAATGGTACAACTAGGGAAACTGAAACTAGTAAATCATGCATTGACCACGCATTTCTTAAAAGTAGGCTTTCGAATGAAAATATTCTCTCTATCATCTCGGAAAGCAAAATAACTGATCACAATACAACAATAATTAGCCTAAAATTTAATCAAGTTAGTTGTCAGAAAAATAAAGCAAACATTAGGAATTATCAAAGACATAAATTAGATTATGTGGAACTAAAACAGAAGTTAAACAACATAAACTGGGATAATAAACTTGGAGAAGGGCATTTGGATACTAAAGTAAATATATTTATTGAAACAATACAAAGCTGCATCCATGAATCTACTAAACAGTTATACTCAAAGCGAGTCAAAAGAAAAGAGTGGATAACCCTTGCATTGGTAGAGTCCATACATACTAGAGATAAATTATACCGCGATTATATCTTATATATAAAAGTGAAAGTGTGTATGTATGTGGGTATGTGGGTATGTGGATCTGTTCCGTATACAAATCTACACCGTTCCACCAATCTCAACCAAATTTTGCATACACATAGTTTAGGACCCAGAAGGAACCGCTGGCTACATGAATTTTCGATAGTCTTTCTCATTCTTCTGATTTCGACCCTTTTGCACTCCAGCACATGCTAATCAAATCATAAAATATACTCATGAAGGAATGGCAAGGCGGATAGTTTCCATGGCAACATAGCTCAAGTCGAGACACGGCCGACTGGATGCCATTTGCGCTCTGCACTACCGGTATAGAAAATGAGGATCTTTACTTGAAATCACGTTAGTTACTCAACTTCTCACACAGCACTGTCAACCGAGTTTAGCATAACAAAGACTTGACACTATCTTCTACTATATATTTGTCAAATACCACTCACTCACTCATTCATTCATCACGAAATCTCAGAAACCATCAAACGGATTGGAATGAAATTTGGTATGCAGCTTCCCCAAGGGCCGCAAATGCCCACTAAGAGAGGATTTTTGGATAGTCTGGTTCTAAAGGGGTGTTAAGGGGGTAGACCTGCATTTCATTGAACAGCAATATCTCCCGATTGGTTTAATTGGGGGATGTGATACTCGGTACATAAACTCATCATTAAAAATAAGAAGACACGAGTCGGAGGGTTTTTCGATGTGGTGTATATTATGAGGTGATAGGGGTGAAAAGTGGGGATTGAAAGATTCCTAACGGAGCGTGTATCTCTTAAACGACATAGGCGAGGAGTTTGAAACTCAGCGGGAAAAAATCAGCATAAAAATAAGTAAATATTTGTTTGACCGTTTTATCATAAATCCAATTTAAGGGGCCCATGGGGAGGGGTGAAATTCTGGAGGGGGGGGGGAGAAACAGGAAAGAAAGTGTCCTAACTGATTGACTGACTGACTCACTCATCAAACTCAGGGGGAAAAACTGCTTTAAAGTAAGTAAATAGCTGTTCGACAGTTTTTTTTCATAAATCAAATTTAAGGGGTTCTTGGGGAGGGGTGAAATTCTGAAAAAAGAAAATTGAAAGAAAATGTCCTGACTCACTCACTCATCATCGCCCAGCCAAAATTATTGAAGTTAGAAACATGACAGTTTGGGGATATGTTCATTGTATTTCAAAACAGTCTACTAAGGGAGGATTTTCGGATATTCAGGTTCTAAAGGGGTCTTAATGGGGTTAAACCTGCATATCATTGAATAACAATATCTCCCGATTGGTTTCATTGGGGGATGTGATACACGGCATATAAACTCATCATTAAAAAGTAAGACACATGTCTGAGGGTTTTTCGATGTGGTGTATATTATGAGGTGAAAGGGGTGAAAAGTAGGGATTGAAAGATTCCTAACGGAGCGTGTATGTCTTAAACGACATAGGCGAGGAGTTTGAAACTCCGGGGAAAAAATCAGCATAAAAATAAGTAAATATGTGTTTGACCGTTTTTTTCATAAATCCAATTTAAGAGGCCCATGGGGAGGGGTGAAATTCTGTGGGGGGGGGGGGGGGTGGGGACAGGAAAGAAAATGTCCTAACTGATTGACTGACTGACTCACTCATCAAACTCAGGGGGAAAAACTGCTTTAAAGTAAGTAAATAGCTGTTCGACAGTTTTTTATCAATCAAATTGAAGGGGTTCATCGGGAGGGGTGAAATTCTGAAGGGAAAAAATGAAAGAAAATGTCCTGACTCATTCACTCACTCCTCATCGCCCAGCCAAAAATATTGAAGTTGGAAACATGGCATTTTGGGGATATGTTCGTTGTATGTCAAAACCGTACACTAAGGGAGGATTTATGGATATTCAGGCTCTAAAGGGGTTTTAAGGGGGTTAAACCTGAATTTCATTGAATAACAATATCTCACGAGTGGTTTCATTTGTGGATGTGATACTCGGCATATAAACTAATCATTAAAAATAAGCAGACATGTTTCTAAGGGTTTTTCGATGTGATGTATTATTATGAGGTGAAAGGGGTGAAAAGTAGAGATTGAAGGATTCCTAACGGATCGTGTAGGCCTATCTCTTAAACGACATAGGCGAGAAATTTGAAACGCAGCGAAATAACATCAGCTAAAAAGATAAGTAAATCGGTGTTCGACCGTTTTTTCATAAATTACTTTAAGGGGCCAATGGAGTGGGGTGAAATTCTGGGGGAAAAAGGAGAGAAAGTGTCCTAACTGACTAACTCTCTCACTCACCAAACTCAGGGGAAAAAGACAGCTTTAAAAATAAGTTAATAGGTGTACAAGCGTTTTTTCATCAATCCAATTTAAGGGGCCTATGGGGAGGGGTGAAATTCTGGTAAAAATAATTGAAAGAAAATGTCCTGTCTGACTCACTCACTCATCACGCCCGGCGAAAACTATTAAAGTTAGAAAAATGAAATTTTGGGAATATGTTCGCTGTATGTTGAAAACGTCAACTAAGGAATGATTTTTGTTTATTCGGTTTTTAAAGAGATGTTAAGGGGGCAAACGTGCATTTCAATGAATAACGATATGTCATGAGTTGTTTCTTAGGGGATGTGATATTCGGTATATAAACTAATCATTAAAAATAATCAGACATATGTCTAAGGGTTTATCGATGTGGTGTATATTATGAGGTGATAGGGGTGAACATTGGGGGTTGAGGGATTCTTGACGGAGCGTGTATCTCTTAAAGGACATAGGCGAGAAGTTTGAAATTCGGCGGAAAAAGAACAGCTTAAAATACAAGTAAATAGGTGTTCGACTGTTTTTTTTCATAAATCCAATTTAAGGGGCCCTTGGAGAGAGGTGAAATTCTGGGGGAAAAATAACAGGAAAGAAAGTGTCCTAACTGATTGACTCACTTACTCACTCATCAAACTCCGGGGGAAAACAGCTTTAAATAAGTAAATAGGTGTTCGACCGTTTGTTTCATAAATCCAATTTAAGGGGATCATGGGGAGGGGTGAAATTATCAAAAATAAATGAAATAAAATGTCCTGACTGACTCACTCACTCATCATAGCCCAGTCAAAATTATTAAAGTTAGAAACATGAAATTTTGGGGATATGTTCGTTGTATGTCGAAAACGTCCACTAAGGAAAGAGTTTTGAATATTCAGGTTCTAAATAGGTGTTAAGGGGGGTAAACGTGCATTTCATTGAATAACAATATCTCACGAGTGGTTTCATTTGGGGATGTGATACTTGGCATATATACTAATCATTAAAAATAAGCTGACACATGTCTAATGGTTTTTCGATGTAGTTTATATTATGAGGTGAAAGGGATGAAAAGTGGGGGTTAAAAGATTCCTAACGGACCCTGTATCTCTTAAACGACATAGGCGAGGAGTTTGAAACTCGGAGGAAATCAATCAGCTTAAAAATAAATAAATAAATAATTAATTAAATAAATAAATAAATAAATAAATAAATAAATAAATAAATAAATAAATAAAATAAATAGGTGTTCGACCGTTTTTTCATAAATCCAATTTAAGGGGCCTATGGGGAGGGGTGAAATTCTGGAAGATAAACGTCCCCTAAGGAAGGATTTTTGGATGTTCACTCTCATCGGCCAACCCAAACGATTAAAGTTAGAAGAATGATATTTTGGGGATATGTTTGTTGTGTGTCGAAAACGCCTACCAAGGAGGGATTTTTGGATATTCAGGTTCTAAAGGGGTGTTAATGGGGTTAAATCTGCATTTCATTGAATAACAATATGACACGACTCTGACGCGAGCGAAGCGAGGCTAAAAATGAGATGATGTGCGTCTATGTATTACTCAATCACGCAAGTACCACTGGTCCGATTTACATGAATTTTACATGGAAGTAGCTGATTTACCTGGTTAACATATAGGTTACTTTTGATTTCAATACTTTGTACTATGTAAAGATGGCGACCATTTTAGTGACTTCACGACACCCTTTGGTTTAAAACTTTCATATTTCCATTTCAAATTCAAAGAGAACGCTAAGAAATAGCAAACTTTTGATGGTACGTACGAGGTTAAAAATTACATTTTCTATCCGAAAGGTATCTCCAACCGTTAGCGAGTAAGACCTAAATTTGTGCTATAAAACACGGTCAACGCCGAGCGGTGTAGTTGGACAAAATGTTCCATCCTTAATCTCCCTCTGCGCAGCACCTCGCCTATCCCCTGTTTTAACTCTCACCTTCATATTTTAATTTATTTATGACGCGTAGCGAAGCACGGGTACTTCAGCTAGTCTTATATATAAAAGTGAAAGTCTGTATGTATGTGGGTATGTGGGTCTGTTCCGTATACAAATCTACACCGTTCCGCCAATCTCAACCAAATTTTGCATACATATTGTTTAGGATCCAGAAGGAACCGCTGTCTACATGAATTTTCGATAGTCTTTCTCATTCTTCTGAATTCGGGCCTTTTGCACTCAAGCACAGGCTAATCAAATCATAAAATATACTCATGAAGGAATGGCAAGCCAGATAGTTTCCATGGCAACATAGCTAAAGTCGAGACACGGCCGACTGGATGCCAGTTCTGCTCTGCACTACCGGTATAGAAAAAGAGGATCTTTACTTGAAATCCCGTTAGTTACTCAACTACTCACACAGCACTGTGAACCGAGTTTAGCATGACAAAGACTTGACACTATCATCATACTAATATATAAAAATGAGATGGTGTGTGTCTGTCTGTCTGTCTGTTACTCAATAACGCAAGAACCCCTGGTCCGATTTAAATGAAATTTTGCATGGATGTAGCTGATTTACCAGGTATACATATAGGATACTTTTGTTTACGATATTTTGCACTATTGAAAAATGGCGACTATTTTCATATTTCCATTTGAAATACAAAGAGAACGCTAAGATATAGCAACCTTTTGATGACACTACGAGCTTTAAAATTTAATTTTCTATCCGAAATGTCCTGATCACTTTTCTTGTATCTCCAACGGTTAGCGAGTAAAACCTACATTTGTGACGTCACTGCACCCTTTGGTTTAAAAATTTCATATTTTCATCATCACCATACTAATATATAAAAATGAGATGGTGTGTGTCTGTCTTTCTGTCTGTCTGTTACTCAATAACGTAAGAACCACTGGTCCGATTTAAATGAAATTTTGCATGGATGTAGCTGATTTACCAGGTTTACATATAGGATACTTTTGATTACGATATTTTGCACTATTGAAAAATGGCGACTATTTTCATATTTCCATTTCAAATAAAAAGAGAACGCTAAGATATAGCAACTTTTGATGGCACTACGAGCTTGAAATTTTAATTTTCTATCCGAGATGTCCTGATCACTTTTCGTGTATCTCCAACGGTTAGCGAGTAAAACCTACATTTGTGACGTCACTACACCCTTTGCTTTAAAAATTTCATATTTTCATCATACTAATATATAACAAGTAGTTCCGTGAAGAACTATACAGCCTATTTTCATATATCCTACTTATGTTAACTGCCACTATCAACATATACAATTTCTGTTTGATTGCTGTAATAGATTCGTAGATATTAAGAACCGACTAAATATTTCGGATGGTCGCCATGTTGGATTTTATATATGTAGGTCCTAGAGTTATGTACTGTTACATGCAGATTATTGTGAACGTGTAGTATTCAAACTTCAATCGCATAATTAGGACAAAAGAAAAAACAAGTAGATTTTAAAATTTTTCACAGCTGCCATCTTGAGGTTATGGAAACATTGAAATAAATTAGATGCCAGCGGATTAACATTCGTATAAGGATTTACTGTACCAAGTTTCACTGCACTCGGATGGTTAAATTGCGAAACGTCCATGTGAATACAGTAAATCCTTATACGAATTTTAATCCACTGGCATCTAATTTATTTCAATTGTTTCCATAACCACAAGATGGCAGCTGTGTGAAATTTTAAAATCTCCTTGTTACTTCTTGTATCTAATCATGCGATTGAAGTTTGAATGGTACACGTACACAATAATCTTCATGTAACAGTACATAACTGTAGGACCTACATATATAAAATCCAACATGGCGACCATCCGAAATATTTAGTCGGTTCTCAATCTTACGGATATATTACAGCAATCAAACTGGCAATTTGTATGTTGATAGAGGCAATTATTACTTGTATGATATATGAAAATAGGCTATTTAGTTCTTCACGGAACATTTCAATTTAAATAATTGTAAACTTTTGTATACTTGTACAACCATACGATATATATATATATATATATATATATATATATATATACGGAACTACTTGTTATTATATACATTAATGACATAGAAAAATCAATAAATAATCAAAAAATAGTTCAATCATCACTTATGCAGATGACACCGCTATATTTGTTGAAGGGAATACATGGGAAATAGTCAGGCAAGAAGCAACCGAAGCTTTAAAAGGGATTAAATTATGGCTGGAAAATAATGAATTGTTTCTGAATGTAAATAAATCAAAATTTATTATTTTCACATTAAAAAACAATCAAAATTGCTTCAACGAGCTTACAGTACATCGGGGAAACTGTAATACAAGCTGCAACTGCATAAAAATCAACCGCACACAAAATATAAAATACCTAGGAATTTATTTTGATGAAGACATGAAGAGGAGATCGCACATTAATTTCATCACAAAGAAAATAAGGAGGACAGTTTATGTATTTCACAAGCAAACGTCATGAATATAGGACTAACTTTACGTGACGGAAGTCTATAAATACATCTATAAAAATAAAAATTCAGTCATAAACATGAGCCACACCTACCAAACAAGAGGTAGAACAGGAAATATGTCTGTCCTCTTCAAATCAAATCTATCTATTGCAAAGCGTAATTTTCAATACTTTATTCCTAAATTTTACAATATCCTTCCTAAATCCATAAAAGAGCAGTTACATAAATCTACAAGGTTTATACGTAACGTAAAGATATTCGTTAGAGAAAATAAAAATGTCATTAAAGATATATTATAGTAGCTTAATCTATAAATTAGCATTACCATTGCTACCTAGCTATTTCACAACGCTTATTTTAATATATACAGTACATGTAATATATTTTTAACATGAACACTTAACGTTATAATTACGTAAGTAGACCTAATATGCCACCCACAATGCCTTGCCTTACGTGGTATAGCTTACATGTATTCTTCCCTAACTCGGCTGAATTTTATATTCATCACATGGATCTCAGAATGTACATTTTTAGACTAATACGTTTACTTAGATAATAATCAGAAATAGACTAAAGTTAAGATATGATGAAGATTGTACATATTTAATATAACGGGACTCCAGTGATCAAGAGAACAAGTGAATTATACAATGTTGTAGTGCAAAGGACAATGTGTATATAGAACACGCGATTTCTTGAACAATGTACGGACGTATGTCCTAATACTTAAAAAGCTATGTGTGTATATATTTTCTTGTATTGCTGGATGTAATATTGATTATTCTTAATAATAATAATAATAATAAAATAATAATAATAATAATATAACCATGTTTTTAATCATCACATGGCTGAACATAACGGAGTACTCTCTATAACCCTACGAAATTTCAGAGTATCAGTGATAGTTTCGGAGATATTGAATGCCGGTGGAGTATTTCGCTCAGCCACCATGTTGAATTGGTGAGACGTATTGAATTTGAGGGGCACGGTCTGGGTCGGACAAAAGAGTACTATGTCGTTACTGAGATTCATTGAAATCACACATACGCGAACACACACACACACGGACAAAAGGTGATGTCATAAGTCAATTTTTTCATAAATGAAAATAGACCAAAATCACTCAAAGAATAGATCAACATGTTTCAGTGACACTGGAAAGGTTAATATTCATCATGGGTGGTCAGGGCCAGATGACCTCGCTATTACGCTCCTTAAAACTTCAATAACTAACTCATTAACTAATATTCATCACTATGGTTAGCTTCATATTTTGACAGATCTTGGATCTGCACAGACACTCCTCATCATTATTTATTGCCATGTATAGTTGTATCTTAAGTAAATTTAATCGGAAAGTGCCCAGTTAAGGAATAGAAATAAGTAACCAGGCCGTTGTCTGATGGCCTTGTGTTCTATATAAAAAAAAACCTACTACGATGTATAGGCCGTTAAGGAGCGACACGGTATAACGTCGAACTAACGCATTGATCAGAAACCGACAGTGATCTAGGTGGCGGTGACTGGCTATATACAAGCTTTGGTAAAAGTTCTTTCATTAGATAATTGTTTGGTATTGAATGGATGCTGTTGTTAAAAATTCGACGAGATTCTACATGTCCTGGTGACTGCAATTCTTTAATAGATAAGATTCGTATCTCTAAATAACGGAGAAGTGTCCATGAAATGATGCTTTATAAGATAAAGCAGATATGTCGCAAGTTTGCGGAATATAAAGTACACCTGAATAAACATTATACCCCAACCACAAGTAAGCCTAGGTATCCAATAGAATATGCAATGCACGGCACTTTCCGTTTAGTAAGATATATATTGATTCATTAAATATAATAACTTTCCTTCCTATTATTATACTCCGTAGTTGTTATTTTGTGATTTCCATATTTATTATTTATATTTATTATTCATACCAGAAGGGGGGAGGGTGTTTTTGCCATAAGCAAGCCACATTGTCCTGCTACCCGGGAGGAGAGATGTCGTGCTCTCTCCAATATATTCTCAGTGTATATGAGCGGCGCCCAATGGAATTTGTTTGCGTGAAAGACCAACCACAATATCAATGAGAGATCCTGTATAGTGTTATTCAAGGAGTGTGTGGAAAACGACTTCCCGCCTGGATGCAGTATAATCTGGGAAGTGTTAAGCAGGAGCGAGAATAGTGGTTCCCCTCTAAAATTGGGAAGATTGGCAACCCTACGATATAAAATCGATGAGTAAGCAGGATGCGAGTCTGACGACGGTTTACCGCAAATTACTTAACAGTTTGATTAGATTGTGTAATGAAGAGAGGAGCTTCGTGCGGAACAAATCCTCGCTTCTCATCTCGTAGCGTGAGGTAAGCTGTGGCTGTCTGCGCGCCGTACAAGGCTTCTACGACGCCCGCGCCCGCACGAGGTGCAATGGTCTCCAAATCCCGTGTTGCGTAGGGCGTGGTGTGACCTTCACCTGGCTCTCGCCTTGCCTCGCAGTAGGGTAGGTGTAATGATGCGGAACTTACCAATTTACACGTCTTGATAATACAGGCTCCAGTCTCCGACCAGTGATGTTGATATCTTCATATTATTATTTGTGCTATACTTTAAAGACCGATGTTCTGGTCTATTATATCTGCCCAAGTAGGAGATCATCAACCATTAGTAGGAAGGCAAGTTCGAAATCCACTTGAGGTGGTGCCAAGTGTCAATTATAATTATGTACGTTTATGTACTATACTCGCCTTCAGGCTCCATATTTATGACCAATGCGTTCTTTCAGTACAAAAATTCGACGTCAATTTTGCAGCAACTTTCGTTCTCAGCACCTCAAGTCACATTCATGAGCTCATGACATTCATATTGTGTTTAATTTCTGTGCACGCAAATTTAATTTACCTTCCTTCGGATGCATATAATCTGTGAGATTATTGTTGTTTGAGTCTTTAGTCTTTTGACGGATTAGATGCAGATAAACATCAAAAATGATGGAGAGCCAACATAAATGTTGTTCTGAGTTGCCAACATCACATTCAAACAATACGTAGGTATATTTAGGTATTATGAAGTCATTTTTGAAAGCCTTTGACTGGAGCGTGGCACTCTATGGAAGTGAAACTTGGACTGATGGAGCAGCAGGAAAGAGGAGAATAGAAGCTTTTGAAATGTGGTGTTACTGGAGAATGATGAAGGCCGGATGGGTAGATAGAGCAAGATTGAGTAACAAATGAAGAGGTATTAAGACTAGTGGGAGAGGAGATATGTTTCTGGTGACTGCTAATGAAGAGAAGAGATAGGTTGGTAGGACACTTGCTAAGACACTCAAGACTAGCAAACTTAGTTAAGGAAGGAAGTGTCGAGGACAAGAATGGTAGGGGTAGACCAAGGTTAGAATGTGTTAAACAGATTGTCTCGGAAGTAGGGTGTGGTAGCTATGTAGAGATGAAACTATTTTCTCAGGACAGGGAGGCTTGGAGAGCTGCATCAAACCAGTCAAAAGACTGAAGACTCAAACACACACACAAGGAAGATAATGATGATTATGATGATGATTGTTGCTTTACGGGGCTGAACAGTGAGGTCTTCTGCCTCCGTTAGAATGTTGACTCCACCTTATTCATGCTGTGTTTTATGATATAATATGGGTGAATTATGAAAGAATTCTGAATTCATTCCTCCTGGTTTAAACATTTTATTTGATTACAGTGCAAACAATTTAAAGTCATCAATTTCAAATATGCAATTAGACATTTGGGCGCCACAAAACAGGAAGAAACCCATTGCCCATTTTCTAAAGCTTTCAACACGTGATTACCACACTGGATGTTGACTCTAATGCATTCCCTCGTCATCCAGTGGGTCATACAAATGTAAACTTTATTTATTTATAACTTTTTTTACACAAGCGTTCTATCTTCCACCTACCCTTAGTAAATCCCTTCCAAATATTGACATATTCTCTCCCTATAGAACATTCAAACATAACATTAGAAGATCTCTTTCATCCTCGATTCCTACCCCTCACCCTCCTAATCACCCACTACCCCAATCACTCCCTGCATCTTTCCCGAGATTTGTCCCTTGCTGCCATCACTACCAATTGTTACCTGTTATTGTTGTTGTTATTGTTGTTATTTTTGTTAATATTATTTGAAATTGTTAAAATATTAGTGTAAAATGACTTATCATGGTTGTATCTAATAATTATTAAATAAATACATAAATAAATAGATTTGTTTGGTGTTGTCAAACGGAAACAATCGAAGTTGCTAAATGATCACTCAAATAAATATCTTGTTTTCTTAGAAATTTAAAACCGTTTTGCGAGAACCCTGACGCAATATTGAAAATAGGAACGAGAGGTTGGTTGGTTGGTCCCTCAGTTTAGGGGCTGTGACAACTCGAGTCATGTAGCCCCGTGTACTTTGGGTGTGTGTAGAATCTGTCTGATAACCGGTGTTACTTGCGATGTAGGTATTAGTGAGTGTTATCTGGTTCTCATTTAAGAAAGGACTGCAGACATTCAATTTTCAAGTAGTTCCTACTTTTGCTACCAAACGCCACCGTCAACGAAAACTACTTCTGAACCTTGTTACTAGATGCCACCACAGTCGTCTCCTGGCGACGGACGTTAGAACCTAAGAGCGTTAATCAAATCTAACCTATAAATTAGCTTCACATAAGTGTAATTAGTGGAAGGATTTTTACATGCCATAAATCTATGACATGGGACCGCCGGCTTTACTGTCCTTCCAAAGGAAGGCATACTGAGGGTTTATCAACACTCTTAAAAAATCAGAGCACTTCGGCTTGGTTTGAACCCGCGACCTTGGGCATAGAAGCTACCACCTACGCCACCGAAGCAGCTGAGAGGAGAGGAGAAAGGTTGTAGTTTTACGTGACCATGAGTCTCGTGATCTTGAGCCACGGGACCACAATTTGTATGTGGAATCCGAACCACAGGACATGTTATTTCATTTCAAAAATCTCACATGCACTGACCGGGAAACCGACCGGTTCACCTTGTTTAGAGCCTAGCTGTTTGAACTCTGCACCACCACACCCCACCAAAAACGAATGTCACCTTGTTGTAGTATTTTCAAATTGATGAAGAACAGTCTGCATGCAGCAAATTCGATGAAGACCAGTGCAATCCGCCTATTGAGGTGTATCACTTCAAATACCAAGCCACTTCTGTCCTAGCTATTTGATATGGCTGGTCGAGATAGAGCAACCACTCGTGTAGTGTATACCAGCTTTTAGCAATACGGATTACCTAGACTTATTTCTCTCCCCATCTCAGTAACGGCAAGCATACATTACCAAGATCAAAGAGAAATGAAGCTCTTTCTTCTCGGTGTTGTGGGAGAGTCTAGCATAAATGAAAACGAGACTCTTTTATCTGTCTTACGATGAGAATTTATTGGTGTCTTCCGTACCATGCAATAAAATAACGATCATAAAACAGTCATTATGTATGACGTTATACCTTAGCTGAGCCTTGCGGAGAAGATCCGTGAATCGAAGATCGTATCAAGGAAGTATTATACAGGCCACATCAACATATTTACATACCAACCAACGTAATTATGGAACATAGCCATGCAGCCAGGCTGTCGTATTTTTAGCCTACTTTTCACATTTTGCAAAAATGAGGAAAAAGTAGACTTATGAGATCGGGCAAATGTGTGTCTGTCTGACTGTCTGTCTGTCCTTCTGTCTGTCTGTCTGTCTGTCTGTCCTTCTATCTGTCTGGCTGTGTGTGTGTCCCCCCTATCAACTCCTAAATGGCTGCAGCAATCTAAACAAAATTTGGTAGGAGTAAAGATCTATACCTGAATATCTCACGCCCATATTTGAAAATGATGTCAGTGCTACCAACTGCTGAAAAATCGCAATTGAAATTTGAGCTCCATGTTGGATATCATGGAAGGTATGAATAGGAGCTATTTCAAAATTGGCACACGTATAGATAATAATATTGCAGTTTAATTTCCAGGAGGCCATATATCGCAGTGTTATCAAAATGCATATACGCCTGCTGATAGGTCCAAATTTTAAATGCATATAACTTCTATACTATCAATTGGATTTCAACCAAATTTCGTATGTGCTATGTGTACATAAACAGACATGACTGAACGTATTCGTAAGATCCACCAGGGCTGCCAACTGTTAATAAATGCTCTCAATTTATTTTATCCAAATACCAATATATCAGAAAGTATGTAAGACGACAGCTTTAAACTATGCACACGTATAGTGCCTGACATTCTATATTAATTTGGAGTAACGTATATACGTCAGTGCTACCAACTTGATTCTAAGCCTGCTGAGAGGTCCAACTTTAAATACATGTAACTTCTATACTATCATTTGGATTTCAACCAAATTTCTTGTGTGCTATGTGTACCATAACATATATGTATATGCCGATTCTTAAGAGTAACCAGGGCTGCCAACTGTTAATAAATACTGTCTCTATTTTTGTTACCCTAATATCAATATATCAGAAAGTATGCAAGCCAATAGCTTTAAACTTTGCACACGTATAGTACCGGTACCTGGCATTCTAGATTAATTTGGAGTAACTATTATACGTCAGTGCTGCCAACATGATTCTAAGCCTGCTGATAGATCCAATTTTAAAATGCATGTAACTTCTATACTTACTAATGGATTTCATTCAAAATTGACACAACGATAGATCATATTATTTCAGATTATTTCTGACCAATACATGTAGTGTGCCCTTTTATCAAGAAATATGCAAATCACAGTATGCCAGCAATGCTTAAATCGGGATTTTCGGGGTTTTGGTATGTCCTCCCACTCTGTGACTTACACATTTTGGATTAAATAGAGGATACACTTCCAAAAATAAAAACAAAATCAACTCCTATTATAAAACATTTAATTTACCAAATATATGGCGCTACAAACAAATAAAACAAATAAACTACTGGCCATTCCTTCTAACTTGTTCAAAGTGAACAAGGAATACATAAAATCAAACAAATGTTATATCAAAATACATGGTTTCCTTCAAACCAACAAACTTATAATTCCTTTCACTTCCATAAAGTATCCCTTTTTAAATTTCACTACAATCACGAGCTCCAATGGCTCGATACTTTCCACTATAAACTGTGTTATTCTTTTACACACATCAATATTTATTTTATACTTTCTTATAATCAAAACAATATATAATCTTATTCAAAGTAATGGTTACTCCTTTACTTAAATTTTTGGGCATTTCCCAATGTTCTCATGTTACCACCTCTCTCAAGTTTAACAAATTCACTACAGTGATCGGGAAAAACATTTGTGCACTCCCGAGTTATAGAAGACTACTTGAACAAAGTCAAAAATTATGATCACTCCCGAAATCTAATTGTCTTCATTGAACTCGTGAAATCCTACATCAATATATCATTACATTAGGGATTTATATTTATTATTATCTGTCTTAAAAGACCATTATCACATAAGAAAGCTACGATCTGAACTGGCAAGCGGTACTTTCATCTACAAGAACCTCGGTTCGCATCCCGGGTCATTAACAAACTCTAAACACTCATGGTTTATTATTACTTCAAATAGACGGTTCCCCTGACCTACCATACTTTCAATAGCGAGGGGTTGGACCGTGACACTTGACTTGATTTATTGCCCGGGAGGGAGGCCTCAAGCCTTGCCCACACGGGACAGCTACATTCATGCTTTTAAAACAGCTATTTCTTCTTCACAGTTCTCTGAACAAACCTGGCGTTTCTTTTATTTATTTTAACAACATTATTTAGGTTCATAGACCACTTTCGTAACCTTGGCATTTATTAATTATGAAGTGTCATCATTGATGGATAAGAATAATTCAATACAACAACAATATTTAGGGCTTCACACAAACGAACCTTGGTTCGATTCTTCCACTGCCTCGGGAACTACATCCCATATTGAAGGACTTTAATTCGCGGCTTAGGGCGACCTCGGTCTAACCTGCGCTCATCAATACAATAAATTCGCACCCTTATACAACGCCTCGTGATCTACATCACTATATGGAGGACTTATTATAGCTCAATTACCGCAATCAACTGTCCCTCACAATTAATTTACCAAGTATATTTAGATTCAACGCCTTCCTAGCGTGACAATTTACTTTAATGCGCGACAATGCGCTATACATTACTTTAAGGCCAAGCTTCTTCCAAAGAACTGATAAATTCAACATCAACAATTGATCTACTTCTCAATTTTTATATTAATCCTCTCCCGTGACAATAATCGCTATACATGTATTCATACCATGTCTTTATACTTTTACTAGAGCTCAAACGCTATTACTTTCATATAATTCAACTTAATCTTCATTTACCTAGTTTTTATTATTATTATTATTATTTTTACGCTTGCTTTTATAACATTTATCAAATACGCTGATATTTTATTTCATACATTTCCTCTAAAGGATTTATTCATTTCACATAATTATTTTAGAATTTCTGAATTTTATTTGTTCAGACCGCGCTCTTATTCTGTTATTTGTTATTCAAAAACATCCCTATTTCTCAAACTCAGGTGGATTGTACACAAATATTCGCCAACACTAAACATAATGAAAATAGCTACTTACATGCTCAGACGGTCCAATACCGTGCTTTCCAACGATGTTTCATTTTTGCCCACTATTTGTGATTACACCATCGTGCTCAAATTCATTTCATACATTGACATATCTTGACACACATATAATTTATATACTTTAAACACTGGTAACATTTTAAAATACACTTCGGTATTCTTCTATTACACACAATAAAATCACTGAAAACATTACTCTTTAACACAAATTTTATATATTTACACTACACAGATTCTAATCACTAAGGCTTTTATTAGGCCTTTCACACGTGATTTCTTGACTCCCCGTCTCCAAGGGTGAAACTAGTAAATGTCGGCTTCCTATCTTGACCAAAATGTGAAAGTCTCGAACAATCTACCTCCTCCCTGGAATAGTACTCCTTCAATTCCGTTTTCCTGACGATCAGCTATTATTATTATTAGCTCGAACTGCTTCTTTCTAGACCCTATTGGTTGGTCTAGCGAAAGTCTGTCTTGTCCACGGTCCCCCAGATAATCTATCGGTGACCTATTATTTCTAGCATCTAATACTCCTCGTAACTTAGTGCTTTTTATAGTTCGTTTGTTTCCTTGAAACAATGTCTAGAATTTACTTCTCCTTTCTGATTATTCTGTTCTCGAATTCCTATCTTTTCAGAATACTATGCGGACCTTATTCTGTCCGACCCTGATCGGGTTCTTTAAAGTTGATAGAATGTTTATCTCGCTGTTATGGTACTTCAAAAACGTTACGAAACTTTCGGTCGTCTAATTAAACTGTATTTTGAAGACCTATCGCCTGTGCTCTAAGTTCGCAGCCTGCTTTGACTATAATTACTAAACATTTCACTGTAAGATTGATACTGGCGGAACTAGATCCTGTATTAGGATTTTCCTAATTCTCCACACGGCGATACTATAGTAATACTTCTCGGCCACTCCTTACGGGTGCACGTTGGTTGTCGATACAGCGACGCCCTCGGGCTGTCGGATACTGTCTATACGATGTGATACAGCGTTTCCCCTCAAGGAATGCTTGTAGACTGCATGATGTAATGTAGCCTGACGCCCCCCTGGGCTATCGGAAACTGCATGATTGGCTTGGTTCTGCCAGGACTTTTATACTCTTTGGCTACAAAAAGATAAAATCCACGCCTTTTCCAGAACCAACTTCTGAAATAATGGTCGCACACATATAAAAATTATATCTCTGGAAAGCTTGTTTTCTAAACGTAAAATGACCTCTCTGCACATGAAAATCGATCGTGCAGTTCTGGGATATTAAATAAAATTTAGTCTTCAGCTGTGTGGGTGTTACAGTTGATTTTTAATTCCCCACTCCTCGGGTCTCGGGAAACCCCCAATGACGTATGGCCACGTTTGCACTTCTCTCCTGGGCTATTATTAAAACCTTTTTCTCCACACAAAAATCTCTATTCCGAAATGATTCATAATGCTGTATTTCTTTAGTTAATTTTATTCTTGCAAATGGGTTAAATCTAATTATTCTTCTTCTGGCACAGCTGCGCGGTTGCCGTTTTACTGCAAGGTAAGGGCGATTTCCGAAACAAGCTCTTCGTCTCTCCGACGGAAAATTCCACTCGTTCTAATTATAGCTATGATAGGCTCCGAGCGGTGCGTCATACGTGATCTCATTTCCTGGCCACCTGGCTCCAGTCTCTTACACGACGTTATGCCTGCCCTCTTGTATAAAATCTTTCTATGTTCCTCTGAAGACTGTATATTTCTTTCCTTCCTTTCACCAAAATACATGGATTCGACCCCTTGAACCAATGGTACATGGGTTCAGTAGGTCATTGGTGCCAACATGATTTTACGCGCGCTGTTAGATGAACTGCTTGTAACGTCCATGCTATCCATTGGACTTCAACCAAATTTTGTATTCTGTACCTTAAGAGATGGAACTAAGAATAAATTCAGTCACCAGGGCTGCCAACTGTAGTTCTCTATTAAACTACATTATGCCAGATATACAGTATTTCGAACTAATTAGAAATTTCGATATTACCAACTTAATGTCGGCATTATTCTATATAGATCCATATATATTAATCATTGGCATAGATCTTACATTTTAAGAAAAGTAGGCTCTTTAGTTCGTCACGGAACTTCTTGTTTATTTTTTATGTTTTCACTTTATTTGCAGTTATTTTTAATGTCTTCGTTTACTCTTTCTGTTTATTTATTTCCGGCCTTAATTTCATGAAGACGTTGCCAACACCCAGTACCCGAACCAGGAGAATCAACCATAAGAGATTCAGATCCCCATGGCACGGCTGTGAATCAAGACTCGGGACCCTTTGGGCCAAAGTCTAGCATGCTAACAAATTAGCCATGGGACCGGACTTACTGAATCAGAAGAGTTGCTGTTGTTGTTGATTAATTTAGGGGCTTTGCGACATCGTGGTCATGTAGACCCCTCTACTTGGGTCTGTGTGGAATTTGTTTGATAACCAGTGTTATTGTGATGGTTGAATTAGTGTGTGTAGTTATAATTAAGATAAAGGCTGGGAAGGAGGCGGCCATGGCCTTAATTTAGCAACCATTCCGGCATTCACCTGGAGAAGAAGTGAGAAACCACGGAAAACCACTTCTGGGATTTCTGAGGAGGGAATGAACCTGCTTCTTCTCAATTTTGCCCCGCGAGGCTGAGTGTACCCCGTTCCAGCCTTCAGACCAGAATTTAAATTCTTGGAAATCGAACCCGGGCCTCTGCGTTGACAGCCAAGAGTGTTAGCCACTACGCAAAGAGGCGAGGTGGACCAAGAATCAGAACAGGATTGGGTTTAGAACTCACCGTTCGCCATTCTTGAAATACTTTTCTGAAGTTCCCCATTTTCAACTTCAAGCAAATACCACAACGGTACCTTCTGATAGGCCTCAGCCACTTCTTCCAACTTCTTGAGCTGTTTCGTTCCTCATCATCCTTTACATTTTTTATTTATTCCTCTCACGAGATCGGCATCAGGAAGTGTAACCAACTAATCTACCTGCCAGTAACGCGCCAATAAATCAACTAACACGGATCTCCTGCATCTAAACACCCTCAACTTACTACGCCGGTATTCTATCCCTCAACCTAAGCTACAGCAGGCACGAATCTTACCACGAAGCCAAGCAGCCAGTCGGGTTTAAATCCAAAGTGCGGCTTCATTTCAAGTTTCATTCATCAGTTAAGATCAATTTAGCTTATTACAAGCTATCCTCCAAAGCCAATTGTTATTAACCTCCTTGATAATAGGTCTAACACAGGCTGATAGCACACGCTGGGAGTCATGCCTCAGGGCCTCAGAGAAGTTTGTCTTTCTCTAGGCGAATATTGTGAAATAAGAAATACTAAACTCAGATATCATCAATTGTATTGTTAGTGGTCTGTCAATACGTGGCATTATGGGATTGTGGTTACACCAGCATACTACAGTTCACCATTTGTCAGCTTTGACAATCGAAAATAAGCCAATGGGCCATATGAGTAAGCTTCATTGCAGATATAGAAATAAATAATGGGTCTAGATAACGTTGATATTTTATGATACAGCCTCTGGCGAGCCGAATATGCTCTCGGACACTCCCGGCACTAAAAGCCATACTCTAAATAAATCCATTCATGATAATTAAACAATTGAGAAATTTGAATCAAAATGATATCCGATTTACAGTTGCAGTTGTTGTTCTTGTTGTTGTTGTTGTGACGTCATGTAGCCTGTAGCATTTATCCCCGTGTACCCGCCTTCTATTCCCGAGGTTGCAGGATCAAATCCTGGCACAGTCAGTTACATTTGAGGGTGCGGAAATGTGAGTGAGGCTTATCAGTACAGTTACTGGCAGGTTAAAGATTCCCTTCGGGTCAAAATTCCGGCACCTCGGCGTCTCTAAAAGCCTTTGCCTGAAAGAGTTTCTGATTTAATTATTGATTTATATAGCGCATGGCTTTAAGTGCCGTGAGTATCCGAGGACATGTTCGGCTCACCAGAGGCTGTAGCTGCTTCAATGCCGAGCTATAAGTTCCGTTCAATTTCAAATAGTTCCAACTTTTGCTACCAGGTGTCACTGACATCTAGTGGTGAACGTTGGAACTTTGATAGAGCGTTTCAACGAAATATAACCTACAATTTAGCTTCACACAAGTTTAATTAGTGGAAGGTTCTTTTACATGCAATAAATCTATGACATGGGACCGCCGGCTTTACTTCCCCTCCGAGGGAAGGCATACTGAGGGATTTTTAACGCTCTTAAAAATCCGACGACTTCGGCCGGGTTTGAACCCGCAATCTTGGACATAGAAGCTCAGCATGCTACCAACTACGCCACCGAAGCCGCCATAACTACACTACTTCACCGAAAACTCCGTCCGGCATTATCAAGGGTTCGCTCCTTCCGTTAGTCAACTGGTCCTCAGTCCACTGCTGACTAACGGAAGGAGCGGGCTCTTGATAATGCAGATCGCAATTTTCGGCCTGGCTCAACTAATCCTGACTTACAGTATTAGTCAGCCACAGATCCACCTGTGTTTGACTTGCTTCTTGTTAAAGTGTGTGAACTTGACCTTGTTGCATACACAGCTGTTTCCACTTAGGCGCTATAAATGGAGTCGTTCAGTGTCCACTCGGACAGGATTCCATACAATCCCACCAACTCCAATACTATCACCATTATAGCATAAACAGAACGTGTAATGTGCTTGTCGAATTTAACGAGTAGTTCCGTGAAGAACTAAATAACCTATTTTCATGTATCCTACATATGTTAATTGCCTCTACCAACACAGAACGTTGCAGTTTGATTTCTGTATTAGATTGTAGATATTTCTGATGGTCGCCATGTTGGATTTCTATATATGTAGGCCATAGAGTTATGTAGACTACTATTAGATGAAGATTTTTGCTTAGGTTTTTTTATTCAAACTTCAATCACATGATTAGGACACAAGAAATAAAAACGAGATTTTACAATTACACACATCCACCATCTTGAGGTTATGAAAAAATAAAATAAATTAGATGTCAGTGCATTAACATTTGTATAAGCATTTACCGTACCAAGTTTCACTGTGCTTGGATGGTTAAATCGTAAGAAACGTCCATTTAAATATTTAAATTTCGCGTCACCGCCATGTTGGATTTTTAATCACGAGGTTATTGAAAGTCCCATAGGTGAACTTAAGTTACTAGACTTTATCAACATACAAAATTTCAGTTTGATTGTTGTCATATATTAGTAGATATTGAGAACCGTCTAAATATTTCGGATGGTCGCCATGTTGGATTCTTTTATATATATACCATAGAGTTATGTACTATTGGATACATATCATTGCGTAAGTGCATTATTCAAACGTTGACTTCGATCGCATGATTAGGACACAAGAAATACAAACTAATTTTTAAAATTTCGCACAGGTGCCATCTTGAGGTTATGTAACCAATTGAACTAAATTATATGTCAGTGCATTAAAATGTGTATAAACATTTTCTGTACGGTGTTTCACTGTGCTCGGATGGTTAAATCGCGAGATAGATCTATTTGAAAGTTTTAACTTCGCTTGGTCTCCATATACGTTTTGTAACTTTTAATGGTACCCTTTATCACCGTACAATATTTCAGGACATCAGGAATAGTTTCGGTGATACAGAATGCCGGTGAAATATTTCGCACAGCCGCCATGTTGGATTGGTATGGTGTGATAAAATTTGTAGGACTCGGTCGGGATAGGACAAAATAGTACTATGTCCTTACCGAGTTTCATTGAAGTCGCTCCAGCTGTTTAAAATTTATTGGGGGGGGGGGGGGGACACACACACATACGCACACACGAACAAATGGTGATCTCATAAGCCTGCTATTTTTCATAAATGAAAATAGGCTACAAAGAAATACCAATTACTACAATGACTCAGGTTTTCAAACACAATTCGTACTTATCCAAGATGCCGACAGCATTAAGAGATTCTGGCAGCTCCCACTGAATAAATCTTGTTCAAACACTCTCCTACATATCATTATTATTATTAATTATTTGTTTACTTATTTACTTATTTATTTATATTTATTTATTTATTTACTTATTTATCACGGCTAGCCTGGTTTCATTTTTGGTCACAGTCTGGTTCGGTGTTAGCAAGGAACCATAATGTACTGAAATACACTGTACAGTAAAAATAACACTGTACACACTACATTCATTTCGTGCCTGCGCTCTTCACGTGACTCCTACATTTGTGGAGGTTTGCTTCCACTTACTTGTACCAGGCTCCTCTGGTATCATATTTCCTGTCGACCTTCCTTGGTCAACTCTTGTTCTCTTTCAACCCCGACGGTATTAGGGTATCCAAGGCCTAGGGAGTCTTTCACTTTCCCGCCTTTATTTGCCCTCGTCTCATTTTTAGCCTATTTTCAATTTTGAAAAAAAAAATGGGCTTATGAGATCACCTTTTGTCCGTGAAACTCGGTAAGATCATAGCACAATTCCGGACGACCTCGACCGTGCCCTTCATATTTTGTTACGTCTCACCAATACAACATGGCGGCTGTGCAAAATATTTCACCAGCATTCAATATCTCCGAAACTATTGCCGATATCACCCTGGAAATTTTTACGGTGATAAAAGGAACTGCTAGAAGTTCACCTATGTGCCTTTCGGAAAACTGGTAACTACAAAACCAACATGGCAGCCACGCGAATCTGCGACTTTTAAATAGACGTTTCTTGCGATTTAACCAACGCAATAAAACTTGGTACAGAGTATGTTTAGCCTATACACTTTGTAATGCACTGACATCTAACTTGGTTCAATTGTTTACATAACCACAAGTTATTCTATATCTCTGAAACTATTAGCGGTATCACCCTGAAATTTTGTACGGAGATAAAGGGCACTACTGGAAATTCATCTATAAGACTTTCAAAAACCGGTTAACTGCAAAACGAACATGGCGACCAGGCGAATTTGAAAATTTTAAATAGACCTTTCTCGCGATTTAATGTTCCAATCGCAATGAAATCTGATACAGGAAATGTTTATACACATTGTAATGCACTGGTATCTAATTTAGTTCAATTGTTTACATAACCTCAAGATGGCGGCTTTGCGAATTTTAAAATTAAGATTTTATTTCTTGTGTCGTAATCATGCGATCGAAGTGAAAGTTTGAATAACGAACCTACGCAATAATTTTCCTTTAATGGTACAAGACTCTATGGACTATACATTTAACAATCCAACATTCATATTCATATTCATATTCATTCATTTGCAATGGGGGGGGGGGGTGTCTCCCGGTGGCAAATTGTATATACATAACAAATAAATAATTATACATAACAATTCAATAACAATTATACAACAATTAAACTGGAGTATTTACACAAATAGTCAGTCTTTTCTTAAACACACCTATGTGTTTGGGAAAAGGCTCTAAGACTGCGGCAGGTAGAGAGTTCCAGTTATCAATGGCACGGTTTACAAAATCATATTTACCATAATTTGTTCGCTGTGGTCGGCCCTTAACTTTGAAAGGATGATCGCTCCTACCCATGTAAGTGGGCTTTCCCAATCGTTTGCTAAGCTCACCCCATGCTGGTTGATTTGTATACGTGTTGTACATAGCGCAGAGTCTAGATTTTATCCTCCTAGCCTCCAGTGATTCCCACCCAAGTTTCTTTAACATACGGCTCACACTGCTCCTGGGATTCAAGTCACTGAGCACAAATCTAGCGGCCTTTCTTTGTACCATTTCCAACTCATTGATGAGCCCTACTTGATATGGATCCCAAACCGCCGAGGCATATTCCAGAATAGGTCTTACAAGTGACAAATAGCCTAATTCTTTAGCAGAGGTACTACTTCCTTTTAATACTCTCATTACAAAGTGCAGGGATTTGTAAGCTTTTGAAACTACACATCCTACATGACTACTCCATTTCATATCATTCCTTACGTGAACGCCCAAATATTTGCAAGAATCTTCTTCTACAAGTATTTCCGAGCCAATGTTATATTGAAAATCCTGCCTTCGCACTTTTCCTATTTTTAAGAGACTACATTTTCTTGTGTTTATTTTCATTTTATTTACAATCGCCCACTTATAGACCAGGTTCAGGTCCTCTTGAAGCACTGCATTGTCTTGTGAGTCATGTATCTTTCGATATATTACACAATCATCCGCAAACAATCGACAGTCACTGCGAATCCCATTTGGTAAGTCATTTATAAACGCCAAAAAAAAAAAAGTTCCGATTACGCTGCCCTGAGGGATACCCGACGTTACGGTAATTTCATCCGAGAATATGCCTTCGACTTTCACTTTCTGGGAACGACCCGTCAAAAATTCTTGGATCCATAAAATTACTCTTCTATCAATCTTGGTCGAAGCTAATTTATGGAGTAGCATGTCATGCGGAACGACATCAAATGCCTTCGCAAAATCTATAACCACGGCGTCGACTGAAACTCCATGGTCTAACGATTCGCTAATGTCTTGAAGAAGTGATAGCATCTGACTCTCGCATGAGTACCCTTTCCGAAATCCATGTTGCCTATCATTAAACCATGATAATGTTTCCCACTGTTCCCTCAAGTAGTCGCAAATGAGATGTTCCATCTCTTTACAAACGACGGACGTAAGGCTAACCGGCCTGTAGTTGCCCAATTCAAGTCTGCTCCCTCCCTTAAATATTGGGACTACCGTAGCTCTTTTCCAGTCATCTGGGATTTGCGCATTGTTTATGGACACATTAAACATCACCTCCAAATATCGTGCCACGGCCCTACCTCCTAGTTTAAGTACTTACTTCACTAACAATATTATCAGGACCCTTTGATACATTGAAACGTAGTTTTTGTATTAGCTTTACAATTGCTTTACAATTGCTTTACAACATGGCGACCATTCGAAATATTTAGACGGCTCTGTATATCTAAGAATCTATTAAAGCATACAAACTGAATTTTTTAATGTTCATAGGGGATATGAACTTAAGTTCACCTATAGGACTTTAAATAATCTGGTGATCACAAATCCAACATGGCGGCGACGCAAAGTAAAAATATCCACATGGGTGTTTCTCGCAATTTAACCATCCGAGTGCAGTGAAACTTGGTACAGTAAATCCTTATACGAATGTTCATCCACTGGCATCTAATTTATTTCAATTGTTTCCATAACCATAAGATGGCAGCTGTGCGAAATTTTAAATTCTCCTTGTTTCTTCTTTCTTCATGCGATTGAAGTTTGAATGCTACACTTACACAATAATCTTCATGTAACAGTACATAACTCTAGGACCTACATATATAAAATCCAACATGGCGACCATCCGAAATATTTAGTCGGTTCTCAATATCTACGAATCTATTACAGCAATCAAACTGAAATTGTGTACAGTGAAACCCCTCAAATCTGAACTAATTGGGGCTGTAGTCAGTTCGGATTTCAATTTGTTCGGATTAGCCAAAACATATCCATGTAGCAGGTTGTGAGGATGCTGGAGAAGGTTGTCTAGAGTAGTGGACGACAGATGATGTCAATGAAGAATGCACCGAACATGAAATAGTGAGTCAACATGACAGCAATGTAGCTAGTGACAGTGAGGTAGAATAAACTTGGACATACAATGTGACTTATACTGAGGCTGCATCTGCTCTGGACATCGCATTGCGCTTCATAGAACAACACGAAGCAGCCACGCCAAACGATGTCATGTTCATACGCAATTGCCTCTGCGGGAAGATTTTCGTCACTTCGACAATTGAAGATAACTGATTTCAAGTTAAATATTAAGTGATATTTTGTGTCTTTCTATTGTTATTTCATTGTTCTTGCAAAGTGATTAACCTAAGAAATTACAATAACCAAGTTTTCCGATTTTCAATCCAGGATGAGATAAGTATGCAGGCACATTTACACTGTGTTACGTATGCTAAATCTACTTCTTTGTTAATTTTTCAACTAATTATTGAACAAGATGTTCAGTAAAGAACATATAGCCTACTTTCCCCTAAATGCATGGGTCTTGTTAGAACTCTTTGTCCTTTTCAAGGAGTATGATTGAATGTTTGTTGTAGTAGCTTGTTGAAATACAACGTGCTATAGGGATATTAAACATGAATATGAGGTGCCCTTTGCAAGTGCTACCTCTGTACCAAATTTCGTTCAATTCTGTTTCACCGTGTTTGAATTGATAGGGGGAATCGATTTGCACACATACTTGGCCACCATCTGCAAACTATTGGGCTGATGTTCTTGCAGTTTGGTCTGAATATGTTTCCCACATAAAGATATGGTGTTGCAAAATTTGGTAGAGACTAGATTATTAGGTTGGTCGTAATTACATTTTAGCTTTTAACATTTGGGTGGCCGCGATTACGTTTCCGTCAAGATAGCGGTGATATAAAACATGACACTGAGGTGCCCTTTGCTAGTGCTACCTCTGTATCAAATTTCGTTCCATTCGGTTTCACCGTGTTCGAATTGATATGGGGAATCGATTTTCACACAAAGATGGCCGCCATCCACAAAATATTAGGCTGATGACCTATTAGTTTGGTCAAAGGATGCTCCCTCCACAAAGGTATGTTGTTGCTAAATTTGCTAGAGATCGGATGATTAGGCTAATCGTAATTTGATTTAAGCTTTGAACATTTGTGTGGCCGCCATTACGTTTCCGTCGAGATGGCGGTGATATAAAACATGACACTGAGGTGCCCTTTGCTAGTGCTACCTCTGTACCAAATTTCGTTCATTCGGTTCCACCGTGTTCGAATTAATAGGCGGAATCAATTTTGACATAAAGATGGCCACCATCCGCAAACTATTAGGCTAATGGCCTATTAGATTGGTCAAAGGATGCTCCCTCCATAAAGGTATGTTGTTGAAAGTTTGGTAGAGATCGGATGGTTATGTTAGTCGTAATTTGATTTAAGCTTTAAACATTTCAGTGGCCGCCATTACGTTTCTGTCAATATGGCGGCGATATAAATCATGACACTGAGATGCCCTTTGCTAGTGCTATCCCTGTACCAAATTTCGTTCCATTCGGTTTCACCGTGTTTGAATTAATAGGGGGAATCGATTTTGACACAAAGATGGCTGCCATCCGCAAACTATTAGGCGAATGACCTATTAGATTGGTCAAATGATGCTTCCTCTATAAAGGTATGTTGTTGCAAAATTTGGTAGAGATCGGATGATTAGGTTAATCGTAATTTGATTTAAGCTTTGAACATTCGTGTGGCCGCCATTACGTTTCAGTCAAGATGGCGGCGATATAAAACATGACACTGAGGTGCCCTTTGCTAGTGCTACCTCTGTACCAAATTTCGTTCCATTCGGTTCCACCGTGTTCGAATTAATAGGGGGAATCAACTTTGACATAAAGATGGCTGCCACCCACAAACTATTCGGCTAATAACCTATTAGATTGGTCAAAGGATGCTCCCTTCATAAAGGAATATTGTTGCAGAGTTTAGTAGAGATCGGATGGTTATGTTAGTCGTAATTTAACTTAAGCTTTGAACATTTGTGTGGCCGCCATTACGTTTCTATCAATATGGCGGCGATATAAAACATGACACTGAGATGCCCTTTGCTAGTGCTACCTCTGTACCAAATTTCGTTCCTTTCGGTTTCACCGTGTTTGAATTAATAGGGGGAATTTATTTTCACACAAAGATGGCCGCCATCCGCAAACTATTAGGCTAATGACCTAGTCATTTGGTAAAAAGATGCTTCCTCTATAAAGGTATGTTGTTGCAAAATTTGGTAGAGATCGGATGATTAGGTTAATCGTAATTTGATTTAAGCTTTGAACATTTGTGTGGCCGCCATTACGTTTCCCTCAAGATGGCGGCGATATAAAACATGACACTGAGGTGCCATTTGTTAGTA
Source organism: Meconema thalassinum (assembly GCA_946902985.2). Taxonomy (NCBI): domain Eukaryota; kingdom Metazoa; phylum Arthropoda; class Insecta; order Orthoptera; family Tettigoniidae; genus Meconema; species Meconema thalassinum. The sequence goes on along the minus strand of OX336391.1, from coordinate 334,325,348 downwards.
CTACCTCTGTACCAAATTTCGTTCCATTCGGTTGCACCGTGTTCGAATTAATAGGGGGAATCGATTTCCACACAAAGATGGCCGCCATCCGCAAACTATTACGCTGATGACCTAGTTATTTGGTCAAAGGATCTCCCCCATAAAGGTATGTTGTTGCAAAATTTGGTAGAGATCGGATGATCAGGTTAGTCGTAATTTGATTTAAGCTTTGAACATTTGTGTGGCCGCCATTACGTTTCCGTCAAGATGGCGGTGATATAAAACATGACACTGAGGTGCCTTTTGTTAGTACTACCTCTGTACCAAATTTCGTTCCATTCGGTTTCACCGTGTTTGAATTAATAGGGGGAATTGATTTTCACACAAAGATGGCCGCCATCTGCAAACTATTAGTCTAATGACCTAGTCATTTGGTCAAAGAATGCTTCCTGTATAAAGGTATGTTGTTGCAAAATTTGGTAGAGATCGGATGATTAGGTTAATCGTAATTTGATTTAATCTTTGAACATTTGTGTGGCCGCCATTACGTTTCCGTCAAGATGGTGGCGATATAAAACATGACACTGAGGTGCCTTTTGTTAGTACTACCTCTGTACCAAATTTCGTTCCATTCGGTTGCACCGTGTTCGAATTAATAGGGGGAATCGATTTTCACACAAAGATGGCCGCCATCCGCAAACTATTACGCTGATGACCTATTAGTTTGGTCAAAGGATGCTCCCCCCATAAAGGTATGTTGTTGCAAAATTTGGTAGAGATCGGATGATTAGGTTAGTCGTAATTTGATTTAAGCTTTGAACATTTTTGTGGCCGCCATTACGTTTCCGTCAAGATGGCGGCGATATAAAACATGACACTGAGGTGCCTTTTGTTAGTACTACCTCTGTACCAAATTTCGTTCCATTCGGTTGCACCGTGTTCGAATTAATAGGGGGAATCGATTTTCACACAAAGATGGCCGCCATCCGCAAACTATTACGCTGATGGCCTATTGGTTTGGTCAAAGGATGCTCCCCCCATAAAGGTATATTGTTGCAAAATTTGGTAGAGATCGGATGATTAGGTTAGTCGTAATTTGATTTAAGCTTTGAACATTTGTGTGGCCGCCATTACGTTTCCGTCAAGATGGCGGCGATATAAAACTTGACACTGAGGTGTCCTTTGCTAGTGCTACCTTTGTACCAAATTTCGTTCAATTCGCATTCACCGTGTTCGAATTGATAGGGGGGGACAGACATTCAGAGTACACACACTCACACACACACAGACACACACACACACACAGACTCACACACACACATACACACACACACACACACACAGACTCACACACACACATACACACACACAGACAGACACACTTTTTTCGCCCTGTGTTGATCTCATAAGTCTACTTTCATTTTTTGCAAAAATCGAATGTAGGCTAAAAATAAGGTTATAATGTAGAATACGTAATTGTTTTATGAGTAAATAAATACGTTTCTCTGTTTAGCGTGTGTTTTTCAAACTTAAGAAAACTCGTTCGGATCACCTGGAATTTCGGATTTCCGGGGTTCGGATTTGAGGGGTTTCACTGTATGTAGATAGAGGCAATTAACATAAGTAGGATATATGAAAATAGGCTGTATAGTTCTTCACGGAACTACTTGTTCCTCATACCCTCTCTCTCGGGCGGGAGTCAGACCTCTTCTTGTTCTTTTCATGATATCTCTTGCTTTCTGCTCTAGGCTCCAAAGGAGGCAGGGTGTTGGTAGACCCATATCTTATGGTGCATCCTCAAGGGCTCACGACTGGTGAGCTCGGGAGTTTGCGACCCCAAGGGATGGACCCTCTTTTTCTCTTTCTCTTTCTCTTTCTTATCTGCCTTTCATGGCTCTCCTTTCTTCCAAGCCCCTCAATCCTCATTTTTCGAGAGTGAAGCGATGGTTTATATCACACATACCGTATGTTCACAAATAGCTGAGCGTTTGTAGTGTTTTATTGCATTTTTGTGTTCTTTACTTCGTGTTGCAAACTGCCTTCTATTTTTTTTTCCAATATAATTGGCCTAACATCCTTCTTTTTAGCATGTGAACATATAGGCTACACATTTTTGGTTCTTTTTTCCGTTAGGTTACTTTTACGTATGTGCGTACTGACTGTGTTCGTTCTGAATGCTATACAGGGTCCTTGTTTCTTGAAAATATTCGTTATTTTGTTTGTGTTATTATTCACAAAGTTGAATCGCACACTATTTCTTTCTTTTATGGGTTGGTGAATTGTCCTCTATTTTCTTTCGTTGATCCATTCGCATTAGGTTTACTGTTTTGGGTGTGAAATTGTTTTTTCGTTTCAATTTCTTTATTGAAATATGTTAGATTTTGGTCCATTTATGGATTGTAATGTCTAAGTAATTTGCGTGCCAGTTATTTTCTGGTTCCATCATCAATTTGAACATAATATACCTAGTCTAACACAAGAAAAATCTATTTATTTGACGGGAAAGTGCCAAGAGGAAAGGACCTGAATGACAGATCCAAATAGGCTATATTACAGTAGTTCTTCATGGAACTTTCTTCATTTCATCTTCTAATGTGTATGTTAATTTACGTCAGCAGTAGTTTTCATATTCATTATCTATATCGTGCATGAGGCATTCCATTAATATCTCTAGTCTCATTCATGGGTGTGATTATATGGAAGCTTCTGAGGTATGAGTGGTGCTGAGTAATGGCCTTCAGGACACAGGTGTGTACAGTGAAAGGTTCTACTCATAAGGTCAGTGCTATTGTTCTGACTCAGTGAGAAGAGCATTGGCAAATTACCTTACTCCTCATCTTGCCTAGTACGCCCCATTATAGTGCTGCTTTGAGGTTTTGTGGGTTTCTACCAACTTAACCTATGGCGGTACATTTTGAGGATCCAACCAGCCTGTCGGCTGACTACCTAACAGACAGACATTAGGAGTTGATGACCTAGTTGTTTCGTCTCTTTAAACAATAATCTACATTACCAATGTAGGTCTATATTTTACATAGGCCTAATATATTGTTCAAACGCTGCCCCGTGGTGTTGGGGTAGCGCGGCTGCTTCTCAACTGGAGGCCACTGGTTGGATTCCCAGCTCCATCAAAGATTTTAGAAACTGACGTGAGGTCTGGAATGGGGTGCACTCAGCCTCGTGAGGACCACTGTCTGAGGTCTGGAATGGGGTGCACTCAGCCTCGTGAGGACCACTGAGTAGCTGTCTGACAGTGATGCAACGCCCAGGTCACAAAACCATGGTTAACAGCCCAATGTGCAGACCGCGCATCATCCCACTATCTGTAGGCCAAATGGCTGGGCAGTGGTTGCTTATTAGGCTTAGTCTCTTCATGGGATGTACTGCAACGGGATGGGATTATATATTTCAAACTACGTAAGTTCACAAACCACGAAAGAATTCAGGAAATCTGTTATTAATAATTTATACGATGCCAATCGGAATTCTGATAAATATATAACAGAAAGAAAATATTAAGCGACTATCACATAGGATAGTAGAAGGTATAGAAACTAATTCCAATTAAATTGTGCGGGAATACCTCTGATCTACTCACACCCGCTATCCTGTTAGATTTGCATGGGCTAATTATATTGCGTTTACGTTGTTAATGCTAGGAGTTGTTAGGTGATAATATGAAATAGCCACTTAATCATGTTCACTATAATTTTTAGCCTATTTTAATTTATGAAACAAATAGGCTTATGAAATCACCTTTTGTCCGTGTGTGCGTATGTGTTTGTGTCCCTAATAACATCTAAACGGCTGGAGCGATTTCAATGAAACTCGCTGAGGTCATAGCACCACTTCCGGCAACCCCAATCATACCCTTTAAATTTTATTACGTCTCACCAATCCAACATGATGGCTGTGGGAAATATTTCACCGACATTCTATATCTCCGAAACTGTTACTGATATCACCTTGAAATTTTGTACGGTGTTAAAAGGGCACTAGTAGAAGTTTACCTATGAGATAAAAAACACATGTATACTACAAAACGAACATAGTCGCCAAGCCAAGTTGAAATATTTAAAGAGAATTATCTCGCGATATAATCATTCAAATGCAATGAAACTTGGTACAGAAGATGTTTATACACCTAGTAATGCACTGGCATCTAATTTAGTACAATTGTTTACATAACCTCAAGATGGCGGCTGTGCGAAATTTTAAAATTAAGTTTTTATTTCTTGTGTGTTAATGATGCGAACAAAATGAACGTTTATATAATGAACTTACGCAATAATCTTCATCTAATAGTACATAACTCTCAGGCCTACATGTATGAATATCCAACATGGCGACCATCCGAAATATTTAGACGATACTCAATATCTATTAATCTATGATAACAATCAAACTGACATTTTGTGTGTTGATATAAACTACACACATCAAAAAAAGTTTTGCATCACCTCGGTTCCAAGAGTTCCGGAACCGTTAAATACAAAGGGAATAGAGATCAACACAAACAACATTTCAGCTCGTTTTATTGCTCATGAGACCCACACATTGCATGTTGTACCATCATACAGCTAGACTTTCAGCATTTGTGGTCCAGATTGCAGTACACACCACTACCTCTAATACCCAGTAGCACGTCCTCTTGCATTGATGCATGCCTGTATTCGTCGTGGCATACTATCCACAAGTTCATCAAGACACTGTTGGTCCAAATTGTCCCACTCCTCAACGACAATTCGGCGTAAATCTCTCAGAGTGGTTGGTGGGTCAAGACGTCCATAAACAGCCCTTTTCAACATATCCCAGGCATGTTCGATAGGGTTCATGTCTGGCGAACATGCTGGCAACTGTAGTCGAGCGATGTCGTTATCTTGAAGGAACGCATTCACAAGATGTGCACGATGAGGTCGAGAATTGTCGTCCATGAAGACAAATGCCTCTCCAATATTCTGCCGATATGGTTGCACTATGGGTCGGAGGATGTCATTCAGGTATCGTAAAGCCGTTTCGGAGCCTTCCATGACCACCAGTGGCGTACGTCGGCCCCACATAATGCCACCCCAAAACATCAGGGAACCACCACCTTGCTGCACTCGCTGGACAGTGTGTCTAAGACGTTCAGCCTGACCAGGGTGCCTCCAAACACGTCTCCGACGATTGTCTGGTTGAAGGCATATGCGACACTCATCGGTGAAGAGAACGTGATGCCAATTCCGTGGGGTCCATTCAGCATGTTGTTGGGCCCATCTGTACCGCGCTGCATGGTGTCGGGGTTGCAAAGCTGGACCTCGCCATGGACGTCGGGAGTGAAGTTGCGCATCATGCAGCCTATTGCGCACAGTTTGAGTTGAAACACGACGTCCTGTGGCTGAACAAAACGCATTATTCAACATGGTGGCATTGCTGTCAGGGTTCCTCCGAGCGGCAATCCGTAAGTAGCGGTCATCCACTACAGTAGTAGCCCTTGGGCGGCCTGAGCGAGGCCTGTCATCGACAGTTCCTGTATCTCTGTACCTCCTCCATGTCCGAACAACATCGCTTTGGTTCACTCTGAGACGCCTGGAAACTTCCCTTGTTGAGAGCCCTTCTTGACACAAAGTAACAATGCGGACGCGATCGAAATGCGGTATTGACCTTCTAGGCATGGTAGAACTACAGACAACATGAGCAGCGTACCTTCGTCCTGGTGGAATGACTGGAACTGATCGGCTGTCGTACCCCCTCCGTCTAATAGGCCCTGCTCATGCATGGTTGTTTACATCTTTGAGCAGTTTTAGTGACATCTATGAACAGTCAAAGGGACTGTATCTTGGATACAATATACACAGTCAACGTCTATATGCCGGAGATCTGGGAACCGAGGTGATGCAAAACTTTTTTTGATGTGTGTATGAACGTAAGATTACCTATGGGACTTTTAATAACCTGGTGAGCACAAATATAACATGGCGGTGACGCGAAATATAAAGATTTAAATGGACGTTTCTCGCGATTTAACCGTCCGATCGCAGTGAAAGTTGGTACGTTAAATGCTAATACAAATTTTAATTCACTGGCGTATAATTTATTTCAATTGTTTTCATGGCCACAAGATGGCAGCTGTGTGAAATTTTAAAATCTCGATTTTATTTCTTGTGTCCTAATCATGCGATTGAAGTTTGAATACTACACCTACACAATAATCTGCATGTAATAGTTCGTAAGTGTAAGATACCTACATAAGCTATATACAATTCAGACATGTCGTCCATCCGAAATATTTAGACGGTTCTCAATATCTACGAATCTATTACAGCAATCAAACTGAAATTTTGTATGTTGATAGAGGCAATTAACATCAGTAGGATATATGAAAATAGGCTGCATAGTTCTTCACGGAACTACTTATTTTCAACTATGGCCTCACCTGTTCTAGATCGCAATCTTCCTTAACACTCTTGGTAAAGAAAACGTCCGGCCGCTAACAATTATTGTCTACCTGGAGAAATCGATCCAATTATCAACCACCGGTGCACACGTGTAGTCAATAAACGTTGACCTTGAAGGTGATAGGTGAAGCACAGCAAGCAGCAGGGGGTTATAAATGTTGATACTGAAAATGAAGGATACGCCAACCTTCTTTGTTCATTCATGAGTCATTCACCACGTCCTCTTAAATCAATCTCTGCTCATAAAAAACCCACATTCCACCTCCTGGTGCAGCGGCTAACATTCATGGCTGTCGCCCTGAAGGTTCAAATCCCGGCTTTGCCAATTATTGTTTGAGGGCTGGAACAGAGTGCACAGAGCCTTATAGGGCTAGACCGAGAAGAAGTGGGTTCGCTTTCCACCTCAGCCACCCTGGAAGTGATTTCCCACTTTTTTCCAGGCAAATTCCAGAATGGTATCTAACATAAGGCCACGGTCACCTCCTTCCCAACCCTCACCTGAATTACAAATGCATATACTACTACAGACACCTCAGTGGCTTCGGTGGCGTAGTTGGTAGCATGCTGAACTGCTGTGCCCAAGGTAGCGGGTTCAAACCCGGCCGAAGTCGTCGGATTTTTTAAGAGAGTTAAAATCCATCAGTTGCCTATGCCTTCCTTCGGAGGTGAAGTAAAGCCGCCGAGCCAATGTCATAGATTTATGGAATGTAAAAGATCCTTCCACAGTCTAAACTTGTGAGAAGCTAAATTTCTAGGTTAGATTTCGTTGGAACGCTCTATCAAAGTCCCAACGTTCACCACTAGGTATCATTGACATCTGGTAACGAAAGTTAGAACTACTTGAAGTTGAACGGTACTTGTAGCACACCCTATGGGTGTCCGCTAGAAGCGGCTACAACCTCTGGCGAGCCGAACATGTCCTCGGGCACTCCCGGCACTAACATCCATATGATAAATAAAATACAGACACCTCAATAACAGAGGTTATCGGGCAAATTCTACACACACTCAAGTATACGGTGTTAAATAACTAAGAAGTTGTTGTTAATTCATTTAGGGGCCTTGTGACATCGTGGTCTTGGGTGTGTGAGTGTGTGTAGGCCTATAGAATTTGTTTGGTACGGGTGGTGGCTTTAGTAGCGTGTGTATTTGTAATATAGGTGAGGATTGGGTTGGAGGCGGCTGTGGCCTTAAGTTTGGAACCATCACGGCATTTGCCTGGAGTAGAACTGGGAAAACAACGGAAAGCAAACGGGAAGGATGGCTGAGCTGGAAATTGAACCTACTTTTCCCCAGTTTTTCCTCACGATGCTCTAAGGATTCCGTTTCAGCCTTCAGTCCAGAATTAAGTTTCTTGGCAAACCCGGAAATAGAACCCGAACCTTCGGTGCGGCAGGCAAAGATGCTAGCCACTACACCAGGACGTGTACTTGACTAAGATGTCCAGGCCCTTTTAACCCGCGAGGACTGGCGCATGGATCCTGAGGCTTAAATAATTTTCCAAATCCACGAGTTTGAGTTTGCGTACACGCGAGTACTCAACAGTGATGCTCGGAGCACGGTTAGAGAGGGACTGGGGGTGATAGCCAATACGTCACTGGGCGTAGGTCATAGTACAAGTCCACGCGCGTCCTGCCAGTCTTGATGTATCCACCGCTTAGTAACGGCCGCCCCTACAGCAGAGCTGTATTGCATATTGCAGGTTTACTCACACAAAGTGGCGAGTACTCAGCTGCTCCCGGGCGAGCTGCTCGGCTGGAACAACCTGCTCTACATTTTCGTTTTGGTCAGCCCTTAATTTCTGTCGCTAACTGTACCTTCATTCGTAGCCTTGAACTTCACCCTGCAAAAAAAAAAAAAAAAAAAAAAAAAAACATGTCCATAGGTTTTTGAACACTCAAGTTACTCCTATATTATTTACGTTCGGGTCAGATTTACCCATGGCGCCAGTCCTCACGTGAACATTTTCTGCTTCTTACGTTAGTCGGGGCAAACTGTAAAACTAAGGGGGAAAATCCACATATTTTGGTGCAGCCCAATCACATAGCTCATATTATTGTTGATCCATGTTTAGGGTCTAGAGACACATTGGTCATCAGCTCCTTTTTCAAAAGAATTATGATGACTGCTTTACCGCCACCATCAAGACCAATGATACTGTTAAGAGAATTATTGCCATTTTTCTCCATATTAAATATGAAAAATAAATAAACCTCATTTTATATTGGGAATAGTTCATAGGAAGACACCAGGTGTAAAATTACTTCATTAAAATTCGTACGGCTACGAGAAAAAGGGAGTGCAACACTATGGGTAAAAATAACCCAGTGCCAGTCCTCGTGTTATATTTTTTAAATGACAGTTATCAATGAAACAACAACAACAACAACAACGATACACGTTATTGCATGAAGCTCGGCATGGTCAAGGGACAAAGGATATGTAAAGGCAAGAACAATGGTATCCTACTTCCTTTTTTTTTTAACTTCAATAGTCTTGGGCGGTCAGCGCGACATAACGACGTACTTTAAGTGCGTGTTTTTTTTTAATCCAGACCGGCCATAAAGGACAGTTTGCTCATAAAATATGGTGCTAAAATATATCAACGATAAGCGGGGACGGCGTCGGACACTGGATTGATGTGTGTCAAATCAAACTGCGATCAAGACCTTTATAAACAATAGGGGAGTCTTTGGTAATTCCGCAGTACTTGAAATATGCCTTTACTGTAGAGATACCTCAGTGCAAGAGACGAGTTCAACTCACCAGTTGTGTTGAGTTAACTATTTAATTTCCCTTGGCTATGACTTATGCAATTAGTGGAAGGTTCTTTTACATGCCATAAATCTATGACATGGAACCGCCGGCTATACTTCCCCTCCGAAGGAAAGCATACTGAGTGATTTTTAACGCTCTTAAAAATCCGATGACTTCGACTGAGTTTGAACCCGCGACCTTGGGCATAGAAGCTCAGCTTGCTACCAATTACGTTTGATATTTCCAGATGACCACAGAGCTATATTCAAAGTGCCAATTTTTTACTAACGCAGGAGAAAAACCTTATACGATACTCATCTGCTGCCAAGATTCGTTTTAATTAGGCAATTCAGTTCTGAGTTGTCGATTTTGTTAATGTTGTTATACTTTTCGCAGCCACTATTTTGAAAGTACCGAGTCTGTTATTTTGTCACAGCTATACACGGGCACTTATTCAGTACGGGCTTACCTTGTCACGTATTTTCGTTACTGTTGCTGTTAAGTGTTCAGTTATTTCATTTAATATTTTATAACTTCAAGATGGTGGCTGTGCGTAATGTTCACTCTCAAAAAGTCATGATGTTAGTAAGAGAGGGTCCTTATAAAAAATTACTTCATTACCATGTACTGTGAACATTGATTCATTAGATGATAATACTTGCATGATTCGTGTGGCCGCCATCTTGAAATTATTTAGCTGATAACCTTGTAGTTTTGGAACTAGTAATCCGATGCTTTCCACACGAAGGTATGTTTTTCCAAAAATTGGACGCAAGGACGCAAAACATCACTGCTATTGTTTAACAACTATTTATTCCTGCGTTATGTGCCCCATTCCGACAATACGCATTGTGTTCCAATTCCCCCCAGAGGCTCACAACTAGTGGGACGTGGGTTGGCGACCACGGGGCCCCAGCTGAGTCCAGCATTGCTTCCACTTACTTGTGCCGGGCTCCTCTCCGTCTTCTTTCCTGTCTACCTCACTTGGTCAACTCTTGTTCTCTTCCGACCCCGATGGTATTAGGGTATCCGAGGCCTAGGGAGTCTCTTCCTTTCCCGCCTTAATTGGCCCTTAACTCATCTTTTCTGATACCCTCCTTCTGTGAGGGGTCAGCCTTCTTTTTCTCTTCATGCTATCTCCTGCCTTCTGTCCAAGGCCCTCAGGGAGGCAGGGTGTATGTGGCCCCACCACATCTGGTGCACCCTGGATATTGCTACATCCTCAGGGCTCATGGCTGGTGAGTTCGGGAGTTGGCGATCCCGAGGGATTCCTGAGCAGGGTCCAGTTTTCCCCCTTTTATCCATTACCTCTGGGGCGGACCCTCTCCTCTTTCACTTTCCTATCTGCCTTTCATGGGTCTCCTTCCTTCCAAGTCCCTCAATCCGCATTCTTCGAGGGTTGAGGGCATTTCCTTTCCTCCTGTCCTTTATTTGCCTTATTCTCCTTTTGTTTTCCATTTCATCTTCTAGTATATAAGTTAGTAGTTAGTTTTAGTTATAGTTTACATTTCATTTTCATCTTCACGATCACCCATACCATTAGGGGCCGATAACCTAGATGTTAGGCCCCTTTAAACTACAATTATCATCATCATCATCTTCTTCATGTGTTCCAATTATTATATACCTAGTAGGTAGAATCACTGCGTAAAATTTGGCACATTGTGTACCTCTCACCATATACCAGGTGAATCAGCTGCCCCTATGAATATTGTTTTATGCAGCCCAACGAATGCGTGTTATCAGGAAGGTCGATATTTCTCTGCTGCTTCCTGTATGGTACTGATGCACTGCAGGCATATCCCGCAAGCGATACTGAACACTATTATGTTTCCCACCTAATAGTCTGTGGTCACATCGAGGGAAAACTAATTGTGTTGAGTATCGTTTGCAGGATATTCTTGCAGTGCATTAGTACCATACGGAGGAGCAGCAGAGAAAATCGAACTCCTGTATTTCAAAAGAAAGAACGTGAAGGAAATGGCGGGAGCTTGGAACAGCTGAGCTGTGTTGCCAAGTTTTTATTGGAGATATAGATCAACTGATTCGAATACTACTCGGGGCTGCACTTCGGACATTATTTCGGTACTATTATGCGCAATATAATGTAAATGTCGATCCTGAGTCAACACCTAGGACATTCAAATAGAGAAATACGGTATAAAATAAATAACACCGAAGCTATACTACCTTTATCACCGTTATTTAATAAATACGAGAAAGAGGCCAAACACTCGACAGCTATACAATTATGATACAAAATACAAACACAAAGTAATCTGATGATGGATGAATATATCAACACTCACCATGCAATGATTTTCCTTCAAGATGAAACAACATTCTAGGTGGAGGTCATTCACAGTTGAAGACCCTACGGAAAGAACGAGGCAAGCCCATTTTTTTTTCAGAAATGAGTTTATGGCGCATTCTGGTGGCCAGCCATTATCACTAGAGATCAGTTGAAATTACTGTAATTTCAAATAAAGCGGAATGTAACCGAGATACAAAGGTTTTTAATTTTAGTGGAAACTGAAAGAACGTCCCATATCCTCTCACTTTTTTTCAAAATTTAACTTTAGTTGTTATTTGTATTACATGTATTTCCTCTATAAGAAATGAATTTGGCAAAATATCTATATTGCTTACATTCAATTGGGGCGTTTTAAGTATTTATTTTTAGTGTTGAATGTTTTAAATTCGCTCTCCTGAAAAAATTACAGAATGTGACTTATCCCGTTTTTCCCGTGGAGTCTTCAGTTTACAGCAGTTGAACACAGAACACAAACAACATCATAACACCAAGCGCACTCACTCACTCACTCACTGTATCACGACTCAGTACGGTTAATAGAAAATAGCTTTTGAGATTCCACAAACGTATTGTTAAGATAAAGAAGTATTTACCGCTGATCACACAAACAAACTGCTCTGTGGCGACATTATTGCCGTGTGTTTGCACTGTCGATTTGTAGGCTATTGAATGACACGCGGTAATTTGAACACTACGGTATGACGGGAGATAATAACTTGTGCTGTATCGTAAGTTAGTATCGACTGCCGCGAACTCGATGCTAAAAGTAAACGAAAAGTTGACAATGGAACTAACTCAGACACAGACAGCGGTTAACAAGCGACTGAATCATGAGCAATTTGCTGACAACGTGTGTCAAAATCCAGCCAATAGGAGCCCACGACGGCCATTTTACGATCGTTCCCGCCAAATATGCCAGGTTCTTACTCTGGAAATACAGAGTATAATAACACACGATCATTGGGCTGCATAAACCAATATTATTAGGGGCATCTGATTCTCCTGGTGAAGCCTAATTAACTCTTGAAATGTACTTTTCAGGAATGCTCATTATGAAGCGTTTTTTTAAACAATTAGGCTTGTAATATGAATGCCTCGAATAACTTAAATTCTTTAATAATACCTATGACTTATTTTGTTTCAGGTAAGCCGATAGACTGCTCTTGTTGGTCGCCCGTAGTCCTCTCCTCTTCAATAAAGCTCCTACATTGTCCAGTAAACAGGAAGTTTGCAAGACTTTCCGCCAATCATGGTACGTGTGGATAAATTCTCTTCCTATTCCTGAAATAATGCATGTTTTCTGCTGCTCGTGCCCAAATTCGAGAGTGCCAGCTGGAACTAAATCTCAACTCTGAGCACTCTTCTCCTCATCACTCAAATCATCTTGCAAGGCTGGACAGACTTGCAATAATTGATCGGCACTGTGTTAGCTCGTCTCATTGCATGACACAATATATCTACAGTCTACACTCACAGTTTTCCAAGAAGTGTGAGATTTATTATATTAGTCTCAATAATTTGAGAAGTTTACTTTAATGATTGTCCGTGGGTGTCACTGTAGGTTTGTTTGTGTTTTGTAGAGCTATTCGTCTTGCATATTTGGATCTGATGATGCTCGTTTGACGCGCGAAACATGCCATACCTAAGTTTTCCTCTGGTTGAATAGTCCGTAACAATATACGAAATCTTCATCACATGTAATTTATTTCAGGTTATTAGCCTACTTTCAATTTTTACAAAAACTGAAAGTAGACTTATGAGATCTACACAGGGCCAAAATTGTGTGTCTGTCTGTGTGTGAGACTGTGTGTGTGTGTGTATGAGTGTGTGTACTCTGAATGTCTGTCCCCCCTATCAATTTGAACACGGTGAAACCGAATTGAACGAAATTTGGTACAGAGGTAGCACTAGCAAAGGGCACCTCAGTGTCTTGTTTTATATCGCCGCCATCTTCACAGAAACGTAATGGCGGCCACCCAAATGTTCAAAGCTTAAATAAAATTACGACTAACCTAATCATCCGATCTCTACCAAATTTTGCAACGTTATATCTTAAAGGAAGAATCTTTTCACCAAACTACAAGTTCATCAGCGCAATAATTTGTGTATGGCGGCCATGTATGTGTGCAAATCGATTCCCTCTATCAATTCAAAAAACGGTGAAACCAAATTGAACGAAATTTGGTACAGAGCTAGCGCTAACAAAGGGAATCTCAGTGTCATGTTTTATATCGTCGCCGTCTTGACGGAAACGTAATGGCGGCTACCCAAATGTTCAAAGCTTAAATCAAATTACGACTAAACTAATCATCCGATCTCTACTAAATTTTGCAACAATATACCTTAATGTGGAAAACTTCTTTTGTCCAAACTACAAGGTCATCCGCCTAATAGTTTCAGGATGGTGGATGTATGAATCATGCAAGTATTATAGCCCAACCATAACTTACGATTCAACAAGGCGTGATCTCAACAATTCAGCTTATCATATATATGGAGGTTTAAACTGTCCTCAAGGAGGTGACCGGTAGGATATTAGCCTATTATAATAGAATATGTAACCGTAGAAGTGACGTAACAGGTCTGATTGACCATGCCATATGGTTGTGGGTCGTACACAAAATGGCCGCTATTTGTGCTCGTAAATCCATTTATATTCGTAACTGCGTAAGCCTCCGTAGCGTAGTGGTCAGCATGGTTAGCCGCCGCCCTGGAGGTCCTGGGTTCGATTCCCGGCTCTGCCACGAAATTAGAAAAGTGGTACGAGGACTTGAACGGGGTCTACTCAGCCTCGGGTGGCCCAAATGAGTAGAGGGGGTTCAATTCCCCCTCAGCCATCCTCGAAGTGGTTTTCCGTGGTTTCCCACTTCATCTTCGGGCAAATGCTGGGATGGTACTGCCCCCGTAAATTGAATTATACTGAGACCACGGCGGCTGTATTGGCATATGTGAATAAAGTTATGGCCGTCATAGTTGTGACGTGTATATTCATGACGTAGGCGTGGATGACGCAACGCTCGAGCAAGTAGGCTGGCTGAGCTTAGATTCTTGCTGACGTCACGATTTTGTTCGAGAAGGATCTTAGATTTACGACGCAGTCGCAGGGAAGCAAGTAAACGTGCCGAGGAAGAAGTTACGCTATTGGAGGAGAGGCTCGAACCAATTAATGATAGCTTGAAGGGAGACGGAGATTACTGAAACTACCATATTTAATAACTTTTGGCATGCAGAATTGTGGAAAACTATTTTCAGGTATGGCATTGATTTGGAATTTTGAAGAAATGAATTATATGTTTTTGAAATCTGAAAATCCGTCAAGAATAGCCAAAGTTGGAACTTCGAGTAATGATGGAAGAAGAAGCTATGGTAGGGATGGATACTCCCCTTCAAAGTTGATAAAAGGCCTTGCACAGCAGAGAGGAGTTTCTCACTTCGTGGTTTTATTCGGACTTCATAGTCTGACTTCGTGTTCTGATAGAACAAGCATATCGTCATAAGCAAGCGTGGCAGAGCCCACCGCATCGAACAGTATTGGGTATCCAGCAGTGCAATTTTACTGTTACTAAAACTAGGCGAAGTTGGAGCGCACACATAAACGATTCTACAGTTTATCTATCAAGAATTAGCTACTGCATTTATACTAATTCAATAGTGCATTACAATATTGAGGCGTGTGCGAAAGTTGAACTTTTTCATTATAATACTTCAGAAGATATTCGCATTTAAAGACTGCAGAGAAAAGTGTTTTTTCTCGAATCCTGAGAAGCACTTTTACTACCACATTCTACGCTACAGCAGACACGTGTACTGCAACCGTGATACTGAAGATTACATTTGGTGATACAACGCTACATTCTACAATGGAACTATACAATCTGGCAGTACTTTCGACTAACATTATAATGGAAGTGGAGATGGAAGACTAAAACTTTAATGCAATTGGGACATACATCAGTAGTGTGAAGTAGCAACATGGAGCTTCGATAATCGTCATTCTACAAAGACGAGCATGTAGTGAACATTCAGCTACACTCATGCATCGTAATCCATCGCTGAATTACATCAAATGGCAGTGGAAATAAATTCATACTCCACAATTATGAACATTTCTGCGGAAATATTTGCAATGAACTTCATGGCTGATTTCTACAAGAACTTCAGGGAACTTTCAAGAGTGGCATGGGTTTTTCCCAGCACACAAAGGAGAGTTTTGCCAGAAGGATGTCTATCGTCTACATGGAGCAGTGCGATTTCCGGAGGAGGAAGCTGTTCTATTCTCCGAGGGCGCAGGTTCCAGGTTCGAGGTCGGTGCACATCTATCCTGTGGTGAAATGGAACCAGCAGCAGTCTTCTTTGAAATTTTCTTCTAGAACTTCAATCCAACAGATAAGGTAGCCGTGAACATTTCTTGATTTATTTGAGCCTTTTTAGTGAGATCTGAGCAACTATCTTTCCCATATTTTCTGTCATATATTTGATTGCCCCATATTCTTTTGCTAGATGTTTCTGTACTCTGTACACTTTGCAGCTTTATGCCATTTTCTTCGATTTATTGAGACATTATTATGTCATTCGCATATTTAAACATTTTGGATCAGTTTATACTGAAGTTAAATATTCTTTCGAGAATTTGAATTTTTCTTGTAGTCACGATTTGACTGTAAAGGTAACGATTTTCTATGGCAAGTTTGAATTCAGACAGCGTGTCGTTTTATTAAAGTAATTCTTTCCAGTAAATTACTTTGACCAATTTTCTGTCATCCTCAAGAAAGAAGAATGATTAAAAGATTTTAGAGCGTTAAAATCTACTACTTTATCGACGATCTTGGAAATACTAGTCGTTTTTATGAACATGATTGAAACACAGACATTTTTAGTCAATTCTGAAATACCATTGCATTATAGACAATTTTATGAAATATGAACTTTGAATACGATTTATTCAGTACACTATAGTAATGAACATTTGATAGGAGATTTTCTCAATTCTAGATTGAAACAATAATGTTTGCATTTTCTGGTCTATTTGCATTCTATTCGACTATTTCTGCAATTAAATGAATTTTTATTGAATATAGTATTTTTATACTGCGATAATTATGATGAGATTAATTCATTTTGATAGACCAGGGAGGCGTGTCTAATCGTATTTGCTACTAAATTTATTTGTGACTGGAAAATTTTTACTTCATATCGCTTCATGAATGAAACCCACGAAGGTTAAATATAATAACAGTTTTCGATACAATTGATGAATATAAGAATTTTTAAAGAGGAACTATGGATGTATAATCGTTAGTTCAGTGGACGTGTAAAAGTCGCTGATGAATAATGCCCTTTAATAAGTGAAGGAGGTTCCCACAGTAATATTGATGATGATGATGAATTTATAAGTGGAGGTTTTTTGTGTGTATTGTGGAAGATTTTGATGCCATATATAATGAGATATAAGATGAATTATGGGCTAATTTTGTGCGTTTGTGCGAGGTATGTTTCCGCTGAGTTGTATTGTTCAGGTCCATTGAAAATTATTCATGTGAAGTTACTGTTAAAATTAACAAGAGTGATAAATTGATTGAATTATAGATTTTGAATGGAGGTTACCGTCACAAATAATAATTATTAAATCTTATTAAACCTGAATCTAAAATTTAAATATAAGTAACCTTCATCGGTCGATTATATTACCACGATTTAAGAAAATATCAACCGGATAAACGTGTGGTTAATGTATTTCAAATATAAATAAAATATAAATAATGTAAATAACTATGTAAATATCTATAATAATAATTTGAAACAAACGGGATTAATAGAGGCGTGTAAAAAATTTTCAATTGTCGTTTGACTAAGTTATGAACAATCTAAATGTTATAAATAATTATTGAACAATATGATATAACATTATGCGTTTTGCTATTAACATTTAAACAACGCTAGTTCGATAATTGGAATAAACATTTAAATAAGATTTGAGATTATCAGAGTAATCCATTGCAATGTGAACGGAACTTGTATAAATTTTGCGTGATAATATTTGAGTTGAGATGTGAGCATTTAAATTGTTTTGAATGAGAGCTAGACTCTGCGTTGGCCAGCATATGGTGACACTGGTTAGGCAGCTGCGTCCATTTGACGAAGCAAGCATGCAACTCTGCTTAGGGTGTATTGCAGGTGGCCAGATAACTGAATGGTGGAGGTCAAGGTCAACTACTTAGCGGCCTTGCGGTTATTAATAAATGTGTGTCAATGAACTAAATTATGAAGTTCATGAACAAGGAAACAAATGCTATATGTCTCGTCCCAGCTCCCTTATCCATTCCAATGTGCATTGTTGTTATTATTACGTTCTTTTGAGCTAGAGAAAGCTGAATTTTTGTATGTGAAGTCTACAGTCCTACAGGAGGACATGGTTGCATTGACAATGGCTTCTGACAGCCATAACTATTTTGTTGTTAAATTTTGTTAAAATATTTTTTTTTTCTTTATGTGAAATAAATTATTGTGCAGTTTAAATTTTCTGGTCTCCGACTTGGTTCATTTTAAATATCGTGGTGGAGGTTATTGTGAGGGCATACTATTAAGTGATCCAGTTGAAAACCCAGACCCGAGATTAAATTGAATAGGTAAGTAAAAGGTAAGTATGAACCCCCGTATATTTTGGTGTGTTCCACAATAATTTCATGTTAACTACTGTGCTCTAATCTCGGTAGTATCTGTCAGTGCCATTTTCATTGATGTAGCAGTGCCGGTGCAATCGATTATTGGCAATCCGATTGAGGGGGCGGATTTCTGACAGCCTACTATCCGGATTATCGGGGACAGTAGCTTCTTCAAGACCACGGCCACCTCCTTCCCTCTTCCTTGCCTATCCATCCTCACCATCCCTTTACCTTCCCTCATGAGGCCCCTGTTCGCTTTGCAGATGAGGCCGCCTGGGCGAGGTGCCAATCCCACCTCACCAGTTGTATCCCTTCCCGTAGAGGCGGTAGTGGTGAGTTCCCTCGCTGAGTCCGTGGGTTCCATCAACCTGGAGGGTAAACGACAAAAAAAACTGCGTAAGTTTATATCCTTTTAGGAATGTACTGAACAAAATAATACTTATTTAGTATCAAATGTTTTATGGAAGCACCAAATAACGATAATGAAATCGTTGATTACAACACAAAATATGATACATTCATACTAAAGAAGTTATTTACGTATCTATCTTCTACCGCATTCGTGGCGTAGTGGTAGCGAGCTAACTTCATGGTGTAGGGATCCGTGGTTCGAATCCCCGTGGTTTCGTATATTTATACTTCTTTTTTTGTATTTATTGGTTCATAACTACTCACACGTTATAATGTTAATATAATAATGTTATTGGTTTTACGTCCCTTTTAACTACCCTGGCTTTTAGAGACGCCGGGGTGCCGGAATTTAGCCCCGAAGGGGATCTTTAACGTGCCAGTAAATGTACTGACACGGCTCCCTCGCATTTGCGCACCCTCAAATGCCAGCTGACTGCGCCAGGTTTCGAACCTGCAGCCTTGGGCTCAGCAAGCGAGAACGTTACCCCTGAGCCACGCAGCCAGACACGTTATAATGTTAAGCATATATTGTGTGTATTTGCAATCGAAAAGATTATATAATATGCTGTACTGATAAAACCACACATTTCAACACTCGACTAGGACTATTTCAATTCTTTGTCCTTGATCCGCGGTTTGAGTCTATTGTTGTTATTTTTGTTGGTAATTCTTTAGGGGTTTTGCGGCATCATGGTCTTGTAGCCCCGTGTACTGCGGTGTGTGTAGAAGTTGACTGATAACCTGTGTCACTGTGAGGTCTGTAGGCTTATTAGTGTGTGTACTTTTATACGAGGCAGGATTTGGGTAAAAAGCTGTTGTTGCTGCTGTTTCATTTGAGATGCATGGATATCATGGTCATTTAGTCCCGTGTCCTTGGGTGAGTGTTGAATTTTGTCTCATAACCCGTGTTATTGTGATGGCTGTATTAGTGTGTGTATATATCATTCAGGTGAGGATTCAATCAATCAACGTATAATATCCGTATAGCACGTTGTATTTCAACAAGCTACTACAATCAACATTCGATTATACTCCTTGAAGAGGACAAAGAGTTACAACTAGGGCTCGGATCGATATGCTCGATAAAATCTCCAGATATGCTCGAAAACCATGTGTTTTATGCTCAATAGATATGCTCGATAAACCCATTATATGCTCGAAAAAAACATTATATGCTCAATAGATATGCTCGAAACCCCCATTATATGCTGTTAAATATGCAGAATATGCTCGAAAAACACCGTTAAAAACTATAGAAAGGATAGTGAAATGAAAAAACCAATAACATACCTTTAAATACGAGCTTTATTTTCTAATTGTATGTATGATACACTGCAATATACTCGCATTCAAATTTTACAAGTTTATACAAGAGAAGTGCTCTTATAAAAGATACAGTTTAAAAGTTCATTTACAAAATGTTCAGAATTAGGTGAGTCAATGAAGTAGATCTGTATTGGTCTGTACAACAAGAATTTTATCTATGTTTTCAGTTTTGAATGATTTTCTTAAATCAGTCAATAAAAATTTCAATGTCGAGAACGACGTCACAGGAGGTTAAAATCCTGCGGTTCTATTATTCGCACAAGATAGGCTTTTCAATAATTATTTCTGTTTTCGAACCTTAAGGATTGTCAGGGCCCGAATTAGGGGGAGAATTCGAAGAAAAACAAACTATTTAGACGAAAACCACAAGAATATGCATTTATATGCTTCTATTCTGAAAACCTCGTTTTTATGCATTTATATGCTCGATAAATTTCAATTCTGTTGGTCTTAGAGAGGTGAAAATACCACCGAAAGGCTTCTAACAATGTATACTATTCAGGAAAAAAATATGCAAATATGCTCGAATCCGAGCCCTAGTTATAACTAAACCCATGCATTTAGGAGAAAGTAGACTATATGTTCTTTACTGCATCTTGTTTCTTTTCTTATATTCCAGTAATTGTACTGATTTTCGTGTTGACCGACTGAAAGCTACATTGTTGTTGTTGTTGTTGTTGTTGTTGTTGTTGTTGTTGTTGTTGTTGTTGTTTGAGTCTTCAGTCTTTTGACTGGTGTGATGCAGCGATCCATCTTCCCTGTGCTGAGCTAATCGTTTCATGTCTACATATCTAGCACACCCTACATCCAAGGCAGTTTAACATATTATAACCTTCGTCTACACCTACAGTTCGTATCCTCAACCCTTGCTGCCATAACTAACTTGGCTATTCCTGTGTGTTATTAATTCGTTAATATTAATTATTTTTAACGAATTAATAGTTAATAATTAAAAGTTGACTTTATGCACTGAGGATGCAAACTCAACAGCATACGTATACAGGTCCCCGTGTAGACGCCTCAGGATTAATTCCCGGCTTTGACGAGGAGGATTGAAAACTGGCAAGAGATTTGGAGAGGAGTATCCTCTGCGTCATGAGGACAATAATAATTGAGACACTTTTTCGGAGTTCCAATTTCAGCCCCACGAAAATAACTGGATTGTGCCTTCTTCTCAATTCTAACCCACATTACAAGTAGGATTGTGATCGTGATTGTTATTTTAAGGGATGAAACATCTAGGTCAGTAGCGTCTAAAGTACTTCACACTGTGAATAGTCGCACAGCAGCCACACCTGTGAATTTACAGTGCAAAGTCATGGTAGGCGTGGTGCCCGGTCGGTTGACAACGGTGCGCGCACATTTCACATTGTGAAAGCACTAAGTTTGAAAATTACGTATGTGTTCTCAATTTGTAAACAGATTTCAAGATTTTTCAGCTTTTGTTTCCTGTGTTTCATTGTTTTGCACGGCCATTTTCTATCTCAGTGAAGAGCGCACCAACTAACTTACTGTTACGGCTGTGAGTTTGTATCATCGCTCGCCGCATGAGTCACACTGCCCCAGGGCTGGGTTGTGCCCTGCCTCGTGTATTGCGTGCGCCTTATGCAACAGGGCTACTAGGACAAAGGGATGGTCCAGAATATTCGTGACTGAGCCAGCGATGGAAACCTCGAGAAGCCGTGAACCCTGGATGGATCTAGAAGCATTTATTGAGTCACCGGCCTGCTATATAAGAGCGACATGTCAAGCAGTGGTTGTTGTTGTGTTTTACGAGCGAGTGCGAGCGCTTATCCTGAGCGACAGAAGTGTGGAGACTTGCGAAACCCCTAGTGAAGCCGATTCTCTTGACAGCGAAGGGAGTGAGGAGCTTACAGGGGACTGCCTTTGTTTTGAGCGAGTGTGCCTACCTAGTGCGAGAGAGGTCATTGTGGTGAGTTGCAAAACAGTGAGTGACAGACCTAGTGCAGCTATTTCCAGCCAGCGTACGGGACCGGACTCATTAGCGAAAGGATTAACTGTGGTCTGTTGACAAGTGAAAGGGGAAGTATTCTCGACGTGAGGAAACTGGAGTAAGGTAATAATTGCTTGTATTTGCTGTTGAGTAGTGTATCTTTCTGGCCACAATAAAGTTAATTATTTCTTTAAGCAGTAATTGGTGTTGTGCTTCAACCCACCGTAATCCAGTTAACAAAAAGTGCCACTAGGGGGGTGGCACGTAACATTACTATTGGAATGCGCGGTTTAAGGACAAGCTTGACCGAATTCTACGAAAACTTTCCCCATAATGGATTTCCTCGCCTTCATCACGAGACCACCAAACATTGAGTATGTTTGGTTGTACCTATGTATGTGAAATATTATTTTCCATATTAAAGCGCAACAAACCGAGTTTCCGAGCGGGCATTTCAGATAAGAAGTTGAGAAGTTGTTTACGCTTGTCTGTAACACGTTCAATTGCGCCTAATTGTAACAAGATTGTTCACGCACACAAACAAGGCGTAGGCTACTGTTAATGAGAACAGCAAGAAACATTATGTGTATCAGCCAACGTGCACGGTAATAATTTTTAATTGGTGTGTGAAACTAGTTGTGCGTTTGCCATTGTAGAAACATAATGTACTTTTTCTTTCAGTATAGCTGTTATTGTGTGATATTTGGCAGGGACCGGCTCACTGTTGCATTCTTACATGAAATTATAATGCTTTTCAGTTAGGCAAAAATAATTTATTTAATTCATTGATATCTTGTAATAGGTTTCAGATTTAGCAAATTACATCCGTTACAATTGGGTACAATCCTGTTGACCAGCTGTCTGGCTGCGTGGCTCAGCGGTAACTTTCTCGTCAGCTGTGCCCAAGGTTGCAGGATCGAATCCTGACGCAGTCAACTGGCGTTTAAGGGTGAGAAAATGCGAAGGAGCCGTGTCAGTAGATTTTGAAATAGCTCCCATTCATACCTTCCAAGATATCTGGAAGGTATGGAACATTAAAAATCCCCTTCGGGGAAAATTCCGGTACTCCGGCGTCTATAAAATCCACAATACAGTAGTTAAGGGGACGTAAAACCAATAACATTATTATTATTATTATTGTTTACCGACTTAAAATCATTTAAATTTCGTTCAATAAAAGTTGACCTAGATATGTTGACAGGAAATATAATTGAGCAAACAATGCCAGATTCAGCTAAGGTCCCGTGATCACCATCACACGTCATACTAGTTGTGATCCCCTGAGGGGTTACGAGTACTGTATGCATACAACTACAGACTTAAGAACACAGGTTAAGGAACAGATTCCCCACACATTTTCAAGATTATGGTGCTGATGTCATTGATATTCTAATATCCAAAGTAAAACGTCAACGATAAGCAAGAAAAAGCAGGAGATATCCTGTTTTAAATTAAAATTAGAGTCTGTGACATCTTGGGCACCAGCTTCGTGTACTTTGATGTTTGTTCAATTTGTGTGATAATCTGTGTTTCTGCGGTGATTGTCTTCTTCTTCTTCTTCTTCTTCTCGTGGATGGGTAGCTTCGGACCACGCGGAATCAACGTATGTTGAGCCTTCCTCCTTGCCCAATAGCTCTTCATATGCATGGATTGTTGTAGTTTCTGTTCCTCTGACCATGCCCGTCGTGTTGGTTTCTTCTGTTCTCCCTCAAATCCCCTTGTGTGAACAATATTCCTGATTACATTTCTATTAATCAGATCTGGCGATCCCATTTCCACTAGGTCCCTCTCCACTTGTTTGTACCATTTTGGTCTTGTACGTTTTGTTCTGCAGAAATTTGTGAATTCGATAAGTAGGTCTTGTATGATTCATTCTTTCCAAATGGCCCAAAAATTGAATTCGTCTCATTCTTATGGTATCGGTAAGTTTAGAAATTTTCCTATATATTTCAGAGTTGGGTTTGGGATAGTGTATGCCATTTCTAATTTTCGGCCCTAAGATATTTTGCATAATTTTCCTTTCCTTAATCTGTAATTGTTCCTCTAATGTTTCACGTTTTAAATTGAGCGTTTCTGAATCATAAAGAGCTTTCGATTTAATCACTGTTAAGTAATGGCGAATTTTACTATTCCATGACAAGCTTTGCTTGTTATAAACTTGTTTTGTGTAAGGAAAAGCAACCTCCATTTTCTGGATTCTTGATGTTACAGATTTATTTTCATTGCCTTTTTCTGTAACCCCTTCGCCTAAGTATTTAAATTCCTTTACTCTAGCAATTTTGTTAGCGTTAATATCAATTTCGTGTGGAGCAATTTTTTATGTTAGTCATAAATTTAAGTTTTTGTTATAAGAGATATGAAGTCCTATTTTTGTAATTATTAAGGTCATGAATCTGGGCAGGTTTTCCGGGACTTGAAATACGGTACTATTCCAGTATTTCTCCGGAGGGAGTGCGGACAACCCCGGGAAAAACACACTCAGAACAGCCGCTGTCATCTTTGGGATACAAACCCCCGAACTCCGGACTTGCTGCTTCTCCGCCTCGCTGTCTCTGTGAGTAATTTAATGCGAACGGTTACGCCCCTGGATAAGAGATATCTATTTCTCAATGAGGATCCTTGGAAGGTTGCACAAAGTCAGAAGAACCAAAATGTTCTTCTTCTTGAAGCAGGTCTCATCCTGAATTACTGCCCTGTTTCCGCTCTACCAGCCAGGCGGGAATTCAGTGATATATCTCTCTTCTTAAAGAAATCGGGCGAACACGCTGTAGGTCATGGAAGTTCTCGATAAGAGGACCCATGTCCCCCTTGTGGGTAAACAGTACTTCAGCTGATAAACAGTATATAGACAAGGGGCCGTAACAAAGTTGGTCGCTACAGGCAAAGAAATTCATGGATGAGAATGCCACGGATCCAGCTGGTTGTTCCTTTTACAGTCCACACCGTAACGCAGTCTTGGCTATCACCCCTGAGGTACAGATTCGATTCTATGCTTTGACAAGACATTTAGTTATGATCTGAAGCTCGAACAGGGTTCTCACGGCCTCATGAGGCAAAACTGAGAATAAATGGGTTCTATTCCCACCTCAGCCATGCTGGAAGTGGTTTTCCGTGGTCTACCACATCTGTCCCAGTTAAATGCCACAATAGTTCGTAATTTATGGCCACGGTCATCTCCTCCCAAATCATCATCTCAATTACAACTACACACACTCCTACAGACACTAGGATAACTCAAGTTATTATACTTATTCTATACAGACACATGTTCACGGTGCTGAAATCACCACGATCTCCAAGCCCCTAAATCAAACAAAATCAACAACAACAACATCGAATGATTCTAGTCAAGCTTTGGAATTTTAGTTCTTTAATCACCGTTAAGGCATAGGAGTAAGACTAGGAGTGCCTAACTAGTTGACTCAGGTTGGATTCTCAGCTCTGGGATGGAGGATTTAATCGGGTTACACTCAGCTTTGCAAAGACCAGTGAATCTGAATAACCATCTAAGGCATCCTGGAATAATTGGATGTCTGTATGCTTTATCCCAAATTCCAGTAGATGAACTGGTAATATCCAGGAGGTCCCAAGGTTTCAATTCAAAGAGATGAATAAAATTCTTCCGATTTCGAAAATTTGTTTTGAATTTATGAGCAAAGAATTTCTTTACATATTTTTTAACATGTTGTTTACAATCAATCAGCAAATAAACACTTTTCAGGGATTGAAGTTTATATTTTAAAATAATGATTTCCATTGTTTAAAATTGTTTAATTCAAAAATATATTTTTGATTTGTTTATGAGACAGAATATCGTACGTTTACAATTTAGAATAATTACAATTGCCTAAACTTGAAAACGTCTATCGTTCAAATAGTATTATACGGCAATATTATTTCTTCTTTTTAAATAATAGGTTCCTTTGTTTGAAAATGCGTTGAATTAGACTTTGTGAGATAGTATATAGATTTATGTTTCTAAAATGACTATTTTCTTCCATAAATATGTAATTAATTTGAAAAGGTGGAAACATTGTTAGGACTTTGGGAGATTAAAAAGAATTATGTTCACAATTTCACAGGAATAATAACCCTCGTTTAATTTTTTAAAATGAAGTTTAATTTATTTTAGAAGGCATTTAACTGTAAATTGCATTTTATTTTGTCATGAGTAATTTAACAGGGACAATTATTTATTTTAATTTAATGTGCCCAAATGGGCAGTGGTACAGATTTCCGCTCAATATTTCTGTGACTTTGTCCTCTTTACACAAAATTCAAAATGATAAGTTTCACACTTCTAACCACATAGTTCACATACACAATCTTCGTTGGGGTGATGTCATCTTTTCTTTGTGCTTAGCTTACTATGGATACTGTGGACAGCCAGTCGTGTTACTGCTTGGCGTAGATCGTAATTTGCCTTTGTCCGGCTTCTATCTGTCATTGCAGCAGTAGCGTAAAATTCCGGATCTATCTCCGTTCTTTTCTTAGCCATACGCTGTGATTGGCAATACAATTTTCCATCTTCACACCTTTATGAACAGTGTCCCTCTAGCTATTATTTTTATGGATACTCCAAATAAAATGATTCGATTCATTAGAAAATAATGGCATTATGTTTTGTTTCTTTCTTCCTTTGTAACTTTATAGGTAATACGCCACTATCTCAAGCGTTATTAATTATTTTATTGATCAACCATCGAACATAATAGATAATCACTACCAGGCATCCAGGCCAAGCGAAATTGAAACTTTTAATATACTTTTCTCGTGATTTAACCATCTGAGCGCAGTGAAATGTGGTACAGTAAATGATTATACACATTTTAATGCACTGGCATCTAATTTAGTTCAATTGTTGACATAACCTCAAGATGGAGGCTGTGCGAAATTTTAAAATTATTTTTTATTTCTTGTGTCGTAATCATGCGATCGAAGTGAAAGTTTGAATAATGAAGCTACGCAATAATTTTCCTTTAATGGTACATAAGTTACCTCTATGGCCTGTACATATAACAATCCAAAATGGCGAGCATCCTAAATATTTTGACGGTTCTCGATATCTACGAATCTTTTACTGCAATCAAACTGTTTTTTTTATGTTCATAGAGGCTATGAACATAAGTTCACCTATAGGACTTTCAGTAACCTGGTGAGCAAAAATCCAGCATGGCGGTGACGCGAAGTATACATATTTGAATGGACTTTTCTCGCGATTTAATCATCCGAGTGCAGTGAAATTTGCACTTTAAATGCTTATACAAATGTTAATCCACTGCAATCTAATTTATTTCAATTGTTTTCATAACCACAAGATAGCAGCTGTGCAAAATTTTAAAATCTCCTTTATAGCCTACTTTCGATTTTTGCAAAAAATGAAAGCAGACTTATGAGATCAACACAGGGCGAAAAATTGTGTGTCTGTCTGTGTGTATGTGTGTGTGTGAGTCTGTGTGTGTGTGTGCGTGTGTGTGTGTGTGTGTGTGTGAGTGAGTGAGTGAGTGTACTCTGAATGTCTGTCCCCCCCTATCAATTCGAACACGGTGAAACCGAATTGAACGAAATTTGGTACAGAAGTAGCTCTAGCATAGGGCACCTCAGTGTCATACTTTATATCGCCGCCATATTTACCAAAACTGAATGGCGGCCACTCAAACGTTCAAAACGTAAACTCAAATTACGGCTAAACTAATCATCCGATCTCTACCAAATTTGGTGACAACATACCTTTATATAGGACGCGTCTTTCACCCAAACTTCAAGGTCATCGGCCTTGCCATTTCAGGATGGTGGCCGTGTGAATTATGCAACCATTATAATCAATAGCTTAAGACCCACCAATTCAGATTATCAAGCCTAGGGTGGTTTAAGCTATCCTGAAGGTCGTGATCCGTTATTTATTATAATTTAATATTATAATATTATTCTGTATGACTGGCTTAAAAGAGCTGAGCTGTATCTGCCACACGACAAGATGGCAGCTGTCCTCATGAGCCTGTCTTATATTTCAGTAGTTTTAGTATGTTGTATGCGATATACCCTACTGATACAATAATATAAACTTTGTATGAAATGATCTATAATGAAGATGTACTGCAGTGAAGAAATAGTTTATTTCAAGTCATTATTTGCCAACAGGTTGAATCTAATATATCAGTTAAGATCGCCATGATGTTACGGATATGTTTAGCTCTGGGCTAGCGTGTTAGCCTGTCACGCAGTTGACTGGGGATCAAATACTGCTACAGTTGACTTTTTTTTCTTGAATTCTTTTACAAATGATGTGCACAAGCTCTTTTCACAGATACTGAATAAAATGTCATTTAGCTCAAAGGGGAGGCTAATGTATACACTCGTTTATTAATAAAATCACAGTCCCAGCATTGCACATAAACAGAAGACATTACGAAAAGGAGAATAGAAGAATTAGATACACGTTGTTATCAACCACAGCCTTCTTAATGTCTCTGTACGGTGCTGTCCTCTTGTGGGTTATGTGGGTAGTATTGTTCCAAATATACCGCTTTGTCAATACCTGGCCTCCTAAAGTATGGCAATTTTGTAATACTGGTAGTTCGACTATTAGCCACGATCGCGCTCCGATTACCTTTAATGATAGAACGTACAAGGCACTGCCGGCAGGAAGTTAGGTCCTCATTTGAGTACGTAATTCAATTGCTTATATGAGGACGAAGCATCCTGCTGGCAGGACCGTTCTTTTTTCCATTATATAGAGGGAAATGTAACGAATCAGTGCATGCAAGTCTGAAGTTGGTAGTTCTGACCGTTCAGTAATGGCGGCGATTATACGTAATGGTGACTGTGTTTATGTTTTTGCTACCTATTTCGATGCTCCAAACAGCGGAGATGCATGGAGTCGCTCGTTATTTGCTAGTAATTACATCAGTAAATGTCATGGTACTGTAGTTTAAATTACGTGTAGTTGTGCATCTGTGCAGTGGGATATTGACAAAAACACAACTAGGCTTTTTTTAATTTATTTATTCTCGAGTGATGGACGCGCCGTCGCTCATACATTTATTTAGTCTCTGTACTATAAGAAAACACGTTTATACTTTATACGTTTATATATTTTAGAGTCAATATGTTGTTAAGAGACAGTTATTGTATTAGTCAATATGAGTCATATTGAATATTTTAGAATATTTACAGACTTTTATTGTTTGCCCAGTACCAGAACTGCAATATTATTACGCTCTGATAACCCAAAGTACTGCCGGAAGGACGCTTCCTGTTGGAAGGCCAGTTCAAACATTTGCCATAAGGGTCCAAAGTCCTGCTGGAAGGACGCATCGCTGTGTACAAAAGTACTTCCGGAAGGTCCTTCTAGCAGGACGAGTGACTGTACGCTCTATCATTAAACACTGCCAGTTGGATCGCCTCCCTCCTGGCTACTTTAAACTGCCTACTCGTTGAACACCCAGAGGCGTACTAGATAAATATGAATTCACTGCTAGGTCGCAGCACCAACCTACTGTGATTGGCGCGGATCTTTTAAGGGGAAGGTACCCAAAACGATAGATTCTTAAGTTTTCAGGCTGGCTTAATATAGAGATTAACGGACGTGAATGCATTACTGTGCCCAACTCTAGGAATGGGTATTCCAAGATTCAGACACCTAGATATCAAGGGAAAGGCTGTAGCCGCTTTTGAAAGTTCAGATATTTGAATATCGCGCTACATTGCTTCGAGAAGCATTTCGAAGAAATTTACCGATAGTTGGATGTCAAGTGACGTAGCGAGTAATAGCAGAGGTGGAGGCTATTTATTGATTAAATAGTTAACTATGGAGTAGAGACTTGAGACTGGGATCAGATTACTGGCACGGCCAAATGAAAGAGAATGCAATTAGTATCAAGTAAATCGGACCAGGGATTCAAGAGATATGAGGATTTCCAGATATCAGGCGATGACGCGTGACCCTGACCGTTTTGAATAAAAGCCAGCTGGAGCAGGCATGGTTAGCTCATTCTAACACAAGCACTTGGCAAGCAAGTTGCGTCTACGCTGAGCCAAGGCACATGGTTGCCGCATCTACGCAGAAGTTCTTTTCAAATCGTGATAGTCACGAGAAGTGCTGCGCAAACGAGTTGGAACTTAGTAAGTTTCTGGTGAGGAGAATCACTGAGGTGATTGATTTCTACAGACATTGGTGGAAATATTTATATTTCTAAAAGGACATATGCTAGACTTTGTCTAGAAAATAGTATTTTGTCACAGTCCAGTAGTAACTTAATACTTGGATGTTTAAATCTATTTTCAAGTCAGTTTTCATTTTTGTAACTAGTTAACCACTTCGATCTGTCAGTACACTGAAGACTAGTCTATAACGGTGGCGTTCATTAGTCTACGCAAGGGAAACTGCAGGTTGTCTAGCGCATGGCAGATGGTGATATTAATAAACCATGCCCAGGGAACGATCTTCAGAACAGCCGTTAATTGCTTAGACTGTCAATGTTTTTCTTGTACTGATAAGATTACAGTGAGTTATGTTACAACTGACATATCTAAGAAGAGATCACTTAGATCTGACCCTATTCAAACAAACTGTTATGGCTTTGATAGAAGCTCATATTAAAATGGAACCACAGTTAATTCAAACGTCAAAAGATACTACCACTATGTCTGACTAGACGAATTGTGGGTCTACAATGGCGGCCGATACAAGGATTATACGTGCTTGTCCGATAGGGCATGTCTATGGATAAATCTGGTACAGACCAGGTTTACTACGCTTCAAGACCATCAAGAAATGTAAGCCACATTTGAATTATATTATGCCTAGCTAATTGGAACAAACTATTTTTTCTGCAGATGACCAACACATTTTTTTCGTCGTATTTAAAGCTTGCAATGATTTACGCAAGACTTGTTAGAGTTATTCTGAGTATTTTCAGCACTCAGAACAGTTTAGGATCGATGACCGAGCATTTCGAAGATTTATTTGAATTTTTCATATTTTAAGGAAACCACGGAAAACCCCCGATGTAACTGTAAAAGTTAAAATTTATTTTTGTTGAGGAATGGATATTTTTTCCATATTCGAAGGTTCGAACATGTGGATTCTCACATAATGAGATGATAATTAAACACAACAAATAATAATAATAATAATAATAATAATAATCCACTAATAATAATAATAATAATTTTCATAATTTTTCTAAATAATTCTTGGATATTATATTTTATAATAATCATATGTATTGAGAAAGAGCCTATGAAGTAGTTTAATCATTTCTAGTTTGGAACAGGAGATTTTCCGAAGGAGAGTGGTTAGCGCAAGCCCGCATTCAACCAACATTTCAGTTCTGGTTGAACAGTTGATATTTGCAATGAGCAAAGTATATGTTTCATATGACACGGAGAGGCATGAAACGGGAGGCAAATGATATTTGTATCAAATAGGATATTGTTGTATTTATATAAAATCATGACGTAAATACACTCGAAAGTGAAATAAAGATTTTCATAAGTATGGTTAAATTCACGGGTTGAACTGAATGGTAAAATAAAATAAACTTGTAAGTTTATTAATCTTCCAGTGTTGATAACAAGCAGAGGCTTGATTTATTGTATCAATTTTGGGAAGATAATTTATGTGTGTGGAGTAGTTGAAATGCCATTCCCAGGTGCGCATATTAAGTCGCAGGAATGAAGGTTTTTTCGAGCATCAATCAAATAGCAGGTTCGATGGCTCAGGTTTATAGTAGGAGTATTGGAGCCACACATTTCGTCGTATGAATAACCCGAAGGTTATTTCTTTGAAACCATCAGTTCTTATTTCAACCTTGTTTACGAATTCCATTTAGACCTTGATTTTGCTAGAACCCGGATTTGTCATGATAGTAGTTTATTCTTCTTCAGAGGAAGACCTTTGCCGTTGTTGTTGTAATATTGTGTTCTTACACAAATAATAGAATGGGCCACTGCCAATTAAAAATAATTCTTTAACCACGAATAATTTGAAGGATATTTTCAATCCTAGTGCCATGAACTAAATGAATTCATTATGAAACTACAATTCTTATTTCCGCATTCTGTCGAAGAATTGCAAGTTGTGAAAGTTACTAAGAATGGCCATAAATATAAATATTTTTATAATAATGATTCCAAGTGGAAAATCTAATAGTTGAATGGTTCAACCATTTATTGATCAAGTTGATGAATCAGAAATCATGTATTTTGTTTGGAACTTGAAGTTCAGAATCGAGTCACTTCTCGAATGTTTAATGTCAGAAGAGCAATTAATTGTTGTTGTGCTTCGCACAGTTCTTCGATGCTATGCTCAAGGTCAAATACTTTTCAGATGTTATTAATATGTGTTAATAATTTGTGTTGCTACGATGATAATAATATTTTCGACGATATATTTTTGAAACTGGAAAAACAAGTGAAAGTTTAGAATTCTATAAACATTTATTCTACGAGTGTTAATATCATGTAAATAGTCAAACAGTGATCTACGTTATTTCCAGTATGGACAATTAATTTTGAACTGGAATTAAATATTAATAATTTTGGAACACAGTCCACAGGACTATTAATCGGACTTGTGTTTCCAAAAAGATTGTCAAATGTGTTTGGAAAATTTCTGTATATTGTGTATAAATAAGAGTGTGGATCGCCACACGTGGATGATGCTGCTTTGAGCATCTTTGCAGTCAGATTTTAACTTTAAAATAAACTGAGATAATTTTACCAGATGTGTTACACCCAATTAAATCTCCTTCTATCCTTAGGCCTATTGTTGCATTGAGCCAAGAATCAGTAAAGCATTTTTTTAATTTGATGTCGTTTTTGCGATTTGCTTTAACCCATCTGGCGCTCCGGGATATTTTGACTCTCGTGCTGACTGATTATTGGTAAAATGCATATGTGGTCGTGCGGACTCCGGTCTAAAAGTTAGTAGTTTTGTTATTCAATCATCATAAAGTATATAATATTGATTTTGACACTTACTGGCTAATTATCAATATAAAAGAAAACAAACACTACATGGTGGTAGAGATGGTTTTAGGGATGAGGACAAAGAGTTATAAATATACCCATACATTTAGGAGAAAGTAGGCTATATGTTCTTTTCTGAACATCTTGTTATTTCATGTGTCCTAATCATACGATTGAAGTTTGAATACCACACGTATACAATAATCTTCATGTAATAGTACATAAATAAAATGCAACCTGGCGACCATCTGTAATTTTTAGACAGTTCTCAATATCTATGAATCTATCACAACAATCAAACTGAAATTTTGTATGTTGATCGAGGCAATTAACATGAGTAGGATATATGAAAATAGGCTGTATATTTCTTCACGGGACTACTTGTTATTTTATGTTTTTCCTCGGCATACAGGACTGCCATATTAGAAAGATTCCCTTGTATCACAATAAAGTAAGAAAAAAATGAAAACTAAGTAGTGACTAGAATTCAAGGTCCAACGAAGTATTATTTTATAGTTGGGTTAAAGTGTCTGATAGCAATTCCAATTGAAATTAAACAATAGTAAATGATAAGATTCGAAATACATCTTATAATTATAAAAATAGTATACATTTTTCAACAAAAGAACATTGTACACCATACTGATAAGCCCTAAAAGTTCATTTAAAAAGAACAGGAACGAAAATGATACTTTCAAAATTATCTTTTGAGCCCTAATAATTTCTTACAAATATAAGTAGAGTCACAAAATAATATTTCATCCTGCTATGGTGTTAATCAAGTTATTGGAAATTCGAAATTCTTTTTATGTTGTTCTAAAAAGAGAAAAGGTAGGTATTGTTCCCCGTGCTCCCACTAGTGAAACTAGCACGTCTATTATATTGAAGGCGGTATTTATCCTTGAAGTATGGGACTGTATGCACCTAAATGTTCTTACCATTGCTGACTTTGTCTGCTGATCAGTATGCGTTTCAAATATTACAGTTGAATCCATATTAGGTAGACCAGGACAGAAATCTGGTGATGAAATTTCATGTCACTCGGTTACATTTAATAAAACTTGCCCTTAGGTGTCCCCTTATTCAGTATATCGTTGTGATCCTGTGACCCGTGAGAAACTTGCCTGCATTACACATTCTCGTGTACATTTGCGTGTATGTCCAGCGAAGTGCGCACTAAAAAGAGCCTGTTTAAAGATGCATGAGACTCCGCTATGAGGGCTGTACGAATAAAATGTCATCCCCCAGGGAAGAGTAAGTACACTTGCATTTCAGTTAGGCCACCTGCATAAATTACGGGAGCATTGCCAGAGGCAGACAGATCTATTTGTGTTGTCTTACAGATGTCCTCGTATCTTCAATTAGACATTTTTCTATTTATATCTATTTAATTAAGCATTAATGATTACTAGATAATTAAATTGTTCTACTGTATTATGCAATCGTAAAGACTATGTATGTATGCATCAATTACTTTTGTTGCTATCAAATTTTAGTTTCTGCGTATTTTTATACTCAGCGGTTTCGGTGGCCTAGTCGGTAGCATGCTGAGCTTCTGTGCCCAAGATCGAAGGTTCAAACCCGGCCGAAGTCGTCGGATTTTTAAGAGCGTTAAAATCCTTCAGTATGCCTTCCTTCGGAGGGGAAGTAAAGCCGGCAGTCCCATGTCACAGACTTATAGCATGTAAAAGAACCTTCCACTAATTAAACTTGGGTGAAGCTGAATTTGCAGGTTAGATTTCGTTGAAACGCTCTATGAAAGTTCCAACTTTCACCACTAGATGTCAGTAAAATCTGGAAGCAAAATTTGGAACTTCTTGAAATTGAACGGAACTTGTAGCTCACCCTATGGGTGTCCGTATTGAAGCATCTGCAGCCTCTGGCGAGCCGAACATGACCTCGGGCACTCCCTTCACTAAAAGCCATACGCTAAATAAATAAATAAATAAATAAATAAATAAATAAATAAGTAAATAAATAAATAAATAAATAAATGTATGCTCAAGAATTACTGCACCAAAATGGATGAGGTTTCTTTTCTTGGATAATATGATATTTAGGCTTGGTTTTGAAGCATTACACTGGGTTATTCACCTAAGTATTTGCACTCAAAATACTCCTAAGGAAAACTTCCCGTTACACCACAGCCCATGAAGGACCCAGGACTAAAAAGCGATCGCTGCCAAGCCATTGGGCCTACATATTGCGGGGTGATGCGTGATCAGGGTGTCGGTTCCCCTTGGCCTGGTTTCGCTGACCAGTTTGCTGACTCGCTGTCAGGCAGCTATTCAATTATCCTCACGAGGCTGAGTGCAGGACGTTCCAGCCCTCACGTCTGTTCCTAAAGTTTTTGATGGAGCCAGGATTCAAACCCGGGACCTGTGGGCGAGAGGGAGGCGCGCTACCCTAACACCACGGGATACGCTCAAAATACTCCAAATCCGTTGAAAATAACGCCCCTTTTGGAGAAGTGTATACAAAGTGTCCGTAGGTGTGAGTAGACAATTATGAGTCCCCCATTTAATTTAATAGAGTTCATAAATTAGTTGACTGGCTGGAAATATTTCTTTTTTACTAGCTTACGAACGCAACACTAAACAAGAAGTTCCGTGAAGAACTATACAGCCTACTTTTCATGCCAGTGATTATTCTACAGAATATGAACCTATCTAGAATAATGACGAAATTAAGTTGGTAATATCGAAATATCTAATTAGTACAAAATATACCTGGTATAATGTAGCCTAATAGAGCACTACAGTTGGCAGCCCTGGTGACTGAATATATTCTTAGTTCCATCTCTTAAGGTACAGAATACAAAATTTGGTTCAAGACCAATGGATAGCATGGACGTTACATGCAGTTAAACATTGGATCTAACAGCGCACGTAAAATCATGTTGGCAACAATGTCTTGCATGTATTGATCAGAAATAATCTGAAATACTATGATCTATTGTTGTGCCAATTTTGAATTAAATCCATTAGTTAGTTTAGAAGTTACATATATTTTAAAATTGGAACTATCAGCAGGCTTAGAATCATGTTGGCAGCACTGACGTATATTAGTTACTCCAAATTAATCTAGAATGCCAGGTACTAGGCCTATAGGTGTAGAAAGTTTAGAGCTATTTGCTTGCATACTTTTTAATTTATTGATATTAGGGTAACAAAAATAGAAACTGCATTTATTAATAGTTGGCAGCCTTGGTTGCTCTTAAGAATACGCATAGTCATATCTGCCATGGTATATAGCACATACGAAATTTGGTTGAAATCCAATTGATAGTATAGAAGTTACATGTATTTAAAGTTGGACTTCTCAGCAGGCTTAGAATCACGTTGGTAGCAGTGACGTATATAAGTTACTCCAAATTAATATAAAATGTCAGGTACTATACGTGTGCATAGTTTAAAGCTGTCGGCTTGCATACTTTCTGATATATTGGTATTTGGATAAAAAAATAGAGAGAGCAATTATTAACAGTTGGCAGCCCTGGTGGCTCTTAAGAATACGCTCAGTCATATCTGTTTATGTACAGATATTACATACAAAATTTGGTTGAAATCCAATTGATAGTGTAGAAGTTATATGCATTTAAACATTAGACCTATCAGAAGGCTTAACATTATTTTGGCAACACTGTCATGGTTGGCCTCCTGGAAATTGAACTGTAATGGTCTTATCTATATGTGTGCTAATTTTGGAATAGCTCCCATGCATACCTTGCAAGATATCCAACATGGAGCTCAAATTTCTATTGCGTTTTTTCAGCAGTTGGTAGCACTGACATCATTTTCAAATATGGACGTGAGATATTCCGGTGCACGTCTTTACTCATACTAAATTTGGTTTTGATTGCTGCAGCCGTTTAGGAGTTGATAGGGGGGACACACACACACAGACAGACAGACAGACACACATTTTCCCGGATCGATCTCATAAGTCTACTTTTTCCTCATTTTTGCAAAATGTGAAAAGTATGCTAAAAACCTATTTAGTTTCTTAGTATCAGAATAAAATCCAAGAAAAAATATCCCAACTAACTTATTAGCCTACTTTCGATTTTTGCAAAAAATGAAAGTAGACTTTTGAGATCACTACAGGGCCAAAAATTGTGTGTCTGTCTGTGTGTGTGTATGTGTGTGTATGAGTGTGTGTGTGTGTGTGTGTGAGTGTGTGTACTCTGAATGTCTGTCGCCCCCCCCTATCAATTCGAACACGGTGAAACCGAATTGAACGAAATTTAGTACAGGGGTAGAACAAGCAAAGGGCACCTCAGTGTCATGTTCTATATCGCCGCCATCTTTACCAAAACTGAATGGCGGCCACTCAAACGTTCAAAACGTAAAATCAAATAGCGACTAACCAAATTATCCGATCTCTACCAAATTTGGTGATAACATACCTTCATATAGGTCGCGTCTTGTGACCAAACTACAAGGTCATCCGCCGTACCATTTCAGGATGGCGGCCGTGCGAATTATGCAACCTTTATAATCCATGTCATGTGACCCACCAGTTCCGATTATCGAGCCGAGAATCGATTTAACTGTTCTAAAGGAAGAGGCACGTTCGAAATTAAAAGTTTATGTTGTAATACTATAGTGCAGAAGTGATTTTAAAAAGCTGAGCCGTCTCGGTAAGAAGACAAGATGGCAGCGGATATCTTGTGCCTGACTTATATTTCACTAATTTGAGTATTGCATGCAATATAGCGTACTGATACAAAATAAACAAACTTTGTATGAAATAGTTAGGTCTAAATCATTATTTGCTAACAAGTTCTATCTAACTCATTTTATATAGTTCAGGGTGAGTTAGCCGTGGTGGTTACGGCATGACTGATGGCAGTCGCTCACATCCGGGAGGCGAGGAGGTTCGAATCCCCCCGCCGGCAACCTTGAAGATGGTCTTCTGTGGTTTCCCATCTTCCTTCCAGGCAAATGCCGGGGTTGGTCCCTAACTATAGGCCACAGCCGCTACCTTCCAACTCCTCGACCCTCCCATCCAACATTCCTCCCCAACGGTACTTGTAGCTCACCCATTGGGTGTCCGTCTCGAAGCAGCTACAAAACTGGCGAGCCGAACATGTCCTCGGACACTCCCGGCACTAAAAGCCATACGCTAAAAAAAAAAAATATATATATATATATATATATATATATATATATAGTTCAATGTCCCTTGGCACAAATGGCTCCGTGGTAAAGCGGTGGTCTATCATTCATATGCCTATGGTTCAAACCACATCAGTGTATATTTTTTGCTTGAAATTTTACATATTTGTTGCTTTGTAATGACTCAAACGTTTTAAAATTAAGCGTTATATTTTGCATATTACGGTGCAAAACATATATTTAATTAAAACATAATTCGCCAGCAGATTTGCTCGAGACATCTAGCAGCCAAAAAGGTAACTGCACGCTGGCCTACTTATTAACTTCCAGATTTTATTGAGACGTTTCTTCTTATGGCCGCTAGAATGCACTCGCTCTGTTAGGATTATATTGTTCGATACTTCTCCACTAGATTTCACGACTGGTCTACATGGGACTCCATTGATAGTCTACCATTGGCATTCTATGCGCATCGAATTTGAAGAATGACAAGATGATACTATGATACATTTTTACTTTTTATTTTAAAGGGTTTGTAACAGCCTATTGTGCGTTATTTGAAAATGTTATTTGAAGTAAAGAACAAAACGATTTCACATAGTAACTGAATTCTAGTCGTTGGTGCTAGTTCAGGTTATTAATACTTTTATTTCAGGCAAATAGCAATCGAAAATATCCACATAGTTTGTATTCACACGTCTCTGTAGGGTCATGGAAAGATTTGTTAATTCAATTAGGGTTGTGAAAGCCATGCACAACCAGACGTGTAAAGACATGCCTCAACTCAAAGTTGGATGTTGCCCACGGCAGGTCGATTATGTAATAATAATAATAATGTTATTGGTTTTACGTCCCTTTTAACCCCTGCTGCTTTTAGAGACGCCGGGGTGCCGGAATTTTGCCCCGAGGGGAATCTTTAACGTGCCAGTAAATTTACTGACACGGCTCCCTCGCATTTGTGCACCCTCAAATGCCAGCTGACTGCGCCAGGATACGAACCTGCAACCTAGGGTCCAGCAAGCGAGAACGTTGCCGCTGAGCCACGCAGCCAGTCCGGTCGATTATGTCTCCAGATCCATAACATTCTTGAGATACTTCTTATCTTTCTTTCTTTCTTTCTTTCTTTCTTTCTTTCTTTCTTCAATGATGGTAGCAGTTTTATTTCTAGGTTGTGGCGTTTGGTAGAGCTAAATAGTTCCTAAGGTCTTCAACCAAGAAATTATTCTATTATACTCTTTGATAATAACAACGAGTTATAACTGTACTCATACATTTAGGAGAAAGTAGGCTATATGTTCTTTACTGAACATCTTGTTTTGTAATTATATTTATATGGATTATATATTTTTCCCTGGCTTGCTGGTTGGTTGGTTGGTTGGTTGGTTCCCTAGTTTGGGGGCTACGACAACGCGGTCATGTAGCCCTGTGTATTTTTAGTGTGTGTAGAATCTGTCTGATAACCGGTGTTAATATTGATGGCTGTATGTGTGTGGTATCTGTAATTCAGGTAAGGACTGCAGACGATCAATTTCTAGTAGTTCCTACTTTTGCTAACAAATGCTACCGTCAATGACACCTAGCCGCGAACTTGGCTACTAGATGCAACCGCAACCAGCACCTGGTGACGAACGTTGGATCTAACCTACAAATTTTAGCTTCACACAATCGTAGTTAGTGGAAGGTTCTTTTACATGCCATAAATCGATGACATAGGCCCTCCGACTTTACTTCCGTTCCCAAGGAAAGCATACTGAGGGATTATAACGCTCTTAAAAATCCGACGACTCTGGCCGGGTTTGACCCCACGATCTTGGGCATAGAAGCTCAGAAGGCTACCAACTACGCCACTGAAGCCACCTCTTGGCTTGCTAATACCCGATGAAAAGTATTATTGGTTAACATTCTGAAGTTAGCTCTTCTAAGTATGTGAATAAACTTAGATACTATTTGGTTGAAAAAAAAAAGTAGTTCCGTGAAGAACTATGCAGCCTATTTTCATATATCCTGCTCATGTTAATTGCCTCTATCAACATACAAAATTTCAGTTTAATTGCTGTAACAGATTCGTAGATATTGAGAACCGTCTAAATATTTCAGATTGTCGCCAGGTAGGATTTTTATTTTTGTACTATTACATTAAGATTATTGTGTACGTGTGGTATTGAAACTTCAATCGCATGATTAGAACACAAGAAGTAAAAACGAGATTTTAAAATTACGCACAGCAGCCATCATGTGCTTATGCAAACAATTGAAATAAATTAGATGCCAGTGGATCAACATTTGTATAAGCATTTACCGTGCAACGTTTCACGGCACTCGGATAGTTAATTTGCGAGAAGCGTCCATTTAAATATTTATACTTCGCGTCGCCGCCATGTTGGATTTGTGCTCACCAGGTTACTGAAAGTCCTATAGGTGAACATATGTTCATAGTCTCTATGAACACACAAAAACTCAGTTTGGTTGCTGTAAAAGATTCATAGATATTGAGAAACGTCTAAATATTTCGGAAGCTCGCCATTCAGGATTGTTATATGTATAGGCCATAGTTATGTACCATTCAGGGACAATTATTGCCTAGGTTCATTATTCAAACTTTCATTTCGATCGCATGATTACGACGCAAGAAATAAAACTTAATTTTAAAATTTCGCACAGCCGCCATCTTGAGGTTATGTAAACAATTGAATTAAATTAGATGGCAGTGCATTAAAATCTGCAAAATCATTTACTGTACCACATTTCACTGCGCTCAGAGAGTTAAATCACGAGAAAAGTCTATTAAAATATTTCAAATTCGCTTGGTCGCCATGTTCGTTTTGTACTTGACAGGTTTATGAAATATACATAGGTAAACTTGTATCAGTACCCTTTATCACCGTTCAAAATTGCAAAATTGATATCTGTAATAGTTTCGGAGATATAGAATGTCAGTGAAATATTTCGCACAGCCCCGCCATTTTGAGGTTATGTAAACAATTGAACTAAATTAGAATCCAGTGCATTACAATGTGTATAAACATTTGCTGTACCAAGTTTCATTACGTTTGGATAGTTAAATCGCGAGAAAAGTGTATTTAAATGTCTCAAATTCGCTTGACTGCCATGTTGGTTCTGTAGTCACCAGGTTTTAGAAAGTCTCATAGGTGAACTTCTAGTAGTGCCCTTTTTCACCGCACACAATTTCAGGGCGATATCGGTTATAGTTTTGGAGATATTGAATGCTAGTGAAATATTTCGCACAGCCGCCATGTTGGATTGGTGAGACGTAACAAGATTTGAAGGGCACGGTCGAGGTTGTCGGGAATAGTGCTATGAACTTACCGAGTTTCATTGAAATCGCTCCAGCCGTTTAGATTTTGTAAGGGGACACACACACACACACCTCTCACACACACACGCACACACACACGGACAAAAGGTGATCTCATAAGCCTATTTTTTCAAAATTGAAAATAGGCTAACAAATGTGATAAATGTTCCAGAATAAACCAATAACACTTTTTTCTGAATTTTCTTTTCTTACAATTTGTACAGCATAAATTTTCCAGATTTTCTAACCTCGAAATATCATCATATGGTAATCTTCCAGTTAATACTAATTTTAGGTAGATTTCATTAGAAAGCTAACTATTGCAATGGGTCCCATGTTTCGACTTCCGGAAAATTTCGACATATCTTCGCGTTTCACATCCCCCAGACCCCAAAACCACCGTCAGTTCAAAAGTTTATATATAATTTATATATATCAGTTTCTTGTGGACACGATAACTGCCGTAATTTTGCACCAATCACTTTGAATTTTTTACATAATATGTATCCCTATAAAATCCCGGTCGAGTTCGTTAATGGGCAAAATCGGTGGGAGGGGGTAAAAATGGGGGGCTTTTTTCGAAAAAGTGTAATACCACTATAACTCTCTTAATATGTGAAATATTGAATCCCTTCAAAGTTCATATTATGTGTTGGATAAGTGCCGAAAATTTAGGTTTAATAAGTTTTTTGATAGCACCAACCATTGGCCAATGGGGTTGAAAAAAAGTGGGTTTTTTGGGAAACAATTATCATATCTCTCTTAATAGGCACAATATCAAAACCGTACAAAATGGAAGATATTCCCCTAATAATTACCTAAAACTTTTGTCTGAAAGAATTTTTGATACAACCCACCATTACGCCAAGGGATGAGAAAAATTATTTCGGAATTAGAAGAAAATGCCAAGAGCTATCAGAGGTTACCATGACAACGCCTCTAAATTGATGAGGGATGAGCTATCAGACGTTGCCATGACAACGAGATCACATTTAGTTTTCCATCTGACTATGTGGGAAGCGGCTTCGGTGACGTAGCCTAGCTGGTAGCCACTGCCGGCTGGATCACAACACTCCTGGTTGCTTTAAACTGCCTGCCCATTCGACACTCACATGCGTACAAGATATATGCATTAATTCACCGTTAGGTGCAGCACCAAGGCACTGAGATTGCCGCGGCTTTTTAAAGGGGAAGATACCTGAAACGAAGTATTGTTATGTTTGGAGGCTTAATATCGAGATTGACGGACGTGAAAACATTGCACTAAGTTAGTTCCTTTGTTATTCTAACATCTAAAAGTATTCAGACACATACTTACGGGCAAATTTTCAGTATAAAGGAAAGCAAAAATACATGTGGTGGAAGCGATTGTTTTTAAGGGGCGAAATGTCTAGTTCATTTTCCGGTAATTATGCAGACGATAATAAAAATATAACTACTTCTGACTTAAATCTAACTTACATACTTGGCGAGATGAAAAGAAAAGAATAAGGACAATAAAAGACAGGGAAAAGAAATGCCTCCGGCCCCCGAAAAATGGAACGATGATTTATTTAGGGGCTTTGCGACATCGTGGTCATGTAGCCCCATGTATTTGGGTGTGAGGTGAATTTGTCTGATAACCCGTCTTATTGTGATGGCTGTATTAAACATTTTTACAGATTTTTTGGACAGATTGTTTATTTTTTTACTCATTTATTTACTTACAAATTTATTTATTTTCTTATTTCTTTACTTATTTATTTGCTTATTTATTGCTTTTTATTTATTTACGTATTTATTTACTTATTTGTTTAATTACTTACATGTTTATTTATTTAATTATGTACTTTCTTATTTATTTGCTTATTTATTTACTTACTTATTTGTTTATTTACTTACATATTTATGTATTTAATTATTTATTTTCTTATTTATTTGTTTACTTATTTATTTACCTATTTATTTATTCACGTATATATTTATTTACTCATTTACTTACATATGTATTTATTTAATTATTTATTTACTTATTTTTATTTACTTCTTTATTTACTTACGTATTTATCCATTTAATTATTTATTAACTTATTTATTTTCTTATCTATTGATTTATTATTTATTTACTTATTTATTTGCTTATTTACTTACACATGTATTTACTTATTTGTTTATTTACTTACATATTTATTTACTTATTAACTTACACATTTATTTATTTAATTATTTATTTTCTTATTTATTTTTTACTTATTTATTTAATGATGTATTTTCTTATTTATTTGTTTAATTATTTACTTACTTATTTATTTGCTTATTTATTCCCTTATTTATTTACATAT
Organism: Meconema thalassinum; assembly: GCA_946902985.2. Lineage (NCBI taxonomy): Eukaryota > Metazoa > Arthropoda > Insecta > Orthoptera > Tettigoniidae > Meconema > Meconema thalassinum. The sequence continues at coordinate 334,281,777 of OX336391.1, read as the reverse complement.
TTATATACTTACACATTTATTTATTTAATTATTTATTTAATTATTTATTTGTTTACTTATTTATTTAATTATTTATTATCTTATTTGTTTACTTATTTATTTATTTAATTATTTATTTACTTATTTATTTGTTTAATTATTTATTTACTTATTTATTTGCTTATTTATTCACTTATTTATTTACATATTTATTTACTTATTTACTTACACATTTATTTATTTAATTATTTATTTTATTATTTATTTGTTTACATATTTATTTAATTATTTATTTTCTTAATTATTTGTTTACTTATTTATTTACTTATTTATTTATTTGCTTATTTATTCACGTATTTATTTACTTATTTACTTACACATTTATTTATTTAATTATTTATTTTCTTATTTATTTGTCTACTTATGTATTGCTTGTTTATTCACTTATTTATTTACTTACATATTTCTTAAATTATTTATTTACTTACTAACATATTTATTTACTTATATATTTATTGTCTCACGTATTTACTCAATCATTCATTCATGTACCGGTATTTATTTATTTATTTATTTATTTATTTATTTATTTGTTTGTTTGTTTATTTGCTTCCCCTGCGTCACCTTCTCTGGAAATTGCACGTAACCACATCCCACGCAGTGATTTGTCCGATGGTATCTCATGAAATGAGACTCCCCGGTATTCTAACTTGCCCTGTTCTCATTTACAAAAGGGCACGCTGCAGTACAGCATTATAAAATCATTCAGAATACATTCCAAACACAACTGCTCCATTAACATCAATACAAAACTTATATCAGCCACAGTGCCTTGGTGCTGCTTCCTAGCGCCTTTATTTGGAAACGAGTTTGTACGCTCAAACCAATGCTGTAATCGTCGAATGGACAGGCAGTTTAAAGCAACCAGGAGTGTTGCGATCCAGTCGGCAGTGCTGGTAGCATGCTGAACTATGCCCAAGGTCGCGGGTTCAAAGCCGGCCGATGTCGTCGGATTTTCAGAGAGCGCTGAAAATCCCTCAGTATGCTTTCCTTCAGAGGGGAAGTCCAACGTACGTTGCAAGTTACTGGTTGAGGTGGTATCTAGTAGCCAAGTTCACAGCTAGGTGTCGTTGACGGTATATTTGGTACCAACATTAGGAACTACTACTTGAAATTGACCGTCTGCAGTCCTTACCTGAATTACAGACTAATACAGCCATCACAATTAACACCTTTTTTCAGACAGATTCTACTCACACCCAAAGTACACGGGGTTACATGACCGCGTTGTCGCAGCCCTAAACTGAGGAATCAACCAACATCTCTGCGGGAGATAAAATTTGACGTGAAGAAGTAACAGACTGTTAGATAGTTACACATCAGTTCCAAACCTTGCATAAGGACAGTGTGACCACAAGTATAACAAGTAGTTCCGTGAAGAACTATACAGCCTATTTTCATATATCCTACTTATGATAACTGCCACAATCAACATACAAAATTTCAGTTTAATTGCTGTAACAGATTCGTAGATATTGAGAACCGTCTAAATATTTCAGATGGTCGCCAGGTTGGATTTTTATTTTTGTATTATTACATTAAGATTATTGTGTACGTGTGGTATTCAAACTTCAATCGCATGATAAGACAACAAGAAGTAAAAACGAGATTTTAAAATTACGCACAGCAGCCATCTTGTGATAATGCAAACCATTGAAATAAATTAGACTAGTTGAAACCCGTCAAAACATGACGGTCAATAGAAAAATATTTACTGAAGAATGTTCTTATATAGGCCTACTGTACATTCTTTGTACGATTATTTTTTGACTCTATTGAAACTATGAGGGCGTCAAAAGATTGCACTCTCAACATTGCAAAATACTGCTGGCCATGACTGAAAAATTGTTGGGGCAAATTGAGGCCTATACGTTCCAGAGTTTCCCCTTGAGCTTTATTGATTGTGATAAAGTATGCCAAATGAATTGGAAAATATTGCCTCTTAAAAGAAAATGATAATGTTTTATCGGATGGTGTTAAATCAAGTCGAAGGATTAGACATCTCTGCCTAATTTTAACTGCACCTATTATTTCCAAATCCAAGCAATATGGTTGCATTTAGGAGTCCTTGGGAACCGTTCAGATTTCTAAGCAGCATAACGGGCCAAGCGTTTGGAGTATTTGGCGGCCAGTCGTTTAGTTCCAAGGAATTCAAGAACTCTGATGAGTCTAATACAACTGGCCGCAAACCATCGCTTATATTTTTGGAATATAACGAAGAAATGCGATGATGTGCAATTCCATACATTTTAAAACAATGTGGACCGTGTGCGTGTGGCACAGTAACATTGGCACCAAATGAAACGAAGGATGGAAGGAAGCTTGCAGTTTAACGTGACCGTTAATCTCGCGATCATAAGCCACGGGACCTCCGTTTAACGTGGAATCCGAACCACAGGACATGGCCTTTCACATCAAAAATCTCACATGCATTGACCGGGAATCGCACCCGATCCGCCTTGGTGAGAGGCATACAGCTTGACCGCTGCGCCATGAAACGAAGGACATAGCATTGTACTGCCGATTAGTCCCTCTGGAATTCCTTGAGATATCATCTCCAGTGAAAAATAATTGTTAAAGCCTGTCAAATATTTTATATTTATTCAGATTAATTTTACCATTACAACAGCAAAGGTCAAAGTAATCAAGTGTAGATTTCTCGCAAGAGAAATACAGTGCAGAACAATGTTTACATTTGTTCGTCAAGGACCCTAAACTGTAACGGCATAGTATCTGGAATTGTTTCTGAAATGCCATATTTATATTAGATTTTAAAAGTGGCTTCGTATTTTTCTCCGATTTCCCACTTTTTTGCGGCTAATGTTCTATTTCGTCAAATGGGTTTATTTATAGCAGCATTTCTGCCCAAATTAACGTCATTTTATATAACACTATAGTGGCCTGCATCAACGTAGCCGCCAAATATTAAATGGCAAATAATAACTTACTTCCATTGCCAAAATCAACTGCGTGGTTAGACCCATTGTTATGCACTCTAAACAAATAATCAATAAACAATAATATTCACATATACAATGAATACTTCCATTCTCAAGTTGGTTGCTGATGAGAATGCGATGAGATTGATCGCCAATAATAAAATCCTTGCAATTTTTGCAATTTGCTTGCAAACGCAACTCAGGATGACGATCTTCATTTTGAAATAAACAGAATGAAATTGCTGTAAATAATGAATTTCCATCACCTGTTGAAGGTACAATACTTTGTATTTCCATGACAGTAAATTATGCAAGGGAGTATAGAATCACTTCGCCACTACTGGAATGAGCATAGACTCACTTCGCCAGCCACAGTAATGGAGGGAGTTTTAGAATTATATGTTCAGTGCTTGTCAAAGATCGTATTAACACAGGGAAGCCCATTCTTAAGGCTACATTCTGAGCTATTGCCCCGGATTCCAGGTTCGATCCCCGCTCTGCCAAGAAATTTAATTCTGGTCTGAGGACTGGAACGGGGCGCACTCGTGAGGCAAAACTAAGAAGAGCAAAGTTTGATTCCCATCTCAACAATCTTGGATTTGGTTTTCCGTGGTTTCCCACTTCCACTCCAGGCAAATACCGGGATAGTTCCTAACTTAAAGCCTCGGTCATTAACTCCCCATTCCCCACATTAATTACAAATGCACACATCAACACAGCCATCACATTAACACAGGTTATCAGAGAAAAGTTTACACTCGCACACCAAAATAGACGGGGCTGAGTGACGACGATGTCTAAGTCCATCAAATGAATTATGTTCGCCAATATGTTAACGCTGATGTATGTGTTTGAACTACTGGATATAAGTTCAATGACTTTAAAATTAATATCATTGCATTGTTGCAGCTTGGCAAATATTTTATATTTCAGCAGATCAATTTTACCATCACAACAGTAAAGGCCAAAGTAACCGCGCGTAGATTTTACGCAAGAGAAATACAATGTAGAACAATGTTTACATTTGATCGTCAAAGACCTTTCACTGTACTGCATAACATCTGGAATTGTTTCTGAAATGGCCTATTTATATTGGATTTTAAATGTGGCTTCGTATTATTCGATAACACTATAGTGACCTGCAATATCGGAGCCGCTAAATATTAAATGGCAAAAAATACTTCCATTGCCGAAATCAACTGCGTAGTTAGATTCAGTACTCTAAACAAATAATCATTAAACAACTGTCTTATACAATGAAGTTCAACATGACCGTCCAGAGACTCTCATACTCAAGTTGGTTGGTGAGGAGAATGCGATGAGACTGATCGCTTACAATAAATTCCTTATAATTGTTCCTGCCAGCGAAATGTTTGGCAATGGCTTGAAAACGCAGCGCAGAATGACGTTCTTCATTTTGATATAAACAGTACAAAACTGCTCTAAATAAGCTATTTCCATCACCTGTTATAGTTTATGGCAGTATATTTTGCAGGGGAACATAGAATAACTTCGCCAACTACTGGAATGAGCTTAGGCATATACTCAATACTCACTTCGGCAGTCACCCTAATGGAGGCTGTTTTAGAATTCTATGTCCCGTGCATGTCAAAAATCGTATTAACACATGGAAGCCCACCCATTCTTGGCTATCGCCTCGGAGACCCGGGTTACATTTCCTGCTCTGCCAAGAAATTTAATTCTGGTCTGAGGGCAAAAACGGGGCACATTCATTCTCTAGAGGTATAACTAAGAAGAGGAAGGTTTGATTCCCACCTCGACAATCTTAGATGTGGTTTTCCGTGGTTTCCCACTTCCACTCAAGGCAAATACCGGGATGGTTCCTAACTTAAGGCCTCGGCCGTCACCTTGCCATTTCCCACCTTAATTGCAAATACACAAAGTAATGCAGCTATCACAATAATACGGGTTATCAGAGAAAATTTTACACTTACACACCAAAGTACATGGGGCTGAGTGACAACGATGTCGGAGCCCTTCAAACGAATTATGTTTGCCAAGTGTCTCTCATGGCGAAAGCAATTGTGGACACGCGCCAGGGCCTGGAAAACTACCTTTTCACCAATAATTTAAGAGTATATCGACGATGCATAATTTATAACTTTTAGTCTAGGATGCTACCAACTTGACCACCGAAGCATTGGGAAGAAATTGCAATATTAAAGTACATAAACAACATAGCCTACACACTCAACTGTCAGTTAATGTTCTTCAACGTTTCCCTTCTTAAAAATTCCCCTCTATAACTCTCCATCACTTGAAAACGCGCCATGTTTTGTGTTTTAAATATATCGATGCAATGGTGCTGCCATCTGTTGTTAGTTACTGAAACTATATGGGCGAGGTACTGCCATCTGTTGTCAGTTACTGCAATTGATGGCAGATATTAGCTCTTTTGACCACATGCTGTAATGCAATGGTAAAACGGAAATAAAACTTATTGAGAGGGAATGTAGGAATCTTTAACTGACATAAAACGTTACTAATAATCCTTGATAAAACAATATTTAACTATCACGCGAAAACTCGCCATCAAGGCCATGCCTTGTGTTTTAAATATATCGACGCAATCTGCTCTCAGTTACTGGAACTATATTGGCGAGGTACTGCCATCTGTTGTCAGTTACTGGAACTGATTGCAGATATTCAAACGACGTATTCAGGACGTATTGAGGACATGCTGTAATGCAATGGTAAAACGGAAATAAAACGTGTTGAGAAAATGTGTAGAAATATGTATCTTTAACTGACATAAAACCTTACTAATACTCCTTGATAAAACAATATTTCAGTGGCAAAAAAAATAAAAAATACTGGCGAGAGTTGGGATCGAACCTGCGATCCTTGGATCCATAGTCAATCGCCTTAACCAAATAGCTACTCGCGCACTCCCATTTAGATGCAGACGCAACCATTCACTATCTTCAAAAGCCGCTATCTGAAGAAAATAATCCAATTCATTATCAATAAAATCAATATACATTCGTATATGTTCATACTGTTATTATATTGTATTGTCAGAACTTGGTTAATGTATGTTTTCAATTACATGGAAGCTTATTAAATAACTTACATTTTAATGGACTTCTCACCGCCATTTTGTCATGAGCCCAGGCGGATTGTGCGCATGCGCGAGGGGCTGGAATTCTGCTATTTTCTATATTTATTTAAAAATATACAGTAATATATTTGTTTATTTTAGAGACACTCTGCAAATCTACAGGCCAAGAGCTTTCGTTAGAGTACTCTACGAAGTACATTGGTTCTGTCGTTCTCTCTATCTCGTGATAACAAAAATCACCTTACTGTTTTAAATATATAGATGCCAGTGGATCAACATTTGTATAAGCATTTAACGTGCAACGTTTCACGGCACTCGGAGAGTTAATTCGCGAGAAACGTCCATTTAAATATTTATACTTCGCGTCACCGCCATGTTGGATTTGTGCTCACCAGGTTCCTGAAAGTCCTATAGGTGAACATATGTTCATAGTCTCTATGAACATAAAAAAAATCAGTTTGGTTCCTGTAAAAGATTCATAGATATTGAGAACCGTCTAAATATTTCGGGAGCTCACCATTTAGGAGTGTTATGTGTATAGGCCATATTCAAGGACAATTATTGCCTAGGTTCATTATTCAAACTTTCACTTCGATCACATGATTACGACACAAGAAATTAAAACTTAATTTTAAAATTTCGCACAGCCGCCATCTTGAGGTTATGTAAGCAATTGAATTAAATAAGATGGCAGTGCATTACAATCTGCAAAATCAATTACTGTACCACATTTCACTGCGCTCAGAGAGTTAAATCACGAGAAAAGTCTATTAAAATATTTTAAATTCGCTTGGTCGCCATGTTCGTTTCGTACTTTACAGGTTTATGAAATATACATAGGTATACCTGTATCAGTACCCTTTATCACCGTACAAAATTGCAGGGTGATATCTGTAATAGTTTCGGAGATATAGAATGTCAGTGAAATATTTCGCACAGCCGCCATTTTGAGGTTATGTAAACAATTGAACTAAATTAGACTCCAGTGCATTACAATGTGTATAAACATTTGCTGTACCAAGTTTCATTACATTTAGATAGTTAAATCGCGAGAAAAGTCTATTTAAATGTCTCAACTTCGCTTGGCCGCCATGTTGGTTTTGTAGTCACCAGGTTTTTGAAAGTCTCATAGGTGAACTTTTAGTAGTGCCCTTTATCACCGTACACAATTTCAGGGCGATATCGGTAATAGTTTCGGAGATATTGAATGCTAGTGAAATATTTCGCACAGCCGCCATGTTGGATTGGAGAGACGTAACAAAATTTGAAGGGCACGGTCGAGGTCGCCGGGAATAGTGCTATGAACTTCCCGAGTTTCATTGAAATCGCTCCAGCCGTTTCGATTTTATTAGGGGGGGACACACACACGAATCACACACACACGCACACACACACACACACACACACACACACTCACACACGCACACACACACGGACAAAAGGTGATCTCATAAGCCTATTTTTTCAAAATTGAAAATAGGCTAAAAATGGACCCCAAATGACAAGAAGGTTACCGTCCCCCTAAGACAAAAGAATGTTAAAAATATCCATAGTAAGACGAAAGAAAAGTTAATTGAGCTCCAAATACATTGTAAAATACTTTCTCGCAATAAATGAGGTCTGATCCTTCTACGAAAACCTGCATATGTTGCCTATTATAGCCTATCCCCTAGTTTGCCCGGTGAAATCTACCTCCGCCTTCCGGCGTGCCGAGAGGATTTTTTTTTTTTTTGCACGTAAAGTGTCTTAGCCATAGCCTTACCACAAAACTAGACATGCTTAGTATAATGATGCCTGATAATGTATACAATTCTCATGCTCAAGAGTACACAATATAGTTAGTTATTGTTATTTTAAAGGGCGGAACTACGAGGTCATCTGCCCCTGTTAACACAGATTAAAATATACAAATTTGAATGGAATTAAAAAATTTAGAGGAGGACACCTAAGTTTGAAAAGACCGAAAATTAATTAAAACTAATAATTATAAAAGTAAACAAATATTACGGAAAAACAAAAATCGTCATTCAAAAACGAACAAGTCGTTGAGTCAATGTTCACTGGAAAATCTAGATTGCTGGCCCTAACCAACTCTCACTTATAAAGCGGATGACGAGATCAGCAGCCACCGCGTCATCGGTTAATATAAGTTTGAGTGTCATCAGCAAACCAAGGTTTCTTCGTAAGTCAGTATCTATAAGTAGTGAAGTTTGTATTTGTGAATGAGTATTATTTATGTAATTCATTTGGCGGCTTCGGAATTTTAAGAGCGTTAAAGATCCCTCAGCATGTCTTCCTTCGGAGCGGAAGTAAAACCGACTGGCCCATGCCATAGATTTATGACATGTAAAAGAACTTTCCACTAACTACTATTGTGTGAAGCTAAATATGTAGGATAGATTTAACGTTCATTAAGTTCCAACGTTCATCGCCAGGTGCTGGTTGTGGTGGCATCTAGTAGCCGAGTTCGCAGCTAGGTGTCGTTGACGGTAGCATTTGGTAGCAATAGTAGGAACTACTTGAAATTGATTGCAGTCCTTACCTGAATTTAAGATAACACTCACTAATACAACCATCCCAATTAACACCGGTACAGAGAGATTCTACACACAGCGAAAGTACACTGGGCAACACGACCACATTGTCGCAGCCCCTGAACTGACGAACCAACCAACTATGTAATTGATTCATTTTATAAAGGTTATTTTTAATATATATTTTGATATTATCACCCAAGGTAATATAACTCCCATCAGCGTGGTGACGGACTTAAGATTTCAACCTTTACATACAATAAATTAATTTAATTAGGATGGATGATGGTAATGATACGCTATGCAACATTTTAGCTCCGAGCCATGGCAGGTATGTTTTGTTTTTGTCGGTCTGAGATGTTAAAATACTGTATAAATATGTTGTTAATATTCATCCACATATACTGTATATAAGACGTTCGTAGCAGTTTTGGATAAGGGAATTGGAGATACTGTATTTGAACATACGAGGACAGATTGCGATGGCTCCTGAGGGCTTTGACAAACATTGCAGACGTGTCTACGTGTAAACGTTAATGAGATGTCATGCGCTATACCGCAGGTAATCTCTCAGAGAACTTAATATCTTCAACCGTTTGCTTGAGGGCAGGTGACAAAATATGCAGCAGTGTTCCAAGTAGCACGACAGCCTGTGTGGCCTCTTGCTGCAGGCTAACAATACCAGAGTTCTGGATACTACATGTTTATTCCTAGAACCCTACACTTGTTTATTACACAAACTGATCATACACTGGGGCACTCAGTGCCCCAAGAATAATAAGCCTAAAATACATATTAAAAACCAATATTTATTGAATTTAATATAACAACTGGTTAGTTTGGTTTGATTAGACTACGGAAACGTAGTTGGTAGCATGCTGAGCTTCTATGCCCAAGATCGCGGGTTCAAACCCGGCTGAAGTCGTCGGATTTTTTAAGAGCATTAAAATCCCTAAGTATGCCTTCCTTCGGAGGGGAAGTAAAGCCGGCGGTCCCATGTCATAAATTTATGGCATGTTAAAGAACCTTCCATTAATTACACCTGTGTGAAGCTAAATTATGTAGGTTAAGAATGTACACAACGCTCATAGGTTTCTACTCTCATTGCCAAGAGTTGACTGCGGTGGCGTCTAGTAGCTAAGTTCTGGACTAGTAGTAGTTGACGGTGACGTTTGGCGGCAAAAGTAGGGACTATTTGAAAAATTCAGAGTCTGCAGTCCTTTATTGAATAAAAAAAACAGAACACACACTAATACAGTCATCACAATTAACACCGGTCATCAGACAGATTCTAAACAAACCCAAAGTACACGGGGCTACATGACCGCGTTGTCGCAGTCCCTAAACTGAGGAACCAACCAACCAACCAACCAACCAATCAACCAACCAACCAACCAACCAACCAACCAACCAGACTTACGGAAAAGTTATTTTATCTTACACTTTAACATTCTATACTAAAATTAAGATGAAATTAAAAATGTTACACTTTTTTACAACTTTTTGCAACACCTCACATTTTAGAGTGTTGAACTGAATGTAATCTCTACAATTAACACAAAAAGATAGGATATGACTTTTGCATACACACATCGTACACTCTGCACACTTGATAGTGGTTTTGGTGTCCTTGGTTCGCGGAAAGTACACAACAAGAAACATAACACTAATCCTACACTGGGCTACTCAGTGCCCCGAAACCGATCAATTGCAAAGAAGCGATGCGTTACAACTGTGACTAACACGGCAACTGAAAGACTGTCAAAGACAAAGAAAATTAGCGGCGGCTGCAGGCTGTAAGAGTTGCCAACACAGACCTAGAGCAAAACGAAAATTCTCTGGTAGGGTTCCCGGGTTAAGTTATATCACTTTGACCACACATTTTTTAGACCTAGAGACCGCTGCATCACCAAGGATGACTATGTCGTCCGCCTCGTCACGCAGTGACTAGCATTCCTGTCCGTCACCCCTGCGGTCCGGGTTAGATCCCGTCTCTGCCAAGGAACTTTACTCTGCTCTGAGGGTTGGAACGGAGTGCACTCTGCCTCGTCAAGTAAAACTGAGAAGAGGCGGGTTCAATTCGCACCTCGCCCATCATAGAAGTGGTTTCTCAATTTTAATCCAGGCAGATGTCGGGATGGTTCACGGCCACCTCCATCCCAATCACAACCTCGGTTACAAATACCCACAGACACCACAATGACATGATGTGAAAATAGTATTTTAATAAGTATACGCCTAGTCAATACTAGAAAGAAGCATCTATTATATTATTCTTCAGAACATGTTTCAACTTTCTAAGGAACTATCATCAGCGAAATACTTTTTATTCCTTTTTTTTCCCTATCGATTTACCCTTCAGGGTTGGCTTTTCCCACGGACTAAGCGAGGGATCCCACCTCTACCACCACTGAGGGCAGTGTCCTGGAGCTGGAGACTCTGAGCCAGGGATACAACTGGGGTGTGTGACCAGCACTACACCCAGGCGGCCTCACCTGCAAAGCGAACAGGGGGCCTGATGAAGGGATGGGAAGAGTGGGACGGTTAAGCAAGGAAGTGGGAAGGAGGCGGCAGTGGCCTTACAGTAGGAACCATCCTGGCATTTGCCCGAAGACGAAGTGGGAAACCACAGAAAACCACTTCGAGGAAAGCTGAGGTGGGAATCGAACCCCCTCTACTCATTTGGACCACCCAAATTTCGTGGCAGAGCCGGAAATCGAACCCAGGACCTCCGGGGCGGCATCTAACCATGCTGACCGCTACGCTATGAAGGCGACCCACTTTTTATTCACATAAGTCAAACATAAAATGAAGAAAACACTACTCTTGATTTGATTCATATAGAAAATGAAAACTGGATATTCTTACAAAACTTGGCTTTATTTATGAACGGGAAACAATATTCAATGAAACAATTATTATCTAATAATAATAATAATAATAATAATAATAATAACGTATGGCCTCGGTGCCGGGTGCAAGCTTTGTAATTTGATACCCAGAGGGTAGCTTGCATGTCGAATTTCGTTGTTCCTTGAATCACTATGAAAGTCAAGGAGGTTAGACATCTAAGCTCCTTGAACACTATAGCGCTTTCTAGTAGAGAAATGAGGAACTTTGTGTTGGCGGAAACTCCCGAGATTAATTTTGCCATCATGAACACGGCCTACTGAATTCAAATGGGTTCTTTGACATGCCAAAATCGTATGACATGCGTGTCGTAGTTTTGCCCCCTTTCAAAAAAATTATTTACCACGGCCAGGAGCGAACCTGCAATCTTGGGGTTAGTAGACCGACATGCTATCCACTCATCCACCGTGGCAAGCTATTATCTTAAATATTATTTGAATTATTACACTGGGCAACAAAAAAAAAGTGTCAAGGAAATTGCAACGAATATGTTGGTGATGCTGAATATGAATCTCTCATTGATTTTCACAGATTGGATCTAGTTTATAAGATACAGGGTGTTCATTAACTTAACCTTGCATTCTGACATTACCTGTATCCACTAACTTATGGAAAAAATGTCGGTTCTCCCCATCAGTGGAATAAGGTAACTAAGATGCAAATAATCATTATTCTGAACCTGTATTCAACGGTCAGAAAATTCTTAAACATTCCTTGCACATCGACGATTGTTTGTTATCCTTAACGATCTTATTTGGTAAGCTGTGCGAATAAGAATAAGAATGATAATGATAATTTCAGACATACTGTAGCTCCAACCGCGTGCTAATTATCATGACGTAGATGGAGAGCGCTGTTGCGACGGCTCCTGGAATATCGTGGGGATAGTCTCGATCACCTCAAAAACATCCCCATATCCTTTCAGAGACGCCGAAACCAGCGCCTCTCCAGCTAGAGCTTGAAATTTGCCCATGATTGGAGCGTTCGCCGCATCCTAAGTGGCTAAACGCACTTGCCCAGAGAGCAGAAGATTCTGGTTCGAATCTCGACTGTGGTCATATTTTCTAGTCATACTGAACTGCAGATAATAATAATATTAATGATAATGATAATAATAATACGAATACCAATACTAATAATAATAGTTTTCAATCAGCATGTCACCTAACCCATATCCTCCCGTTTAATAATACGACCGAGGTTGTCGTTGCGCAGTGGCTAGCACTCGTGGTTGTTACCTTGAAGACCAGGGTTCGATTCCCGGCTCTGCCAAGAAATTTAATTGTGGTCTGAGGGCTGGTATGTGGTACACTCAGCCTCGTGGAGCAAAACTGATTAGAGGTGGGGTAGATTCCCATCTAAGCCATCCTGGAAGTGTCTTTTTGTGGTCGCCTCCCCCATTTCTACTCCAGGCGAATGCTGGGATGGTTCCTTAAATAAAGGCCATGGCCGCCTCATTCCAAATCCACATCTGATTTAAAATTACACACAATAATGCAGCCATCAGAGTAATAAACGCTATCAGACAAATTCCAAACACACCCTAGTACACGGGGATACATGACCACGATGTCGCAAAACCTCTCAATGACTCAACAACATTTTTATAATAGACCTTTGTGAGGGAATATTTGTTATGGATCGTTCTATAAGGTTTCATTACACATTATATATCCAGAGCGCACACAAACGTGAGGTGTGGTCAGTAATGACCTCTCCCAGCCTGGAATGCTATGACTAGTATCTAAAGATGGCTAACGTGAGGATCACATCCCAGATACGGGATAATGGATGCGTAGTTGTCATGAATATTAAGTATGCCATACTGGAAGGGTGACATTTATGCAAGTCACGACTGCTAGTTACAACCATAACATTAGGGGCCAACTATTGGATAAAATCAAGTAAACACTTTCTGTAAAACTTGAGTCCAAGTTTTATCATTCTCAGCTGTTAATGAAGTCGGTTAGAAACCTTTTTGGCTAACAGCCTTCGGTATCAAAAAGGAATGATAAACATTTTGATTCGCGGTTCCTAACGCAAATTTCTACAGCTTAGAGAGTAGACTGAGTAGGAGAGCATGTATTTTGAAGACGTTCTTTTCTGTTTTACCGGCCTCGTAGGGTTGGGGATAGTGCGCCTTATCCCGTGTTCGATTTCCGGCTCCGTCAAGTATTTTAGAAACTAAAGTGAGTGCTGGAATAGGGTGCACTCAGCCTCGTGAGGACAATTGGGTAGCTGTCTGACAGTGAGGCATCGCCACGGTCAACAAAACTAAGATTAACGACCGAGGTGTTGCGACACTCATCGTCCTACAATTTGTAGGCCGAATGGCTGGGTAGCTGTCGCTTTGTAGGTCATGGCCTTTAATGGTCTGTGGTGCCACGGGGTTTGGGGTTTCTTTTCTGTTCTGCAGGTGGTGGAGTTCGAACTCACTTATTTTCTGAGTCCAGAGATAGTCTGGCCTTGTGGTCTCGCTCCTTGGTGCCCGGTCGTTTACCCGGACATTAACGAGTTATTCAAAAGAGATCTGCAATTTTGTGACGTAGATTGTAATCAAGATAGTTTTGTTGAGATACTCTATTGCGTTGAGGGTACAGATTTCAAAAGAGATTAGCACTTACTATTTAACATGGACATCTCACCAATCTGCCTATGGACAAGTGCAAAATATATACAGAGCGTCCGCAAAGTATCTCCGCAGAGGCGTGCTACGCGGGTCTCACCTTGCAGGACGTGTTAGGTTGGCAGCATATTCATGTCGCTGTATACGCAAAGTCTCACCGCAATAGTTGGCATATGCATGCTCTTGTTCCGTGTTGACTTTCAACTGAAGTGATACCGGTTCATTATTGCCGACAGTGAGTGACTGTGCGTGACAGTGTTGACGCTGTAAGTTGTGTTCTTGTCAAGTTCTTGTGTAAGCTGAGTCTAGTGGGAATGCTTACTACTGAAGTGCGTGCTTTTTTTTTAAGTGGAAGAGGGTTTCCGTGCTGGTGGAAACTTGACGGAGCATAGTGTGATAGTGTTGAGTACCGTATATATAATTGCATTAATTAATTTAATGTAGCTTGCCACGGTGGGTGAGTGGATAGCGTGTCGGTCTACTAACCCCAAGATTGCAGGTTCGCTCCTGGCCGTGGTAAGTGAATTTTTTGAAAGGCGGCAAAAAAAAAACGACACGCATTTCATACGATGTTGGCATGTCAAAGAACCCATTTGAATTCAGTAGGCCATGTTCATAATGGCAAAATTAATCTCGGGAGTTTCCGCCAACACAAAGTTCCTCATTTCTCTACTAGAAAGCGCTTAGAGATCTAACCTCCTTAACTTTCATAGTGATTCAAGGAACAATGAAATTCGACATGCAAGCTACCCTCTGGGTGTCAAATTACAAAGCTTGCACCCAGCACCCATGGCCATACGATATTATTATTATTATTAATTTTACGTAATTGTTTTTCTTGTACAAATATAACATGAATGTACTGCCAAACCAACACGTCCTGCAAGGCGAGACACGCGCTGCGGAGAGACTTTGCGGACACTTTGTACCTAGGTATATACCATCTCACTGCTTCTTAATATTGATTCAATGGAGTAGTACCCTTCGTGGTGTAGTGATTAGCGTTGTTTGTTCGATTCCAAGGTATGTCAAGAAATGTAATTCTGGAGTGGAGTACTGGAATGGTAGCATTGACATCCAAGGAATCAAAATGGTGTCAAATTCGAAGACTTACACTAGGCTAGTGTCGCTTCGTGAGTTCACTTTATGTATTTATTTATTTGTTAGTTAGTTTGTTTAAATCCTCAGTTACACACACGGTACGTTTAACCTAACTGCCATACTAATTGCCGGAAGTACAGTTTGTTGTGTAATTCGACTTGGAATTCAAGCTCACAAGGGAAGTTATTGTTGCAGGTGTAGTCGAAAAATTGCTATAGATCCCTTTGAAGTCATTTTTCAGTGTTGTCTTATTGATAATTGATCTAGTAACTCTTCAGTAGGTCAACACAAAGTAGTTGGTTAGTTCCTCAGTTTAGGGGCTGCGACAACGCGGTCATATAGCCCCATGCACTTTGGGTGTGTGTAAAATCTGTCTGATAACCGGTGTTAATTGTGATGGCTGTATTCGTGTGTGTTATCTGTTTTTAATTCAAGTAAGGACTTCAGACATTTAATTTTGAAGTAGTTCCAAGTCTAGCTACCAAACGCCACCGTCAACGTCCAACTAGTTCTGAACTTGGTTACTAGATGCCACCGCAGTCGGCTCCTGGCAACGAACGTTGGAACCTAACAGCGTTAGTCAAATATAACCTATAATGTAGCTTCACACAAGTGTTATTAGAGGAAGGTTCTTTATCATGCCATAAATCTATGACATGGGACCGCCGGCTTCACTTCCCCTCCGAAGGAAGGCATACTGAGGGATTTTTAACGCTGTTAAGAAATCCGACGACATCGTCCGGGTTTGAACCCGCGACCTTGGGCATAGAAGCTCAGCATGCTACCAACTACGCCACCGAAGCCGCTCAACACAATATAATCCCAATTAGTGGAATATGCGGAAAACAAAAACCTGAATGGAAACTGTGATTAAAATAATATATTTAGCCTATTTGTTATGGACTACAGAAGTGGGAAAATACTATGGGATGACATGTTTCGCTCGTCAAACGAGCATCATCAGATCCAAACAGGATACAAGACAAAATAGGGCTTCAAAACCCTACCAAACCCACAGTGACATCCAAAAACGGTCCTTACTCTCCAAAAACAAATAATCATGGCAAAAAACTTAGTGTGGCAATTATTACCTTTACATAATAAAACATTAAGCATTAGGCTTCGAGGAGAATTTGAAGAAGATGGTAATGTAAGTGATCGTGTAGAGTAGAGTAATGTCTTTAGAAATAAATGAAAGGAAATGCTTGGCAAAATTGATTGAAGAGTCAATTTCTTGTTATTCGCGAGAGTTCTTCCAGCGGTCCTTGACAAGGACATGTCAAGTGTATTGGAGAGTTTCCTCCATGCTCTCCGGTCCTAAACCGCGGAGAGACTTCCCTACCAGTAACTTCAACAGATCAATCCATCTTGCTGGTAATCATCCGAGGGGTCATTATCCTTGGACGTTCCCTTTCATCACCAGCTTCTTCCCTATGGATTCAGTACGTTCTGAGATGGAAGACCTCGTGGTGTAGGGGATACCATTGTTAGCTGTCGCCTTGGAGGTGTGGATTTGATTCGCAGCTATGCCAAGGAATTTAATTCCGATCGTAAGTTTGGAATGGAGTACATCCAGCCTCATAAGAAATAAGTAGTTCCGTGAAGAACTATACAGCCTATTTTAATATATCCTACTTCTGTTAACTGTCACTATCAACATACAAAATTTCAGTTTGATTGCTGTAATAGATTCGTAGATATTGAGAACCGACTAAATATTTCGGATGGTCGCCATGTTGGATTTAATATATGTAGGTCCTAGTGTTATGTACTGTTACATGAAGATTATTGTGTACGTGTAGCATTCAAACTTCAATCGCATGATTAGGACACAAGAAGTAGCAAGGAGATTTTAAAATTTCGCACAGCTGCCATCTTGTGGTTATGGAAACAATTGAAATAAATTAGATGCCAGTGGATTAACATTCGTATAATAATTTACTGTACCACGTTTCACTGCACTCGGATGGTTAACTTGCGAGAAACATACATGTGAATAGTTATAATTCACGTCGCCGCCATCTTGGATTTGTGATCACCAGGTTATTTAAAGTCATGTAGGTGAACTTAAGTTCAAAGCCCCTATGAACATAAAAAATCAGTTTGATTGCTATAATAGATTCGTAGATATTCAGAGCCGTCTAAATAATTCGGATGGTCGCCATGTTGGATTGTTAAATGTATAGGCCATAGAGTCATGTACCAATAAAGGAAAATTATTGCGTAGGTTCATTATTCAAACTTTCACTTCGATCGCATGATTACGACACAAGAAATAAAAACTTAATTTTAAAATTCGCACAGCCGCCATCTTGAGGTTATGTAAACAATTGAACTAAATTAGATACCAGTGCATTACAATGGGTATAAACATTTCCTGTACCAGATTTCATTGCGTTTGGAACATTAAATCGCGAGAAAGGTCTATGTAAAATTTTCAAATTGGCTTGGCCGCCATGTTCGTTTTGTAGGTAACCGGTTTCTGAAAGTCTTATAGATGAACTTCCAGTAGTGCCGTTTATCTCCTTACAAAATTTCAGGGTTGATACCGCTAATAGTTTCAGAGATATAGAATGCCGGTGAAATCTTCCGCACATCCGCCATCTTGTGGTTATTTAAACAATTGAACGAAGTTAGATGTCGGTGCATTACAATGTGTTTAAACATATACTGTACCATGTTTTATTGCGTTTGGTTGGTTAAATCGCGTGAAACGTCTATTTAAAGGTCGCAAATTCGCGTGGCCGCCATGTTGGTTTTGTAGTTACCAGTTTTTCAAAGATCACATAGGTGAACTTCTAGTAGATCCCTTCATCAACGCAATAAATTCCAGGGTGATATCGGGAATAGGTTCGGAGACATTGAATGCTGGTGAAATATTTCGCATAGAAGCCATGTTGGATTGGTGAGACGTAACAAAATTTGAAGGGCACGGTCGGGGTCGCCCGGAATAGTGCTATGAACCTACTGAGTTTCATTGAAATCGCTCCAGCCGTTTAGAAGTTATTAGGGGGACACACACCTGTCTGTCTCTCTCTCTCACACACACACATACACACGCAGACAGACACACGGACAAAATGTGATCTCATAAGCCTATTTTTTTCAAAATTGAGAATAGGCTAAAAACTGAGTCTAGGTAGGCTCAATTTCTACCTCAGTCTATCCTAGGAGTGGTTTTCTATGGTTTTCCACTTCTACTCCAAAAGTCGGGATGGTTCGTAACTCAAGGCCTCGGCCATCTCCAGCTCAATCCTCACATCAACATACTAGTACAGACACTACAATAATACATACTATCAGACAATTTCTACACTCACCCAAGTATACGGGGATGAAATAGTCACGATATACAAGCCTGGCCGATCTGCGAAGGACTCTCAAACTGCCTAACGCCCTCTACCTTATTCTCCTTGATGACGGGCCGTCAGTACACCTCGTCATCCGGTTCATGATGGAGAGCGGTTACTTTTGTAAGTTTTAATGTAATTTATGACTTTTAATTCAGGATTAGTCTGTTTTATGTTCTTTATCGCGTTCATCTCTGCCTTCTTTGTTTTTTTGTTTTTTAACATCCCCCTTTTACTATTTTTTTTTATCTAAATAAGGCATAATTGTTGGGGCTCACTGTCTGTTATATATAAACCATTTTCGTTTCATCCCTGGCAGTGAGCTGCTTTTTATCTTCATCCTTTCATTTCATACCATTTCATTTTAATAGGGGCCGATAACCTAGATCTTAAGCCCCTTATAAGAACAATTATCATCATCATCGATATACAAGCCCCCCACCCCTCCAATGAAACACTGTTTTGAGACGTGCCTGAAATATCTTTTCCATGAGCCTGACCCTGACTTTGAGTTCCTCAAGAACCGGAGAATTGGTCCGCTGTTTAGTCAAAAATATTCGCAGGACACGGTGGTAGACACACATTTCTAGTGCTCTTTCTTCTTAGCTGTCTTGAAGGTCTAATTTTCACGGCATATGTGGTGATTGACAATATCAGCACATTGACTAGTATAAGTCAAGAAGCCGAGAGTTAGGTTTATTATAAATGTATTAATCATTACGGATTAGTATATTTGGAATATCCATTACTAGCAACCCGCTCCGGCTTCGTCTGGTACCTTTAACGGTTTACCCAGCGTAAGCTTAAAAGGCGCACAGACGGCAGGTCATAGACTCAATTCAGAAAAGCCGAGGTGAACAGCGAAACTCCACTCTTCTCAGAAGTCTTAAATCGACACGACTCGACAGTTGGATACTGGCCGAAGCTGGGGTGATAGACTCGCTCCCTAGCTCATAAACTCCCTCCGAAGCTAGTAACTTAAATTTCCACTGAATGGAAATTGTTGGAAGAAATGAGAACGTAAAAACACTTATATTGGGCGATGTATTAAAGATAGAGATATGCTGTTGTGAACTTTTTTGTACAACTTTTCATGCTGAACAAATCTTACACTCATAATATATAGATATTTTTAACGGTTTACCCAACGTAAGCTTAAAGGGCACACTGACGGCAGGTTTATTTTCGACTCGATTCACTGAAATTGTTACTGCTCGGGTTCCTTTGGTCGTATATGAATGTTTTCCTACAGAAATCCTCGAGAAATCATTTACAGATCGGTGAAAACCGCATCCAAATCCATCCAGTGGTTCTCGAGATTACCCGTTAAATCCAAGAATCGGGGATTTTATTTTTTACTACGTAGAGATAACTTTCCAGCCAATAGGTTACAAGGGGATATTTGTTTATATATATATATCTTATAATTACGTAATCCTACCATAAGAGGTGAACAAATTATATATATCCTAATTCAAAACAGCTGAACATTTCCTCATGAAAGTTAATATATATTCAAATTTTAAGGAATGGCTGTATCTCCTTTCAAGGTAGGAAACACATTAGTGAATTAAATACATAACAACAACATAAGTTCCAATAACAGTGATTATGGCTGAATATAATCACATCTCCAATATCCATGGATTATATATGTAAGAGACGTTCTCTCTCTTTGGAATCAACTTTGATGAAACTCTCTGCAGCTTATCCCAGGTATGGAGTCGCCAGAGCCAATCTGGCCTATACAGATTTTCGCGGGGCACTTATATCACACGAGTTTTCAGAGGAAATCCCATCCCGCTATCACCACGATTCGAACCCGGCCGTTTGGTTGAAATATGAGCAGTTATGCCAATGTTCTGCAGTGGAATCAATTTTGATTATTCTTAGAAATTACTTAAAAATAGACCATCTTATTGTGGACTAATTACAGTTAAGAATGAGAGCAGCGTCTGAACTCGAACCTGATTATCCTGTATTCCGGACAGATGTAACCTACACGAAGCAGTCATACTTCCGACGGTTCACGTCTAAATAAGGTGGTACATATCCAGGAATTTAAAATTACCAATGTTTGGTGAAGATAACAGTTAACAAAGTGCAACGGGATGCAGTGTTGTTATTGATTCATTTAGGGGCTTTGTGGCATCATGGACATGGAGCCCCGTGTACTTGGATGTGTGTGGAATCTATCTGATAACCCGTGTCATTGTGAAGGCTGTATTAAAGTGTGTATTTTTAATCAGAGATGAAGATCTCGGTAAAAATCAACCGTTGTCTTAATGTAGGTAAACTACCATTCTTCGATTTGCTTGGAGTAGCAGTGGGAAACCACGGAAAAATATTTCAAGAATGGCTGAGGTGGCCCCTTCTTAGTTCTCCCCACGAGGCTGAGTGTACCCCATTTCAACCTTAAATTTCTTGCCAGAGCTGGGAATCGAAACTCGAACCTCCGCAGTAACAGCCAAGACTGGACTTGGGCAGACTTTCAGGGCAAAGACAGTGCTACACTGACGCGATGAGATCACCTCGTGATGTAGCGGCTAGCATTCTTGGCTGTCGTCCTGGAGGTCCGGGTTCTATCCCCGGCTCTGCCAAAACATTTAACTCTGGTTTGAGGGCTGGAACGGGGTTGACTCAGCCTCGTGAGGCCAAACAATTGGCAAGCCATTATAGTCATCCTGGATGTGGTTTTCTGTGGTTTCACATTTCTGTTCCAGGCGAATTCTGGGAAGGTTCCTATCATAGGACCACGACTGCCTACTTCCCAAACCTCACCTTAATTACAAATACACACGCTAATTCAGCCACTACAAGAACACAGGTTATCAGACAAAAATTCCACACACACACATGTACACAGGGCTAAATGACCACGATGTCCAAGACTCTCCAAATGAAACAACAACAACTACTAACTCATTGACGAAACCCCCCAGAAGCTCACATTTAGTGGGACGTGGTTTGGCGACCACGGGACCCCAGCTGAGTCCAGCATTGCATCCACTTACTTGTGCTGGGCTCCTCGCCGTCTTCTTTCCTGTCGACCTCTCTTGGTCAACTCTTGTTCTCTTCCGACCCGGACGGTATTAGGGTATCTGAGGCCTAAAGAATCTCTTCCTTTCCCGACTTAATTGTCCCTTGTCTCATCTTTCCTGATACCCTCCTTCTGCGAGGGGTCAGCCTTCTTTTTCTTTTTATGCTGTCTTCTGCATTCTGTTCAAAGCCCTCAAGGAGGCAGGTGTGCATCCTGTATATTGCTACTCCCTCAGAGGATCACGGGTGGTGAGTTCGAGAGTTGGCGATCCCGGGGGATTCCTGAGCGGGGTCCATTCGTTTCCCCTTTTTGCACTGACTTTGTGGTTGGCCCTCTCCTCTTTCCCCTTACCTATCTGCCTTTCATGGCTCTTCTTCCTTCCAAGTCCCTCAATCCTCATTCTTCAAGGGTTGTGGGCATTTCTTTTTTCCTGTCCTTTATTTGCCTTATCCTTTATTTGTTTACCATTTCTTCGTCTAGTCTGTAAGTCTGTAGTTAGTATTAGTTATAGTTGTCATTCTCATCTCCCCTTTCACTGTCACCCAAACCATTAGGGGCCGATGACTTTGATATTAGGACCCTTAAAACAACAATTATCGTCATCATCATCATTAGCTTGCCACGGTGGGTGAGTGGATAGCGTGTCGGTCTACTAACCCCAAGATTGCAGGTTCGCTCCTGGCCGTGGTAAGTGTTTTTTTTTGAAAGGCGGCAAAAATACGACACGCATGTCACACGATGTTGGCATGTCAAAGAACCCATTTGAACTCAGTAGGCCGTGTTCATAATGACAAAATTAATCTCAGGAGTTTTCGCCAACACAAAGTTCCTCATTTCTCTACTAGCAAGCGCTATAGTAATGAATATGTTAAGTATTGGGCCGTTAATTAATTTTATGAAGTTTTTTATTATAAAAAAGTTCAAGGAGCTTAGATATCTAACCTCCTTGACTTTCATAGTGCTTCAAGGAACAACGAAATTCGACATGCAAGCTACCCTCTGCGAGTCAAATTACAAAGCTTGCACCCGGCACCCGAGGCCATACGATATTATTATTATTATTATTATTATTATTATTATCATCATCATCATTGTGGAAAGCAATATAAATCGTCTTCATTACTTTGGGAATATGGTAGATTTTTTCACATAGCCTACATCGACACCACCCAGCCAGCCTTCGGGATTGCATTTCTGTGATTCAGTCCGAGGTTACATGTGAGCCTTGCTGCTGCTGCTGTTGCTCAAGGCAAGCCATAATTGCAGTCACTTATTGGTAATTTCATAATTTTACAGCACTTAGAGGAAGTAAACGACAGTTTCAGGTAGCTCTTAGAGATCAGAACTGAGTCGTCCAGTTGCAAAGCTCGTTTAATCCACTTGTGAATAAAGATCATGCCGTAATAGTACATTATGCAACGAGCCTATAATGGCAATAATTAAGACACGAGTATGTTTATAAAACGAGCGTATGCGAGTTTCATAATTTCCATACTAGTGTCTTAGTTACCATTATAGGCGAGTTGCATACGACTGTTTATGTTCGACGATAATTATTATAACTATTTTATGTTCGAGCATAAATATTCATAAATATCTGTCGAGATTTCACCAGTTTTATGTACTGAACAGAGCGCTGGGACGCAGAGAATGAATTGTATTTGACCATGGCCTTCTCGATTACCCTACTATGACACTAGGCCACGCAGTGAAATTTAAATTAGAAGGCCGTGGAACTCAGCGCAGGTGCGATGCTATCCTTATCTAATTGGCCAAACAACTGTTTCTTGAGCTCTGATTGGTGGAAGAAACGGTTTCATAATGAAAAATAGTGTTATAATGAGCCTCATTATAGTACAGTTTTCTGACATATAATAGTCAGGGTGGAACATAAGAGTACATAATGCAATGAGCCTATAATGGCAATAATTAAGACACGAGTATGTTTATAAAACGAGCGTAAGCGAGCTGCATAGGCCTACGACTGTTTATGTTCGACGATAATTATAATTTTATTATATGTTTTAACATAAGTAAAAAAAAAGTCAACCCCTGGCACTATACAGCCAATGACGGGCTAAGGCCGACCAAGCGACCGCTGCCCAGCCATTTGGCCTGCAGATATTGGGGTGACGCGTGATCAGCGCGTCGGGTCCCATCGGCCGTTAATCTTGGTATTCGTGATCGGGGCGCTGTATTACTGTCTGACAGCTACTCAATTGTCCTCACGAGGCTGAGTGCACCCCGTTCCAAACCTCAGGTCAGTTTTAAAATACCTGATGGAGCCGGGGATCGAACCCGGGGCCTCCGGGTGAGAGACAGGCACGCTACCCCAACACCACGGGGCCGGCTATGTTTTAACATAAATATTCATAAATATCTGTGGGATTCAGTTAATTCAGTTAGTTTGCTAATTGAACAGAGCAAATGCGTGGTCAAGGCACTCCGAAAGCAGAAATCATTCACTTTGTTTGCCAACACAGAAATATGTTCGATTTTGAGCCTATGCGCGAAGGTATCCTTACCTAATTGGTCACACAACTGTTTCTTGAGCTCTGATTGGTGGGAAAAACTGTATCATAATGAAAAATAGTGTTATAATGAGCCTCATTATGATACAGTTTTCTGACACATATTGTTTACATTTCGACGTCGTTATATATCTGAAAACTGTATCATAATGAGGCTCATTATAACACTATTTTTCATTATGAAACAGTTTCTCCCACCAATCAGAGCTCAAGAAACAGTTGTTTGACCAATTAGATAAGGATACCATTGCGCATGCGCTCAAAATCCAACATGTCTGTATAAATTACCGAAAGTGCGCCGTCCATATGTTCGCGTAAATAAACTGGTGAATATGAGACAAGAAATAGCACTGTACCTTAATATCTCCAAATCCAATTTCTACACAGAGCGTTGTTTTCAAACGCATTCGGTGACATTTTTACTGAATACTGGCGCTCAATCTGCACATATGGCATTGAAGCACACAGAGCGCATGCGTCGGTCGATCTGAGAGCTTGGAAATCGGAGATATCCTATACTCAGCGCAGCACCCGATCACAAAATTCTAGTGACTATCTCAACAAATATTTATGAATATTTATGTTAATACATATAATACAGTTATAATTATCGTCGAACATAACCAGTCGTATGCAACTCTCCTATAATGGTAATTAAGACACTCGTATGGAAATTATAAAACTGGCATACGCTCGTTTTATTAAGATACTCGTGTCTTAATTATAGCCATTATAGGCTCGTTGCATAATGTACTATTGTTTTGTTTAATTTAATTTTGTTTATTATTTTGTTTCGATTTACTTTATTTCGCTTTATTTTGTTTTAGTTTTTATTTTGTTTTGTTTTTTGTTTTATTTTGATTTTGTTTTGTTTATTTTGTTTCATTTTTATGTTTAATTTTTGCCTTAATTTGATGTTCCAGAAAACAATCACAAAACAAAGAAAACGAAGCAAAAAGCAAAATTCAAACACAAAACCAAATGCAGAAAACAAAATAAAAAGAAACACAAAGCAAAAAGCAGAATTCAAAAACAGCAAAACCAGAAAACAAACACAAAACCAAAACAAAAAAGACTAAGCAAAAAGAAAAAATCAAAAACAAAAGCAAAAGCAGAAAACAAAATTAAGAAACATAAAGCAAAAAGCAAAATTCAAAAAACAGAAGCAGAAAACAAACACAAAACCAAGAAAGAAAAGCAAAAAGTAAAATTCGAAAGCAAAAGCACAAAGCAAACACAAAACCAAAAACACACAGCAAAAAGTAGAAAACAACAAACACAAAAGATACGTGAGGCAAAGTCCAGGGAAACGTTTCTCATGATTGTTATTCACAAGCGGATTAAACGAGTTTTGTGATTTGACGACTCAACTGTAAAAGGAAAATCTCACGTGCATTGACCGGAAATCAAACGCGGTCGGCCTTAATGAGAGGCAAACAGTTTAACGACAGTACCACTACGCCCCCTAAAATTGGAACTGTCTCCTGGGTTACTCTGGCCGATTAATGATCAACTCGAGCCAGCGCTAGATGGAACTGTGGGAGGGATGTATCGTAAACATACTGTTACATCTCTGTTAAGGAGGCTTCGGTGGCGTAGTTGGTAGAACGGTGAGCTTCTATGCCCAAGATCGCAGGGTCAAACCCGGTCGAAGTCGTTGTATTTTTAAGAGCGTTAAAAACTCGTCATTATGCCTTCCTTTGGAGGGGAAGTAAAGCCGGCGGGCTCATGTCATAGATTTATGACATGTAAAAAAACATTCCAATAACTTAAATTGTGTGAAGATAAAATTTGTATGTTAGATTTTATAAACGCTCACGGTGCTGATCTCTATATTAACGAGATTTCACCCAGTGCCCTCGTACGGCAGCGCCCGTAGACGGTCGGGAAACTTGCGCATTCCGTGTAATGCCATATCTTTGACTTCATGAGCTCCGTGTCTTATATT
Organism: Meconema thalassinum; assembly: GCA_946902985.2. Lineage (NCBI taxonomy): Eukaryota > Metazoa > Arthropoda > Insecta > Orthoptera > Tettigoniidae > Meconema > Meconema thalassinum. Next base: position 334,255,677 of record OX336391.1, on the reverse strand, counting down.
ATTGTATGTTGTTCTCCCTTGTTTTATGATCTAGTTAGTTTTAAGATAATAAACGTTGTAAATAAGTAAATGTGGAATTCCCTTATGAGCTACCAGACAGAATGTTTGCACACAACGTTTTTTAAGTTCCAACGTTCGTCGACAGGTGCTGGTTGCGGTGGTACCTAGTAGCCAAGTTCACAGCTAGGTAGCAAAAGTAGCAACTACTTGAAATTGATCGTCTGCAGTCCTTACCTGAATTACAGATAACACACAGTAATTCAGCCATCACAATTAACACCGGTTATCAGACAGATTCCACACACACCCAAAGTACACGGGGTACATGACCGCGTTGTCGCAGCCCCTGATTTTCTTGAAAAGCAAATGTATATTTGCCGTATCGATTAATAGATAATTCTTAGAAATACTATGTTGTCTTATTCTTCTTCTTCAGTTCCCGGTTCCAGTGATCTGAGTCGGGGCGTGAATCAATGCCATATTTTAAAACGTCATTTTTTAAAGTAATTATAGATATTTATGAAATTAAAGTGCAATTCGTCACTGATAATGTCTATTCTCTTTCATTTGAATATTCATTTGTCACGATCAGTCGCTTGTGAGCACCGCAGGAGAGATCTATACTACTGAAATGATATACTATATGATTAGGAAACTACTACCTTAAGTAAATAAAATTATTATTCTTAAAATACAATGTACCAGTTTTGGTCACATTACTTTTTGCTGCCGAAGGTCATAATGTGACCAAAGTACATTGTATTTAAGAATATTAATTGTATTGACTTAAGGTGGCGATAACGTAATAGCTGAACAAACCAGTTCAGTATCTTAATATGCTCCTACCGCACAAACTAGTGAATCAATTGTTTTGAAACTTGATCAACATTTACCTATATAAGATAAAATAGTTAAGTTACTTATTTAATCCTGTCAGATAGCATATAATATACACATAGAGCAATCCATTGATACCCAACTACTGTCGACCAAAGTATTATGTGCACTCGAGTTTGAAGGTTGTTTGTGAAGTAACCAATAGACCTACATAAAATCCAATAACATCATAATTTTTATCGTTCAATTTTACGTTAGGTCATGTAGGTTTGGAAATTTTAATATATATTTTAATATTTTTTATCGCAGTTGGAACACAAAAAGTGCACGTTTTTAAGAGTGTTTCAACCATGCGTCACATTTAAGAATTATTATCTCAAAAACCCGTCATCAGATCGAATCTAAATTTTAACACAATATACATTGGAATGTTGTATAAATGGGTTAATAATTTCACAATTGTGTGTGTCCAAAAAACAAAGTTGTTATCATTTTTGTAAGATAACTTTTTCTCGGCTCGGGGTGGTTGGAAAATGTAGTTCTTGGTTGCATTTTAATCCTTATACATCGAAACGTTATGCTATATGACTGTGAAATACGTAAATTAATTCACTTATTTTATATCGGTTTTTATTTCTACAGGGAAATAACACATGTTTCACCAGCTAGCCGCTCCGGGAAAAGCTGTCCAGCGTTGCCGAAATGGTGCCCACACGCATCATAGCACGTCTCGCTCGGAAGTGATGGGCTCCATCTCAGCAACGCTGTACAGCTGTTACCGGAGCGGCTAGCTGGTGAAACATGTGTTATTTCCTCGTACAAATACAAACCGATATAAAATAAGTGAATTAATTTACGTATTTCACAGTCATACAGCATAACTTTTTGATGTATAATGATTACAACGCAACCAAGAACTACATTTTCCAACCACCCTGAGCCGAGAAAAAGTTACCTTACAACAATGATAACAACATTGTTTCTTGGACACACAAAATTGTGAAATTATTAAACCAGTTATACAACATTCCAATGTATATTGTGTTAAAATTTAGATTCGATCTGATGACGGGCTTTTGAGATAATAATTCTTAAATGTGACGCATGGTTGAAACACGCTTAACAACGTGCACTTTTTGTGTTCCAACTGCGATAACAAATATTAAAATATAAATTTAAAAATCCAAAGCTACATGAACTAACGTAAAATAGAACGACGAAAATGTTGATGGTATTGGATTTTATGTAGGTCTATTGGTTACTTAACAAACAACCTTCAAACTCGAGTACACATAATACTTTGGTCGACAGTAGTCTCGCAATCATATAGACCTATCGTAGAATGCAATAACATTCACCATGCTAGGTAATGTAAGTAACTATAACTATAATTTCTGACACTACAGCCCGTGAAGGCCCTAAGCCCAACAATCGACCGCTGTCCAGCCATTTGGCCTGCAGATATTGGGGTGACACGTGATCAGCGCATTGGGTCCCCTCGGCCGTTAATCTTGGTTTTCGTGATCGGGGTGCTGCCTCACTGTCAGACAGCTACGCAATTGTCCTCACGAGGCTGAGTGCACCCCGTTCCAGTCCTCACGTCAGTTTCTAAAATCCCTGATGGAGCCGGGAATCGACCCCGTGGCCTCCGGTTGAGAGGCAGGCGCGCTACCCCAACACCACGGGGCCGGCCAGATAATGTAAGATATATATATAATATTCAACATGTACCAATGAGGTATAAATACATTTACTACGGTTTAAAGATAATAAATAGTGTACAATACAATCAACTTGTCTTTCCGTAAGCAACCCAATGTGTCATACTACACTGAAGAAAATGGAAATTGCAACACCATGAAGGCATTGGTCGTTTGTGTTGATTTTCCAGATATGGAACGATGCCATGTAGGTATGTAAACGATCAACGTTTCAGACCCATTGGATTGTTGCTACAGGTCTCCCCCACGTGATTGGTCGCGGAGGAATCAACTGCAGTATACGGACTCTGGTGTAGCGTAATTGACTTGCAGTCTGAGCAGTGAAGTGTTCCCCGTCAAACATGCCTCGACGACAGAGAAGACCACGCTATCAACAACTGTCGCCATTGGAGAGGGCTCGGGTAATTGGGCTGTGTGAGGCTGGATTATCGATAAGGACTGTCGCTGCACGTGTTGGCCGACAGGCATCTACGGTACAACGTGTATGGCAGCAATGGTCAAATGAAGGTACCCACACTCGTAGACCTAGCACAGGCCCATCGCGACAGACAACTGTGAGAGAGGATCGCCGCATCTACCGGATGGAACCCCATGCAACAGCAGCGCAAATTCGAGCAGCTGTGGCACCCCACGTTACACAACAAACAGTTGGTAATCGCCTGCGTGCAGCTGGCTTACGATCCCGTGTCCCTGCAGAAGGTGTTCCATTGACCCCACAACAGCGACGTGTAAGGCTGGCCTGGTGTCGAGAACGATCAACGTGGGTCGACGAATGGCATAGGGTCGTCTTTAGTGATGAATCGCGCTTCTGTCTTGCCCGCAGTGATCGTCGGAATCGTGTGCGCCGACGTGCCGGGGAGAGGGGCCACCCAGACCTTTTCTTTGAGAGGCACACAGGGCCAACACCAAGCATTATGGTCTGGGGAGCTATTGGCTTTAATGTGAAATCACAATTAGTGCTTGTTGAGGGCAATATGACTGCTCGACAATACGTTGATAGGGTACTCAATTCAGTGGTTGTCCCTATGTTGGCGAACATTGCTAATGGGATGTTTCAGCAGGGTTCACACTGCACGCATCTCCAGAGAAGCTCCCCACGACATCACAACCTTAGAATGGTCCATCAGATCCCCGGACCTCAGTCCTATTGAGCATGTGTGGGACATGATGGGTCGACAACTGGCCAACCGTCCTCAGCCACCCACAACTCGGGAAGAACTGACCCGTGCAGTGCAGCAAGCATGGGCCACAATTGCTCAGGAAGCGATCCAGGGCTTTATTGACTCCATGCCTCGATGAATTCATCAATGTATTGCAGCTCGTGGTGGGCACATCCTGTATTGATTGTTGTTCAAACTTGCGGTCAGAGGGACCTGAAAGTGCAATCATCGAATCACAACCGAACACTCGTCCTGCATGTTCAATTGCAGCAATGTAGCACCATTCCTTCTGGGTGTTGCAATTTTCATTTTCTTCAGTGTATCAAAATCGGAATATGTTTTCCATATAGATGATTGATAATATTTCAGTTTAATTGGGCACATTAACGTGTTGCCTGACTGAAAAGGCGATGTTATAAGATTTTAATGTCTCTCAGTCAGTTACGGAATGCAGCATTGATCTTTGAAAGAAGATATAAAGTAAAATATGACACATTGTAGCCTGGATAGTTGCAAATACGCTCCCCACGAAAGGAAAATTCGTACAATTAGCTTTTGATCTTCTTACTGTAGGGCATTCAAGGCGACTCAAATAAAACGAGAATGTAAATAACTGAGTTTGTTACCGCTTTATGAAACTGTGCCAGACCATCAGTTACGGTCAAACTGCCTGAAACTAAAACACTTTGAGTCGCTCTGTTGGTCACAAATATGATCGGGGAAAATAAATTAAAAGAAAGATTTGCAGAGAGCACTTCTAATCCTTTGAAATGCTTTTATCCCTATCATTTAAGGTGACATGAGATTTTTTCCAGGTTTAGGGAATAACACCTATTACAAGTTGAACGATTACACCGATTTACATTTGATTTTTAAGGCAGTTGGCTCCACGATATGGTTAACCAATGTCGGTGTGGACAAGAATATCTTCAATAGAGTAGTAACGGGTGAGTTTGCCGTGGTCGTTACGGCATGACTGCTGGCAGTCGCTCACATCCGGGTGGCGAGGAGGTTCGAATCCCCCCGCCGGCAACCTTGAAGATGGTCTTCTGTGGTTTCCCATCTTCCTTCCAGGCAAATGCCGGGGTTGGTCCTTAACTATAGGCCACAGCCGCTACCTTCCAACTCCTCGTCCTTACATTCCAACTTTCCTCCCCAACGGTACTTGTAGCTCACCCATTGGGTTTCCGTCTCGAAGCAGCTACAAAACTGGCGAGCCGAACATGTCCTCGGACACTCCCGGCACTAAAAGCCATACGCTAAAAAGTAGAAAATTAATTTTAAAAAAATGGAGTAGTGCACTTGGCATTAGACGTAACACTGACCAGCCTGGGATAATCAGCCTGATAATCAGACTATTCCTATCATAATGGTCCATTGGAGTGAACATCTAAATGGCTCTACCTACCTGTCTTTCAGGCGTTAAAATCCCTCAGTGTGCCTTCCTTCGGAGGGGAAGTAAAGCCGGACCATTAACCTCCCAATAACTACATTTGAGTGAAGCTAAATTTGTAGGTTAGATTTGATTAACGCTTTATTAAGTTCCAACGTTCGCCCCAGATGCCGGTTGCGGTGACATCTAGTAGCCAAGTTCGCGGCTAGGTCTTTTGACTGGTTTTATGCAGCCCTCCATGTCTCCCTGTTATGAGCTAATCGTTACATCTCTACATACACTAGCTACCACACCTTATACTCATTACTAGTTGACAGAATCATCTCTCCTCTCCCACTCTTCTTAATACCTCTTCATTTGTAACTCTATCTACCCATTGGATCCTTATCATTCTTCTGAAACACTACATTTCAAACGCTTCGATGCTTCCTTTTTCTGCTGTGCCAACCATCAGTCACCTAGAATTTCAACGCATCTCATCCCCGACTCCGTTGAAAACGGTAATTATACGGGGTAGACATACAGTGCATACACTCAAGTATACGGGACTGAAGTGACCACGGTGTCTAAAGCCCTAATTGAAACCGACAACAGATAAGCCGAGCAACTGTCTGAGAAACCGGACTTAGGAATTAAATTCACACTCTCTGAATACGAACAGTATCACCTTCATTGAAGAGCAGCACTCAGAAACACGAGATAGAGATGTTGGAACTTGGAACGTCCTTGGCAGTGTGAAGCACCATTCATGACACACTTACATTCGGCAGGTAATTGAATTACGGTTGGTTGGTTGGTTCCTCAGTTTAGGGGCTGCGACAACGCGGTCATGTAGCCCCGTGTACTTTGGGTGTGTGTAGAATTTGTCTGATTACCGGTGTTAATTGTGATGACTGTATTAGTGTGTGCTATCTGTTTTTAGCCTATTTTCAATTTTGAAAAAATAGGCTTATGAGATCACCTTTTGTCCGTGTGTGTGTGTCTGTGTGTGTGTGTGTGTGTGTGTGAGGTGTGTGTGTGTGTCCCCTAATAAAATCTTAACGGCTGGAGCGAATTCAGTGAAACTCCGTAAGTTCATAGCACTATTCCCGGCGACCTCGACCGTGCCCTTCAAATTTTGTTACGTCTCACCAATCCAACATGGCGGCTGTGCGAAATATTTCACTAGCATTCAATATCTCCGAAACTATTACCAATATCGCCCTGAAATTTTGTACGGTGATAAAGGGCACTACTAGAAGTTCACCTATGAGACTTTCAAAAACCTGGTGACTACAAAACCAACATGGCGGCCAAGCGAAGTTGTAACTTTTAAATAGACTTTTCTCGCGATTTAACTATCCAAACGTAATGAAACTTGGTACAGCAAATGTTTATACACATTGCAATGCACTGGAGTCTAATTTAGTTCAATTGTTTACATAACCTCAAAATGGCGGCTGTGCGAAATATTTCACTGACATTCAATATCTCCGAAACTATTACAGATATCACCCTGCAATTTTGTACGGTGATAAAGGGTACTAATACAAGTTTACCTATGTATAATTCATAAGCCTGTAAAGTACAAAACGAACATGGCGACCAAGCGAATTTGAAATATTTTAATAGACTTTTCTCGTGAGTTAACTCTCTGAGCGCAGTGAAATGTGGTACAGTAAATGATTTTGCAGATTGTAATGTACTGCCATCTAATTTAATTCAATTATTTACATAACCTCAAGACGGCGGCTGTGCGAAATTTTAAAATTAAGTTTTTATTTCTTGCGTCGTAATCATGCGATCGAAGTGAAAGTTTGAATAATGAATCTAGGCAATAAGTGTCCTTGAATGGTACATAACTCTATGGCCTATACATATAACAATCCTAAATGGCGAGCTTCCGAAATATTTAGAAGGTTCTCAATATCTATGAATCTTTTACAGCAACCAGACTGATTTTTTTAAATGTTCATAGAGACTATGAACATATGTTCACCTATAGGACTTTCAGTAACCTGGTGAGCACGAATCCAAAATGGCGGCGACGCGAAGTATAAATATTTAAATGGACGTGTCTCGCGAATTAACTATCTGAGTGCCGTGAAACGTTGCACGTTAAATATTTACACAAATGTTGATCCACTGGCATCTAATTTATTTCAATTGTTTGCATAATCACAAGATGGCTGCTGTGCGTAATTTCAAAATCTCGTTTTTACTTCTTGTGTTCTAATCATGCGATTGAAGTTTGAATACCACACGTACACAATAATCTTAATATAATAGTACAAAAATAAAAATCCAACCTGGCGACCGTCTGAAATATTTAGACGGTTCTCAATATCTACGAATCTGTTACAGCAATTAAACTGAAATTTTGTATGTTGATAGAGGCAATTAACATGAGCTGGGTATATGAAAATAGGCTGTATAGTTCTTCACGGAACTACTTGTTTTTATTCAAGTAAGGACTGCAGACTTTGAATTTTTCAAATAGTTCCTACATTTGCCGCCAACCGCCACCGTCAACGACTACTAGTTCAGAACTTAGCTACTAGACGCCTGCGCAGTCGGCTCTTGTCAACGAACGTAGGAACCTAAGAGCGTTGTTTACATTCTTAACCTATATAATTTAGCTTCACACAGGTGTAATTAGTGGAAGGTTCTTTAACATACCATGAATCTATGACATGGGACCGCCGACTTTACTTCTCCTCCGAAGGAAGGCATACTGAGGGATTTTTAACGCTCTTAAAAAATCCGACGACTTCGGCCGGGTTTGAACCCACGATCTTGGGCATAGAAGCTCAGCATGCAACCAACTACGCTACCGAAGCCGCTAAAATTGAATTGAATGGGCAATGTACTGAATTGTATACAGGATGTACGGAAGAGTGGCATCCAATAGTCATATCACCGGCCTATTAGATTTTCTATTGGGTTATATAGTAATTTATTCCCGTATATGTAGACTATCTTTTAATGACATATAGGGTGTTTATAGTATATAAGATAAATACTAATTGATGGTATTTTCTTTCCATTAGTTCAATGTTTGCATCTTGCTCTCATACGGAATTTTTCGATTTCTAACTATATTTCTGGATCCACATAATTGTCACAACAAGGAGGTAACCTTATGGTTACAGCATTTTCTATTCAAAGATGGGGAAAAGAAGGATTCGTACACGTTTTCGTTCCAACTACAATTTTTATATTTTAGAAGATTATGTAATACAAGGAGTTTTGGCCCATTGGTCTACATCTTTCGTTTTATTTGTCACCAACATATCAATAGAAAATGGACATGAGCTTCCAACGAAAATAATTTAATCATGGAGTATCTTTATTCAAACAATAAATACAATAAGAGTCACATTTTAATATTTTTAAAGAGTTCATTAATATTGAATGCATTTTAATGTGCTTTGCATGATATATTCAATGTTTTAACAATATGCTGTGTATCTCTATATATAACAAGTAGTTTGAATACTACACCTACACAATAATCATCATGTAATAGTACATAACTCTTAAGATCTACGTATATAAAAATCCAACATGGCGACCATCCGAAATATTTAGACGGTTCTCAATTTCTACCAATCTATTACAGCAATCAAACTGAAATTTTGTATGTTGATAGAGGTAATTTACATATGTAGGATATATGAAAATAGGGCACGGTCGGGGTTTGCCGAAATAGTTCTATGACCTTACTGAGTTTCATTGAAATCGCTCCAGCCGTTTAGAAGTTACAAGAGGGACACACACACACACACACACGGACACACACGGACGCACGCACAACATACACATACACACATACACACAAAAGTTGATCTCATAAGCCTATTTTCATAAATTTTCATAAATGAAAATAGGCTAAAAATGAATGTACGCGATAGTTTGTCTGTGCGTCTGTACTTTATGCGTTCATATACCATTCGTCTGATTGCGATGAAATATTGATGAGTTGTTGTGCATGCTCCCACGAATGTTTATGAATTAGTAAATCCATTTCACAATAGTTTAGAGGCAGTTAAGGGAAAAAGAAAATAAATATTTCTTATCCAAAAGCACCTCAACAAATAAAATTACAACGCCAACACTTTCTTTGATTGGCATTGCAAGGCATGCCGGGTACAGCTAGTAGATAATACAAATGTAAGGCTGAAGAAGGGAGCCATGTAAGCCCCGAAACATGTACCTAGGGGATGCATCTGTGAAAATATAATCGAAAATGATGAAAATATGATTTTCTGATTTGTATGTTTTTATTACCTTTAGACCTCCTACTGTCATAACACTGGTTTGAGCCATTTAGCGCCGTAACGTCATTATTTAAAGAGTCGCGCGCACGTGATTCTCGCTACCTTGGATACCGCATGGTCCACGCCCACCATTGTTCCTTATTTTGTTCTCCAACTTTATTCTCTCACATCCACAGTATTATGCTTTACCGTAGGAGTAAATTTCGTGCAATTGGGCACTCTAGATTGGCAAGACTGCAGATTGTGCATTGTTTTCCTCAATTGGAGGGAAGTTTGATGCTTGTTTGTATTCAATGTTTACATCAGCATCTCGTTGAGTTTACGCGTTAGAAAGTAATTTTGTAGAATTGTAGGCTTAGTTTGTCATTCATGTACATAATATATGTATAGTCATTAGGGTATTTATTTAATTTAGTTCTTTTTATGTAGCTTTAGGTGGTTATTTTAGTGTTATTTTTTTATTTTTTATTTAGTCAATTTACCCTCTAGGTTGGTGGTTCCCATGGACTCAGCGAGGGAACTCACCACTACCGCCTCTATGGGCAGTGTCCTGGAGCTTGGAACATCTGGTCGGGATGGATACAACAGGGGAGGTGTGATCAGCACTTCGCCCAGGCGGCCTCACCTGCAAAGCGAACAGGGGCCTCATGAGGGATGGGAAGGGATGGAAGATTGGGATGGATAGGCTAGGAAGAGGGAAGGAGGCGGCCGTGGCCTTACAGTAGGTACCATCCCGGTATTTGCCCGAAGACGAAGTGGGAAACCACGGAAAACCACTTCGAGGATGGCTGAGGTGGGAATCGAAACCCCTCTACTCATTTGGACCACCCGAGGCTGAGTAGACCCCGTTCCAGTCCTCATACCACTTTTCAAATTTCGTGGCAGAGCCGGGAATCGAACCCAGGACCTCCGGGGCGGCAGCTAACCATGCTGACCGCTACGCTACGGAGGCGACTTTAGTGTTAGTGATAGTTTTATTAGCTTCCATAAGATCGAGGTTAGGTCAGTTGTTGTTGTAGATAATAGTTTAGATCGGGTTATAAACTTACTTGAAAATGAATAAAATATGTAATACCAGCAAGAAAGGAAAGAAACGTGGTTATAATAAGGGTAGGAATTTTGTGCAGAACCGCTGGAAACATAACCTTGAAACTGTGTCAAACCAAGTTAGTGATTTGCCTTTGTGTCATGTCACTGATTAGTGTCAGGACTGAAATGAGGATGTAAATACCTCTGTGTCAAGTGCTTGCTCAGCTAGTGAAAAGAAATTGGGACTTTTTATTGGCACTGCAGAAGATCCAACCACCTCAAGCTCACGTTTAACAGGTAACGAGGCAGATTACATAGTAGTTCATAACAGTGTATGGCAGGAATTGTTTAAAAAAATGTAAAATGTTGTGTGTGTGATTACCAGTCAATGACTGTCTTGATTCTACACTGTGAAAGTGATGCCAGTCTACCAGAGGCTAGCATCTGATGAAATAATGCAAAGGTGCACCGGGGGAACAACTCAAAATGGAAATGAGAGTTAATTAGTGTAATTTGAAGCGAGTGTCCTAAAGAAACCTTCGTTTCCAAGAAAAAACTTGAAATTTCTGTGATTTCTGCTGTATGTGACTTCAAAATGGGGTGTACAATCACTAATGAACTGAAAGGATCTGTCAAAGGGGAACAGCTTAGTGAATCTTCTAAAAAACTTCTTGCTATTAGGGACAAACGTCGTGTTCAGCGTAGGGTCGAGTCTAGCAAAGGCGTTATTAAAAAATCGAGGAAGATGCAAAAACTGCGAAGAATTGTTCAAGAAGGTAGGAGAGAGGCATATGAAGGTCCAATGTATGCTGCAGGGAGCTTTTGAATCGGTACATTATTGAGAAATACATTTTCAGGCATGTTGAATCGTTAAACTTCTTTTACTCAGAAGTGTTTTTTTATGTTAGACAATTTTCAAAACAGTCCACATGATGCAATATTCACTCAAATGGCTTTAAATTCAAAATTAATATTGTTAATTACAAATGTAAAAATGTAACATTTGCGATTTAGTCGAATCATCACAGTTCCTTAGCAATATTCAATTGAATTTTGAATTTGCTTCAAAATCTCAAGAAAAAACTCTGAAATAAATTTGAAAAATGATTCTGAAGCTTTCGAATCATCAAGTTCTAAAAGCATATGTCAGTTTTTTAATCTATATTCAGAGAATTATATATAAAACTATTGCATCCATAAAATGAAAATTGCATCATGAGGACCATTTTTTTCGGAACCGTGATTTTAAAAAATAAATATTTAATATCTCCAAAACCGTTAATGCTACAATGTTGCTACTTAGTACACAGACGTTTCTCAGTAAGATGTGTGAATTCTTATAAAATTTCTGCTTTTGATCTTCAAAACTGTGGGAGTTTCAAATTTCACAGATGCATCTCCTTAACTATGTAGATCTTATGTTTAGAATATAATATGTATTGATTGGGCGGAAAAGTTTTAACATTATCTAGTTTTATTAACAAATTCACAAAGAAATTTGATAAAATGGTCCGGCTAGCTCAAAACAGTTGCCAGCGTTTCGCCCCAGTGTACCAATGGGCTCTTCAGTTGGTTATGGTACACCTCACCAAGATAAAGGAGATCAAGGCAATTCAAATGATGATAGGAATCTCACATATCGCAGTTATGTTGGTCATGATCATCATCATCATTTTCCATCTCCAGTTTCCCGGGTGTGGCAAACAAGCGCTCTCCATCTTGCTCGATCTTGGTACACCATTTGTTCTTGGACATCGTCCCAGTTAAAACCATTCTTCTCCACCTCCGATCGAACTGTCTCTATCCATCGTCTCCTTGGTCTTCCTCTTGTTCTTTTCCCTCTGACATCCAGGCTGAAGTACTTCTTAGTTGTTCTAGAGCTATCCTTCCTCATTACATGGCCATACCACTGAAGTCTGCATTTCCCGAGAAAGTTGATGACAGGGACCCTGATGCCAGCTGTTGCTCTGTGTACCTAATTTCTGATCTTGTCTCTCCTGGTACTTTGGTTCATAGTCCTAATAAATCTCATTTCTGTGACTTGAATTCTACTGTAATCCTTACTTAGCAATGTACAAGGATTGGAACAAAGTAGGTGTGATACAACGTTGTCTGTGTTGCCAAGGGTATATTTTTGTCCAAAGTAAGTGCCGAACTTGGTTATAGAAATATGATGCTTTCTGTGTCCTATTTAGAATTTCTTGTTTGAGGGTGCTATCCTTGGAGACCATACTTCCAAGATACTGGAAATGAGAAATGGATTCTAGTTTTGCTCCCTCCAAATATATGTTTGAACTTTTCCTCTCTTTGCTAATGGTCATTTCAACAGTCTTGGCTTTGCTGATCTTCAGGCTGAATTCTTTAAATTTGTTATTCCAAGCAGTCAGTCTCTCCTGTACTTCCACTTCCGTTTCTCCCCTTAAGACCGGTGTATATTGGCCGGACTCATCCCTCGTCTGTGTGAGGCTTTTGCTACCATCCGAGAAGAGCAGGTACGCGGTGCAACCGAGGCGAGGGGGTTGTGGGTTGAGTGAGAAGATGTCTTAAAATGGGTGGTGCACATTTTAAGAGTTGTTGATGAAAAGCATGAATTATTATTTCCAATATCACTATTCATTACGACTCAGAAGATGTTGCTTACTACACTTATATTAATCAGCCTAACTGCATCTATCGGACAGTGATGTTATTGGAGGCCACGTTTTGCACACCATGCAGTCAGTCTCATTCATGACCAGCCCTATATACAGAGGTGTGCAAATTATTAGACTGAACACCAGTTTTCCAACATTTCATTTTTTCTTTTTATGAATTAATGCAGACAAATTGTTTGCTAGGTGGTGAAATTATTTCAAACGTTTAATGAATAGTCTTAATTATATTACACTAACTGAAATGATTTTTCATAATTTCCACTAAAATAGTAGCACGTTTCATTTTGATTACTACAGAGAGTTTAGTTTGTATGTAACGGTGACCCTCGCTTGCCCGCTCGCCTGCATTGCGCGCCTGTCTCCCGCCAGGCACTTTGCCGTTATGCGGCGCTCGCACGGCACTGAGTCATTGAGTATAGGAATTTGTACTCAAATTTGTACTTCAATGTGATTCTTGACCAATTTTTTGACGAACTGACATACGGAGAGCGATTGTTAAATTACTTGCAACAAGATTCTGCCACTGCTCACACTGCCGAAGCATCCATGACAGAATTGCGTCGCATTTTCGGTACGAGGATTATAAGTCGGTACGTGTGGCCACCGCGAAGCCCAGACTTATCACCATGTGACTTTTATTTGTGGGGGACGTTTAAAAATAGTGTATGCGAGAAACCCTCGCACTATAAATGAGCTTAAAGACTATATTACAGCTGAAATACAGTCAATCGGTGCTGAGGAACTTCAGAGAGTAAATGCCAGTTTCATAAAAAGGTGCCAGCGATGCGTAGCAGTGAATGGCGAACATTTTCAGCACCAGCTGTGAACTAGGTAAGTACAAATTCCTATACTCAACGAATCAGTGCTGCGCAGGCGCCGCATAACGGCAAAATGCGTGGCGGGAGACAGGCTCGCGCCGCGGGCAAGCGGGCAAGCGAGGGTCTCCGTTACATACAAACTAAACTCTCTGTATATTCTAGATTTTTTGTGAGATTAGAGGAAAGTAATTTGAAGTCTTCTGTTACTGATGGTCCAAACTTGAACTATTCAAAGATTCGTGGGCAATGGATTGAAATCACCTGATTTAGATGGCACATTCCAAAGGAAATGAAAACTAGAAAAGAAATGGACCCATCTCAGGTATCTCTCAGAATGGCGGCTTCGGTGGCGTATTTGGTAGCATGCTGAGCTTCTATGCCTAAGACCGAGGGTTTAAACTCGGGCGAAGAGCGTTAAAAATCCCTCAGTATGCCTTCCTTGGGAGGGGAAGTAAAACCGGCGGTCCCATGTCATAGATTTATGGCATGTTATAGAACCTTCCACTAATTACACCCGTGTGAAGCTAAGTTATAGGTTAAATTAGACCATCGCTCTTAGGATACAACGTTCATCGCCAGGAGCCGATTTCGGTGGCATCTAGTAACCAAGTTCTGAACTAGTAGTCGTTAACGGTGGCGTTTGGTGGCAAAAGTAGGAACTACTTGAAATTATCGTCGCAGTCCTTACTTGAATTTAAAGCAGATAACACACACGAATACAGTCATCACAATTAACACCGGTTATCAGACAGATTCTATAAACACCCAAAGTACATGGGGCTACATGACTGCGTTGTCACAGCCTCCTAAACTAAGGAACCAACCAACCAACCTAACACTCAGGATGTCCAATTCTGAAAATTCCCAGACGCAATATGTTACGGGAAAAGTTGTAAGTCCATAGGGGAGAAAGCTTCACCAAGTAGGGTAATAAAAATTAAGTAAAATGATTTTGAACAAATATGTGTGACTGATTTGCATTATTTATGTCTGATAATTTTAACACCACTGTTTCATCGACTGTATCTGAGGGGGTGATCTAAGTGTGCTTATAACCATATTTTTTATTTTATTTTTATCCATGAGCTTGGTCATTGTAACCTTTATCACTGTGTTCTTTGGTGTGTCTGTATGCGCGTGCGTACAGAGATTTTTTGGATAAACTGTGCTTTTGTGCATTCTGTAGCATTCTGTTTGTTTGTTATTGGAGGCATGATTAGGAAAGAGGCGTAAGTGGCCATACATTTTAACCATCCCTGCTTTGCCTGGTAGTACAGGACAGCTGCACAGAAAAAAAAAACAAGTAGTTCCGTGAAGAACTATACAGCCTATTTTCATATATCCTACTTATGTTAACTGCCTCTATCAACATACAAAATTTCAGTTTGATTGCTGTATTAGATTCGTAGATATTGAGAACCGACAAAATATTTCGGATGGTCGCCATCTTGGATTTTATATATGTAGGTCCTAGAGTTATGTACTGTTACATGAAGATTATTGTGTACGTGTAGCATTCAAATTTCAATCGCATGATTAGGATACAAGAATTAACAAGGAGATTTTAAAATTTCGCACAGCTGCCATCTTGTGGTTATGGAAATAATTGAAATAAATTAGATGCCAGTGATTTAACATTCGTATAAGGATTTATTGTACGAAGTTTCACTGCACTCGGATGGTTAAATTGTGAGAAACGTCCATGTGAATATGTATACTTCGCGTCGCCGCCATGTTGGATTTGTGATCACCAGGTTATTTAATGTCCTATAGGTGAACTTAAGTTCATAGCCCCTATGAACATAAAACAATTCAGTTTCATTACTATAATAGATTCGTAGATATTCAGAGCCATCTAAATAGTTCGGATGGTCGCCATGTTGAATTGTTGAATGTATAGGCCATAGAGTCATGTACCATTAATATAAAATTATTGCGTAGGTTCATTATTCAAACTTTCACTTCGATCGCATGATTACGACACAAGAAATAAAAACTTAATTTTAAAATTCGCACAGCCGCCATCTTGAGGTTATGTAAACAATTGAACTAAGTTAGATACCAGTGCATTACAATGTGTATAAACATTTCCTGTACCAGATTTCATTGCGTTTGGAACATTAAATCGTGAGTAAAGTCTATTTAAAATTTTCATATTCGCTTGGTCGCCATGTTCGTTTTGTAGTTACCCGGTTTTTGAAAGTCTTATAGATGAACTTCCAGTAGTGCCCTTTATGTCCGTACAAAATTTGAGGGTGATACCGCTAATAGTTTCAGAGATATAGAATGCCGGTGAAATATTTCGCACATCCGCCATCTTGTGGTTATGTAAACAATTGAACGAAGTTAGATGTCGGTGCATTACAATGTGCATAAACATATACTGTACCAAGTTTTATTGCGTTTGGATGGTTAAATCGCGAGAAACGTCTATTTAAAAGTAGCAAATTCGCTTGGCCGCCATGTTGGTTTTGTTGTTACCAGTTTTTCAAAAGTCACATAGGTTAACTTCTCGTAGTTCCCTTTATCACCGTAATAAATTCCAGGGTGATATCGGGAATAGTTTCGGAGATATGGAATGCTGGTGAAATATTTCGCACAGCCGCCATTTTGGATTGGTGAGACGTAACAAAATTTGAAGGGCAGGGTCGGGGTTGCCCGGAATAGTGCTATGAACTTACCGAGTTTCATTGAAATCGCTCCAGCCGTTTAGAATTCATTAGGGACACACACACACACCTCACACACACACACACACACGCACACACACACACACACACGGACAAAAGGTGATCTCATAAGCCTATATTTTCAAAATTGAAAATAGGCTAAAAAAATGTTCCAAAAACTGTGCTATGGTTGGCTTTTTGTAAATCGTTAGAAAAGCACAAAAAAAAGCTTAACTCTGAATTTTTGAATAATTTACACGATCATTTTGTAGGAAAACTAAAAAAATAAATCGAAAAGCGTTTTTTTCTGAATCGACGTATTTTAAAGAAAAAAATTTTAAACAAAAAATGTAGAGGACATTGTCACCTACAATTCGTCTCATTGAGGTCATGTCATACGTTTTGAAATTCAGAAGCTAGGTGGCGCCAAAGTTTCCAAAAAAGTGTTTTTTCACTTTTTGTCCTAGAAAAAATGTTTTGTTCACAAAAGAGCGAATCAGAAATTTGTTCCTCTCAAAATTGTCTACAACATTTATTGAAACATTTATTTCTTCCGCCTTATCGTTCCAAAGTTATAGTCTGCCGAAGTGTGAAAATTGTACCATTCAGATGGCACAAAGGTTAATATGTGTAGAGTTATGATTGATACGTTGAGATTGAAATAGAAATGATTGTTTGAGCTGATTAACAAACACAGCCTGCGTCCTGTTTGACTGAGCCTTAGGCAGCTGTCCGACACCGGTCCCTCTCTAAATTATGCCCACCGCTCTCTCCGAAGTAACAATGGTAGCCTTGACTACGCAGTGTTGCATTTGCTGCGCTATAACTTTGGAACGGTAAGTCAGAGGAAACAAACGTTTAAATAAATGTTGCAGACAATTTTGAGAGGCACAAATTTCTGATTCACTCCTTTGTGAAAAAAAAACTATTTTTCTAGGACAAAAAGGGAAAAAACACTCTTTTGGAAATTTTGGCGCCACCTAGCGTCTGCATTTCAAAACGTATGACATGACCTCAATGAGACAAATTGTTGGTGACAATGTCTTCTACATTTTTTGTTTAAAAAACATTTCTTTAAAATACGTCGATTCAGAGAAAAACGCTTTTCAATGTTGTTTTTTTTAGTTTTCCGACAAAATGATCGTGCAAATTATTCTAAAATTAGAGTTAATCTTTTTTGTGCTTTTCTAACGATTTACAAAAAGCCAACCATAGCACAGTTTTTGGAACATAACCATTCCAGCTGCACTATGGGAGACCAAGGAAAACAAATTCAAATTCCAGAGCGGCTTAGGTGGGAATGGAATGCATCTCTTCTCAACGTTGCCATGCACGAGGCTGAGTGTAGCTTACCCCGTTTCAACCCTCAGAGGAGAATAAATTTACTTGGCAGGGTCGAGCTTATGGTTTAGGGATAGGCCATTTGCTTCATACCTAAGAGGATCCGGGTCCTAAATAAAACGAGCCATGTGAGAAATAGTTTCCAGTAGTTTAAATTTTCCCTGAAAGATGGAGCACGATCCTCATTTTCAATATTATAGTGGGCTATATGATGGCTCCCGGAAAGTGTTTTGGTTTTGGCGCATGGTCCATTATAATTTTGACCTAAAAATTGTTGTTCGGGATTTATGGCAAATTAAACTATAAAATTAATTTTGCTTCTTTTTCTTTGCACTTAAATGTTACCCCCATCCCCCTTTTAAAAATAATGTCTGTCAGTATGTTACGGGCCTGATGAACTTAAATGTTCGTCTTCTAAAACTAATATACTTAATATACTCATCTCTCGTACAGTACGTTCAGTACATTTAACAGTGATTTAAATGTGTATAAGTCGGCTCCATTGGCGTAGCGCGCTTGCCTCGAATCCGGAGGCCCCGGGTTCGATTCAAGGCTCATTCAGGGGTTTTAGAAACTGACGTGAGGGCTGAAACGGGGTGGACTCAGCCTCGTGAGGGTAATTGGGTAGCTGTCTGACAGTGTCCCGGACACGGAGACCAAGACTAATGGCCAAGGGGACCCGACGCGCTGTCCATGCATCACCCCATAATCTGCAGGCCAAATGAAAGGGCAGCGGCCGCTTGGTAGGCCTAGGTCCTTTATGGGCTGTAGCACCACGGGGTTTGGTTTTGGTTTGTTGTGGGGTTTGAAGCAAATTTTCAGTGTTGCCTTAGTAAACAAATGTTTGGTGCTTTTCAGTCGGTCAACACGAATGTACCCAAAAGAGCTAGGTTGTGTGCCCTAATCCTGAAAAAAATTACATGAGATTAACAAATACACTAGGATGACCAGTTTCGATCGTCAAGCGATCATCATCAGATCCATTGCATTTAGGCTATAAAGTCTATGTTTGAAAATACAGGTGAAGATATTTACAATACGTACAATTATTTAGTTGCAGTATTGGTAACGCAACTGTCGGTTTATGCTTATTGTAGAATATTATATGATGTTAGGTGAAATGATAAAATAGTGATAGTTAGGCTACTACTTATCTGGTTGTCTTCCTCGCTGGAACTACGACCAGTTTCGACTACACATTCACACCCGCTGCGGTCGATTACATTAGAAGGTTAATGAACTGGTGTTTCGCTTCCTCTCGCCCGGTAATCCTATATGCATAACACAGTTCTTTTGGGTACATTCGCGTTCACCGACTGAAAAGCACCAAACTTTTGTTTTGGTTTGGTTAAATGTTTATCGTGAAATTTGCACGTACTCTGCTATATTTGCAATTGATAATACAACTATTAACCATTATGATTAAAGGGTACATTACAACAGTGTGGGAGTGACATTTTGTCGGTTCTACTCTCCAGGGAGCATGGAAGAGGTAATGGTCCATAGAAACCATTGCGTTACATGATTAACAACTTTCAATTTAGCTCGTAAGAGCGCGTGGCACCAGGTTCACTGTCTGCCGCCAGAGTGTAACGTGATTCTCTTCCGATAGATGGCGAGGGCGAGAGCTTTGCCGTCATTCATGCTGCCTATTCGAATCACCCAACAGGTACTCTCGTGGTGTTATGGTTAGCGTGGATCGTACTACCTCGAGGGCTTGGGTTTGGGTCCCGGCTCTGGCAAGTAATTTAATTATGGTTTAGGATACAGAAAGCGGCTTCGGTGGCGTAGTTGGTAGCATGCAGAGCTTCTATGCCCAACGTCGCGGGTTCAAACCCGGACGAAATCGTCGGATTTTTTAAGAGCGTTAAAAATCCCTCAGTATGACTTCCTTTGGAGGGGAAGTAAAGCCGGCGGTCCCATGTCATAGATTTATGGCATGAAAAAGAACCTTCCACTAACTACACTTGCGTGAAGCCAAAATGTGTAGGCTAGATTAGAATTGATAACGCTCTATTAGTTCCAACGTCCCCCGCCAGGTACTGACTGTGATGCCATCTAGTAGCCAAGTCCACAGGCTAGGTGTCGTGGACGGTAGCATTTGGTGTCAAAAGTAGGAACTACTTGGAAATTATTGTCTGCAGTCCATACTTGAATTAAAACAGATAACACACACTAATACAGCCATCACAATTAACACCGGTTATCAGACAGATTCTACACACACCCAAAGTACACGGGGCTACATGACCGCTTTGTCACAACCCCTAAACTAAGGAACCAACCAACCAACCCACCAACCAGGGTACAGCAAGGGTATCGTTGACATGCAAGTCCCACGAGTGGTGTCAATTTTTAGGTGAGTTCGTTGTTGCTTATTTTATGGGATACGACGTCGTGGTCATGTATCCCCGTATATTTCTTTGGATATGGAGAGCATGGTGGTGCAGCAGTACAGCTGTTAACCTCTTACCAAGGTAGAACGAGTTTTATTCCGGGTCAATGGATGTGAGAGATTTTCGAAGTTAAATACCATGTCCTGTGGTTCGGATTCCACGTAAAAAGGAGGTCCCGTGGCTCAAGGTCGTGAGATTAACGATCCTTTTTCTGGGTAATTGTGATTGCTGTACTAGTGTGTGTATTTGTAAATTGGGGGAATAGGATTGGGAGGACGCGCCCGTGGCCTAAGTTAGGAACCATCCCAGCATTTGCCTAGAAGTGGTTGGAGAGGGTTGGGAGGGGGGGGGGGGGCACGTTAAACCAGTTCCAGGATGGCTGAGGTGGGAATATAACGCCCCTATTCTCAGTTTTGCCTAACGAGGCAGAGTGTACCCTGTTCTAGCCATCATACCAGAATTAATACTTCTTGGCAGAGCCGGGAATCGAACCCGTAACTCCGGGGAGACAGCCAACAACGCTAGCCACTACAGCACGAGGTGGTAAATTGTGAGTTCACGTACTCACTTGCAACGTGTGAGTTATCTGACAAGGGAATATTTAGTCTAAGTTCAAGTCTAAGTTTCTGTTGTCGGGGAAGGTGCGTTTAATCACTTCCTTGCATTCGCCACTTAGCTGTAAGCATCTGCCCGGACAGCAGGAGATTTCAATTCGAATCCCGAATGTGGCCACATTTTTCAGTATATATTTTTCCTCTCTGCTGTATAGACGTGACCAAATAATTAGAATAAGAATAAATCCTATTTTCATTAACTATTTGTAACCCTAACTAAAATGTAAGCTTTGTCTACATAAATTTAAATTTGAGAGAAATTCCGAAAATTTGAGCTATTTATGGAACTTATGGAATTATTTTACGCCAAAGGGATTCATTCTACGCCATTACTTTAAGGAAAATTCTCACATTTCTTCCTTCGTAATCTAAAATTATTTTTATTCAGAAAACACTCACACATAATATAACTGTCCAGAAAGGAGGTAATGCATATTATGATATATCAATAACTGAGCAATTATATGCAACACTACGTCACTTATAATTCAATAACACCATTAATTGTGAGCGATTATGTGGCAGCATCACATCACTTCCTAATTCATTTTAGCCTATTTTCATTGATGAAAAAGAAAAAGGCTTATGAGATCACCTTTTGTCCGTGTGTCTGTGTGTGTATGAGTGTGCGTATGTATTTGTATGTATCCACCCCACTTCCCCCTCCTAATAAAATCTAAACGGCTCAAGTGATTTAAATGAAATTCGGTAAGGTCATAGTACTATATCTTCCGACCCCGACCGTGCCCTTAAAATGATATTATGTCTCACCGATCCAACATGGCAGGGCTGTGAGAAATATTTCACCGGCATTCTATATCTCCGAAACTAATACCGATACCACACTGAAATTTTGTGCGGTAATAAAGGGCACTATTAGAAGTCTACCTATGTGACTTTTAAAATCCTGTTAAGTACACATCGAACGTGGCGGCCAAGCAAATTTGAAACATTTAAGTAGACTTTTTTCATGATTTAACCATCCGAGCGAAGTAAAACAAGGTGCATGAAATATGCATACACTTTGTAATGCAATGACATTAAATTTAGTTCAATTCTTTACATAACCTCAAGATGGTGGCTGTGGGAAATTTTAAAATTAATTTTTTATTTCTCGTTTCCTAATTATGAAATTGAAATCAACGTTTGAACAATGAACCTACGCAATAAGTCATCTAATAGTACATAACTCAATGGCCAACTTATATAAGAATCCAACATGGGGACTATCCGAATTATTTAGACGGTTCTCAATATCTATGAATCTACAGTATTAGAGCAATCAAACTGAAAATTTGTATGTTGATAGAGCCAATTAACATAAGTAGGATCTATGAAAATAGGCTGTATAGTTCTTCAAGGAACTACTAGTTTTAGTTTGTGAACGAGGGACAGATGACCTCGTAGTTCACCCATCAAAACGACAAATAACGAATAACTAACTAGTTTCTGAACAATTTAACTTTGGACTTGTCCGGTTCTTGGAGTGAACGCTTCAAGTTCTGAAAATTACCAACAATAATATAAAACACACTTAATGTACACACGTCATGATTTGGGAACTAAAGTAATTACATCGCAGTATTTACATGAAAGTGAATCGTTAACAGGCTGCTACATAATTAACTTCTCTGTTTGGAAAACTAATATAGCTCATTATTCTAATAATATGACTACGTCTGTATTTAGTTAGTGTATATATTGCAGCCAATGGCCAATATGAATAGATAAGATGACGGATTTAAAAGCCTTTGTCCCTATTTTCTTAGCCAAAAAAAATACGTACAGGTAATTACAAATAAACGTACTGTTTTACGTAACTTACACTACTTTTGCACATAGTCTCCACATTTGTTCAGACCTTTCTCCCATCACAGCACTAAATTTGAGATGCCCCTGTGGTAGAATTCAGCCGGCTGACAGTGGAACCATCGTCAGACTGCTGTCTTAGCGCCATCGTTGCACGAGAATCACTGTCCTGCCTGGAACTTCTTCAGCGGACCGAATACGTGGAAATCACTAGGGGCGAGGTCCGGACTGATGGTGGATGGTCCACACTCTCCCAGTTAAATGACCGGAGCTTATTGGCAGTTCTGGTTGCCACATGTGGTATCGCATTGTCATGGTCCGCTGAAGAAGTTCCTGGCAGGACAGTGATTGACGTGCAACGATGACGCCAAGACAGCCGTCCGACTATGGGTCCACAGTCAGCGCCTGATTTCTACCACAGGGGCATATCAAATTAAGTGCTGCGATGATAAACTTATCTGAAAAATGTGGAGACTATGCGTAAAAAATAGTGTAAGGTACGTAGAATAGTACATATACCTGTATGTATTGTTTTTGGCAAAATAAATCAACGATTTTTCGATCCACCCTCGTATATACAATTAATTTTCTTCACTTTAGTTCACGAGAGATCTTGTTCTTTTCGAAAAATAGAGCAGATGGTACCTGTCACACTTTTGAAGTTCACAAACGCACTTTTCGTCAGGAAAGTTGATTTACATATCCGGTGATAGAATCCATGTACTTCGAACCATGTCACCGTGTACCTGAGAGTGTAATTGTTTCTCATCCATTCGTTGGTAATCATTGCATCAGTGCAACGGAAGTCTTCCCAGATGTTTGCTCGTTTCTCCTTCGTGTATATATCAGGTTTAAAATATTACCAGGCTTGCATAGTAATATTTGAGGTAGAACTCGGGGGAGTTTACTTGTCACTGTATGCCAAGTGAATGCTTTTTAATATTTGTTTCATATTCTTTGTGCCTTAACGCTCAATGCCGCGAGGCATACGCAGCGTAAGATAAAATTACTCCTTTGAGAGTACATGGTTTTTCATTTTTTACCTGATGAAGAGACTCAGCATAAATTGTGACAACCATGATATTAATATTTAGCTCAGCCTAGTTGACTACCTCATCCCATGCACGCTTAATCATCTCATATTACAAACAAAATATATAGGGTGTAGGGAAGAGAATATTATTTGCGTGTCGTTAGTAAATGGATTATAATTAGGGCTCGATATTTATGTAATATCAACATGCCAAATATGTACATATTTATGTAATAATGTTAGGTGAAATATGTAATATTACATTAAAAACTTTTAAAATATATAATAGCGGTATTAATTTAATTCAATTCTTATATGAATGATACAGTATATTACACATGACATTACTTGAGGATTCCTTATTTTATTCATTATATTTTTACAAAATAAAGTAAGGTAAAAAATTAATTATTTTAATTAACCATGTCCATAATAGCAAATTTAAATAAATTCCATTATTATGTATGAGAAAAAGCGTACGAACTAAAAATAAGTATTGTGAGGGGCACTTTTTGTTTGTGGCCTGGGAGGAAATATAGCAGCCTTTCTGAACAAGAAGATGAAAAATAGAGACTCAGGCCCTCACAACGAACTACCTCGTGGCTCACTGGCATCGAAAGAACGTGGGTTTGAATCTCACCTCTGCCGTCCTGACATTGGTTTTCGTTGTTTCAGATTTTCACCACCAGACAAATGCAGGTAGGGCTCCTTTCAATAGGTCCACGGCCAATTTTCTTCCAAAATCCTTTCCTGGCCTATCCCGAAAATAAAATAAATGGCTGCATTTATAAACTTACTATAGGCCTAGAAGACGATCACTTGTTGTCTTGGCAATCACCGGATATCCGTGTCAGGATTTTCAAATGGTGAAAACCTTTATTAGCAGATAAAGTCTTAGCAAAACGTAAAATTAAGCAATTTCCTCAATTCTGACAAACGTAGAAGGTCTAAAGGGTCCAGAAAGGTTTGAAATTGTGAATCTTGGAGAGCTCTATCAAACTAAAAAAACAAAATTTGAAAATCACTTCCGGCCTAAATGCAGTTCCAGAAAAACAGTCTAATATCGCTTGCATTTTTACTCATTTTGTTTTTGATTCAAATCCTAGCCAAATTAACATATTTACATACTTATTTCTTAAATGAGTTCCTTGGTGCAATACCCACGGGCAATTTTTAGATTTTTAGAAAAATATTCACACCGGTAGTCTACTAGTCATAAGGTCTTAAGTGAAACTCTGCATTGACTTACACTAGCGCTTGTAGGGGTAGAAAAGCCAATCTGCTAATCCAATCGACCGGATGAGGTTGAATTCCATCGAGTTACACTAGCGCTCGCTGTGACAGAAGTGTCCAGTGAAACCACGTCTCTTCATGCCGGCATCTACAGTAGTAAGAAACGTTTACTGTGTCCTCTACATTTGGAAAAGTGGAGAAAACAACGAAAATTAATTACAAATGCACCCAAAGAGGAGTAGTGTTCATGGAAGGTCTAGTTTATGACATTAAAGGATGTTTTCAATATTGAGTTGCTTGCCTGTGTATTTTTCCACGCTAATCACAGATATTCCTAATGTCGCTTATTGTGGTCCGCATTGACGTTAATATATTGAATGAATATTAAAATATCCACCTTTTCAATACAATTTATTAAATAGTACTCACAGGTACATATTTCGGAGGCTTTTACACTCCCCCTTCATCAGCCTGCTTGACAAACCTTTTAAGAACTTTCCTTGTTCCAAACACATATAAATCACAAGAAGATAACAACTTGATAATAAAATAGTACATTATGCAACGAGCCTATAATGGCAATAATTAAGACACAAGTGTTTTTATAAAACGAGCGTATGCGAGTTTTATAATTTCCATACGAGTGTCTTAATTACCATTATAAGCGAGTTGCTTACGACTGTTTATGTTCGACGATAATTATTATACCTATTTTATGTGCGAACATAAATATTCATAAATATCTGTCGAGATTTTGCCAGTTTTATGTTCTGAACAGAGCGCATGAGACGCAGAGAATGCCTTGTATTGACCATGGCCTCCTCGATTACCCTGCTATGACACTAGGCCATGGCAGTGAAATTTAAATTAGATGGCCGTGGAACAAAACGCAGGTGCGATGCTATCGTTATCTAATTGGTCTATAACCGTTTCTTGAGCTGTGATTGGTGGGAGAGACTGTTTCATAATGAACAAGAAGTTCCGTGACGAACTAAAGAGCCTACTTTTCGTAAAATTTAAGATTCATGCCAATGATTAATCTATATGGATCTATCTTGAATAATGACGAAATTAAGTTGGTAATATCGTAATTTCTAATTAGTTCGAAATACTGTATACCTGGCATAATGTAGCCTAATAGAGCACTACAGTTGGCAGCCCTGGTGACTGAATATATTCTTAGTTCCATCTCTTAAGGCACAGGATACAACATTTGGTTGGAGTCCAATGAATAGCATAGACGTTACAAGCAGTTAAACATTGAATTTAACAGCACGCGTAAAATCATGTTGGTAACAACGTCATGCATGTATTGGTCAGAAATAATCTGAAATAATATGATATATTGTTGTGCCAATTTTGAATGAAATCCATTAGTTAGTATAGAAAATAAATGCATTTTAAAATTGGACCTATCAGCAGGCTTAGAATCATGTTGGCAGCACTGACGTATATTAGTTACTCCAAATTCATCTAGAATGCCAGGTACTATACGTGTGCAAAGTTTAGACCTATTGGCTTGTATACTTTCTGATATATTGATATTAGTGTAACAAAACTAGAGACAGCACATATTAACAGTTGGCAGCCCTGGTTGCTCTTAAGAATACGCATAGTCATATCTGTTATGGTACACATAGCACATACGAAATTTGGTTTAAATCCAAATGATAGTATGGAAGTTACATGTATTTAAAGTTGGACCTCTCAGCAGGCTTAGAATCATGTTGGTAGCATTGACGTATATAAGTTACTCCAAATTAATATAGAATGTCAGGTACTATACGTGTGCATAGTTTAAAGCTGTCGGCTTGCATACTTTCTGATATATTGATATTTGGATAAAATAAATTAAGAGCATTTATTAACAGTTGGCAGCCCTGGTGGTTCTTAAGAATACGCTCAGTCATATCTGTTTATGTACACATACATCATACGAAATTTGGTTGAATTCCAATTGATACTGTAGAAGTTATATGCATTTAAATATTGGACCTATCAGCAGGCTTATAATCATTTTGGCAACACTGCCATATATGGCCTCCCGGAAATTAAACTGCAATAGTATTATCTATACGTGTGCCAAATTTGAAATAGCTCCCATTCATACCTTCCAAGATATCCAACATGGAGCTCAAATTTCAATTGCGATTTTTCAGCAGTGGGTAGCACTGACATCATTTTCAAATATGGCCGTGAGATATTCAGGTATAGATCTTTACTCCTACCAAATTTTGTTTCGATTGCTCCAGCCGTTTAGGAGTTGATAGGGGGACACACACACACAGCCAGACAGACAGACAGAAGGACAGACAGACAGACAGACACACACACACACACATTTGCCCGATCTCATAAGTCTACTTTTTCCTCATTTTTGCAGATCTCATAAGTCTACTTTTTCCTAAATAGTGTTATAATGAGCCTCATTATAGTACAGTTTTCTGACATATAATAGTCAGGGTCGAACATAAACACACATATTACACGGCTTATTGTTAAGGAGACCGAGATATCTTGGCTACTATTCACATGTTGACGTAAGATTGGATGAAATAATTATGCACTTTAATTTTCATCCAATCTTACGTCAACATGTGAATAGTAGCCAAGATATCTTGGTCTCCTTAACAATAAGCAGTGTAATATGGGTGTATTTTTTTAATAAAGTTTTTATCTTCTTGCGATTTATATGTGTTTGGAACAAGGAAAGTTCTTAAAAAGTTTGTCAAGCAGGCTGATGAAGGGGGAGTGTGAAAGCCTCCGAAACATGTACCTGTGAGTACTATTTAATAAATTGTATTGAAATGGCACATATTTTAATATTCATCCAATATAATCACAGATATACTCTCAATCCTAAAACTTATCTCTCCAGTGTATGATCATGATATAATCTACGACTGTTAGCTCCCAATAATATATTTCTTGTAATAGATGTATTCTACTTCCCCAGGGAGGGGAAAGTGTGTGTGTAACTTATGTTAATATCCGCAATTTGGTACACAAAAAGGAAGTAAAACTTCTCACTTGGCAATTTATCAACTGATAAGCAACTGGGATCATATCTGGCGGATGGGAGCCATTGTCTCTGAAATCATAATTAACCTGGCGGCGGCTAAACGAACAATGGAATTGAAAATAATTAATGGTATTGGCTAACAGAGGCACTCTTCGTGACCAATTACCTGCTCTAATCTAGTATTGCCGCTAATCCCATAACCGTGTGTTGGTTTCAATGATGAATCATTAACCCGGAAGGCAGCACGGTCACCACGAACTATATTACCTACTCGCATTTTAATACATCCCTTTGTTTTCCATTAGCCTATAGTCGTCCAATAAGCAGCGTTAGTCACCGAAATTGTATTCCTCAATAATCTGTTTTCAACCCTGCATAATAGCGAAAGAATACTCATTCTTCGAATGGCCTTCGACGTTTGACGATCGTTGAATGTATCAACGGAGAATAAAAAATAACAACCAACATATTTTTTCAACATTTTATGAAATAAAACCAAGAAAAATTAACTAAAAATGAGGAGGTTGTATCTTTCATACAGCCATCTAATTTTCAGTTTATTTTTCTGCATAGTGTCCCAACTTTGATACACATTTTCTCCCATCAAATTTGAACAATTTTGGTCGCATTTGTTGCTTTCAGCTCTCGCAGTAAAGGGGCACAGGTTTGCTTCATAGAAATGGAGGTGGCGCGCAGTTTGCTACTCCTGTGGGTGTCCGGCCACGGACACCAAGAGCCCGCTGATGAGCCAGTTTGGTGATCCTAGGTGAAATCCCATACGAGGCACGGCATAAACCTAGAAAAATTGCTGAGTTTTAATTCAGTGGCCTTGAAAGTCAGTATATAGTTATATCTTCTTGGAAGCCTACATAGGGAGGTTAAGCCTGCTTGAGATTCTCGCAGTAAAGAGGCAGAGGTTTGCCTCGTAAGAAGGGAGGAAGCGCGCAGTTCGCTATTTCCTGTGGTGTCCCGGATATGCACACCAAGAGCCCTCTGATGAGCAAGCTTAGTATTCCTAGGCGAAACTCCACACAATACATGGCTTAAACCTAGAAAAATTGCTGAGTTTTAATTCACTGGACGTGAAGGCCAATATACCATAATTTTGGAAGCCTTCGTAGGGAGGTTAATGCTGCTTGATCTTTTAGCTCTCGCAGTAAAGAGGCTCAGGTTTGCTTCATAAAAGGGGAGGTAGCCCGCAGTTCGCTACACCTGTGGGGGGGTCGGGGCACGGACACCAAGAGCCCACTGATGAGCCATCTTGGTGTTCCTAGGTGAAACCCCACAAAATACACTCCAAGAACCTACACATATTGCTGAGTTATTGTTGTATAGTTTATTCTCGTACTGGTTTCAGGCAAACTTGTGCCATTCTTCTGTGATATCTTATGTTAACATTAATAAAATATTAAACATGTTTGTGTTAATGCCTTATACTGTACTAATTATTATTATATACAGGCGTGTCCAAATTATTGGTATTAAAATGAAAATTCACAGTTCATCAACAATTTGTATCAATAATTACGATAAAACCGGTGTTTTCATAAATGTTATTTTAGTCAAAGATGAGAATGGAAGTTCTAATTTTGATCTATACAATGTTTTATGCAATTTTGGTTGACTCAAATTAATCTTTTCTACTGCATAGTTACGTGAAAAATTATCACACTTCTTCCTCCGTAATCGAAACAATTTTTAACTCAGAAAATAAACATTCATGTCACATTATCCATAAAGAGGCAAATTTATGAGATGTTCTAATAACTAGACAACATTGACTATATATGAATATTATTTTATAATCAAATAACAAAAATCTCGCACTACCTAATTTAATTGATTTTATTTATTTTTGACATTTTTGTTCAAATGTATCCGAAATAGACTAGCAAGAAATCAAAAAATACATTTACTTCAATATACACTGGTGTAAAATTGATTCGTTTAAAGGCTGCTTCAGAATTGATTTATCAGTAAAACTAATATAGAACATTATTTTAATTATAGACAATAGCCACGTCTGTATCTTTAAAAATATTTAATAGTCTATTGAAAAAAATTAACGTAATAACCAATTAATTTGAATATTATGGAAAAATGCTTTTAAATGTCTAAATATTTCTAAATATCATATCTGTTACAATCTAATATATTAAAAATATTTATGAAATCTTAAGCCAGTCCGTCCAGCCATTCTATCCGGTCGATTTCCTTCATTAATAGCCTACTTTCGATTTTTGCAAAAAATGAAAGTAGACTTATGAGATCAACACAGGGCGAAAAAAGTGTGTCTGTCTGTGTGTGTGTATGTGTGTGTGTGAGTCTGTGTGTGTGTATGTGTGTGTGTGAGTCTGTGTGTGTGTGTGTGTGTGAGTGTGTGTACTCTGAATGTCTGTCCCCCCCTATCAATTCGAACACGGTGAATGCGAATTGAACGAAATTTGGTACAAAGGTAGCACTAGCAAAGGACACCTCAGTGTCATGTTTTATATCGCCGCCATCTTTACTAAAACTGAATGGCGGCCACTCAAACGTTCAAAACGTAAAATCAAATAACGACTAACCAAATCATCCAATCTCTACCAAATTTGGTAACAACATACCTTCGTATAGGATGCGTCTTGTGACCAAACTACAAGGTCGTCCGCCATACCATTTCAGGATGGCGGCCGTGCGAATTATGCAAACTTTATAATCCATATCATGGGACCCACCAGTTCCGATTATCGAGCCGAGAATCGTTTTAACTGTTCTAAAGGAAGAGGCACGTACGAAATTAAAAGTTTATTTTGTAATACTATAGTGCAGACGTGATTTTAAAAAGCTCAGCTGATTCATTAATAAGACAAGATGGCAGCGGATATCTTGTGCCTGACTTATATTTCACTAATTTGAGTATTGCAGGCAATATAGCGTACTGAAACAAAATAAATAAACTTTGTATGAAATGCTTTATATATAAATAATATACTTCAGTGATGAAATCGTTTAGTATAAATCATTATTTGCTAACAAGTTCTATGTAAGTCATTTTATATAGAACGATATTCGTTGACACAATTAGCTCAGTGGTAAAGCGTTAGTCTGTCATTCATATGCCTATGGTTCAAACCCCATCAGAGTTAGTTTTTTGCTTGACATTTTACATATTTGTTGCTTTGTAATGACTCAGACGTTTTAAAATTAAGCGTTATATTGTGCATATTACGGTGCAAAACATATACTTAATTAAAACATAATTCGCCAGCAGATTTAATCGAGACATCTAGCTGACAAAAAGGTAACAGATTTTATTGAAAAGTTTCTTCTTCTGGCCGCTAGAATGCACTCGCTCTGCTAGGATTATATTGTTCGATATTTCACAACTAGATATTACGACTAGTTTTTATATTTATTGTTTCTTGAGTACTGAGACGTTATAAAATAAAGCTTTATATGGTGCTTTTTGCAATGGAAATTATATATTAAAAATACGACATTCTCCACTGGAGTGACATCTTCCAGCCTTCAGTTGTACTATGCAGAAACTATAGATTCGAGCAGCGCTCTATACCGGCCAGTTAGTGAACCCAGTCTTAACGACTGCTAGGAGTAATAAGACAGTAACATTCGTTTATTCCCTGTGCACAGAGGCGTTGTTGATAATCTCAAAACTTGCAATATGGATGATTTGGAGATGGATTATTTTGTTATACCGTGTATTTAAGATTAGCCTATAAATTAACGGGTTGCGAAGTTACTTCACTTAGTTCTATATCATTCGTACACGACACAGAACAACAACGTGACGTCAGTTTCTGATCTGCTCTGATTGGCTATTACATTGCTGCAGTCGGGTAGTTGGCAGTCAAGGATAAAATTCTCGACTGCCAGCTACCAACTGCAACTTCATGTTGTGTATGGTGCCTATAGTATACACGGAGTCGATCGCGACTGCCGACCGAGGACTACCAACTACGGACTGCCGACTGCGCATTGTAGATGGGCCTTATTAGAGCAACGAAGTTTCAATTATTGTAAGTAGTCGGTGTTTGGAAAAAAGGAAGGAAGCTTGTAGTTTAACGTGACCGTTAATCTAGAGATCATGAGCCACGGGACCTCCTTTTTACGTGGAATCCGAACCACAGGACATGGCATTTCACTTCGAAAATCTCACATGCATTGACCGGGAATCGAACCCGGACCGCCTTGGTGAGAGGCATACAGCTAGACCGCTGAGCCACCACGCCCCCCTCGGTGTTTGGAGTGTTTGCTGATGAAATTGCAAAATGCTGGGGTAAATTATAAACTATGGTTTGAACGCCACTGTTCAAATCCTGTGTGCCAATTTGCACTTCAAATAGGAAGAAATTAGGAGATGATAAGGACAGAGAGTTATAACTATACCCATACATTTCGGAGAAAGTAGGCTATATGTTCTTTCCCGAACATCTTGTTTTTTTAAATGAAAGGTATTCATGCACAGATTTGTTATCAAGTATTACAAATCACTTACGTTCCGCCTTTCTCAAATTATTTGATTTTTTTCAACTCTTTCCCAACTTTTTATCTCTTTGAAGCTAACATATCTTTGGTTATAATTGAGGTACGTAGGTCGTTTTGGTCTAAGAATACTCAGTGACTAAAGCGCCTTCATTTCAGCTGTTAACTATTCAAATCGGCTGATTCTGAGGAAAGTTATGAATGGACATTTAATATTACTTCTAATTTTTCATTTTCTTGCAGCGAAAAATGAACATTGCCATGAAATTAATAGGGTAGTTTCAGATCTACTTCCAGGAACTTAGAGATTTTACACGAGTGAGAATACATTAGTAACTGAAGAAGAAAATTGAAGTTTTGCATTTTCCCACTGAATTTTTGAACAGGCTTGAGATGAGTGGTCTACCTCCCCATGTGCTGACTTAGAAAGAAGGTGATACTACAATGTTCCTTAGGAGTTTCAATGCAACTAAGATATTACTGAACGGGACGAGGCCAATAGTTAGAAAAATGTACGGCAATATCATAGATTTCTAAGTTCTAACTAGTTTGAATAGTGAGAGGCGAATACTGCTACCTCGCGTAGATTGTCACCATCTGACACTAGAATGACGGCAATTTCCTATTACACTAGCGTTTTGTATTACAATCAACAAAGCGCAGGGTCAACGCTTTATCGAGTTGGAATCTACTTGCCTGATCCAGTCATAAGCCATGGAATGTTGTATGTTGCCTTATCCGGAGGAAAATCATTTAAAAATGTAAACGGAGAAATTAAACCTAAGGGTTGACGCACAGCGAACATTGTCTGGAAGGAAGTATTGTGAAATAAAGGTTATAAACTATTACATAATGTTGTAATTTTTAAATGCTGAAAGATAATGCTGCAGAGCAGCACGGGCGCCATAGTATTCATTAAATCTGATAGAAATATAGCTATAATTATTGAAAGTAAATAGGACTATGAAATTATCTTGAAAATATTCGTGAATATCGTATAAATATGTAACCTTCTGTAAAATGTATGTTTATCCTCCAGCTGCTAACTGAATCTGTAATTTACACATCTGTTAAGTAAGCAATATTGTTTTCATTGAGATTCAGGGCAAATAGAATGCCTTTTTAAGTTTCTATAGAAAGGGTAATAAAAGCACGACAGATTTTATTGAAGGTAATTACAATAGTTCGTTATCTTAACAAAATGCTGAAGAAGGCCATAATATGGCCGAAACGGGTATTAATTAATGTATATTAATTCAATTTTATTGACTAAGGTGGAATACACCTATTGGTATTAAATTTAGATTGTATACTTTTTAAACTAGATTTTAGCAGATACAAACAACATTAATATAATTACTGTTTTGTTTTATCAAGCTGTATGCTCCTCATTAACGTGGATAATTTCTAATGTTGTTTTAGAGATGCAGGAGTTAATTATTGTTGCTTATTTTAGGGGCTGCGACCTCGTGGTCATATAGAGTGTGTGTGAAATTTCTGTCACAACCTGTGTTCTTGTGATGGCTGTACAAGTGTGTGTATTTGTAAATTGGGAATAGGATGAGGAAGGAGACGGCCATGGCATTATGCTAGGTACCGTCCCAGCATTTGCCTGGAATAGAATTGGAAACCCTCGGAAAACCACTTCCCGGATGGCTGAAGTGTAAATCAAACCCTCCTCTTCTCAGTTTTGTCTCACGAGGCTGAGTATACCCCGTTTCAGACCTCACACCAGAATTGAAATTTCTTGGCAGAGCCGGGAATTGAATCCGGACCTACGGGATGACAGCCAAGAACGCCAGCCCCTACACCTCGAAGTGGTACACAGGGTAAATCAACCACAATGTACAACCCCCTAAATGGAATTACAATAACATTATTAATTTTCATTTTCATCCTTACCATTAGAGGTATGTGACCTACAGTAGATGTTACGCCAATTAAAAAACAACCCCCTCCATCATTTATTATAAACGCCTATGATAAGGCTGGCGAGAGGTAGAGAATCCAGCTGTAAAAAAAAATCATCGGCCACATTGAAAAATCATCTCAAGTCATCGTTGATCCTGTAATGAACGAGAATAGTAAGAGGTTGATGAATACATGATATACCGGTACGTGTTCTATTGTTAGCAGCCTCCATCATTCAACACTCCAACGCTCAAGAAGATATCTGTATTGTTCTTGGTGCCAACTCCATATGTAGAATCCCATTTAAAGGAGATAAGCAGTACAATAAATGGCACAATTTAAGCCTCATTATATGAAATGGTAAACAAACGGACTGAACACAATGGACTCTAACTATTCTGAGGTCCTATTGGAATACTAATGAATACGTATTATTAGGAGCTGGCAGCAAGTGGCCTTGGAATGGGTTATTGTAGCTCTACGTGTTGCTCGGCTAAATTTCAGATCACGTCCTATCATCATCACTGATGTAGGGCATTTACTGCACCGGGTGCATATACCCTCTGGCGGACTGTCTGACGCAAAGGGTAAGGGTTCATGCTTAATGTCCTCAAGGATTCTGGATTGAATCCTAGCAGCCAGTTGTCAATGCTGGGGAGGCCACTAATTTACTGGTCCTTGATGTTATAATCTCCGGAGAAAGAATAGCAATTGGAGATGTTAAGAAAAACTTTAAATTATTAATATTATTATTATTATTAATAGCGGACGCTCTCGCATAGGCTTTATTACTATTAAGGCAGGACGCGGCACAGTTCTGGCAGAGGCTATCACCTTAATTACTTCTTTGAACGCACTTTTTAAATACAGTGTCGATATTTATTAAAACAAAGTGCGATTCGTCACTGATGCGGGTAATTCTCTTTTTTTTTGATTGCTTATTCGTTACGATTGGTTGCATGTGAGCGCCCCCGTGTGTATATACCACCCATTCAGCGTTTCCTCGTGTAACGGCCCGCCAATACATTTTGATTGGCCCACCAATAGCTCAAGATCCGATGCGAACCTATTTAAGACTATCAGACTGTAAGATTCGATTTTAAAGTTCAGTTAATTTTTTTTCTTGCAACAGACGGCGCAATCTTACTTATTCGGTTCTTAATAATTGTCGATAAATTATTTTTAGCCTGTTTTATGAAAAAACAAGATGTTCAGTAAAGAACATATAGCCTACTTTCTCCTAAATGCATGGGTATTGTTATAACTCTTTGTCCTTTTCAAGGAGTATAATTGAATGATGGTTGTAGTAGCTTGTTGAAATACAACGTGCTATAGGGATAATAAACATGAATATGAGGTGCCCTTTGCTAGTGCTACCTCTGTAAAAAATTCATTCAATTCGGTTTCACCGTGTTTGAATTGATCTGGGGAATGGATTTGCACACATACATGGCCGCTATTTGCAAACTATTGGGCTGATGACCTTGTAGTCAGTCATAAGATGCTTTCCACAAAAAGGCATGTTGTTGCAAAATACGGTAGAGATCAAATTATTAGGATGGTCGAAATTTGATTTAAGCTTTTAACATTTGGGTGGCCGTCATTCCGTTTCCGTCAAGATGGCGGCGATATAAAACATGACACTGAGGTGCCTTTTGCTAGTGCTACCTCTGTACCAAATTTCGTTCAATTCGGTTTCACCGTGTTTGAATTGATAGGGGGAATCGATTTGCACACATACTTGGCCACCATCTGCAAACTATTGGGCTGATGATCTAGCAGTTTGGTCAGAATATGCTTCCCACATAAAGATTTGTTGTTGCAAAATTTGGTAGAGACTAGATTATTAGGTTGGTCGAAATTACATTTTAGCCTTTAACATTTGGGTGGCCGCGATTACGTTTCCGTCAAGATGGCGGTGATATAAAACATGACACTGAGGTGGCCTTTTCTAGTGCTACCTCTGTACCAAATTTCGTTCCATTCGGTTTCACCGTGTTCGAATTAATAGGGGGAATCGATTTTCAAACAAAGATGGCCGCCATCCGCAAAATATCAGGCTAATGACCTACTAGTTTGGTCAAAGGATGCTCCCTCCATAATGGTATATTGATGCAAAATTTGGTAGAGATCGGATGATTAGGTTAATCGTAATTTGATTTAAGCTTTGGATATTTGTGTGGCCGCCATTACGTTTTCGTCAAGATGGCGGCAATATAAAACATGACACTGAGGTGCCCTTTGCTAGTGCTACCTCTGTACCAAATTTCATTCCATTCGGTTTCACCGTGTTCGAATTAATAGGGAGAATCGATTTTGACACATAGATGGCCGCCATCCGCAAACTATTAGGCTAATGACGTATTCGATTGGTCAAAGGATGCTCCCTCCATAAAGGTATGTTGTTGCAAAATTTGGTAGAGATCGGATGATTAGGTTAGTCGTAATTTGATTTAAGCTTTGAACATTTGTGTGGCCGCCATTACGTTTCCGTCAAGATGGCGGTGATATAAAACATGACACTGAGGTGCTCTTTGCTAGTGCTACCTCTGTACCAAATTTCATTCCATTCGGTTTCACCGTGTTCGAATTAATAGGGTTAATCGATTTTGACACAAAGATGGCCGCCATCCGCAAACTATTAGGCTAATAATAACCTATTAGATTGGTCAAAGGATGCTCCCTCCATAAAGGTATGTTGTTGCAAAGTTTGGTAGAGATCGGATGGTTATGTTAGTCGTGATTTAACTTAAGCTTTGAACATTTGTGTGGCCGCCATTGCGTTTCTGTCAATATGGCGGCGATATAAAACATGACACTGAGATGCCCTTTGCTAGTGCTACCTCTGTACCAAATTTCGTTCCATTCGGTTTCACCGTGTTCGAATTGATAGGGGGAGGGGGGACAGACATTCAGAGTACACACACTCACACACACACATACTCACACACACACACAAACACACACACACAGACTCACACACACACACAGACAGACACACTTTTTTCGCCCTGTAGTGATCTCATAAGTCTACTTTCATTTTTTGCAAAAATCGAAAGTAGGCTAAAAATAGGCTTATGAGATCACCTTTTGTACGTGTGTGTGTGCGTATGTGTGTGTGTCCCAAATAAAATCTTAACGGCTGGAGTGATTTCAATGAAACTCGGTAAGATGAGAGTAGTCTATTATTTTGTCCGACTCCCACCGTGCCCATCAAATTGTATTACGTCTCACCAATCGAACATGGCGTCTGTGCGAAATATTTCACCGGCATTCTATATCTCCGAATTTTAATGATATTACCCTGAAATTTTGTCCGATGATAAAGTTCACTACTAGAAATTCACCTATCTGACTTCAAAAATCCTGTTAAGTAAAAATGAACATGGTGGCCAAGTGAAGTTGAAACATTTAAAGAGACTTTACTCACGATTCAATCATCCAAGCACAGTGAAAAATGGTACAATAAATGACTTTTTTTTTTTTTAGTCGTTTGCCCTCCTGGTTGGTGGAACCCGCGGACTCAGCGAGGGAACCCACTACCGCCTCTACGGGCAGTGTCCTAGAGCTGGGAATATCGAATCGGAAGGGATACAACTGGTGAGGTGGGATTGGCACCTCGCCCAGGCGGTCTCACCTGCAAAGCAAAGCGAACAGGGGCCTTATGAGGGAAGGTAAGGGATGGTGAGGATGGATAAGTAAGGAAGAGGGAAGGAGGTGGCCGTGGCTCTGAAGAAGGTACCATCCTGGCATTTGCCCGAAGACGAAGTGGGAAACCACGGAAAACCACTTCGAGGATGGCTGAGGGGGAATCGAACCCCCTCTACTCATTTGGGCCACCCGAGGCTGAGTAGACTCCGTTCCAGTCCTCGTACCACTTTTCAAATTTCGTGGAAGAGCCAGGAATCGAACCCAGGACCTCCGGGGGCGGCAACTAACCATGCTGACCGCTACGATACGGAGGCGACACTAATGACTATACACATTGTAATGCACCGACATTTAATTTAGTTCAATTTTTCACATAACCCCAAGATAGCGGCTGTGCGAAATTTTAAAATTGAGATTTTATTTCTTCTGTCTTAATCATGCGATCGAAGTGAATATTTAAATAATGAACCTACGCAATAACCGTCATCTAATAGCACATAACTCTATAGCCTATTGGGGGCGTGGTGGCTCAGCGGTCTAGCTGTATGCCTCTCACCAAGGCGGTCCGGGTTCGATTCCCGGTCAATGCATGTGAGATTTTCGAAGTGAAATGCCATGTCCTGTGGTTCGGATTCCACGTAAAAAGGAGGTCCCGTGGCTCATAATCACAAGATTCACGGTCACGTAAAACTACAATCTTGGGCCGATAACCTAGATGTTAGGCCCCTTAAAACAACAATTATCATCATTATTATTATCTATAGCCTACATATATAAAATCCAACAAGGCGACCATCCGAAATATTTAGACGGTTCTCAATATCTACTAATCTATAACAGCAATCAAAACGGAAATTTTATGTGTTGATCAAGGCTATATACATAAGTTCACATATGGGACTTTCAGTAACCTGGTGAGACATACAGCGGTAGCTACGCTCGCTAGAGCGCAGTGCTAGGTCATTGGGCCAGGCTTACTGCAGATTTGGTAGACGTGGGTTCAAGCCTCACTGTCGGACATCCTTGAAAAAAAATTCTGTGGTTTCCCCTTTTTCAACTCCAGGCAAATGCTGGGACGGTACCTTCTGAAGGCCACGGCCGCTTCCTTCCACACCCTTGCCCAATTTCAGTCATCTTCATTTACTTCATCTCTCATTAACTCCTGTCATGAGGTTCGGCGACAAGAAGGGCATCCGGACGTAAAACCCTTCCTCCATATAGAATTTCATGGCTTCTCATCCCCGACCCCCCTCCCCCGTTGGTAAACGGAAATAATAAGGAGTGGACATACAATAACCTGGTGAACACAAAACCAACATGGC
This sequence comes from Meconema thalassinum, assembly GCA_946902985.2. Lineage (NCBI taxonomy): Eukaryota > Metazoa > Arthropoda > Insecta > Orthoptera > Tettigoniidae > Meconema > Meconema thalassinum. The sequence goes on along the minus strand of OX336391.1, from coordinate 334,216,320 downwards.
GGCTACGCTACATTTAAGTACTTAAATCGACGTTTCTCGCTATTGAACCATCCGAGTGCAGTGAAACGTGGTACAATAAATGCTTATACAAATTTTAATCCACTGACATCGAATTTGTTTCAATTGTTTTCATAACCTCGAGATGACGGCTGTGCGAAATTTTAAAATCTCGTTTTTAGCCTATTTTCAATTTTGAAAAAATAGGCTTATGAGATCACCTTTTGTCCGTGTGTGTGTGCGTGTGTGTGTGTGTGTGTGTGTGTGAGGTGTGTGTGTGTCCCCCCCCCCCTAATAAAATCTAAACGGCTGGAGCGATTTCAATGAAACTCGGTAAGTTCATAGCACTATTCCCGGCGACCTCGTCCGTTCCCTTCAAATTTTGTTACGTCTCACCAATCCAACATGGCGGCTGTGCGAAATATTTCACTAGCATTCAATATCTCCGAAATTATTACCGATATCGCCCTGAAATTGTCTACGGTGATAAAGGGCACTACTAGAAGTTCACTTATGAGACTTTCAAAAACCTGGTGACTACAAAACCATCATGGCGGTCAAGCGAAATTGAGACTTTTAAATAGACATTTCTCGCGATTAACTATCCAAACGTAATGAAACTTGGTACAGCAAATGTTCATACACATTGTAATGCACTGGAGTCTAATTTAGTTCAATTGTTTACATAACCTCAAAATGGCGGCTGTTCGAAATATTTCACTGACATTCAATATCTCCGAAACTATTACAGATATCATCATGCAATTTTGTACGGTGATAATGGGTACTGATACAAATTTACCTATGTATATTTCATAAACCTGTCAAGTACAAAACGAACATGGCGACCAAGCGAATTTGAAATATTTTAATAGACATTTTTCGTGATTTAACTCTCGGAGCGCAGTGAAATGTGATACAGTAAATGATTTTGCAGATTGTAATGCACTGCCATCTAATTTAATTCAATTGTTTATGTTACGTGCAATGCCCGTAACAACGTTTTTAAATGTGTATCTCCCCTATTTTTCATGTGTCCCCGACTTTAAAGGACCGCCTGATGGATTGGTTCCGCGTGTGAACACGAGATGGTAGTATCTATCGGAATTCGGCGCTTCTACTCGGAGTTGCTTCTTCAACCACTAGAGTGTGTTTGTGGTGCCTTCTAAACTCGTCCTAATCGAGTCATATTTGAAGGCTATTATATTCTACGTCATGGAACAAAAGACTGTATATACATGATACCGCCAAATTAATAACTTAATAATCACATTGTTGCTTGATGTGTCAAGCTGTGATTGGACAATTACATTAACATGAATGCAATGCTGTTTTTGACTTGTGATTCTCCGCCATCTTGTGAGCTTCATAGTCTGTCGTCAAGAAGCAACTAGCCAGTTGGTTGTGAAAGAGGGTCTCTCCGTGAGCTGGGGGTCATGGCCCCTAGCCGCTACGAAAATGTGGATAAATGCTAATAGGAATTGCATGAGCTCTTAAGGCTGCATTTCGCCTTTTCGTATTGAAGATGAAGAATGAAAGTGATATATTATCGCAACTTGTTGCTAACGAGTGCTTGTCATCTAAACGACGCATATGCCGGGTTAGCCATTTTTGAGGCACATTTAGTGCCGTATAATTTTTTTTAAATCCTGTGTTAATTATTTTATTTTTATTGTGTCTCCACAGAGAAGTTTTAAGGTACGTTATTAATTTTTAATATATTGTTTTGGGAGCTCCGATATTGGCCTTATATTAATGTTTTAATACTGTATTTTATTTCGCCTGGTAGGCCTAATTTTTATTTTTGCTAATATTGCCAGTTATGTAAAATTTATTGTTTTTCTTCGTACCTTCTGGAGACACGTTTCTAGTTTATTTTACGATGTAATTTATTATTTATTTTCCTTTGGCAATCTTTGGGATTGCCCTATTAATAATTTAATTTACGATCCGTTGCATCCTAAAATGTTTCATGTCAATAGGTTTAAGGCGTAATTCTTTCCTCCCCTTTGTTCTCTCTGGGTTTTTAAATTAATTTTATGCTAATTGTTTGCCGTAATTCGATTTGACATGCGGTCGTCTGTTTTGGTGGCCATGTTTGTTTTTTGTTTTGCCCGGGTGCATTCTGGTCTTGGGAGTGCATTTCTCTTGGCTTCGAGCGGGAGACTCAAACGTGTTGTGGTGTTAGCTTAATTTGTTTTTTGTTATCCTTGTTGGTTTAACCTTGTGGTTTTGGTGAATGTTCCTGTGTTTTTCTCTGTCACGAATATCGGGAATTTCTTAGTTGATCATATTTTATTTTATTAATTTAATTTTAAATTTTTCGTTTTGCGTCGTGGCCTGGATCTCTGCATGTTGGATCGGTATTGCATTCCCTTGTAAATTATCAAGCCCTTTCTCATTTAATTATGCCTGTATTTTTTTAATCTTTTGGGGCTTTAACATTTTAATTTTAATTTTTTTTTTGCTTTGCAAGCAAGCATGTTCTGTTTTCTGGTGGAGGTGTTCTTTTAAATTTTAACAATTAAATTTTTTATTTTAAATTTTAAAGCAACTGTTGTGGCATTATTTCGTCGCCAGCAGTTCTGTTGGTTATTGGGGGGGGGTGTCTGTAGTCGAGCCTGTGCCTTCCCCTCTTCTCCACCTTCCTTCCACCCCTTTCGGTGTTCTTCTGTTGGGGCATGTCATCTGGAGGTGATTTTGCTGTGGAAGCGATGCGGACCTCTTAAAAACAGGTAAGTAGGCCCATCCACCCTGGCCATTCACCGTGTCAGTTTACATAACCTCAAGATGGCGGCTGTGCGAAATTTTAAAATACGTTTTTATTCTTGTGTCGTAATCATGCGATCGAAGTGATAGTTTGAATAATGAAGCTAGGCAATAATTGTCCTTGAATGGTACATTACTCTATGGCCTATACATATAACAATCCTAAATGGCGAGCTTCCGAAATATTTAGACGGTTCTCAATATCTATGAATCTTTTACAGCAACCAAACTGTTTTTTTTTTATGTTCATATAGACTATGAACATATGTTCACCTATAGGACATTCAGTAACCTGGTGAGCGCAAATTCTACATGGCGGCGACGCGAAGTATAAATATTTAAATGGACGTTTCTCGCGAATTCAATTGTTTGCATAATCACAAGATGGCTGGTGTGCGTACTTTTAAAATCTTGTTTTTACTTCTTGTGTTCTAATCATGCGATTGAAGTTTGAATACCACACGTACACAATAATCTTAATGTAATAGTACAAAAATAAAAATCCATCCTGGCGACCACATGCAATATTTAGACGGTTCTCAATATCTACGAATCTGTTACAGCAATTAAACTGAAATTTTGTATGTTGATAGAGACAATTAACATGAGCAGGATATATGAAAATAGGCTGTATAGTTCTTCACGGAACTACTTGTTATTTATTTTGTCCTAAGCATGCGATTGAAGTTTGAATAATGCACCTACGCAAAAATTGTCATGTAATAGTACATAACTCTATGGCCTATGGTCAGGCCCGACGAGAGGGGGGGGGGGGTCAGGCGGGGCTGCAGCCCCGGGGCCCGGCTCTGGGAGGGGGGCCCGGCCGGGCAAAGTATTCCTTTCATGACTAAAATATATCACAGACAATTATTTGCTGAAACAATCAACGTCTGTGCAAAATGGCGCGAGAACAATAACATAGGCTAGGTCAAATACTTTAGTCAGAGCACCCTGGAAACAGCTGAACCTGAGCACCCGAACGTAGTCATACAATACCGTAGTTCTCAGAATATGTACCTGTGGTGAGGGGCGCATACCTCGGTTCTAAATTTAACTTACTTGACAGCCTTCTTTCGTTTGTATACCAAATTTGAAACTGATTTCCTCACCATTACCTGTCGCAATTCTGAAGATTAGTCTCCTCTGTGACTGTGTTTGGAGCGTCACGTTGCTTTGTTTCTAGTGATCTTTGTGTGCCGTGCGTTCACTCCATTTACATTGTCTAGGTAAGAAAATAGTTTATTTAATCTTCGTCCACACTGGAATTCATTTTCGCTCTGTATAAATGCCGGATAAATATGATGCGTGATGTAAGAGTATTTCCATTGCCGATCGTACATAAAATAGATGTGGACTAAGGAAAATGTTCATCTATAAAGAACTAAGAAAACATTATTATTATTGTTAGGAGGCTTGTATTTCTTACGACTGTAGCCTATAGGCAGGGAAACGATTTGAAAAAGTTTCGATCCGAAGATCCCCGGTCGCACCAAGCCATTTTAACTGTCTGATTATCACTTTATGGCTTACGTCTTGTATCCAACATTACCTAATAACTGAGAAATCTCATTTGCTGCTATTATTATCTTTATTATTAGTAGTAGAATTATGATTATTATTAATATTATAATTAGATGTATTATCATTATTATTTTTATCGCCATATACTCTATGCTAAACAATATTAGTGGAAACAAGCTGAGCTTTCGTAAGCCAACTGGCAGCATTAGTAGCATCGCAAAAATAGATAAACGCTGCGAATATGACATATTCTAATGTGGACGCAGCACGCAGTTGTTAATAACTCCGGCTTGCAAAAGAGTAACTTAATTGACTTGGTCGAAAAAACAGCCTTTGCCTTAACATGAGAACGAGGATATTCTCAAATTTAAAATCATTACGATTTTCAGAGTGTGAATTGCTATTAAAGGTCATCGTTAGTTTGATGATGGTCGTTGTTGTTGATGTTGATGTTGATGTTTTAATGGGGCGGAACAACGAGGTCATCTGCCCATAAGCGTTAGCTTACGTGTTACTTTCAGTTATAAATATCGAATGAGGGCTACAAGGGAAAGAAGACAATAATTGAAGGAAGTGAACCATGATAGGTTTGAAGTCTTTGATTTGGAAATGCAGGTAGGCTATAATAAATTACGCTGACGGACCTGAACAACAGTTGTCTAATATTCGGAAGGAGAAAAACATAAGCAAATGTTTGGATATTAAATTAACTCTGGCTCTTGTTTTTATCTTGGACTAGCTCTTCGTACCCGTCGTTGTCGGGTTTGCGATTTAAGGGAAACAAATAGACTGGTGACAGTAGTTAGTGAAATTATGGCTAAACTATCGAACCCTGTTTGGACATCACCCATGTAATTTTGCAATTTGTACCCAGTCCATTGTTCTGCTTAGAATTAGGTAGTTTTAAGGGAGGACACTTGGGGTCACAAAAATGAACATTAAACAGCTCATAAGAAAAACAATCTATCAACCAGCACGCAAATTCCTAAGAAGGATGTTTTTTAGAAATATTTGTTGCCTATTGGCCTTCGCTTTTTAGCCATACGGCCAGCTTCAATGTAATTTATTTTTACTTGTATTATAAGTCTTGTATAACGTAATGATGTTATTGGTTTTGCGTTCCTTTAAACTACTGAGGCTTTTACAGACGCCAAGGGATCTTCAACGTGCCAGTAAATCTACTCACACGGCTCCCTCACATTTGCGCATCCTCAAATGTCAACTGACAGCGCCAGGATTCAATCCTTTAACCGTCAGCACAGCAGGCTGGAACGTTTCCGCTGCTCCGCGCAGCCAGTCTTGGCATGATGAGGAAAGATGAATGTAATGTATATCTTATGTCATAGACATTGAACGGGCTTACAATTAATGAGAAGATAAACACATCCATGCCCGTGGCCAGATTCAAACCAGCAGATGAGCTAGAGTTTCAAGACCAACCTTTGCCTTTTATTGTGATCCATGCCAGCATAACATTTCGTCGCTCCATTATCGGTGTGAAGAGATTGACAACTTGCTAAGAGGGTACTGTACTGCTTGGGTCTAAGCTGAGTGAACCTGACAGGAATGTGCATCGCGGACAATGGGAAGTGGTGTTGACGAGTGATGAGGTTTCTCGGTCCCATAGTACAGAACTAAATACATTGGTCGGTGACTCACTCACTCATTCGTAACACTACAGTGGTTTGGGCAACGGCCCTGTCTCAGCAGTATTGGAATAGAAAGGAATAACAGAAACCATGGTGGGCTGTTGACAGACCCTTCTCTTCTCGCCTGATGCTTCCCTGCTCTTTCCTCTCACCCCGCAAGTTCCCAGAGCTTAGACCCGAGCTGTACACTATGTTGCGACTTCCATGTCAGGACATGTCACCGTGTGATATTCTCAGATCAGCAAGTTCTCACACCTGGTATTGCGATGTCAAGAGAAGGGTACAGATTGCGCAATTGGCTTGCAGCAGGGAAATGAGGCTTCCTATAACTCACCTCATCCCTCTGTATACAAATTCAATTTGTAGCCTAGTTTTATGTTATTGCTGCATTCTACTTACATACGAATGTTCATGCCATTCGCTCTAGTAATATTGACTCCAAACCAAAACAAACCAACATTCAAACTGAAGATGTATTTGGTCATTAAACACCTCATCCGGGATAAATAAAAAGTTTCAGCCAAATACTCCAAATGTTCAGAGATGATAACACATACTGACAAGCAATAGTAAATAAAAAATTGATGGGCATGAAATTAGAGAGTATATTATTATTATTGATAATAGTCTTCTTTAATCGTATCGGTCAACTAAGGACCACGTTATTTCAACTGGCTTCTCTGGGCTTTGATCTTTGCCCAGTGTTCCTTCATACATTGCCGGTGTTGCTCTTTTCTTTCTTCCGTCCACATCTTTCCCGTCTTCAACTTCGGTATTATTATTATTAATGCCGACGCGCCTGACTCACACTCGCCCCGGGTTCTATTTCCGGCTCCGTCAGTGATTTAAGAGACTGACTTGAGGGCTGGAACGGGGTGCACTCAACCTCGTGAGAACAATTGAGTAGCTGCCTGACAGTGAGGTAGTGTCCCGGTCATGGAGATCAAGATTGACGGCCAGGAAATTACGGTACTGGCCATTACTGTTTCCATGATATTTTAGTTAGTTATATAAATAATTCATGCTTTTGGGCTAATGCCGTGTGTATTTTAAATTTAAACCATACGTTTCGGAGAAACCTTGCCTCCTTTTTCAATGGAAATAAACAATGTGGCCAAAGAAAGTATATCAATGAGATTACAAAAATATAGATAAATTCCTCTGTTCGTCACCAGAGAGCAGCTACCAGAAATTACTGTATGGACCATGGTGGAACGGCGGACAGAGAAGTTAGTAACGAGAAGGTGAAGGGGGCGGTGTGAAAATATAGAAACTCCTCGAAGAATGAGGAGGGGGGGGGAGGAGGGGGGAGGGTTAGATGGATATGAGGAAACATAGACAAAAGGGAATACTAGCTGAACGATACCTAACGTCATACAGTCAACGGCGAAAAAACAGATGGAAACTCCTCCAGTGACGAACAAAGGAGATCAAATCCAGGCTCTGAGCCCTAGAGGGAAAATGTACAATTTTAAATATGTGAAGAACAGAGAGACTGAGAGGAACTATCTCCCTAGATCCTTAATAACTGGTAGCCAAGTGTCACTTAGCTGATATCCAGTGTCTCTGTTAAAATTATTGGGATTTTTACGAATTTCAACTGCCTCCCTTATAATTCTAGACCAGTTGTGCTTAACAAGGGCAAGCGCATGAACATCCTTGAAACATACATCGTGCCCTGAAGACAGGGCATGTTCAGCTATAGCTGATTTGTCAGGTTGGTTTAGACGGATGTTCCTTTGATGCTCTTTGATGCGAGTTGCAATAGACCGTCTTGTTTGTCCAATGTAGACTTTTCCGCAAGTACATGGGACTTCATACACCCCAGGTTGTAGTATTGGGGACAATTTATCTTTGTTTAATGCTAAACGTTGACCAATTTTCGTCATAGTTCCGAAAACTGTTTTTATCTTGTGCTTGCGGAGAATCTTAGCAACGCGGTCAGTGGTGTTGTGAATATAAGGGAGGTAAGCAGTTCCTCTCATGTCGGAGCTCTGAGAAGGTTGTCTATCCCTCCTTCTGGGATGTAGGGACCTATATATAGTGGATTCATTATAGCCATTACCCTTAAACATGGTTTGTAAGGCATGTAACTCTTCCTGAAGAGTTGATGCCTCACAAATACGTTCCGCTCTTTTGGCTAGAGTTGTTATAATTCCTTGTTTTTGTGCTGGGTGGTGGTGGGAGTCCGCATGTAAATAACGGTTAGTGTGAGTTGGCTTGCGGTAGACGCTGTGCCCCATGGAGCCATCCGCTTTCCTCCTCACAAGAACATCCAAAAAAGGTAAGCATCCACCTGACTCTAGCTCCATTGTGAAGTGGATTGAAGGATGCAGCTGATTTAGGTGGTTCAGAAAGTGGTTCAGTTTCTCAGAACCCTCCTCCCACACCACAAACGTATCATCCACATACCTCCACCAAATCACAGGTTTGAAAGACGCCGAAGATATAGCCTCCCCCTCAAAATGTTCCATGAAAAAATTTGCCACGACAGGCGAGAGTGGACTTCCCATGGCCACACCATCAGTCTGCTCGTAATATTTACCATCCCACAAGAAATAACTGGAACACAAGCAGTGGTGGAATAATCGGGCAATGTCCTCAGGAAACAAATCCTTGATGAGTGACATGACCGAGTCCACCGGCACTCTGGTAAACAAGGACTCTACATCAAAACTCACCAAAATAGCATTTGGTTGAACGGCGATGGTTGACAATTTTTCGACGAAATGGGTTGAATCCCTAATGTAGGACTGTGTGCGCCCCAAGTGCGGCTGAAGCAACTTGCTGAGATATTGCGCAAGAGCATAAGTTGGAGAACCTATTGCGCTATCAATTGGTCGAAGAGGGACGTCTTGCTTATGGATTTTTGGAAGACCATACAATCTCGGAGGAACAGCATCTCTCGGAATAAGACATCTTCCCTCTTCTTTTGGAATAGATGACAGTTTAACAAGCTTAGCAGTGGCATTGGATACACGAGTGGTTGGATCACGAGTGCACAGTCTGTAGACAGGATCAGATAACAGAATCGAGATTTTACTTTTATATTCAACGGTATCCATCACCACTGTCGCATTTCCCTTGTCAGCATGAAGAATAGAAATGGTGTCATTATTTCTTAGTTCCTTCAATGCCTTTCTTTCACCCCGAGTTAAATTGGGTGCGGGTACTTTAGAGGATCTTAATATCCTCACACTTTCTTGTCTAACTTCTTCAGCTTCATCTGGAGGTAAATTGTAGATGGCAGCCTCAACGGATGTGATCAACTCCTCTGTAGGAATTTTGAATCCGTTGAGGCTGCCATCTACAATTTACCTCCAGATGAAGCTGAAGAAGTTAGACAAGAAAGTGTGAGGATATTAAGATCCTCTAAAGTACCCGCACCCAATTTAACTCGGGGTGAAAGAAAGGCATTGAAGGAACTAAGAAATAATGACACCATTTCTATTCTTCATGCTGACAAGGGAAATGCGACAGTGGTGATGGATACCGTTGAATATAAAAGTAAAATCTCGATTCTGTTATCTGATCCTGTCTACAGACTGTGCACTCGTGATCCAACCACTCGTGTATCCAATGCCACTGCTAAGCTTGTTAAACTGTCATCTATTCCAAAAGAAGAGGGAAGATGTCTTATTCCGAGAGATGCTGTTCCTCCGAGATTGTATGGTCTTCCAAAAATCCATAAGCAAGACATCCCTCTTCGACCAATTGTTAGAACAATAGGTTCTCCAACTTATGCTCTTGCGCAATATCTCAGCAAGTTGCTTCAGCCGCACTTGGGGCGCACACAGTCCTACATTAGGGATTCAACCCATTTCGTCGAAAAATTGTCAACCATCGCCGTTCAACCAAATGCTATTTTGGTGAGTTTTGATGTAGAGTCCTTGTTTACCAGAGTGCCGGTGGACTCGGTCATGTCACTCATCAAGGATTTGTTTCCTGAGGACATTGCCCGATTATTCCACCACTGCTTGTGTTCCAGTTATTTCTTGTGGGATGGTAAATATTACGAGCAGACTGATGGTGTGGCCATGGGAAGTCCACTCTCGCCTGTCGTGGCAAATTTTTTCATGGAACATTTTGAGGGGGAGGCTATATCTTCGGCGTCTTTAAAACCTGTGATTTGGTGGAGGTATGTGGATGATACGTTTGTGGTGTGGGAGGAGGGTTTTGAGAAACTGAACCACTTTCTGAACCACCTAAATCAGCTGCATCCTTCAATCCACTTCACAATGGAGCTAGAGTCAGGTGGATGCTTACCTTTTTTGGATGTTCTTGTGAGGAGGAAAGCGGATGGCTCCATGGGGCACAGCGTCTACCGCAAGCCAACTCACACTAACCGTTATTTACATGCGGACTCCCACCACCACCCAGCACAAAAACAAGGAATTATAACAACTCTAGCCAAAAGAGCGGAACGTATTTGTGAGGCATCAACTCTTCAGGAAGAGTTACATGCCTTACAAACCATGTTTAAGGGTAATGGCTATAATGAATCCACTATATATAGGTCCCTACATCCCAGAAGGAGGGATAGACAACCTTCTCAGAGCTCCGACATGAGAGGAACTGCTTACCTCCCTTATATTCACAACACCACTGACCGCGTTGCTAAGATTCTCCGCAAGCACAAGATAAAAACAGTTTTCGGAACTATGACGAAAATTGGTCAACGTTTAGCATTAAACAAAGATAAATTGTCCCCAATACTACAACCTGGGGTGTATGAAGTCCCATGTACTTGCGGAAAAGTCTACATTGGACAAACAAGACGGTCTATTGCAACTCGCATCAAAGAGCATCAAAGGAACATCCGTCTAAACCAACCTGACAAATCAGCTATAGCTGAACATGCCCTGTCTTCAGGGCACGATGTATGTTTCAAGGATGTTCATGCGCTTGCCCTTGTTAAGCACAACTGGTCTAGAATTATAAGGGAGGCAGTTGAAATTCGTAAAAATCCCAATAATTTTAACAGAGACACTGGATATCAGCTAAGTGACACTTGGCTACCAGTTATTAAGGATCTAGGGAGATAGTTCCTCTCAGTCTCTCTGTTCTTCACATATTTAAAATTGTACATTTTCCCTCTAGGGCTCAGAGCCTGGATTTGATCTCCTTTGTTCGTCACTGGAGGAGTTTCCATCTGTTTTTTCGCCGTTGACTGTATGACGTTAGGTATCGTTCAGATACACTTCCCTTTTATTTTGTTTCCTTATATCCATCTAACCCTCCCCCCTCCCCCCCCCCCCCTCCTCATTCTTCGAGGAGTTTCTATATTTTCACACCGCCCCCTTCACCTTCTCGTTACTAACTTCTCTGTCCGCCGTTCCACCATGGTCCATACAGTAATTTCTGGTAGCTGCTCTCTGGTGACGAACAGAGGAATTTATCTATATTTTTTGTAATCTCATTGATATACTTTCTTTGGCCACATTGTTTATTTCCATTGAAAAAGGAGGCAAGGTTTCTCCGAAACGTATGGTTTAAATTTAAAATACACACGGCATTAGCCCAAAAGCATGAATTATTTATATAATAATCCGGGCCGTGAAAGCCTTAATATGCAAATTTTAGTTAGTTATTGTTGTTTTAAGGGGCGGAACTACGAGGTCATCTGCCCCTCTTAACACAGATTAAAGAATACAAATTTTGAATTGCATTTAAAATTTTGAGGTGGACATCTAAATTTAAAAAGACCAAAAATTAATAAAACAAAAACAAAAAATTAAATAAAAATAAAAATTATAAAAATAAACAAAAAATTACGGAAAATCAAAACTTTTATCATTCAAAAACGAACAAGTCGTTGAGTCAGTGTTCACTGGAAAATTTAGATTGCTGGCCCTAACCCACTCTCACTTATAAAGCGGATAACGCGGTCAGCAGCCACCGTGTAATCGGCTAATATAAGTTTGAGTGTCATCTGCAAACCAAGGTTTCTTCGTAAGTCTGCAAGATCCACACACTCGGTGAAAATGTGGGCCACGGTCAAAACGGCTCCACAGGTACAAAGTGGGGGGTCTTCCCTTCTCATTAGGTACGAGTGGGTGGATATTGTATCACCTATCCTTAGCCTACACAAAATGACGGACTCTCTCCGGGCCCGGAAGGAGCTCCGCCACACGCGAGTAGTTCCCTTGATCGCTCTCAGTTTACTGGGCAGTGGGTCAGCTAGCCACTGACTCTCCCAAAAAGCCAGAACTTGTAAGTGATTTGTTATCCAAACAATAAAATAATCGACAATGAGTGGTAGTCGTCACTTTGGATCTAAAAAAGAAAGATTCCCCGCAATCAAAATAGAATAGCTCTATCTTGTAGGCATAACTGAGAGCGAATATCTTTAGCGGGTACCTCCATTGGTCGAGGTGGTAGTGATACCGCCTCTTTTGCAGCTTGATCTGCTAACTCATTTCCCGCAATTCCCATGTGGCTTGTTACACGTTTCTGTTTTCTATGCATCTATCAAAGAACGGAGAGAAAGTTGACACTGAATATTAATGCAAATATTGGTGGATTAAATTAAAACTGTAGCCAAGTTTTAAGCATTCGCTATTTCAATACATATAAAATACAGAACTGGAGAAGTATTTAATTAAACCATAATCTTACCACCCTTAAACATTTCATATTATGCATGTTACATAGGGATAAGACAGTACAGCTGTCCAGCTGCTTGCTTCTCACCCTGGTGAACCAAGTGTGATTCCTGGTTAATACACATTTCAAATTGTAGTTCAAATTCAAAACGTCAATAGTTGCCACTGTTAATTTAGTCTCATTTCTCTAGGAATTTAGGAAGCATATTAGCTGCAGTCCTATCAGTGCCACCTCTGGATCTGCCCCCTGTTAAAGTCAAATCAACAGCTACTTCCATGGTCGTCGCACTCACAAATACGGTATCCTAAACCATGCGTGATTGTGGAATACGGTATTATTAACATACTAGGCTTAGGCCGAAGATTCCTGGGTTCGATACCCGGCCAGGCTCGGAAGATTTTAATCTCCAGTGGAATTATCTGACGTCTTAAACATTAAATTCATTCCCGACACGCAAATCGAGCAAAATAAAGTAAATAAATAAATAAATGAATAAAATTAGCCTATAGACATCCCGTAAGGGCAAAAGCCTCCTGTTTGCACAAGGACGAGCTCGTTATTTTTAAAGTGTTATTATGAGGATTTTGTTATTTTATGCAAAATAGGCGTCTGGTAATATTAAATTACTTTATGCAATTTTATAACAATACCAATAATAATATTAACAATAATCATTATTTTCAGCATTATTATTACTATTGTTATTACAGTATAACCCAGGATAATAGAATATGACTTATCAATGAGGGACAGAGAGAGAGAGGAAGGGGAGGGGGCGGGGGGCCCGGGCTGACTCCAGCCCCAGGGCCCGTGGCGGCTCTCCACGGCCCTGCCTATGGTGTATTCCATGGAATAGGCCTACACGTTTCATCAGAGTTAGCAGTCACTGCTCTTTGCTTTCTTTCTTTCTTTTTTTCTTTCTTTCTTCCTTTCTTTCTTTCTTCCTTTCTTTCTTTTTCATGAGTTTTTTTATTTCTCTTCAGGTAGACACCAACAGTGACCTTTCATGTATTCCCGTTTCTTTGAATACTTGTTTATTCTATGTTATAGTCTGTTTCAGATGTGCATTTTCTCTGTAAAAGTTTAACATACAGCTCTACATGTGGTAAGTCGTGGAACCCCTTGATTCCAGTCATCTCAAAAACTACAATTGCAAGTTCTACACCCTTTGAAGCTTTGAACTCAGCAATTTCAAGAATGAATTCAACCCATGCAAGCAGATGTCGCCCTTGTCGTTATCTGCAATCTCCATGAAGACTTATACTATGTATTGAATTTGTATTGTGTTGATTTTTTTTGTATTTCACATGTTTCCTACAATGTATAGCTTCTCTTGTTTACCCCTCCCTTCTCCTCTTCGGGGTGGCTAACGGAGTGTTTGAATTTCTCACTCACTTCAGTTCAACGACAGCTGTGCTCGCAGCAACACCTCAAAAGCTTGCGGCTTGCGTGTGTGTGTGATCCGTTGGAGTGTACTTTTTGTTTGTGTGTTTCGTGAGGGCTTGGTGTTGTTTTTTTTTGTGCATTTGTATTATAGGGCTGTTAATAAGTCTTATATACTAGTTGCGTGTGGTCGCGATGGCGGCTCAGAGCGATGGGACGTTAATGGGCCAACCCCCAGACAGTGCAGGGAACGTTGTCGTGGATGGTATTATACCTATGGAGGATATGTCAATAGTTCATGAGCAACCGATTATTTCAACTCCGGAGACAACGCAAACAATGATGGGATCCTCAACTGACCCAGTACGAACCCCGGCCACGGACTATCGTTATCCTAGTCATCATACTGGACCGTATATTATTTTTGTGCAGGGGGAAGGGACTCAGGCGATCGGAAATTTACATCCGACGGCCTTGGGTCGGCTTTTCTATGAAAGAAAAAACCGGGCATAAGAGAACTTCAGAAAAAGGGACGAAATAGAGTACAAATTCAATCAACAAATTATCGAGATGCAAATACCTTTTTGGAAAATCCGATACTACGTGAGAGGAATTTGATATCTTTTATCCCCTCCTCTAATGTCCAACGGGTTGGACTTGTGCGACGGGTTGACACTTCTATTACGAATGAGGAACTACTCAAGTATATAGAGGCTCCTGTCCCCACTTTACGGGTACAGCGCTTCTTTCGAAACAAAACGGTTGATGGCCAAACGGAACGCATAGCTACGGGGACTGTGAAAATGTTTTTGAGACTCAGAACTTACCCCTATATGTCAGCATTTTTAATGTTATCCTAGAAGTTAATTTGTATATTTTATCGCCTCTACGATGCACCAAGTGTCAAAGATACGGACATGTGCAGTTACATTGCCGGGCTCGAGCCCCTCGCTGTGGCAATTGTGCCGCTGAACACCTCACCTCTGGATGTAAGGAAGTTTTATCTAAATGCGCCAATTGTGCAGAGAATCACCCGGCAGGTGCCATTCGTTACGAAATTCATCAACAGCAAGTTGAAATTAAACGACGGATGTGTGTGGAAAATAAATCGTATAATGAGATCATGAAAAGTCAAATGGGTCCCACATTCAATCCATTAACTTTACGCCAACAATTTCCGCCGATAAGTTCAGCTCCAAGTGTCAGGCAGGCTGAGCCGGCCCGAAAGCGCAAGTTAATGGAAATCGTCCATCCGGCCCCAAAAGTGGTACAACCTCAGGGATATGATAGGTGTGCTTATAGCCAGCTCTTTAACCAACCGAGATTGGAAAAGGCCCCACCGGTCTTCTCAGCCAAGACGTCGGAAACAAGTAATCCACACAGTCCCGGGCCTGGTACAGGGTCGCCTGGATCGGAGCCAACAAAAATTATTTTGGCAGAGTTTACTAAACTTATGAAGTTGTTAGGGCATAATGCGCAATGGGCGCATTGCGTTAAAAATTTGTTAGATAGGGTATTACCTTTGCTAACTCCATTGGAAAAATCAACAAAGCATGACAACCCGACCTTGAGTCACTAGTTTAACTTATTTTCTCTTTTCGTTTTTGAAGAGACGTGTGGTTCCTCCAATGGAATTGCAGGAGTATAGTCAACAAGCGGCATGAATTACTTAAATTAATCGATGACTTCCATCCGGATGTTTTTTTTTACAAGAAACTTGGCTATCGCCCCAATATCGTTTTACGATCCCAATGTATAATGTTGTTAGAGAGGATGGGCCAGGTTATGGTGGTATAAGCACCTTTATTCGAAATGATATTCCTTTCTCAGTGATCCCCATTTCTTACCTTCTACCACGTAGTTTTCATCAGTGTTTTCGGATCGGCAATACTAATTTTAGCAATTTATATTGCCCTCCCCAAGTTCAGGGATCGCAACGCCAATGGTTTGATGTATTTCAAATATACTGCACAATTTCCTAAACATATTGTTCTCGGGGATTTTAATGCCCACCATGGACTCTGGGGCAGTGAGCGTGTCAACCCTAAAGGTCGCCATATTGTGCATGCACTTCAAACTTATGCTTTGAATATTCTTAATGATGGGTCGCCTACGCGCATAACACCACCGGGACGTCCAAAGAGTGCGGTAGATTTGACTATTACAACAGCGGATATTGCCCATCAATTGGAATGGCGAACAATTGGAGACACTCATCAGAGCGATCATTTTCCGATTCTTATATATTATGCGAAACCGGGTGAGAAGCTTGAGCGTCCATGTCATTTTACCATCAAAAGGAATTTACGGCATTTCGACTATATTTTTCAACACTTTATAAATGATGGATGGGGAACTTCGCGAACACCTCCGTATCAACGGTATTATTATTTATTACAGCTGATACAACGATTTCTTGATTGTTATCACCCCCATCATCGTATTCGTTACAGCATCCGGGTGCGGTCCATTGGTGGGACGCTGAGTGTGCATTGCTTGTTCGTCGGAGGAAGGCATGTTTAAAAAGATATCGCGTTCATGGGACTGTTGATAATTATCTTCGTTACAAAAGTCTCGCTGCCCAGCTTCAGAAGACATTTAATGAAAAAAGACGGATGGCATGGCAAACTTATATTAGTACATTCAATTCCCATACTTCTTTGAACACCTTAAGGTCTTTGATAAAACAATTATCGAATACTCGTCGTACTCGTCCTAGTATGGGCCTCACGCAGACAGGTTTTCAAATGTTTTATCATTCCCTCACGCCTGATTCAGTTTCCGGACACGCATTTGTACCACCTTATTTGACTTCGGATAAGTTCCAGGTTTTACAACAACCAATCACGCGCAATGATATATCAACTGCGTTGCGTCACACTAAATCCACGAGTCCGGGTATGGATTACATTACATATGGGATGGTGGCCCATTTCCCTGACCCAGCACTGACGATCTTGATTGAGCTTTACAATACGGTACTGACAACTGGTACGTATTCCGTGGAATGGAATAATTTTGAAATTCTGCCGATATTAAAACCAATGAAAGATGCCAGAGACCCCCCAAGCTATCGCGGCATCAATCTTGGTCGTTGTCTAAGAAAATTATTTGAAAAAAATGTTATTACGTAGTTTGCAATGGTGTTTCGAGTACTATAATTTTTTTTCGAGGTCACAATTTGCATTCCGTAAACGGCCAGGCACAATCGACGCTCTTACGATTTTCTTGACGGATATCTTATTAGCGAAAGTCCGCAAACAACACACGGTTGCAGTATGTGTGGATATTCAGGGGGCCTATGATGCGGTGGACCCAGTCATATTACAACATCGACTAGGGGAGATGCGTTTCCCATTACCTTTCATATGTTTTATTCGGAATTTTTTACACCATCGTCGACTATTTCTACACACCCCAACTGGTGTACTTGATAACCGTCAGACTTCTCGTGGATTGCCTCAAGGTGATATTTTAAGCGGTATTCTTTTTTCAATTTATACTCAGGCATTAGAATCGGTCATTCTTCCTTATGCCCGAATCATTCAATTCGCAGATGATTTTCTTATTTATTGTTCACGTGATACTATCCAGCTTTGTCGTCAGGATATATATGATGCATTGACTGCCGCTCATACCTGGTTCCATAATCACGGTTTTGACACCGCCGAGAAAAAATTCTGCTATAATTATTACTTATCAAAGGCAGGTTGATCGCACTCCTATTTTATTTAGACAGGGAGCCATAGAGGTGGTTCGCAGCATCAAATATTTGGGATTACATATTGATGGCCAATTACTGTGGTCGCGCCAGGTTCAAACACTCACTGTTCGAATTGAAAAAAGACTACACGTTCTCCGAGTGCTAGCACGCCGGGGTTGGGGGGGCAGATCCTCATTTATTACTTACGGTCTATAAGAATATTATTCGTTCCCAGATGGATTATGGTTGCTTTTTCTTCGATATGATGGCGAGTAGTCGGTTGGTCACATTCTACAGGTTGCAGTATAGGGCTTTACGTATTATTTTGGGGGTGCTTCCGTCCAGTACCACTTGTGCATTAGTAGTTGAATCTGGGGAATTACCTTTACACTTACGACGGAGATTTTTGGCCAGTAACTGGTTTCTAAAATGTCATTGTCGGCGTCACAGATTATCAGTAAAGTACAGCTGCTTGTGGAGTATTATGCGCAAAATCGCTTCGCACGTCTGCGTAAGCCGGCTCTGGTATTGGCATATGAAAGCTTGCAACCTTTTCGGTCAGATCTACTGCAAATGCTCAAAACTTTACCATACACGGTTTCATATAGGGTCTTACAATCCCAGCCAAATATATTGCACACTTCCTTACCGGCGCTATTCCGTACGTATCAGCGTTTACCGCAAGTAATTTCACGATGCTTTCGGGATATTGTCAATTGCTATTCCAGTTATACTATGTTTTATACAGATGGCTCGAGAATGTTGTCACCAGATGGCGTGGGGGCGGCTTTTTATGCTCCGGATCGACAGATTATACGCATATATAGTTTGCCAAAATATATAACGATTTTTACAGCTGAAGAATTTGCCATTCGCCAAGCCTGTCAGTATATACGTACACACAGAGTATCCCCGGCAATGATTTGCACGGATTCCATGAGTGTCATCCAGGCTTTATCGAATTCGAGTAGCTCTGACAATTGGTATGTGTATCAAGTTGCGCAAATGTTGTATGATTTTCAGACCATGGCACAGGAGGTAGTGCTTACTTGGATCCCGGGGAATTCGGGTATCCAAGGAAACGAGGATGTGGACCGCATGGCAAAGTGGGCAGCTCAGGGATATGGAGTAGTTTATAATATCGCTGTACCTTTTACGGACTTTCTGCCTGTTACCTATTCCCAGCTCCTCAATGAATGGCAAACTGAATGGTTGAATATCACGCCAATTAAGGCTCGTAATTATTTTCTGGTACAACCGACTGTCCGAACAACACCGTGGTTCCGGGTAGGCAGATATACGAGACGGCACATTATTACTATAATACGTTTGCGTTTTCAGCATGCTCTGACGCCGGTGTATATGGCACGCATGAACCTTCGCGAGGATGCTAGATGTGTGTGTGGTCGAATGAGGGGTACACTTAACCATCTTATGTTTCAGTGTGACGTTTTCAATGAACCGCGGATAATGATGCTCAGGAAGATAAGAACTTTAGGTTATACTTTGCCCTTAAATATGACCACTATTTTGCATAATCCTGAAATTCCATTGGTCGAGGCCATAATGGAGTATTTGGACCATTTCCCTTTTACATTATAATTTCTGGTTCCCTTTTTTGTTTGCTGTATTTTTCTCTGTTTTACGAATTGACACGAAGTATATGTGTGTTGATTTTTCCTTAATCCTTCCTATTAGTGTATCGTGCATACTGTTGTGCTACAGCCTCTATGGATAAATTTGGCAGGCGAATGGTTTAGGTTAGCAAATTTCTGCCTGTGTGTACTGTACCCGTTCGGCCAAGGGATGCGATGACCCATCTGCTATTACATCGCATTCCTGGATTCCCAGGCCAGAGTGGAGTTAAATGAACATGAAGTCAAATAAGGAATGTGTCAGAAATTCAGTTGAAATATCACAAAAGCAGAGGGTAACACGAGATAAAGTATCTCCAGGGTCGTTACGGGCTTAAATTTAATAAAAAAAATACAAATAGAAATGGGCGCCATCAACTGAATCCCTAGCAAACCACATCCTTTCTGGTTAAGCCTTAATTAAGACAAGGAAAGGATTGGGAAAACCACATCATCATCAGATCACAACTAGGATAAAACCAAATTTATTTAAACTTTGATAGTCAGACATAGAAATTATATACACATCCTACCTAAGAGTATGGTCGAATGCAAACGTTAGGTTGTCATTGTCCATAAAATCGAACCATCTCTATGCTATTCAAAAGTGTATTTCATCCACATAAAATATGGAAATTTACTAAAGTTCGCTTGGGTTCTCAGGGCCACCGTAGCACTATATCTATGCGTCACTGACATTCGTGATCCCTGAGACCTAACTTTTCTTTAATTTAACATCAGGGATGTGGATGTCAATAAATATGAATCTGTCTAACAAAATCTCCTAATAACACATATTTAAATATTAACTTATTTTCATGGCTTATATGGCACTATTCAAATGCTGAAAAACTCAATAAATGCTCTTAAAAATCAAACAATTAATTTACACTATATTTACACTGTCACTGATTATTGCTTGGTTGTGAATCAAAGAAACTTCACTATTCATTGGTTATCATCATCATCATATCAAAATTAAATATCTCTCACATTAGTTCTCATCCCAATATTCATTATATTCAAGTCAGAATAATTAATTTATTACCATTAAATCATTTAAATGAATATTATAGTCATCAATTCATTATATTTTTCAATTATCCACACACTCTCACTTCATTATCTCATTCAGATTAAATCATCTCAATTCATCCATTTAAATTGTTTAATTCATTAATTCAAGTTGCAATTCATCAAATTATTTAAATCATATTTCTTATTTAAATTTATTTAAATCCATTTAAATTTATTAATCATCAGCTTCTTTAATTAATTATCACCTTTTAATTCAGTTATTCATCAGCTGTTTAATCACCTATTAATTTATTTAATTCAGTTAATTTATTCAACCTTTAATTCATCCATTTATTTAATTCATCGATTTATTCAAATTTTAATTTATCAATTTATTCAAATTTTAATTCATCTGGTTATTTAGATTTTTATTTCATCGAGTCATTTAGATTTTTATTTCATTGGGTCAGATCATTAATATGCTTAAACTTCAGATTATTATTTTATAAATTATTATTATCAGAAAATCTTGGATTATCAAAATTAATTATTTATTTAAATCTCCTAAAAAATTGTTTAATATAGGTTATAGAACGTTGTCTTACAGTTTTATCACTTCCAAGTTAATTCTCGTATTAAATTATCAAGCCAAAATAATATTATTGCCTTCACAAAATCATGTTGGATCTCACTATCCAAAACCTCACCATATAATCTCACTTTATCAAATACCATATTTGGATACCATAATTATTCCACATAACACCATAACTATTCCACATAACACCATAAATATTCCACATAACACCATAACTATTCAGCGCACAGCATGAATCTCAAAAAATATGCTAGACTGGGTTCAACAACCTCATGTCTGCCTCAAATACTCATTGACAATATTGCAAACTTCCACTTGACAACTTCCAAAAATACCTATCAAAATTGCTTCACATAATCACGTTGCATGATCTAGAAAAATATATAACTGGCTTCAAATTATTAACGCACACAATCTCCAAGAACTGTAATTAATCTGATCTATCTAGACAACTTCTTAAACAATAAGGAAAAATTACCTTAGTAATCGTAATCCAATTCAAGATCTGCTTTCAAATAGAGTATAAACTCTTAAGATTCTCAAGATTCACTTCAAAGAAAAACACCAATGTGTTATAACATCTCACATCAAAAATATTTAATACTGATCTGCCTCAAAATAAATTCTGACCATAAATGATTCAACTTACATGATTCAATTACCATCATCATCATCTTGTACAGTTTCCAGCCCCAGGTTGGGTCTGTTTGGAACATAAGCCTCGCCACGTAGTCCTTTCTTCCCACCACCTCTCCGCTGTCACTCTGGTCCAGTCCTCGCCTCTCTTCTTGACACATTCCTCCACTCCTTTCAGCCATCTATCTCTTGGTCTTCCCCTTGGTCGTACCTTCTGCATCTGCATCTCATGTATCCTCTTGGGAAGCTTTTTCTCATCCATTCTCTTCAAGTGTCCATACCACCTCAGTCTTGATGTCTCAATCCTACCTTGCAAGGGCTCCTCTTTCACTATTTCCCTGACCTTTTCATTCCTCACCCTGTCTCTTCTTGTTACTCCGATCCTACTTCGCAGGAACTTCATTTCACCTGCCTGTATTCTGCTTATGTCTCTTTTCTTCATTGTCCACGTTTCTGAAGCATAGGTCAGTATCGGGATATAGTAGCTTCTCTATAACACTTCCTTGCTTTTTTGTGGGACACCTTTATTCCACACTAAGCTCCTAATGCTTCTCAGAAATGCTTCTGCCTGTCTGCCACGTTCCGAAATCTCTTTGTCATTTCTCCCAATTTCCTCCACTATACTTTCCAAGTACTTGAGACTTTCCACCTTCTTCAGCTGTCCATCTCCAAGTGTTATCCCACTCATTGGTCTGTCCTTTTTCCTGGTCGTTAACAGGATCTCACATTTACTAATGTTGAACTTCCATCCGTACTCTCCCACTGTTTCTTCCCAAGCCTTCAGTTGCTTCTGAATTTCCTCCTCCTTGTTTCCCCAGACCATGAGATCATCTGCAAACACCATTGTTTTCATCTTATCTTCTCCTATCTTTCCTGCTATCCGTGGCATTACCTCGTCCATGACCACAATAAAGAGAAGGGGTGACAGCGCACTACCCTGTTTCAGGCCACTCATTTGTCTGAACCAGTCTGTTCTTTCCCCTCCAACTTTCACACAACTCACACTTCCACAATACATCTCCTTCACTCTACCTACAGTCCCTTTTTCCACTCCCATGTTTTCCATTGCTTTCCAAACCTTCTCCTTACACACACTATCATAGGCCTTTTCGATGTCCAGAAAGGCCATCAACAGATCCTCTCCAAATTCGTAGTGGTATTCCTGGAGCGGTCTCACTGAAAATATGAGATCAACTGTTGATCTCCCAGGTTTGAATCCATACTGTTCCTCTCTCAATTTTCTCTCCACTTTGGCTCGTATTCTCCTTTCTAATATCTTTTCATATATCTTGGCACAGTGAGGTATGAGTGTGACTCCCCTGTAATTTCTACACTCCTTTCTGCTTCCTTTCTTAAATATTGGGACAATTAATCCTTTCTTCCAATCTTCTGGGGTCTTTTTCTCCTTCCATATCACCCTCATCACACGGTACAGCCACTGTTTCCCAACCTCCCCTGCTGCCTTCACCATTTCAACACTCACTTCATCCACACCCGGTGCCCTTCCTCCTTTCATCTTGTCTATAGCCATCTCCAGTTCTCTCCAAGTCAGGTCCTTTTCCATTCCTGTGTTGTCTTCTCCATCTTCCAATACATTGTCTTCCTCCCTATGACCATTTGGATTCAGCAAATCCTCAAAGTACTCTTTCCACACTGTCTTGAGTGTTTCTTTGTTGTGTACCTCATTTCCGTTTTTGTCCATCATTACCACATCCTCTCGCAGACCTCTTCTCTTACTTTTGACCATCCCATAAAGTACTTTCTTATTTCCTCTGCTGTCTTCCTCCATCATCTCTGTCCACTTTACCATCCACTTCTTCCTCTCCTCTGCGACAATCTTGTTTGCTTCTTTCTTCTTTATCTTATAATCTTCCCTTGCCAGATCAGTTCTTTCCTGGAACCACACTCTGAAAGCCTTGTTCTTCCTTCCCACAGCTTCTTTTACTCTCTCATTCCACCATGGTGTCTCTTTACACCGCTTTCTGTTGCTTGTTCTTCCACATACTGCCACTGCAGCTTCCACCATTGTGTTCTTAAATTGCTTCCATTCCTCTTCCCCTGTTTTAGGATTGTCTGTTGGCATCCTTTCCCTTATTATCTTCTGGAATTCTTCCTTGACTTCCTTTTCCTTGAGTTTCCATACTTTGATTCTCCTTTCCTGGTACTCTGTCCTCTTGCTATCCTTAACAACTCCCAGCTTCATTACAAGTATTCTGTGGTCGCTATCTAAGGCCTCTGATGGTATTACCTTTATATCTCTGACACTTCTCTTCATTTCCCAGTCGTACAGCATGTAATCTACCAAAGATTTCTTTGTTAAATCACTGCTGTACCACGTTACCTTGTGACTTTCTTTCTTCCGGAACCAGGAGTTGCCTACCACTAAACCGTTTCTCTTGCCAAAATCCAGCAACTTTCTCCCTTCTTCATTCCTGCTACCCCATCCTTCTGCTCCCAATATATTTTCATATCCTTGCCTTTCACTTCCTACATGTGCATTCAAATCTCCCATGACAATGATGCTCTGACCATTCAACTGCTGTTGTAGCTCCTCCTCAAAGTCTTCCTTCTCTTGAGCTGTACATCCAACTTGAGGGGCATATACCTGGGCTATCTCCAGGCTTCTTCCCTTTACAGTTACTCTGATCGTCATGATCCTGTCACTTATTCCCTTTACCTCTTCCTTCATTCCATGTCTCACAACTACTCCTACTCCGGTGCTCCTTCCTTCACTGTTCCCACTCCAGTACAACTGGTACCCATTCCTCAGTTCTCTGCGACCTTCTCCTTTCCATCTTGTTTCTGCCAAGCTCAGTACATCCAGTTTTCTTCTCTCCATCACATCTACAATCTCCTCCAACTTTCCTGTCAGTGTCTGTATGTTTAGTGTCCCAACTCGTAGTCCATTAGCATATCCGGGTCTTCGTCGTTTGCATCCGTCCTTTCCGAGGCCAGTTCCTGTTTTGAAAGCACATATGATATCCACTACTGGCTTGCTAGGCCTATCGTAGCTTCACCAGAGCCCCGTCAGCCGTCACTTTTCAGGGTTCCCATAGAGCCTTCACAACTACCGCAGCGGTCCCGGGGCACACAAAGTCCCCACTGTACTTCACCCCTACAGGCAATCCCCTACTTCATGCCGTTGCCCGTCTCCCACCACATGGAGGAGCAAAAATATCTAAGCCATGTCGAAAAAATAATAGTAGAACTCCTACTAGAAATATATACAAGTATGTTCATGAAAAATCATATCAGGAAAGTCATAACTCTTACAATACCTTCATATTTCAGCTGTTAATATAATTCAAAGATCGCCGATAATCCACGTGTGTGTCACAAATTTCTCGATAGATCGACGAAAACGTTGTACCACCCACTGAACTAACGCTTGACTTCATATTCCAAGTGAATCTGATGTTGGATATCCTCTTCTTCAGGAACCGAATCCATCGTTCTGTGGTGCCATCACGTCTCCGTATTCGCCTAGCCTGACATGATGAACTGAAGATTATCCATCACGGATATTGTCCAAACTCTTCCATAAAATGTAGAGTACCCCATACTCTTCGAATATGTCACGCCACTGCCTCATAAACTGTTTGGTTTGCATATGACAAAAATGTTAAACTCCACAGCGGCTGAATCTCACTAGTAGAAAATAAATTATTTAGAAAAGTGTATTGATTTGTTAAACACCCTGTATCTGTGATCGTAACTGAGATATTTCATAATTGTTCATGATATGCAACTATAATGCTGCACGTGCCACTGTTCATAAAGTGCATACTCTTGTAACTGTTCACTTGCCAAAAGCAGTAATGTTGGACTGACCCCATAGTCGCCTTAAATATTTCGATCTAAAATGCATTATAAAATATGCCGTAATACCGTTGAAATGTGTCCAAGTCCATTTAAATAGTACATTATGCAACGAGCCTATAATGGCTATAATTAAGACACGAGTATTTTTTTTATAAAACGAGCGTATGCGAGTTTTATAATTTCCATACGAGTGTCTTAATTACCATTATAGGCGAGTTGCATACGACTGTTTATGTTCGACGATAATTATAATTTTATTATATGTTTTAACATAAATATTCATAAATATCTGTTAAGAGTCAGCCACAAGAATTTTGTTATCGGAGAGCGAGCGCGAGACATCTCTCTGTCTTTCAAGATCTTTGAACGACCGACGCATGCGCTCTGTGTGCTTGCAATGCCATACGCAAGCCATATGTTTTCATCTGCCGTCCCTCAGTAATATTGTCACCGGAGTCGTTTGAATGCGCTGTGTAGAAATTAGTGTTGGTGATTTTAAGGTACAGTGCTATTTCTTGTTTCATATTCGTCAGTTTATTTACGCGAACATATGGACGGTGCGTATTCCATGTCGGTAATTTATTATAGTTCGATGTTGTGTTTATGTCCGACATGTTTGATTTTGAGCGCATGCGCGAAGGTATCGTTACCTAATTGGTCAATGAACGAGCTCTGATTGGCTGGAGAAACTGTATCATAATGAAAATAAGTGTTATAATGACCATCATTATGACACCGTTTTCTGACACATAATAGTGCGGGTCGAACATAAAGTCCACTATAGAAGTGTATAATTGCGATTGGACTGCACAGTTGGACTGTCGAAACACAAGTCCAAACATATTAAGCTTGACAAAATGTCGAAGTAATGTTCAGCTGCTTGCCTATCGTCTGCTTGTAAAATGTCGGCCACAGCACGACCTGTTCCGCCTCACTGTTCCCGTATAATGCGACGTTGAAAACTGGCCTCCTTATACCACTTCGCTGTGCTGTTCTACATTGAGAATGTAGCTCGAAATAATGTTCTGAATTCTATCACAATGCTGCGTATTACTTAAATGAACTGTAACTTTGGAAAAGCATTGCTGTTTCACATAACTATAACCACGATGTTGAAAAGACATCAGCCTGAACACCGGCTTTCTCTCACTTTCACGGCTTGTGTAACCTGCCTTGCTAACTGATTCTCCCAGCGCACGATGTGCTCCGCTCAGCTTGACTGACTGGCCTACTTTCGTTCTCCTGGCGCACGTTGCGATTCACTTCGCTTGACTTGCTGGACTAATACTGTCGATCTTAGACTGTGCGATGAGCTCCGCTCGGCTCCATCACGTGACTTTCCCCTTCCTTCTGCGGTCATACGTCACAGCTATAATCTCGACCACAATTTTATCGGCAATTAAGTTATAACATAACTTAAGGAGTTGTCTGCATTTCTTCATCACCAATAAGATTTCTTGATATTTCCTTCTCTTCTGAGGTTATATAATGTTTTATTCCATAATGATCTTAATAATAATTCAGTATTTCTCCCATAATTCCATCTGCTTGAAGGGTAGTGCCTCCTTCATCCTCGGCCTCCTACGTCATTTCCTACCCTTCTTCTCGACTCGATCTGAGCGCTATCTTTTCTTCTTTTCCCATAAATCTCAACTATGGCTCGATCACAACTGGCGTAGCCGATAGCCTCAACTAGGTATCGGGTACAGTACAAACATTACGTGTGATGGCTATGTGCTACTGTGGTGCAATCTGTACAGAAGCTATTGGGCGAAGAGGCAACTGTGTCCAGCAATCCTACCATAACAACAACAACTCACTCACTTCTCTTCAAGTGAGGCTTCGTGAAAGTTCAGTCCTCTCGTCAGAAGGCATATATCCTTTACCCATGAGATAGTGTGAGCTCGACGCCATGTTGTAAAATAATCTAAGTGGTTATAAATCCACATTTTAATCCCCTTTTAGCCTACTTTCGATTTTTGCAAAAAAATGAAAGTAGACTTATGAGATCACTACAGGGCGAAAAAAGTGTGTCTGTCTGTGTGTGTGTGTATGTGTGTGTGTGTGTGTGAGTGTGTGTACTCTGAATGTCTGTCCCCCCTATCAATTCGAACACGGTGAGCGCAAATTGAACGAAATTTGGTACAAAGGTAGCACTAGCAAGGGACACCTCAGTGTCATGTTTTATATCGCCGCCATCTTGATGGAAACGTAATGGCGGCCACCCAAATGTTCAAAGCTTAAATCAAATTACGACTAACCTAATCATCCGATCTCTACCAAATTTTGCAACAACATACCTTTATAGAGGGAGCATCCTTTGACAAATCTAATAGGTCATTAGCCTAATAGTTTGCGGATGGCGGCCATCTTTGTGTCAAAATCGATTATCCCTATTAATTCGATCACGGCGAAACCGAATGGAATGAAATTTGGTACAGAGGTAGCACTAGCAAAGGGCACCCCAGTGTCATGTTTTATATCGCCGCCATCTTGACGGAAACGTAATGGCGGCCACCCAAATGTTCAAAGCTTAAATCAAATTACGACTAACCTAATCATCCGATCTCTACCAAATTTGCAACAACATACCTTTATGGAGGGAGCATCCTTTGACAAATCTAATAGGTCATTAGCCTAATAGTTTGCGGATGGCGGCCATCTTTGTGTCAAAATCGATTATCCCTATTAATTCGATCACGGTGAAACCGAATGGAATGAAATTTGGTACAGAGGTAGCACTAGCAAAGGGCACCCCAGTGTCATGTTTTATATCGCCGCCATCTTGACGGAAACGTAATGGCGGCCACCCAAATGTTCAAAGCTTAAATCAAATTACGACTAACCTAATCATCCGATCTCTACCAAATTTTGCATCAACATACCTTTATGAAGGGAGCATCCGTTG
Organism: Meconema thalassinum; assembly: GCA_946902985.2. NCBI lineage: Eukaryota > Metazoa > Arthropoda > Insecta > Orthoptera > Tettigoniidae > Meconema > Meconema thalassinum. Next base: position 334,188,077 of record OX336391.1, on the reverse strand, counting down.
ACAAATCTAGTAGGTCATTAGCCTAATAGTTTGCGGATGGCGGCCAAATTTGTGTCAAAATCGATTACCCCTATTAATTCGAACACGGTGAAACCGAATGGAATGAAATTTGGTACAGAGGTAGCACTAGCAAATAGCACCTCAGTGTAATTTTTTATATCACCGCCATCTTGACGGAAACGTAATGGCGGCCACACAAATGTTCAAAGCTTAAATCAAATTACGACTAACCTAATCATCCGATCTCTACCAAATTTTGCAACAACATATCTTTATGGAAGAAGCATCCTTTGACAAATCTAATAGGTAAGTAGCCTAATAGTTTGCGGATGGCGGCCATCTTTGTGTCAAAATCGATTACCCCTATTAATTCGAACACGGTGGAACCGAATGGAATGAAATTTGGTACAGAAGTAGCACTAGCAAAGGGCACCTCAGTGTCATGTTTTATATCGCCGCCATCTTGACGGAAACCTAATGACGGCCACCCAAATGTTAAAAGCTTAAATCAAATTTCGACCATCCTAATAATTTGATCTCTACCGGATTTTGCAACAACATTCCTTTTTGTGGAAAGCATCTTATGACAGACTACAAGGTCATCAGCCCAATAGTTTGCAAATAGCGGCCATGTATGTGTGCAAATCCATTCCCCAGATCAATTCAAACACGGTGAAACCGAATTGAATGAATTTTTTACAGAGGTAGCACTAGCAAAGGTCACCTCATATTCATGTTTAATATCCCTATAGCACGTTGTATTTCAACAAGCTACTACAACCAACATTCAATTATACTCCTTGAAAAGGACAAAGAGTTATAACAATACCCATGCATTTAGGAGAAAGTAGGCTATATGTTCTTTACTGAACATCTTGTTTTCTTCTCCTGCTGTGCCCAGGAATTTGAAAGTATTTCTACATAGCTTTCTTGCTTACTACAAAAGCATTCTTAAAACATTGATATTCTACCTAGCCAATTCAAAGTAATATTTGTATAATTCCAAACGAAATGTCCACCCAATTTGTAAACGTTTTTTATTATTGTTATTACAGGTCCAAGACGTCTTAGTTGTTCGTATTATTCGAAAACCATTGTGAAGGTACACATTATCGTTTTTGTAGGTCTAAGGCCTCAGAATTGTACAAACTATTACAAACTAATTCTTAATTGTACAAACTGTTACAAAATATTTCTTAATTGTAAAATTGTTACACCCCTATTATTGTTTAAGCAATTAAAATTGCAATAATTTTGGAGTTGCATTATATTGCTCGAAGAGCGGTTAAGCATGGCCTTTCTTTCCTTATCTTTTCTTTCGAATTACTATTGCATTCAAAGAAACAATAAAAATTACTGAATGATAAATTTACTACGAACTCTGTCACTTGTTGCGATTAGAGCAAAACTTCTTCTAACATCACTCAGAAGGTTTTATTTAGCTATTTTAGCTATTCTAGTGAATCATTTAAGGCAAGTATAGCTTGCTCGGCCAGCTTCCTACTTGAAGCGATTTCCGCTTTGTCCTGTGATTCACTGTCTAGAATTTTGGTTTTGTTCAAGTTCTAAACTTTTAGTCTGCACTCTGCTGGGTAAGATTTTAGCCTTCTTTAAACGCAACGATTGGTTCTTTTCGACAATTTCTAATAATAATGATAATAATCTTACTGAAAGCTCTGTCCACTCTGGGGGCATTTGGTCTGTCTCTCAGGGACCCGACCCTTTTGGGGGGGGGGGGGGGGGAATAAAATTATTCCTATTCATATCAATATCTTCAAAATAGCAGTATTTGCTCAAAAACATTTCCTTTCAGAAAGAAAAAATGGTACAATTTAAAATTCCCTTTTTGTTTTTCCATCCTACATAGTACCGTATTTTATGCTCGGAAGGGACGGAGCACTCAGCACCCGCCTGCCGGTAACCTCATCTCACGCTGCTCTCTCCGTTATTCTCGCTTAGGCACTCGCTTTCTCTCCTTGTTCAAAGCAAACCTTTTCTGTCATGAATGCTATTAAGAATAAATTACGTTCAACATAACTATTTTTTCTCACTATCTAATTATTTATTTTGTCTTGGATTCTTTCCTTTCTGCCCAAGATGGTTTCCGCTCTTAAACCATTTCCTTTTCTTTTCAAATCATCTTCCCTCAGGTAGTGTTTGAGCTCAGGCTTAACCTACCAGCCTACATATATACATATCCAACATGGCGACCATCCGAAATATTTAGACGGTTTTCATTATCTACGAATGTAATGCAGCAATCAAACTGAAATTTCGTATGTGGCTAGAGGAAATTAACATAAGTAGGATATATGAAAATAGGCTATTTAGTTCTTCACGGAACTACTTGTTTCTTTGTGAGGTTGGTACACTTTATTTCAGCTTGTATTGCACTGTGCAGGCAATTAGTGTTAGTTAAGATGGTTTTAAGCAAACTTGGTTGTTCAAAGCAAACGTTTTCTGTCATGAATGCTATTAAGAATAAATTACGTTCAACTATTATATATGCACATCCTTCCAAAATACTTGTTCTGTGCACATCAGCACCCTACAGACTAGAAAAATATACCCCTGAAATTGAAATATTTTTGAATGAAAATCAAGTTCAAATTCATATTAAATTGCCAATACAGATCTTCAAGACTCTAAGACTAGTTTAACCACTATTTCTATAATAATTCAATATGTTTTCCTTTATGATAATTTCCTAAAACATGTATATAATAAATTAGCCTATATGATTAGGCCTATGTGAATAACTGAATTACTTTTAAAACATTATGCTTTACATATCGACCTACAGACCTACCCTTAGATGAATACTTAACGAATATTCATAAAATACAGCAGTTTGTATTCAAAATAGTAATTAATATAAATTTAGTTACCCTCAGTATGCCTTCCTTTGGAGGGGAAGTAAAGCCAGCGGTCCCATATCATAGATGTATGGCATGTTAAAGAACCTTCCACTAATTACACCTGTGTGAAGCAGGTTAAACTTATGACTAACGTTCTTAGGTTCCTACGTTCGTCGTCAAGAGCCGACTGCGGTGGCATCTAGTAACTAAGTTCTGAACTAGTTGGTCGTTGACGGTGGCGTTTGGTGGCAAAAGTAGGAACTACTTGAAAACAAATTCAATGTCTGGAGTTCATACTTGAATTAAAACATATACACACACTAATACAGCCACCACAATTAACACCGGTTATCAGACAGATTCTACACACATCCAAAGTACACGGGGCTACATGACCGCGTTGTCACAGCCCCTAAACTGAGGAACCAACCAAATTTAGTTAGATGACATTTCAATTTTTTTTTGTATCAATTTACTAGCCCAAGCTTAAAAGAGGTGGCCACCCCTGGTGTAATGTGAGTCGGATGAATTTGATTTTTCTTCTTTCCTTAATATCTATTGAGACCGTTTAGTTGATGTCAACAACCACGATGACTCAACTAACGACACATAAATCGAATAAAAAGTACCGTGAGGATCAGGTGACCTTCCAAAAAGGCTAAAGCGGCACGAGAGTCCGTAGTCCACAGGGATCGTGGTACATGGTGACGATGGTCATAGACCGCCTAAGGAAAGGTTCACCTTAAAACTAGACTGAGAAAATAAACATCCAGACTCATGTAAAACACCGTGAAAATTTATTAAAATTCACAAGCCTCTAGCCTAGTTCGGAGGGTTATAATCGGCTAGTCCGCAAATTAATAAATAAACTAAGATAAAGAACAGGTCCCCTACCTGAGAAGTTACTGAAAACCCTCGCGAAAGATCTAACTCACAATGATAAAGCAACAACAGCAACGCTAGGAATATGGTACGACGCAAGTCCCTAGTTCAAGTTACAAGATCAAGCTAATATCTGAATTTACATTTAACAGGGTAGCAAAACAAATCTAGGTTAGGATGGTACCATTTCGACATTTAAATTTAACATTAATTCAACTAGCTAAGTCCTATCAATTAACAAAATTTACGGCGATGACGTCCGTAAAAGAAAACAATTACATCCAAAAGCTAAGTGTACAGCCATGAAAAACAAACAATGTAATTATGCTTAATAACTATGTGCTAACAGCACACAATAAAGTAACATGTAGGGTTTAGTACACTTGACATCATAAATTAATAACGAAATAGACACAGTAGTTTTATTAAAAATTCCTGCCTACACCTTGGTTTACTCTTTGTAAACCATAGTCATCTAATGTGTATAGTTACGGTGACGAATGCGCAGTTGAGACCACGTCTGACATCGCATGGCCTGAGCTCCACAAGCTACGAACTCTAGGTTCGCACATGCTTCAGGTCGCTACAAAAATGTCAACTGTCCTAGTCATTTCCTCACAAGGAAATTATCTTCAACTGCACGGCTATGTCAACAGTTCCAGAATGCAAAGAACAAAGTTAGATAGAAAGAATCGTTAGTTAGGCTTGTTTTACAACAATTATGCATTTTATTATTAGAATGTCGGTTTATAGGTTTATCGTAGGTTTATGGCGAATAACATTGACAATAGCCTGGGCACGGAGTGTCTCCAACTGAGATCATTCTCCACCAAAAAGCCTCGACTCAACAGTCGGAATATAATCAACGAGTATAACAACTCGGACACACAATAACACGGGTTACCGGCGGCGCTAAGCTCGCGTTCAATAACTCTGGGATAGGCCTGTACAACAGTTACCTTCCAGTAACATCTGGTCAACGGGATCATCCCCGGACAAAGCATACAATAACATCCTGCTATAACAGGGTAGACTTCACCATCCTATAGAAAACCTTACATAACTGTACCTGTCATACGACAATACACGCAACAGAGCGTTAAACTAACAAAAACCGATCCATAAAACAAGTGATCAAATACAAGAGTGGAAACTGATTTCCATAAGCAAAATAGCAATGAAAGGAAAAGCGAATACAAATTGTACTCTGTCCTCGTCTATAGTAGTTTTGTCTCACAATGAAGCAGGCGTGCTCTAGGTCACTGGGTTACATAACCAGTTTATTCAAGGCCGGCGATTTAATCAATACAAAACCTGCACTTGGCCGGTCCATAAAAAACCTTACCATGGGTTACGGATCTCTACAGAGTCCGTGTATCAAACGCACGCTATAAATCTGAGTATAGTAATACACTTCCGTCTTTCTACCAAAGACGTCTAAATGAAAGTAAACTTACAATAACTGAAGCTCTTTGCTTTAAAAATGCAACTCAGTAGTTGCTAGAACGTCAAATAAAAACGTGTCTCACACGACACAAGAAAAAAATGTGATAAATGTGGCACAGATTCACACACTAGATCTGCTTAATGATACGTTGGGAACCGCGTTCGATGCTAGGCAACGAAACATTCCTTCTAGTTGTTAGGTTCAAACATGACCAAGAATAGCTTCTGAGCTTATTCAAAATGAAATATAATGCATTTACAAACTGGTAGTTACTGTCGACTACCTAAATGATACGACCGTTCTAACGACAGTCAGGGGTGTAACAAAGGATGGCTGCGAAGAATGCAGTCAATTAATAACCAAGGCATCTGATTGCCATAACTACAGTCAGCAAAGACTTGAAAATTACCCCAAGTAGGGTTGAACAAAATAGCCTCAAAATGACTACGATCAGGTTCAGCAAAAAGGTAGGCATTGACGTTCCACGACGTTCACCAAGCTGCACCAGGGCTGACCAAAATGTCTGACCCCAAGGGTGTCTCACTCTAAACTGAAATAAATGACATCTAACTAATCTAGTTACACCCCTACCTAGAAAAATGGCTGACACTGAGTGTGGTTGATTCACAAACTACATTAAAACTACTATACCCCCAGAAACTAGAACAAAGAAGGGGTGTGACAAAAACTCACGAAATGGAGGAGCTCTCACTCAGCTCTCTATTCCACAACAAGGGATGTACATAAACCTCTCTGGCTCTCTGGATCGGTATCCTCCTCATCAGGATTCCCATCTGGACTCCCCCAAAGACCAGGGTTCGATTTGTCCCTGTCGACATCTTCGTGGATATGCCTGGAAATGGCATTTTGGCTCCTTCCCTCTCGTTCATCGTTCTGGAAGTTCCACAATCATGCTGGTTCCTGTAGAAACGTCACCCCCCCATACTGGGATGGTATTAGCCCATGGTGACTGCTTCAACCATGGTGAATAAAAGTCCAATCACGTGGGTAGCGAAATAAGTTGCGTGATTATTCATCCTCTCACTTCCAAAATTATAATGTCCGTCGTGACTATTATAGGCTTCAATTATAAAATACGACACAGCCTTAATCTTGCAGATGTGGATTAGCATGTGAGCTAACACTATTTTATAATGCTGCACGTGCTAGTGACGCTACTTTTGTATCACGCAGCATCCGTGAATTATACGACGTTTCAAAGATGAAATTTCCACTTTGGCAATTTAAATATCTCATACTATTATAATCACACTTATTCAGGATAATTGTAACACTATTACCTGTATATTTCCACTAGGCATCTGCCCTCCACATACGCGTGGGTAATATGTGATGTCACAGCAATGTTGTGCAATACACTATACTTGCCAATAATTATTTCCCAAGCTTCTTATTTAATTCACTGGACTTCATCGACAGCGAATATTAGTATTTGCTTGCTCGATGGCAACTTATAATCACTTTTAACGCTAAACAGCGGATATTCTTCTACGTCTCGTAGGACAAATGTAATTCCACGCCTACACAAGGCGGATTCTCAAGACGCAGTGCCCCGGTACTGGGTGTCTCTAGAAAGTAGGTCGTCAAAACGAAAACGTTGAGCGACTACTTACTTTCCTTTTTGCGTATCTGCAAGGGTATTACCTTACCTAAAGTATAAATAAACATTCTCCAAAATGTTTTAATAATGCAGCATGATGAAATGGAATATTCTGAGTCTCGTAGGAAAGATAAAAATAATTAATAAGACCTCAGATAATAATTAGCAGTTTACACCAAAGTCAAAAGTGCGATTCACCGCTACTTCAAAGTATCGCGTGATCTCTCAGCTTCACGTGGCTTCCTGGGTGTGTTCAAAAGTACAACATCCCCTCATAAATGCTCTGTCATAAAAAAAAATATCACATGAACCATAGCTCAGCGGGTTCATCTGCCTCTCTGTCGTTTCAAATAAAATGTTGGGATAACATTTTTATTTGCTTTAAAATTCATTCAAGAGTGATATTTTTTTAGATTGGCTGCATTAAAGGTTCCAATGCGTTCTCCTGTCCTAATGTCTTCTATCACATATCTTCCATTGTTTAAAGGCTGTCGGATACGACTAGGGCCATAATACAAGGATAGAAATTTCCCATATATGCGGTCTATAGGACTAGAAATTCCGGGTCTCCTTATAAGGATAAGGTCTCCTTCTACTAGTGGTTCTCTAAACCTCTGGCGTCTAGTTCTTCTCAAGCGCTTGGCAGCTTGTCTGTCCATAGTCTCTCTCGCAGCTAAAAGTCTGCTGGCATGTGATGGTTGTAAACAAGGTGGATTTACAATCACACGATCCCATATTCTCAGCGGCATCTGGTTCAAATGCAAGACCATAGGTATTTGACCAGTGCTTTCATGTACTGTTGAATTAATACATTTTGCCATAATAACAAGGACTTCAGTCCATCGCCAGTGTTCTTCTTGACAATATAATCGACAGAATTTTGCGATAATAGACATCACGCATTCTGCTGGGTTGCTCTCTGGATGTCGAATAGATGATAAAACATGACCTATTTCAAGCTCATTCATGACATTGGCAAATTCTGCTGAGGTGTACTGTGATCCGTGATCAGTCAACAAGAATTGTGGCTTTCCTGCCTCCGGTATCACTTGACGTCTAATCCTCTGAATAATCTGATGTGCAGTAGCTTTTTGAATCGGATGAAGCATCGTATATTTCGTGAACACATCCACCGTTACAACGATGTATCGATTCCCACGACGAGCCTTAGGTATTGGGCCATACAGGTCCTGTGCATACAACTCTCTAGGTTGAGTTGGTAGTATTGGTCTAGGTTGTTCCTTCAGCAAGTGTGACGTGTATTTGTTCCGCTGGCATGCGTCGCAAGCACGTAAACACTGTCTAACGGTGGCTCCTAACCCTTTCCATGTGAAAGACTCCTTGATAGTTGCAATGGTTTTGTCTGTTCCACCATGTCCAATGGATAAATGTACCATAAGAATAACAGATTCTTGGTATCTCCTAGGAATAACTGCACGCAGTTGAGTGTGGTCCTCGTCTACAAACTTGTATAAGACACGATGATAAATCAAATAATCATCTGCAACAGCAGCAATCCTTGCATAATGATCATCCTGTGGATCCATTCTTCGTTCTAGGAAACGGATAATATGTCTGAGTTCCTCCTCACGTCGCTGTCCTTCAGGTAAATGACGAAATCGGCGAAGGTGTTCCTCGCATTCTCCCTCGATGTCTATGGCATTAACAGTAGCTTCAGGATTCCGGCTGAGGATGTCGGCCAACACATTCTCTCTGCCCGGTCGATAAACTATTTCCAAATCGAACTGTTGGAGAAACAGCGTCCAACGTGTGATCCTGTCGCTTGCCAGTCTTGTTCTCAAGATGAAGGTCAACGCATGATGATCGGTTCTCACAATAATCCTCTGACCTAACAGAAGTTTCTGCCAGTATTCAAGTGCGTAAACAATTGCAAGTGCTTCTATCTCGGTCGTGAAGTAGTGAGATTCATGTGCTCTTAAACGTCGGCTTAAGAAAGCGATGTAATGACGTTTCTTCTCATCATCTTCCTGCAGTAAAATGGCTCCTATACCAATGGCAGATGCATCAGTTTCTAGAATAAAGTTCCGAGAGTAATCTGGATATTCTAACTGAATTGAGTCCACAAGCATCTGTTTAGCTCCTGAAAGCTATCTCGCATTCATCATTCCAGTTCCACCTGCAGTTCTTTTTCAATAATCCTTGCAGTGGTGCAACAGTTTCGGAATACTTCTCACAATGAGCAGCAAAGAATTGGAGAATTCCTAAGAATTGTCTCACGTGTTTCACACGGGTTGGTGTTGGAAATGCAGCAACAGTTCTAATCTTTGCCGGATTCGGTCTATATCCTTCTCCATTGATTATGTGTCCTACGATTTTCACTTCTTCCTAAAAAAATCGACACTTGTCAAACTTGACCTTAAAATTTGCCTGTCGGAGATTCTCAAAAACAAGGCACAATGTCTTTAAATGCTCTTCTTCTGTTCCCGAAGCTATGATTATGTCATCCACATAACATATTACTTTCTGCTTCACTTCATGAGTCAGCTTGGCATCAAGTGCTCTGATTAATGCGGCTCCGGCATTTTTCAATCCAAATGGTAGTTTTTGGAATACATAAGTAGTCTGATCAAACAAGAATCCAGTATATTTCTGAGTATGCTCAGATAATCTGATATGGTAATAAGACTGAACCAAGTCTAATGATGAAAATATCCTTTTTCCTTTGAACTTCCTGAGAATGTCCCTAATCTTGGGCGGTCTGTCGTGCTCAGGAGCTAGGCGTTCATTCAAGGCTCTGGCATCAAGACAAAGTCTCAAGCTTCCATCTACCTTAACCACAGGTATTATGGGATTCAAGAAAGGAGTCGGTGATTTCTTGATTGTACCTGCTGCTTCTATCTCATGGATCTTCTTAGCAGCTTCTTCGAGATGTTTCTCGGCAATCGGATAGATCCTTTTCTGGAATGGGGAATCGTCCAGTAATACAAGATCATACTCGTAGTCTAATATCTCACCAGGTGTGGTGTCGAATATATCTCGGTATTCGTTCAGTATTGCCTCAAGATCCTCATGTGTGGGTGCTGATAACGATTCTGCCTCTTCGTCGGCATCTAGTGTCGCCTCAATTTCCTTGCCCTTTAATGCTTCGACTACGTCTACTTCGGATAGGAATTCCGGTTCTTCTTCAATTAGGCTCATCTGAATGGGTTCGTTCGGCTTAAACTCTACCGTATTCCGTCCCATGTCAATGATTCCATCATATTTTCTAATGAAGTCTGCGCCTAAAATGGCATCATGATGCAGGCCCTTCATTACGAGAAATTCGTGCAAGTACACGTGGCTCGAAATCTTCACAGTACACAAAATCTGGATTTTGCACGTTACAACGCGGTCAGGTATGACACCTCTGACTCTTATAGCTGAAATGGGCAACTCCGTCACCTCAGAGTTTGCTCTAAGTCTGGCATGGCAATCGGCGGAAATTACACTAATCATCGCTCCAGTATCGATGAGTATGACTACACTGACTTCATTCAAGGTGGCTACAATCTTGGGTAGACGTGTTAATTTATAATTGTGGTTCGTCGTTCGTCGTTCGTCCAACAAGTCTTCTTGGATTGGCTCCCAGAGTAATATAGAGGCAGTTACTCGGTGCTCAACCGAACAAGAATCTATTGATTTTTCGGAGTTTTTTTTTCTGTCATGGCGAGAAGTACTGGGCTGGTTCTGCTCCGTCTCCTGCGCCGAATGTCTATTTTCCCTCGAAGTAGGGTTCCGTTCTCCCTCTTCTTGGATCTGCAATTCTCTCAATTGTTGGAGGTACTCACGGCTCTCCCGCGCTCTTCCTTTCCAATCCCTGTCTGGCTGGTATCTAGGGTCTCGATTTCTGTCGTAACCCCCACTATATCGATAGTCTCTACGGATACGTCCGTGTTGCTGATTTCTTCCTTCATTCCCTCGGCGGTTGTTTTCATGACGTCGGTTGTCGTCCGTCCTTCGGTCGAATCGCCGGTCCCAATGACTTCGCCGGTCATCATGTTGATTTCGAGTATACGGAGTGTTGTTCCATTCTCTCCTGTTATAACTGTAATTGTTATCACGTCGCCCAGAATCCTCTGTGGTTTGTGTTTGTTGTGGCGTCTGGCTCACTTTATCAACAGTCGTCAGATTCATATGTCTATCCTCGCGCCTATCAGCCTTCTGCTGACGGTGTGTAGGAAACTGTTCTGTGTTAGCGTCCAACCTTCGCAGTATCTGGTCACACTGCTGGAAAGTGGATGCCCCTGCAACGATTAACACACGTTGTACATCCGCAGGGTACTGCCAAACAATTGTGTTCACCAAATCTTGTTCGGACAATGGAGGCTGAAGACAACGGAGCTTCGCGAGCTGTATTGCGAAGTAATTCGCATAACGAGTAGGTGTATTGGAACTGTACCTTCGAGTGTACATCTCAGCTCGGATACTCTGCTGGATGTCGCTCGACGAATATGTTCTTAATAACGCTTCCTTAAAGTCTTGGTAGCCTGTGAATGAGTATCGGAATGCTCTGAACCAGGTACCGGCTTGTCCCTCAAGCAGTCGCTCTATAACTCTTAGTTCCCTCTCTGGAGTTACCATAGTATCACGTAAGTAGCTTTCGACATTTGCTAGGAATTCCACTGGAGTAACACCGCTCCCAGTTCCCGAGAAGCGAGCTGGTTGCTCCTCTCTTGAACGAATTATGGTGACATGTCCCTGCGTATTCGCGGGTCTGAAAGTATTTTGCATGTAACTCTGCGTAGGAGTGTTAGTCTCATGACTAATTCGATTAGATGCTGGTTGAAACGGGTGAGCGTTAAAGTTCAAGGTCTGACCTTGCGCTAAATTAGTGAATTGTGACGGTTGCGGTTCCATAGGCGCGCTGGGTTGGAAATGGGTAGGCATCATTCCTCCTGATTGAGATATAGGCGTTTCCTGAGATTCTCCCATCTGTGGGTGTACGTGTCTCTCTCTTGGAGTCGTCTCGAGTCTGTCCAGGCGTCTTTCTATTACTTCAAGACCTGGGATGGTTCTGGCTGCGACTTTGTTGCCTAAGTCGTTCAATTGCAGCTCGATCCTGTCAACCTTTCCCTTGAGGTTTGTGTCTACCTCGCGTATGGCCGTCCTAAGGTTATAACTGAGGTCTAACCTCTCGGTCACCGCGACTTCCTCAAATCTCTTTTGTAAGGAATCGATATCTCCTTCAACTCTGGACATATTTTCTTGGATTTTACCCACATCGTCTCTAACCTCGGCTACCTTAGCCTCGACTGTAGCTTCGTGTTCGTTGAGGTCACCTCTCAATAACATGAGGTCAATTTTGTGTTCCTCATGATGAACATCAACTGTCTCACGTAGACTGGCTACGGTTTCCGTCAATTCAGAAATGTTTCTCCTGTTGGTGTTAAGTTCCTCTTTAATCTCCATCATGCCATCAACGATAATCTTCTCGTTGTTATTAACGGCATTGGCAGCTCCTCTCATCAAGATTAAACCAACGTTCATGGTTGCCATGTCCTTCTTCACATTTCCGATAAATCCCTCGACGTGATCTAGTCGAGTCCCGAATTCTTCCCTGGTATGTTCCAGATCTGCTCTCATGTCTATCTGGACTTTATTCAAGGTTGTCTGAATTTGAGCTGTGTGCTCCTCCAATCGGTTTTGCACCTCCTCCCTAGCTCTATTCATCTGGTCGGTTAAGCAATCTACGCGCTGGTTAGCCTCCTGATGGTGTCGTATGACATCAACCCTAACAGCTGCTAAACCTGTCGTCAGATCATTTCTCGCTTCGATCCTATATGTGTCCATGTCTGCCCTGACTTGAGTTAAATCAGCCCTAACATTATTTACAGAGTGAGTGTTAATCTCTAAGTCCTGTCTTACATTGTTCATAGACTGAGTGTTAATCTCTAAGTCCTGTCTTACATTGTTGACTTCCTGTCTAACCTGGTCCACATGACCACTGACATTGTTGACTTCCTGTCTAACCTGGTCCACATGACCACTGACAGTATTTACAGCCTGAGTATTCTGACCTAAGTCAGCAGTAATCTGTTGAAGATTGGCATTCACACCTGCCATCATCTCTCCAAACACACGACGAATAGTTTCCTCATCCATAGATAAGAAATATATGAGAAAGTGAGGGATCAATTTCTACTGGAACTTACAGCTATGATTAGTTACTTGGTGGTATAAAGCTTGCTTCATTTATATAAATATCACGAGTACAGCTGGAGTATGCAAACTAAGTGCTTCTACACTTACAAAGACAACGGTGAGCAAAGCAAAGTATTACATTTACTTAGGATGAGGCATCATCAAAGAAAATCCTATCCTTCATTTATTCAACACTAAAGCCTCACCCCATGGACTTCTATCAAACATGAATGCCATGCGGTCAATTGATCTGCAGTACGACTTTCTAAGTTCGTCCCAGTCCTGTCAATTTACCATTAATCAACATTAGGATCCTCAAAAAAATAACATGGTACTGAGGGTCACCACGTTAACGTCGGCACATGAGTTGGGCGCCATTTTATGACGTCCAAGTCAAGCCCCACGTTGGGCGCCATTTTATGAGACCGTTTAGTTGATGTCAACAACCACGATGACTCAACTAACGACACATAAATCGAATAAAAAGTACCGTGAGGATCAGGTGACCTTCCAAAAAGGCTAAAGCGGCACGAGAGTCCGTAGTCCACAGGGATCGTGGTACATGGTGACGATGGTCATAGACCGCCTAAGGAAAGGTTCACCTTAAAACTAGACTGAGAAAATAAACATCCAGACTCATGTAAAACACCGTGAAAATTTATTAAAATTCACAAGCCCCTAGCCTAGTTCGGAGGGTTATAATCGGAGAGTCCGCAAATTAATAAATAAACTAAGATAAAGAACAGGTCCCCTACCTGAGAAGTTACTGAAAACCCTCGCGAAAGATCTAACTCACAATGATAAAGCAACAACAGCAACGCTAGGAATATGGTACGACGCAAGTCCCTAGTTCAAGTTACAAGATCAAGCTAATATCTGAATTTACATTTAACAGGGTAGCAAAACAAATCTAGGTTAGGATGGTACCATTTCGACATTTAAATTTAACATTAATTCAACTAGCTAAGTCCTATCAATTAACAAAATTTACGGCGATGACGTCCGTAAAAGAAAACAATTACATCCAAAAGCTAAGTGTACAGCCATGAAAAACAAACAATGTAATTATGCTTAATAACTATGTGCTAACAGCACACAATAAAGTAACATGTAGGGTTTAGTACACTTGACATCATAAATTAATAACGAAATAGACACAGTAGTTTTATTAAAAATTCCTGCCTACACCTTGGTTTACTCTTTGTAAACCATAGTCATCTAATGTGTATAGTTACGGTGACGAATGCGCAGTTGAGACCACGTCTGACATCGCATGGCCTGAGCTCCACAAGCTACGAACTCTAGGTTCGCACATGCTTCAGGTCGCTACAAAAATGTCAACTGTCCTAGTCATTTCCTCACAAGGAAATTATCTTCAACTGCACGGCTATGTCAACAGTTCCAGAATGCAAAGAACAAAGTTAGATAGAAAGAATCGTTAGTTAGGCTTGTTTTACAACAATTATGCATTTTATTATTAGAATGTCGGTTTATAGGTTTATCGTAGGTTTATGGCGAATAACATTGACAATAGCCTGGGCACGGAGTGTCTCCAACTGAGATCATTCTCCACCAAAAAGCCTCGACTCAACAGTCGGAATATAATCAACGAGTATAACAACTCGGACACACAATAACACGGGTTACCAGCGGCGCTAAGCTCGCGTTCAATAACTCTGGGATAGGCCTGTACAACAGTTACCTTCCAGTAACATCTGGTCAACGGGATCATCCCCGGACAAAGCATACAATAACATCCTGCTATAACAGGGTAGACTTCACCATCCTATAGAAAACCTTACATAACTGTACCTGTCATACGACAATACACGCAACAGAGCGTTAAACTAACAAAAACCGATCCATAAAACAAGTGATCAAATACAAGAGTGGAAACTGATTTCCATAAGCAAAATAGCAATGAAAGGAAAAGCGAATACAAATTGTACTCTGTCCTCGTCTATAGTAGTTTTGTCTCACAATGAAGCAGGCGTGCTCTAGGTCACTGGGTTACATAACCAGTTTATTCAAGGCCGGCGATTTAATCAATACAAAACCTGCACTTGGCCGGTTCATAAAAAACCTTACCATGGGTTACGGATCTCTACAGAGTCCGTGTATCAAACGCACGCTATAAATCTGAGTATAGTAATACACTTCCGTCTTTCTACCAAAGACGTCTAAATGAAAGTAAACTTACAATAACTGAAGCTCTTTGCTTTAAAAATGCAACTCAGTAGTTGCTAGAACATCAAATAAAAACGTGTCTCACACGACACAAGAAAAAAATGTGATAAATGTGGCACAGATTCACACACTAGATCTGCTTAATGATACGTTGGGAACCGCGTTCGATGCTAGGCAACGAAACATTCCTTCTAGTTGTTAGGTTCAAACATGACCAAGAATAGCTTCTGAGCTTATTCAAAATGAAATATAATGCATTTACAAACTGGTAGTTACTGTCGACTACCTAAATGATACGACCGTTCTAACGACAGTCAGGGGTGTAACAAAGGATGGCTGCGAAGAATGCAGTCAATTAATAACCAAGGCATCTGATTGCCATAACTACAGTCAGCAAAGACTTGAAAATTACCCCAAGTAGGGTTGAACAAAATAGCCTCAAAATGACTACGATCAGGTTCAGCAAAAAGGTAGGCATTGACGTTCCACGACGTTCACCAAGCTGCACCAGGGCTGACCAAAATGTCTGACCCCAAGGGTGTCTCACTCTAAACTGAAATAAATGACATCTAACTAATCTAGTTACATCCCTACCTAGAAAAATGGCTGACACTGAGTGTGGTTGATTCACAAACTACATTAAAACTACTATACCACCAGAAACTAGAACAAAGAAGGGATGTGACAAAAACTCACGAAATGGAGGAGCTCTCACTCAGCTCTCTATTCCACAACAAGGATTGTACATAAACCTCTCTGGCTCTCTGGATCGGTATCCTCCTCATCAGGATTCCCATCTGGACTCCCCCAAAGACCAGGGTTCGATTTGTCCCTGTCGACATCTTCGTGGATATGCCTGGAAATGGCATTTTGGCTCCTTCCCTCTCGTTCATCGTTCTGGAAGTTCCACCATCATGCTGGTTCCTGTAGAAACGTCACCCCCCCCCCCCCCATACTGGGATGGTATTAGCCCATGGTGACTGCTTCAACCATGGTGAATAAAAGTCCAATCACGTGGGTAGCGAAATAAGTTGCGTGATTATTCATCCTCTCACTTCCAAAATTATAATGTCCGTCGTGACTATTATAGGCTTCAATTATAAAATACGACACAGCCTTAATCTTGCAGATGTGGATTAGCATGTGAGCTAACACTATTTTATAATGCTGCACGTGCTAGTGACGCTACTTTTGTATCACGCAGCATCCGTGAATTATACGACGTTTCAAAGATGAAATTTCCACTTTGGCAATTTAAATATCTCATACTATTATAATCACACTTATTCAGGATAATTGTAACACTATTACCTGTATATTTCCACTAGGCATCTGCCCTCCACATACGCGTGGGTAATATGTGATGTCACAGCAATGTTGTGCAATACACTATACTTGCCAATAATTATTTCCCAAGCTTCTTATTTAATTCACTGGACTTCATCGACAGCGAATATTAGTATTTGCTTGCTCGATGGCACCTTATAATCACTTTTAACGCTAAACAGCGGATATTCTTCTACGTCTCGTAGGACAAATGTAATTCCACGCCTACACAAGGCGGATTCTCAAGACGCAGTGCCCCGGTACTGGGTGTCTCTAGAAAGTAGGTCGTCAAAACGAAAACGTTGAGCGACTACTTACTTTCCTTTTTGCGTATCTGCAAGGGTATTACCTTACCTAAAGTATAAATAAACATTCTCCAAAATGTTTTAATAATGCAGCATGATGAAATGGAATATTCTGAGTCTCGTAGGAAAGATAAAAATAATTAATAAGACCTCAGATAATAATTAGCAGTTTACACCAAAGTCAAAAGTGCGATTCACCGCTACTTCAAAGTATCGCGTGATCTCTCAGCTTCACGTGGCTTCCTGGGTGTGTTCAAAAGTACAACATCCCCTCATAAATGCTCTGTCATAAAAAAAATATCACATGAACCATAGCTCAGCGGGTTCATCTGCCTCTCTGTCGTTTCAAATAAAATGTTGGGATAACATTTTTATTTGCTTTAAAATTCATTCAAGAGTGATATTTTTTTAGATTGGCTGCATTAAAAGTTCCAATGCGTTCTCCTGTCCTAATGTCTTCTATCACATATCTTCCATTGTTTAAAGGCTGTCGGATACGACTAGGGCCATAATACAAGGATAGAAATTTCCCATATATGCGGTCTATAGGACTAGAAATTCCGGGTCTCCTTATAAGGATAAGGTCTCCTTCTACTAGCGGTTCTCTAAACCTCTGGCGTCTAGTTCTTCTCAAGCGCTTGGCAGCTTGTCTGTCCATAGTCTCTCTCGCAGCTAAAAGTCTGCTGGCATGTGATGGTTGTAAACAAGGTGGATTTACAATCACACGATCCCATATTCTCAGCGGCATCTGGTTCAAATGCAAGACCATAGGTATTTGACCAGTGCTTTCATGTACTGTTGAATTAATACATTTTGCCATAATAACAAGGACTTCAGTCCATCGCCAGTGTTCTTCTTGACAATATAATCGACAGAATTTTGCGATAATAGACATCACGCATTCTGCTGGGTTGCTCTCTGGATGTCGAATAGATGATAAAACATGACCTATTTCAAGCTCATTCATGGCATTGGCAAATTCTGCTGAGGTGTACTGTGATCCGTGATCAGTCAACAAGAATTGTGGCTTTCCTGCCTCCGGTATCACTTGACGTCTAATCCTCTGAATAATCTGATGTGCAGTAGCTTTTTGAATCGGATGAAGCATCGTATATTTCGTGAACACATCCACCGTTACAACGATGTATCGATTCCCACGACGAGCCTTAGGTATTGGGCCATACAGGTCCTGTGCATACAACTCTCTAGGTTGAGTTGGTAGTATTGGTCTAGGTTGTTCCTTCAGCAAGTGTGACGTGTATTTGTTCCGCTGGCATGCGTCGCAAGCACGTAAACACTGTCTAACGGTGGCTCCTAACCCTTTCCATGTGAAAGACTCCTTGATAGTTGCAATGGTTTTGTCTGTTCCACCATGTCCAATGGATAAATGTACCATAAGAATAACAGATTCTTGGTATCTCCTAGGAATAACTGCACGCAGTTGAGTGTGGTCCTCGTCTACAAACTTGTATAAGACACGATGATAAATCAAATAATCATCTGCAACAGCAGCAATCCTTGCATAATGATCATCCTGTGGATCCATTCTTCGTTCTAGGAAACGGATAATATGTCTGAGTTCCTCCTCACGTCGCTGTCCTTCAGGTAAATGACGAAATCGGCGAAGGTGTTCCTCGCATTCTCCCTCGATGTCTATGGCATTAACAGTAGCTTCAGGATTCCGGCTGAGGATGTCGGCCAACACATTCTCTCTGCCCGGTCGATAAACTATTTCCAAATCGAACTGTTGGAGAAACAGCGTCCAACGTGTGATCCTGTCGCTTGCCAGTCTTGTTCTCAAGATGAAGGTCAACGCATGATGATCGGTTCTCACAATAATCCTCTGACCTAACAGAAGTTTCTGCCAGTATTCAAGTGCGTAAACAATTGCAAGTGCTTCTATCTCGGTCGTGAAGTAGTGAGATTCATGTGCTCTTAAACGTCGGCTTAAGAAAGCGATGTAATGACGTTTCTTCTCATCATCTTCCTGCAGTAAAATGGCTCCTATACCAATGGCAGATGCATCAGTTTCTAGAATAAAGTTCCGAGAGTAATCTGGATATTCTAACTGAATTGAGTCCACAAGCATCTGTTTAGCTCTCCTGAAAGCTATCTCGCATTCATCATTCCAGTTCCACCTGCAGTTCTTTTTCAATAATCCTTGCAGTGGTGCAACAGTTTCGGAATACTTCTCACAATGAGCAGCAAAGAATTGGAGAATTCCTAAGAATTGTCTCACGTGTTTCACACGGGTTGGTGTTGGAAATGCAGCAACAGTTCTAATCTTTGCCGGATTCGGTCTATATCCTTCTCCATTGATTATGTGTCCTACGATTTTCACTTCTTCCTGAAAAAATCGACACTTGTCAAACTTGACCTTAAAATTTGCCTGTCGGAGATTCTCAAAAACAAGGCACAATGTCTTTAAATGCTCTTCTTCTGTTCCCGAAGCTATGATTATGTCATCCACATAACATATTACTTTCTGCTTCACTTCATGAGTCAGCTTGGCATCAAGTGCTCTGATTAATGCGGCTCCGGCATTTTTCAATCCAAATGGTAGTTTTTGGAATACATAAGTAGTCTGATCAAACAAGAATCCAGTATATTTCTGAGTATGCTCAGATAATCTGATATGGTAATAAGACTGAACCAAGTCTAATGATGAAAATATCCTTTTTCCTTTGAACTTCCTGAGAATGTCCCTAATCTTGGGCGGTCTGTCGTGCTCAGGAGCTAGGCGTTCATTCAAGGCTCTGGCATCAAGACAAAGTCTCAAGCTTCCATCTACCTTAACCACAGGTATTATGGGATTCAAGAAAGGAGTCGGTGATTTCTTGATTGTACCTGCTGCTTCCATCTCATGGATCTTCTTAGCAGCTTCTTCTAGATGTTTCTCGGCAATCGGATAGATCCTTTTCTGGAATGGGGAATCGTCCAGTAATACAAGATCATACTCGTAGTCTAATATCTCACCAGGTGTGGTGTCGAATATATCTCGGTATTCGTTCAGTATTGCCTCAAGATCCTCATGTGTGGGTGCTGATAACGATTCTGCCTCTTCGTCGGCATCTAGTGTCGCCTCAATTTCCTTGCCCTTTAATGCTTCGACTACGTCTACTTCGGATAGGAATTCCGGTTCTTCTTCAATTAGGCTCATCTGAATGGGTTCGTTCGGCTTAAACTCTACCGTATTCCGTCCCATGTCAATGATTCCATCATATTTTCTAATGAAGTCTGCGCCTAAAATGGCATCATGATGCAGGCCCTTCATTACGAGAAATTCGTGCAAGTACACGTGGCTCGAAATCTTCACAGTACACAAAATCTGGATTTTGCACGTTACAACGCGGTCAGGTATGACACCTCTGACTCTTATAGCTGAAATGGGCAACTCCGTCACCTCAGAGTTTGCTCTAAGTCTGGCATGGCAATCGGCGGAAATTACACTAATCATCGCTCCAGTATCGATGAGTATGACTACACTGACTTCATTCAAGGTGGCTACAATCTTGGGTAGACGTGTTAATTTATAATTGTGGTTCGTCGTTCGTCGTTCGTCCAACAAGTCTTCTTGGATTGGCTCCCAGAGTGATATAGAGGCAGTTACTCGGTGCTCAACCAAACAAGAATCTATTGATTTTTCGGAGTTTTTTTTTCTGTCATGGCGAGAAGTACTGGGCTGGTTCTGCTCCGTCTCCTGCGCCGAATGTCTATTTTCCCTCGAAGTAGGGTTCCGTTCTCCCTCTTCTTGGATCTGCAATTCTCTCAATTGTTGGAGGTACTCACGGCTCTTCCGCGCTCTTCCTTTCCAATCCCTGTCTGGCTGGTATCTAGGGTCTCGATTTCTGTCGTAACCCCCACTATATCGATAGTCTCTACGGATACGTCCGTGTTGCTGATTTCTTCCTTCATTCCCTCGGCGGTTGTTTTCATGACGTCGGTTGTCGTCCGTCCTTCGGTCGAATCGCCGGTCCCAATGACTTCGCCGGTCATCATGTTGATTTCGAGTATACGGAGTGTTGTTCCATTCTCTCCTGTTATAACTGTAATTGTTATCACGTCGCCCAGAATCCTCTGTGGTTTGTGTTTGTTGTGGCGTCTGGCTCACTTTATCAACAGTCGTCAGATTCATATGTCTATCCTCGCGCCTATCAGCCTTCTGCTGACGGTGTGTAGGAAACTGTTCTGTGTTAGCGTCCAACCTTCGCAGTATCTGGTCACACTGCTGGAAAGTGGATGCCCCTGCAGCGATTAACACACGTTGTACATCCGCAGGGTACTGCCAAACAATTGTGTTCACCAAATCTTGTTCGGACAATGGAGGCTGAAGACAACGGAGCTTCGCGAGCTGTATTGCGAAGTAATTCGCATAACGAGTAGGTGTATTGGAACTGTACCTTCGAGTGTACATCTCAGCTCGGATACTCTGCTGGATGTCGCTCGACCAATATGTTCTTAATAACGCTTCCTTAAAGTCTTGGTAGCCTGTGAATGAGTATCGGAATGCTCTGAACCAGGTACCGGCTTGTCCCTCAAGCAGTCGCTCTATAACTCTTAGTTCCCTCTCTGGAGTTACCATAGTATCACGTAAGTAGCTTTCGACATTTGCTAGGAATTCCACTGGAGTAACACCGCTCCCAGTTCCCGAGAAGCGAGCTGGTTGCTCCTCTCTTGAACGAATTATGGTGACATTTCCCTGCGTATTCGCGGGTCTGAAAGTATTTTGCATGTAACTCTGCGTAGGAGTGTTAGTCTCATGACTAATTCGATTAGATGCTGGTTGAAACGGGTGAGCGTTAAAGTTCAAGGTCTGACCTTGCGCTAAATTAGTGAATTGTGACGGTTGCGGTTCCATAGGCGCGCTGGGTTGGAAATGGGTAGGCATCATTCCTCCTGATTGAGATATAGGCGTTTCCTGAGATTCTCCCATCTGTGGGTGTACGTGTCTCTCTCTTGGAGTCGTCTCGAGTCTGTCCAGGCGTCTTTCTATTACTTCAAGACCTGGGATGGTTCTGGCTGCGACTTTGTTGCCTAAGTCGTTCAATTGCAGCTCGATCCTGTCAACCTTTCCCTTGAGGTTTGTGCCTACCTCGCGTATGGCCGTCCTAAGGTTATAACTGAGGTCTAACCCCTCGGTCACCGCGACTTCCTCAAATCTCTTTTGTAAGGAATCGATATCTCCTTCAACTCTGGACATATTTTCTTGGATTTTACCCACATCGTCTCTAACCTCGGCTACCTTAGCCTCGACTGTAGCTTCGTGTTCGTTGAGGTCACCTCTCAATAACTTGAGGTCAATTTTGTGTTCCTCATGATGAACATCAACTGTCTCACGTAGACTGGCTACGGTTTCCGTCAATTCAGAAATGTTTCTCCTGTTGGTGTTAAGTTCCTCTTTAATCTCCATCATGCCATCAACGATAGTCTTCACGTTGTTATTAACGGCATTGGCAGCTCCTCTCATCAAGATTAAACCAACGTTCATGGTTGCCATGTCCTTCTTCACATTTCCGATAAATCCCTCGACGTGATCTAGTCGAGTCCCGAATTCTTCCCTGGTATGTTCCAGATCTGCTCTCATGTCTATCTGGACTTTATTCAAGGTTGTCTGAATTTGAGCTGTGTGCTCCTCCAATCGGTTTTGCACCTCCTCCCTAGCTCTATTCATCTGGTCGGTTAAGCAATCTACGCGCTGGTTAGCCTCCTGATGGTGTCGTATGACATCAACCCTAACAGCTGCTAAACCTGTCGTCAGATCATTTCTCGCTTCGATCCTATATGTGTCCATGTCTGCCCTGACTTGAGTTAAATCAGCCCTAACATTATTTACAGAGTGAGTGTTAATCTCTAAGTCCTGTCTTACATTGTTCATAGACTGAGTGTTAATCTCTAAGTCCTGTCTTACATTGTTGACTTCCTGTCTAACCTGGTCCACATGACCACTGACATTGTTGACTTCCTGTCTAACCTGGTCCACATGACCACTGACAGTATTTACAGCCTGAGTATTCTGACCTAAGTCAGCAGTAATCTGTTGAAGATTGGCATTCACACCTGCCATCATCTCTCCAAACACACGACGAATAGTTTCCTCATCCATAGATAAGAAATATATGAGAAAGTGAGGGATCAATTTCTACTGGAACTTACAGCTATGATTAGTTACTTGGTGGTATAAAGCTTGCTTCATTTATATAAATATCACGAGTACAGCTGGAGTATGCAAACTAAGTGCTTCTACATTTACAAAGACAACGGTGAGCAAAGCAAAGTATTACATTTACTTAGGATGAGGCATCATCAAAGAAAATCCAATCCTTCATTTATTCAACACTAAAGCCTCACCCCATGGACTTCTATCAAACATGAATGCCATGCGGTCAATTGATCTGCAGTACGACTTTCTAAGTTCGTCCCAGTCCTGTCAGTTTACCATTAATCAACATTAGGATCCTCAAAAAAAATAACATGGTACTGAGGGTCACCACGTTAACGTCGGCACATGAGTTGGGCGCCATTTTATGACGTCCAAGTCAATCCCCACGTTGGGCGCCATTTTATGAGACCGTTTAGTTGATGTCAACAACCACGATGACTCAACTAACGACACATAAATCGAATAAAAAGTACCGTGAGGATCAGGTGACCTTCCAAAAAGGCTAAAGCGGCACGAGAGTCCGTAGTCCACAGGGATCGTGGTACATGGTGACGATGGTCATAGACCGCCTAAGGAAAGGTTCACCTTAAAACTAGACTGAGAAAATAAACATCCAGACTCATGTAAAACACCGTGAAAATTTATTAAAATTCACAAGCCCCTAGCCTAGTTCGGAGGGTTATAATCGGCTAGTCCGCAAATTAATAAATAAACTAAGATAAAGAACAGGTCCCCTACCTGAGAAGTTACTGAAAACCCTCGCGAAAGATCTAACTCACAATGATAAAGCAACAATAGCAACGCTAGGAATATGGTACGACGCAAGTCCCTAGTTCAAGTTACAAGATCAAGCTAATATCTGAATTTACATTTAACAGGGTAGCAAAACAAATCTAGGTTAGGATGGTACCATTTCGACATTTAAATTTAACATTAATTCAACTAGCTAAGTCCTATCAATTAACAAAATTTACGGCGATGACGTCCGTAAAAGAAAACAATTACATCCAAAAGCTAAGTGTACAGCCATGAAAAACAAACAATGTAATTATGCTTAATAACTATGTGCTAACAGCACACAATAAAGTAACATGTAGGGTTTAGTACACTTGACATCATAAATTAATAACGAAATAGACACAGTAGTTTTATTAAAAATTCCTGCCTACACCTTGGTTTACTCTTTGTAAACCATAGTCATCTAATGTGTATAGTTACGGTGACGAATGCGCAGTTGAGACCACGTCTGACATCGCATGGCCTGAGCTCCACAAGCTACGAACTCTAGGTTCGCACATGCTTCAGGTCGCTACAAAAATGTCAACTGTCCTAGTCATTTCCTCACAAGGAAATTATCTTCAACTGCACGGCTATGTCAACAGTTCCAGAATGCAAAGAACAAAGTTAGATAGAAAGAATCGTTAGTTAGGCTTGTTTTACAACAATTATGCATTTTATTATTAGAATGTCGGTTTATAGGTTTATCGTAGGTTTATGGCGAATAACATTGACAATAGCCTGGGCACGGAGTGTCTCCAACTGAGATCATTCTCCACCAAAAAGCCTCGACTCAACAGTCGGAATATAATCAACGAGTATAACAACTCGGACACACAATAACACGGGTTACCAGCGGCGCTAAGCTCGCGTTCAATAACTCTGGGATAGGCCTGTACAACAGTTACCTTCCAGTAACATCTGGTCAACGGGATCATCCCCGGACAAAGCATACAATAACATCCTGCTATAACAGGGTAGACTTCACCATCCTATAGAAAACCTTACATAACTGTACCTGTCATACGACAATACACGCAACAGAGCGTTAAACTAACAAAAACCGATCCATAAAACAAGTGATCAAATACAAGAGTGGAAACTGATTTCCATAAGCAAAATAGCAATGAAAGGAAAAGCGAATACAAATTGTACTCTGTCCTCGTCTATAGTAGTTTTGTCTCACAATGAAGCAGGCGTGCTCTAGGTCACTGGGTTACATAACCAGTTTATTCAAGGCCGGCGATTTAATCAATACAAAACCTGCACTTGGCCGGTTCATAAAAAACCTTACCATGGGTTACGGATCTCTACAGAGTCCGTGTATCAAACGCACGCTATAAATCTGAGTATAGTAATACACTTCCGTCTTTCTACCAAAGACGTCTAAATGAAAGTAAACTTACAATAACTGAAGCTCTTTGCTTTAAAAATGCAACTCAGTAGTTGCTAGAACATCAAATAAAAACGTGTCTCACACGACACAAGAAAAAAATGTGATAAATGTGGCACAGATTCACACACTAGATCTGCTTAATGATACGTTGGGAACCGCGTTCGATGCTAGGCAACGAAACATTCCTTCTAGTTGTTAGGTTCAAACATGACCAAGAATAGCTTCTGAGCTTATTCAAAATGAAATATAATGCATTTACAAACTGGTAGTTACTGTCGACTACCTAAATGATACGACCGTTCTAACGACAGTCAGGGGTGTAACAAAGGATGGCTGCGAAGAATGCAGTCAATTAATAACCAAGGCATCTGATTGCCATAACTACAGTCAGCAAAGACTTGAAAATTACCCCAAGTAGGGTTGAACAAAATAGCCTCAAAATGACTACGATCAGGTTCAGCAAAAAGGTAGGCATTGACGTTCCACGACGTTCACCAAGCTGCACCAGGGCTGACCAAAATGTCTGACCCCAAGGGTGTCTCACTCTAAACTGAAATAAATGACATCTAACTAATCTAGTTACATCCCTACCTAGAAAAATGGCTGACACTGAGTGTGGTTGATTCACAAACTACATTAAAACTACTATACCACCAGAAACTAGAACAAAGAAGGGATGTGACAAAAACTCACGAAATGGAGGAGCTCTCACTCAGCTCTCTATTCCACAACAAGGATTGTACATAAACCTCTCTGGCTCTCTGGATCGGTATCCTCCTCATCAGGATTCCCATCTGGACTCCCCCAAAGACCAGGGTTCGATTTGTCCCTGTCGACATCTTCGTGGATATGCCTGGAAATGGCATTTTGGCTCCTTCCCTCTCGTTCATCGTTCTGGAAGTTCCACCATCATGCTGGTTCCTGTAGAAACGTCACCCCCCCCCCCCCATACTGGGATGGTATTAGCCCATGGTGACTGCTTCAACCATGGTGAATAAAAGTCCAATCACGTGGGTAGCGAAATAAGTTGCGTGATTATTCATCCTCTCACTTCCAAAATTATAATGTCCGTCGTGACTATTATAGGCTTCAATTATAAAATACGACACAGCCTTAATCTTGCAGATGTGGATTAGCATGTGAGCTAACACTATTTTATAATGCTGCACGTGCTAGTGACGCTACTTTTGTATCACGCAGCATCCGTGAATTATACGACGTTTCAAAGATGAAATTTCCACTTTGGCAATTTAAATATCTCATACTATTATAATCACACTTATTCAGGATAATTGTAACACTATTACCTGTATATTTCCACTAGGCATCTGCCCTCCACATACGCGTGGGTAATATGTGATGTCACAGCAATGTTGTGCAATACACTATACTTGCCAATAATTATTTCCCAAGCTTCTTATTTAATTCACTGGACTTCATCGACAGCGAATATTAGTATTTGCTTGCTCGATGGCACCTTATAATCACTTTTAACGCTAAACAGCGGATATTCTTCTACGTCTCGTAGGACAAATGTAATTCCACGCCTACACAAGGCGGATTCTCAAGACGCAGTGCCCCGGTACTGGGTGTCTCTAGAAAGTAGGTCGTCAAAACGAAAACGTTGAGCGACTACTTACTTTCCTTTTTGCGTATCTGCAAGGGTATTACCTTACCTAAAGTATAAATAAACATTCTCCAAAATGTTTTAATAATGCAGCATGATGAAATGGAATATTCTGAGTCTCGTAGGAAAGATAAAAATAATTAATAAGACCTCAGATAATAATTAGCAGTTTACACCAAAGTCAAAAGTGCGATTCACCGCTACTTCAAAGTATCGCGTGATCTCTCAGCTTCACGTGGCTTCCTGGGTGTGTTCAAAAGTACAACATCCCCCCATAAATGCTCTGTCATAAAAAAAATATCACATGAACCATAGCTCAGCGGGTTCATCTGCCTCTCTGTCGTTTCAAATAAAATGTTGGGATAACATTTTTATTTGCTTTAAAATTCATTCAAGAGTGATATTTTTTTAGATTGGCTGCATTAAAAGTTCCAATGCGTTCTCCTGTCCTAATGTCTTCTATCACATATCTTCCATTGTTTAAAGGCTGTCGGATACGACTAGGGCCATAATACAAGGATAGAAATTTCCCATATATGCGGTCTATAGGACTAGAAATTCCGGGTCTCCTTATAAGGATAAGGTCTCCTTCTACTAGCGGTTCTCTAAACCTCTGGCGTCTAGTTCTTCTCAAGCGCTTGGCAGCTTGTCTGTCCATAGTCTCTCTCGCAGCTAAAAGTCTGCTGGCATGTGATGGTTGTAAACAAGGTGGATTTACAATCACACGATCCCATATTCTCAGCGGCATCTGGTTCAAATGCAAGACCATAGGTATTTGACCAGTGCTTTCATGTACTGTTGAATTAATACATTTTGCCATAATAACAAGGACTTCAGTCCATCGCCAGTGTTCTTCTTGACAATATAATCGACAGAATTTTGCGATAATAGACATCACGCATTCTGCTGGGTTGCTCTCTGGATGTCGAATAGATGATAAAACATGACCTATTTCAAGCTCATTCATGGCATTGGCAAATTCTGCTGAGGTGTACTGTGATCCGTGATCAGTCAACAAGAATTGTGGCTTTCCTGCCTCCGGTATCACTTGACGTCTAATCCTCTGAATAATCTGATGTGCAGTAGCTTTTTGAATCGGATGAAGCATCGTATATTTCGTGAACACATCCACCGTTACAACGATGTATCGATTCCCACGACGAGCCTTAGGTATTGGGCCATACAGGTCCTGTGCATACAACTCTCTAGGTTGAGTTGGTAGTATTGGTCTAGGTTGTTCCTTCAGCAAGTGTGACGTGTATTTGTTCCGCTGGCATGCGTCGCAAGCACGTAAACACTGTCTAACGGTGGCTCCTAACCCTTTCCATGTGAAAGACTCCTTGATAGTTGCAATGGTTTTGTCTGTTCCACCATGTCCAATGGATAAATGTACCATAAGAATAACAGATTCTTGGTATCTCCTAGGAATAACTGCACGCAGTTGAGTGTGGTCCTCGTCTACAAACTTGTATAAGACACGATGATAAATCAAATAATCATCTGCAACAGCAGCAATCCTTGCATAATGATCATCCTGTGGATCCATTCTTCGTTCTAGGAAACGGATAATATGTCTGAGTTCCTCCTCACGTCGCTGTCCTTCAGGTAAATGACGAAATCGGCGAAGGTGTTCCTCGCATTCTCCCTCGATGTCTATGGCATTAACAGTAGCTTCAGGATTCCGGCTGAGGATGTCGGCCAACACATTCTCTCTGCCCGGTCGATAAACTATTTCCAAATCGAACTGTTGGAGAAACAGCGTCCAACGTGTGATCCTGTCGCTTGCCAGTCTTGTTCTCAAGATGAAGGTCAACGCATGATGATCGGTTCTCACAATAATCCTCTGACCTAACAGAAGTTTCTGCCAGTATTCAAGTGCGTAAACAATTGCAAGTGCTTCTATCTCGGTCGTGAAGTAGTGAGATTCATGTGCTCTTAAACGTCGGCTTAAGAAAGCGATGTAATGACGTTTCTTCTCATCATCTTCCTGCAGTAAAATGGCTCCTATACCAATGGCAGATGCATCAGTTTCTAGAATAAAGTTCCGAGAGTAATCTGGATATTCTAACTGAATTGAGTCCACAAGCATCTGTTTAGCTCTCCTGAAAGCTATCTCGCATTCATCATTCCAGTTCCACCTGCAGTTCTTTTTCAATAATCCTTGCAGTGGTGCAACAGTTTCGGAATACTTCTCACAATGAGCAGCAAAGAATTGGAGAATTCCTAAGAATTGTCTCACGTGTTTCACACGGGTTGGTGTTGGAAATGCAGCAACAGTTCTAATCTTTGCCGGATTCGGTCTATATCCTTCTCCATTGATTATGTGTCCTACGATTTTCACTTCTTCCTGAAAAAATCGACACTTGTCAAACTTGACCTTAAAATTTGCCTGTCGGAGATTCTCAAAAACAAGGCACAATGTCTTTAAATGCTCTTCTTCTGTTCCCGAAGCTATGATTATGTCATCCACATAACATATTACTTTCTGCTTCACTTCATGAGTCAGCTTGGCATCAAGTGCTCTGATTAATGCGGCTCCGGCATTTTTCAATCCAAATGGTAGTTTTTGGAATACATAAGTAGTCTGATCAAACAAGAATCCAGTATATTTCTGAGTATGCTCAGATAATCTGATATGGTAATAAGACTGAACCAAGTCTAATGATGAAAATATCCTTTTTCCTTTGAACTTCCTGAGAATGTCCCTAATCTTGGGCGGTCTGTCGTGCTCAGGAGCTAGGCGTTCATTCAAGGCTCTGGCATCAAGACAAAGTCTCAAGCTTCCATCTACCTTAACCACAGGTATTATGGGATTCAAGAAAGGAGTCGGTGATTTCTTGATTGTACCTGCTGCTTCCATCTCATGGATCTTCTTAGCAGCTTCTTCTAGATGTTTCTCGGCAATCGGATAGATCCTTTTCTGGAATGGGGAATCGTCCAGTAATACAAGATCATACTCGTAGTCTAATATCTCACCAGGTGTGGTGTCGAATATATCTCGGTATTCGTTCAGTATTGCCTCAAGATCCTCATGTGTGGGTGCTGATAACGATTCTGCCTCTTCGTCGGCATCTAGTGTCGCCTCAATTTCCTTGCCCTTTAATGCTTCGACTACGTCTACTTCGGATAGGAATTCCGGTTCTTCTTCAATTAGGCTCATCTGAATGGGTTCGTTCGGCTTAAACTCTACCGTATTCCGTCCCATGTCAATGATTCCATCATATTTTCTAATGAAGTCTGCGCCTAAAATGGCATCATGATGCAGGCCCTTCATTACGAGAAATTCGTGCAAGTACACGTGGCTCGAAATCTTCACAGTACACAAAATCTGGATTTTGCACGTTACAACGCGGTCAGGTATGACACCTCTGACTCTTATAGCTGAAATGGGCAACTCCGTCACCTCAGAGTTTGCTCTAAGTCTGGCATGGCAATCGGCGGAAATTACACTAATCATCGCTCCAGTATCGATGAGTATGACTACACTGACTTCATTCAAGGTGGCTACAATCTTGGGTAGACGTGTTAATTTATAATTGTGGTTCGTCGTTCGTCGTTCGTCCAACAAGTCTTCTTGGATTGGCTCCCAGAGTGATATAGAGGCAGTTACTCGGTGCTCAACCAAACAAGAATCTATTGATTTTTCGGAGTTTTTTTTTTCTGTCATGGCGAGAAGTACTGGGCTGGTTCTGCTCCGTCTCCTGCGCCGAATGTCTATTTTCCCTCGAAGTAGGGTTCCGTTCTCCCTCTTCTTGGATCTGCAATTCTCTCAATTGTTGGAGGTACTCACGGCTCTTCCGCGCTCTTCCTTTCCAATCCCTGTCTGGCTGGTATCTAGGGTCTCGATTTCTGTCGTAACCCCCACTATATCGATAGTCTCTACGGATACGTCCGTGTTGCTGATTTCTTCCTTCATTCCCTCGGCGGTTGTTTTCATGACGTCGGTTGTCGTCCGTCCTTCGGTCGAATCGCCGGTCCCAATGACTTCGCCGGTCATCATGTTGATTTCGAGTATACGGAGTGTTGTTCCATTCTCTCCTGTTATAACTGTAATTGTTATCACGTCGCCCAGAATCCTCTGTGGTTTGTGTTTGTTGTGGCGTCTGGCTCACTTTATCAACAGTCGTCAGATTCATATGTCTATCCTCGCGCCTATCAGCCTTCTGCTGACGGTGTGTAGGAAACTGTTCTGTGTTAGCGTCCAACCTTCGCAGTATCTGGTCACACTGCTGGAAAGTGGATGCCCCTGCAACGATTAACACACGTTGTACATCCGCAGGGTACTGCCAAAAAATTGTGTTCACCAAATCTTGTTCGGACAATGGAGGCTGAAGACAACGGAGCTTCGCGAGCTGTATTGCGAAGTAATTCGCATAACGAGTAGGTGTATTGGAACTGTACCTTCGAGTGTACATCTCAGCTCGGATACTCTGCTGGATGTCGCTCGACCAATATGTTCTTAATAACGCTTCCTTAAAGTCTTGGTAGCCTGTGAATGAGTATCGGAATGCTCTGAACCAGGTACCGGCTTGTCCCTCAAGCAGTCGCTCTATAACTCTTAGTTCCCTCTCTGGAGTTACCATAGTATCACGTAAGTAGCTTTCGACATTTGCTAGGAATTCCACTGGAGTAACACCGCTCCCAGTTCCCGAGAAGCGAGCTGGTTGCTCCTCTCTTGAACGAATTATGGTGACATTTCCCTGCGTATTCGCGGGTCTGAAAGTATTTTGCATGTAACTCTGCGTAGGAGTGTTAGTCTCATGACTAATTCGATTAGATGCTGGTTGAAACGGGTGAGCGTTAAAGTTCAAGGTCTGACCTTGCGCTAAATTAGTGAATTGTGACGGTTGCGGTTCCATAGGCGCGCTGGGTTGGAAATGGGTAGGCATCATTCCTCCTGATTGAGATATAGGCGTTTCCTGAGATTCTCCCATCTGTGGGTGTACGTGTCTCTCTCTTGGAGTCGTCTCGAGTCTGTCCAGGCGTCTTTCTATTACTTCAAGACCTGGGATGGTTCTGGCTGCGACTTTGTTGCCTAAGTCGTTCAATTGCAGCTCGATCCTGTCAACCTTTCCCTTGAGGTTTGTGCCTACCTCGCGTATGGCCGTCCTAAGGTTATAACTGAGGTCTAACCCCTCGGTCACCGCGACTTCCTCAAATCTCTTTTGTAAGGAATCGATATCTCCTTCAACTCTGGACATATTTTCTTGGATTTTACCCACATCGTCTCTAACCTCGGCTACCTTAGCCTCGACTGTAGCTTCGTGTTCGTTGAGGTCACCTCTCAATAACTTGAGGTCAATTTTGTGTTCCTCATGATGAACATCAACTGTCTCACGTAGACTGGCTACGGTTTCCGTCAATTCAGAAATGTTTCTCCTGTTGGTGTTAAGTTCCTCTTTAATCTCCATCATGCCATCAACGATAGTCTTCACGTTGTTATTAACGGCATTGGCAGCTCCTCTCATCAAGATTAAACCAACGTTCATGGTTGCCATGTCCTTCTTCACATTTCCGATAAATCCCTCGACGTGATCTAGTCGAGTCCCGAATTCTTCCCTGGTATGTTCCAGATCTGCTCTCATGTCTATCTGGACTTTATTCAAGGTTGTCTGAATTTGAGCTGTGTGCTCCTCCAATCGGTTTTGCACCTCCTCCCTAGCTCTATTCATCTGGTCGGTTAAGCAATCTACGCGCTGGTTAGCCTCCTGATGGTGTCGTATGACATCAACCCTAACAGCTGCTAAACCTGTCGTCAGATCATTTCTCGCTTCGATCCTATATGTGTCCATGTCTGCCCTGACTTGAGTTAAATCAGCCCTAACATTATTTACAGAGTGAGTGTTAATCTCTAAGTCCTGTCTTACATTGTTCATAGACTGAGTGTTAATCTCTAAGTCCTGTCTTACATTGTTGACTTCCTGTCTAACCTGGTCCACATGACCACTGACATTGTTGACTTCCTGTCTAACCTGGTCCACATGACCACTGACAGTATTTACAGCCTGAGTATTCTGACCTAAGTCAGCAGTAATCTGTTGAAGATTGGCATTCACACCTGCCATCATCTCTCCAAACACACGACGAATAGTTTCCTCATCCATAGATAAGAAATATATGAGAAAGTGAGGGATCAATTTCTACTGGAACTTACAGCTATGATTAGTTACTTGGTGGTATAAAGCTTGCTTCATTTATATAAATATCACGAGTACAGCTGGAGTATGCAAACTAAGTGCTTCTACATTTACAAAGACAACGGTGAGCAAAGCAAAGTATTACATTTACTTAGGATGAGGCATCATCAAAGAAAATCCAATCCTTCATTTATTCAACACTAAAGCCTCACCCCATGGACTTCTATCAAACATGAATGCCATGCGGTCAATTGATCTGCAGTACGACTTTCTAAGTTCGTCCCAGTCCTGTCAGTTTACCATTAATCAACATTAGGATCCTCAAAAAAAATAACATGGTACTGAGGGTCACCACGTTAACGTCGGCACATGAGTTGGGCGCCATTTTATGACGTCCAAGTCAATCCCCACGTTGGGCGCCATTTTATGAGACCGTTTAGTTGATGTCAACAACCACGATGACTCAACTAACGACACATAAATCGAATAAAAAGTACCGTGAGGATCAGGTGACCTTCCAAAAAGGCTAAAGCGGCACGAGAGTCCGTAGTCCACAGGGATCGTGGTACATGGTGACGATGGTCATAGACCGCCTAAGGAAAGGTTCACCTTAAAACTAGACTGAGAAAATAAACATCCAGACTCATGTAAAACACCGTGAAAATTTATTAAAATTCACAAGCCCCTAGCCTAGTTCGGAGGGTTATAATCGGCTAGTCCGCAAATTAATAAATAAACTAAGATAAAGAACAGGTCCCCTACCTGAGAAGTTACTGAAAACCCTCGCGAAAGATCTAACTCACAATGATAAAGCAACAATAGCAACGCTAGGAATATGGTACGACGCAAGTCCCTAGTTCAAGTTACAAGATCAAGCTAATATCTGAATTTACATTTAACAGGGTAGCAAAACAAATCTAGGTTAGGATGGTACCATTTCGACATTTAAATTTAACATTAATTCAACTAGCTAAGTCCTATCAATTAACAAAATTTACGGCGATGACGTCCGTAAAAGAAAACAATTACATCCAAAAGCTAAGTGTACAGCCATGAAAAACAAACAATGTAATTATGCTTAATAACTATGTGCTAACAGCACACAATAAAGTAACATGTAGGGTTTAGTACACTTGACATCATAAATTAATAACGAAATAGACACAGTAGTTTTATTAAAAATTCCTGCCTACACCTTGGTTTACTCTTTGTAAACCATAGTCATCTAATGTGTATAGTTACGGTGACGAATGCGCAGTTGAGACCACGTCTGACATCGCATGGCCTGAGCTCCACAAGCTACGAACTCTAGGTTCGCACATGCTTCAGGTCGCTACAAAAATGTCAACTGTCCTAGTCATTTCCTCACAAGGAAATTATCTTCAACTGCACGGCTATGTCAACAGTTCCAGAATGCAAAGAACAAAGTTAGATAGAAAGAATCGTTAGTTAGGCTTGTTTTACAACAATTATGCATTTTATTATTAGAATGTCGGTTTATAGGTTTATCGTAGGTTTATGGCGAATAACATTGACAATAGCCTGGGCACGGAGTGTCTCCAACTGAGATCATTCTCCACCAAAAAGCCTCGACTCAACAGTCGGAATATAATCAACGAGTATAACAACTCGGACACACAATAACACGGGTTACCAGCGGCGCTAAGCTCGCGTTCAATAACTCTGGGATAGGCCTGTACAACAGTTACCTTCCAGTAACATCTGGTCAACGGGATCATCCCCGGACAAAGCATACAATAACATCCTGCTATAACAGGGTAGACTTCACCATCCTATAGAAAACCTTACATAACTGTACCTGTCATACGACAATACACGCAACAGAGCGTTAAACTAACAAAAACCGATCCATAAAACAAGTGATCAAATACAAGAGTGGAAACTGATTTCCATAAGCAAAATAGCAATGAAAGGAAAAGCGAATACAAATTGTACTCTGTCCTCGTCTATAGTAGTTTTGTCTCACAATGAAGCAGGCGTGCTCTAGGTCACTGGGTTACATAACCAGTTTATTCAAGGCCGGCGATTTAATCAATACAAAACCTGCACTTGGCCGGTTCATAAAAAACCTTACCATGGGTTACGGATCTCTACAGAGTCCGTGTATCAAACGCACGCTATAAATCTGAGTATAGTAATACACTTCCGTCTTTCTACCAAAGACGTCTAAATGAAAGTAAACTTACAATAACTGAAGCTCTTTGCTTTAAAAATGCAACTCAGTAGTTGCTAGAACATCAAATAAAAACGTGTCTCACACGACACAAGAAAAAAATGTGATAAATGTGGCACAGATTCACACACTAGATCTGCTTAATGATACGTTGGGAACCGCGTTCGATGCTAGGCAACGAAACATTCCTTCTAGTTGTTAGGTTCAAACATGACCAAGAATAGCTTCTGAGCTTATTCAAAATGAAATATAATGCATTTACAAACTGGTAGTTACTGTCGACTACCTAAATGATACGACCGTTCTAACGACAGTCAGGGGTGTAACAAAGGATGGCTGCGAAGAATGCAGTCAATTAATAACCAAGGCATCTGATTGCCATAACTACAGTCAGCAAAGACTTGAAAATTACCCCAAGTAGGGTTGAACAAAATAGCCTCAAAATGACTACGATCAGGTTCAGCAAAAAGGTAGGCATTGACGTTCCACGACGTTCACCAAGCTGCACCAGGGCTGACCAAAATGTCTGACCCCAAGGGTGTCTCACTCTAAACTGAAATAAATGACATCTAACTAATCTAGTTACATCCCTACCTAGAAAAATGGCTGACACTGAGTGTGGTTGATTCACAAACTACATTAAAACTACTATACCACCAGAAACTAGAACAAAGAAGGGATGTGACAAAAACTCACGAAATGGAGGAGCTCTCACTCAGCTCTCTATTCCACAACAAGGATTGTACATAAACCTCTCTGGCTCTCTGGATCGGTATCCTCCTCATCAGGATTCCCATCTGGACTCCCCCAAAGACCAGGGTTCGATTTGTCCCTGTCGACATCTTCGTGGATATGCCTGGAAATGGCATTTTGGCTCCTTCCCTCTCGTTCATCGTTCTGGAAGTTCCACCATCATGCTGGTTCCTGTAGAAACGTCACCCCCCCCATACTGGGATGGTATTAGCCCATGGTGACTGCTTCAACCATGGTGAATAAAAGTCCAATCACGTGGGTAGCGAAATAAGTTGCGTGATTATTCATCCTCTCACTTCCAAAATTATAATGTCCGTCGTGACTATTATAGGCTTCAATTATAAAATACGACACAGCCTTAATCTTGCAGATGTGGATTAGCATGTGAGCTAACACTATTTTATAATGCTGCACGTGCTAGTGACGCTACTTTTGTATCACGCAGCATCCGTGAATTATACGACGTTTCAAAGATGAAATTTCCACTTTGGCAATTTAAATATCTCATACTATTATAATCACACTTATTCAGGATAATTGTAACACTATTACCTGTATATTTCCACTAGGCATCTGCCCTCCACATACGCGTGGGTAATATGTGATGTCACAGCAATGTTGTGCAATACACTATACTTGCCAATAATTATTTCCCAAGCTTCTTATTTAATTCACTGGACTTCATCGACAGCGAATATTAGTATTTGCTTGCTCGATGCCACCTTATAATTACTTTTAACGCTAAACAGCGGATATTCTTCTACGTCTCGTAGGACAAATGTAATTCCACGCCTACACAAGGCGGATTCTCAAGACGCAGTGCCCCGGTACTGGGTGTCTCTAGAAAGTAGGTCGTCAAAACGAAAACGTTGAGCGACTACTTACTTTCCTTTTTGCGTATCTGCAAGGGTATTACCTTACCTAAAGTATAAATAAACATTCTCCAAAATGTTTTAATAATGCAGCATGATGAAATGGAATATTCTGAGTCTCGTAGGAAAGATAAAAATAATTAATAAGACCTCAGATAATAATTAGCAGTTTACACCAAAGTCAAAAGTACGATTCACCGCTACTTCAAAGTATCGCGTGATCTCTCAGCTTCACGTGGCTTCCTGGGTGTGTTCAAAAGTACAACATCCCCTCATAAATGCTCTGTCATAAAAAAAATATCACATGAACCATAGCTCAGCGGGTTCACTATGTACTCGTATTATCTTTATTCGTCTATTTCATTGATGACTGTTTTTTTAGATTTCTTTTTTGGACAACTA
The DNA here is from genome assembly GCA_946902985.2 of Meconema thalassinum. Classification (NCBI taxonomy): domain Eukaryota; kingdom Metazoa; phylum Arthropoda; class Insecta; order Orthoptera; family Tettigoniidae; genus Meconema; species Meconema thalassinum. The sequence continues at coordinate 334,150,992 of OX336391.1, read as the reverse complement.
ATCTTTAACGTCTTTCAATAAATTCACATTTTCTTAACACTGGAATGAAAATAGAATTGGAGCACACCTTTCACAAGGTTAAATTACGCTTAAGACGATATTCCGCTTTTGTGTCCTTGGGTTTTTTCATTCCAAGCAAGCGAGCACAGAGTGTCTAGCAATTGAGAGGAGGAATGTTTCTCGACTATAACCTAGGGACGTGCCTCATGATACAGAGGAACACTCTGAGGAGATGTCTAACAGCTAACGATGTACTTTATAAACTATCCATGTGGCCCCATTTTCAACGAGGATTTTTGTGTCAAGGGAACTGAAGCTTAACACAGCTACAACAAGAGCAAAATATTTATTTTATTTTGTTTGGAAATTTTATAAAAATGATTTTACTGAACAGTTGTTATATCAGTTGGTTGCGATTGGAGAATAAGTGTCATGACACTACTGTACTCGTAGGCATGGATTGATAGTGGGTTCTGACAACAGCAGAGGGAAGGAATTTCACCGCCGCACACTGGTCGGTGCTGTTTGATTTCGCGAGACCTGCGTGGTTGTTGTGGTGTGCTGTTCCGTGTTGTCTGCTTCGATTAGCTCTTCCTTTGTTTACTTCAGCAGGTAATTCAGTTAATTCGTTGACGGATTAATTACAAGCCTGTGTACTGATCGTCAATGTCTGGGGTTACACAGTCTACCGCTTGATCTCTGATTAACGTGTTGGGCGTGGAGGGAAACCCCCTAACATCATTTCCAACCAATTAATATTACTCATTATATTTCTTCCTTCTTCCGAGCTGAAAACTGACATTTTAGCCGATTGAATAAAACGTAGGTGTGCTTAGGCAGGGAATGCATTTTTACAAAAAAGAAATGTGTTGACGTCAAATATAGATTTAGGTATTAATTAATAGTTTACCTCATAAGGGGCAGATAACCTCGTAGTTCAACCGCGTAAAACGACAATAACTAACTTACCTCATAAGCATGATATTTACATCTCCTCACTCACCTCTACGATATTCACATCTCCTCACTCACGTCAACCAAGCTATTAACCTTTTAGCATCTTTACATAGTTCTCTGCACATTCTTTTATTCTCTAACTCCCTTATTAATACCATAACAATGCCACCATAACAACGGAACTTTTGACAAATTTTTTAAAATTTTCCACGCCATCTACAGGAAAACTTTATTTTAGTTTTCCAGCAACATTTTGAACACATCTGTTTATTACGTCTTTTTCCTCTTTTCTTTATCATTAAGCATTAGATTCTTATTGTTATTCTTACGAGCAACTCGATTTAATTTATTCCATGACCAAACATTCATCTATAGCTTCTCTAGTTTTTTGGACTAACTATTATCACTGTAAGTATTTCACGTATCAATGAAATATGATTCACAACCATGTACATTACTATGTTAAATTTATATGGTTTGTTTTGTCTCTTCAAACGGATAATACACCATAAAGCCTTTTATTCCTACGTAAGCATACGATCACAATTCATCCCAACCTCAAAAATTGTTTCAATGAACCACAGCATCAGTTCCATGTAAGTGTTTTAAGGTTTACTTGTTCTCTCTTCTCTCTATTTTAATATAAACACACTTCTCATTTCAACATTATTATTTCGTTTTAGATCATTGACTTCTCCACTACGGTGTGTCTTTTGATGAATTTGTTATTTCATCATTAAATTACAGAAAGTTGTAACAGATCTGATTTTTAGCCTACTTTCGATTTTTGCAAAAAATGAAAGTAGACTTATGAGATCAACATAGGGCGAAAAAAAAGTGTGTCTGTCTGTGTGTGTGTGTGTGTGTGTGTGTGTGTGTGTGTGTGTGTGTGTGTGTGTGTGTGTGTGTGTGTGAGTCTGTGTGTGAGTGTGAGTGTGAGTGTGTGTACTCTGAATGTCTGACACCCCTATCAATTCGAACACGGTGAACACGAATTCAACGAAATTTGGTACAAAGGTAGCACTAGCAAAGGACACCTCAGTGTCATGTTTTATATCACCGCCATCTTGACGGAAACGTAATGGCGGCCACACAAATGTTCAAAGCTTAAATCAAATTACGACTAACCTGATCATCCGATCTCTACCAATTATTGCAACAACATACCTTTATGGGGGGAGCATCCTTTGACCAATCTAATAAGTCATCAACCTAATAGTTTGCGGATGGCGGCCATATTTGTGTGAAAATCGATTCCCCCTATTAATTCGAACACGGTGAAACCGAATGGAACGAAATTTGGTACAGAGGTATTACTAGCAAAGGGCACCTCAGTGTCATGTTTAATATTGCCGCCATCTTGACGGAAACGTAATGGCTGGCACACAAATGTTCAAAGCTTAAATCAAATTACGACTAACATAATCATCCAATCTCTACCAAATTTTGCAACAACATACCTTTATGGAGGGAGCATCCTTTGACCAAACTAATAGGTCATTAGCCTAATATTTTGGGGATGGCAGCCATCTTTTTGTGAAAATCGATTCCTCCTATCAATTCGAACACGGTGAAACCGAATGGAACGAAATTTGGTACAGAGGTAGCACTAGCAAAGGGCATCTCAATGTCATGTTTTATATCACCGCCATCTTGACGGAAACGTAATCGCAGCCACCCAAATGTTAAAAGCTAAAATGTAATTACGACCAACCGAAATTTCTAGTCTCTACCAAATTTTGCAACAACATATCTTTATGTGGGAAGCATATTCTGACCAAACTGAAAGATCATCAGCCCAATAGTTTGCAGATGGTGGCCAAGTATGTGTGCAAATCGATTCCCCCTATCAATTCAAACGCCGTGAAACCGAATTGAACGAAATTTGGTACAGGGGTAGCACTAGCAAAGGGCACCTCAGTGTCATGTTTTATATCGCCGCCATCTTGACGGAAACGGAATTACGGCCACTCAAATGTTAAAAGCTTAAATCTAATTACGACCATCCTAATAAATTGATCTTTTCCAGATTTTGCAACAACATGCCTTTTTGTGGAAAGCATCTTAAGACTGACTACAAGGTCATCAACCCAATAGTTTGCAAATAGCGGCCATGTATGTGTGCAAATCCATTCCCCATATCAATTCAAACACTGTGAAACCGAATTGAATGATTCTTTTTACAGAGGTAGCACTAGCAAAGGTTACCTCATATTCAAGTTTAATATCCCTATAGCACGTTGTATTTCAACAAGCTACTACAACCAACATTCAATTAATGTCCTTGAAAAGGACAAAGAATTATAACAATACCCATGCATTTAGGAGAAAGTGGGCTATATGTTCTTTACTGAACCAATTGTTAACTTTGAAGAGTATTTTTATTTAATCATTTTAGATAATAAACGTCTTGGAAATAATTATTGATCTCATACTTTTTATAAAATTATATGTAATCTTGCAACTTCATTCGTATCTCTGCTGAAGAAGTCATAACAGTCATAACCGAAACCGGTACAGTGTAACCAAATATTACATTTTATTGACTTAAGGTATCTTTTCCTACTTCATTAGAAAGTAATTTTTGAAAGCCTTTGTCTCCAGCGTGGCAATCTATGGAGGTGAAACTGGACTGCTGACGCAGCAGAAAAGAGGAGAATGATGAAGATAAGATCAGATGGGTTGATAGAGTAACAAATGAAGAGGTTTTAAGACGAGTGGGAGAAGAGATAGGCTGGTAGGACACATACTAAGACACTCAGGAATAGCAAACATACTGTAGTTATGAAAGGAAGGGTTGAGTACAAGAACTATAGGGTTATACCAAGATTGCAATATGTTAAACAGATTGCCTCGGATGTTAGGTGTGCTAGTTATGTAGAGATGTAACGATTAGCTCAGAACAGGGAGGCATGGAGGGTGGCATGAAACCAGTCGTAAGACTGAAGGCTCAAAAAACAACAGCAACGAATTAAGGCAAACATGTACGAGTACATATATATATATATATATATATATATATATATATATATGTTTGATTGAATCCTTACAATATTTCCCCTTTATTGCGTTTTGAATGGCTAAAACGTTGACTATCAAACATTATATGAATGAATAAGTGCCCGAATACTAACAACCAAACAATATATTTTTCGTTGAAATCAGTGTTCCAAATCATAAAATAAAGCTAAAACCTACACCGTAGCTCCGGAAATATTTTGCAAAACGATACAAAATTAAAATATTCACACGATAGGCAAGGAAAGAAATATTGAATGGTTTTGGTGGAAACCGTCATTGCCAACATTCAAATCATATACTAGGCTATTTTAAATAATATAACTCTACTGAAGAGACATCAGATATTTTACCCCCTTAGCCTTCTTTACAGTCCACAGCTCTATTTTGGCTCTTAACTCTGTATCCCAATGAAATGTGCATTGAGACTTGGAACATCCCCCACCATGTAGCGTAGACATATTGACCGAATTACGCCTCACGATAAGTCGTTCTAGTAGTGTTATTGGTTGATGAAGATACGATAAATCATCGCGAGCCACCACATACAGTATGCTATTCGAGTACTCGCGTACGTTTCTAACGAAGCAGAATTTCGTTCTCTCCAGTGATTGTCCCAATGAGTTCCAGAGTGAAATACCATTACAACTGAAGGGCTCCTGAAATCTCTCACCCACTCGTCGCCACACTGGAATTCTCCTATTGAATGGGTGCAAACCAATGGAGACCTCATCCGTAAAGAGAGTACGCTCGCAATCTTCTTGCTGCCATGACCGAAGAGTTGTTGCCCACCTTACACGAGCTGCCTTATGCTGTGGCTTCAGAGGAGGTTTTGACGTAGGCACCGTTGACATCAGCCCTGCTTCATGCAGCCAATTGCGCACTGTATGACCGGACACATTCACTCCAGTTAGTGATGGGCTGCGAGTGGACTCGCGAAGAATCGAGTCTGGGACCGTAAAACTCCAGGTACTCGAGTCCGGAATCGAGGCCGCGGACGCTATCAGCGTGATCTGTGATCCATGAATTGGAAACAACACGATGTATGGTAATGTCGGTGCGCCTAGCCCAAGTATTGTATTCGTTTCCCATTAATGTACAGTGATACAATAGAATATTCAAAATTGGAAACCGGCAAGAAGTGGACTGATGAAAGAAAGAACGCAATACATTAAAAAGAGAATTCCTCCCACGTGATCATTTGCTAAGCCATAGTATGTAGGGCTGTTCTTAACACTAGAACACTTATCGACATCTGTGGTTGAGCGGTTAACGCTGCTAACTTTCAACCGGCGTGCTGGGGTTCAATTCTTGGCGAGGAGTTTTTTTTACTTGATTTTTATAATATTTCTTTCTTTATCATTACTCAGTCGTTATAACACGAAGCATAGTGCGCATATTGCAACGATTTCGCTTGTAAATCATTAGTGTCCCAGCCTTGTAGAAAAGTAGCTTGCCAAGTTCAGTGAGTGTTGGGAATTTTGCCGCATTGTGTCCTTTATCGTAAGTACGGATCGTGACGTCACCGAGGAGACTCGAGTCCTTTGCACGGTTTACTCTTTCAGACTCGGAACTGCTAGACTCGATTCTCGCGAGTCCAAGCGTCACTCGCGCACATCACTAACTCTAGTGGCGCTTCGAACATCCTGGCGGAAGGACGTGGGCCTGCAACGTGCTGAAAACAACAGATACCGATCCTCCGTGCGAGTGGTTTTGCAGGGGCGTCCAGTTCTTGGTCGACCAGCAACTGTTTGGGTCTCCCAGAAATTTTTCCACACCCTCGACACATCACTTTGACTCACTGCAACATGAGTAGCAACATCCACTTGTCCGAATCCCTCCTGAAGCAATGTTACAATTCGAATGCGGTCTGACGTACGGTTGCAAACTCTTCCCATGTTTACAGTAGGCTACAGTACCTCCAACATCCCCGTGCGCAAGAAACCAACAGATGTACAAGTGATGGTGTGAAACGGATGGACATCAGACGTGCTTTCTAGCAGACAAATATTGAATGATTCGTGCGGTGTACAGTCATTGAAGCATTTGAAATGTGGTGTTACAGGAGAATGATGAAGATCAGATGGGTAGATAGGGTTACAAACGAAGAGGTATTAAGACTAGTGGGAGAGGAGAGATGTTTCTGGCGACTGCTAATGAAGAGAAGAGATAAGTTGGTAGGACACATACTAAGACACTCAGGAATAGCAAGCTTAGTTATGGAAGAAAGAGTCGAGGACAAGAACTGTAGGGGTAGACCGAGGTTAGAATATGTTAAACAGATTGCCTCGGACGTAGGGTGTGGTAGCTATGTAGAGATGAAACGAATAGCTCAGGACAGGGAGGCATGGAGGGCTGTATCAAACCAGTCAAAAGCCTGAAGACTCAAACAACAACAACAACAACAACAAAAGTCATTCTGCGGCTCTAAACATGACGTACAGTACGTACTGTAAACCTGTTTTCAACATCGTCCCATCACCCATGTGTAATCGTAATGCAAAACTTTTTTTGGGAAATGTTATATAACTTTAAGTTTATGTCTCAGATGACGACATCGTTTGGATATTGTGTTATGAATTAAAACTTGTTGCCCTAAACGTTATTACATTGCAGGCCATGCATCGTCCAAGTTATTTATTCCATCACATGACATATCTATTTAACTGGCAAGAGAATTCTGAAATGGAATCGAACGGTGGAATATATGAAAATAGGCTATTTAGTTCTACACGGATCTACTCGTTTAGATTCTATTGTATTTAAAGTCATCTGTAATTTGAAACAGAGATTTCAACTCGGGCTTGTGTCATGTTAACTCGAAATTGACAAGTTAAATTTTCATATAAATTACATTGATCAGACAGGACAGGTCAGCTGTACATGAGGTTCATCCCACACATGTGTGACACAGTTTATTCCTTTTATAATGAATGTGTTGTATTGACAATTAATACACATACTAGTACAGCCATCACAATGACACAGGTTGTCATACAAATTACATACACACACACACACACAAAATACACGGGGCTATATGACTGCAATGTCGCAGTCCCTAAAATAAGCAACAACAACGTCATTATGTTTTTTCCAGCAACATCTAACGCAAGGTGCTTGTTGTTTAATTTGACGGGCATGGACAGCGTGGTCATTTTACCCCGTGTAAATGGGGAGTGTGGAATTTTCAGTAACAACCTGTGTTGTTGTGGTGGCTGCATTAGTGTGTGCACTAGTAATTCAAGTGAGGATTAGGAAGGAGGTGGCTTTGGCCATAAGTTAGGAACCAACCTGGCATTCAACAGGAGTAGAAGAAGTAAACCATGGAATACCACTTCCAGGATGGCAGAAGTGGGAATCAAACCCATTTTTTGCTCATTTTTGCCACACAAGGCTGAGTGGGCCCCGTTCTAACCCTCAGACCAGAATTGAATTTATCGGCAGAGTCGGGAATCGAATATGGACCTGCGAGCGAGGGCCAGGAATACTTGCCGCTATCACAAATGGTTAAAACCCGGAAAACGCAGAAACTATCATATCCTACTTCTAATATACAGGCTACTGACCCAAAAACACCACTGTACAAATCCCACAAATTTAAGCTGCTCTCATCTTTCCATAGTAACAATACGTGTTCTGGATCCTCCTTGCTATTCCCCTGCACCAAACTTTCTGCTTTCTGATGAGTACTGCAGACTGATTTTTTTTTGGGTAAATGAATGTGTAATTGTTTTTCGATATTAAAATAGTTATTAATGTAAGTGTTGTTTTTTGTTTGTGCAAACTGTAATGTACTGTAGTGTATCTTAATTTAATTGTAAATGTTTTAATGATTCTAAAAGTTAAAGTAATATCCACAATCACAATATGTGGTTAAGTGTAAGAGAGGACCGTGAGCCCTAACTTCGCCACTCAAATGACAATGAACAATAATAATATTTCATGTTCCCCCAGGGTAACGTGGGTTGGTGACCATGCGACCCCAGCAGAGTCCGGCATTGCTTCCACTTACTTGTGCCGGACTCCTCTCCGTCTTCTTTCCTGTCGAACTTCCTTGGTCAACTCTTGTTCTTTTCCGACCCCGACGGTATTAGGGTATCCCAGGCCTAGCGAGTCTTTCACTTTCCCGCCTTAATTGGCCCTTGTCTCATCTTACCTTATCCCTCCTTCTTCGAGGAATCAGACCTCTTGTTTTCTTTTCATTATATTTCCTATTCTCTTTAAGATTCCCGCACTGTTTTTTTGTTTGTAATTGGCTCCCCGTCTATCTAAATCCCATTTAGCGTTTTTTTTGCATCTACACTCCATTTTGTAGGTGTTTTCAGTCAACGTTGTATTTTGTAAGACTTTTCGATCTACAGTAAATTGCATTTTACGAGTGTTTTCTTCCTCAATTGCATTTTGTAAGGATTGACAATCTAAATTGCTTTTTAGTAAGTCTTTCAATATAGGGGATGGGACATTTGTGAGTGTTTTGAATTTCAATTGCATTTTGTATTTTCCACCTAATCCGCTTTTTGCAAGTATTTTCAATCTAAATTGCATTTTGTATGTAGGGCATTTTGCAAGTATTTTGATTGTCAATTGCATTTTGTGGGTATTTTTAATCTAAATTACATTTTATAAGTATTTTCAATTTAAATTGCATTTTGAAAGTATTGTACATACCATTGAGTACCGTAGTTTGAATCTACCATGCATTTTGTAAGCATTTTCAATTTCAATTGCATTTTGTAAGTATTTTGAATTTCAATTGCACTTAGTGATTTTTTGGAATCTGAAAGGCACGTTTTTCAATCTAAATTGTATTGTGTATTTTCAATTTCAATTGCATTTTGTAAGTATTTTGAACCTCAATTGCATTTTGTACGTATTTTCAATATTATTTGCATTTTGAAAGTATTTTTAATTTCTCTTGCATTTTGTAAGTAAAGTATTTCGACGCTACATTGCATTTTGTACGTATTTTCAATATTATTGCATTTTGTACGTATTTTGAACCTACCCTACATTTTGTGCGTGTTTTTCAATCTATTCCTTTTGTGAGTATTTTCGTTCTAAATTCCCTTTTGTATGTTTTACCGCTCTCCATTTTGTGAGTAGTTTCAATCTGAGTTCCTCCTTGTAAGTATTTTCCTTCTCACTTAACTTTCGTTCTGGTTTCCACTTCATAGTCATTATCTCTATCACCCAGACCAATAGGGGCTGATAACCTTGATGTTAGATCCCTTAAAACAACAATTATCATCATCATCATCATCATCATAATATTTCATGTATTGAGAAATCTGTCTACATTTAATTTATTTATTGTATGGCTTTTAGTGCCGGAAGTGTCCGAGGACATGTTCGGCTCGCCAGGGGCTGTAGCTGCTTCAAGCGGACACCCGTAGGGCGAACTACAAGTTCCGTTCAATTTCAAGTAGTTCCAACTTTCACTACCATGTGTCACTGATACCTAGTGGTGAACGTTGGAACTTCGATAGAGCGTTCCAACGAAATCCAACCTAGAAATTTAGCGTCACACAAGTTTATTTTGTGAAAGGATCTTTTACATGCCATAAATCTATGACATGGGACCACCGGCTTTACTTCCCATCTGAAGGATTTTAACGCTCTTAAAAAATCCGATGACTTCGGCCGGGTTTGAACCTGTAATCTCGGGCACAGCAGTTCAGCTTGCTACGAACTATGCCACCGAAGCCGCAAATATTGATACTTATTGAAATATGTCATAACTTTGTATAATACTTTAACCATTGTAAACCAGCTGCGATTCTTTGTTAATCAGTGCCTACGGAAAATTTTGAATGTGAGGTGGCCGGATATCATCTCGAATAATGACTTGAGGGAAGCAACAAATAAACGACAAATTGAAGAACAAATAAAAGAGATGAAGTGGAGGTAGATTGGCCACACAATACGCAAACAACATGGGGACGTTTATTAGACAGCACTAGACTGAAATTCACAAGGAGCATGGAGGCGTGGTCGTCCCAGGAAAACCTGGAAATGAACGTTGGAAGAAGCAGCTCTGGAGGCTGGTAAAACCTGGAGTGAGGTGAAACGACTGGTTGCCAACAGAACCAGATGGAAGGTCTGTTGTCCTGTGCTCCATCAGGGGTAACAGGAAATTAGTCAAAGTCTATAATACTTCAGTGACATTCACCCATGAATGTTAATGTTAATCTGTGAAACTTTGTGATTTGCAGGGACCCTGGTTACCTAAAAATGAAGATTTTACTAGGCAGTTGTATTGCTGACTAATCTTCACCACCAGGTTCACAAAAATTGAGTCAGGGACCCTAAATTCACAATTATTTTTCAAGTTTCCGGCAAAATAACTCAGGAAAAAATGATGATTTTCACTGAACTTCCAAACCTCAATCTCTACTTAGTATAAAACAAAGTCCCCGGTTATTGGATGTCACGGGTAATCTCGAGAACCAGCGGATGGCTTTTGATGCGGTTTTCACCATTCTGTAGAGGATATCTCTAGGAAGGTTTCTGTGGAAAATTATTTATTTATGATCAAAGGAAGCCGAGTAGTAACGATTTCAGTGAAAAAGTCCACAAAAAACGTGGCGTCCGTGCGCTTTTTAAGCTCACGCTGGGCAAACCATTACAAATATATCATACTATGAGTGTAAGAATTGTTCAGCATGAAAAGTTCTACAAAAAAGCCCTGGGGAGCATATCTCTATCTTCAATACCTCGCCCACTATAAGTGTTTTTACGTTTCCATTCCTTCCAACAATCTCCATTCAATTACTGAGGCGACAGTTTACGAGCTAGCTAAGAAAAAAGCGCTTATCACGTAATGCATTCATAACTGTTCCTGGGCGAAGCCGGGGCGGGTTGCTAGTATTATTATAATATTTCCCGAGAGGCTGGTGGTAGGAGTCGACGTATCGATGACCTCTCGCCCACCTGACACACTATCAAACACACCCTGTGCCTGTCTATGATGCGGCTGTCCTCATTAAAGATCAGAGAGAGAGAGCCATTTAACTGGTGCAGTCCGCAGTCCCTCTATATTCCGACCCCGCTAACCGGAAGACGGAGGCTGTTGTGGCCGGCTCTTCCGCCAGCCAGCGCCATTATACGCTCCAACGCTGTGGGGTCCATTACCACCACGCTCCACGCTAACTGCATTACCCCTGCAATGAGAAAACACACAAAACACCAGCTTTGATTTCCTATAAACATCCTGGAACATTATCAGCTGCACTCGCGATTAACAAAACTTTGGCGCAGCTTGTCGAAGTTGACTGTGGAATTATCAAAGTAATTTAGATGACACTATCATATAACTAGGTTCATAAGGGAGCAAAGGATTATCATTTTAAAGTATTGTTTGTCATTGGTAGCTACGTGGTAGTTGGAAATTAGCTTTAATGAGTGTACTCTTTCAGATTGTGTGCTGCTGTTATACTCTTTCTTAATTCCCTCACGAGGCTATCTTACCAGGATTGACGAAACCAGGAATCAAATAGAAGATCGTCTAGGTAGATGGGTACTGTACTATCGCTAAACAACTACAAGGTCTATTGTAACTCTTTCTAGAAGTAAATATAGCCATCACTCTACATTATTATCTCTGTGTGCTTAACCATATACCCTGTGGGAAAATAAACACCATTTTTCCATACCACGAGAGCACTGAGCACTTTATACTTACACTCGCAAAATATTACTCCAGTTTGAAGCGTGACAACACACTATATCTTAGAAAATTTATGGACATGAACAGTGTGGTGAGACAAAATGGTTGCTTTCATAGTTACTGGCGAATAACTGCGTAGTAATAGGAGGATATTGTACAGAATCGAACATGTCTGTAAAACTAGATATAGATGGTGATAATTCTTGATTTAAGGGGCCTAATTTCTACGTTATCTGCCCCTGATGTTTGGGTGATAGAGAAAGTGATGATAACTTGCATACTAGAGGCGTGGTGGCGCAGCGGTCAATCAGGTGGCCTCTCACCAAGGTGGGACGGGTTGAATTCCCAGTCAATGCATATGAGATTTTCGAAGAGAAATGCCATGTTGTGTAGTTTGGATTCCACGTAAAAGCGAGGTCCCGTGGCACATGATCGCATGATTAACGGTCACGTAAAACTGAAAGCTTCCTTTTTTTAACTTGCATAGTAGTAGAAGAAATTGAAAAAGTAATAAGAGAAATAAAGAATAGGAGGAAAAGAAATGCCCTCGATTCTCGAAGAATGAGAATTGTGGGACTTGGAGGGAAGGAGAGCCATGTAAGGCGGGAAGGAAAAGGAAGGAGGAGTGATTCCGCCTCAATGTCAGTGAAAACAAGTAGTTCTGTGATGAACTAATTAGCCTATTCTCATATATTCTCCTGGTGTTTTCCATTATATACTCTCCCTCCTATTAAAAGGATTTTCCATGTGTTGTACAAGATATCTTCTAGTACACGACCTACGTTGTGATAAAGTATAGAGAAAGACAATCAAAATCGAAACTCAAATCCCATAATTTGTAGTCATTATAGACAAGAAACATAAAGTAAGCATAATACCGAAGGGACCCTGGAACTAATATATGCCCTGTCTGAAATCAAAGCTTTCATAGTTCGTGACGATAACTCACTTTAACACACCTCCAGCACTGGAAAATGTGTGTCCAAAGTTACACGATAGGGTTTTTAACCCCAAGGAATTGCGTACTGGTGTAGCCCATCATAGGAATCTCCTCTTAAATCGCATAAATACGATGCGAGAAATTTGAAAAAAAAATAAGGTTTTAAAATTTCCAATTGATTTCATCTTGATAATTAAAAGCAGTTGGATGACCAGCTCAGAATAAAGATTCGCTTTGACAAGTTTCATTGTGTATAATCGAGTAATTAGGTCGGCAGGAAAGATATTTTTAATATTAGAAAATCACTTGGCCGCCATGTTGATTTTTCAATAATAAGAATGTTTTTTTTGTCCTTCCATTAAATTGACATTTCAAAGAAACAGAATGTCCAGACATCCTAATTTATTTGTGAGCATATCGCCCCAGTGTATCATTGGGCTCATGAGTTAGTATGGTACACCTATCGTAGATGCTGGTTAGTACATCTGTGAATGACACTGTAACGCTCTTATGAATCACGATCAGTGTCAATGAACTATGAGAGGTGTACCTTACCAACTGATGAGCCTGGCACAGTGAGGAGAGGTTGGAGGGGAAGGAGGGGGAAGGGACGAGGGGTGGGGGGAGAAAGAGGTTGGAAAATTGATCAAAATGTCTGGACAATCTCATTTTCCTCGAAATTTGAACTGGTATTGATTTAGCTCAATCGAAGTATAAACATTCTATGTATATTTGGAAACAAAGGCCTGAATTGAATTATGTATTAATTATCCCATAGCTAAGATCTCAATTCTTACGTATGGAAGTCAATTTATATTAAAATAGATTGCGGAAATTACCGTAAGCATTTCACTTCAATTAGTCTCAATCTCTGGAAGTGAAGTATCCCGCGGTTCATTTACGTAACGGGTGAATCTGTAAGTGACGTAGCAGACGGATATGCAAGAGAGCTTGTGGCTCTGATGCTAATTAATATTCATTTGAGATACTGTCATTACCGCGGTATACATTTGTTTGAGGGGTGTTCAAATGAAAAGGTACGAAACGATACCGTAGGTACAATTTATCCGTTATTCAAAAGTAATCACCACAGCCCTGTGCACAGGTCCCCAGTTGCTTCACTAGCCGCAGGATTCCATGTTCTCAGAGGTCTTGTGGTTGTGACAGGAGCCAATCCTGTACGGTGTCCTTTAGTTCGTCGTCCAATTGGAAACTTTTTCCCTTGAGTTGTTTTTTGGCGGACCTAACGGATGGAAGTTGCAGGGTGACAAGTCCGGCCTGAAGGGCGGATACTCAAGTTGCTCCCACTTCAACGAGGCCAATACACCTTGTGTGACGTTAGAGACATGTGGGCGAGCGTTATCATGGAGCAGTATCACTCCCTTCGTGAGCAGTCCAAGCCGTTTTTTCTTGATGGACTTGCGTAGACTATGGAGTGTCGCACAATACACGTCACTGTTAATGGTTCGACCGTGCTGCTTCAACTTCAACTGGACGGAACGGAACGTCCAACTGTCAGCTTCTCTTTTGCGTCATGTGTGTGTGCGCCGACGCATGCGCAGTACCACGCCGGACACTACATCTGCTAGATGTCGGCCTACGTTATCCCAAAGCGGTATATTCAAATATCAACTGGTTTCAGTTTTACGACCATTCGTACCTTTTCATTTGAACAACCCTCGTAAATGAGGTACGGGTTTAACATCACTATATGCTTCTTGTTTGTTGTTGCTTTTCTTAGTAACCACGTCGTTTTATTGTGGCTAGCATTCCTGGCTGTCAACCCTAAGATACTGGTTCGATTCACGGCTCTGTCAAGAAATTTAAGTTTGATCTGAGAGCTGGAATGGGTTACACTCAGCCTCGTAGAGATGCATTTTATACATTTAACGGGAAACTACTTGAAACCAAATCAAGGCTGGATGTTGGTGTGGTTTGAACCCTCCATTCGACCAAGTCCTCAGGTGGAAATTATTAGATCCAAATAAAGAATTCAAATCAGTCACAATTTTTCATTCAAAATCATTTTTTTTGTTACCCTACTTAGTAATGTTTTCTCCTCTGTGGACTTACAACGCTCCCCATTAGGAATTGCATCTGAAATTTTTGAAATTGGAGATTCTACGGGCATCTGAGCAGGTTCCGTTGTTTCTCTTTCCGTTGACTTTGGAATGTATCCTATAAATTGGGTGATTTCAATCCATTGTCCACGAATCTTTGAATAGTTCAAGAGCGGACAATCCGTAATAAAAGACATGAAATCTCTCTTGTCTAAATTCACACAAAAAATTGAATAAAGCAATCAGAGCAAAACGTTTGACATTCTGCATTATCAAGGCTCCTCTTTTAGTGGAAGCTGTAAACAATTGGATTACTAATATCAAATTATAAAATCCACCTTACCGAACACTAAGAAGTTTAATAATTAAATTAAAACGTACAAGTTCCGTTATATAATGATACCTTCGTCAGCGTAGATTAAATAAAGAGAATCTTAAACACTATGATAACAAATACAAATATAAATGGATATCCTTACAAAAGCATTTGAATGTAAATAAATGAAAGTTCACAAAGTTTAGAAAATACATACGTTAAAAGAACAAGATTAAAAGTTATTATAAATCTACCTTAATGGACTGTCTACCGGACGTCGCTGCTGAGAGCTATGTGTTGTTGCTTCCAGCCAGGTAGGCTATAGGCTAATGATACGGAACAGCGCATATAATTTCAAGAAGTGAAGTCATCCAACCATGGACAGAATTGTTCCGAATCCCATTTTGTCACCTTCAATATGTCGCTTCGAGATGGTCGAACACTGCAACTTCTCTATAAATGGCAAAAATCAATTTTAATTAGATTACAGTCAGATTCTTTAGAAATTGTTATTAAAACTATTGTTTAAATATCTGATATAATTTCTGCGCCTTGCAAAATATTTGTAATGTATTAAGTCACAAAACGTACAAAGTAAATGATGGGAAACTGCCATCGAGGCTAATAATTTGCACACCTCGGTAACTTCGTTCATTGGCCTAGTGCAGCACAAATTATGGTGTCCATGGCTCGTAAGCCAAACCATTTAGAGATCACGTAAACTTTCTTCTGTCCGTATGCACAAGTATTTCATACGAATTCCAATTCAAAAGATAGGAATTTGGGATGTAAAGTGACATGAGCATCCCCTATTATACTGGAGAACTCGCGGCTTGGGAATATCATGTCACGATACATGTTGTGAATGTTCGATCTCCATAAATATTTTATTTTCAGTTGTGTATCGTATCTCCCTTAGGACATGCTGATATTGGATTCATATTTGTACATTAGTTGGAAGTTTGCGTGTGCGCTGCCTCATCCCGCGAGATATAAAATGTCACTGGGAAAGCAAAATGGAATTTATACATCTAGCAACAGCGTGGGGTGGCACATGAATCTTTTGCCGTCTTAATAGCCTCAAGTTTTTGTGCGTTGACTTTCAAAAACGACGTGAACTTGTGATTGAAAAAATACTGTATCGATAGTGAAGGGTCGTCATCTTGACAGATCGTTTACGAGTTCACCGTTTGAAATTTTGCTATGTATGTGCACGAATTTATTTCCCAATTGGGGATTGAAACTGTTGTTGGCTAGAGCGTGTTATTTTTGTGCTGAGTATACAGCATACGTTTATTCATAAACCATGTAATGAATCTTCAGTGTAGATTTATGAGTTGTTAGGTCATATTAAGGGAACCGGTTAGTGTGGAACGACCAATATTATCAATTTTCAATTTTAGTGTCAAAAGATTCTCCTTTCTTTACCGATATCAGAAATTATAACACAATGACATAAGAAGCATCTTTGAGGTAATTACTCGTATTGTAAAGATTGTAGAAAATACTTTTCATGTCTGTAAAAATAGTACATATTAGTTCTGTCAATTTTATGAACTTTTTGTATACTATTAGTCAATAGACAAAAAATAAACATACAAGTATTTTCAAAGACTAAAACTTAAGAGTTTTCTCAAATCTTTAAATCTTCTAAGTTATGTGCCTCTTCTTTAGGATTCATGAGCCTAATCAAAGTGAAATTCTTCACACTTATGGTCGTTTATGGTTTAGACGTTGTGAAGCAAAATGAAAGCATTAAAATAAAAGGTAAAATAACAACTAAAAAGTATCTGAAATAATGTCTTAAAAATTATTGATGTAATCAAACATTCATAATTATAATGTATACAAAATGCCTATCAAAATAAGTTCACTTTACATGCTTTAACATTAACATACAGTATGTGTATACCGCATAATATAGTTTGCATCAAATTATCTACAATAACAACACAGAAAAAGTTACATAACATGTCTATATTTATTGAACTATATTGTAGATATATGTATAAGGTGCATTCAAAAAGTAACGAGCCGGAGGCTGTAATGCACAAACCGGTGACGACATCGGCTAATCGTGGCGTGTGTAACGAGGTGTGGTTCTGGCCAGAGCGTGGAAGGTCACAGCCCGTCGCTAGAGGGTACGCGTGCACGTCACGTGACGATACAAAGTGAGCAGCAGCATGCAACAATCGTCCAACGCTGCCAGTCGCATTGTATACAGTGACATGGTGGCATCAAATGAAGAGCAAAGAGGTGTTGTTCGGTTTCTGACAGTGAAAGGAGTAGGGGGAACGGACATTCATCGCCGAATGTCGCAAGTGTACGGCGAACACTGCATGTCCCTTGCAAGGGTCAAGGCGTGGCACAAGCGCTTCAGGGAAGGACAGGACGGGTGTCGTTAACCGATGATGCCCGGTCTGGGGCACCCCCCTGCATTACCGATGACAACGTCCAGCTGGTTGAAGCACTCATTACCCAGGACCGCCGAGTGACAGTGAACGCCATAGCCGCAGTGGTCGGATTGAGCGTCGGAAGTGTGCACTCGATCATGAAGGAACGATTGCACTTGCGGAAAATGTGTGCCCAATGGGTGCCCCACAGTCTTCAACCACCCCAGAAAGCATGTAGAATGGCCTACTGTCTTGGTCATGGTTGGACGATTGATGCATGCTGCTGCTCCCTTTGTATCGTCACGTGACGTGCACGCGTACCCTCTATCGATGAGCTGTGACCTTCCACGCTCCGGTCGGAACCACACCTCGTTACACACGCCACGATTAGCCGATGTCGTCACCGGTTTGCGCATTCCTGCCTCCGGCTCGTTACTATTTGAACGCACCTTATAATACATTATCAGCCCACAGCCATGAATGTTTATAAAATTCTCCAAAAAATTTGTTTCTAGTTGCCATGGTTACCTTATAATAAAGGTTGAAACAAGTAGTTGCATTGTTGGTTAATCTGCACTACCCGGTTGCGTTTCTTGATATCTGACGTTACTCCAGCAAGTACTATGGCATTTTCAAAGACTTGTTCTGAATGGTTTGAAGTGGCGCTTTTCTGAGGTTTTACACGATGTTTCACTAATATTCGGCAATGTATCAGGGTTACAATCCACAAATATAAAGTGTTATAAAATGGTATGTAAACATGAGTCCGTAAACTCATATTTATTTGTAGATCAAACATGGAAATAGTTATTTTAATACATTCCGATCTCCAGTTTATTTTTGCAATGATGAAACATATTCACTAATTTACACGAGGTGTTTGAATTGCCCACCCTCTGTCGTAATGTAGTGACCACAGTAGTTACGTGTCCGAATACTGGCTACTCACACAAAATGGCCAACGGATTGGAGTCCGGTGTGAGTAGAGGCCAAAGAAATGAGCCTACCTCTATCTACCTAGAGATTAATTTACCGTTCATTCACGTGTGCACGGACAATACGATGAAATTTGGCAGAGGTGCCATCTACTTCTGTGTCTGATATCTCAAAGATATTCATTTCCATACCCATGTTTATATAATATTTTGACCTGTTATAAGTGAGGATTCAAACCATGTAATATTGCCGTGTTTTAATGAAACGCTCTGTATAGGCTAATTGAGTGTTTTGGAATTAACACGATACCGAAGCCATTCTGAAGATTCCTCATTCGACTGTGAAAACGTAAGGCAAGGAAGGTACTGTAGTTAGTATTGTTATTTTAAGCGGCGAAAATACGAGGTCATCTGCCTCTACAAGGAAAATAACTTGTAGTTTAACATGACCTACATCTCGCGACCATGAGTGACGGGACCTCCTTTTTACGTAGAATCCGAGCCACAAGACGTGGCATTTCACTTCGAGAATCTCACACGCATTGACCGGGAATCGAACCCAGTCTACCTTGGTGAGTGACAAACAGATGATGATGCTCACTTGACGAGCTAAACATGTAGTCCCTTAGTTTTCTTCTTCTTCATTAGTCCGTAACAATATAATATTTTAATTACATGTAATTTATTTCAGGTCATTTTTCACATATTCCAATAATTAGAATTAATTTGTGTCATTCAATACAAGGAACAAAGTGATCCTTATTCTTTGCTATCTAACAATAATTTTCTTGGCCATTTACCCTCGTGAAACTCTAACCAACATTTTAAGTGAAGATTTAAAAGATAAGTGAATGCAATCGTTTACAAAACTCACGCAAAAAAGTTACTTTTTGAAAATGTTGCTGATTATTACCAGAGTAAAAGGAGTTGGTTTTGTAAAAGTTAATTTCTACACAGCAGCCTCTCTTTGTTGCAAGGGTTGTGAGAGGTTATCTTATACTGTAACTACGGTCTTTACGCCTCCCATTTTTCGTTCGCAAGCTTTCCACTTAATGAGCTCATCTGATAATGTCTTCTTGTTGAAAGAACGTTCCATTCTCTGTAAGAACACAATGCGTCGTGTTCCTCCACGGAGAGTATCCAGGTTTTCATGCTAATGTGACTCTTTTAAAGCCTACGCATTTTTGTCTGAGGATTGTGTTTGAGTCTTTAGTCTTTCGACTAGTTTGATGCAGCATTCCATGCCTCCATGTACTGAGCTATTCGTTTCAATTTTTCACACTTATTCTAACCTTGGTCTTCCCCCACAGTTCTTGTCCTCAACCCTTCCTTCCATAACTAAGTTTGCTATTCCTGAGTGTCTTAGTATGTCTCCTACCAACCTATCTCTTCTCTTCGCAGAAATATCTATCCTCGCCCACTTGATTTAATACCTCTATTCTTCTCTACTCTATGTACCCATCTGATCATAATTCTCCTGTAACACTACATTTCAAACGCCTCAATCCTCCTCCTTTCTGCTGCGCCAACAGTCCAAGTTTCACTTCCATAGAGCGCCACGTTCCATGTCTCCATGTACTGAGCTAATCGTTTAAAATTTTCACACTTATTCTAACCTTGGTCTGCCCCCACAGTTCTTGTCCTCAACTCTTCCTACCAAAAATGACTTTCAAGTACCAAAATCTGTATTCGATGTCAACAGATTCTTTTTTCTGCAAAAATGCTTCCCTTGCCTTCGCCAACCTACTTTTTATATCGCCTACTATTACTACTATTATGCCTGTCTCTCTTTCTCGCATTCCTGTCTCCCTCCCTACCATACTACTGCTAACGTTACTGACGCCCTTTATATAATACTCCTCTTCAACCAAGTTCCGCCTTAATTATGCAATGACATCGTGAGTTACTAATTTGAGTAATTTATTAGTATATCTAGCCGCCATTTTGAATCTATGGAGCCACTGTTCTTTTTCTTTGGGCATTATTAGAGCTCTCCGATATCAAATATTATCTTAATTAAATTTGAAATTTCAAGATGACCGCTGTGTGTGATGACATTAAGTGTGGCAATCTTTTGACTAAAAAGGCGAGACATCTTATATTATACTCAACTCTTGGCAAGATACATCATAATTACCTAACTTCATCCTGAGTAGTCGATTTTTAGCCTATTTTCATTTATGAAAAGATATAGGTTTATGAGATCACCTTTTGTCCTTGTGTGTGTATATATATATATATATATATATATATATGTGTGTGTGTGTGTGTGTGTGTGTGTGTGTGTGCGTACGTCCTAGTAAAATCTAAACGGCTTGAGCGATTTCAATGAAACTCGGTAAGAGCATATTACTAAGTAAAAATTTAGACTTTCACGACTTGCGTTGAAATAGGAATCTCTGTTTTGCGGGCGTATAGGCCGTGTTATAAGGACATTTTGTCGTCCCGACGTTTCGCTGAATACTGCGTTCAGCATGTTCACAGGTTACATTAAGCGAGGTTAAATAAGTACACAGAAGATATATAAATAGTCAACAAGATGTTCAGTAAAGAACATATAGCCTACTTTCTCCTAAATGCATGGGTATTGTTATAACTCTTTGTCCTTTTCAAGGAGTATAATTGAGTGTTGGTTGTAGTAGCTTGTTGAAATACAACGTGCTATAGGGATATTAAACATGAATATGAGGTGCCCTTTGCTAGTGCTACCTCTGTAAAAAAAATGCATTCAATTCGGTTTCACCGTGTTTGAATTGATCCGGGGAATGCATTTGCACACATACATGGCCGCTATTTGCAAACTATTGGGCTGATGACCTTGTAGTCAGTCATAAGATGCTTTCCACAAAAAGGCATGTTGTTGCAAAATCCGGTAGAGATCAAATTATTAGGATGGTCGAAATTTGATTTAAGCTTTTAACATTTGGGTGGCCGTCATTCCGTTTCCGTCAAGATGGTGGCGATATAAAACATGACACTGAGGTGCCTTTTGCTAGTGCTACCTCTGTACCAAATTTCGTTCAATTCGGTTTCACCGTGTTTGAATTGATAGGGGGAATCGATTTGCACACATACTTGGCCACCATCTGCAAACTATTGGGCTGATGATCTAGCAGTTTGGTCAGAATATGCTTCCCACATAAAGATTTGTTGTTGCAAAATTTGGTAGAGACTAGATTATTAGGTTGGTCGTAATTACATTTTAGCCTTTAACATTTGGGTGGCTGCGATTACGTTTCCGTCAAGATGGTGGTGATATAAAACATGACACTGAGGTGGCCTTTTCTAGTGCTACCTCTGTACCAAATTTCGTTCCATTCGGTTTCACCGAGTTCGAATTAATAGGGGGAATCGATTTTCACACAAAGATGGCCGCCATCCGCAAAATATTCGGCTAATGGCCTATTAGATTTGTCAAAGGATGCTCCCTTCATAAAGGTATGTTGTTGCAAAATTCGGTAGAGATCGGATGATTAGGTTAGTCGTAATTTGATTTAAGCTTTGAACATTTGTGTGGCCGCCATTACGTTTACGTCAAGATGGCGGCAATACAAAACATGACACTGGGGTGCCCTTTGCTAGTACTACCTCTGTACCAAATTTCGTTCCATTCGGTTTCACCGTGTTCGAATTAATAGGGGCAATCCATTTTCACACAAAGATGGCCGCTATCCGCAAAATATTAGGCTGATGACGTATTAGTTTGGTCAAAGGATGCTCCCTCCATAATGGTATGTTGATGCAAAATTTGGTAGAGATCGGATGATTAGGTTAGTCGGAATTTGATTTAAGCTTTGAACATTTGTGTGGCCGCCATTACGTTTCCGTCAAGATGGCGGCGATATATAACATGACACTGAGGTGTCCTTTGCTAGTGCTACCTTTGTACCAAATTTCGTTCAATTCGCACTCACCGTGTTCGAATTGATAGGGGGGGACAGACATTCAGAGTACACACACTCACACACACACAGACTCACACACACACATACACACACACAGACAGACACACTTTTTTTCGCCCTGTAGTGATCTCATAAGTCTACTTTCATTTTTAGCAAAAATCGAAAGTAGGCTAACAACCCACACATAGAGGCTACCATAGCAACGGCGTACCACATAAAAGTAATGCATCTAGGACAGGGCTGCTCGCCTGTTGCAGCTTCTCGTCTACGACGCTCAATGAAGGAAGACTTGAGGGGATTAAGGACTGGAAGCCAAGCTCTGTTCACACGTTCTGCTTCCTCCTTAAGATTGAAGCTGTTAGTATGCTTCAGGATTTCAATGGCCTGGCATGATAAGACACCGTGGTGGACAGAACTTCGGTGTCTCCATATCTTATATCGTGACCTGCGAGTAGCGAGTGTGCTGCTGCAGAGGATTTATCTGTTTGTCCCAGCCGGCTGTGTCGTTCGTGCTCCTTGAGGCGATTGGCAATACTACTTTTCGTTGTTCCAATATATACTTGGCCACAATCACACGGGATTTTATAAACCCCTGCCGCGGTATGAGGATGTCGCTTATCTTTAGCGGACCTAAACATGTCCTTAATTTTTCGTGTAGGCCTGTATATGGTCTTTATATCATGGGACTCGAGTAGCCTCCCTATTCTGTCCGTGACCTTTTTTTATATATGGAAGAAAAGCTCTAGCCAGGGGCTGCTTGTCTCCAATTACCCTTGTAAGTTAGTTGGACGTCTCGGATGGAGTGCTCGCTGGATATATTTCTGGCTGTACCCATTGGCGCGTAAGGCCTCGTTGAGGTGTTCAATTTCTTGTTTTAGGCACTGCTTTTCACAAATTCTTTTCGCGCGGTCAGCCAGTGTTATTTCTCTCGTGGGTGGTGGTTGGAGGTCTTATGTAAATATCGGTCAGTATGGGTCGGCTTACGGTAAACTGTATGTCCCAAGGTTAGATCAGCGGTCTTTGTTACCATAACGTCGAGAAAATCTCTCGATATATTTCTGGCTGTGCGAAATCATCAAATTATTTTTTATTTCTTGTGTCCTAATCATTCGATCGAAGTCAACGTTTGAATAATGAACCTAAGCAATAATCGTCATCTGATAGTACTTAACACTGCGGCCTACACATATAGCAAGTAGTTCCGTGAAGAACTATACAGCCTATTTTCATATATCCTACTTATGTTAACTGACACTATCAACATACAAAATTTCAGTGTGATTGCTTAATAGATTCGTAGATATTGAGAATCGACTAAATATTTCGGATGGTCGCCATGTTGGATTTTATATATGTAGGTCCTAGAGTTATGTACTGTTACATGAAGATTATTGTGTACGTGTAGCATTCAAACTTACAGCGCATGATTAGGACACAAGAAGTAACAAGGAGATATTAAAATTTCGCACAGCAGCCAGATTGTGGTTATGGAAACAATTGAAATAAATTAGATGCCAGTGGATTAACATTCGTATAAGGATTTACTGTACCAAGTTTCACTGCACTTGGATGGTTCAATTGCGAGAACCGTCCATGTGAATATGTATACTTCGCGTCGCCGCCATGTTTGAT
Organism: Meconema thalassinum; assembly: GCA_946902985.2. NCBI lineage: Eukaryota > Metazoa > Arthropoda > Insecta > Orthoptera > Tettigoniidae > Meconema > Meconema thalassinum. The sequence goes on along the minus strand of OX336391.1, from coordinate 334,127,167 downwards.
TTGTGATCACCAGGCGATTTTTAGTCCTATAGTTTAACTTAAGTTCATAGCCCCTATGAACATAAAAATTCAGTTTGATTGCTATAATAGATTCGTAGATATTCAGTGCCGTCTAAATATTTCGGATGGTCGCCATGTTGGATTATTAAATGTATAGGCCATAGAGTCATGTACCATTAAAGGAAAATTATTGCGTAGGTTACTTATTCAAACTTTCACTTCGATCGCATGATTACGACTCAAGAAATAAAAACTTAATTTTAAAATTCGCACAGCCGCCATCTTGAGGTTATGTAAACAATTAAACTAAATTAGATACCAGTGCATTACAATGTGTATAAACATTTCCTGTACCAGATTTCATTGCGTTTGGAACGTCAAATCGCGAGAAAAGTCTATTTAAAATATTCAAATTCGCTTGGCCACCATGTTCGTTTTGTAGCTAACCGGTTTTTGAAAGTCTTATAGATGAACTTCCAGTAGTGCCCTTTATCACCGTGTGTGTGTGTGTGTGTGTGTGAGTGTGTGTGAGGAGTGTGTGTGTGTGTGTGTGTCCTAATTACTTTTAAACGGCTGGAGCGAATTCAATGAAACTCGTAAGTTCAAAGCACTATTTCGGGCGACCCCGACCGTGCCCGTTATATTTTGTTACGTCTCACCAATCCAACATGGCGGCTGTGCGAATTATTTCACCATCATTCAATATCTCCAAAACTATTCCCGATATCACCCTGGGAATTATTACGGTGATAAAGGGAACTACTAGAAGTTCACCTATGTGTCCTTTGAAAAACTAGTAACTACAAAACCAACATGGCGGCCACGCGAATTTGCGACTTTTAAATAGACGTTTCTCGCGACTTAACCAACCAAACGCAATAAAACTTGGTACAGTATATGTTTATACACATTGTAATGCACCGACATTAACTTCGTTCAATTGTTTATATAACCACAAGATGGCGGATGTGCGAAATATTTCACCGACATTCTATATCTCTGAAACTATTAGCAGTATCATCTTGAAATTTTGTACGGAGATAAAGGGCACTACTGGAAGTTCATCTATAAGACTTTCAAAAACCGGTTAACTACAAAACGAACATGGCGGCCCAGCGAATTTGATAATTTTAAATATAACTTTCTCGCGATTTAATGTCCAAACGCAAAGAAATCTGGTACAGGAAATTTTTATACACATTGTAATGCACTGGTATTGTTCAATTGTTTACATAACCTCAAGATGGCGGCTGTGCGAATTATAAAATTAAGTTTTTACTTCTTGTGTCGTAATAATGCGATAGAAGTGAAAGTTTGAATAATGAACCTATGCAATAATTTTCCTTTAATGGTACATGACTCTATGGCCTATACATTCAACAATCCAACAAGGCGACCATCCGAAATATTTAGACGGCTCTGAATATCTATGAATCTATTATAGCAATCAAACTGATTTTTAATGTTCATAGGGGCTATGAACTTAAGTTCACATATAGGACTTTAAATAACCAAGTGATCACAAATCCAACATGGCGGCGACGTGAAGTATAAATATTCACATGGACGTTTCTCGCAATTTAACCATCCGACTGGTGTGAAACTTGGTACAGTAAATCCTTATACGAATGTTAATCCACTGGCATCTAATTTATTTCAATTGTTTCCATAACCACAAGATGGCAGCTGTGCGAAATTTTAATATCTCCTTGTTACTTCTTGTGCCCTAATCATGCGATGAAAGTTTGAATGCTACACGTACACAATAATCTCAATGTAACAATACATAACTCTAGGAGCTACATTTATAAAATCCAACATGGAGACCATCCGAAATATTTAGTCGGTTCTCAATATCTACGAATCTATTACAGGAATCAAACTGAAATTTAGTATGTAGATAGTGGCAATTAACATAAGTAGGATATATGAAAATATGCTGTATAGTTCTTCACGGAACTACTTGTTATATCTTGTGTCCTAATTATGCAATTGAAGTTTGAACAATAAGCCTACGCAGTAATATTCATTTAATAGTTCATAACTCTATGGTCTACATATACCTAGGCTATATAAAATTCAAGATGGCGACCACCCGACGGTTCCCAATATCTACGAATGTGTTATAGCAATCAAACTGATATGTTGTATGTTGATAGAGGCAATTAACATATGTATATGAAAATAGGGTATTTTGTTTTCCACGAAACTACTTGTTGCTAATAGTTCACGCAGCCGCCATAAATGTATAGAGAGTGTGTTATATTACCTTGACCACACAAGGCCACATATACTGACCTACCTTCTAACTGATTTTCGTTACGGTGGCTGTTAAGTGTAGCGTGTTATTCATTTGTATATTTTAAAAATTCGAAGGGGTGGCTGTGAGTAATACTCACGCTCGTTATAGTAAAAACGATGGTAACAGAGGGTCCTTATTTATAGCGATTTGAATGCCAAGTACTGTGAACATTGGTCCTCCGGCTCATAAGTTATGGATTATAATTGTTGCATGATAATCACGGCCACAACCTTGAAATTCTTGGGCTGATGATCTTGTAGATTGGGCGCAAGACGATTCCCACATGTACTGTAGGTATGTGATAAGTATAGTCCTAATTTGATTTAAGTTTTAAACATTTGGGTAGCCACCATTTTGTTTACGTTAAGATGTCGGTGATATAAAACATGACACTGAGGTGCCCGTTGCTAGTGCTACTTCTCTACCAAATTTGTGAAATCGAATGTATTTCTTATTTCTTCAAAACGACTAATCTGGAGTAATAAGCAAAATACATCCTTTTACCAGTTCATATGTTATGTCTATAACTAAAGAAATTTAAACACTCCTCCCATTAATTCTCCTCTTGGCACCCTTGGTTGTCACCACCGAGGTCAGGGTATGCTTCTCAGCTCTGCTAAGAAATGTATTTCCACTTCGATGGCTGAATAGGGGTCCACTCAGCCTCGTGAGGCAGAATTGAGTAGAGGTGGGTTCGAATCCTACCTCAACCATTCTAGAAATGGTTCTTCTCTTCCAGGCGAATGCCGGGTTGGACTTAAATGAAGATCATGGCAGCTTCCTACCGAAATCCTATCTCATGTTATGAGAACACACATAGTACAACCAAACAATGGCAGAGGTTAACAGACAGATTCAATACACACCCAAGTGCACGGTGATACATGACTACGATATCGCAAAGCCCCTAACTGAATCAACAACTACAACATCAACAATAACTCATGCGGTAAAAACTAAAATATGTCTGTTAGGATAACCTCGCTGTGCTGAATTCAAAAATTCAGTTTGATGTTCCTTGTCACATCTGGCAAAAGTGAAAACGGGGCAGATGTTAGGCCCCTTAAAACAACAATTATCATCATCGTCATCAACAGTGAAAACTGTTATTTTGATTTTAACAATAAAATGGGAATTGGGCCTAAATAGTTTTGTGATATTGGTAAACTGACACCATTTTTGAATTCAAACATTAATCTCTATCAAAATTGCTTCTTTTTTCCAATTTACCGCAAAATCGTGCATGCCTGCAAAAATCATTATTTATTTAGTAGTGCTAGATGTTAAAATAATGCTAAATACGTCAATGATATTAAGGCCAGGGCTCCAATGGCAGTTATTTGCTGCTTTTATGAGCAGTATTTTACTCTCTGAAAATGAGAAGTATGCTTTCCCTGTATGCGGCTACATGTGGAGTATTTTACTGTGACAGTATGAATGGTGGTGGCAGGTTCAAGGTCGTTCTGCTGAGAATAGGTCGGGTTCTATTTTATTGCAGTAATTTACCATCCGTAAGCTGGTTCCACTGGCAGTAGTTTATCGCGAACCATGTAGTTAGCACCGTGCAAATTGCATCCCTCATCAGTTGATGTTGAATTGTGTTTTGATATTTTTGTTCGTTTGTTGACATTGAGGTTGATAGCGAATTTATTCCATTTATAATTTAAGTTAAGAAATATCCTTTGCTCTGTAATCCTGGGAATTAAAATATATCCACCCTTTCATGCAAAAGCCATTTTCTTTGACGCAACATTCTATGTCGAACGAGTAATTATACACACAAAATAACCGTTACAAAATAGGATAGTCTTGTTATTTTCACGATATGCCACCATAAACCGTGAATAGAATATTAATTATATCTCGTTTTGATCAGCTTCCACTTAACTGCAATGTAGCCGAAACATTTGTCTTGGCAGTTCTTTAAAAACTAAGTAAATGTTTTACTGCAGAAAATATGCAGTACAATACTGCTCGTAATAGCAGAATAATAATAATAATAATAATAATAATAATAATAATAGTAATAGTAATATCGTATGGCCTCAGTGCCGGGTGCAAGCTTGCATGTCGAATTTCGTCGTTCCCTGGAACACTACGAAAGTCAAGGAGGTTAGATATCTAAGCTCCTTGACACTATAGCGCTTTCTAGTAGAGAATGCAGGAACTTTGCGTTGGCGGAAAATCCCGAGATTAATTTTACCATTATGAACACGGTCTACTGAATTCAAATGGGATGTTTAGCATGCCAACAACTTATGACGTGCATGTCGAGATTTTTGTCGCCTTTCAACATTCACTTACCACGGCCAGGGGCGAACCTGCAAGCTTGGGGTTGACAGTCCGACACGTTAACCACTCACCCACCGTGGCAAGCGTAATAGCAGAAAATAACTGCCATTAGAGCCTTGGCCTAAAGGAGTAGGCTATGTTCATAAGATAATGAGCAATAGTACCACGTTGCACATTACCGGGCAGTAGGTAGAATACTACGCCTATTTGATTGTTTAGGACAGAGAAAGCCCGAGAGATCTTAACTGCGTTTGACGTTTTGATTGTGGGTGGTATTCTCTTTGTAGATTACAGCATTTACGGTTCAAGAGGAAGGTGTCAGAGAGTGGATCGCAGCTGCCAAGTGTCAGCCTCTTTGAATGTATCAGCTGACGCTATGCATGATAAGCAGCCGAGGCGAAGCGTCAGTGTAAACGCCTGCCGGAAGCTCCATTAATGACATTACTCAAGTACTTGTTACAAAAGTTTCCGGGGAGGGGGACACTTTACATGATAACTTCCGTGACGGAAGGAGACAAGATTGATAGACTAAAGTGAGAAAACCTCCCCTAGGGGACTAGTGTACTTAGTGTCTCCAGCACTGTATATCGAGGGACCGATAACCCTCCGGAGAGAGTAGGAATTACAAAAAAATACTAATAAGACTGATTAAACTAACGTATCTTAAAAATTCACCATTTAGCTCATCAGACAAGCAACTCTGTTGAAAACATCCTTAATATCATAAACCAGACCTTCCATGAACACTACTCCTTTCTTGGTGCATTTAGTGTAATTAATTTTCGTTGTTAATTACAGTTTTTCAAACGTGAAGGACACACTAAACTTTTCTTATAAGATGCCGGCATGTTGACGCGCGGTAGACTTTTGATTGTTCACCGTTAACTCAACCATATCCGATCGATTAGATTAACAGTTTGCCTTTTCTACCACTACAAGAGCTATTGTGAGTCAATGACACTCAACCATATCCCGACGATTAGATTAGCAGTTTGCATTTCGTACCACTACAAGAGCTAATGCGAGGCAATGAAACTCAACCATATCCAGACGATTAGATTAGCAGTTTGCTTTTTGTACCACTGCAAGAGCTAGTGCGAGTCAATGAAACTCAACCATATCCAGACGATTAGATTAGCAGTTTGCATTTCGTACCACTACAAGAGCTAGTGCGAGTCAATGAAACTCAACCATATCCAGACGATTAGATTAGCAGTTTGCATTTCGTACCACTACAAGAGCTAGTGTGAGTCAATGAAACTCAACCATATCTCGACGATTAGATTAGCAGTTTGCTTTTTGTACCACTGCAAGAGCTAGTGCGAGTCAATGAAACTCAACCATATCCCGACGATTAGACTAGCAGTTTGCATTTTGTACCACCACAAGAGAGAGTGTGAGTCAATGAAACTCAACCCTATCTGATCGATTAGATTAGCAGTTTGCATTTTCTACCACTACGAGTGCTGGTGTGAGAAGATACAGAGTTTCACTTAAGCCCCTATAACTACTTCCAGTGTGAAGATTTTTCAATTGACCAAAAGACGCTCGAGAGTATTGAACCAAGGAATACTTTAATGAAAGAATTATGTAAATAAGTTAATTTGGTTAAGATTTGAATCAAAAAGAAAACTAGTTAAGAAATATGCGATTTTAGGCGGTTTTTCCAGAACTGCATTCAGGCCGGAAGTGATATTCAAAATTTGGTTCTTTAGATTGTTGGAGTTCTCCAAGACTCATAATCTGAAACCTTCCCAGGCCCTTAAGCATTTCAACGTTTGGCAAAATTAAGGAAACTGGTTAAGTTAGTTACTTACTTAGTTATTGTTGTTTAAAGGGGCTGAACTACTAGGTCATCTGCCCCTAAAAACTGCTTAACTTTACGTTTTTGCTAAGATGGGGACCCCTACTGTGTCTGCTAAGAAATGTTTCCAACATTAAATGAGCACATCTTTATATATATAACTAGCAGAAGTACCCATTCTTCGAACGGTCTTCGGTATTAATAACCAGATGTTATCAATTGAGCTACTGTTGCAATGTTTAGGGGCTTGGAACCTGTTTGTTGGCAAAGAAACATGATTAGTTAAAATGTTCTCTCAAACTAAATTTACCTAACGTGTTCTTCCTGGCGTGAAAATAAAATTGAAAACCTCGTAGACGAATCGCAATACACGTCACATACGAACTGACCCTAACCGTTGTGTCAAGTGCCCAACTACAGGAAGACGCCTCTTATAAATTATAAAGGCTTGTGGTGCATGAAAATTCAGTTTTTTTTAGCCTCCAATGGCCCAAATTCGTAAAATCAGCAAAAAACCGTCTACTATTTCAAATCAGGAATTTTTGAAAATAATGTTGCTGTTTGGAGATATAATAGACCTTCTGTACAACATATCGCACGTGTAAGTCGTCTGAAAGAAATCTAGTGTACTCCTTGAACCCCTCAAGCGCATTGATGAATTTTACAGTTTTAGTTGGTTCCGTGATAACCTTATAGCCATTTGCAACCTTTGACAGAAATGTAATAAATGGAGTGTCATAACTTATTCCAGAAATAGATGGAAAGTTGGATGCCACCTCTTGAGATACTGTTGTTATGGTTAGTGGCTTGCATTCCTTCTTTAGTTTATTAAATGAAATTAGTTTTCTGGGAATATCTAAGAAACTGTTGGGTTTAAAGCCTTAAAATATAGTTTTCGGGGACCCTTTACGGGTCTTGAGGGGCCCCGAGTTTTGTTTCTGTCACCAAGGGTTTGAAAATGAGCTTTGTCTCGTCGTTGTTAATGATAATAATTAAAAGAATAGTAATAATATTAATATAAAATATAGGGATAGGGATATAATAGACCTTCTGTACCATACCCGCCCGTGTAAATCGCGTTAAAAATTCTAGATTACCACTTGACCCCCTAAAGCGCATTACATGTATTGATGAATATTTCAGCTTAATTTGGATCCGTTATAACCTTAGGCTTATTGACGTTTGCAAACCTTCACAGTAATGTAATAAATGGAATTGCATTGCGTCTTACAGAAATAGATGGACCTCTGAGATTCTGTTGCCATTGTTACCGGCATGCATTCCCTCATTAATTTATTAAGTGAAATTAGTTTCTTGGGAATATCTCAAAAACTGTTGGTTTTAGGGCATTAAAATGTGGTTTTCGGGGTCCTTTTAGGGCCCCCGAGTTTCGTTTCTCACATTGAGCGGCTGAAAATGCTTATTTCAGCATGTATTTTAATGGGGTAGGCCCCCTGTTATGAGAGGTACGGAGAATAGTTACATCAATGATTAGTGTCGTGCCTCTGATAGATATCTGTATCAAATTTTACGTTAATCCACCTAGCCGTTCTCGAGTTATAAGGGCCCAAAAATTGTCCACAGACAAACAGACAGACAGACAGACAAAAAAAATTGCGTGCATCCGTCACAAAACAGTCTGAAACGAGCAAATATGTCAAATTTCCGTGGAAATGCAGAAAAAACAGACAAACATTCATTTTTATATAATAGAGAAGGGATATTATAGACCTTCCGTACCACACCCGCAAGTGTAAATCGCGTGAAAAAATTCTAGAGTACCCCTTGACCCCTTAAGCGCATTGTATGAATTGATGAATATTTCAGCTTAATTTGGATCCTTTATAACCTTATAGCCGTTTGCAAACCCTCACAGTAATGTAATATATGGAATTGCATTGCGTCTTACAGAAATAGATGGACCTCTGATATTCAGTTGCCATGGTTACCGGCATGCATTCTTTCATTAATTTATTAAGTGAAATTAGTTTTCTGGGAATATCTCAAAAACTGTTGGTTTTAGGGCCTTAAAATGTGGTTTCCGAGTTTCGTTTCTCACATTGAGGGGCTGAAAATGAGCTTTGTTTCGCCCTTCTACGCCTATTTCAGTAAGTTTTTAAGGGGATAGGGCCCCTTTTATGAGAGGTACGGAGAAGAGTTACATCAACGATTGGTGTCGTGCCTCTGAAGGATATCTGTATCAAATTTTACGTTGATCCACTCAGCCGTTCTCGAGTTATAAGGACACAAAAAATTGTCCACAGACAGACAAACAAACAGACAGACAGACAGACAAACTTTTTTTTTGCGCGCATCCATCATAAAGCAGTCTGAAACGCGAAAATATCGCAAATTTCCTTGGAAATTCTGAAAAAACAGACAAACTTTCATTTTTATAGGATACTAGCAGAAGTACCCTTTCTTCGAACGGTGTTATATATTAACACCAGACATTATCAATTGAGCTACTGTTGCAATGGTTAGCGGTTTGTCATTCTTTCATAAGTTTATCAGAACGAAGTTAGTTTTCTGGGAATAGCACACACACTGTTAATTTAAGGGCTTTAAAATGTGTTTTTCGGAGACCCCTTATAGACTCGCGAATTTTGTGTCTCACAATGAGAAGCGCAACATTATGCTTTGATCGTCCTTCTAGGATAATTTTTATATTTCGCCTATTTTAGCATGTATTTTGAGAAGTTTTTCCCTATATCCACCCTTCTACTGTATGAAAAGTACGGTGAGGAATTTTATAAATGATTGGTGTATTGACTCATGTTTACCATACCTAATTTTACGATGCACTAAGCATCCGAACACGATTTATAGGCGTACATAAAGATACACAGAAGACAGACAGACAATCCTATTGTCTACAACATATCACCCAGATATCCAAATATGGGTATATCTACCATACGTATCAAACAAAATCATCCCTACGATGAACCCGTATGTCGACAAAAAAAAAAAAAAAAGTTAAAATGTGCTCTCAAACTAAATTCACCTAACGTGTACTTCCTGACGTGAAATAGATTTAAAAGCCTTGTAGATGAAACGCATTACACCTCACATAAAAAATAACCCTCTACGTTGTGTTAGGTCCCCATACACAGGAAGACCTCTTTCATAAATTATAAAGGCTTGTGGTGCATGGAAATTCAGGTTATTTAGCCTCAAATGGCCCAAATTCCTAAAAGCCGCAAAAAATGCTGATTCAATTCAGGAATTTTTGAAAATAATGTTTCTGTTTGTAGATATAATAGACTTTCTGTACCATATGTCGCACGTGAAATTGCATGAAAAAATTCTAGGTTATCCCTTGATCCCCTTAATTGCATTGACGAATTATACAGTCTACATTGGTTCCGTGATAACCTTATAGCCATTTGCAAACTTTCACAGAAATGTAATAAATGGAGTAGCCTAATAATAATATCGTATGGCCTCGGGTGCCGAGTGCAAGCTTCGTAATTTGACACCCAGAGGGTAGCTTGCATGTCGAAATTTCGTTGTTCCTTGAATCACAATGAAAGTCAAGGAGGGTAGATATCTAAGCTCCTTGAACACTATAGCGCTTTCTAGTAGAGAAATGAGGAACTTTCTGTTGGCGGAAACTCCTGAGGTTAATTTTGCCATTATCAACACGGCCTACTGAATTCGAATGGGTTCTTTGACATGCCAACATCGTATGACATGCGAGTCGTATTTTTGCCGCCTTTCAAAAATCACGTACAGGCCGGACGTTAGTTTTAGACGATTGCCCTTGACCTTGAAGCCTGCGGGTGAGCCTGTACACAGTCACTCTCTCACCCTATCACTTCACATTTGTCACCACCGATCTGATGTAATGGAATTCCAGACTTGAGCAGATAGTACAGTCCACGTCGAAGTATTGTGTGACATGGAAGTACACGATACGTAGTTACGAACAGAACGTCATTATATTTGCCAGTGACTATACTTCAGCAATAGTGTGAAACAGCTTTATCAATCATCGGAGCGCTTGGGGCAGCTGATAACAACACAGGTACTGTAGTAACTCGCCTCCAGACTTCCATTAAGATTTTTCAATCGTCTAAAACAAACGTCCGGCCTGTACCACGGCCAGGAGTGAACCTGCAATCTTGGGGTTAGTAGACCGACACGCTATCCACTCACCCACCGTGGCAAGGTATAAATGGAGTGGCATTGCTTCTTACAGAAATAGATGGAAAGTTGGATGCCACCCCTTGAGATAATGTTGTCATGGTAACCGATTTCCATTCCTTCATTAGTTTGTTGAATTAAATTAAATTAGTTTTCTGGGAATATTTCAGATACTGTTGGTTTTAGAGCCTTATAATGTAGTATTCGAGGCCCCCAAGTTTTGTTTCTGGCACCGAGGGGCTTTGCCTCCTCGTTGTACGCCATAATATAATAATAATAATAATAACTAGTTGAAACCCGTCAATACATGACGGCCAATAAGAAAATATTTACTGAAAATTTTTATTATATACGTTCTTTGTACAATTATTTTTTGGCACTATTGAAACTTTAAGGGCGTCAAAAGATTGCACTCTAGACATTGCAACATACTGCTGGCCATGATTGAAAACTTGATGAGGCAAATTGAGACCTATACGTTCCAGAGTTCCCCTTTGAGCTTTATTGATTGTGATAAAGTATGCCAATCGAATCGGAAAATGTTGCCTCTTAAAAGAAAATGATGGTTTTATCCGGTGGTGTTAAATCAAGTCGAAGGATTAGACCTTTCTGCCTAATTTTAACTGCATTTATTTCCAACTCCAAGCATTTTCATGCATATTTCATATAATTAATATGGAGTCAAGTCGAAGGGTTAGATCTCTCCGCCTAATTTTAACTGCACTTATTATTTCCAAATTCAAGCAATTTTCGTACATATTTCTTATAATTAATATGGTAGCATTTAGATGCCCTTAGGAAACTTCAGATTTCTCAGGAGCATATCTATGGGTCAATCGTTTGGAGTATGTGGAAGCAAATCACTTAATTCCAAGGAATTCAAGAATTCTGAAGAGTCTAATATATACAACTGGCCGAAGGAACCGTCGCTTATAATTTTGGAATATACGTTAACGAAGTTCTCTCTTAAATTCCTTGAGATATCATTTCCAGTGAAAAATTGTTGCAGTCTGTCAAATATTTTATATTTAGGAAGATTAATTTTGCCATTGCAACACCAAAGGTCAAAGTAACCAGGCGTAGATTTCTCGCTAGAGAAATACAGTGCAGAACAATGTTTACATTTGTTCGTCAAGGACCATACACTGTACGGCTTAATATCTGGAATTGTTTCTGAAATGGCATTTTTATATTAGATTTTAAAAGTGGCTTCGTATTTTCTACGAATTCCCACTTTTTTGTGGCTTTTTCGTCAAATGGGTATATTTATTGCAGCATTTCTCTCCAAATTAACGTCATATTCAATAACACTATAGTGGCCTGCATCAACGCAGCCGCCAAATATTAAATGGCTAATAATACTTCCATTGCCAAAATCAACAGCGTGGTTAGACTCATTGTTATGTAATCTAAACAAATCATCAATAAACAATAACATTCACGTATACAATGAAGTTCAGATACTTTCATTCTCAAGTTTGTTGCTGATGAGAATGCGATGATACTGATCGCCAATAATAAAATCCTTATAATTATTCATGCCAGCAACAATTTTTGCAATTTGCTTGCAAACGCAGCTCAGGATAACGTCCTGCATTTTGGAATAAACAGTACGAAACTGCTCTAAATAAGCAATTTCCATCACCTGATGTAGGTACAATCCTTTGCATTTTCATGACAGTATATTAAGCAAGGGAGCATACTTCGCCAACTACTGGAATGAGCATAGACTCACTTCGACAGCCACCGTAACGGAGGGAGTTTAAGAGTTAGACTATATGCTCAGTGCTTGTCAAAAATCGTATTAACACAGGGAAGCCCAATCTGAAGGCTACATTCTGAGCTATCGCCCCGGATTCCAGGTTCGATCCCTGGTTTGCCAAGAAATTTACTTCTGTTCTGAGGGCTGGAACGGGGCGCACTCTTGAGGCAAAACTCAGGAGAGCAAGGTTAGATTCCTATCTCAACAATCTGGGATGTGGTTTTCCATGGTTTGCCACGTCCACTGCAGGTAAATACCGGGATAGTTCGTAACTTAAAGCCTCGGTCGTCAATTCCCCATTCCCCACTTGAATTACAAATGCACACATTAGTACAGCCATCACAATAACACAGGTCATCAGAGAAACATTTTTATACACACACACCAAAATAGACGGGGCTGAGTGACCACGATGTCTGAATCCATCAAATGAATTATATTCGTCAATTGTCTCTCATAGCGAAAGCGATTGTGGCCATCTTTTATTTAATAATTTAAAAGTATATGGCAATGTAAATCGTGGAGAATTCCTTACTGTACGGGAATAATAAAAGTAAAATATGTTAAGACAATGAATTACCAATAGCCAGAAAGAATAATTAGGAAATAAAAATACATGTCTGAGGTGAGACTCCTTCGACTATGCAAAATTCATTCCTGGGTCCGCAATGTTACCCCTGAGCCACCCAGTCAACAGACTTCTAAACCGATATTAAGTTACTTAAACAACAAACGAACTCAAACGCCTGTTGAAGTTCTTCAATCCCCTCTTTTTAATTCTCAAAAACAAAGATCACACTACGATACGGTGAATCCTTTATCCGCCCATTTCCCTAGAACTGTAATTCTGGTCTGAGGGCTGGAACGGGGCGCACTCTTGAGGCAAAACTAAGAAGGGCAAGGTTCGATTCCCATCTCAACAATCTGGGATTTGGTTTTCCGTGGTTTGCCACTTCCACTGCAGGTGTAATTCTGGTCTGAGGGCTGGAACGGGGCGCACTCTTGAGGCAAAACTAAGTAGGGCAAGGTTCGATTCCCATCTCAACAATCTGGGATGTGGTTTTCCGTGGTTTGCCACTTCCACTGCAGGTAAATACCGGGATAGTTCCTAACTTAAAGCCTCGGTCGCCAATTTCCCATTCCCCACTTTAATTACAAATGCACACATCAGTACTGCCATCACAATAACACAGGTTATCAGAGAAAAATTGACACACACACCAAAGTAGACGGGGCTGAGTGACCACGATGTCTGAGTCCAACAAATGAATTATGTTCGTCAATTGTCTCTCATGGCGAAAGCGATTGTAGCCATCTTTTATTTGATAATTTAAAAGTATATGGGAACGTAAATCGTGGTGAATTCCTTATTTTACGGGAATAATAAAAGTAAAATATGTTAAGACAATGTATTACCAATAGGCAGAAAGAATAATTGGGAAATAAAAATATATGTCGGTGGGATTCGAACTGCTTCCATTGCGCGATGCATAAATTAAGAGTTTTGAACGCTACCGTCTGAGCTACCGAATCACTGTTATGGGAGTGCAATATTAACGTACTTAAACAACATTCACTCTCAATAGTCCGTATAAGTTCTTCTACATTTCCCGTTTTTTATAATATTCTATTCCTGTTTATATCGTGGTAACTTCATAATCAATATTCCCCTCCTTTGTTATAATTCTTATAAATAACTATTGCATTAAAACGCAGTGGACATCCGCCATGTCTGTCATTAACCAAGATGATTCTGCGCATGCGCTTGAGCCAATAATTTTGCAGTTTTGTTTATAAATTTAAAAATATGTGGTAACATATTTGTTTATTTTAAAGACACTCTGAAAATCTACAGGCCTACAGCTTTCGACAGATTGCTCTACGAAATGAATCGGTTCTACCGTTCCCTCAATCTCGCGGTAACAAAAATCAGCTTAGTGTTTTAAATATATAGATAATAATAATATAATATGGGGATAGGAATATAATAGACCTGCCGTACCACACCCGCAGGTGTAAATCGCGTGAAAAAATTCTAGTGTACCCCTTGACCCCCTTAAGCGCATTATACGTATCGATGAATTTTACAGCTTAATTTGGTTCCGTGATAACCTTCTAGCCGTTTGCAAACTTTCACACCAATGTAATTAATGGAATTGCATTGCGTCTTACAGCAATAGATGGACCTATGAGAATCTGTTGCCATGGTTACTGGCTTGTATTCGTTCATTAGTATATTAAATGAAATAATTTTTCTGGAAATATCTCAAAAATGGTTGGTTTTAGGGCCTTAAAATGTGGATTTCGAGTTTTGTCTCTCACATTGAGGGGCTGAAAATGATCTTTGTCTCGTCCTTCTACTCCTATTTCAGCATGTATTTTAAGGGGTAGGCCCTCTTTTATGAGAGGTACTGTCCCCGTTTACCCGGATAGTAGGCTGTCAGATATCCGCCCCCTCAATCGGATTGCCAATAATCAACCGCACCGGCTCAGCTACACCAATGAAAATGGCACTGACAGATACTACCGAGGTTTGAGCACAGAAGTTAACAAGAAATTATTGTGGAACACACCAAAATAGACGGGGGTTCATACTTACCTCTACTTACCTCTTAAAAATTATCTCGGGGATTGGGTTGACAACAGGATCTCTAAAGTATGCTCCCACAATAACCTCCACCATGACATTTAAAAATGAACCAGAACGAAGACAAGAACTTTGAACTGTACAAAAGCTTTTATTTCAAATAAAGGGTATGATTTTAACAACTCAACAAAATAAATGTGGCTATCAGTAGCCCATGTCAATCTGACTATGTCCTCCTGAAGGACTTGCAAAGTTATCAAACAATATGTTAGCTCCCACGAGCTCAAAATAACGTAACATTCATAGCACACTTGGACTGGAAAAGGAAGTCAGGACGAGACACATATACAGAGCATTTGTTTTCTTTTAATAAACATGACACTGATATATATAGGCACAAGGCCAGAATGTAGACGACCTTGCCCGCTGATAACCAGTTGTCTGGCCAGCTGCGGCCTACCCTTCAACATGTCGCACACCTGTCAAATGGACTCACTTGTCCTGCTATGTTGCGTAAGAATCCAGCTCCCTCTCAAAAGTTTAAAATGTCCGCAAGACAACACAAATATTGTTACGCAAATCTTTCAAATGCTTTACTCACACACCACTGGATTATTCTGACAATCCCTAAACTTGTTTAATTAGCATCCAAATGTTTAATAAGCGTTGTTTAGAGTATAAAACAAACTCTTAAATGTTTACAACAAAAGCTCATAAATAATTTATAACAATTAGAAATTGTTTATAATATTGTCGAAGACAATTACAAAAATGTTAAACACGCCTCTAACATTACTTTCGTTCCACATTATTGTCAAAGATATTTACATCATTATTTACAATATTAACATTTAAATTATTCAAATTATTAATTTAAGAAATACATTTAACCACATGTTCATCCGGTTGGTAATTTCATAATCGTGTCAATATAATCGACCAATGAAGGTTAGTTATACATATTTAATGTCACAATCTGGTTTAATAAAGGTTTAATAATTATCATAATTATTTGTGACGGTAATCTTCATTCAAAATCTTATCTCAAATTCTTTCAATACTCTTGTTAATTATAACAGTAAATTCACTTGATTAATTTTCAAAGGACAAATACAATACACTCCATCGGAAAATACTTCGCTTACAAAATAATGCACAAGACTGCATTAAAACAGGCCCAAAATTCATCATATATTAATATATATGGCATCAAAATCTTCCACAGAACTTACAAAAATCTCCACTAACAAATTCTTCAACATCATTAATTACTGTGGGAACCTCCTTTATTAATTCAAGGGCATTATACATCAGCGACTTTCAACACGTCCGCTGCACTAGCGATTATACATTCACAGTTCCACTTCAAAAATTCTTATAATCATTTATTGTTTCAAAACTGTTATCTTAAACCTTCGTGGATTTCATTCATGAATCGAAATGAAATAAAAATTTGCCAATCACAAACAAATTTAATAGTGAATACGCTTATATACGCCTGTCTGGTCTATCAAAATTTAAGATTATCATCTTCAAAGAATTGTAGTATAAAAATACTATCATCAAACAAAGTGCGACTAAACTGCAAAATAGTCGAATAGAATCCAATTAGACTGGGTAATGCAAACATCATTATATAAATCTCTAATTGAGAAAAAAACTCCTAACAAAAGTTCATGACTTTAATGCATTCAATAATTCATAATTAAAGTTCATCTTTCACAAAATTGTCTATGATGCAATGGTCGTTCATAACTGACGATAAATGTCTGTGTTGCAATCAATTCAAATAACGACTAGTATTTCCAAGATCGTCGACAACGTAATGAATTTTAACGCTCAAAAATCATTTAAATGTTCTTCCTTCTTGATGATGACAGAAAATTGGTCAAAGTAATTAAACTGGGGTAGAATTACTTTAATAAAGTGACACGCTGTCTGAATTTAAATCTGCCATAAAAATCATTAACTTATAGTCAAATCGTGACTACAAAAATAAGCAAATTACTGGAAAATCTAAATATCAGTCTCAACTGATCCAAAATCATTTAACTATGCCCATGACATAACAATGTCTTAATAAAACGTCGAAAAAGGCATAACTCAACAAGGTGTACTGAGAATAGGAATCTCAAACAAGAATATAGGGCAAAATACATGAGGACAGAAAATATGGGAAAATGGTTGCTCAGATATCGCCAAAAAACTCAAATAAAACAATAAACGTTCACGACTACCTTATCTGCCGATTGACGTTCCAGAGGAAAATTCCCCAAAGAAGACTGCTGATGGATCCATTTCACCAACTTGAAGATGAGCTCCATCCTCCAAACAGGAAACAGCACCCTCGGAGAATCGAACTGCTTCCTCCTCCGGAAATTGCACTGCTCCGTGTAGACGAAAGACATCCTTCCGGCAAAATTCTTCTTTGTGAGTCGGGACTACCCTGACCTCTCTTGAAAAATCCCTGAAGTTCCAGTAGATAATCGCCATGAAGTTTTTGTAGTAATTTCCGAAGAAATTTTCATATTCAGTGAGTATGAAATCGTTTCCATTGCTGTTTGATAGTATTCAGCGTTGAACCACGAAACATGGGTGTAGATGGTTATTCACCACATGTTCGCTTGTGTGGAATGGCGATTAACGAAGTTCCATGCTGCTATCTTACTCCGTTAATATATGTCCCAATTGCATTAAAGTCCTTTAGCCTTCCATCTTCTCTTCGGTTATGGTAATAGTAGAACAAACTGCCATATTAAACTGCTCCATAATACTGTAGCGTTGTGTCACAATTCAATCTGAAGTCTCCCTGTTATACTAGCAGTGTCAGCCGTAGCGTAGAATCTGACGATATAAAGTGCTTCTCAGGTGGCGAGAAAATCACTTTTGTCAGACGTCTAAAATTGCTAATATCTTCTAAAATAACTCCTTGAAATTGTTCAAATTTCCTACACTCCTTAATGTAGCACTGCACAATAGGATTAGCTTATAGGCAACCGCTAACTGTTCATAGCTAATCTTGTAGACGCGTTATAATGTGCGTTTTAACTTCACCTAGTTTTACTCACAGTAAACTTGCACTGCTTGTCTGCTCGAATCTCGTTTAATGCGGTGGCTTCACCATGCGTTATAATGACGACTCTTTCTACTAATATCACTCGACGTCTGACCAAAACGACTATATAAGCACTGAAGATCTGACGATTTGAATATCAGAGGTATCAGCTATGACGAT
The DNA here is from genome assembly GCA_946902985.2 of Meconema thalassinum. NCBI lineage: Eukaryota > Metazoa > Arthropoda > Insecta > Orthoptera > Tettigoniidae > Meconema > Meconema thalassinum. Next base: position 334,109,036 of record OX336391.1, on the reverse strand, counting down.
TTGAGACTCCTCTCTTCTGCGGCGCAAGGCCTTTTATAAACTTCATAAGGGGCGTATCCATCCCTTCCATAGCGCGATACTGCGTCATCGCTAGAAGTTCCAACTTCGTCAATACATGACGGATTTTCAAAATTCAAAAACTGAAAATAAACTTCACCAAAATTCCAGAACAATGCCTCTACTGCAAATGGATTTCCACAATTCTGCATTCCAAAAAGTAATAAAAATACCATAGTTTCAGCACTCTCCGTCTTCCTTCAAACTATCGTTCATTGGTTCGAGCCTCCCCTCCAATAGCATAATTTCTTCCTCAGCATAATTCCACGTTTCCTGCGACTGCGTCGTAAATCTCGGATCTTTCTCGAATAAATGCTGACGTCACTGAGAATCTCAGCTCAAGTAGCCTGCTAGCATAACGTCTGCGTCATCCGTGCTTACGTCATGACTATCCATGTCATAACTATGACAGCCATAACTTTCTTCATAATTTCCAAAATAGCCACCGTGGTCTCTATATAATTCAATTTACGGGGGCAGTACGGAGAAGGGTTACATCAATGATTAGTGTCGTGCCTCTGATGGATATCTGTACCAAATTTTACGTTGATACACCCAGCCGTTCTCAAGTTATAAGGGGGGGGGGGCGTGGTGGCTCAGCGGTCTAGCTGTATGCCTCTCACCAAGGCGGTCCGGGTTCGATTCCCGGTCATTGCATGTGAGATTTTCGAAGTGAAATGCCATGTCCTGTGGTTCGGATTCAACGTAAAAAGGAGGTCCCGTGGCACATGATCTCGAGATTAACGGTCACGTTAAACTACAAGCTTCCTTCCTTTCCTTTCAAGTTATAAGGGAACAAAGTTGTCCACGGACAAACAAACAGACAGACCAAAAAATTATTTTCGCGCGCATCCATAAGAAAACAGTCTGAAACGCGTAAATAACTCAAATTGCGAAAGAAACATACAAACTTTAATTTTTATGTATGTAGAGATATACTGCACCGCTCTGTGTTGACCGTGTAGTGACGTCACTTAAATGGTCGCCATTTTTTAATAGTGCAAAATATCGAAATTAAAAGTATCCTATATGTAAACATGGTAAATCAGCTACATCCATGCAAAATTTCATTTAAATCGGACCAGTGGTTCTTGCGTTATTGAGTAAATCACAGACAGACAGACAGAAAGACAGACACACACCATCTCATTTTTAGCCTACTTTCGATTTTTGCAAAAAATGAAAGTAGACTTATGAGATGTGTGTGTGTGTGAGTCTGTGTGTGTGTGTGTGTGTGTGTGTGTGTGTGTGTGTGTGAGTGAGTGAGTGTACTCTGAATGTATGTCCCCCCCCTATCAATTCGAACACGGTGAGCGCAAATTGAACGAAATTTGGTACAAAGGTAGCACTAGCAAAGGACACCTCAGTGTCATGTTTTATATCGCCGCCATCTTGACGGAAACGTAATGGCGGCCACACAAATGTTCAAAGCTTAAATCAAATTACGACTAACCTAATCATCCGATCTGTACCAAATTTTGCAACAACATACCTTTATGGAGGAAGCATCCTTTGACAAATCTAATCGGTCATTAGCCTAATAGTTTGCGGATGGCGGCCATATTTGTGTCAAAATCGATTACCCCTATTAATTCGAACACGGTGAAACCGAATGGAATGAAATTTGGTACAGAGGTAGCACTAGCAAGAGGCACCCCAGTGTCAGGTTTTATATTGCCGCCATCTTGACGGAAACGTAATGGCGGCCACCCAAATGTTCAATGCTTAAATCAAATTACGACTAACCTAATCATCCGATCTCTACCAAATTTTGCAGCAACATACCTTAATGAAGGGAGCATCCTTTGACAAATCTAATAGGTCTTTAGCGTAATAGGTTGTGGATGGCGGCCATATTTGTGTCAAAATGGATTACCCCTATTAATTCGAACACGGTGAAACCGAATGGAATGAAATTTGGTACAGAGGTAGCACTAGCAAAGGGCACCTCAGTGTCATGTTTTATATCGCCGCCATCTTGACGGAAACGTAATGGCGGCCACACAAATATTCAAAGCTTAAATCAAATTACGATTAACCTAATCATCCGATCTCTACCAAATATTGCATCAACATACCATTATGGAGGGAGCATCCTTTGACCAAACTAATAGGTCATAAGCCTAATATTTTGCGGATGGCGGCCATCTTTGTGTGAAAATCGATTCCCCCTATTAATTCGAACACGGTGAAACCGATTGGAACGAAATTTGGTACAGAGGTAGCACTAGAAAAGGCCACCTCAGTGTTATGTTTTATATCACCGCCATCTTGACGGAAACGTAATCGCGGCCACCCAAATGTTAAAGGCTAAAATGTAATTACGACCAACCTAATAATCTAGTCTCTACCAAATTTTGCAACAACAAATCTTTATGTGGGAAGCATATTCTGACCAAACTGCTAGATCATCAGCCCAATAGTTTGCAGATGGTGGCCAAGTATGTGTGCAAATCGAATCCCCCTATCAATTCAAACATGGTGAAACCGAATTGAACGAAATTTGGTGCAGAGGTAGCACTAACAAAAGGCACCTCAGTGTCATGTTTTATATCGCCGCCATCTTGACGGAAACGGAATGACGGCCACCCAAATGTTAAAAGCTTAAATCAAATTTCGACCATCCTAATAATTTGATCTCTACCGGATTTTGCAACAACATGCCTTTTTGTGGAAAGCATCTTGTGACTGACTACAAGGTCATCAGCCCAATAGTTTGCAAATAGCGGCCATGTATGTGTGCAAATCCATTCCCCAGATCAATTCAAACACGGTGAAACCGAATTGAATGAATTTTTTTACAGAGGTAGCATTAGCAAAGGGCACCTCATATATATGTTTAATATCCCTATAGCACGTTGTATTTCAACAAGCTACTACAATCAAGATTCAATTATACTCCTTGAAAAGGTCAAAGAGTTATAACAATACCCATGCATTTAGGAGAAAGTAGGCTATATGTTCTTAACTGAACATCTTGTTATATATTAGTATGATATAGAGATTCTTCGATACGTGTGTATGTGACTGAACTCCTCCTAAATGGCTGGGCCGATTTCGATGAAATTTTGTATGTATGTTAGGGTGGGTCCATGTATGGTTTAGATTCACAATTTGACCAGGTAGGTGGAATTTTAGAATTTTTAAACCACAATTTACACACAATTTTAGAACCACAATATACAGTCATAAACAGTCTTCCTGGAAACCTTTAGCTTTAGTGAAAAGTGATGCTTTTGGACTGTTTGTCTCTGCACGTTAGAACCACCTGGTCGCAACCTGTGCAATTACCGCCATAACATACACTCCGCCTGTGGCGGAAAGTTGTGTTAGGTAGATTTCATTAGAAAGCTAACTAGTGCAATGGCTCCCATGTTTCGACTTCCGGAAAATTCCGACATATCTTCGCGTTTCACATCCCCCAGACCCCAAAACCACCGTCAGTTCAAAAGTTTATATATAATTTATGTATGTATATATATATGTATATCAGTTTTTGTGGACACGATAACTGTCGTAATTTTGCACCAATCACTTTGAATTTTTTACATAATATGTATACCCTTAAAATCTCGGTCGAGTTCGTTACTGGGCTAAATCGGTCGAAGAGGATAAAAATGGGGGACTTTTTTCGAAAAAATGAAATATTGCTATAACTCTCTTAATATGTGAAATATCGAATCCGTTCAAAGTTCATACTATGTGCCGGATAAAGCTCAAATATTTATGTTTGAAGAGTTTTTTTTATAGCACCAACCATTGACCAAAGGGGTGGGAAAAAGTGGTTTTTACGGGAAACATTAATCATATCTCTCTTAATAGGCACAATATCAAAACCGTACAAAATGGACAATATTCCCCTAATAATTACCTAAAACTTTTGTCTGAAAGAATTTTTGATATGACCCACCATTACGCCAAGGGATGAGAAAAATTATTTCGGAATTATAAGAAAATGCCAAGAGCTATCAGTGGTTGCCATGGCAACACTACTAAATTGATGAGGGATGAACCATCAGACGTTGCCATGACAACGCACTTGCGCGAGATCAGATTCAGATTTCCAGTGGCTTCGGTGACGTAACTGGTAGCATGCCCAAGGTCGCGGGTTCAAAGCCGGCCAAACTCGTCGGATTTTCTAAGAGCGCTAAAAATCCCTCAGTATGCTTTCGTTTGGAGGGGAGGTTCCAACGTTCGTTGCGAGTGGCTGATTGCGGTGGCATCTAGTAGCCAAATTCACAGCTAGGTGTCGTTGACGGTAGTATCTGTTAGCAACATTAGGAACTACTGCTTGAAATTGAGCGTCTGCATTCCTTACCTGAATTACAGACTTATACAGCCATCACAATTCACACCGTTTATCAGACAGTTTCTACACTCACCCAAAGTACACGGGGTTACATGACCGCGTTGTCGCAGCCCCTAAACTGAGGAACCAACCAACATATCTGCGGGAGATATAATTTTGCGTGAAGAAGTAACAGACCGTTACATAGTTACACATCAGTGTCGAAACCTTGCATAAGGACAGTGTGACCACAAGTATAACAAGTAGTTCCGTGAAGAACTATACAGCCTATTTTCATATATCCTACTTACGTTAATTGCCACTATCAACATACACAATTTCAGTTTGATTGCTGTAATAGATTCGTAGATATTGTTACGTTTTTAGGGTTCGTTAAAAATAGGTCAGGCTATAATGCACTAATACTTTATTTACACTAATGTTATTTACACTAATTCACACTAAATCAAATTATTTACACAAATTAGGCCTACTTACTCGCACACACACATACACAGAATCTCATTTTACACGGCTACAAGTCACTATTTATTTACAATGTTCACTGCAAGGAAGTATCTCCTATAGTTACTATTTATTTTCCACAGTTACTGTTTATCTTCCACAGTCACTATTTATCTTCCAGACTTACTGACTACGTTATTAATCTTCACAGCACTGTCTTCAATATTACAGCACTTCACATTATTTATTTCCACTGGTCGCACGGCACACACGCCGACAGCACGGACTCGCTCAGGACTCACACTGACTCACTCTCGTGCACATCACCGGTATATAAACAATCGGCCTCTGGACTGGAATGTTCTGGGCGTCGCTACCTCTCGCGGCATTGAGAGTGTTCTAGTGGATTCTATGCTGGGACCACCCAGTTCTTTCTAGTTGGCTGTTCCCAATCAGGTGGATTCTAGAACCCTCGAGCCCCTCCCAGCGATGTTCCGGATTGCCTTTCCTCTTCCAGTAGGTTCGAGAGACAGAATAGTCTGGTGGGTCTTGCGCCAATAGTATACCTGCTTCGTAGGGCTATTGTTATCCTGGCGGCCTTGGGAGGAGCTTACCCAATTAGCCTGGCCGGACTGGCCATTCCGCATTGCTCACCCACCCCGCCTGCCCGTCACTACGAGGATAAAGAATGGCGACCGCTCGGCAATTGCACGAACCCCGTGCACGTTACAATATTGAGAACCGACTAAATATATCGGATGGTCGCCATGTTGGATTTTATATATGTAGGTCCTAGAGTTATGTACTGTTACATGCAGATTATTGTGAACGTGTAGTATTCAAACTTCAATCGCATAGTTAGGACACAAGAAAAAACAAGGAGAGTTTAAAATTTTTCACAGCTGCCATCTTGAGGTTATGGAAACAATTGAAATAAATTAGATGCCAGTGGATTAACATTCGTATAAGGATTTAAAGTACCAAGTTTCACTGCACGCGGATGGTTAAATTGCGAGAAACGTCCATGTGAATATTTATAATTCGCGTCACCGCCATGTTGGATTTGTGATCGCCGGGTTATTTAAAGTCCTATAGGTGAACTTAAGTTCATAGCCCCTATGAACATTAAAAAATGCAGTTTGATTGCTAAAATAGATTCGTAGATATTCAGTATCGTCTAAATATTTCGGATGGTCGCCATGTTGGATTGTTAAATGTATAGGCCATAGAGTCATGTACCATTAAAGGAAATTTATTGCGTAGGTTCGTTATTCAAACTTTCACTTCGATCGCATGACTACATCACAATAATTAAAATCTTAATTTTAAAATTCGCACTGCCGCCATCTTGAGGTTATGTAAACAATTGAACTAAATTAGATACCAGTGGATTACAATGTGTATAAATATTTCCTGTGCCGGGTTTCAGTGCGCTTGGAACATTAAATCGCGAGAAAGGTATATTTAAAATTTTCAAATTCGCTTGGCTGCCATGTTCGTTTTGTAGTTAACCGGTTTTTGAAAGTCTTATAGATGGACTTCCAGTAGTGCCCTTTATCTCCGTACAAAATTTCAGGGGTTTACCGCAAATAGTTTCAGAGATATAGAATGCCGGTGAAATATTTCGCACATCCGCCATCTTGTGATTATGTAAACAATTGAACGATGTTAGATGTCGGTGCATTACAATGTATATAAACATATACTGTACCAAGTTGCATTGCGTTTGGTTGGTCAAATCGCGAGAAACGTCTATTTAAAGGTCGCAAATTCGCTTGGCCGCCATGTTGGTTTTGTTGTTACCAGGTTTTCAAAAGTCACATAAGTGAACTTATAGTAGTTCCCTCTATCACCATAGAAAATGTCAGGGTAATATCGGTAATAGTTTCTGAGATATTGAATGCTGGTGAAATATTTCGCACAGCTGCCATGTTGGATTGGTGAGTCGTAACAAAATTTGAAGGGCACGGTCGAGGTCGCCGGGAATAATAACTTTCCGAGTTTCATTGAAATCGCTCCAGCCGTTTAGATTTTATTAGAGGGGGGGGGGGGCACACACACGAATCACACACACACACACGCACACACACGCGGACAAAAGGTGATGTCATAAGCCTATTTTTTCAAAATTGAAAATAGGCTAAAAATGGACTCCAAATGACAAGAAGGTTACCGTCATCATAAGGCAATAAAATGTTTAAAATATGCATAAAATGACGAAAAACAAAGTTAATTAATCTTCAATTATAAAATACTTTCACGCAATAAGTGAGGTCTGATCCTTCTACGAAAACCTGCATATTCTGCCTATTTTCGCCTATCCCCAAGTTTGTCCCGTGAAATCTGACTCCGCCTTCCGGCGTGCCGAGAGGACTTTTTTTTATACCAAAATTGGCGGTGATGTCGTATTCTACTGTTTGTCTCTGCACGTTAGAGCGGTTAAAAGTCCCGTATGCGTTCATATACCATTCATCCGATTGCGATGAAACTTGGGTGAGATGGTGAGTGCACTCCAGGGAAGGTGTTGGGCTTAGTTAATCCATATTACAATAGATAGCGCACGACTAGACTCAACAAATTATCGACGACCCTTGTGCGTTCAAATACCATTCGTCCGATAGCGATGAAACTTGGGTGAGATGTTGTTTACACTCCAGGGAAGGCTTCTGGCTTAGTAAATTCATGTCACAACAGGTAGCGCACAAGTAGATTCAACAAATGGGCGTCGACGCGCGAAGCGTTTCAACAAGGTCCCGTATGCGTTCTAATACCTTTCGTCCGATAGCGAGATGTTGTGTACACCCTACGGAAGGTTTCTGGCTTAATAAATCCATTATACACTAGGTAGTGAACCCATGTACCATTGGTTCAAGGGGTCGAATCCATGTATTTTTGTAAAAGGAAGGAAGGAAATATACAGTCTTCAGAGGAACATAGAAAGATTTTATACAAGAAGGCTAGCATAACGTTGTGAAATAAACTGGAGCCAGGTGGCTAGGAAATGAGATCATGCCTGACGCATCGATAAGGGGCCAGTCACGAATATAAATAGAACGAGTGGAATTTTCCATGCGAATGACAAAGAGCGTGTTTCGGAAATCGCCCTTACCTTGCAGTAAAACGGCAACCGCGCAGCTGTGCCAGAAGAAGAATAATTAAATTTAACCCATTTGCAAGAATAAATTTAACTAAAGAAATACAGCATTGTGAATCATTTCGGAATAGAGATTTTTGTGTGGAGAAAAAGGTTTTAATAATTGCCCAGGAGAGAAGTGCAAACGTGTTCATACGTCATTGGGGGTTTCCCGAGACCCGAGGAGTGGGGAATTAAAAATCAACTGTAACACCCACACAGCTGAACACTAAATTTTATTTAATATCTCAGAATTGCACGATCGATTTTCATGTGCAAAGAAGTCAGTTTACGTTTAGAAAACGAGCTTTCCAGAGATATAATTTTAAATAATGTGCGACCATTATTTCAGAAGTTGGTTCTGGAAAAGGCGTGGATTTTATCTTTTTGTAGCCAAAGAGTATAAAAATCCTGGCAGAACCAAGCCAATCATGCAGTTTTAGTCCGTCCAGGGGGCGGACGCTTCATCACATCGAATGCAGTTTTAGTCCGTCCAGGGGGCGTGACGCTTCATCACATCGAATGCAGTATTAGTCCGTCCAGGGGGCGTGACGTTGGAGCATCATCACCGCAAAGTATTATTCCGTCCAGGGGACGTGAAGCTATATCACCGTAAAGGCAGTCTTCAAGCATTCCATGAGGGGAAACGCTGTATCACATCGTATAGACAGTATCCGACAGCCCGAGGGTGTCGCTGTATCGACAACCAACGTCCACCCGTAAGGAGTGGCCGATAAGTATTATTATAGTATCGCCGTGTGGAGAATTAGGAAAATCCTAAATACAGGATCTAGTTCCGCCAGTATCAATCTTACAGTGAAAAGTTCAGTAATTATAGTCAAAGCAGGCTGCGAACTTAGAGCACAGGCGATAGGTCTTCAAAATACAGTTAAATTAAACGACCGAAAGTATCGTAACGTTTTGAAGTACCATAACAGCGAGATAAACATTCTATCAACTTTAAAGAACCCGATCAGGGTCGGACAGAATATGGTTCGCATAGTATTCTGAAAAGATAGGAATTCAAGAACAGAATAATCAGAAAGGAGAAGTAAACTCTAGACATTGTTTCAAGGAAACAAACGAACTATAAAAAGCAATAAGTTACGAGGAGTATTAGATGCTAGAAATAATAGGTCACCGATAGATTATCTGGGGGACCGTGGACAAGACAGACTTTCGCTAGACCATCCAATAGGGTCTAGAAAGAAGCAGTTCGAGCTACTAATAATAATAGCTGATCGTCAGGAAACCGGAATTGAAGGAGTACTATTCCAGGGAGGAGGTAGATTATTCGAGACTTTCGCATTCTGGTCAAGATAGGAAGCCGACATTTACTAGTTTCACCCTTGGAGACGGGGAGTCAAGAAATCACGTGTGAAAGGCCTTAGTGATTAGAATCTGTGTAGTGTAAATATATAAAATTTGTGTTAAAGAGTAATGTTTTCAGTGATTTTATTGTGTGTAATAGAAGAATACCGAAGTGTATTTTAAAATGTTGCCAGTGTTTAAGGTATATAAAGTATATGTGTGTCAAGATATGTCAGTGTATAAAATGAATTTGAGCACGATGGTGTAATCACAAATCGTGGGCAAAAATGAAAAATCGTTGGAAAGCACGGTATTGGACCGATCTGAACGTGTGAGTAACCATTTTCATTATGTTTTGTGTTGGGGAATATTTGTGCGCAATCCACCTGAGTTTGGGAAATAGGGATGTTTTTGAATAACAAATAACGGAATAAGAGCGCGGTCTGAACAAATAAAAATTGAGAAATTATAAAATAATTATGTGAAATGAATAAATCCTTTAGAGGAAATGTATGAGATAAAATATCAGTGTATTTGATAAATGTTATGAAAGCAAGCGGAATAATATAATAATAATAAAAATTATATAAATGAAGATTAAGTTGAAATATATGAAAGTAATAGCTTTTGAGCTTTTGTAAAGGAATAAAGACATGGTGTAAATACATGTTCTTAAAGTATAGCGATTATTGTCACGGGAGAGGATTAATATAAAAAGTGAGATATAGATCAATTGTTGATGTTGAATTTATCAGTTCTTTGGAAGACGCTTGGCCTTAAAGAAATGTATAGCGCATTGTCGCGCCTTAAAGTAAATTGTCAAGCTAGGAAGGCGTTGAATCTAAATATACTTGGTAAATTAATTGTGAGGGACAGTTGATTGCGGTAATTGAGCTATAATAAGTCCTCCATATAGTGATGTAGATCACGTAGCGTTGTATAAGGGTGCGAATTTATTGTATTGATGAGCGCAGGTTAGACCGAGGTCGCCCTAAGCCGTTAATTTGTTGTAATGTCCTCCAGTATGGGATTGGTTCCCGAGGCAGTTGAGAGAGTCGAACCTAGACTCGTATAGTTGTTGAAGCCCCTAAATATTGTTGTTGTATTGAATTATTCTTACCCATCAATGATGACACTTCATAATTAATAAATGCCAAGGTTACGAAAGTGGTCTATGAACCTAAATAATGTTGTTAAAAATGAATGAAAGAAACGCCAGGTCTGTTCAGAGAACTGTGAAGAAGAAATAACTGTTTTAAAAGCATGAATGTAGCTGTCCCGTGTGGGCAAGGATTGAGTCTCCCCTCCCGGACAATAAATCAACTCGAGTGTTACGGTCTGACCCCTCACTATTGAAAGTGCGGTAGGTCTGTGAACCGTCTGCTGGAAGTAAATAAACACCAGGAGTGTTTAGAATTTGTTAATGACCCGGGATTCGAACCGAGGTTCTTGTAGATGAAAGTACCGCTTGCCAGTTCAGATCGTAGCTTTCTTATGTGATAATGGTCTTTTAAGACAAATAAATAAAAATCCCTAATGTAATGAGATATTGATGTAGGATTTCACGAGTTAAATGAAGACAATTAGATTTCGGGAGTGATCATAATTTTTGACTTTGTTCAAGTAGTCTTCTATATCTCGGGAGTGCACAAATGTTTTTCCCAATCACTGTAGTGAATTTGTTAAACTTGAGAGAGGTGGTAACATGAGAACATTGTGAAATGCCCAAAAATTTAAGCAAAGGAGTAACATTTACTTTAAATACGATTATATATTGTTTTGATTATAAGAAACTCATAAAATAAATATTGAGGTGTGTAAAAGAATGACACCGTTCATATTGGAATGTATCGAGCCTTTGGAGCTCTTGATTATACTGAATTTTAGAAGGGATACTTTATGGAAGTGAAAAGAATTATAAGTTTGTTGGTTTGAAGGAAACCATATATTTTAATATATCATTTGTTTGATTTTATGTATTCCTTGTTCATTTTGAACGAGTTAGAAGGATTGGTCAGTGGTTTATTTGTTTAATTTGTTTTTAGCGCCATATATTTGGTAAATTAAATGTTTTATAATAGGAGTTGATTTTGTTTTAATTTTTGGAAGTGTATCCTCTATTTAATCCAAAATGTGTAAGTCACAGAGTGGGAGAACATACCAAAACCCCAAAAATCCCGATTTGAGCATTGCTGGCATACTGTGATTTGCATATTTCTTGTTAAAAGGGCACAGTAGCGCACGAGTAGATTCAACAAATGAGTGACAGCACGCGAATCATTTCAACAAAGGACCGTATGCGTCCATATACCATTTATCCAATTGCGATGAAACTTTGGTGAATTGTTGTGTACACTCCAGGAAAGGTTTCTGGCTTACTTAATCCAGTTTTTAATAAGTAGCGCACGAGTAGATTCAAAAAATGAGCGACGGCACGAGAATCGTTTCCACAATGTCCCATATGCGGTCATATATCATTCATCCGGTTGCAATGAAACCTTGGTGAATCATTGAGTACACTCCAGAGAAGGTTTAAGGCTTAGTAAATCTATTTTACAATAGGCAGCGCATGAGTAGATTCAACAAATGAGTGACGGCACGCGAATCGTTTAAAGAAAATCCCGTATGCGTTCATACATTATTCATCGATTGCGATGAAACTTTGATGAGTTGTTGTGTACACTTACATGAAGCTTTCTAACTAAGTAAATCCATTTAACAGTTGGTAGAGCACGAGTAGTTTCAACAAATGAGTGACAGCGCACGAATCATTTAAACAAAATCCCGTATGCGTTATATGCCATTTATCCGATTGCGATGAAACTTTGGAGAGTTGTTGTGCACTTTCCTACGAATGTTTCTAGATTAGTTAATTCATTTCACGATAGTTTAGAGGCAGTTAACAGAAATTGAAAGAAATATTGTGTATCCAAAAGCACTTCAAGTTACAACACTTTCTTTGATTGGCAGGACAACGTCTGCCGGGTCAGCTAGTTTGTTATAAATATGTGTATGCAAATTTAAAGTTAAACTGTAGTGATTAAGATGTGATGACGGTCGAAATGCGTTATCCTAAAATCCCCCTTTAATGATCAGTGAGTAATACTATCAAAATTTACATTTTTATATTCCAATTTGTTGCCCACTGTTTAATGAATGTTGGTTATTTTATTTCTCAACGTATCCATACATTATATTTTTCCTTGACAATATCGAACGTCTTGCACATTTAAAATACTAGGTCAGTTTGGATTAAGTTTACGTACTATATCACCAAATTGGACAGCTAACTTAAACTAGTAATAGTCAACTTGTTTATTTCAAGGTTAGACCACATCAATGTGACACAGACTGCCGTATCCATTAAGGTTGATTTGTAGTCATATTACGTACGATCGTGATATAGCTGGAAGATACATCATATAGCAGCGACGTCCGATTCACTGTAATCGAACCATTCATATGTTTTTAATTCTTTTGTGAACTTTCTTTTTATTTAAATTTCTAATAGTGTTTTATAAGGATATCAATTTTCTCTTTTATCTTTGTAAACTTAGTTTTAAGATTATCTTAATTCATTATACGCTGACGAATGTGTCGAACACCGAAACATGTACGTTTAAGCAGAGATTAAACCACATTCATTAGTATTTGACGGCGGGTTTGAATAAGATAGTACTATCAGTCAATACGAATATTGTTCTACCCTGGGGTATCCACAGGGTAGAGCCACCCCTTATCGACCCCCTTAAACACCCTTCAACCCCATTTCACGCCACAACCTCAGAGGCACCAACAACAGCAAACATCCAGCCAGTCAAACACTCGGCTTGGCTACCTAGCACATGGAGCAATCCTTACCACATTATCACAACAGGAAACCTAAACAGTTAGCATCTGCTAAGTAGTACAAGGAATTTTTGGATTTAATTACACAACATCGACGATCCCCTTAAATATCCCGTACACCAGGAACTAACAAGGGGACCCTAAGGCAATCGGATTTTAGCCTATTTTCAATTTTGAAAAAAAATAGGCTCATGAGATCACCTTTTGTCCGTGTGTGTGCGCGCGCGCGCGTGTGTGAGAGGAGTGTGTGTGTGTGTGTGTGTGTGTGTGTCCCCTAATAAATTATAAACGGCTGGAGCAATTTGAATGAAACTCGGTAAGTTCATAGCACTATTCCGGGCGACCCCGACCGTGCCCTTCAAATTTTGTTACGTCTTACCAATCCAACATGGCGGCTGTGCGAAATATTTCACCAGCATTCAATATCTCCAAACTATTACCGATATCACCCTGGAATTTATTTCTGTGATAAAGGAAACTACTAGAAGTTCACCTATGTGACTTTTGAAAAACTGGTCACTACAAAACCAAAATGGCGGCCACGCGAATTTGCGACTTTTAAATAGACGTTTCTCGTGATTTAACCAACCAAACGCAATAAAACTTGGTACAGTATATGTTTATACATATTGTAATGCACCGACTTCTAACTTCGTTCAATTGTTTACATAACCACAAGATGGCGGATGTGCGAAATATTTCACCGGCATTCTATATCTCTGAAACTATTAGCAGTATCATCCTGAAATTTTGTACGGAGATAAAGGGCACTACTGGAAGTTCATCTATAAGACTTTCAAAAACCGGTTAACTACAAAACTAACATGGCGGCCATGCGAATTTGAAAATTTTAAATACACCTTTCTCGCAATTTAATGTTCCAAACGCAATGAAATCTAGTACAGGATATGTTTATACACATTGTAATGCACTGGTATCTAATTTAGTTCAATTGTTTACATAACCTCAAGATGGCAGCTGTGCGAATTTTAAAATTAAGTTTTTATTTCTTGTGTCGTAATCATGTGATCGAAGTGAAAGTTTGAATAACGAACCAACGCAATAATTTTCCTTTGATGGTACAAGACTCTGTGGCCTATACATTTAACAATCCAACATGGCGACCATCCGAAATATTTAGACGGCTCTTAATATCTACGAATCTATTATAGCAATCAAACTGAATTCTTTTATGTTCATAGGGGCTGTGAATTTAAGTTCACCTATAGGACTTTAAATAAGCAGGTGATCACAAATCCAACATGGTGGCAACGCGAAGTATAAATATTCACATGGACGTTTCTCGCAATTTAACCATCCGAGTGCAGTGAAACTTGATGCAGTAAACCTTATACGAATGTTAATCCATTGCCATGTAATTTACTTCAATTGTTTCCATAACCACAAGATGGCAGCTGTGCGAAATTTTAAAATCTCCTTGTTACTTCTTGTGTCCTAATCATGCTATTGAAGTTTGAATGCTACACGTACACAATAATCTTCATGTAACAGTACATAACTCTAGGACCTACATATATAAAATCTAACATGGCGACCATCTGAAATATTTAGTCGGTTCTCAATATCTACGAATCTATTACAGCAATCAAACTGGAATGTAGTATGTTGATAGTGGCAGTTAACATAAATAGGATATATGAAAATAGGCTCTATAGTTCTTCACGGAACTACTTGTATATTTTCCTGCTTCGGGTACGTAAAGTTCGGACCTCGATCAATAATTTCCCAAGCCGTTCGATGCCATATTCATAAATTCTCGAGAAAATCGACTTCGAAGTTTTCCGAGCGCTTCATATTCAGTAAAGATGTTAGCGAGTTAGAGCAGGACGCGTGGCACACCCGGTCAAGTTCGGGCCCAGTAATCGCTGGGACGCTAGTTTCAGTCTCGCTTTGGGTGCTTTATTTTTTTTCTTTCATTCAATTCATATACCACTAATGTTATTGAAATATAAAAATCATCAAGTCTGTAATAATTCACCGTTATGTAATTATAATTTCCAATGAAAAAACGCACGTCTCATTTCTAATTATATCCTATTTGAAATTGCGAATAAGCGACAAAAATAATATCCAGCAATAATATTCACACCTTGTAGATTAATAAAAATATAAATAGAAGATTAATTTAATGTAAACAATGAGATGAGTAAAATTGAATGTGATGAAATATTTGAATACGGCGGTTTCTTCGAGATCTGTCATTATTTCGAATAACAGTCCTGCGTGTATCGTTTGCCTTTGTTACGTTTTTCTACCAGCGAAGTGGGCACAGCTGCTCTAGCACAAAGGTTTTGTGGGTGTTCCAGGACGGGTGGAAGGGATACATACCACGTCATTCGCAAGGGATGCATGTTCGAAGTAGCATATGCCCGTTGGTTTCCAGAGAAGCAGATAATATTTCTTGGCGTGGTGGGTGATTTTTAGCCTATTTTCAATTTTGAAAAAATAGGCTTATGAGATCACCTTTTGTCCGTGTGTGTGTGCGTGTGTGTGTGTGTGTGTGTGTGTGATTCGTGTGTGTGTGTCCCCCTAATAAAATCTAAACGGCAGGAGCGATTTCAATGAAACTCGGAAAGTTCATAGCACTATTCCCGGCGACCTCGACCGTGCCCTCCAAATTTTGTTACGACTCACCAATCCAACATGGCGGCTGTGCGAAATATTTCACCAGCATTCAATATCTCCGAAACTATTACCGATATTACCCTGACATTTTCTATGGAGATAGAGGGAACTGCTATAAGTTCACTTATGTGACTGAAAACCTGGTAACTACAAAACCAACATGGAGGCCAAGCGAATTTGCGACATTTAAATAGACGTTTCTCGTGATTTGACCAACCAAACGCAATGAAACTTGGTACAGTATATGTTTATATACATTGTAATGCACCGACATCTAACTTCGTTCAATTGTTTACATAATCACAAGATGGCGGATGTGCGAAATATTTCACCGGCATTCTATATCTCTGAAACTATTAGCGGTATCTCCCTAAAATTTTGTACGGAGATAAAGGGATCTACTGGAAGTCCATCTATAAGACTTTCAAAAACCGGTTAACTACAAAACGAACATGGCGGCCAAGCGAATTTGAAAATTTTAAATAGACCTTTCTCGCGATTTAATGTTCCAAGCGCACTGAAACCTGGTACAGGAAATATTTATACACATTTTAATCCACTGGTATCTAATTTAGTTCAATTGTTTACATAACCTCAAGATGGCGGCAGTGCGAATTTTAAAATTAAGTTTTTATTTCTTGTGATGTAGTCATGCGATCGAAGTGAAAGTTTGAATAATGAACCTACGCAATAATTTTCCTTTAATGGTACATGACTCTATGGCCTATACATATAACAATCCAACATGGCGACCATCCGAAACATTTAGACGATACTGAATATCTACGAATCTATTTTAGCAATCTAACTGCATTTTTAAATGTTCATAGGGGCTATGAACTTAAGTTCACCTATAGGACTTTAAATAACCTGGTGATCACAAATCCAACATGGCGGTGACGCGAATTATAAATATTCACATGGACGTTTCTCGCAATTTAACCATCCGAGTGCAGTGAAACTTGGTACAGTAAATCCTTATACGATTGTTAATCCACTGGCATCTAATTTATTTCAATTGTTTCCATAACCTCAAGATGGCAGCTGTGAAAAGTTTTAAAATCTCCTTGTTTTTTCTTGTGTCCTAATTTTGCGATTGAAGTTTGAATACTACACGTTCACAATAATCTGCATGTAACAGTACATAACTCTAGGACCTACATATATAAAATCCAACATGGCGACCATATTTAGTCGGTTCTTAATATCTACGAATCTATTACAGCAATCAAACAGAAATTGTGTATGTTGATAGTGGCAATTAATATAAGTAGGATATATGAAAATAGGCTGTATAGTTCTTCACGGAACTACTTGTTTCTAACATACGATCAAGAATATCATAATGTCGGGCGTGGAGGACGACAATCCGCCTGATGATGATTTTTATATTTCAATCACACTAGTAGTATATGAATTGAAAGAAAAAAATAGCACCCGAAGTGAGACTCGAAATAGCGTCCCAGCGATTACTGGGCCCGAACGTTACCTAGTGAGCCACGCGTCCTGCTCGACCACGGTAACACCTATACTGGATATGAAGCACTCGGAAAACTTCGAAGTCGATTTTCTTGAGAATTTATGAATATGGCATCGAACGGCTTTGAGAAATTATTGTTCGAGGTCTGAACTTTACGTACCCGAAGCGGGAAAAAATACAAAAATCCGATTGCCGTAGGGTTCCCTTGTAAGATCTCTCTCTCTCTCTCTCACCGTCTTGCTGTCGACTTCCACACGCCGAGGTGCTTTCCGTCGTCCGACCGTTCTACAGTCTGGTGAGTGATACTCATACAAAAGGTGTTTTTAGCGAATCCTTCCTAAGTCCAAACCTAGCACTTGTATTCATTCATTCAATCACACTTATAATAATTAAAACTCTAATTATTCTTTTAAAGTTGCTTTATTGTATTTCTCGAACGCCGACTTCAAACTTCGGGTTCAGCCAGCAAAGCTCTGTTCCGCTGCACCACTGTGACCGTCACCTTTCCTGCCCCCTTTAACCTTGTAAACACAGGTTAGCAATCGCTGCGTAAGCACGACTCGTTCGCTGGTTGCTCACTCCCATTCAAGAGCAGCAATACTTACTCCTTTCACTACACACACGTGATTGTCCGGTACCCAGGTGCAGTAAATAGTTCTTCAGACGACGCCACCCTTAATCGAGCTAGCAAACTCCCAGGACAACACACTATTAATTATTACCATTGTAATGGTTAATGTTTACGCATTTTATCAGTGAGTAATATTAATATACGGAGGATGATCAGAAACTAGGGTTACAAAGCCTGCAGTGGAACGTGTACATTATATTTCATACAACCAATACAGCCAACTGATAGTACATACATTAGGTTATTTTTCAACATAGTCTTCATATCAGTTTAGGCACTGTTGTTTCATGTAAGGGTATGAATATTCCCTCATGGTAAAATTTCCTGTCCTTGCGTGTTCAGCCACGTTGCCGTGAAGTATTTCACCTCCTTGTCTGAAACGAATCTTCGACCTCCTAGGTGCTCCTTCAAGTGAGGAAACAGGCGAAAGTCGCTTGGAGCGAGGTCCGTACTGTAGGGAGGGTGGTAATGATGTTCTAGCAAAACCACTTCAACAGCGTGGTGGTCTTTAGGGATGTATGAGGTCGTGCGTTGTCATGAAGGACATGACCCCATCGGTGAGAAGTCTTGGCCGCGGTTACCTGTTTCGTCCACAGAAATCGAATAACTGAGCAAATCTCTTCGCGAGACCAGTTTTCCAAACGAGTCGCCATTATGTGTTTACTTGCAACTAGCGTTGTAGGTGGGTGGTGGTTGAAACTCTGCACAGTTACCAACCTTATGTATTCGAATTACCCCCACACAACTAATTTCTCTATAACAGTGAAACTCCAGGAATATCGGTCTTGTAACCTTAGTTTCTGTTCACCCCTCGTTATGTAATTGTTTCTTACGACCACTGTTACATTAATACTGTGTAAATTAAGTAATGGGACTGGTAGTTGAGTGTGCGATTAGGCAACACTGGTGACGAGGCACTTGAAGGGTAAGCAGGTGCACATGTGATACACCATCAGTTGGAAGTCACTGAGTCACGTTGGTTGTCCATAGCGATTATTTTAATGACGCAGGTTTCGCTTGTGCGTTCTGACAATGAGTGACGCGTTTACCGAGAGGTTCTTGAAGGACTTCGCAAGAGTGCCATGCGTGTGAGACCAAACATCTAAAAGAACTTGGTGTTGCATCACGACAATGCGCCTCATCACACAGCGATTTTAGTGAACTATTAAAGACCTACCTGTGACGGTTCGGCCTCCTTATTCGCCCGATTCAATCCTTGTGACTTTTTCCTCTTCCCGAGATTGAAAACACACCTCAAATTACGTGGCTTTTGTGTCACTGGACGCCATTCAAACGGCAATAACTGACCAGCAGTATCCGAGTAGTATTAGAATAAAACACAGAAAGAACAGTCCCATTAGATAATTTACATAACTCGTAAACAGAGGCTTGCAGACTGGACTGGACAATGCAAGACAAACAGTGTAATGATAATGCATGAATCAATAGAATCAATCAAAATAAACATTCTTAATTGACTATGTCTTGAGAAGTTCAGTTAAAACTTTATCAAAGTATGATTTTGCTTGAGGACCGGGTTTGATTCTCGCCTCTGCAAATAAATGTAATTCTGGTCTGGGGCTGGAACATCGGTATGGTTCCTAATTTGTTTGTAGACAAATGCTTTGAAATGTTTTCGTAAAGTCGTGGGAAAAGAAAAAGTTTCCCGAAGGTTTTTAATATAGCTCTATCATCACCATCATCTTAATCAGCTCCAGTCAGCCGGGTGCTGTTCACGAGTCCTCTCCACATATTTCTGTCTATGAATAGTTGGCCTTAATTTGTTCTCTCCCAATTCCGATCACTCTAGATTTTCTCTATCCTTTTTCTTTTAGGTCTTCCAACACATCTTTTCCTTCGATGTTCAACTTAAAATATGCCTTTGGTTTTCTTTCTTCCGTCATTCTTTGGATATGTCCATACCACCTCAGGCGAGAACTCTCGCTGGCAACTGGAGAGCGTGAGTTCAAATCCCACCTCCGCCGTACTGAAAATGCTTTTCGTGGTTCCCATTTTCACCACCTGGCAAATGCCGAGACGGTCCCTTTCTTTAGGTCCACGGCCGATTTCCTTCCAAAATCCACGTAATCCTTAACCTGGCCCATTCTAAGAAAAAAGCCTTTGGCAGCGCTAATGAAATTATACTGGCTTATATACAAAAAAATCAGGGACTTTAAGGGTGTTATGTAAAAGACGATGCCGAAATCAGATTGGCGGAGAAAATGTTTCTTTTTGAGAAAATGAGGTTACTTTGTTACTTCCGGGCGCGCGATTCAAATCAACGAACTCGCCGTATTTGCTGCGCCAGAGTGCAAGCCGCTGGCCACTGCTGTGCTTCAGGAAAAGGAAGGGAAGGGAGATATTGCTGGTGGGAACGCGCTAGTTTCCTCGTTCGCCTCGCGCAGAACTGTCCATGTCCCTTTCAGACAATATCCAAATTTGTGTACTAAGTAGCCGTAATCGCACACACAGTACAAGGACACACACTAATAAATACACACTTGTCAGTCATGAAATGTACCCGATAGTTTCCCTTCTCGTCTGTTCGTCTCAATAACTTTATTATTTGACATGCCCAAAGATGCCACTGTACGATCGTGCATTTATTTACTCACAGCATTGTTAATGGAATGAAATACAGAACGAAAGGAACAATACACCCAATGGTTTGGTTACAGGATTTGTTCAATATGCCTCCCTCCAACGTCGATGTACAGTTCGCAGCGGTGTATAAGTGACATTTGACTCCGTTCAGGATGTATGGTGTGTTACGAATGGCCTGGAAAGCTGCCTGGATTCTTGTTATAAGTTTATCTGGTCTTTCTACGGGGTTCGCATACATTAATTCTTCACATAACCCCACAAGAGAAAGTCCATGGGAGTTAAAACGGCCGAGCGCGGAGGCCAATTAACTGGCCCACCACGGCCTACCCATCTTCCTGGATAATGAGCATTTAAGTGACGTGTGACACGGCAAGCAAAATGCGGTGGAGTATCAGCATGACACAGTCACATTCGCTGTCGAATACCCAGCGGAACCTCTTCCAATATATCAGGTAGTGATTCTGCCAAGAAACTGTAGTTTTCTTCACCATTCAGACGAGGACATACATCCAAATTAAATAGTCTCCAACAATGCTGGCCCAAATATTAGTTAGTTAGCTATTGTTGTTTTAAGGGGCGGAACTACTAGGTCATCTGCCCCGGCCCAAATATCAACACTAAACCTATGCTGGAATGAGTGAACCACTGTCCCATGAGGGTTATCATGCGATCAAAAATGCCGATTTCTGGAGTTCGCCATGCCTTCTCTCGTAAATGTAACTTCATCCATGAAAAGGAGCGATGACAAAAAGTGTGGAATATTTCCATACTGTTTAAGGCCCACCTAGCAAATATTAGGCGTTGTGGGTTATCCAGAGGTGTTAGTTCTTGCACCGATTGATAGCGATAATGGTACAATTGCTGGTCCTTTCAGTCATATGAGAAGTGCCAACATTCCTCGCGACAGACCTCGTATTGGTTGGGGGATTGTCATTTATTTCTTCTAATGCAGCCTCTTCATACTCTGGGGTCCATAACGACGACGCTCTGCCTGCGTTGTGCATCTGAGCCACGAAACTCCCTCCTTCACGCAGTCGCCTGTTAATTGACACGAAGGGGCCGATAACCTAGATGTTAGGCCCCTTAAAACAACAATTATCATCATCATCATCATCATCATCATCAATTGACATGAAGGTTGAATGATGAGGTTGGTGGCGATTAGGATGCCGGACGCTATAAATCCGTGAGGATTCTCCCCCGTTGCCATTTGCTGCGCCATGAGCTAGGTGCATATCAGCCATTTCTTCGTTAGTGTACGGAATCGGAGTCATTCTCACCAATTTATGCCGCAAAAGTTGTAGCCAAACTGTACACTACCCACTGGGGCCAAGTAGCAACTGCGTTAGTCGCACCAGCATATCTCTGTCTCCGTCTATCATCCCTTCCCATGCCTGAAGCACAGCAGAGGCCAGTGAATTGCACTCTGGCTCAGCAAATACGAGAGCTCATCAATTTTAATCGCGCGCCCGGAAGTAACAAAGTAACCTCGTTTTCTTGAAGGGAAAATTTTTCTCCGCCACCCTGTATACAGGGTGTATCTTAATTTTACCGACCAAAAAATCAGGGACGCTCTGCGTGTTATGTAAAAGACGATGCCGCAATCGGATTGGCGGAGAAAATTTTTCCCTTCGAGAAAATGAGGCAACTTTGTTACTTCCGGGCGCGCGATTCAAATCTACGATCACGCCGTATTTGCTGAGCTAGAGAGCAAGCCGCTGGCTACCGCTGTGCTTCAAGCAAGGGAAGGGAGTGTGATAGAAGGTGACAGAGATAGCCTGGCGGGCATGTGCAAGTTTCCTCGATCACCTCGGCTTGCCGCATGTCCGCCAGCATATCTCTGTCTCCTTCAATCACACTCCCTTCCCTTGCCTGAAGCACAGCGGTGGCCAGCGGCTTGCTCTCTAGCTCAGCAAATACGGCGAGTTCGTAGATTTGAATCGTGCACCCAGAAGTAACAAAGTAACCTCATTTTCTCGGAGGGAAATATTTTCTCCGCCAATCCGATTGCGGCATCGTCTTTTACATAACACGCAGAGCGTCCCTGATTTTTTCGTTGGTATAATTAAGATACACCCTGTATATACAAGGACTGTTTTTTAAGTAAGGGCCATTTTTTAAAATTAATCGAACATTTTATTTTGAAACCACAATCATTTTTAATTTTACATACCTTCCTCTATTTTTCAACATAGTTGCCTTGTTTATTTAGGCACTTGTCATACCTTAAAACTAAGTTCTGAAATCCATCTGCATAAAAGTTTGCCGCCTGCTCTGACAACCAAGAATTTACACTTGAGGAAAATCCATTGATAGAGTGATTATCATGAATCTTCGGTCCTCGTGAATTTTCGTGTCAGTTGCAGTCACCAAGTCATCTGTGATCACAGACCTGAGCGTTCATCGTCATGAACATTTTCACGTCCACTTTTGAACTCGCGCACCCATTTTCGCACTTTACCTTCCGTCATTGCATTATCACCACAACCTCACAAAGCTGACGATGAATGTCTGCAACCGACATGTTTCTTGCACTCAAAATGTGTCACAGATCGTACCTCACACGCGGCGGGCGAATCAATAATCTTGAACATTGTAAAGATGCACAGTTCAGCGTAGGCTACAGATTAGCTACACAGCTGCAACTAACGCCTGTTTGTTCGCAAAGGATGCCGGTAGGTAGCGCGCACGCTTGTTGCGGCGTGCGCACTAAATAAGAGCTTTCAAGAAAAACGGCCCTTACTTAAAATACAGCCCTCGTATTTTATATATAACTAGCAAAAGTACCCGTTCTTCGAACGGTGTTCGTTGTTAACACCAGACATTATCAATTGAGCTACTGTTGGAATGATTAGAGGTTTGTCATTCCTTCAAGTTTATCGGAACGAAGTTACTTTACTGGGAATATCACACACACTTAATTTAAGGCCCTAAAATGTAGTTTTCGGAGACCCTTTATAGATTCCCGAATTTTGTGTCTCACATTGAGAAGCGCAACATATGCTTTGGTCGTCCTTCTAGGATAATTTTTATATTTGAGGTGCCTAGAATCAAAATCCGCCAAATCCATTCCTTCACTTTTTCGGCAAAGTGGCAAAAACTGTCACAAACGAACCAATACCCAAAACAAAATACTTTTTTCACTAAAAAATGAATGGATTATTTTTAAAAACAGTGACGAAGTACGAAGCTGATCCCCGATATAGTTAACAAGTAGTTCCGTGAAGAACTATACAGCCTATTTTCATATATCCTAATTATGTTAATTGCCACTATCAACATACAAAATTTCAGTTTGATTGCTGTAATAGATTCGTAGTTATTGAGAACCGACTAAATATTTCGGATGGTCGCCAGGTTGGACTTTATATATGTAGGTCCTAGAATTATGTTCTGTTACATGAAGATTATTGTGTACGTGTAGCATTCATACTTCAATCACATGATTAGGACACAAGAAGTAACAAGGAGATTTTAAAATTACGCACAGCTGCCATCTTGTGGTTATGGAAACAATTGAAAAACTTGGATGCCAGCGGATTAATATTCGTATAAGGATTTACTGTACCTAGTTTCACTGCACTCGAATGGTTAAATTGCGAGAAACCTCCATGTGAATATTTATTATTCGCGTCGCCGCCATGTTGGATTTGTGTTCACCAGGTTATTGAAAGTCTTATAGGTGAACTTATGTTCATAGCCCCTATCTACATAAAAATATTCAGTTTGATTGCTATAATAGATTCGTAGATATTCAGAGCCATGTAAATATTTCGGATGGTCGCCATGTTGGATTGTTAAGTGTATAGGCCATAGAGTCATGTACCATTACAGGAAAATTATTGCGTAGGTTCATTATTCAAACTGTCACATCTATCGCATGATTACGAAATAAAAATTTAATTTTAAAATTCGCACAGCCGCCATCTTGAGGTTATCTTAACAATTGAAATAAATGAGATACCAGTGCATTACCATGTGTATAAACATTTACTGTACCAAGTTTAATTGCGTTTGGAACATTAAATCGCAAGAAAGGTATATTTAAATTTTCAAATTCGCTTGGCCGCCATGTTCGTTTTGTAGTTAACTGGTTTTTGAAAATCTTATAGATGAACTTCCAGTAGTGCTCTTTATCTCCGTACAAAATTTCAGGGTGATATCGCTAATAGTTTCAGAGATATAGAATGCCGGTGAAATAATTCGCACAGCCGCCATCTTGTGGTAATGGAAACAATTGAACGAAGTTAGATGTTGGTGCAATACAATGCGTATAAACATATACTGTACCAATTTTTATTGCGTTTGGTTGGTTAAAAAGCGAGAAAGTCTATTTAAAAGTCGTAACTTTGCTTGGCCGCCATGTTGGTTTTGTAGTTACCAGTTTTTCAAGAGTCACATAGGTGATCTTCTAGTAGTTCCCTTCAACACCGTAAACATTTCCAGGTTGATATCGGTAATAGTTTCGGAGATATTGAATGCTGGTCTAATATTTCGCACAGCCGCCATGTTGGATTGGTGAGACGTAACAAAATTTGAAGGGCACTGTCGGGGTCGCCTGGAATAGTACTATGAACTTAGCGAGTTTCATTGAAATCGCCCCAGCCGTTCAGAATTTATTAGGGGGGGGGGGGGTACACACACACACCTCACACACACACACACACACGCACACACACACGGACAAAAGGTGATCTCATAAGACTATTTTTAAAAATTGAAAATAGGCTAAAAATGTATGTAGAAAAATATAAAGCAATAATTCGGATTTGTCGGGGTGTGTTACTAAGATTTGGATTTGGCAGGTTTTGATACCAAAGAGCCCTAATACATTTGAAGTTGCAAAGAGATTGAAGAAACTGCGTAAGCTTTATTCAGAAATTAATATTTGAATGAAAGTTAACTAAATATAGGTTATAAAATAAAATAAATCGCATAATTTTTGTGTTTTGTTGTTGTTGTTGTTGTTGTTGTTATTGTTGTTTTAAGGGGCGGTTGTGTTTTATTAGAATAAACAGAAAAAGAATAAAACTCATATTACCTATTCAAGATTTGATTGCCACTGAGTGTGGCTGTGCCAGCGTTTATGTTTATTGTAGCATGAGCTCTGCGGGGCGAAGCGGAGGACACAGCGATGACAGAGTGCAATCTGCACATAGGTCACGCTGCATTGCGTCTGATAAGCGTCACAGGAGCTCATGTCACCATGGAAAGTTAAATCCAAAACTGGAGCTGAGTCATATCCTACACGCGCAACTGTACCTGTCAACGAAGCAAGCTGACGTGTGACACAATTACATAAAGCGTAGTTCCCATCTCCACCGCCGACAATCAATTCCTGAAAGGGTAATAATACTGTACAGTAAATAACCCCTGGCACTACAGCCCGTGAAGGGCCTAATCCCCAGCCATTTGGCCTGCAGATATTGGGGTGCCGCATGACCAGCGCATCGGGTCCCCTCGGCCGTTAATCTTGGTTTTCGTGATCGGGGCGTTGCCTCACTGTCAGTTACTCAATTGTCCTCACGAGGCTGAGTGCACTCCGTTCCAGCCCTCGCGTCAGTTTCCAAAATCCCTGACGGAGCCGGGAATCGAACCCGGGGCCTCCGGGTGAGAGGCAGGCGCGCTACCCCAACACCACGGGGCCGGCAATACTCTAGCCTACAGTACTGAACAATAATAAGGAAAAGCGTCAAATTAAATTAATATTCCATTACTATGGTCCAGGCCTTTAAAGACAAAACTATCGTCATTCAACTATTAAATCACATTCTTTACTGGAAGTTATAGCTACACAATTTCTGTTTCTACCTCATCCTCAATAGCAGTTTCTCAATCATCATCATTCTCTTCGTGTTCGCCACGACTTTGCAGATTGCAATAAAACTGCAGCTCTACATTTTCCCTCCATCTTTCTCCAGAATGCTTCGAAATTAGTCTCGAAACATCTTTCACTTCTTGTGCCTGAAGGACAATCCCTCTGTTTATGGCTTCTGGCTTTACGTGAGTCATATCAAAATCAGGTTTCGTGACACGTTTGTGTTCGCAAATGTCAGTTCTGTGGAAAACATCACCCAGACCAGAATGTTATTGTTCTTCTCGTTCTTTGTCAAAATTATCCAAAACAAATTATTATCTGAAAGTACAAAAACATAAAACATTCTAATCACGCCAGGCAGGGGTACATTCTCCGACTAATGCACGTAGGTAAAGAGTACACACTTCGCAAAGCATCATGGAAGGTAAGATGGCGGATCTGGGTGCTCCTACTGGCTGATGTGGATGTGGCGGGTTTTGTGACCAAAAATGGCGAAACTGTCGTTGGACTTGGCGGATATTGCAACTAAGCCTCAAATTTGACTTCGTTTTACAGTAGGATGTAGCGGGTTTTGTAACAAAATAATAGTTTTAATGAATTCAGCGCAGCAAAAGCTATATGAAACAATGCTTATCTCAATTTTCATAAAATATGGATTTGGCGGGTTTTGATTCTAGGCGCCTCATTTCGCCTATTTTAGCATATATTGAGAAGTTTTTCTCTATATCCACCCTTCTACTGTATAAAAAGTACGGTGAAGAGTTTTATAAATGATTGGTGTATTGACTCTCATGGTTACCATACCTAATTTTACGGTGCTCCAAGCATCCGAACACGAGTTATAGGCGTAGGCTACATAAAGATACAAAGAAAGACAGACAGACAATTCTATTGGTTACAACATATTTCCGAGATATCAAAATATGGGTATGTCTACCACACAGTATCAAACAAAATCATCCTTACGATGAACCCGTTTGTCGACAAAAAAAATTAGTTAAAATGTGTTCTCAGACTAAATTCACCTAACGTGCACTTCCTGACGTGAAGTAGATTTGAAAGCCTTGTAGACGAAACGCAATTCACGTCACATAAAAACTGACCCTCTACGTTGTGCTAGGAGCCCATACACAGGAAGTCCCCTTTCATAAATTATAAAGGCTTGTGGTGCATGAAAATGCAGGTTCTTTAGCCTAAAATTGCCCAAATTCCTAAAAGCCGCAAAAAAAAGCTGGTTCAATTCAAGAATTTTTGAAAATAATGTTGCTGTTTGGAGATATAATAGATCTTCTGTACTACAGTATATGTCGAACGTGAAAATGCATGAAAAAATTCTAGGTTACCCCTTGACCCCCTTAATTGCATTGATGAATTGTACAGTCTACGTTAGTTCCGTGATAACCTTATAGCCATTTGCAAACTTTCCCAGAAATGTAATAAATGGAGTGACATTGCTTCTTACTGAAATAGATGGAAAGTTGTATGCCACCCCTTGAGATAATGTTCTCATGGTTACCGATTTGCATTCCTTCATTAGTTTGTTAAATTAAATTTAATTAGTTTTCTGGGAATATTTCAGAAACTGTTGGATTTAGAGCCTTATAATGTAGTTTTCGAGGACCATTTAGGGCCCCCGAGTTTTGTTGCTGGCACCGAGGGGATTTGTCTCATCGTTGTACGCCATAATATAATACTACTAATAATGTAATATAGGAAGAAATTATAACACCCATTTTTATTTTATTTTTAATTCAGCCAATGGCCATGTACTTTTCTTTTCAGGACGGGTGAGGGAAGGGATATTAACAGAGAAAGAAGCATTCACATCACGCATGAGCAAAATGGAAATGGCCTACCGTTTAACTAAGGACATCTATAAGAAAAGGTCAATATCCTTCAACGCAAATCTAAAACATTACTGCAGTGTCATCCGTCCGGAGGTCTTGCATGCTTCTGAATGCCTCACGATGAACAAAAAAGGCTTGGTCGAGAAACTAGAGGCCAAAGACAGGAAAATTTTGAGAAAGATATTGGGTTCCATCAAAGACAATGGGGAATACAGAAGACGGCATAACCATGGCCTATATACTCATGTGGAGAAGATAAGCAACGTCATCCGGAAGAGAAGGTTACCATTTTTTGGCATGTGAAACGAATGAGCCCAGCGGGACTGACCAACCGCAACATAAATTACTTTCAGGAGAGGAAAACAAAATGGGCCCGGTTCATTGAACTGGATAAAGATCTGAAAGAAGTGGGGATTACACCAACAGACATTCAGGAGCGCGTCCCACTCAAAGGGAAACTTCAAGCTTGTAAAGGTTTCCAAGAAAAACCGAAGCTGAAAACGGGAAAGATTTGGACCCAGGAACGGAAGGAAATCCACCGAGAACGAATGCGGGCGTACAGGGAAAACATCAAAGCCAGAAGGAAACGGTTGGAATGACGCGGTCCATAGATGGCCTATACGAAATGAATGAATGAATGAATGAATAATATGGGGATAGGAATATAATAGACCTGCCGTACCACACCCGCAGGTATAAATCGCGTGAAAAAATTCTAGAGTACCCCTTGATCCCCTTAAGCGCATTATACGTATTGATGAATTTTACGGCTTAATTTGGTTCCGTGATAACCTTCTAGCCGTTTGCAAACTTTCACACTAATGTAATTAATGGAATTGCATTGCGTCTTGCAGCAATGAGAATCCGTTGGCATGGTTACTGGCTTGCATTCGTTCGTTAGTTTATTAAATTAAATTAGTTTTCTGGGAATATCTCAAAAACGGTTGGTCTTCGGTCCTTAAAATGTGGTTTTTGGGGACCCGAGTTTTGTCTCTCACATTGAGGGGCTGAAAATGAGTTTGTCTCGTCCTTCTACGCCTATTTCAGCATGTATTTTATGAGAGGTACGGAGAAGTGTTACATCAATGATTAGTGTCGTGCCTCTGATGGATATCTGTACCAAATTTTACGTTGATACACCCAGCCGTTCTCGAGTTATAAGGGAACAAATTTGTCCACAGACAAACAAACAGACAGACAGACAAAAAATTTATTTTCACGCTCATCCATCATAAAACAGTCTGAAACGCGTAAACAACTCAAATTTCCGTAGAAATTCAGAGAAAACACACACATTTTCATTTTTCTATATAGAGAGATCTAATGCACCGCTCGGTGTTGACCGTGTTTTATTGCACAGATTTTGGTTTTACTCGCTAACCGTTGGAGATATACGAAAAGTGATAAGGACTTTTCGGATAGAAAATTAAATGTTAAAGCTCATGTATACCATCAAAAGTTTGCTATTTCTTAGCGTTCTCTTTTTATTTGAAAAGGAAATATGAAATTTTGAAACCAAAGGGTGTAGTGACGTCACAAATGTCGGTTTTACTCGCTAACTGTTGGAGATACACGAAATGTGATAAGAACCTTTCGGATAGGAAATTAAATTTCAAAGCTCGTAAGTGCCATCACGAGTTTGCTATTTCCTACCGTTCTCTTTTTATTTGATATGGAAATATGAAATTTTGAAACCAAAGGGTCTAGTGACGTCACTAAAATGGTCGCCATTTTTTAATAGTGCAAAATTTCGAAACCAAAAGTATCCTATATGTAAATCTGGTAAATCAGCTACATCCATGCAAAATTTCATTTAAATCTGACCAGTGGTTCTTGCGTTATTGAGTAACAGACAGACGGACACACTATCTCACTTTTAGCCTACTTTCGATTTTTGCAAAAAATGAAAGCAGACTTATGAGATCACTACAGGGCGAAAAAAAAGTGTGTCTGGCTGTGTGTGTGTATGTGTGTGTGTGAGTCTGTGTGTGTGTGTGTACTCTGAATGTCTGTCCCCCCCTATCAATTCGAACACAGTGAGCGCAAATTGAACGAAAATTGGTACAAAGGTAGCACTAGCAAAGGATACCTCAGTGTCATGTTTTATATCGCCGCCATCTTGACGGAAACGTAATGGCGGCCACACAAATGTTCAAAGCTTAAATCAAATTACGACTAACCTAATCATCCGATCTCTACCAAATTTTGCAACAACATACCTATATGGGGGCATCATCCTTTGACCAAACTAATAGGTCATCAGCCTAATAGTTTGCGGATGGCGGCCATCTTTGTGTGAAAATCGATTGCCCCTATTAATTCGAACACGGTGAAACCGAATGGAACGAAATTTGGTACAGAGGTAGTACTAGCAAAGGGCACCCCAGTGTCATGTTTTTATATCGCCGCCATCTTGACGGAAACGTAATGGCGGCCACACAAATGTTCAAAGCTTAAATCAAATTACGACTAACCTAATCATCCGATCTCTACCAAATTTTGGAACAACATATCTTTATGAAGGGAGCATCCTTTGACAAATCTAATAGGTCATTAGCCTAATAGTTTGCAGATGGCGGCCATCTTTGTGTCCAAATCGAGTAATTCGAACACGGTGAAACCGAATGGAATGAAATTTGGTACAGAGGTAGCACTAGCAAAGGGCACCTCAGTGTCATGTTTTATATTGCCGCCATCTTGACGGAAACGTAATGGCGGCCACACAAATATACAAAGCTTAAATCAAATTACGATTAACCTAATCATCCGATCTCTACCAAATTTTGCATCAACTAACCATTATGGAGGGAGCATCCTTTGACCAAACTAATAGGTCATTAGCCTAATATTTTGCGGATGGCGGCCATCTTTGTGTGAAAATCGATTCCCCCTATTAATTCGAACACGGTGAAACCGAATGGAACGAAATTTGGTACAGAGGTAGCACTAGAAAAGGCCACCTCAGTGTCATGTTTTATATCACCGCCATCTTGAAGGAAACGTAATCGCGGCCACCCAAATGTTAAAGGCTAAAATGTAATTACGACCAACCTAATAATCTAGTCTCTACCAAATTTTGCAACAACAAATCTTTATGTGGGAAGCATATTCTGACCAAACTGCTAGATCATCAGCCCAATAGTTTGCAGATGGTGGCCAAGTATGTGTGCAAATCGATTCCCCCTATCAATTCAAACACGGTGAAACCGAATTGAACGAAATTTGGTACAGAGGTAGCACTAGCAAAAGGCACCTGAGTGTCATGTTTTATATCGCCGCCATCTTGACGGAAACGGACTGACGGCCACCCAAATGTTAAAAGCTTAAATCAAATTTCGACCATCCTAATAATTTGATCTCTACCGGATTTTGCAACAACATGCCTATGTGTGGAAAGCATCTTATGACTGACTACAAGGTCATCAGCACAATAGTTTGCAAATAGCGGCCATGTATGTGTGCAAATCCATTCCCCAGATCAATTCAAACACGGTGAAACCGAATTGAATGAATTTTTTTACAGAGGTAGCACTAGCAAAGGGCACCTCATATTCATGTTTAATATCCCTATAGCACGTTGTATTTCAACAAGCTACTACAACCAACATTCAATTATACTCCTTGAAAAGGACAACGAGTTATATCAATACCCATGCATTTAGGAGAAAGTAGGCTATATGTTCTTTACTGAACATCTTGTTATATATTAGTATGATGATATAGTTTTATATGACGTGTTTGTTTGTGAAGGTTTCTCAGGTACGCATATTCTAATGTCATTTTCACCAACAAACACTTTGCAGTGTTTAGATTGGATCTACAGTTTGTTCTGACACCCATTATACATGACGTCTCTGTTTCGTCCCTAAAAGCAACAATAACTAAATAAGTACAATCTTATATATAAAAGTGAAAGTCTGTATGTATGTGGGTGGGTTGGTTCCGTATACAAATCTACACCGTTCCACCAATCTCAAACAAATGTTGCATACACATAGCTTAGGACTCAGAAGGAACCACTGGCTACATGAATTTCCGATAGTCTTTCTCATTCTTCTGATTTCGGCCCTTTTGCACTCAAGCACAGGCTAATCAAATCATAAAACAAGATGTTCAGTAAAGAACATATAGCCTACTTTCTCCTATATGAATGGGTATTGTTATAACTCTTTATCCTTTTCAAGGAGTATAATTGAATTTTGGTTGTAGTAGCTTGTTGAAATACAACGTGCTATAGGGATATTAAACATGAATATGAGGTGCCCTTTGCTAGTGCTACCTCTGTTCCAAATTTCGTTCAATTCGGTTTCACCATGTTTGAATTGATAGGGGGAATCGATTTGCACACATACTTGGCAACCATCTGCAAACTATTGGGCTGATGATCTTGCAGATATGTTGTTGCAAAATTTGATAGAGACTAGATTATTAGGTTGGTCGTAATTACATTTCAGCTTTTAACATTTGGGTGGCCGCGATTACGTTTTCGTCAAGATGGCGGCGATATAAAACATGACACTGAGGTGCCCTTTACTAGTGCTACCTCTGTACCAAATTTCGTTCCATTCGGTTTCATCGTGTTCGAATTAATAGGGGGAATCGATTTTCACACAAAGATGGCCGCCATCCGCAAACTATTAGGCTGATGAACTATTAATTTGGTCAAATGTTGCTTCCACCATTACGGTATGTTGTTGCAAAATTTGGTAGAGATCGGATGATTAGGTTAGTCGTAATTTGATTTAAACTCTGAACATTTGTGTGGCCACCATTACGTTTACGTCAAGATGGCAGCGATATAAAACATGACACTGAGGTGTCCTATGCTAGTGCTACCTTTGTACCAAATATTGTTCAATTCGCGTTCACCGTGTTTGAATTGATAGGGGGGGGGGGACAGTCATTCAGAATACACACACACACACAGACAGACACACTTTTTTCGCCCTGTGTTGATCTCATAAGTCTACTTTAATTTTTTGCAAAAATCGAAAGTAGGCTAATATACTCATGAAGGAATGGCAAGGCAGATAGTTTCCATAAGTCGAGACACGGCTGACTGGATCCGAGTTGCGCTCTGCACTACCGGTATAGAAAATGAGGATCTTTACTTGAAATCCCGTTAGTTATTCAACTGCTCAAACAGCACTGTCAACTGAGTTTAGCATAACAGAGACTTGACACTATCTATCTACTATATAAAGCTCAAATACCACTCCCTCACTGATCCATTCATCACGAAATCTCTGAAACCACCAAACAGATTGGAATGAAATTTGGTATGTAGCTTCCTCAAGGGCCGCAAACGCCCACTAAGAAAGAATTTTTGGATATTCAGGTTCTAAACGGGTGTTATGGGGGTAGACCTGCATTTCATTGAATAGCAATATCTCCCGATTGGTTTCATTGGGGATGTGATTCTCGGCATATAAACTAATCATTAACAATAGTTCCGTGAAGAACTATACAGCCTATTTTCATGTATCCTTCTTATGTTAATTGCCGCTATCAACATACAAAATTTCAGTTTTATTGCTGTAATAGATTCGAAGATATTGAGAACCGACTAAATACTTCGGATGGTCGCCATGTTGCATTTTATATATGTAGGTCCTAGAGTTATGTACTGTTACATGAAGATTATTGTGTACGTGTATTATTCAAACTTCAATCGCATGATTAGGACAGAAGAAGTAACAAATTGATTTTAAAATATCGCACAACTGACATCTTGTGGTTATGGAAATAATTGAAATAAATTAGATGCCAGAGGATTAACATTCGTATAAGGATTTACTGTACCAAGTTTCACTGCACTCGGATGGTTAAATTGCGAGAAACGTCCATGTGAATATTTATACTTCGCGTCGCCGCCATGTTGGATTTTTGATCACCAGGTTATTTAAAGTCCTATAGGTGAACTTAAGTTCATAGCCCCTATGAACATAAAAAATAGTTTGATTGCTGTAATAGATTCGTAGATATTGAGATCCATCTAAATATTTCGGATGGTCGCCATGTTGGATTGTTGTACGTATAGGCCATAGAGTCATGTACCATTAAAAGGAAACTTATTGCGTAGGTTCATTGTTCAAACTTTCACTTTGATCGCATGATTACGACACAAGAAATACAAAACTAAATTTTAAAATTTGCACAGCCGCCATTTTGAGGTTATGTAAACAATTGAACTAAAATAGATACCAGTGCATTAAAATGTGTATAAACATTTCCTGTACCAGATTTCATTGCGTTTGGAACATTAAAACAGGAGAAAGGTCTATTTAAAATTTTCAAATTCGCTTGACCGCCATGTTCGGTTTGTAGTTAACCGGTTTTTGAAAGTCTTATAGATGAACTTCCAGTAATGCCCTTTATCTTGGTACACAATTTCAGGGTGATAACGCTAATAGTTTCAGAGGTATAGAATGCCGGTGAAATATTTCGCACATCCGCCATCTTGTGGTTATGTAAACAATTAAACGAAGTTAGATGTCGGTGCATTACAATGTGTATAAACATATACTGTACCAAGTTTTATTGCGTTTGGTTAGTTAAATCGCGAGAAACGTCTATTTTAAAAGTCGCAAATTCGCGTGGCTGCCATGTTGGTTTTGTAGTTATCAGTTTTTCAAAAGTTAGATAGTTGTAATTCTAGTAGTTCCCTTTTTACTGTAAAAAATTCCAGTGTGATATCGGAAATAGTTTCTGAGATATTGAATGCTGGTGAAATAATTCGCACAGCCGCCATGTTGGATTGGTGAGACGTAACAAAATTTGAGGCGCACGGTTGAGGTCGCCCGGAATAGTGCTATGAACTAACCGAGTTTCATTGAAATCGCTCCAGCCCTTTAGATTTTATTAGGGGGACTCACACACACACACACACACACACACACACACACACACACACGGGCAAAAGGTGATCTCATAAGCCTATTTATTTTTTTCAAAATTGAAAATAGGCTAAAAATAAGAAGACACGCGTCTGAGGGTTTTTCGATGTGGTGTATATTATGAGGTGAAAGGGGTTTATTTTATTTATTCGTGTCAGAAGTACAAAGTATGTGTTAAACAGACGACTTCAAACAGTTTCTGCCCAGAACTTAGCCACTTCGATAGCACTTGAATTAGCTTCAGTCAAGTCATTCATTGTGCAGCTGTACGGACACAATGGACAGGAGAAGAGGTGTTGTGTTGTCTGGGTTGCGCCACAATCACACAGGACTGTCTTGGTCGGAAAATGACACTTATATAAGTTGTCCCTGGATCTTGCAACTTCCACCCTAAGTCTGTTCAGGGACTTCCAGATTAGCCAGTTCTCTGTGTGACCAGGAGGTAGAGATTCCTTTGGTTCCATCCATTCAGACAGACAGCTGGTCCTCTCCTTCCACACGGCCACTCGAGCTGTTGCTGCTGTTCCTTGTAATAGTTGAGTAGTTGTTAGGAAGCTCTTTCTCGATTTTAATCTCCTCTCAGCAGGTTGATATCCGAAGAGTGGGTGTGAGGTCATAACAGATGATTTACGTCTTTCGTTGTTTGCAGCCACTTCTCTTCTGATGTCAGGTGGAGCAATCCCTGCAAGATAGTGCACTTTACTGATGAGAGTTGGCCTCAAGCAACCTGTAATAATCCTGCAGCTCTCATTTAAGGCTACATCCACCTGCTTTGCATGGGCTGACTTGTACCACACAGGACTGGCATATTCTCCTGCTGAACAGCATAAGGCCATTGCTGTTGTCATTAACGTTTGGGGATGGGTGTCCCAGTTAGTCCCTGCCAGTCTACGGAGGGGCTGTTCCTCGAAGAGATCTTCTGTTTTAGCTTAAAGCACTGCTCCTTGAAAGTGAGTGTACGGTCCAAGGTGACACCTAGATATTTGGGATGGAAACAATGATCCAATAACATACCATTCCAGAATACTTCAAGTTTCCGACTAGATTGTTTATGTTTCAGGTGGAAGGCACATACTTGAGTCTTATTAGGATTGGGCATGAGTTGGTTCCTTTCGTAGTAAGTACCCAGCTGTTTGAGAGCACGAGTGAGTGTATGCTCTACAACTTCAAACTGTTCTGATTGGGCAGAAAGAGCAAGATCATAAGCGTAAATGAAGCTTTTACACCCTTGAGGCTGTGGTTGATCATTGGTGTACACATTAAATAAAATAGGAGACAATACACTTCCCTGGGGCAATCCATTCTTCTGAGTTCTCCAACGGCTGCGATGTCCTTGGAAGTCAACGAAGAACCGGTGATCCTGAAGAAGTGTAGCTATCATGTTAGTGAATCCATAGTTGTCCGTTAGGTTATAGAGTTTATGTAACAGTATTCTGTGGTTTACGGTGTCATATGCAGCAGAGAGATCAACAAATGCTACACCTGTGATCTTTTTCCTCTCAAAACCATCTTCTATGAACTGAGTAAGGTGTAGGACTTCAGAAGTGCATTTTTTTCCTGGTCTGAACCCAGCTTGTTGAGGGATTAGAAGAGGATCAACTACAAGAGTTAAACGATTCAGGATCATTCTCTCTAGGATCTTATAAAGATGACAAAGAAGAGAGATTGGTCTGAAACTTTTAGGATCATTTGGCAATTTACCAGGCTTTAAAATAGCTATTACACGAGCCTTGCGCCTTCCAGAAGTAAAAGGGGTGAAAAGGGGGATTGAAAGATTCCTAACGGAGCGTGTATCTCTTAAACGACATAGGTGCGGAGTTTGAAACTCAGCGATAAAAATCAACATAAAAAAGAAGTAAATATGTGTTTGACATTTTTTTCATAAATCCAATTTAAGGGGCTCATGGGGTGGGGTGAAATTCTGGGGGGGGGGGGGGAAACAGCAAAGAAAATGTCCTAACGGATTGACTGACTGACTCACTCATCAAACTCAGGGGGGAAAACTGCTTTAAAGTAAGTAAATAGCTGTTCGACTTTTTTTTTTCATAAATCAAATTTAAGGGGTTCATGGGGAGGGGTGAAATTCTGAAAAAAGAAAATTGAAAGAAAGTGTCCTGACTCACTCACTCGCTCACACACTCATCATCGCCCAGCCAAAAGTATTGTTACGGCTGTGAGTTTGAGTCATCACTCGCCGCGTGAGTCACAACTGCCCCAGGGCTGGGCTGTGCCCTGCCTCCTGTATTGCGCGCGCCTTATGCAACAGGGCTACTAGGACAAAGGGATAGCCCAGAACATTCGTGACTGGACCAGCGCTGGAAACCTCGAGAAGCCGTGGACTCTGGATGGATCTAGAAGCATTTATTGAGTCACCGGCCGGCTATATAAGAGTGACCCGTGAAGCAGTTGTTGTTGTGTTTTACGAGCTAGTGCGAGCGATTATCTTGTGCGACAGAAGTGTGGTGACGAAGTGCTGTGCGAGTTACGAAATCCTGTGACATTGTTTCTCCCAGCTTGTGAACAGCGCACATCAAGTGCTCGTAAGTAACTGTATTTGTTGTACCTGAGGAAGAGGGGCAGGTAGCTTCTGCCAAGGCCACCGGACTCATTAGGACGGATTAACTTCTGTGGTCTGTTGCAAGTGAAAGGGGCCAAGAGCGCATAAGGAAGAGACTTGAGGAAACTGGAGAAGGCTCCTAATTGCCTGTATTTGCTGATTAGTGTAATTTTCTGGCCACAATAAAGTTAATTATTTCTTTAAGCAGTAAATGGTGTTGTGCTTCCTACCCACCGTAATCCAGTTAACAAAAGTGCCACTAGGGGGTGGCACGTAACAGTATTGAAGTTAGAAATATGACAGTTTGGGGATATGTTCATTGTATGTCAAAACCGTCTACTAAGGGAGGATTTTCGGGTATTCAGGTTCTAAAGGGGTCTTAAGGGGGTTAAACCTGCATTCATTGAATAACAAGATCTCCCGATTGGTTTCATTGGGGGACGTGATACACGGCATATAAACTCATCTTTAAAAAGTAAGAAGACACGTATCTCTGGGGGTTTCGATGTGGTGTATATTATGAGGTGAAAGGGGTGAACCATGGGGATTGAAAGATTCCTAACGGAGCGTGTATCTCTGAAACGACATAGGCGAGGAGTTTGAAACACAGCGTGAAAAAACTGCATAAAAAACAAGTAAATATGTGTTTGACCGTTTTTTCATAAATCCAATTTAAGGGGCCCATGGGGAGGGGTGAAATTCTGGGGTGAGGGAAAAAAAACAGGAAAGAAAGTGTCCCAACTGTGTAATGGATATATGATCCATTACAATATAACCTGGATCAAGCATTGTAGGCTTATTATATGAGTTCATATATTGTGACGTTCATGTCAAAGCTTGATGTATGTTGTTTATTTATTCGTGTCTGGAGAAGAGATGGTGACCATTTCATTATTGTCAAATTGTATCTATAGCTTAAGGAAATGTAATTTATGAGACTCTGGGCATATTGTTTAGTTAGAGTGTATAGTTAGAATGACAGGGACGGGACAAGAATATGACAATGAAGAAACCCTTTCTTTTTAAGTTTATTTGAAGGCAAGGGTGATCGTCGCCTACACCTGCTTGAACAATAGATGTTTTCGAGTTGGAGTACAAGGGTTGGTGCCTGACCATAAATCTTGAAGGACTGGAAATCGAAGAAGGGCTCCAAGGGAGTTTATGACACTCGCCACTACATTGAATAGAGCTTACGAGGCTCATTGTATCTTAATGGAGATATAAATCCTTCATCATGTCTCAAGTCCGTCACAGGTCATCTGGTTGAAGCAATTAAGGCCTGATGAATGTGTATTGTGTCAAGAAAGGAAGATTTGGTAAACAACAACAGACACCTATATAAGATGGAACTTGAAAACCATGGTAGCCAGTCTATATCCAGTCTATAGCCAGTTTCACTCAAATCGAGCTAGTCTAACTCAGTGCAGCCAGTCCCTACACGTATGGTCCAGGTCCATTCCAGTATCGTTCCGCAGTGGGCGTTAGTGAGCCGCCAATATTGAAGCCCTCATTCTCAATACTTCGCTGGGAGCCGAAGTCAGCCAACCAGCCAGTTTCCAAGATATAACAGGGGTTATGCATACACCAACGTCGATCATCGAAACAGGTATTAACTTACAACTGTCTACAAGTCCTCGTCATTAGGAAGATTAGCAATCAATACTAGTGTAAATGTTCTAAGTCTCAATTGTGGAGATTATACGAATTAATTACCGATCATCTTTTATTCCTGCATGTATCAAGCCAATATGGCCCAGTGTTGCATTTTCCATGAAAAGAGTTGGCATGAGTAAGTTTCATTACCCCACACCTGAGAGAAGAGTTGTGTTAATTAGGAAGGAGCAAGCCGAGGTTAAATTGTTCATCTTTCCACCTAAATAGTGGATGGCGCCCATGGCAATACAAAGTGTATGTCGTCCGTTAGTGGACCAATGTTGTTTATTAATTAGTAGCCGTTACAAATGGCTTCACCAACATGGGGCACGTATTATCGTACTATAGTAATTGGTGTGATATTGTATGTATAGAGTAAATGTAAATTCTTTCATAGTACGATAAATGTCAACTCTTTGCATTTTTCCAAGCTTTTAATGAAGATGCGCTATTCAAGTTAGGGAACTACGGTTGTAAATTAGGTTTGTTGTCTATTGGTTGTTTTTTGCGGGTAATGAGTAAAGGAAGTAACTTGGGGTATATTGTTTTGAGAAACCGTAGTGTTATTAGATCTGCGAAAATGGAGAACGAAAACAAAATTTTGAATGAAGAGGAGGATAACATTGTTTCTATTACTGTAGACGAGCAGGGTACTAGTAGTGATAAGATGGAGTTAGTGAGCGAAATTCAGTTGAATTCAGAATCTAAACAAAGCAGTGCTACCAACAGTCAAAGTAATAAAGAGGAGAGTCCTTCCTGGCTTTGAAACCTGACGATGCTCATAACAGAACAAAATAAGAAATTAGATGAACACGTTAAGATGTTTAAGGACGCTACGAAGAGTTTTAGTAGACAACTTGAGGAAGTAGGTCAGGATTGTCAAAGGAGATTGGAGAGAAAAACTGAGGAGTTGGATAAATCATGGTCACAAAAGGTTGATGTCAAAATACAACTAGTATCGGATCAAGTTGACAAGACTAACGAGAAACTTAAAGTTGAATGTGATAAAATAAGAGGGGAATCCGCTGAAAGAGTTGGTCAAATTCAGAGTGAAGTTAACATTATGAGTGTAAAGTGCGATAATAATATTGCTAAGATAGGTAATTTGGAAAACAAAATAGAGATCAGTAGTAATGAAATTAAGAAAGGAGTAGACCGTAAATTTAATAGTATCTCAGATCAAGTCAAAAATAAAACTGGTAAATGTGTCGAGAAAATTGAGTTGATTGAAGGTAAAATAAAGAAAGTACTCAGCACTTAAGAAATAAAAATGCAGGAAATCATGGATGAAGGAAATAGACAGACAAGGGAAGAATTTAGAGCCTGTATGAAAGAAGTTAATAGGAAATTAAAAGATATGGAGATGCGTGCGTTAAGTAACAGTCAGAAATACATGGTTATTAAACCAGAAAAGCAGAACGCTGAGATGAGCAATTCGAAGAAAAGGAAGAAAAAACAGAATCAGATCACAATGTTAGAAGAAATGGTGGAGGGGGATAGTAGAGAAGGTGAGAAGAGGGTATTAAGTAATGGTAGTGGAGAAATGAAGGGAAGTCCTAAAGATAAAAAAGTCCTCTCGGCACGCCGGAAGGCGGAGGTAGATTTCACCGGACAAACTTGGGGATAGGCGAAAATAGGCAGAATATGCAGATTTTCGTAGAAGGATCAGACCTCATTTAATGCGAGAAGGTATTTTATAATTGGAGCTTAATTAACTTTGTTTTTCGTCATTTTATGCTTATTTTAAACATTTTATTGTCTTATGGGAACGGTAACCTTCTTGTCATTTGGGGTCCATTTTTATACTTGTGGTCACACTGTCCTTATGCTAGGTTTCGACACTGATGTGCAACTATGTAACGGTCTGTTACTTCTTCACGCAAAATTATATCTACCGCAGAGATTTTGGTTGGTTCCTCAGTTTAGGGGCTGCGACAACGCGGTCATGTAACCCCGTGTACTTTGGGATGGCTGTATTAGTCTGTAATTCAGGTAAGGACTGCAGACGGTCAATTTCAAGCAGTAGTTACTAATGTTGCTACCAGGTACTACCGTCAACGACACCTAGCTGTGAACTTGGCTACTAGATGCCACCGCAACCAGCAACTCGCAACGAACGTTGGAACTTCCCCTCCAAAGGAAAGCATACTGAGGGATTTTTGGCGCTCTTAGAAAATCCGACGACTTCGGCCGGCTTTGAACTCGCGACCTTGGGCATAAACATTCAGCATGCTACCAGTTACGTCACCGAAGCCGCTTCACACTTAGATGGAAATCTGAATCTGATCTCGTGCAAGTGCGTTATCTTGGCAACGTCTGATGGCTCATCCCTCATCAATTTAGTAGTGTTGCCATGGCTACCACTGATAGGTCTTGGCATTTTCTTATAATTCCGAAATTATTTTTCTCATCCCTTGGCATAATGGTGGGTTATATCAAAAATTCTTTCAGACAAAAGTTTTAGGTAATTATTATGGGAATATTGTCCATTTTGTACGGTTTTGATATTGTGCCTATTAAGAGAGATATGATTAATGTTTCCCGAAAAACCCACTTTTTCCCACCCCTTTGGTCAATGGTTGGTGCTATAAAAAAAACTCTTCAAACATACATTTTTGGGCTTTATCTGACACATAGTATGAATGTTGAACGGATTCGATATTTCACATATTAAGAGAGTTATAGCAATATTTCACTTTTTCGAAAAAAAAAGCCCCCCATTTTCACCCCCCAACGACCGATTAATCCAGTAACGAACTCGACCGAGATTTTATAGGTATACGTATTCGGTAAAAAATTCAAAGTGATTGGTACAAAATTACGGCAGTTATCGTGTCCACAATAAACTGATATACATATACATACATAAATTATATATAACTTTTGAACTGACGGTGGTTTTGGGGCCTGGGGATGTGAAACGCGAAGATATGTCGAAATTTTCCGGAAGTCGAAACATGGTACCCATTGCAATAGTTAGCTTTCTAACGAAATCTACCTCTGGTTGGTTCCTCAGTTTAGGGGCTGCGACAACGCGGTCATCTAACCCCGTGTACTTTGGGTGAGTGTAGAATCTGTCTGATACACGGTGTGAATTGTAATGGCTGTATTAGTCTTAATTCATGTAAGTACTGCAGACGGTCAATTTCAAGCAGTAGTTCCTAATGTTGCTACCAGGTACAACCGTCAACGACACCTAGCTGTGAACTTGGCTACTAGATGCCACCCCAACCATCAACTCGCAACGAACGTTGGAACTTCCCCTCCAAAGGAAAGCATACTGAGGGATTCTAGTGCTCTTAGAAAATCCGACGACTTCGGCCGGCTTTGAAACCGCGACATTGGGCATAGACATTCAGCATGCTACCAGTTACGTCACCGAAGCCGCTTCCCACTTTATCAGGCGGCTTTGGTGGCGTAGTCGGTAA
This sequence comes from Meconema thalassinum, assembly GCA_946902985.2. NCBI lineage: Eukaryota > Metazoa > Arthropoda > Insecta > Orthoptera > Tettigoniidae > Meconema > Meconema thalassinum. The sequence goes on along the minus strand of OX336391.1, from coordinate 334,066,373 downwards.
CATGCTGAGCTTCTATGCCCAAGATACCGGGTTCAAACCCGGCCGAAGCCGTCGGATTTTTTAAGAGCGTTAAATATCCCTCAGTATGCCTTCCTTCGGAGGGGAAGTAAAGCCGGCGGTCCCATGTCATAGATTTATGGCATGTTAAAGATCCTTCCACTAATTGCACCTGTGTGAAGCTAAATTGGATAGGTTAAGAATGTATACAACGCTCTTAGGTTTCTATGTTCGTTGCCAAGAGCCGACTGCGGCGGCGTCTAGTAGCTCAGTTCTGAACTTGGCCTCGTAGTCGTTGACAGTGGCGCTTGGCGGCAAAAGTAGGAACTATCTGAAAAATTGTTAGTTGCAGTACTTAAATTAACAAACAGATAACACACACTAATACAGTCATCACAATTAACACCGGTTATCAGACAGATTCTACACACACCCAAAGTACACGGGGCTACATGACCGCGTTGTCGCAGCCCCTAAACTTAAGAACCAACCAACCAACCACTTAATCAGATGGAAATACTGAATCTGATCTCGTGCAAGTGCGTTGTCATGGCAACGTCTGATGGTCCATGCCTCATCAATTTAGTAGTGTTGCCATGGCAACCACTGATAGCTCTTGGCATTTTCTTATAATTCCGAAATCATTTTTCTCGTCCCTTGGCGTAATGGTGGGTCATATCAAAAATTCTTTCAGACAAAAGTTTTAGGTAATTATTAGGGGAATATTGTCCATTTTGTACGGTTTTGATATTGTGCCTATTAAGAGAGATATGATTAATGTTTCCCGAAAAACCCACTTTTTTTCACCCCTTTGGTCAATGGTTGGTGCTATCAAAAATCTTATTTGACATAAATTTTTGGCACTTATCCGACACATATTATGAACTTTGAATGGATTCGATATTGCACGTATTAAGAGAGTTATAGAGAAATTTCACTTTTTCGAAAAAAGCCCCCCATTTTCACCCCCTTCGACCGATTTAGCCCAGTAACGAACTCGACCGAGATTTTATAGGTATACATCTTCGGTAAAAAATTCGAAGTAATTGGTGCAAAATTACGGCAGTTATCGTGTCCACAAGAAACTGATATACATATATATATACATATATATATACATAAATTATATATAAACTTTTGAACTGACGGTGGTTTTGGGGTCTGGGGGATGTGAAACGCGAAGATATGTCGAAATTTTCCGGAAGTCGAAACATGGGACCCATTGCAATAGTTAGCTTTCTAATGAAATCTACCTAAAATCCCAGTAGTAAAGCGAATGAGGAGAAAATTAAGTTGTTTGAAGAAATAATAATTAGGCCACAATACCAAGACAGAGACAGAGCTGGGCTGAGTCACCAAGACCGGAATGTAAACAATGACAGACGGCCAATGATTGAGGGGCGCAGCGGTCCCCAGGTCCATAGAGATATCGGATCGAGTAGCGTAAATACCGGTTGGAGACTTAATCGTGTAATTAAAGTGTATTGATTTACTGTAAATAAACTAGGGAATTATGACGTAGTTATTAAGGAATAGTGCGATAATTAGGTAAAGAGTATGCATAGAGAGTAAAGGAGTGGAGATTTTCAGTTCATGGTTAAACAGAAATATGCATTGATTGATGAAGAATTGATTAAAGTAATAACTATTATGCCAACCATAATGATGAGAATAATAATAATAATAATAATAAGGAGAAGAAATAATAATTATAATAATAATAATAATAATAATAAGTAGAAGAAATAATAATAATAATAATAATAATGATGATGATAATAATAACAATCATAAGGAGAAGAAATAATAATAATAAGGTAGAGATAGATAATTGATTAACGATGATGAGATACAGTAATGAATAATAGTAATGCGGTGAAGAAGTAAGTATTGGTATGCAGTAAAGGAGTTTCATGTGAGGACAGCAAAGTCATCAGTGACTACATCTGGAGAAATTTAAAAATGGTTTAGAGTGGGTGATGGTAAGTCAAGGTGTGATAACCAACACATAATAGGTCATCTAGTACTTGGAGATAAATATGTGCGTATGTATGCATGGGTGTGTTTAAAGAGGAGGGTAGTGTTGTTTTAAGTGATGAGTTTCCTGAAGTGTGTGAGGAAGACCGCGGAGTTGCTAGTGAGAGCGAAGTTTTAGAGGTTGTCAGGTAGGAATGGAGTCTGAATTGGTAAGTAAGATCCATAGTGCAGTAACAGAGGGTAAGCTGGATGGTAAGCAAGGCCATCAGTTACAAGAGGTTTTTGTGGGGTCTAAGTGAACGCGTGAAGTATTAATAGATGTTGGGAGTTTTTGAGCTATAAAAAGAGTGAATGTATGCACCATGGAATGAACGTAATAGGAGAGTACAGATGAGAGACGATCCAAGTGTTAGTACACAGCCCAAAATATTGCAAGGCGTAATACATAGTTGAACCACTCTTAAATGGCATTGATGATGAGCGATAAGGAATTAATGGTATAGTGTGTTATTGTCCAACACAAGTTTAAATGTAATAATAATAATAATAATAATAGTTATTGGTTGACATAATATTTACAAATTATTTAAAGGAATATGTTTTATTCGAAGTTAATTGATTGAATGGTAGTATTAGAAGCTTATCGTTAGTTATTTTGGTTAGGACATTTGAGCAAGTATTTTAGGTATATTGTTAACTTATATGCAAGGTTATTAGAACCAGTGAGTGTTGAATTGAGAGTTTTCAATGAACTGGACCTAGGTAGCAAAGTTTTGTTGCGAACGCCACTGCCATCTTGCACTATGGAAGGACACATGTCCAAACTATTTCTTTTGTTTAAGGGGCCATATGTGATTGAGAGACGCGTAGGGAAAAGCGCATATTCGTTAAAAGATGAGGAAGGGAATATACTAGGGACATATAATATCCACAATTTGAGAAAGTACATTGCTAAGAAGTGAACTTTTTTGCAAGAAGAATACTTCTAGAATTGCGTGTGAAAGTGCTTACGACACCTTAAGGTGTATATTTTGAAGATAGCTAAGGCATAGCTCAGAGAGCGAATGATCTCTCAGTGTATAAAGTGTTGCGTTGAGTTATGATTCAAGGGGCAACCCATAAATATGTTCTTTAGGGGCACAGGACAAAGAAAAACAACAATTAACTCAGAATAATTGCAAGAAGAGTGCCAATATGCATTGTGTGAAGGGTAAAATGTATATTTGATGTATATATGTAGTGTATTGGATATATGTTTAGGATATTTATTGTTTTTATATGTTTACAGGAAATGGTTGTAATTTCATAATTCATGCATTCTTTATGAAATTAGAGGAGCGTTTGTAATGGATATATGATCCATTACAATATAACCTGGATCAAGCATTGTAGGCTTATTATATGAGTTCATATATTGTGACGTTCATGTCAAAGCTTGATGTATGTTGTTTATTTATTCGTGTCTGGAGAAGAGATGGTGACCATTTCATTATTGTCAAATTGTATCTATAGCTTAAGGAAATGTAATTTATGAGACTTTGGGCATATTGTTTAGTTAGAGTGTATAGTTAGAATGACAGGGACGGGACAAGAATATGACAATGAAGAAACCCTTTCTTTTTAAGTTTATTTGAAGGCACGGGTGATCGTCGCCTACACCTGCTTGAACAATAGATGTTTTCGAGTTGGAGTACAAGGGTTGGTGCCTGACCATAAATCTTGAAGGACTGGAAATCGAAGAAGGGCTCCAAGGGAGTTTATGACACTCGCCACTACATTGAATAGAGCTTACGAGGATCATTGTATCTTAATGGAGATATAAATCCTTCATCATGTCTCAAGTCCGTCACAGGTCATCTGGTTGAAGCAATTAAGGCCTGATGAATGTGTATTGTGTCAAGAAAGGAAGATTTGGTAAACAACAACAGACACCTATATAAGATGGAACTTGAAAACCATGGTAGCCAGTCTATATCCAGTCTATAGCCAGTTTCACTCAAATCGAGCTAGTCTAACTCAGTGCAGCCAGTCTCTACACGTATGGTCCAGGTCCATTCCAGTATCGTTCCGCAGTGGGCGTTAGTGAGCCGCCAATATTGAAGCCCTCATTCTCAATACTTCGCTGGGAGCCGAAGTCAGCCAACCAGCCAGTTTCCAAGACATAACAGGGGTTATGCATACACCAACGCCGATCATCGAAACAGGTATTAACTTACAACTGTCTACAAGTCCTCGTCATTAGGAAGATTAGCAATCAATACTGGTGTAAATGTTCTAAGTCTCAATTGTGGATATTATACGAATTAATTACCGATCATCTTTTATTCCTGCATGTATCAAGCCAATATGGCCCAGTGTTGCATTTTCCATGAAAAGAGTTGGCATGAGTAAGTTTCATTACCCCACACCTGAGAGAAGAATTGTGTTAATTAGGAAGGAGCAAGCCGAGGTTAAATTGTTCATCTTTCCACCTAAATAGTGGATGGCGCCCATGGCAATACAAAGTGTATGTCGTCCGTTAGTGGACCAATGTTGTTTATTAATTAGTAGCCGTTACAAATAAATATGACAGTTTGGGGATATGTTCATTGTATGTCAAAACCGTCTACTAAGGGAGGATTTTCGGGTATTCAGGTTCTAAAGGGGTCTTAAGGGGGTTAAACCTGCATTCATTGAATAACAAGATCTCCCGATTGGTTTCATTGGGGGATGTGATACACGGCATATAAACTCATCTTTAAAAAGTAAGAAGACACGTATCTCTGGGGGTTTCGATGTGGTGTATATTATGAGGTGAAAGGGGTGAAACATGGGGATTGAAAGATTCCTAACGGAGCGTGTATCTCTGAAACGACATAGGCGAGGAGTTTGAAATACAGCGTGGAAAAACTGCATAAAAAACAAGTAAATATGTGTTTGACCGTTTTTTTTCATAAATCCAATTTAAGGGGCCCATGGGGAGGGGTGAAATTCTGGGGTGAGGGAAAAAAAACAGGAAAGAAAGTGTCCCAACTGATTGACTGACTGACTGACTCACTCATCAAACTCAGGGGGAAAAACTGCTTTAAAGTAAGTAAATAGCTGTTCGACAGTTTTTTTTCATAAATCAAATTTAAGGGGTTCATGGGGAGGGGTGAAATTATGAGGGAAAAAAATTGAAAGAAAATGTCCTGACTCAGTCACTCACTCACACACTCATCATCGCCCAGCCAAAATTATTGAAGTTAGAAACATGACAGTTTGGGGATATGTTCATTGTATGTCAAAACCATCTACTAAGGGAGGATTTTCGGATATTCAGGTTCTAAAGGGGTCTTAAGGGGGTTAAACCTGCATTTCATTGAACAACAATATCTCACGAGTGGTTTCATTTGTGGATGTGATACTCGGCAGATAAACTAATCATTAAAATTAAACAGACATGTGTCTGAGGGTTTTTCGTTGTGGTGTATTATTATGAGGTGAAAGGGGTGAAATGTGGGGGTTGAAGGATTCCTAACGGAGCGTGTAGGCCTATCTTTTAAACGACATAGGCGAGAAATTTGAAACTCAAAACAATCAGCTTAAAAAGTAAGTAAATCGCTGTTCGACCGTTTTTTCATAAATTAATTTAAGGGGCCAATGGGGTGGGCTGAAATTTAGGGGGGGAATGGAGAGAAAGTGTCCTAACTGAATAACTCTCTCACTTATCAAACTCAGGGAAAAAGGCAGCTTAAAAATAAATTAATAGGTGTTCAAGCGTTTTTACATGAATCCAATTTAAGGGGCCCATGGGGAGGGGTGAAATTCTGGTAAAAATAATTGAAAGAAAATGTCCTGTCTGACTCACTCACTCATCACGCCCAGCGAAAACTATTCAAGTTGGAAACATGAAATTTTGGGAATATGTTAGCTGTATGACGAAAACGTCAACTAAGGAATGACTTTTTTATTCGGGATATAAAGAGGTGTTAAGGTGGTAAACGTGCATTTCATTGAATAAAGATATCTCATGTGTTGTTTCTTTGGGGATGTGATATTCGGTATGTAAACTAATCATTAAAAATAATCAGACATATGTCTAAGGGTTTACCGATGTGGAGTATATTATGAGGTGAAAGGGGTGAAAATTGGGGGATGAGGGATTCTTAACGGAGCGTGTATCTCTGAAACGACATAGGCGAGATGTTTGAAATTCGGCGGGAAAAGCAGCTTAAAATACAAGTAAATAGTTGTTTGACCGTTTTTTTTTCATAATTCCAATTTAAGGGGCCCTTGGAGCGGGGTGAAATTCTGGAGAAAAAAACCAGGAAAGAAAGTGTCCTAACTGATTTACTCACTTACTCACTCATCAAACTCAGGGGGAAAACAGCTTTAAATAAGTAAATAGGTGTTCGACCGTTTGTTTCATAAATCCATTTTAAAGGGTTCATGGGAAGGGGTGGAATTATCAAAAATAAATGAAAGAAAATGTCCTGACTGACTCACTCACTCATCATCGCTCAGCCAAAATTATTGAAGTTAGAAACATGAAATTTTGGGGAAATGTTCGTTGTATGTCGAAAACGTCCACTAAGGAAAGAGTTTTGGTTATTCAGGTTCTAAAGAGGTGTTAAGGGGGTAAACGTGCATTTCATTGAATAACAATATCTCACGAGTGGTTTCATTTGGGGATGTCATACTTGGCATAAATACTAATCATTAAGAATAAGCTGACACATGTCTAATGGTTTTTCGATGTAGTGTATATTATGAGGTGAAAGGGATGAAAAGTGGGGGTTGAAAGATTCATAACGGAGCGTGTATCTCTTAAACGACATAGGCGAGGAGTTTGAAACTCGGAGGAAATCAATCAGTTAAAAAAAAGATGTTCGACCGTTTTTTTCTCATAAATGCAAATTAAGGGGCCTATGCGGAGGGGTGAGATTCTGGAGGAAGAACGTCCACTAAGGAAGGATTTATGGATGTTTCCTCTCATCGACCAAACAAAACTATTAAAATTAGAAGAATGATATTTTGGGGATATGTTTGTTGTGTGTCGAAAACGTCTACTAAGGAGGGATTTTTGGATAATCAGGTTCTAAAGGGGTGTTAACGGGGTTAAACCTGCATTTCATTGAATAACTATATGACACGACTATGACGCGAGCGAAGCGAGGCTAAAAATGAGATGGTGTGTGTCTGTGTATTACTCAATCACGCGAGTACCACTGGTCCGATTTACATGAATTTTACATGGAAGTAGCTGATTTACCTGGTTAACATATAGGTTACTTTAGATTTCAATACTTTGCACTATTTAAATATGGAGATCATTTTAGTGACGTCACTAAACCCTTTGATTTCAAACTTTCAGATTTCCATTTCAAATAAAAAGAGAACGCTAAGAAATAGCAAACTTTTGATGGCATATACGAGGTTTAAAATTACATTTTGTTTCAGAAAGGTATCTCCAACGGTTAGCGAATAAAACCTAAATTTGTACTATAAAACACGGTCAACGCCGAGCGGTGTAGTTGGACAAAAAGTTCCATCCTTAATCTCCCTCTGCGCAGCACCATGCCTATCCCCTGTTTTAACTGTCACCTTCACATTTTAATTTCATAAATGTCATGTATATACTATGTGGAACGACCTGTATTTATTTACTATCCGCTTCTGTCCTCTTAAAATGGTCGCTTTTCAAAAAACGTCTGTATACGAGATGCTTCCCATTTCTGCACTTAGTTATATTATAAAAAGGAATTTCGGCTCATGGGAAGTATACTGTACATTGTATGAGACAGCAGAGTTTACGCTGCCAGCATGAAGCTAAAGGGTCTGTTTGCACTAACAAGGAAATCACTAGCTACGTTATTCACATGATACGCTACAGAGATAATTCTCTTGCTTTGATATCAAAGGGAAGGAAATAAAACAGAAAGCATCATGGAGATTCTTCCGTCCTTCCTTCCAGTAGACCATGACGGCTTTCTCTGCGAGATTCGTTCCAGTTCATAAACAGGATCCTTTTTCACATCATATGTGTTTCCGGCAAGACAGAGATAATTTTTGTTGCATGTAGATTCGATGAGATATGCTCCACACTATTCTAATAGTGATATTTTTTAGGGGCTTGGACATCATGGTAATTTAGCCCCGTGTACTTGAGTGTATATAATTTTGTCTGATAGCCTGTGTTACTTCGATGGCTGTATTAGTGTGTGTGTTTTCAATTCAGGCGAGGAATGGGAAGGAAACGGCCATGGCCTAAGTTAGGAACCATCCCGATATTTGCCTAGAGTAGAAGTGGGAAACCACGGAAAATCACCTCCAGTATGGCTGAGGTGAGAATCTAACCTTCTCAGGTTTTCCTCACGAGGCTGAATGGTTCCCGTTTTATCCGTCAGTGCTGAATTACATTGCTTGGTAGAACCGGGAATCGAACCCGACCTCCGGGGTGACAATCAAGAATACTAGCTGCCACAACACGAGGCGGTCTTCTAATAGCCTACTGACAAACTCGCAACACGTCTCGTAGACATGATTGAAACAAGACAAGCAACGACGGTCCCAGTAGATAATTGTATGAATCAATAACACATCTACAGGCTGTTTTGAAACTGTATTCCCGTAGAGACCAAGATTGAAAAACAGTTTTGTTGTTGCTTTGTAAGGCTTTGGATATAGTGGTCATCACCACTTCAATACACTAATAAATGTGATTATGCCAAAGATTTAAGAGTCAATAACCCCTACCTGTGATTAAGAGAGTATCTCTATATGGTGATTAGTTCCCTTCCAACTTGGTTTTGTAAATTCATATTAGGGGCTTGGTACAACTTTGATCATCATCATCGTATTCTTGGGCGTGTGTTTAATATGATTGTCTGATAAGCTTCGTTTCTATGGTGACTGTGGTTGTGTGTAGCTGTAATTATTAGGGTCGTGAAAGGGGTAGTTGTCCCGGGACTCCATTTACAAGGAGGGAGTGTGAGAAAAACGAGAGAAACCAAACTCAAGATAGCCGCTGTCAAATCCGAACTATAGAGCCTACTTTCTTAAAATTTAAGATTCATGCCAATGATTAATCTATATAGAAGTTATATGCATTTAAAAAGTGGAACTATCAGCAGGCTTAGAATCATGTTGGCATCACTGACGTATATTAGTTTAACTAAACTAATGTAAAATGTCCGGTACTATACGTGTGCAATGTTTAGAGCTATTGGCTTGCATACTTTCTGATATATTGATATTAGGTTTAAAACATAGTCACAGCATTTATTAACGGTTGGCAGCCCTGGTCATATCTGTTGTAGTACACATAGTACATACGAAAATTGGTTGAAATCCAATCGATTGTATAGAAGTTACATGCATTTAAAAATTGGACCTATAGGCAGGCTTAGAATCATGTTGGCAACACTGGCATGCATGGGCTCCTGAAGATTAATTTGAAATGTTATTATCTACAGTATATGTGTTCCAAATTTGGAACAATTCGCATGCTTAACTTCTAAGATATCCAGCATAGAGCTCAAATTTCAATTGCGATTTTTCATCAGTTGGTAGCATTGACGTCAATTTTAAATATGATCGTGAGATATTCAGGTATAGATCTTTACTCATACCAAATTTTGTTTCTTTAGCTGGAGCCATTTAGGATTTGATAGGGGGGGGGGGGGGGGGGTGCATAGACATACAGAAGGGCAGACAGACACATTTTCCGGGATCGATCTCATAAGTCTACTTTTTCCTCATTTTTGCAAAGGGAAATAATGTTCTGCTCCACATGCTCTTACTGCCATTCGTAATTTCGTACAATGTGCGCTCAGCCTAATATTTACAGCTACACACACTACTACAGTCACCATAGAAACAAAGCTTATCACACAAATATTAAACACACACCCAAATTAAGACCATGGCCACCTCGTTCCCAATCCTCATCTGAATTACAAGCTTGCCACGGTGGGTGAGTGGTCAACGTGTCGGTCTACCAACCCCAAGCTTGCAGGTTCACTCCTGGACGTGGTAAGTGATTTTTGAAAGCTGGCAAACATTACGACACCATGTCATACGATGGTGGTGGCATGTCAAAGAACCCATTTTATTCAGTAGGCCGTGTTTATAATGGCAAAATTAATATCGGGAGTTTCCGCCAACACAAAGTTCCTCATTTCTCTACTAGAAAGCGCTATAGTGTCAAGAAGCTTAGATATCTAACCTCCTTGACTTTCATAGTGCTTCTAGGAACAACGAAATTCGACATGCAAGCTACCCTTTGGGTGGCACCCGAGGCCATACGATATTATTATTATCAGAATTACACACATCTGAATTATAGAGTCATCATAATAACACAGGTTATCTGACAAATTACACACACCCATCCTATTACACGGTGCTACATGACTAAGATGTCACAAAGCTCCTAAATGAATCAACATCAACTACCGGTAATGAACAATGAGCTGTTAGGCAATATTGTTCCTTATATTATTCACACAAAAGGTAGATCCCCGGTTCAGCCGGTGAGGAATCAAACCCTGTTCCGCGACGTAGCCATGCTCGTCAAAATCGTGTACAACGGCCGCGAGGGCAGCTGCAGCAAGTCCAGAGATTTCAGTTTTTGGTGCTGCCATTGGCTATCCTAAGTGTGGTTTTTCACAGGCTTCTCCACACTCCCTCCACGAAAATGCCGAGATTTCAAGTCCCGGAGTGCCTACCTCATCCCTTTTCCTAATACAGTTACACACACCACTACAGGTATCACATAAATACAGGTCATCACACGAGTTCAACATTCACCCAAATACACGGGGCTTTAACCAAGATGTCTCAAGCCCATAGAATGAATTAACAACCTCGAAATGAAACCTGGAATAAATGTTGTAAAATGGTGTTTGCCGAGGATAACTGAGTAGAGCGGTAGATTCGAATACTACACTCGACCTTTCCGAAAATACAGTGACATTATCTATGTGAGCGTGAGTAAACATGGCAAGCTAAGCCGGCTGTGACTGGCGGAGATCGAGGCCGCGCATACCCGGTTCAGCCGGTGGTGGTACGCACTTTCACACTTTTACCAAACATTTTCAATAATGTGTACTTACAGTGCTCATATCCGATGCTGAAAATGGCCTCCCTCTCTTCTAACACATACCTGACATCTTCTGATGAAAGAATGTCTGACAACTCTCTTATTATTTATGGAGCCTGTTTCCTAGAATCGTTTAGCGAGGTCTTCCTGGGAACTTTATTCGAAATTGTCGTCTCGTTTCAGAACAAAATTTTCTGCTTTTCATATACGAATTATGGATAGCCTATTCACACGTTCGCGCAATGTGAATTGGTGTCTAGGCATGACCAACAATCTCAGTAATCACAATACTCACTAAATGTACAACACTAACGTCTAAGCTTTGCAGATACACGTCCATATGGATAATAAGTGTGAACTAACGATATGAGTCAGCGGAGCGCGCCAACCACCGGCTTAACCGGGTAAGCGCGGCCGCGATCTGCGCCAGTCACAGCCGGCTTAGTTTGCCGTATTTGCTCACGCACACATACAATATATAGTGACCCTGATTTACAGTACCTCTTTTACTTAAGTCAAGTGCTTAGATAGTACCTAACCTACAACTACGACCACATCCTTTCCAACTCGAGCCCAACAATGAAAAAATGAAAATCCACAGCCTGCTTCCAGTCTCCGACCGGGTCAGGAATGGAATGAATGAAGCCCCTATCTAGCGGCGAGGATATGAACTGTGCCGGCTGCCGAGGCCTGACGCACTCCTCTGGGGCAATGATTAAATGAATGACAGATGGAATGAAATGATAGTGGAGAGTGTTGCTGGAATGAAATTTTGACAGGGAAAACCAGAGTACCCGGAGAAAAACCTGTCTGCCTCCGTTTTGTCCAGCACAGATCTCACATGGAGTGACCGGGACTTGAACCACGGACCCAGCGGTGAGAGGCCGGCGCGAGATGTTATAAAATTTCACGCATGACTAAGTAAGCCTACAAGGGGATGAACACTACGATAGCGCAAGCTACAAAAATGACAACAGCAACAAAAACATTTGTATCTTGAGCGTTCTAAAATATTGTGTTATTTACTGCAACTATAAACCCGGATAACACGCTGCAAATATGGATGCAAGAGCTTGAAAAGAAGATACAGGATTCAAGTTGGCGAGGAAGATTTTGATGACTGGGTTGGGGAGGGGGCGAAGAGACGTAAAGTGGGGAGGATTCCCTCGTAAGATGACCCAGTAGCTGGGATACAAGATGTGCTATTTATACGCGGGGGCTATCGACCCGTATGGAGTATACACTCGCCTTGAAACGGAGCACGGCACAACATTTTATCCCCTAAAGTCCTCCATGTAAATGAAACAGTTCCACATTATTTACGAATACTTCTGACTATACAAATCCAGATTTACTGAGGGTGAAATCCTTACGTAACCTCGGCGTAGGATTTGTCAGCATCTGGAATTCTAATGCAGAGTTTTGTTTATCTCTACTGAAATGCTACCACCCAGTGCGAAGGATACTGTGTACAATATGAACTACCAACGGATCATGTGCTTTCGGGGAAAAGCAAAAGTAGTTGAATACAAATAAAATTACAAATATATTTTAATAAAATTACGTTATTTTGAATAGAATTGGGCGAATATGCGAGTCTCTCTCGGTGTTCGAACCAGCGACCACCCAATTTCTCATGACGTGGGTTTGAAACTGCATCAGTGACGCAAGACATCAAGCAGTGTCTACGAAATCATCTTTCTAGTGGTATTGAGCTATCCTCTATGTAATTATGTGGGTTTTTGACATCTTGATCATTAACTTCACTTGATTGGATGTCTGCGGAATCCATCTTTTAAGCTGTTGTCAGGATCATCGAAAATGTAAAACTTGGAGTATTTTTTATCATTCTTCTTTCTTTCTTTCTTTCTTTCTTTCTTTCTTCGTCATGCCCGACTAAGGAGTCTGATTGAACTTATTTAGCTGATGGCATTGCCTCTCTCTTCTCCCAAAATCTCTTCATCTTCTCGCTGTGGCATCTCTTGCGATGTTATGACCAGGATTTGTTGGTGATAGTGCTTGGATGGTCAGCAAAGCGGTGATTATCGACTAATCATTATTATTATTATTATTATTATTATTATTATTATTATTATTATTATTATTATTATATTCTTAACCACAAACCATTACTATTAATAATAATAACTATGTATTTGATGTCTTCAGTCTTCAGTCCTTTGACTGGTTTGATGCAGTTCTCCATGCCTTCCGGTCCTGAATTAATCATTCATCTCTACATACTGTAGATACCACACATTACATCCGAGGCAATCTGTTTTACATATTCTAACTATGGTCAAGATCGATAGTTCTTGTCCACGACTTTTCCTTCCATAACTATATTTGCTATTCCTGGGTGTCTTAGTATGTGACCTACCAACCTCTCTCTTCCCTTCATCAGGAGTCGCCAGAAACATCTCTGCTCTTCCACTCGTCTTAATGCCTCTACATTTGTGTCTTCTTCTAACCATCTGATCTCCATCATTCTACTGTAACACCACATTTCAAATAAATCTATTCTCCTCTTTTCTGCTGCGCCAACAGTCCAAGTTTCACTTCCATAGAGAGCCACGCTCCAGACAAAGACTTTCAAAACTGACTTTCCATTACCTAAATCTATATTCGATGTCAACAGATTTCTTTTCTGTAGAAATGCCTTCCTTGCCTGAGACAACTTACTTTTTATGTCCTCTTTGCATCGTCCATCACTGGTTATTTAGCTTCCTAAGTAGCAGAAGTTTCCTGCTTATTTTAGCGTTTCACCTGCCAATTTGACGTGAAGACGGTTTATGACTTATTTCGGCTGAATTCCATTAATAATGATGATGACAATAGTAACAATAATAATATGGCTTGAACAACATTGGCTAGATCATGGACTAACCATATAGACGTAGGGTGAGTGAAGTGTTGCTTCAGACAGGGGCGTAAAACTCATCGAAAACGTGGGGGTGGTGTTCAAATTTATAAACTGTGGTTGCCTAGCTACCAGGGAAAGTTTTTGTTTTAGTTTAAGGTTTTTAAACTTGAAATAACACGTTAATGTAGGCCTATGTTATATTAAAAACAAAGGTGATTTTTATTCATTAATTCCAAATAAACTACAAAATACAATCAGAATATGAATCCAAAACATAAAACCTTTTTTGTCAACGTCTAGCGAAACACCCGAACACTGACTTACCTCAGCTTTAAATCGGCGCACAAAAATAATAGTTCGAAAATGAACCTTTTCGATTTGTCGTGGTAAGGGGACAAAGCTCTAAGCGCCTCGACTCTCTACTCAGATGGCACCTCGGCGAGAAACGGCGGAGGGGCGAAAACATACTGTTTGGTGGAATAAAGAAATTATGACTAAGCAGGGCGAGATGGCTTTTCTGATTTTCCGCCTAAAGTAGTATTAAATCATTTATAGAATAGTTTCCGGGTTATTTTACTTTTATATTATTAAGCCGAATCCAAGCAGCCGAGATGAAGTTCCTTAGAGAAATAATTGGGAAGACACGGAGGGATAAAATCAGAAATGTGAACATTAGGGAGAGAACTGGGTTCCCAAAACTGCAAGACATGATAGAGACCAATAAACTGAAGTGGTACGGACATATGATGAGAATGGAAGAATATAGAGTACCAATAAGAATATTTATGGAGGAAATATTAGGAAGAAGACCACGAGGAAGGCCCAGAAAGAGGTGGATAGGTACGATGAAGGTGAGCATACAGAAATAGGAGTAAAAGAAAAAGAAGAATTGAAAGAAGGAAATGAATGTCGGAGGGATAGACAACTGTGGAGGCCCTTGATTCGCAACCCGACCCAGGGAACTGGAAACGGGAAATGAAGAAGAAGAAGATTATTAAGGGTACTTAAAAATGTTGTCTTGCACTTAAAACTTTAGGGGGGGTAATGCCCCCCTGCCTTCCCTGTGTTTTACGCCCCTGGCTTCAGACACCACGAGCTATGAGGCACCAACCTTTAAGTAGCGGTATTTTGAGAAAGATTCTCTATTATTAATAAGGTCTCTTAGAAAAAGCTTTATAACTTCAAGTATTATCCTGAGCTAAAAAAAAGGAGGGAAACTCAGGCCAGAGCACGCATTAACCTACAAAGGTGAGCCATTACAAATCGTGAATTTCTTCAAGTACCTAGGAATCACACTGCAAACATCTGCGAGATCCTTCAGAATACACATTAAAGACAGAACATCAGCAGCAATTAGAACCATATACACCATCAAGAACGTCACTGCACTGTCACTTGAAACTGCTTTATTCCTGTTCGAAGCGAAAATAATCCCAATACTCACCTATGGACTGGAGTTAATCTGGGATAAGCTAAGTCTTAAAGACTTAAGATCAATAGAGAAAATAAAAGCGAGATTTCTGAAGGCAACCCTCGGAATCTCAAAATACGCGCCCTCCCGACTTGCATATACTCTAGCCAGAGAATCTTTCCTTTTGGAAGACCTAAGATTGAAAATGGCCCTTCCATCGACTCCACAATGGGTCCACGTTATGGCAGAGAGGAAGGAAAAGCAAGAAGACATATGGCCTGAGTTCTATAGCACAGAAGCAATGATCGACAGAGGATGGACTAAACCGAATCAAGAACTAAGACACCTGCTAACAAGCTTAGCTGTCCATGGCTACCATCACAAGATTTGCAGGAAGATACAATATCACACCCCTGATGATGACTGTGTTTGCACACTATGTGATGCGTTTTGTGACAGGTACCATATACTTGCATGCCAAAAGCGATTGAAATCCTTAAAGGAATACAGTACTTCAAATTGACAATTCTATTTATGTATGTACTAATATGCATGTTTATGCGCATTTCCTTTAATAAATTAACCTGAGCTAAAAATTGAAAATGAACCTATTATGTAATACTTGAAATGAACTATCGATGGGGTTCGAACCCGAATCTCCTGCAATTCCAAACAGGTGAGTTAGCCGACTATACTATTGGACTAAAGCCAACGCTCAACCGCAACTCGACTGCCTATGTGGCACAGCGGTAATGTTCTCGCCTGATGTGCCCAAGGTTGCAGGAACCGAATTCTGGCGCAGTCAGTTGGTAATTGAGGGTGCGCAAATGCTGGCACGTTAATTATCCTCTACGGGGCAAACATTCTGGCACTCTGGCGTCTCTAATGTACTCAGTAGTTAAATGAGACGTAACACCAAAATCATTGTCAATCGCAACTCATTTGTTAAGTCTTAGATCATGAGTTTACTACAAAGTGACCTTCATTTTAACTAGATAACCAGAGTCTCAAAAGGCGGTAATCAACCCCTTTATGTGCCATACACATAACCTGACTTTTCTTTTTATATAGAAGCAGATAAATTACATCAGATGGTGACAAGCAAGAGATGAACAGATCGCATATTATTGTAGACAGGAATTTGTACTAACTGAAAGAGACCGAGCACTTTAAATACCTTGGTGCGGAAGTACACATGATGGGAGTTAGTGAGGGAGAAGTCCGTGAAGGAATTAAGGCTGGTTCGTGTAAAAGGAGGGGAATGGCAAGAATAGTCTTGGATCGAAGAATGCCAGTTAAATTAAAATTTGAGATCTACAAGACCGCAATCGGTCCAGAGAACATGAAACGTGTTTACTTTGCTCCACGTTGAGCGTACAATTGAAACGTTTTCTATTGCCCTCACTGTTGCGTGACAAATGTAATGGTTTCTTACAAGCTCTGCCTTGCACTTTGAAATATTTACTCTGACTAAGATATGTTGTGTTAATGGGCGCCAAGACCTCAACGCTATGTTGAAATCTAAATTTATATTTTACAACGCCTAGCTCTGGTAGAACACCTTCAAGAATTTTTTCACTCAGATCGTGGTATGATTTGATCATTAACCCAACAAACAATTGTATCAGGAGAAGGAATTGGTCTATATCTAATGCTACCTACTGAAAGCAAAGATTGCATTGTTAAAAGAAATGAATTTATTATATAAAACAAGTATTGCAAAATTAACAATAATAATAATAAGTTTTGAATTTAAATTGGAGCGTTGCGATTTGAATATTCCCGCTAGAAAATTACGTGAAAACGGAATCGGATAAATTACTGATTTTACTCTTATTCCCAAGCTATGAAGTTACTGAAATACTGAATATTAAACAAAGAGACGAGAGATTACGTAGTTCAGAGTCATTCGCGCTTACCACTGGAAATTGCCGTAGCATTTCCCTCGTACTGGATGTTGTAGAGAGCTTCCCACAGCCTCCTGGTCGTCGTCATCTTCTTCGTTAGTTGATGAGATACTTGTAGATATGATAACTTATGGTCCGAATATCGGAACCAACTACACGTACAACCACACTGGTTAAGTTTTACAAAGATAGTCGCCTTGCCTCCACGGCGCGCAAACCATATATGCAATCGTCGCATCCCTTCTCCGGACCCCGTCTTCTCCTCGCCCGCACTTCACTGATTGGCTGAGCCACCACCCGCTACTTCCCCACCTCCGGGTCATTACACTCGGCGCGGCGATGATGTCGATTACCGGTCCAGGCCATTTCGCCTTTTCTTGAAGCAGCAACCCAGCTTGCGTCATGCTACTCGGCAAGATTAAGCCTGTAGCCGAATTCCCCGTGACTCATCTCTCTCAAAATACCCTAACTGACAAAACTCCGTAAAATTCCGTAATCATATAATTTTCTTACGATAATGTTCGTAATAATTTGCTTGATAGTGTTTTCTATAACATAGAAAACCTATCTGATTTCTTATAATTTTATAAAAAATGCTCCAAATAAATACCTTAATAATAATAATAATAATAATAATAATAAGTTAATAATAATAATAATAAGTTACATGAAAACGTCTTTTGGCTGAACAATTTGCCGCGTAAATAAATATAGAATGGCTTCCTACTGGCTTATGCCAGTTGCGTAGAATCCCCTCAAAAAACACGTTACAAACATGACCAGTGGCGGATCCAGGCCTTGCGGGGCCCTGGGCGATACGATAAGGTGGGGCCCACAACGATAGGAAATAAAAAGAATAACAGATCAAATGGAAAATAGATTTGTAATAATAATAAAATAAAGAATAGTTACAATATTTTGAATACACTACAGTACATTTTTTTAATAATATGAAAGAAACCTTTAAGTCCCCTTGAAGAAGATTATGAAAACTATGAAATATTAAAATATCACTTTGCGACTTTTTCCCCAGCTGAATTCTTCCATCATTTCACTGAAATCTAAACTTGCTAAACAGTCAGGGGAAGTCATAGCTGCATTGAAAAAAGAATATGTATTATAAATTAGTTTGAAAAGTATAATTAATTAATCAATGAAATTTAAAACAATCCATGGTGCGGGCCCCCCCGGACTGCGGGTCCCTAGGCGGTCGCAATCCTCGCCCTCCCCTAGATCCGCCCCTGAACATGACCATGGGGAAGAAGCAACAAGGGTTGTTGGAGAGGGTGAAGATCAGAATGTGGATGTTGGGTATCACCTTGAAGGGAATACGGCGGAATGTTGACATTAGAAGCAAGGCAGGATCACAGAACTTATGTGACAGTGCCGCATTAGACGGTATGATCATGTAATGTACATGTTCCTTTGAAAAAGGCATGAATCGAACATTTTATATGGTAATAGATGCAGAGGAAGGCGAAGGATTATGTGGAAAGACATCTATACTAATATAATAAAGCTGAAGACTTTGTGTGTTTGTGTGTGTATGTGTTTAAACGCGCTAATCTCTGGAACTACCTGTCCGATTCGAAAAATTCTTTTTTTATATGATAGCCTGATTCAAGAGGAATAGTTAAGGCTATGTAGCATTAGGCTACACCTCTCAGGTGACTTTCAAGATTGATTTTTGTTCAGTAAGTCGGTAGAACAAGTGCTCCCGAACAGCTCTATCCGCAAGCGCTGGCGTTATGGTTAGTGATACGTACATCGTTTCACCTATCTGAACCAAAATTTGTATACTTACCCTTTGGAACCCTGGAGGTAACACTGAGAACGTGAAATTTATGACAGACCAGTCCATTCCCTGCATTTGGCCCTTTGGTTCAAATCTACACCTTTTCCCCGATCTGAACCCAAATTTGTATACGTACCCTTTGTAACCCTGCGAGTAACACTGTTTACATGAAATTTCGGATAGACCACTCCATTCCTTGAATTTAGGCCCTTTGGCACAAATCTACACCGTTTCATCGATCAGAACCAAAATTTGTATACTTACCCTTTGGAACCCTGCGAGTAGCACAGTCAGCATGAAATTTCGGACAGAACACTCCATTCCCTGCAGTTAGACCCTTTGACACAAATCTACACCTTTTCACCGATCTGAACCAAAATTTGTATACTTACACTTTGGAACCCTGCCTACAAGAAATTTATGACATACCAGTCCATTTGCATTTAGGCCCTTTGGCACAAATCTACACCCTTTCACCAAACTGAACCAAAAGTTGTATACTTACCCTTTGGAAACCTACGAGTAACACTGTTTACATGAAATTTTGGACAGACTCCTCCATTCCCTGCATTTAGGCCCTTCATCACAAATCTACACCGATTCTCTTAATTGCACCAAATTTTACATACAGTTTGAAACCCTGCTGGTAACACTGTTCACTTGCTATTTTGGATAACGCTCCCCATTCCCTACATTTAGAATAACAGACAAAATGAACTTGGAAACCACCTATTAAGGCCCTAGAACCATTCATGTCCGTAGTAGTGTAACTGTAAGAGTATTTTAATAAGTCTGTAGTTGACGGGCAGTTCGGACTGCATCACGTCACCCCTACCAGTGTTCTGGTGCAGAATTGCGAAAATAGTTGCATCTTGCGCTGTTTATAAATTGCAGTTACGGGGGGTAATTTGTGCAAAAAGATTTCTTAGGCCCCTTTAAACAGTTATCATCATGAAAATATTAAGCCTCTGTATAAGTGCAATGGTATTGGAGCAGTACATTGAGGTTATCAGCTGCAATAAGCGTTAGTGCTTTCAAATTTACCTTCATTTATTCTGAAACTTATCGTTAAGCGCTTTGTGTCGATAAATGATACTATTGCTACCTCAGTAGCTCGGGACAGCCGAAGTTTGCCAAAGTGTTCTGATTATTTTCCTACGGCGCTATGCGACAAAAGACGACACAATTGGTCTCTACATTTCTAACAGCCAATGAGATATAGGCCATAGGCAGTGTCTTTTGTTTCACATACTGTTCTTTCTATTTTTTTTTTGTAAATTTGTTTGTAAATTACATGTGTCAGTGCTGTAGTTAGTAAATAGCTGTTTCCCTATTCATAATTATCATTACGGGAAATTGACCTGAATGTTGCGTCCATTATACTCTACTACTTATCACCCCCGCCACCACCACCACCACCACCACCACCACAATAATATATATTTTTAAAATATTGGTTTCTGTTAGTTAAGTATCATGTGCCAGTTCTGTAGTAGTATTCTTTATCATCCATAAAACAAATAAATCCACCGGGCGAAGCCGGGCACTACTGCTAGTAGTAAATATAGGACATGCTGATGAAAGTATTGGCAAATAAGGATGCAATGAGCAGGTAAGAAATGCACCATGGCACCCATCACCAACTAAGGAGTGATGAGGAATGATGATGATAAGAAGAGGTAAAAGAAGAAGAAGAAGCTTTATAGTATAGCACGGATATTATTAAATGATTTCGAAATTATCATATTTTGGTGCATTTAAATATAATAATATGTAGGTATTATTGGCATTAAACAAATTAACATCCTTGACACTCAGCAGAGGAACATGTATTTCTGATGGACACATCACCAGATAATGTTTAGACTACTTTTGATATTTTGGAAAAATTATGTTAAATTAATGAGGGCCTCCGTGGCTTAGGCGGCAGCACGCCGGCCTCTCACCGCTGGGTCCGTGGTTCAAATCCCGGTCACTCCGTGTGAGATCTGTGCTGGACAAAACGGAGGCAGACAGGATTTTCTCCGGGTACTCCGGTTTTCCCTGTCACAATTTCATTCCAGCAACACTCTCCACTCTCATTTCATTTCATCTGTCATTCATTTAATCATTGCCCCAGAGGAGTGCGACAGGCTTCGGCAGCCGGCACACTTCATATCCTCGCCGCTAGATGGGGGCTTCATTCATTCCATTCCTGACCCGGTCGGAGACTGGAAGCAGGCAGTGGATTTTCATTTTCATGTTAAATTAACCTTATGAGATCACCCAAGCAAATGTGTGTGTGTCTGTCCTTCTGTCTGCGTGCGTGTGTCTCCCTATCAACACCTAAACGGCTGCAGCTATCGAAACTAAATTTGATATGAGTAAAAGTCTATACCAGGACATTTTATGGCCATATTTGAAAACTTCGTCAATACTATCATCTGCTAAGAAATAACAATTGAAATTCAAGCCCCATGTTCGATAACTCACCCGTTATGCTTGTGAACTGTTCCAAAATTGCGACACATACAGATAATAATATTTAATATTGATTTTCAGGAGCCCATATATGACAATGTTGCAAACATGAATCTAAGCCTGGTGTTAATTTCAATTTTAATGCATGGAATTTTCATACAATACATTGGATTTTAACCAAATGATAGCTGAGAAAGACCTGAAAAATGTTGACACTTGCACTAAGATCTAAAATTGAAATTAAGAAATAAAAATGTATTGTTAGGTGGAACAAAAAACAAACTATCATTTATATTTTTTCGTTTTCCCCGTACAGTATACCTTGACCTAGCTGTTTACAAACCAACCTGATGTATTGCTTAGGACCAGGTAAGAGACTCTTATTCACATGAAAATCCACAGCCTGCTTCCAGTCTCCGACCGGGTCAGGAATGGAATTAATGAAGCCCCCATCTAGCGGCGAGGATATGAACTGTGCCGGCTGCCGAGGTCTGACGCACTCCTCTCTTATTCACATACGAAATAAAAATATTTAAAACTGGACATAGCCGTTTCTTTCCCTGCACACCTCAAATATTATCAAGTTTTCAAAGACATAAAAAATCTGTCACAAAACATTGATCGTGTTTTGCCTAGAGATGCGCTTGTCTCTGATTCACCATACATACTGTAATATTGCACATAGAGTAGGACGAATAAGGTGAGGCACAGAAAGGAATGTAGGTTCCCGAGTAGGATGGCAGTTCCGCTCTTGAGACTGGTAAACCACTATTTTGCGGTGAGCCTCCCCAGTTCACACACACACACACACACACACTCATGCTTAACTGTGTATCGATGTAGCAAACCACACCCGCTGCGAGAGAAAATGGGCTTTCAAAATCTAGGGAACATTTAACGCAAGCGGTCACGACGAGTTGAAAGGCGTTATGTCGATCTGTATGGCGCAACTGCAGTGAACAATAGAGACGGACAAAGAATGAAGACGCCAGACATCGACAGGGTGACATGACATTCGACGAAACATGATTGAAATCGGACAATTGTACGCTGGCTATTTATAGTTGGCCTCAAACTGGAGAGCCAATTAGAGATATCTCAAGTTGGTTGGTAACACAAGATATTCAGAGGCTGTTGTTGTTGATTCGTTTAGTGGATTTTTGACAACGGGGTCTTGTAGCCACGTGCACTTTAGTGTGTGCAACCTGTTCCTTTATAATATCTGTAACATTGTGTGTAACTGTAATTCAAGATAATAGTGGGAAGAAGGTGAATGTGCCTTACTTTGGGTACCATTCCAGCATTTGACTGGAATAGAAGTGGAAACAAGATGTTCAGTAAAGAACATATAGACTACTTTCTCCTAAATGCATGGGAATTGTTATAACTCTTTGTCCTTTTCAATGAGTATAATTGAATGTTGGTTGTAGTAGCTTGTTGAAATACAACGTGCTATGCGGATATTAAACATGACTATGAGGTGCCCTTTGCTATTGCTACCTCTGTACAAAATTTCGTTCAATTCGGTTTCTCCGTGTTTGAATTGATAAGGGGGACAGGCATTCAGAGTACACACACTCACCCACAGACACACAATTTTTGGCCCTGTGTAGATCTCATAAGCCTATTTTCATTTTTTTTTTGCAAAAATCGAAAGTAGGCTAAAACCAGGAATGCAGGAATGAGGGATATGCTTACAGGGCTTTAGTACCATACGGGATGCAAATAGAACAAGTAGTTCTGTGAAGAAATATACAGCCTATTTTCATATATCCTGCTCATGTTAATTGTCTCTATCAACATACAAATTTTCAGTTTAATTGCTGTAACAGATTCGTAGATATTGAGAACCGTCTAAATATTTCATATGATCGCCAGGATGGATTTTTCTTTTTGTACTATTACATTAAGATTATTGTGTAGGCCTACGTGTGGTATTCAAACTTCAATCGCATGATTAGAACACAAGAAGTAAAAACGAGATTTTAAAAGTACGCACACAAGCCATCTTGTGATTATGCAAACAATTGAAATAAATGACATGCCAGTGGATCAACATTTGTATAAGCATTTAACGTGCAATGTTTCACGGCACTCGGATAGTTAATTCGCGAGAAACGTCCATTTAAATATTTATACTTCGCGTCGCCGCCATGTTGGATTTGTGCTCACCAGGTTACTGAAAGTCCTATAGGTGAACATATGTTCATAGTCTCTATGAACATAAAAAAAAACAGTTTGGTTGCTGTAAAAGATTCATAGATATTGAGAACCGTCTAAATATTTCGGAAGCTCGCCATTTAGGATTGTTATATGTATAGGCCATAGAGTTATGTACCATTCAAGGACAATTATTGCCTAGCTTCATTATTCAAACTTTCACTTCGATCGCATGATTATGACACAAGAATAAAAACTTAATTTTAAAATTTCGCACACCCGCCATCTTGAGGTTATGTAAACAATTGAATTAAATTAAATGGCAGTGCATTACAATCTGAAAAATCATTTACTGTACCACATTTCACTGCGCTCAGAGAGTTAAATCACGAGAAAAGTCTATTAAAATATTTCAAATTCACTTGGCCGCCATGTTCGTTTTGTACGTTACAGGTTTATGAAATATACATAGGTAAACTTGTATCAGTACCCTTTATCACCGTACAAAATTGCATGATGATATCTGTAATAGTTTCGGAGATATAGAATGTCCGTGAAATATTTCGCACAGCCGCCATTTAGAGGTTATGTAAACAATTGAACTAAATTAGACTCCAGTGCATTTCAATGTGTATAAACATTTGCTGTACCAAGTTTCATTACGTTTGGATAGTTAAATCGCGAGAAATGTCTATTTAAAAGTCTCAATTTTGCTTGACCGCCATGTTGACTTTGTAGTCACCAGGTTTTTGAAAGTCTCATAGGTGAACTTCTAGTAGTGATCTTTATCACCTTACACAATTTCAGGGCGATATCGGTAATAGTTTTGGAGATATTGAATGCTAGTGAAATATTTCGCACAGCCGCCATGTTGGATTGGTGAGACGTAACAAAATTTGAAGGGCACGGTCGAGGTCGCCGGGAATAGTGCTATGATCTTACCGAGTTTCATTGAAATCGCTCCAGCCGTTTAGATTTTATTAGGGGGACACACACACACCTCACACACACACTCATGCGGACAAAAGGTGATCTCATAAGCCTATTTTTTCAAAATTGAAAATAGG
This sequence comes from Meconema thalassinum, assembly GCA_946902985.2. Classification (NCBI taxonomy): domain Eukaryota; kingdom Metazoa; phylum Arthropoda; class Insecta; order Orthoptera; family Tettigoniidae; genus Meconema; species Meconema thalassinum. The sequence goes on along the minus strand of OX336391.1, from coordinate 334,041,672 downwards.
CTAAAAATATCGACCTTCTTGGCAACAATGTTAGTTGGGCTGCATAAGACAATATCATTAGGGGCAGCTGATTCACCCACAGATTTACACACACACTCATATGCACGTGCACACATCCATTTATATGATTCAATAATGTGCTATACGTGTATATGTTCAAAAACGAGATTTCTCTCTATCTCAAAATTCAATTTTGTTTCCGAGGTGATTCCAGATATTGAGACCCAACAGTGTGTGGGAATGTTATTGATAATTGTTGTTTTAAAGGACCTATCATTGAGGTTATCGGCCCCTTATAGTAAGAGTGATGGTGAAAATGATGATGAAATGGAAGCTACGGCTCCATCTCCATTACTAACTACAGACTTATCACTAGCTTACATACCCGAAGAAGAAATTGAATAAAGTGGAATAAGGGAATTGCAGGAGATGATGAAAAAAAATGACTTCAAGCCTCGAAGAATGATGATTGAGGGTCTTAGAAGGAAGTAGAACCATAAAAGACAGAAAGAATAGGGCACTGGAAAAAGGGGATAAACCGGATCCACATTAGGAATCCCTTGGGGCTGCCAAATCCCGAACTCACCAGCCCTTAGCCCTTGAGTGTGTGCCGCTTTCCAGGGTGAGGCTATATGCACCCTGCCTCCTTTGGGGCCTTGTGCAGAATGCAAGAGATAACAGGTAAAAAAAGGAAGAGGTCCGACCCCTGGAAGAATGAGGGTACCAAGGAAGATGATTTAAGGACCAATTAAGGCGGGAAAATGAAAGACACCATAGGTCTCGAATACCCTAATACCGTCGTGGGAGGTCGTCATGAAATATGACGTAGAGGAGCTTGTCAGATGTAAGTGGAAGCAATGCCTTACGCAGTTTGAGTCCCGTGGTCACCAACCCACGACCCACAAGTCGTGAGCCGCTGGGGATGTATGGAAAAGAGACATGGACACGAGAAGAAGCTGTCATGAAATGTGAGCACTCGTGAGACAAACAGAGAGTTAAGTAGGGGTGTCCTCATTACATTGTAATGTCACCTCCTCAGTGTGATAAGAACAACCGTCTCGACGCGTTTAAAATATGCAGACAAACAAAAAGAAGGCACGACCTTCTCTGCTTATTATTCTTTGCCAAAGAAATGTCCTGTAAAGAAAACAGAATAGTGCGACAATAAGAGTCTAATTAACGACAAGGAAGCCCTGCGGAGGAAATACAAGGAGAGGAAGAACTATGCAGTATAAGGTGACCAAGAAGTCCCTCCGTAGAATACCATAATATTTTCACGTCTGTCGTTGCTTCTTGACCTGGAGTATCGTATGTTACCGGCTGCATAGTAATACCTCACCCACCCCGTATCAGAGTAGGGAGAGGGTCCCTTAAGCTGATTTAGAGCCTATGGTTACTGTTTATGTGAGTGATTTCACGCAGTGATTCAATGACAATGAAAGATGATACGATCGGATGATGTTATGACTGAAACATTATGACATGTCTTTTTATAGAGTACGGTAGCTTAGTTCTCCTTAATTATACCTGTAGATGGGGATCGTATTATTATCTACTGTAAGTTGAACGTCCGTTATTTAGTGTTCATTGATCCCATCGCAGCGAATTTGTTGATATAATAATAATAATAATAATAATAATAATAATAATAATAATAATAATAATAATATTAATAATATTTACAAAACACGATCAATGTCCTTCAAGGCCAAACTGAGGCACTACGTTACCGTTATTTGCCCGGAAGCGATATATGCATCAGAATACCGGGCGATGAATAAGAAATGCCTGGCAGAACAACTGGAAGCCAAAGAGAGGAAGATTTTGAGAAAGATCTTGTCCCCGGTCAAGGAACGAGGAGAGGATAGAAGACGACACAACGATGAACTTTATCTACATGTGGAGAAAAGAAGGGAACGTTTAGTTTTACGTGACCGTTAATCATGCGATCATGAGCTACGAGACCTCGTTTTTACATGGAATCCGAACCACAGGACATGGCATTTCACTTTGAAAATTTCACATGCATTGACCGGGAATCGAACCCGGTCCACCTTGATGAGAGGCCAACAGCTTGATCACTGAGCCACCACGCCCCCCACATGTGGAGAAAATAACGGACACAATACGCAAATGAAAACTCTCCTTTTTATGGCCATTTAACACGAATGAGCTCCGGAAGATTGTCCAATCGAATCTGTGGCTACTTTGCGGGAAAGGAAACTAAAGGGATCTGTTTTACAGAGGTGGAAAAATACCTACAATAACTGGGGATATCACATGAGGACAACTTGGAACGTGACTCTTTGAAGAAGAAACTTTGGGAAATACCGAGTTTTCAGCCCAAACCCATATTGAAATCCGGCAAGAAGTGGACCGAAGAAAAGAATCTCGCCGAAGAAGAATGCAGGAACACTGGGGGAATGTGAAAGAACGAGGGAAAAAACAGTTGAAATAACGGGGGTCCTTAGAAGACCGAAGCGATTACAAAAGAAAGAAATAATAGTTTAATGCAGCCAATGGCCATAAAATACTACTTAATTTCATTAAAAGTAGTCGAACGGTATTACTAATATTGTATTGTATATCTACACTATAGTATTCCCGTTTTCCAACGGGGTCGAGAATGAGATGCGATGAAAGTGTATCTGGCGGATGGATTTTACAGCCGGATGTCCTCCCTGACGCCACCCTCATGAGAGGAGTTAATGTGAGATGAAATGAATGAAGATGCCAAGGAAGGAAGCGGCCGGGGCCTGTCAGAAGATACCTTCCCAGGATTTGGCAGGAGTTGAAAAAGGGAAACCACGGATAATCATTTCAAGGACGGCCGACGGTGGTGCTTGAACCCACGTCTACTGGGTCCGCCCAATGGCGTAGCGCTGTGTGTTGGTGAGCTTAGTTACCGCTGTTGGTGAACGGTATTACTATCATTAATATACATTAATCTTGGTCTATGATAAACTCCAGCAGCGATGTTGTTCTTTAAAGCATTCATTAAAGTGATATCTTGCACGTGGTTTGTCACATAATATACACACGCATTCTGGTGAAGGGTCTTGATAGTCTGTTCCTCTGCAGAGTTTATGGTGGTATCCATGTACCGCCAGTCTCGTCTCGTTTGGTCCTGTCCATTTACGGTTAATCATCGCATCGGTGGGTGAATGCTTATCGTGTCGAACTACCAACCCCAATCTTGCAGTTTCGCTCCTGGCCGTCGTAAGTGATTTTCGAAAGGTGACAAAAATCACGACACGTATGTCATAAGTTGTTGGCATGTTAAAGAACCCATTTGAATTCAGTAGGCCGTGTTCTTAATGGCAAAATTAATACCGGGATTTTCTGCTAACACAAAGTTCCTCATTTCTCTACAAGAAAACACTGTAGTGTCAAGGAGCGTAGATATCTAACCTCCTTAAGTTTCATAGCGCTCCAAACTACGAAAAAAATTTGACATGTAAGCTGCCCTCTGGGCGTCAAATAACAAAGCTTGCACCCAAGGCCATACTATATTATTATTATTATTATTATATCGCATTAGTTGCGTAGAATTCGGTCGGTATTTCTTATCTCTTCTGTTGGCTGTTCTGCTTTAATTGCGAATCATCTATTCTAATATCTTGAGCTTTAGATTTATTATAAAATAGATGATTCTTATAACTTTCTTTTGGTTGGTTGGTTGGTTGGTTCTTAAGTTTAGGGGCTGCGACAACGCGGTCATGTAGCCCCGTGTACTTTGGGTGTGTGTAGAATCTGTCTGATAACCGGTGTTAATTGTGATGACTGTATTAGTGTGTGTTATCTGTTTGTTAATTTAAGTACTGCAACTAAGAATTTTTCAAATAGTTCCTACTTTTGCCGCCAAGCGCCACCGTCAACGACTACTAGGCCAAGTTCAGGACTGAGCTACTAGATGCCGCCGCAGTCGGCTCTTGGCAACGAACATAGAAACCTAAGAGCGTTGTTTACATTCTTAACCTATCCAATTTAGCTTCACACAGGTGCAATTAGTGGAAGGATCTTTAACATGCCATAAATATATGACATGGTACCGCCGGCTTTACTTCCCCTCCGAAGGAAGGCATACTGAGGGATTTTTAACGCTCTTAAAAAATCCGACGGCTTCGGCCGGGTTTGAACCCGCTATCTTGGGCATAGAAGCTCAGCATGCTACCGACTACGCCACTGAAGCCGCCTAACTTTCTTTTAAACGACAATATTGTTTGAATGTAACCTTGGATACGGTATTTCATTCTTAACGTAATCTGAAATCTTTTCATGAGATGCTTTTATGAAAGCAGCTTTAATTCAAAGAACTCAGTTTATTTAAACAATTTACACAAATCATTAATTCTCGACAACAGCTACTTTTGGCTTTTCAACTTTTACAAGGTAGATTATTGAAAATATATGATTTGTGATTCACATACATTTCTGTGAGTCATTGGAAGTTGATTACAAACTGTTTATAAACTGAATTGTCACTGCTGCACCGGAAATATTGTTGTTATATTACGTAAATAAATGATTTTACTTCTTGCTCTTTCGACGACGACCGGCATGACACACTGACGTCCTACACGACGTCATACTCATTGCCAACATCTCCGATACAAAATACACCACACGACACATGTAACTCTGTAATTATGTGAAAATAGAAATAAAATGCAAAACCATTGGCTTGGATAAAGATTATTGATGCGTGACTACTCCCTGGTTTTTGTCAGCGTCACTGTAGGTTTAGTAGTGTTTGGTAGAGATGTTTGTCTTTAATATTTAGATCTGATAATTCTCGCTTGACGAGCGAAACATGTCTTAATTTCCTTCTTCTTATTATTATTATTCAATAGTCCGTAACAGAAATCTTAAAAACAACTAATTTATTTCAGGCTATTTTTCACATATTCCAGTAATTGGAATTTTTGTGTTGACCAACTGAATATTAATTCCATCAGTGCAGTCCTCCTTGCTTCTAGTACAGGCCATCCTATCGCCTGGGCTCAGATTACACTTTAAAATCCTGATAGTCTTTAACCATTTGAAGAAATTCAAATCTATCGTGGGTTTTCGTTTCTGGAATACAGATTTTCATCCAGTCTTTCTCACATTCTTGACACCATCTCCATTTGGTTGCCTTTGGCATTGTGAAATTCCAGATTTTCTATGTCAGTCAGTCGTCAGTCTTATGGAATATTTGCCCGCAGAACATCAATCTTCTGTTTTTGATGGATCACACTATTGGTTCTATCTTAGTGTATAGTTCACTATGGTATCTTCTCAATCGTACCTGCCCATCAGCACATCTGTTGCCTAGAATCTTCCGTAGCTCTAATTATTACTGTAGGTATTACTACGAGGGCTGTTTCTTTTTCAAGTTCCAAAGGACTGTATAAAAATAACAGATTGACATACCAAACTGATTTTACTACTAAATGTTTGCTTGTTTTATTCTTATGTCTCAACATAATCGCCAAAATGATTGAAACATTTTTTGTCGTATCGTTACACCAGCTTTCCAGTGCCCTCGGCAAATAAATCTGCCGCCACTGAGGTGGGTACTTCTGGACAGTCTCCAGAAGTGTTTCCTTTTTGGCGAGGCGTTGCCGCCCAACCATACCTTCAATTCTCAAAAAAGGTGAAAAATCATTCACGACCGTACTTTTTTAGCGTATGGCTTTTTGTGCCGGGAGTGTCCGAGGACATGTTCGGCTCGCCAGAGTTTGTAGCTGCTTCTATGCGGACACCCATTGGATGAGCTACAAGTACCGTCGCGTGTGGAGTGTTGTCCGGGGAGGAAGGTTTGAATGTAAGGACGAGGAATTTGAAGGTAGCGGCTGTGGCCTATAGTGAGGGACCAACGCCGGCATTTGCCTGGAAGAAAGATGGAAAACCACAGAAGACCATCTTTAAGGTTGCCGGTGGAGGGATTCGGACCTCCTCGCCTCCCGGATGTGAGCGACTGCCTACAGCTTTCCATAACGACCACGGCTAACTCACCCGGTACGACTGCACTGTGCCAACGTTACGATAGACTTTTTCAAAGAGTTCAAGTGTGCAGTTTTGGACCATCTGCCATTTAGTCCAAACCAGCACTGAATAATTTTCACCTCTTTCGAGAATTGAAGGTAACTTATGGTTGGGTGGCAACACCTCGCCTAAAATGAAACACTTCAGGAGACTGTCCAGACATACCCACCTCAGTTGCGGCAAAATTTTATGCCGAGGGCATTGGAAAGCTGGTGTAACTACACGACAAATGTTTCAATCGTTTTGGCGATTATGTTGAGACATAAGCATAAAACAAGCAAACATTTAGTAGTAAAATCAGTTTGGTATGTCATTCTGTTATTTTTATACAGTCCATTGGAACTTGGAAAAAAACAGCCCTCATATTATTATTACTATTATTATTATTATTCTCAGATCATTGTCTGGTAAAATACAAAGCTGATTAGATTGAATCAAACATAACCATCACCTTAATTTAAATCACTGGCAATGAATTTTCGAGCTATGGTAGCCAATATCACCGTCTTCTCTTTAAATTTATAGAAGTTAGTGTCGAGATCAAGCTCGTTTAGCCCTTGCAGAAGACGTTTTGAAACCACACCAGTGCTTCAGATGACAATTGGTACAATTCGAACTCTCTTGACCTGCCATTGCTTCCTGATAGACTCCACCAGCTCCAAACATTTGGACACTTTTCAGCATGTTTAGCCTGCAGGTTGTGTGTGTTCGGAATGGCAACATCAATTATTTATTTATTTAGTTAGTTAGTTAGTTAGTTAGTTATTGGAGTTAAGAGGGGCGTAACAGCGAGGTCATCTGTCCCATTTACTTTTTTATTATTTAATATTTATTTATACCCATAGAATCACATAACAAATTAAGATCTTCTGATTATATTTTTCTTGTTGTTGTTCTTCTTCTTAAACTCCCTCATCGTTTCGCTATGTCGAACTCGATGTTACCCCGTACACCTTTTCCTCGATCTCCTTGGTCGATCTTTAGGTGAACCTTCCCAACTGTGGATCTTATGTCTGAATGGCTATCGATCCTTGATGTCAATTGGTGTGATAGGCCAATTGGCATTTCTGAGATCAATTTGGACCTGTGTAACACAGACTGTTACCACTTTGATTTCCTTAGGTGTGTGAGAATTCTCTTTGTTAATCGGTCCTTATTCAGTCTCATGATATGGCCGTAAAATCTCAGTCGTCATTTGTGGAAATCTGTATTTATAGTTATAATAATAATAATTATTATTATTATTATTAATAATATTAGTAGTATTAGTAGTAGTAGTAGTAGTATCATCATCATCATCATCATCATCATCATCATCATCTTCATAGCAACAGTCAAAGAAGTGTGCCCATCTTTGAAACTCCCGCTTCACTTTAGGAACCTTAGCACCTTAGACTAACTAGGAACGCTTTACTCAATTAATTACTGAATTCTAAGCTCACTAATATCATGTATGAGCGCGCAGGGAAATTGAATATAACATCGTGTGAATACAATGTGGAGATTAGCACTGAACTTTGAATGAGCCAAGACAAGCTCACTGCTAATCTAGCGTCGCATAACAGAGCAATCCTGGTTATAAATTCATTACTCCCAAGCGGTTTATCTCATTTTGTCTTATTATGATATCATTAGGAATTTACATAGATTGACGCTCATTTACAAGGGTGAGCAGGCTTCATGGTGACATGAACTTCCCTGTCAATTCTGATACGGAATTTATGCATATTCTGAGAGTAATCTCTACAAATGATGATTATATTTCAAGTGACGCAGCGGAAAATACTGAGGATACAGGGTAATATGAAATTGAAATCCACCTTGTGAAACACTGTAAAAACGAAGTTTAATAAATGATTATGCGTGCATGTTTCGGTATACAATGATACCCTCGTCAGCGTAGATTGAATAATATATGAATCTTAAACTATGTTAACAAAGCCAAAATAGAAATAATATCCTTACAAACAGGAGAATTTAAATAAAATGGAAAGCTCACAAAAAAGATTAAGATCTCTACCAATGAACTGTCTATGTCACACCCTTCAATATGGTTCCATACTATAGTGATATAGGACGTCGCTGCTAAGTGTTATAGGATATTGCTTCCAGGTGTAATGATGTGGTAAACGCGTAACAGTTTAGTTAGTTAGTTAGTTATTATGTTTTAAGGGGCGTAACTACGAGTTCATCTGCCCCCACGCGTAAAATTTTGAGGTTAGATGACTATCCATCAAAGTCAGTGGAAAAAGGAGAAAAACCGGTCCCAGCTCAGGAAACCCTCGGGGTCCCCAACTCCCAAACTCGCCATCCGTGAACCGTTGAGGGTGTAGCACTATCCAGGGTGCACCAGAAGTGGTGGGGCCACATACACCTTGCCTCCTCGAGGGCCTTGTGCAGAAGGCAGGAGATATCATGAAAAGAAAAAGAAGGCTGATCCCTAGAAGAATGAGGGATCAGGAAAGGTGAGAGAAGGGATATGCGGGATAGGAAGAGACTCCCTAGGCCTCGGATAGCCTAATACCGTCGTGGTCGGAAAAGAATAAGATTTGACCAAGAGAGGTTGACAGGAATGAAAACGGAGAGGAACCTTGCACAAGTAAGTGGAAGCAATGCCGTACTCAGCTGCGGCCCCATGGTCGCCAACCCATGTCCCACTGGATGTGAGCCCCTGGGGGGACAGAGTAGAGATTAGGGCAGTATATAACATTACAATATTCGATTATTTCAACTGGTTCAAATATTCCCCAATTCAAAATTCGAATATCCGAAGGATTCAAACATGGCCTCTGTCAATTACATTCAGTGTTATGCTATTTACGTTAAGCACTCAATTTCAAACTCCATTGGCATCCAGCAGAGAAAACTAACGAGTTAAAGAGGCTGAATTACTTACCAATACTGCACCTGCAAAGTTACAATATTGTCCTTTTCCATACTTCGGGCCGATAACCTAGATGTTAGGCCCCTGGAAACAATAATCATCATCATCATCATCTTCCATAATTTACATTCAACCCGGTCTCGCCTCCAGCCAAATGTGAGTATTCATATAAAAATGTCTTATTTCATTTAATTAATGCTAATTTACACAACATACAAATGAATATGCATACAAACTGGGCATCGAACTAACCAATTACCTTATGAAAAAGAGAAATTAGAATGCTGAATGTGTACCAAGTGCACTTTAAGAAAACCAGAGATATTTCCCTGTGGAAACATAACTTTTAATTACTTTGACTGGGGGCGGTAATACTCCAGTTTGCTCGAGCAATTCTTGTTACACACTGCAATGCACTAGCAGGGCTATAACTCGCCACGGTTGCGCCATAAATTTTCCTCAGGATGACGTAAGGAAGTAAGACGTTCTGCATTATTGATGAACCATTACCACCAAGCTCTGTTGTATGGCTTCGTTCGCCACAAATAATATGAAGAAGATGTACTGTATACAGAGGGTGAGGGTTACCAACCGAGTGTTTGACAGTTCATTGAAAACTCTTCAAATATATCTTCATTCTCGCTACAAGTCCATACACAATTGAAGATAATAATAATTAAAACTCAGCATTTTTTCTAGATTCATGCCGTGTCTTGTGTGGGAATTCGCCTAGGTACACGAAGCTGGCTCATCAGTGGGCTCATGGTGTCCGTACATGGACCTCCCAGAGGAGTAGCGAACTGTGCACTATCTCCTTTATAAAGCGAACCTGCGCTTCTTTACTGCAAGAGCTTAAAGTTCAAGCTGCCTTTCAACTCCCTGGAAATACTTCCAAAGATGGTATATTGGCTATCACGGCCAGTGAATTAAAACTCAACAATTTTTCTAGGTGCACTTCATAAGAAGGGAGGAACTGCAATGTTCGGTACTCCTGTGGGGGTCCGGACACGGACACCAAGAACCCGCTGATGAGCCAGCTTGGTGTTCTTAGATGAACCCCCACATACGACACGACATAAACCTAGAAAAATTGCTGAGTTTTAATTCACTGACCATTTTTTTTAGCATATCGCTTTTAGTGCCAGTAGTGTCCGAGGACATGTTCGGCTCGCCAGAGTTTGTAGCTGCTTCTATGCGGACACCCATGGGGTGAGCAACAAGTACCGTCGCGTGTGGAGTGTTGTTGGGGAGGAAAGTGTGATTGTAAGGACGAGGAATTGGAAGGTAGTGGCTGTGGCCTATAGTTAGGGACCAACCCCGGCATTTGCCTGGTAGGAAGATGGGAAACCACAGAAAACCATCTTCAAGGGTGCCGGCTGGGGGATTCGAACCTCCTCGCCTCCCGGATATGAGCGACTGCCTGCAGCACGCCGTAACTACCGTGGCTAACTCACCCGGTATTCACTGGCCGTGGAAGCCAATATACCATGAATAATAATAATGTTATTGGCTGTAAGTCCTTTCTAACTACTGTGGTGTTTAGAGCCACCGCACGGGGGTGCTGGAATTTTGGTCCTAAGGTGATCATTAACGTGTCAGCAAATCTACTGACATGTCTCCCTCGCATTTGCGCACCCTCAAATGCTAACTGACTGCGCCGGGATTCGATCCTACCACCTTGGGCACACCAGACGAAAACGTTACCACTGAGCCACGCAGCCCGTCACAATATATTGAAGAAATGGATAGTATTACATATGAGCAAATATAACCTATTTTACCAGAAACCTTCCCTTCAATGAAAAGCTCCTCCGTGATGACTAAATAGCTCTTGAATATTAAACCCATTAAAAATATAGAATGGTTGCGTGACTCAGTGGTAACGTTCTCGCTTGCTGTTCCCAAGTTGCGGGATCGAATCTTGGCGCAGTCAATTGTCATTTGAAGGTGCGCAAATGCGAGGGAGACATGTCAGTAGATTTACTGGCATGTCAATGATCCCCTTCGGATCAACATTCCAGCACTCTGGCGTCTCTAAAAGCCGCTGTAGTTAAAAGGGACGTAAAACCATTAACATTATATTATTTTGATTAAAATACAGGTCAGCAATAACAAATTCAAAATTAATATCTAAATATTGTAGCCATTAAGAAAAAAACATCAATAAAATATACAATCATAATAAACATGTGTTTTAGATAACACTTGTGCCATCTACAATTAAAAACAAGATGTTTAGTAAAGAACTTTCTCCTAAATGCATGGGTATTGTTATAACTCTTTATCCTATTCAATTGAATGTTGGTTGTAGTAGCTTGTTGAAATACAACGTGTTAAACGGATATTAAACATGAATATGAGGTGCCCTTTGCTAGTGCTACCTCTGTTCAAAATTTCATTCAATTAGGGTTGCACCGTGTTTGAATTGATATGGTGAATCCATTTGCACACATACATGACCGCTATCTGCAAACTATCGGGCTGAATACCTTGTAGTTCAGTCAAAAGATCCTTCCCATACAATGGTATGTTGTTGCAAAATTTAGTAGAGATCAAATAATTAGGTTGGTCGTAATTTGATCTAAGCTTTTAACATTTGGGTGGCCGCCATTCCGTTTCCGTCAAGATGGCGGCGATATAAATATGACCATGAGATGCCCCTTGCTAGTGCTACCTCTGTACCAAATTCGTTCAATTAGGCTTCACCGTGTTTGAATTGAAAGGGGGAATCGATTTGCACACATATATGGCCGCCATATCCATACTATTAGACTGATGACCGTGTAGCTTGGTAAAAGAACGCTTCTCACCAAAAAAAAGTCGTTGCAAAATTTGGTAGAGATCAGATGATTAGGTTGGTCGTAATTTGATTTAAGCTTTTAACATTTGGGTGGCCGCCATTACGATTCCGTCATGTTGGCGGCGATATAAATATGACCCTGAGGTTCCCTTGCTAGTGCTACCTCTGTACCAAATTTCGTTCAATTCTCTTTCACCGTGTTTGAATTGATAGGGGGAATCGATTTGTACACATACATGGCCGCTATCTGCAAACAAATGGGCTAATGACCTTGTCGTTCGATCAAAAGATGCTTCTCACATCAAGGTATGTTGTTGCAAAATTTAGTAGAGAACAGATGATTAGGTTGGTCGTAATTTTATTTAAGCTTTTATCATTTCGATGGCCGCCATTACGTTTTCGTCAAGATGGCGGCGATATAAAAGAACAATGAGGTGCCCTTTGCTAGTGCTACCTCTGTACCGTATTTCATTCAATTTGGTTTCACCGTGTTTGAATTGATAGGGGGAATCAATTTGCACATATACATGGCCGCCATCCGCAAATTACAGGGATGATGACCTTGTAGTTCGGTCAAAAGATTCTTCGTACATAAAGATGTAATATTGCAAACTTTGGCAGAGGTTGGTCGTAATTTGATTCAAGCTTTTAACATTTGGGTGGCCGCCATTACGTTTTCGTCAAGATGGTGGCGATATAAAAAAATCTCTCGGCACGCCGGAAGGCGGAGGTAGATTTCACCGGACAAACTTGGGGATAGGCGAAAATAGGTAGAATATGCAGGTTTTCGTAGAAGGATCAGACCTCATTTATTGCGAGAAGGAGCTTAATTAACTTAGTTTTTCGTCATTTTATGCTTATTTTAAACATTGTATTGTCTTATGGGAACGGTAAACTACTTGTCATTTGGGGTCCATTTTTAGCCTACTTTTCACATTTTGCAAAAATGAGGAAAAAGTAGACTTATGAGATCGGGCAAATGTGTGTCTGTCTGTCTGTCTGTCTGTCTGTCTGTCTGTCTGTCTGTCTGTCCTTCTGTCTGTCTGTCTGGCTGTGTGTGTGTCCCCCCCCCTATCAACTCCTAAACGGCTGCAGCAATCGAAACAAAATTTGGTAGGAGTAAAGATCTATACCTGAATATCTCACGGCCATATTTGAAGATGATGTCAGTGCTACCAACTGCTAAAAACTCGCAATTGAAATTTGAGCTCCATGTTGGATATCTTGGAAAGTATGAATAGGAGCTATTTCAAAACTGGCACACGAACAGATCATAATATTTCAGTTTAATTTCCAGGAGGCCAAACATGGCAGTGTTGCCAAAATGATTATAAGCCTCCTGATAGGTCCAATTTTTAAATGCATATAACTTCCACACTATCAAGCGGAATTCAACCAAATTTCGTATGTTGTATGTGTACATAACCAGATATGACTGAGCGTATTCTTAAGACCTACCAGGGCTGCCAACTGTTAATAAATGCTCCTAATTTATTTTATCCAAATACCAATATATCAGAAAGTATGCAAGCCGACAGCTTTAAACTATGCACACGTATAGTACCTGACATTCTATATTAATTTGGAGTAACTTATATACGTCAGTGCTACCAACATGATTCTAAGCCTGCTGACAGGTCCAACTTTAAATACATGTAACTTCCATACTATCATTTGGATTTCAACCAAATTTCGTATGTGATATGTGTACCATAACAGATATGACTATGCGTATTCTAAGGAGCAACCAGGGATGCCAACTGTTAATAAGTGCTGTCTCTATTTTTGTTACCCTAATATCAATATATCAGAAAGTATGCAAGCCAATAGCTCTAAACTTTGCACACGTATAGTACCTGGCATTGTAGACGAATTTGGAGTAACTAATATACGTCAGTGCTGCCAACATGATTCTAAGCCTGCTGATAGGTCCAATTTTAAAATGCATGTAACTTCTATACTAACTAATGGATTTCATTCAAAATTGGCACAACAATAGATCATATTATTTCAGATTATTTCTGACCAATACATGCATGACATTGTTGCCAACATGATTTTACGCGCGCTGTTAGATCCAATATTTATCTGCATGTAACGTCTATGCTATCCAGTGGACTTCAACCAAATTTTGTATTTAGTACCGTAAGAGACGGAACTAAGAATATATTCAGTCATCAGGGCTGCCAACTGTAGTGCTCTATTAGGATACATTATGCCAGGTTTACAGTATTTCGAACTAATTGGAAATTTCGATATTAGCAACTTAATTTCGTCATTATTCTAGATAGGTTCATATTCTGTAGAATAATCATTGGCATGAAAATAAGGCTGTATAGTTCTTCACGGAACTTCTTGTTATACTTGTGGTCACACTGTCCTTATGCAAGGTTCGACACTGATGTGTAACTATGTAACGGTCTGTTACTTCTTCACGACCGGGTGAGTTAGCCGTGGTGGTTACGGCATGACTGATGGCAGTCGCTCACATCCGGGAGGCGAGGAGGTTCGAATCCCCCCGCCGGCAACCTTGAAGATGGTCTTCTGTGGTTTCCCATCTTCCTTCCAGGGAAATGCCGGGGTTGGTCCCTAACTATAGGCCACAGCCGCTACCTTCCAACTCCTCGTCCTTACATTCCAACTTCCCTCCTTCCCTCCCCAACGGTACTTGTAGCTCACCCATTGGGTGTCCGTCTCGAAGCAGCTACAAAACTGGCGAGCCGAACATGTCCTCGGACACTCCCGGCACTAGAAGCCATACGCTTAGAAAAAAAAAACTTCTTCACGCAAAATTATATCTCCCGCAGAGATTTTGGTTGGTTCCTCAGTTTAGGGGCTGCGACACCGCGGTCATGTAACCCCGTGTACTTAGGGATGGCTGTATTATTCTGTAATTCAGGTAAGGACTGCAGACGGTCAATTTCAAGCAGTAGTTCCTAATGTTGCTACCAGGTACTACCGTCAACGACACCTAGCTGTGAACTTGGCTACTGGATGCCACCGCAACCGGCAACTCGCAACGAACGTTGGAACTTCCCCTCCAAAGGAAAGCAAACTGAGGGATTTTTAGCGCCCTTAGAAAATCCGACGACTTCGGCCGGCTTTGAACTCGCGACCTTGGGCATAGACATTCAGCATGCTACCAGTTACGTCACTGAAGCCGCTTCACACTTAGTCAGATGGAAATCTGAATCTGATCTCGTGCAAGTGCGTTATCTTGGAAACGTCTGATGGCTCATCCCTCATCAATTAAGTAGTGTTGCCATGGCAACCACTGATAGCTCTTGGCATTTTCTTATAATTCCGAAATAATTTTTCTCATCCCTTGGCATAATGGTGGGTCATATCAAAAATTCTTTCAGACAAAAGTTTTAGGTAATTATTAGGGGAATATTGTCCATTTTGTACGGTTTTGATATTGTGCCTATTAAGAGAGATATGATTAATGTTTCCCGAAAAACCCACTTTTTCCCACCCCTTTGGTCAATGGTTGGTGCTATAAAATAAACTCTTCAAACATAAATTTTTGGGCTTTATTCGACACATAGTATGAACGTTGAATGGATTCGATATGTCACATATTAAGAGAGTTATAGCAATATTTCACTTTTTCGAAAAAAAGCCCCCCATTTTCACCCCCTTCGACCGATTTAGCCCAGTAACGAACACGACCGAGATTTTATAAGTATACATATTCGGTAAAAAATGTAAAGTGATTGGTGCAAAATTACGGCAGTTATCGTGTCCACAAGAAACTGATATACACACATCAAAAAAAGTTTTGCATCACCTCGGTTCCAAGAGTTCCGGAACCTTTAAATACAAAGGGAATAGAGATCAACACAAACAACATTTCAGCTCGTTTTATTGCTCATGAGACCCACACATTGCATGTTGTACCATCATACAGCTAGACTTTCAGCATTTGTGGTCCAGATTGCAGTACACACCACTACCTCTAATACCCAGTAGCACGTCCTCTTGCATTGATGCATGCCTGTATTCGTCGTGGCATACTATCCACAAGTTCATCAAGACACTGTTGGTCCATATTGTCCCACTCCTCAACGACAATTCGGCGTAAATCTCTCAGAGTGGTTGGTGGGTCAAGACGTCCATAAACAGCCCTTTTCAACATATCCCAGGCATGTTCGATAGGGTTCATGTCTGGCGAACATGCTGGCCACTGTAGTCGAGCGATGTCGTTATCTTGAAGGAACGCATTCACAAGATGTGCACGATGAGGTCGAGAATTGTCGTCCATGAAGACAAATGCCTCTCCAATATTCTGCCGATATGGTTGCACTATGGGTCGGAGGATGTCATTCAGGTATCGTAAAGCCGTTTCGGAGCCTTCCATGACCACCAGTGGCGTACGTCGGCCCCACATAATGCCACCCCAAAACATCAGGGAACCACCACCTTGCTGCACTCGCTGGACAGTTTGTCTAAGACGTTCAGCCAGACCAGGGTGCCTCCAAACACGTCTCCGACGATTGTCTGGTTGAAGGCATATGCGACACTCATCGGTGAAGAGAACGTGATGCCAATTCCGTGGGGTCCATTCAGCATGTTGTTGGGCCCATCTGTACCGCGCTGCATGGTGTCGGGGTTGCAAAGCTGGACCTCGCCATGGACGTCGGGAGTGAAGTTGCGCATCATGCAGCCTATTGCGCACAGTTTGAGTTGAAACACGACGTCCTGTGGCTGAACGAAACGCATTATTCAACATGGTGGCATTGCTGTCAGGGTTCCTCCGAGCGGCAATCCGTAAGTAGCGGTCATCCACGACAGTAGTAGCCCTTGGGCGGCCTGAGCGAGGCCTGTCATCGACAGTTCCTGTATCTCTGTACCTCCTCCATGTCCGAACAACATCGCTTTGGTTCACTCTGAGACGCCTGGAAACTTCCCTTGTTGAGAGCCCTTCTTGACACAAAGTAACAATGCGGACGCGATCGAACTGCGGTATTGACCTTCTAGGCATGGTAGAACTACAGACAACATGAGCAGCGTACCTTCGTCCTGGTGGAATGACTGGAACTGATCGGCTGACGTACCCCCTCCGTCTAATAGGCCCTGCTCATGCATGGTTGTTTACATCTTTGAGCAGTTTTAGTGACATCTATGAACAGTCAAAGGGACTGTATCTTGGATACAATATACACAGTCAACGTCTATATGCCGGAGATCTGGGAACCGAGGTGATGCAAAACTTTTTTTGATGTGTGTATATATATATACATACATACATAAATTATATATAAACTTTTGAACTGACGGTGGTTTTGGGGTCTGGGGGATGTGAAACGCGAAGATATGTCGAAATTTTCCGGAAGTCGAAACATGGGACCCATTGCAATAGTTAGCTTTCTAATGAAATCTACCTAAAAACAACACTGAGGTGCCCTTTGCTAGTGTTACCTCGGTACCAAATTTCGTTCAATTTGGTATCACCGTGTTTAAATTGACAGGGGTAATCGATTTGCACACATACATGACCGCCATCTGCAAACTATTTGGCTGATGACCTTGTAGTTTAGTCAAAAGACGCTCGTCGGGGGGTGGGGGGTGGGGTTGTTGCAAAATTTTGTAGAGATCAGATGATTAGGTTAGTCGTAATTTGATTTAAGCTTTGAACATTTGGGTGGCCGCCATTACGTTTCCGTCAAGATTGCGGTGATATAAAACATGACACTGAGGTGTCCTTTCGTTCATTTCAGTCTCACCGTGTTCAAATTGATAGCGGGGACAGACATTCAGAGTAGACACACTCGCTCTCACACACACAGACTCACACACAGACACACATTTTTTCGCCCTGTGTTGATCTCATAAGTCTACTTTAATTTTTTTGCAAAAATCGAAAGTAGGCTAATAACTACTCTAGGCCAAGATGCTTCACTCAGAGCATTGTGGTACAATAACAAGCTTCACTGTGATTAGGGTGTGGGAAATCATATCCGAGGGACTTACATAAAAGATGATGATGATGATGATGATAATTGTTGTTTTAAGGGGCCTAACATCGAGGTTATCGGCCCATTACATAAAAGACATATATTACTTGTGTAATGTAAGCAATACATGTACACACCTTAGCGTTTAGATTATTGGTTGGGTCCGCTATGCCAGATATACAAATATCGGATTTTTAGCCTAATTTCATTTAATGAGAAAATAGGCTTATGAGATCACCTTTTGTCCGTGCGCCTGTGTGTGCGTGTGTGTGATTCGTGTGTATGTCCCCCTAATAACTTCTAAACGGCTAGAGCGATTTCAATGAAACTCGGTAAGATCATAGAACCATTCTGGATGACCCCGACCGTTCCCTTCAAATTTTATTATGTCTCACCAATGCAACATGGCGGCTGTGCGAAATATTTCACCAGCATTCAGTATCTCCGAAACTATTACAGATATCACCCTGAACTTTTGTACGGTGATAAAGGGTACTATTAGCAGTTCACCTATGAGACTTTCAGAAACCTGGCAACTACAAAACCAACATGGCTGCCAAGCGAAGTTGAGACATTTATCTACATTTTTCTCGCGATTTAACCATCCAAACGTAATGAAACTTGGTACAGCAAATGTCTATACACATTGTAATGCACTGGCATCTAATTTATTTCAATTGTTTTCATAACCACAAGATGGAAGCTGTGCGAAATTTTAAAATCTCGTTTTTACTTCGTGTGTATTAATCATGCGATTGGCGTTTGAATACCACACGTACACAATAACCTTCATGTAATAGTACATAAATAAAAATCCAACCTGGCGACCATCTGAAATATTTAGACGGTTCTCAATATCTCCGAATCTATCACAACAATCAAACTGAAATTTTGTATGTTGATAGCGGCAATTAACATGAGTAGGATGTATGAAAATAGACTGTATAGTTCTTCACGGAACTACTTGTTAGAGATTAGTCTGAAAAATTGGCATGCACGCCATCTTGATTTATGGAAAATATAGCATATTTTTTGACCTTTGGGTTTGGACTTAATTAGTGGTCCCCTTCTTTATGCCAAATTTCACTGATATAGGTTCATTCTGTGACAATTAAGAGGATTTCCTACGTCAGTAATTGACAAGCGCAACATCTATGTTTTGAAAACGAAACAACTGATTTATCTACTTTGAGGTTTATATTATACTTGTTGTTTGAATCTTCAGGCTTTTGACTGTTTTGATGCAGCTCTTCATGCTTCCATGTCCTGAGCTAATCGTTTCATCTCTACATAATTACCACACCCTACACCCGAGGCAATCTGTTTAAAATATTCTAGTCTTGGTCTACCCCTACATTTCCTATACTCGACCCGTCCTTCCATAACTAACTTTGCTATTCCTGAGTGTTTTAGTATGTGTCCTAGCAACCTATCACTTCTCTACATTAGCAGTCGCCAGAAACAACTCTCCTCACCAAATCGTCTTACTAAGTCTTCATTTGTAACCCTATCTACCCATCTGATCTTCATCATTCTTCTGTAACAACACATTTCAAACGCTCCATTTCTCCTATTTTCTGCTGCTCCAACAGTCCAAGTCTCACTTCCATAGAGTGCAACGCTCCAGACATAGGGTTTCAAAAATGACTTCCTTAACCTAAATCTATATTCGATGAGATACCTTTTCTGTAAAAATGCTTTCCTTGTATGTGCTAACCTACTTTTTACATCCTCTTTGCTTCGTCATAATTGTTAAATTAATATTAGTAATTTTTATTTTTCAACGGGGAATGTACTATTATGGTGTTGTTGTTGTTATTGTTTGATTTAGGAGACTTGCGACACCGTTGTCATGTAGCTCCATGGACTTGGAAGTGTGTGTGGAAGTTGTCTAATAACCTGTGCTATTGTGGAGGCTTTATTAGTCTATGTATATTTAACTCATATGAGGATTGGAAAGGAGGCGGCCGTGGCTTTAGTTAGGAACCAGCCCAGCATTTTTCTGGAGTAGAAGTGTGGGACCCACGGAAAGTCATAAGCTACATTCCATACGTCCTTCCGTCCGTTTAGTATCTTGTCAACCGAGAGCTCATTGGAGGATGTGGGTGGAAGTCATTGTGTTTTCCGATGAAAGAAAATTCTGCCTTGATGCCAGTGATGGCCGTGTGTTGGTTAGAAGGAGGCCAGGTGATCGCCTGCATTCCACCTGTCTGCGAGGTCGACACACTTGACCTACACCGGGCGTTCTGGCCTGGAGTGAAATTTCATAAGGGAGCAGGGGCACTCTCTAGTTATCCCACGCACCCTGACTGCAGATGTATACGTTCGTCAGGTGATTTTACCTGTTGGGCTGCCATTCATGAGCGGAATTCTTGGGGGTGTTTTCCAACAGGACAACGCACGCCCCCATGCCGTTGTTGTAACCGAACGTGCTCTACTGAGTGTCGACATGCTGCCTTGGCTTGCTCATTTCCCGATCTGTCCCCAATCTAGCACGTATGGGACATCATTGGACAATAACTCCAGCGTCATCCACAACTTGCATCAATCGTCATTGTATTGACCCAACACGTGCAACAGGCATGGATTCCCATCCCACAAGCTGACATCCGTTACCTGTACGGCACAATGCATGCACGTTTGCATGCCTGCATTCAACAGTCTGGCGATTATACCGGTTATTATTGGACCAGCATGGCACATTTGCGATGGCCTTTCTCGCGCGGACATTAACCTGTTGTCTTGTACGTTAAAGCAGTTACATATGTTACCTCGCCAAATGTATTGGCGAAATTTACGTACTCTACATTCCTTATTTCATGGTGTTGGGATATCATTTTCCACCAGTGTATGCTGTATATCAAGTTACTTTCCCATTAAGGACTACACTCTATCAAAAATGGAAGGACTCGGGGAAATCAGCGCTTTATACATTGTGTGGACACAGATTTTATCGGTGAAAGTGATGTGAGAAGATATACTGCTGACACCAACTGCATTCCACACATCCGTGCGCTTGGTATATTGAAAAGCCAATGCTGATCCTAAAGGAAGATACAAGCCCTTGTATTCTGTCACTTCCATTCTGCGGTTATTGGCAAGAAGTGTCCGATATATATCTCCTTGAAGATGAAGCACACATCAATATTTGTGGGCCGCTCAAAAAGTAACTTGGGTGGTCAACAGATGACAAGACCATGCTTGGGGCAAAATGAAAACATCTTATCGAAAATACGAATACACGCGCTAGAAGAAGACGTGATGTGGAGGAAGTGAGATGGAGGATATGGGCAATGGTGTAGCAGCCATCACTGAGATTCCAGCAGTGTCAAGTGTTCCCATACATTTGTCGTGGGACATTTTGTCGCTAGGTGATGGCCTTATGCATTGTATGCGTAAACTAGCTACTCAAAATGAACGACACAACACTTAGTCCGGGCTATGCCGCAATCTGTGTTATCTTGATATCGTGCACGACTTTCTAAACCACGGACCTCAATGTTCAATATTGTGGTTCAGGTAGCGCAAATCTATTGAGGAGGGCATGATCTGTGTCCATTGTCCCGTCTCTGCTAATAGATGGCATAGAGACTCCAGGTACATTTTACGCCAGTTTTTGGCCGGTTAGACGTGGTTGCGCAGTCGTACGGAGGACAGATGGCGAGCCTCCGGCATGTGCAATTGATACTCGAGTTGTCAGTTGCATGGAAAGCAAATCACGTATTTCGCATCTCGTTATTTATTTATTTATTTATTTATTTGTTGACGGTACACAACAGGGCTCAGTGTGCGCCCCAATAACAGTGCACCTACAGAGTAAAATACACTTCCTGATATTTCTACATTAAGTATTAATATCTAAATGTAATTATTAAAACTAGTAAGTTCACACAGATTGAACTGCACAGTAGTAAAAAGCTTAATCTAAAGATAATATAAAAACTAAATCTAAATTTGACCTAATGTCAAATATATAAAAAACAGGTTTTGAAATTATTACATCGTAAACTAAAAGGTAACATTGATAAATAGGGAATAGGCCTATCGACATATATACATTGTTGATTCTGTTTTCTGTGATAATTTTATCTCGTGTATGAATTAGAATGACGGGATTATAATTTCCAAGAACGGTCTAATTGAGAGACAAATCTAGTTTCCAGTTTACACAAACCGCATCGTTGTAAATACTGCAAAGCCTCCATACAGGTGAATTATTATGTGATGTAGTATTGGTTATATCATTTTTGAATGTTATAGTTGATCTTTAGGTCATGGGGCCAAACTCTCTGCTGACTCGGTAGACGCGTGGGTTCGAGCCCCACCGTCGGCCGTCCTTGAAATGGTTTTCCTAGGTTTCCCATTTTCAACACCAGGCAAATGCTGGGACGGTACCTTCTGACAGGCCACGGCCGATTCCTGCCACATCCTTGCCCAGTTTCATTCATCTTCATCCATTCCATCTCTCATCCCGACGCGCAGGTCGCCCACGGGCGTCGACTAGAAAGACCTGCACTCGGCCTCTCAGGAGGTCACACGAAAAAAAAAATCTTGTAGTTAAGCGAGGGATGTTGAAATTTAGGAGCGATAGGAAAAATGAGTTATCAATTTGACCGTTAATAACTTTATAAAGGAATTCCATATCATTCACTTGCCTTCGAGACTCCAAACTTGTCATGCCAAAATTCAACAAAAGTTCACCGTAGGGTACCATGTGTGGGTAATTGCCCGTTATTTTGACGAGCACAATGCCAAATTCTAGCACCATTGTTGCTTTAACTAGAAAGAAAAAAACATAACGCAGAAAAGGTATTGAAGAAAAAATATGTAATTACAAAATGAGTACCACATTTTCTTACAAATACTTTCTGTATATTCGGTTAACACTTATTTTCTATTAACGCGACTAAAGAGAATCTTTGATCCAACGGGAAACTCATCCAAGTTGAATGATGACTAAACTCAGCCTTCTCTTTGTGCCCTTACATCACCTCTGGTAGTTAGCGAGCCAATTTTTGCCTACTTTCGACTTTTGCGAAAAATGAAAGTAGACTTATGAGATCTACACAGGCCAAAAGTTGTCAGTCTGTCTTTGTGTGTGTGTCTGCGTGAGTGTGTGTGTGTGTGATTGTGAATATCTGCCACTCCAACCCCCCCCCCCCCCTCGCTCCCTCCTCCGCCCCCCCCCCCACCCCTTCAAACATGACGAAACCAAATTGAACCAAATTTGGTACAGACGTAGCACTAGCAAAGAATACCTCAGTGTCTTAGTTTTATATCGCCACCATCTTGACGGAAACGGAAGGCGGCCACCCAAATGTTCAAAGCTTAAATCAAATTACGACTAACATAATCATCTGATCTCTACCAAATTTTGCAACAATATACCTTCATATAGGAAGCGTCTTTTGCTCAATTTACAAGGTCATCATTCAAATAGTTTGAAGATGGCGGAGGTATGTATCATGCAAGTATTATAGCCTAACCGTAACTTACGATTCAACAAGGCCTGGCCTCAACAATTCAGCTTATCGTACAAACTGTCCTCAAGGAGGTGACCGGTACGATAATAGCATTTTATAAGTAGAATATAATGTGTATGCGTAAAAGTGATTAACGCATCAGGCTGACCGTGCGTTATCGTGCTGGGCCGTGCCGTCCCGTTGGGTCAAAATGGAGGCTATCATTTGCTGGCTAGTCCATATTTCATTACTTTCGTAAGTTTATATCCTATGAGGAATGTACTGAACGAGTTAATACATAATTATTTAGTATCAAATGGTTTATAAAAACGGCAGAAAACGCTAATAAAATCATTATTTCCAAGAGAAAATATGTTATGCAGGTATACCAAACCACTTGTTAACCTAATGTTAGTACTGGTCGTTTGTACCTTAGTGGTAGCGTCCTCGCCTCATATAGAGGTCCGTGGATCAAATCCAAGCAGGTTCAATTTTTTTCAGTTTATTCCTTTGGTATTAAATTGATTTATGACTACTCACTCGTTATAATGTTTGGCATATATAGTGTGTATTTGCAATCCAAAATATTATATATATACTTATAACACCACATATTTCAACACTCGACTACAAGTCAACCCCTGGCACTATACAGCCCATGACGGGCTAAGGCCGACCAAGCGACCGCTGCCCAGCCATTTGGCCTGCAGATATTGGGGTGACGCGTGATCAGCGCGTCGGGTCCCCTCGGCCGTTAATCTTGGTATTCGTGATCGGGGTGCTGTCTCACTGTCAGACAGCTACTCAGTTGTCCTCACGAGGCTGAGTGCACCCCGTTCCAACCCTCACGTCAGTTTTAAAATCCCTGACGGAGCCGGGGATCGAACCCGGGGCCTCCGGGTGAGAGGCAGGCGCGCTACCCCAACACCACGGGGCCATCTGTAACACTCGTCTACAGGGATTAAAATTCTTTGTCCTTGATCGGCGGTAGCGTCTATTGTTGTTGTTGTTTTTGTTATTGATTCTTTAGGGGCTTTGCGGCTTCATGTCAACGTGTCTTCTGACTTAGGTGAACACTGGTTGTCATGGTTTCACCGGTGATATATGACCAAGCGTGAAGTAGTGACCTTCATAGCAGGTAGAGTGAGAACAGCTTGTCTAAGACTTTTTTTTTTCTACGAGAGCAGATCAAAAAATAAGTTGCACTTCCCAGTTATAGCCATTTATTATACCACCTATGCAACAGCAACACGTCTATAACGACATACAATGTAACGTCACTTTTCCACATAGTTTCCAAGAGACTCCAAAAATTTCTGCGAACGCACAACCAACTTGTGCATGCCGGATGCATAGATAGTTCCTCAAGCCTTCTGCAACTATACGGAGAGCGGCCTTCACCTCCTCATCGGTCTGGGAATGTCGACCACCGTTCTGTCTAATGATCGCATTCACACTGTTGACATTTGCACGGGTCCTGGACGTTGCGGGCCTGCCTTCGCGATATTTGTCCGTGATATGCGTGCGTCCGGCTTCGAATCGCTGACACCACTTTACGATCCCTTGCCGGGAAATGGCCCGCTCCCCATACACAGCACTAATTTCACTATGAATGTCCGTGAAATTCTTCCTTTTGACCCATAGGAATCGGATTGTCATACGCACCTCATATTTGGAGTGAACGTCCAATCGACGTGCCATACAAGACGAGACACCACAGCGACCTGCCTAACAGATGTGTGGACAGTGTCTATCCCTTTCTCCGCTGAGCCCATGTTTGCGCCACACAGCGCTCTGCTGCAGCGCGTTAGTGCAACTAACTTTTTGATCCACCTTCGTATTATTATTAATGCAGTCAATGGCCATGACTAAGATTAGACAGTACGATTGGTTGTCAATATTGGTTAGGAGTATTTAGGATTTGCCACAGTCCCTCAATTGCACTTCGTTGACTGAGTTGCCTTTTTCCTTCTCCACTTCTCCGTATGTAGCGAGTAGTTTTCTATGTGACGTCATGTGGCATAATGAAGCTCTACATTCTACGAACTACTGCCGTGATTCATGGTCCTCCAGCTAAACTGTCAAACTTAAAGCTAACCAGCTGTGGGTGAGCCAAATAAGTGCTTGGTGCGACAGGTAGAATACGGAGGCGACACAAGCCATGTATACAGTACCACTCAGTTGTGAGGTTTGAAGCCATTTTTCAGTGTTGCCTAAGTAAACAAAAGTGTGGTGCTTTTCAGTCGGTCAACACGAATGTAGCCAAATAGAGCTGGGTTATGCTTTAATCCTGAAATAAATTACATGAGGTTAATAATGTAACGGCTTACTTCGTCGTTGGATATCGCTCTACAAGTTGGGCGATCATTTATAACGTTTCTACAGATATTACACTCAAGACTCCTTAAAACCACCTCATCGTTCTTATTTAGCATTGGCCTGTCTAGACAGACGACATACACTTCATTAATTTAGATTTACTGGGCGCCAGTTATCGTAAAGATAACACATTAAAATTTTATTTAGCCACGGCCGCTCCCTTCCTTGAGCCAAGATCTATCATCGGAGCGTAGGGCAATAAACTTGCTTTATGAGATACTCTTTGCATTCCAACTATCCTATATATTCAACTCCCAATGAACAAGACATTTTAACTAATACTGGTTTATTTACAACAAAATTATTAACATTTGATCTGAGGTTTCGAGCTGTGTACAATATGTGCATTAATATTCCCTAATTGCGGGGCAATATTGACTGTCTTCTCGCTAGCGCTGATCTTCTGTGTTGATAATAACTCGGTCCACATACCTGGTGCCTTGTGGTTCAAAGTCCATCTCGTTGGTCTGCTTGCAGTCTAATTTGAGATCTTACGCCAACACACGTTTATTGACCTTTGAAAACATATGTTTTCTTCTTCTTGTTGTTGTTGTTGTTGTTGTTGCTTGTTTCTGAGTTTGATCACCATGGTAAGCAAATTTGAACAAACCAGGCTAATTGAATTCACTAAGTCCCATCTTACTGAGGGACTGGCAGAGTCTACGACTCACAAAGTCAATGAGTGAGTGCGTGATCGAATATGTGAATGACAGAATAGAATCTATAGAATAGCCAGTGCTGAAGTCGCGCTGGGCTTTTATACACTCTGAATGGTCCCGATGTTTCGCGGCATAAATTTGCCCGCGACCCATCAGACCAATTATAGCAAAGCTTTTCTCAGTCCTCAAGCGACGCTAAAACTTCTCCGAGCGGGAATACAGGCCCGCGTACTTCAAATATTCCACTCAGAACCCGCTATTCCTCTCGTTGCGCATCTATATATTCCGCCGAAATCTTTCTCCAAGCCCTTGTCTCCAGTCAGCGTGGCTTCGTTCCAGAAATACATTTTCTTGCAATATGTTGCTTCACCGTCCGTAACTTCTTCCAACCATGCCCGTCCTGTCATTACAATTTAACTAATAAAACAGCCCTAGACCTCTATAAAAACCCTGTTTCTTAATCTAAGCACTTGACAATATTATATATGACTATGGTAATGACGTGAATATGGTATGGCCCCTCCCTTGATATTAATGGGTGAATAAAACGATATAACTTTGATATTTCAATAATAATAATAATAATAATAATAATAATAATAATAATAATTACACAATGACTTTAAAAATAATAATAATAATAATTTGTACCGTAATCAAGATTACGTTACAATAAATACACTAGGATGACCAGTTTCGATCGTCAAGCGATCATCATCTGATCCATTACACTTAGGCTATAGCATCTATGTTTGAGAATACAGGTTTTTTTTAAGCGTATGGCTTTTAGTGCCGGGAGTGTCCGAGGACATGTTCGGCTCGCCAGTTTTGTAGCTGCTTCGAGACGGACAGCCAATGGGTGAGCTACAAGTACCGTTGGGGAGGAAAGTTGGAATGTAAGGACGAGGAGTTGGAAGGTAGCGGCTGTGGCCTATAGTTAGGGACCAACCCTGGCATTTGCCTGGAAGGAAGATGGGAAACCACAGAAGACCATCTTCAAGGTTGCCGGCGGGGGGATTCGAACCTCCTCGCCTCCCGGATGTGAGCGACTGACAGCAGTCATGCCGTAACGACCACGGCTAACTCACAGAATACAGGTGAAAAATGTATACAATATGTACAGTTGCAGTGTTGGTAATGCAACTGTCAGTGAATGCTAAATGTGGTATATCTAATGTTAGGTGACATTCTAAAATGGTGATAAAAATCCGGAATTTGTCTGTTCGGGGTGATTATATGGTTATACAAAATCAACTATGGTTATACTGTAATAATACAGGTTGAATACTTATCCGTTTGTCTTCCTAACTGGGATTTCAAGCAGTTTCGTGTTCACTCTGGTACCAGTTATAGTCGACTAACCCGGTTTATTTGTGTGACGTTGCCAAGTCTAGATAAAAATGTATGTTATTGAATACAGGAAGATCTACAACTATTAACATTAGATATACCACATTTAGCATACACTGTCAGTTGCATTACCAACACTGCAAGACGTAAATAATTGTACATATTGTATATATTAGGTAGATTTCATTAGAAAGCTAACTATTGCAATGGGTACCATGTTTCGACTTCCGGAAAATTTCGACATATCTTCACGTTTCACATCCCCTAGACCCCAAAACCACCGTCAGTTAAAATGTTTATATATACAGTAATTTATGTATATATATATATACATATATCACTTTCTTGTGGACACGATAACTACCGCAATTTTGCACCAATCAATTTGAATTTTTTACATAATATGTATCCCTATAAAATCTCGGTCGAGTTCGTTAATGGGCACAATCGGTCGACGGGGGTGAAAATGGGAGTCTTTGTTTCAAAAAATGAAATATCGCTATAACTCTCTTAATATTTGAAATATCGAATCCATTCAAAGTTCATACTTTGTGTCGAATAAGGCCCTAAAATTTATGTTTGAAAAGTTTTTTGATAGCACCAACCAATGACCAAAGGGGTGGGAAAAAGTGGGTTTTTCAGGAAACATTAATCATATCTCTGTTAATAGGCACAATATCAAAACCGTACAAAATGGACAATATTCCTCCAATAATTACCTAATACTTTTATCTGAAATAATTTTTGATATGACCCACCATTACGCCACGGGGTGAGCAAAATGGTTTAAATTATAAGAAAATGCCAAGTGCCAAGAGAGGTTGCCATGACAACTTTACTTTTAATTGATAAGAAATGAGCCATCAGCAGTTGCTATGACAACGCCACTGCACGTGATCACATTCAGTTTCCCATCTGTCTGTGGGAAGCGACTTCGGTATCGGAACTGGTAGCATGCTGAACTTCTACGCCCAAGGCCGCGGGTTCAAACCCGGCTGGAGTCGTCGGATTTACTAAGAGCGCTAAAAACCCTGAGTATGCTTTCCTTCGGAGGGGAAGTTCCAACGTTCGTTGCGAGTTGATGGTTCCGGTGGCATCTAGTAGCCAAGTTCACAGCTAGGTGTCGTTGACGTTAGTATATGGTACAAAATTAGGAACTACTACTTAAAATTGACCGTCTGCAGACCTTACCTGAATTACAGACTAATACAGTCATCACAACTAACACCGTTTATCAGATTCTACACACACCCAATGAACACGGGGTTACATGACCACGTTGTCGCAGCCCCTAAACTGAGGAACCAACAAAAATCTCTGCGGGAGATAAAATTTTGCGTGAAGAAGTAACAGACTGTCAGATAGTTACACATCAGTTCCAAACCTTGCATAAGGGCAATGTGATCACGAGTATAAAAATGAACCCCAAATGACAAGAAGGTTACCATCTCCATAAGACAATAAAATGATAAAAATATGCATACAAAAACAAAACAAAAAGTTAATTAACCTCCAAATGTAAAATACTTTCTTGCAATAAATGAGGTCTGATCCTCCTACGAAAACCTGCATATTTTGCCTATTATAGCCTATCCCCTAGTTTGCCCGGTGAAATCTACCTCCGCCTTCCGGCGTGCCAAGAGGAATTTTTTTCACCTGTATTCTCAAACATAGATGCTATTGCCTAAGTGTAATGGATCTGATGATGATCGCTTGACGATCGAAACTGGTCATCCTAGTGTATTTATTAATCTCATGTAATTTATTTCAGGATTAGGGCATAACCCAGCTCTTTTGGGGTACATTCGTGTTGACCGACTGAAAAGCACCAAACGTTTGTTTTGAGTACCACTCAGAACAAACCTCGCTCGTCTGGCGTGACGGAGTGCGAGGAAGTGGGAATAAACTGCAGTCCAGCACTACGTTGGGTTGTCTGAGTCGTCTCTCTCCTTCTCTACTTCTTCATATGTTGGGAATAGTAACGTCCTGTGACGTAATGAAGTCTCGCCCGATGCCGCACCACATTCAGTTTAATCCATGTTACACAAATCCATGGGACAGCCCTATCGGTATCAATATTCATACAACGATCGAGTATTCCATGTTTTAACTTTCTGCTGGACAATAATGAACTAAAGCTTATTTCGGGACATGGTCGTGAAATTAATCGCAAATTACATGCCCATTACCATATTGATATAATGGTTGTTATTTGCAGAGAAAATAGTTTCCCTCTTCATTCTGGAATCCAGTTCATTAAGGCAGAATTGTTTTTCGATTGAATGCTACTATAGTCTAATTGATATTGGTAGAACAACATTATTTTAACGATATATTTCCGTTTATTATTTCATATCTAATCATCCGAATAAAACTTGTTTACATTGTTTGTGTGAATAGAACTTTACTATTTGAATTTGGTGGTGGCGATTGTTGTGTTAAGGGTCGTAACATGATGTTCATATGACCTATCATATTAAAATTTCTCAGTATTCCTCTTTCCATCCACTGCCATAGTTGAGGCAGTAATAGTAAGGTAATGATTGTTATGCTATTAAAATAAAGAAGCTATAAAATAAAGTGCTTTCATTTTTAGCCTACTTTCGAACTTTTCAATAAGCTTTGATTTAAGACAGGGCATGCGCTATTATCATAGTAAGACAGTTTTAATTTTTAAAATAGTACTTTTATACTTTTTGTGTGAATTGAAAACGACTTAAGAATAGAGATTATGGTGTTCGAAGCCATTTTCATTGTTGCCTTAGTGAACGAAGTTTGATGTACAGTCGGTCAACACGATTGTACCCAATTGTGATGGGTTACTTCCTAATCCTGAAAAGAATTACATGAGATTAATAAATACACTTGCATAACTAGTTTCGACCGTCCATTCTGTCGAGTTCCTTCAGTCGAGAGCTGATAGTGACCAAGTTAACTGCTCTCTCCAGGACCGTGCAAGACTTAACCAGACAAGTAGCCTGTACAATACAATCTGAATTCACGTTTTAACAACAATCACATATTCACTCTAAACAAACAAATTTTGGAGGCCATTCACCACTTCCAGTATCTTTACAAAACATCACATAGACTACAAATAACAAATATAGACGAGTTGCATTATTCTGCTAAGGTCCCATTTCGGTTTTGTACCAAAAATAAGGTCTTGTTAACACCAACCTACACATATGGGGTACCTACAGGTTCCGCATAACCCCATGTGTCCCTGAAACGCACTCACTTCCTCTTTAAATGCCTCACAATTAAATAAATACCTTAAAAATATACATTTACAATGGGAGAACCGTAACCTGGCGAGCCTGCTGCTAGAGCGCAGGGCAGCGCGGCGGTGGCAGCCATTTGGCGGGAGCGCGGCATACTGCTAGGCGAGCCTGCCGCTAGAGTGCAGGGCAGTGCGGCGGTGGCAGCCATCTGGCGGGAGCGTGGCGTACTGCTAGCTGAAGAGTCTCTCAGCAGATGGCCCGGTGTGGTATCGCCAAGACTTTCTCTAGGGTTCAATCCTTTGCAAATGTAAAAATTGCTGTAGAAGAAACTCCCGAGCAAACAATAACCGATGGATTCGTTGTAACATCGAATATTGTCTACAAAGAGGTGCTGTGACAAGTCCAAAACACTGTTCTACATAATTCTTTGTGTTCTTCTCATGTACGTATGCTGTTTAACAACAATAAATACATTTCTTCAATATTTAAAACGTCATTCTCCCACATTCTTCCCTACTACCCCATAAACCTAGATTCACGTTGCGAAAGCTCGCACGGGCCCACTAGTCTTAACTAATACTGCAACTACAGGGCTATTACAAATGATTGAAGCAATTTCATAAATTCACTGTAGCTCCATTCATTGACATATGGTCACTACTCACTACAGATACGTACAAAAACTCATAAAGTTTTGTTTGGCTGAAGCCGCACCTCAGGTTTCTGCCGCCAGAGCGCTCGAGAGCCCAGTGAGACAAAATGGCGACAGGAGCCGAGAAAGCGTTTGTCGTGCTTGAAATGCACTCACATCAGTCAGTCATAACAGTGCAACGACACTTCAGGACGAAGTTCAACAAAGATCCACCAACTGCTAACTCCATTCGGCGATAGTATGCGCAGTTTAAAGCTTCTGGATGCCTCTGTAAGGGGAAATCAACGGGTTGGCCTGCAGTGAGCGAAGAAGCGGTTGACCGCGTGTGGGCAAGTTTCACGCGCAGCCCGCGGAAGTCGACGAATAAAGCAAGCAGGGAGCTAAACGTACCACAGCCGACGGTTTGGAAAATCTTACGGAAAAGGCAAAAGCAGAAGCCTTACCGTTTACAATTGCTACAAGCCCTGACACCCGATGACAAAGTCAAACGCTTTGAATTTTCGGCGCGGTTGCTACAGCTCATGGAAGAGGATGCGTTCTGTGCGAAACTTGTTTTCAGTGATGAAGCAACATTTTTTCTTAATGGTGAAGTGAACAGACACAATGTGCGAATCTGGGCGGTAGAGAATCCTCACGCATTCGTGCAGCACATTCGCAATTCACCAAAAGTTAACGTGTTTTGTGCAATCTCACGGTTTAAAGTTTACGGCCCCTTTTTCTTCTGCGAAAAAAACGTTACAGGACACGTGTATCTGGACATGCTGGAAAATTGGCTCATGCCACAACTGGATACCGACAGCGCCGACTTCATCTTTCAACAGGATGGTGCTCCACCGCACTTCCATCATGATGTTCGGCATTTTTTAAACAGGAGATTGGAAAACCGATGGATCGGTCGTGGTGGAGATCATGATCAGCAATTCATGTCATGGCCTCCACGCTCTCCTGACTTAACCCCATGCGATTTCTTTCTGTGGGGTTATGTGAAAGATTCAGTGTTTAAACCTCCTCTACCAAGAAACGTGCCAGAACTGCGAGCTCACATCAACGATGCTTTCGAACTCATTGATGGGGACATGCTGCGCCGAGTGTGGGAGGAACTTGATTATCGGCTTGATGTCTGCCGAATCACTAAAGGGGCACATATCGAACATTTGTGAATGCCTAAAAAAAACTTTGAGTTTTTGTATGTGTGTGCAAAGCATTGTTAAAATATCTCAAATAATAAAGTTATTGTAGAGCTGTGAAATCGCTTCAATCATTTGTAATAACCCTGTAAATAAGTGCACATATTATAAATACTTTCACCTAGGCCTATATTTTCAAACATTGATTTTATAGTCTAAGTGTAATGGATCTGATGATGATCGCTTGACGATCGAAACTGGTCATGCAAGTGTATTTATTAATCTCATGTAATTGTTTTCAGGATTAGGAAATAACCCACCACAATTGGGTACAATCGTGTTGACCGACTGAAGAACATCAAACTTCGTTAAGTATAGAGTATTGAGTTTTGAATTCGATTCCAAGTACTCCCTTAAAATCATCTTTATTATCTGGTGTGTGTGTTTGTTTTTAGTTTCTTTCTTTGCTATTCGCGAACTCAAGCGACGGTGCTGCCGCTTAGCTGGAACTAGAGGAATGGTGATAGAAATATTAACAAACAGCTGTTTAACCTGCGATTTTTGTTGACGTGTGTGATCTTCTCTCATTTTTTCAGCTTTTGCATAATAACTGAGGCTGAAAAATGAGTAATAGATATTGTTCAGTTCCACAGTGCTCTTCAAAGGCAACAAGAGGCATATCATTGCATTACTTTCCTAAAGAGAAAGGTTTAAAGAAGGAATGGAGTCGAGTACTTCGCATCGCAAAGCCGATTTCTAAATATATGATTGTATGCGGTTTGCATTTCACAAAGGAGGATTATTTTTATCCAGGTTAGTAAACATTCCTTTGTACGTGTACTGTAGATGACCTGTTTATTTCTTTCATACATATTAATTACGTCCCAGTTGTGGAAAGATAACCTTCATACACTGGATTTGGCTACATTATTTATACCTATTCTTCTTAAAGTGGACTACACAAGCTACTTCCAGTGGGGTAGGATTATTAATAAGCATGAGATTATTATAATATTGCAGTAGAATTATAAATATATTTTACTTTCAGATGTGAGAGCATGTAAAAGATACCTGAAGAAGGGCGCCATCCCCTCTCAGAAATTGCCACTGAGATCATTGGATAAGAAGATATCTTCTCCCCTGAAACTACAGGCAGAGGCCAGGGATGCACGTGTGCAACATAGACATGAAGCTGTGGCACCACCATCTCCAACTGAAGACAGTGAAGTGGTAACTGAAGACACAGAGACTGTGGCAGAGGAGATGATTGCAGCTCTGGTGGAAGATCCCACTCTAAGGAAATGTGTAGAAGATAAAGGGATACAAGTAACGCCAAGTGTAATTGATGATTGTAGAAAAATAACTTTTGAGGACATGATGAAAACAAATAGAGAAATTAATGCATTTACTGGTATCCCATCGGTTACATTATTAGATAATATGTGTGTTGCTACAGGAAAATTAGAAAGACAGAGTGCCAAACCACTAACCTTGTCATTAAGACAGCGTATCATTTTAGTGTTCGTGAAATTGAAAATTAATCTTTCTTTTAGGTGTTTAGCTGTTCTATTTGGGGTCACAGCTAATACATGTAAGAACTATTTCCATGTAACAGTAGAGTTATTACATGAGGCACTAAAAACAGCTGTTCCATGGCTGGAGAAAGATCTGATTATGAAGAGGATGCCTATATGTTTTCAACATTTTCAGAATACTAGAGTTATTTTGGATTGTACAAAAATTCCCGTGGAGAAAAATAAGTGTTTAAAGTGTCGTGTGATGTCCTACTCTCATTACAAAGGCGATTACACATTGAAAGTACTTGTTGGTGTTGCACCATCAGGTTTAGTAACTTTTGTAAGTCAAGTGTATGGTGGAAGGGTTACAGACAAAGAAATATTTTTTCAATCCAATTTATTAGGCATGTTATTACCTTATCAGGATGCTGTAATGGTCGATAAAGGATTTTTGATAGAGAGTGAGTGCATTGAAAGGAATATACAATTGATCAGGCCACCCTTTCTTGGTAAGAATCAGCAATTGTCAACAGAGGATGCACTCAGAACTGCTGACATAGCTGCAGCTAGAGTGCATGTAGAAAGAACAATTCAGAGGATGAAAATATTTAAAGTATTAAAAGGGAGAGTCAAGTTATATATGGTTCCATACATGGATTCTGTAATGACTATTATTGCAGGAGTAGTGAACCTTTCAGCTCCTATTCTTAGTGTTGATAAGTTTGACTAAGGAGGCTTTTGCTACTGGTACCTAGTACCCAGTTTGTGGGTGTGTTTTTTCTAAAGCAGAATTTGAGCGCTGTATCAGCAGCGAAGTAAAGCGCTACATATAAACTAGCTGTGAATAGAAACGGAGAGATGGCACGAAATGACAGTTGTTTAAACGTGTTTCGTTCATTATTTCAAAATAAATTTAATACAACTTAATATAACAATGGATCCACTGGGAGACTAAACTGATGATGAATGCATAGTGGTGTCGCTCAATGAACAACTTTGTTAATTTCACGTTGCTTGTAATTTAAGGTTTTCCGCCCCTTAAAACCTCAATAACTAACTAATTTTTAGGTTAGGCCTAGGCCATTCGAGTTACCTTCTATGAATTAATGCCCCTGCTTTAGCCACTAAAGTTGCATGATCGTTTCATGAATGTAGCAGCATATGGATAACAATTCCTGAACTTAAGGTTACCATATCTATAATATTCACCATAACGTTTATGCGACAGGTTAAATTGGATCTAAAAATAGGATGAACAAGCTCTCGACTTCTTACAAATAATTCTTAATTAACCTACTGATATGCTGCTAGTGGAAATGTAGGCCTATAATCATGTAGTCTCATAGGCTACATCAGTAGCCAGAGCATGTCGCTAATGATATCGGAGTAGACTGTGCATGCACACGTTAACATGAGTTTGCTGGTTTGTGACATTACGTCAACAAATTTAATGTATTTTAACTCTCCTGATTCCATTCTGGTCCCTGTTACTGCCACATGCATGGTTCCAATAGGCTTGATTTGATTTTTAGGATTATTATATTTCACTATAGCTTACCTGCTGTATCACTCAGAAAATTAAGCAAATGCATGTATCCTTGTTGCAGATCAGGTCCATGTACGTCCAAAAATGTTTTATGTAGGTGACTTAATATTACACTCCTTAAAACGTTGGTCCCCACCACCACCCCCCGTCCTAATGATGCAAAGTGTTATTAGACTGGGGCGTGGTGGCGCACCGGTCATTGTTATTAGATTTTAAATACATTTGCCATTGATAGTACAAATGCTTGTAGATATCCGTATTGATAGATTAATTAAAAGTTTAATTTAAACTTTTAACATCTTACATAATACAAAAGTAGCTACAATAAACTGAAACTAACGTGCACCACTAATGGGCCCTCATTGCTTACGGACCCCTATGCATTTGCCCCCCCCCCCCCCTTGTCCCTCCCTGGGCCTAGACGGTGCCAATTGCAGAAATTAGACCAGAAGAACCAAATCACTAGTAAAACAATGTATAGTAAAGGAAGGAAGCTTTTAGTTTTACGTGACCATTAATCTCGCAATCACGAGCCACGGGACCTTCTTTTTACATTGAATCCGAACCACAGGACACGGCATTGCACTTAAAAATATCTTGCATGCATTGACCAGGAATCGAACCTGGTCCACCTTGGAGAGAGGCCAACAGCTTGATCGCTGCGCCACCACGCCCCCAAGTATACAGTAGATTATAATCAACAAGTTCTCTCTAACATACATTAGCCTACTAGTTCATATACAGTACACAATTTGCGTACCTAGTTAGAATGCACCCGAGTGAAAGAAAATAGGCTGTTACCCGTAGCCTATTATTTTTCATGAGAAACCTAATAGAATTTTCTGTCACTCTGCCAAGTACAGATATGTTACCATGCTGGGGTAGGCTATGTACACCAACAAAATTATAGTAATGTTTGTAGACATAAGAAAAACAAGTAGTTCCGTGAAGAACTATACAGCCTATTTTCATATATCCTACTTATGTTAATTGCTACTATCAACACGGTGGGTGAGTGGTTATATTGTCGGACTACCAACCCCAAGATTGCAGGTTCGCCCCTGGCCATGGTAAGTGATTTTTGAAGGCGACAAAAATCACGACACTCATGTCATACGTTGTTGGCATGTTAAAGAACCCATTTGAATTCAGTAGGCCGTGTTCAATGGCAAAATTAATCTCGGGATTTTCCGCCAACACAAAGTTCCCCCATTCTCTACTTGAAAGCGCTGTAGTGTCAAGGAGTTTAGATATCTAACCTCCTTGACTTTCATAGCGTTCAAAGGAACGACGAAATTCGACATGCAAGCTACCCTCTGGGTGTCAATTAACAAAGCTTTCACCAGGCACCCGAGGCCATACGATATTATTATTATTATTATTATTATTATTATTATTATTATTAACATACACAATTTCAGTTTGATTGCTGTAATAGATTCGTAGATATTGAGAACCGACTAAATATTTCGGATGGTCGCCATGTTGGATTTTATATATGTAGGTCCTAGAGTTATGTACTGTTACATGCAGATTATTGTGAACGTGTAGTATTCAAACTTCAATCGCATAATTATGACACAAGAAAAAAAACAAGGAGATTTAAAAAAAATTCACAGCTGCCATCTTGAGGTTATGGAAACAATTGAAATAAATTAGATGCCAGTGGATTAACATTCAGATAAAGATTTACTGTACCAAGTTTCACTGCACGCGGATGGTTAAATTGCGAGAAACGTCCATGTGAATATTTATAATTCGCGTCACCGCCATGTTGGATTTGTGATCACCAGGTTATTTAAAGTCCTATAGGTGAACTTAAATTCATAGCCCCTATGAACATTAAAAAATTTAGTTTGATTGCTAAAATAGATTCGTAGATATTCAGTATCGTCTAAATATTTCGGATGGTCGCCATGTTGGATTGTTAAATGTATAGGCCATAGAGTCGTGTACCATTAAAGGAAAATTATTGCGTAGGTTCATTATTCAAACTTTCACTTCGATCGCATGACTACATCACAAGAAATAAAAACTTAATTTTAAAATTCGCACTGCCGCCATCTTGAGGTTATGTAAACAATTGAACTAAATTAGATAGCAGTGGATTACAATGTGTATAAATATTT
Source organism: Meconema thalassinum (assembly GCA_946902985.2). Lineage (NCBI taxonomy): Eukaryota > Metazoa > Arthropoda > Insecta > Orthoptera > Tettigoniidae > Meconema > Meconema thalassinum. Next base: position 334,003,956 of record OX336391.1, on the reverse strand, counting down.
CCTGTACCAGGTTTCAGTGCGCTTGGAACATTAAATCGCGAGAAAGGTCTATTTAAAATGTTCAAATTCGCTTGGCCGCCATGTTTGTTTTGTAGTTAACCGGTTTTTGAAAATCTTATAGATGGACTTCCAGTAGTGCCCTTTATCTCCGTACAAAATTTTAGGGAGATACCGCTAATAGTTTCAGAGATATAGAATGCCGGTGAAATATTTCGCACATCCGCCATCTTGTGATTATGTAAACAATTGAACGAAGTTAGATGTCGGTGCTTTACAATGTATATAAACATATACTGTACCAAGTTTCATTGCGTTTGGTTGGTCAAATCGCGAGGAACGTCTATTTAAAAATCGCAAATTCGCTTGGCCGCCATGTTGGTTTTGTAGTTACCAGGTTTTCAAAAGTCACATAAGTGAACTTATAGTAGTTCCCTCTATCACCATAGAAAATGTCAGGGTAATATCGGTAATAGTTTCGGAGATATTGAATGCTGGTGAAATATTTCGCACAGCCGCCATGTTGGATTGGTGAGTCGTAACAAAATTTGAAGGGCACGGTCGAGGTCGCCGGGAATAGTACTATGAACTTTCCGAGTTTCATTGAAATCGCTCCTGCCGTTTAGATTTTATTAGGGGGGGGGGGGACACACACACGAATCACACACACACGCACACACACACACACACACACGGACAAAAGGTGATCTCATAAGCCTATTTTTTCAAAATTGAAAATAGGCTAAAAATGTGGTATTTCGTTCATAACTACGTACAATATGTAAATTATTTTCACAAATCTGAGTCTTCTTATGGAGAATGGGGTTTCCTCCATAGTCCATAACCAAAGAAATTTAATCATCAATTGAATACTCGTATGATTATGAACTTCAAAGCAATGCTACGCCTTTCTAGGCTTCTTCCTACTTATCTTCCTAGATGGCTCTCGTGTAGCATCCGTTGCCCGTTTCGAAAGTGCGTTATTTTACTTAGTAGCGCTCTGAAAATGGTTTATAATTACTCTGCCACATTATTAAAGCCATTTGCCATTGACAAACACTGCATAAACACTTCCAAAATAAGGAAATTGTCAACATTAACTTTCAAGTAATAAACTTATCAAAAAGCAAGTCGTCATGTTTGCTGCCAACTTACTGATTGTGCTGCTAGGTAAAACCATTGGCCTGGATAAAGAGTATTGATGCATGACTATCCCCACTGTGCGTAACAAAAACCAGGGGTGTTTATATTAGCCTAACGCACAGGGCCGCGCTACCTAACCTTTAATGGCCTAGGCGAAAACCATTGGTCTGGAAACAATGTTGGCACTCTGAAAAAAAATACAGTAACACTCTATCGATAAAATATTCAACTCCTGTATATTAGTAACATTGGCCATTTCTATAGTAAATTTTTCGGATTTTAATGGCGCCGGGCAACGTATACTACACGAGTTCCTAATTGATATTCAGTCGTACACAACAACGCCTTCAAGAAAATTCAGATGAAAACAAGAGTTTATCTTGTTATGACTGCAGCCATTTTTCAATGTATCAAACGTGCTGCGAAGTGAAACCTCGCTGCATGATGACTCATCTTAAGCTAAACTGTTGGGGGATGGGGATGCTCTGTGGTATGACCTACATGATGATATTATTACATTCACATTGTACTTCTATGATAAATAAAGCATTTGAAACAATATCACTTTTTTATTATTTTATAAATTAGCCTATTTATGGATACAATGTAGCAATAATTACTCTAAGTTACTTTTTACATCAACTATCCTATAAGAAAAGCTAGTAAAATGCTATTTACAAGAAAAAAAACATCAATTGTTATTGGCAACTCCAGCTATCTGATAATAATGAGAAACTTACCAAGTAGGGTACATTTGTCATGTGGTGACTGTTTGTATTATGGTTCCTTGTATCGTGGTAAATTCTTCATGTCTCTATACATAAGTAATAAGTTTCACTCGTTGATAGAGTGCAAAATGGGTAAAAGCAAAGTATATTGCTCAGTTCACGGCTGTAAGTGGATGTATAAGAGGGCTGCGGATATAAGTTTTCATCACTTTCCAAATGATGCAAATAGCACTAGCCGAAAGGGGACGATACCAAATAAATACGGTCAACAGGAGCGGATTGGACCACTCACCACTACACACACTGACGACAGGACGGGTTGTTCACTGTTACGCCGAGCCAAGCCGCACCTAGACAGCCAAGTACAGTCTCGCCGAACCAAGCCGTACCACGACAGCCAAGCTTCATCAGTCAGGTATCCTTCCCCGCTCCCTAGTTCATTTCCCTACCAACCACCATCACCTCGCTCTGCGATATCCGAGCCATTCCACTACGAGTCATATAGGCCTAATTTGACTTCGCAGGGTAAATATCTACTCTGAAAGAACCTGCTACCAGTCCGATATTCAACACCAAACCTACCTGCTAACCATCCAACAAATCAAGCAATTCCTGTCTCCCCAGAGTTTTAATACAAGTTAAACTCACCCCTTTGCCCTACCAAGCAGCAAATAATTTCTAGAATCTATGGTACAGTGAGCAAACTCAAATATAGCTTTTAAACGTAACAGCGCCATGACTCGAACTGCTCAAAAACAAATACCAGCAGACAACCGATGCTTGATAATATGCAATTGACACATAAAATCTAGTGGAACACACAAATTAGATCACGTGTATCGCACAGTTATACATATATACAATTAAAAATAACACTGTCATTATTTTAGGGTCCACATTTACCGATTATAACCGAAAAATAAAAAGTGTTCCATATCAAACGCGTGTTATTGAGTATTTTTACCCTACTTATCCAGACCGACCGCAGCGGGCCACCACGTGTGTACTTCTACTCTCCCACTCCTTTCCTCATGGTTTTTAAAAATCTTAAACAAAGCAATGCTTGCAGCTGCACCTGACCATAATATTGATGATTTGTCTTTAAGGATAAAGTATTTTCCTCAATCGACCCATTTAAATATTTTAGGCCCTGCACTACATCAATTGCAGTCTGCGTTTTACCTACTAGAGGGCACTTAACCTCTACACAACAGAGTGAACTAACCATACCATCCAGACTTACACCTAACCATGGGACACTTGGAGGAACAATAATGCCCACCGGTTCCACTTTATTTTTAAAAGCAATTTCATAAGCTTCTAAGGCTACTAGTTCAAATTTTTTCCCATGCACAGTTGCCATGTGTCCCTTGAAATCAGTTTTGAACAGCCTACTCACTTTTAAATTCCAGTCAGGGCTTTTATTTTTGCTGTAAGTAAAAACACTGTAACAAGTAGTACCAGTTAATCTTACTTTTCTTGCATTCTTCCAAATTTCTCCAGATTGGGTAAGAGTTGTCAAACATAATTTTACACTGTCTTCATATGTGAGAGCTACCTTCTCATTAAAAAATTGAGCAATGTCATCTTGAAGTTCTGCATCAAAATCAACCATAGCACTAAATTGTGGCAACAAGTTGTTGTTGCCTAAAAGTTTATGGCATAGGGATAATTGTAGCAAATCATCACCACTCGAGACTTGAATAGTAGTAGTAGTAGCAGTAGTCTCCCTTAAGCGCAAAGTAAGATCCAGCTCGGATCCCTGTGCCCCAGAAAGTAGAATATCCAGTATATTATTCTCGCCTGCACTACCGACTAGGCGACTTTGGAGGGTCGATTTGACAGTTGATCTTCCCATGTGGCAGAATTTATTTATAGGAATCGCTTTGTCGTACATGTAGTTGTCTTTCTTTAACTTGCCCCATTGCTGCTTCAAATCTGTGGAGCTCAGGTCTTCCAAGTTTTCAATTGTGTGCCTATTACGAAAAGAAGAAAAAACAAATACAGTCAACTTGTTCACTCTTCGATTTATCGGCTTCAACAGTATTATATCTTCTAAATTTAAATGCATCTACTTACCGAAATATGTAAAGCAATGTACCGACTACATGCTTACACTTTCCTGAACTTCCAGCCTTACAGGTACACGAACAAATTAACTTTTTCTCGGCAACTGGTGATCGATTCTCAATTTTAATCTGGTGAGGAACTCCCTTCAAATTACTGGTTTGTAAGCATAAAGCTTCAAGTCTCACTAAATCTTCTCTTTCGGCTACTCTCCCAAACATAATTATGTGTTTGGCATCTAAAATTGCCTGTCCTTCAACGAGAGGCCGCCTAGAATCCCCAGCAATATTCAATACATCAATCAAGTCTATCACCATTGCGTCCACCATTTTGTCGCGACCCACCTGCCACCTACATTCGATTGAGTTCGCGAATATAATGAGAAAAGAGGGGAATAGAAGCGTTTGAAATGTGGTGTTACAGGAGAATGATGAAGATCAGATGGGTAGATAGGGTTACAAATGAAGAGGTATTTAGACGAGTGGCAGAGAAGAGATGTTTCTGGCGACTGCTAATGAAGAGATAGGTTGGTAGGACATATACTAAGACACCCAGGAATAGCAAGCTTAGTTATAGAAGGAAGGGTCGAGGACAAGAACTGTAGAGATAGACCAAGGTTAGAATATGTTAAACAGATTGCCTCGGGTTTTGGGTGTGGTAGCTATGTAGAGATTAAACGATTAGCTAAGGACAGGGAGGAAAGGAGATTTGCATCAAACCAGTCAAAAGACTGAAGACTCAAACACACACAGAATGAAGCACCATATTAGCCTTTATCTACTGGCACCGAGTGCTCTAAAGCGGCTTCGGTGTCGTGGTCGGTAGCATGCTGAGCTTCTATGCCCAAGATCACGGGTTCAAACCCGGACGAAGTCGGCGGATTTTTTAAGAGCATTAAAATCCTTCAGTATGACTTCCTTCGGAGGAGAAGTTAAGCCGGCGGTCCCATGTCATAGATTTCTGGCATGAAAAAGAACCTTCCACTACCGTAATTAAACTTGCATGAAGCTAAATTTGCAGTTTTTTTTTCGTTGAAACGCTCTATCAAAGTTACAACGTTCACCACTAGGTGTCAGTGACATCTGGTCGCGAAAGTTGGAACTACTTGAGATTGAACGGATTTTGTAGCTCACCCCATGGTTGTCTGCATTGAAAAAGCTACAGCCTGTGACGAGACGAACATGTCCTCGCACACTCCTGGCACTAAAAGCCATACGCTAAATAAATAAATAAATAAATAAATAAATAAATAAATAATAACCGAGTACTCTAGATTATTTTCCATAAAATACAGAAGTCGTGCACATGGCTTTCCTTAAAATGAACTCGGGTGGCACGTTGCGGAAAGAGGTCATATCTGCTGAAAGTTATATTATATTCAAGTCCATAATTGTGGTGTTATTGTTTTAAGGGGTGGAATATTGAGGTCATCTGTCCTGATTTTCTCTTGTAGTCATCGATTATAAGCTTGCTAATATTTGAAAAGGACTAGAATATGTTACTGACGTTCCATTGAACTGGACTTCGAGAGAGTTGAATGAAAGCTTTGGTTTAAGACTAGTACCACTGTAAGACGATCTCGATGTCAAACTTTTTGTTTTATAGTGTCTGAAATGACAATGTTGAGTTTGAGTTCTGAGTTTTGAGATTGGCATTATTGTCCTAACTTTATCATGTACCAAGGGCTATTTAGTCCATCACATGGAAAATCTATTTAATTGACGAGAGATGTTTGAAATGGAAAGAATCAATAGAATATTTGGAAATAGAAAAAGTCCACAGCCTGCTTCCAGTCGACCGACCGGGTCAGGGAATGGAATGAATGAAGCCCCCATCTAGCGGCGAGGATATGAACTGTGACGGCTGCCGAAGCCTGTCGCACTCCCCTGGGGAAATGATTAAATGAATGACAGATGAAATGAAATGACAGTGGAGAGTGTTGCTGGAATGCAATTTGTGACAGGGAAAACCGGAGTACCCGGAGACCTGTCTGCCTTTGTCCAACACAAATCTCACATGGAGTGACCGGGATTTGAATCACGGACCCAGCGGTCGGAGGCCGGCGTGCTGCCGCCTAAGCCACGGAGGCTCATTTGGAAATAGGAACTCCTTAATTTCTTTGGTTCTATGTGCTTACTTAAAACTCGTTATCTTCTTTCTTTCTTTCTTTCTTTCTTTCTTTCTTTCTTTCTTTCTTTATGTTCTAGTGTATCACCCACGGTGGGTGAGTGGATAGCGTGTCGGTCTTCTAACCCCAAGATTACATGTTCGCTCCTGGCCGTGGTAAGTGATTTTTTGAAAGGCGGCAAAAATACGACACGCATGTCATACGATGTTGGCATGTCAAAGAACCCATTTGAATTCAGTGGGCCGTGTTCATAATGGCAAATTTAATCTCAGGAGGGTCCGCCAACACAAAGTTCCTCCTTTCTCTACTAGAAAGCGCTATAGTGTCAAGGAGCTTAGATATATAACCACCTTGACTTTCATAGTGATTCAAAGAACAACGAAATTCGACATGCAAGCTACCCTCTGGGTGTCAAATTACAAAGCTTGCACTCGGCACCCGAGGCCATACGATATTATTATTTTTCCCGTTTCTTATTCAATCTAAACTATAGTTTCCTTATTAAATTTAAGACAAAAGAAACACAATTTACCTTTTATGTCATGTGCTTTATTACTATTGGCCATTATTTCCACCTGTGTTTCGATGAAGTCAATGTTTTCCTCCCTCAGTTAATGCAGTTTGTAAAACATGCACCTTGATTCTCCCTGGCTGCCAAGTGCAGTGTTATCTGCATGTGTTTGGCACCTGTGCAATGTGTAATCGAACGTTCGACAAAAACGTGTGCATTGTTGTCACTACACGTCTAATTAGTGACGCGGAGCGAGAGACCACCTCCATGCAAACGCTCGTTTGTGTGCGCTTAGTACGGGAACAATTTTCAACTAAGTAATTGCATTAGCTTACGATAAAAACAATCACAGGAATGTGATAATAAGATGTGGCATAACTGGTGCCCACAGCATAATAGTACATTATGCAACGAGCCTATAATGGCTATAATTAAGACACGAGTATTTTTTATAAAACGAGCGTATGCGAGTTTTATAATTTCCATACGAGTGTCTTAATTACCATTATAGGCGAGTTGCATACGACTGTTTATGTTCGACGATAATTATAACTTTATTGTATGTTTTAACATAAATATTCATAAATATCTGTTGAGAGTCAGCTACTGGAATTTTGTGATCGCAGAGCGAGCGTTGGGTGTTATATCTCTGCCTTTCAAGAGCTTTGAACGACCGACGCATGCGCTCTGTGTATTTGCAATGCCATATGCAAACCATATGTTTACATCTGCCGTCCCTCAGTAATATTGTCACCGGTGTCAGTTGAAGACAATGCGCTGTGTAGAAATTAGTGTTGGTGATTTTAAGGTACAGTGCTATTTCTTGTCTCATATTCGCCAGTTTATTTACGCGAACATATGGACGGTGGGTATTCCATGTCGGTAATTTATTATAGTTCGATGTTGTGTTTATGTCCGACATGTTGGATTTTGAGCGCATGCGCGAAGTTATCGTTACCTAATTGGTCAATGAACGAGCTCTGATTGGCTGGAGAAACTGTATCATAATGGAAAACAGTGTTATAATGACCATCATTATGATACAGTTATCTGACACACAATAGTGAGGGTCGAACATAATAGTGCATTATGTAACGAGCCTGTAATGGCAAGAGTACAAGAGGACAAGAGTATGTTTATAAAACGAGCGAAATGAGTTTTATAATTTCCATACGAGTGTCTTAATTACCATTATAGGCGAGTTGCATACGACTGTTTATGTTCGACGATAATTATAACTATTTTATGTTTGAACATAAATATTCATAAATATCTGTCGAGATTTCGCCAGTTTTATGTACTGAACAGAGCGCATGGGACGCAGAGAATACCTTGTATTTGACCATGTCCTCCTCAAATACCGCGAGAAAATTCTATTTAAACTTTCAATTCCCTTGGCCACCATGTCCGTTATTGAAAATCTCATAGTGCCCTTTATCTCCGTACAAAATTTCAGGGTGATATAGGTAATAGTTTCAGAGACATAGAATGCCGGTGAAATATTTCGCACAGCTGCCATCTTTAGGTTATGTAAACAATTGAAGGAAGTTAGATGTCGGTGCATTACAATGTGTATAAACATATACTGTACCAAGGTGCATTGCGTTTGGTTGGTTAAATCGCGAGAAACGTCTATTTAAAATTTCAATTCCCTTGGCCGCCATGTTCGTTTTTGAAAATCTCATAGTGTCTTTTATCTCCGTACAAAATTTCAGGGTGATATCGGTAATAGTTTCAGAGACATAGAATGCCGGTGAAATATTTCGCACAGCTGCCATCTTTAGGTTATGTAAACAATTGAAGGAAGTTAGATGTCGGTGCATTACAATGTGTATTAACATATACTGTACCAAGGTTCATTGCGTTTGGTTGGTTAAATCGCGAGAAACGTCTATTTAAAGGATATATGAAAATAGGCTTGAGTACTTCACGGAACTACTTGTTTCATATAAAACAGTCACCATTAGACTTAAGTACATCATTAGTATATTCATTCCTAATTGAGCTGAAGGAAGCCTCCGTGGCTTAGGCGGCAGCACGCCGGCCTCTCACCGCTGGATCCGTGGTTCAAATCCCGGTTACTCCATGTGAGATCTGTGCTGGACAAAACGGAGGCAGACAGGTTTCTCTCCGGGTACTCCGGTTTTCCCTGTCAAAATTTCATTCCAGCAACACTCTCCACTATCATTTCATTTCATCTGTCATTCATTTAATCATTGCCCCAGAGGAGTGCGTCAGGCCTCGGCAGCCGGCACAGTTCATATCCTCGCTGCTAGATGGGGGCTTCATTCATTCCATTCCTGACCCAGTCGGAGACTGGAAGCAGGCTGTGGATTTTCATTCATTCCTAATTGAGCTGAAGAAGACCTCAAAGTCAGGTAGAAACATGTACTATAGTCTATAATATACCTAGGTATATTAGCTTGTATGTCCAAGATAGCGAGTTCAAACCCGGCCGAAGCCGTCGGATTTTTTAGAGAGTTAAAATTCCTCAGTATGCCTTCCTTCGGAGGGGAAGTAAAGCCGGCGGTTCCATGTCATAGATTTATGGCATGTTAAAAAACCTTCCATTAATTACACCTGTGTGAAGCTAAATTGTATAAGTTAAGAATGTAAACAACGCTCTTAGGTTCCTACGTTCGTTGCCAAAAGCCGACTGTGGTGGCGTCTAGTAGCTAAGTTCTGAACTAGGCCTAGTAGTCTTTGACGGTGGCATTTGGTGGCAAAAGTAGGAACTATTTGAAAAATTCAAAGTTGCAGTCCTTCCTTGAATTCAAAAACAGATACCCACACTAATACATCCATAACAATTAACACCGGTTATCAGACAGATTCTACACACACCCAAAGTACACGGGGCTACATGACCGCGTTGTCGCAGCCCCTAAAGTGAGGAACAAACCAACCAACCAACCAACCAATCATACCTAGGTATATATTTTAATTCAAGTATTTATTGGCTTATACTTTAAACTTTAGAATAATGTTATTCCGCATTTTTAGCCTACTTTCGATTTTTGCAAAAAATGAAAGTAGACTTATGAGATCACTACAGGGCCAAAAATTGTGTGTCTGTCTGTGTGTGTGTATGTGTGTGAGTCTGTGTGTGTGTGTGTGAGTGTGTGTACTCTGAATGTCTGTCCCCCCCTATCAATTCGAACACGGTGAAACCGAATTGAACGAAATTTGGTACAGAGGTAGCACTGGCAAAGGGCACCTCAGTGTCATGTTTTATATTGCCGCCATCTTTACCAAAACTTAATGGCGGCCACTCAAATGGTCAAAACGTAATAATGCATTACAACCAAACTAATAATCGGGTCTTTACCAAATTTGGTAACAAGGTTCCTTCATATGAGGCGCGTCTTGTGCCCAAACTACGAGGTCATCAACCGTACCATTTCAGAATGGCGGCCGTGTGAATTATGCAAACATTATAATCCATAACATGGGACCCATCAGTTCCGACTATCGAACCAAGAATCGCTTAATCTGTTTGAAACGACGTGGCCCGTTTGAAATTAAAAGTTTATATTTTAATATTATAGTCTAGAAGTGATTTTAAAAAGCTGAGTCGACTCGGTTATTTGACAAGATGGCAGCTGATCTCTCGTTCTGACCTATATTTTATTAATTTCAGTATGTTGCAAGCAATATAGACCAGTGGTAACAAATATATGAACTTTCTATGAAATGAACTCGGTTTAAAATATACTCCAGTAAAGAAATCGTTTAGTCCAAGTCATGATTTGCTATAACGTGGTATATGTATTGGTTCCTAACGATCTATTGGAGTGTGCACGATTGGCTGAGTGGTCAGCGCGTTAGTCTTTCATCAGGCTGGCCGTGGTTCAAATCCTATCAGAGTTGGACTTTTTTTCTTGATTTTTTTTATATTTATTATTTCTTGAGTACTGAGACGTTATAAAATAAAGCATTATATGGTGCATTTTGAAATGGAAAATATATATTTAATTAAAACAACATTCACCACCGGAGTGACTTCTAAGAGTAATTACTTGAACTATGTTATTGGTAACCACAGCCTTCTAGATGAGAGCTATGCTCTCTACCGGCCAGTTAGTGAACCCATGTCTACAGTATAATTGCGAAGGTTATTATTTTTGCCGATAGAGGGTACACATCCCCAAGATAAGGTGCGATTATCACGGCCAACGAGAATGACTGGCTCTGGTGAGTTTTCGTGACGTCAGCAATGTAGTTCTGTTGCACCACTGCCTGGTCTTCGTTTTTTTTACCGGTGTGGTACCTAGTCATCTTGTCTACATCATTGAACCTGTATAAACGTTGGTATTCATTTATCACTTGTCTTCATAGGAGGTATTGATACAAGTCGTTAGTCGGTGGGTAGTGTATTCCGCAGATCTCTTCTATAAACGAATTAATTTATGCTCCGCCCCTTGAAACAACAATAAGTTAATGATATCTATACTGTGCTGCAAGATTCTTTGATCTAATTATACTAATGTGCACATAATTTAACTCACAACGAAGGTCACAGAATCTACAACTCGACTTACTGTAGTCTGTTCGTTGCAGCTATTAAAGACACAACGAACCCTTGAATCCTAGTTCGCGTGGATTTTTGTAAGGAGTAACTTCAATAGGCGTAGTTTTGCAAACCTATACAGTATAATTTATCGTGTTTGAAAACACACGGAACATCTAAACTGCGTCCATTTTATGAAGATTGATATAAAATATTGCATTTCTGCTGCTTATGAATTGCTCTCGACTTAAACGTACAAGCATCATCAAGCAGTACCGGTACATTGCCTACGTCACAGAAGGGTTTGGTTTACGCGCCATGGCCTGTCTTTCTCGTTAGCCGTGCGCGATTACAAATTAGCTGTGTAATAGTTATATTAAATATGTTTCTCCCAGTGATACGTTTAGAGCAACGAAGTTTAAATTATTGTAAGTAGTCGGTGTTAATAAACTGAATACCTACGTTGTTTGGAGTGTTTACTGATGAAATTGCAAAATGCTGGGGTAAATTATTTGAACGCCACTCCTCAAATCCAGTGTGCCAATTTGCACTTCGAATTGGAAGAAATTAGGAGATGATAAAGACAAAGAGATATAACTATACCCATACATTTAGGAGAAAGTAGGCTATATGTTCTTTCCTGAACATCTTGTTTTAATAATAACATCTTTCATCTCTCAGTAGGAATCAAAATGCAGCACAAGAGATGTGGACTCGGTATGGTTCATAATATGATCCATCCTTTTCATCCTTATTCGTTCTAGCAATAGAGGCTTGCCATCTCGTCTAGACGTCAGAAAGTCACGACAGACTTGTGCCTCACAATTGCTCTTCTCCTACACAATAGTTTGGTAGCCCCCACCCTTCTCATGACGGCGGTGAGCTCTTCCGTAGATCGTTTTGCGAGCAGCCATCGATCTGTTCGGAACCCCTGCACAAAAGCACCTTCATTCGAACTTTACTGCGCCCAGATGACATTCACGATAGCCTTTAAAAATACACCAAGGAGATTTGATCTCAGTGTAAATGCATTGTTCGTGTTCACGGGCACTCAAATGGAGAACATCATCAGTGAGGCAAGAATAACTTCCCACAGAGAATTTATTGAATGAATTTCACTTTCACTGGATGCTTCATTTAACGGACACTAACTCCTTTCATGTCCAGCTGCTCGTTTTCTAGGATTTGTTTCGAAATAGGCTACTTGTGTTATCCAGCGTTCACACGGATAGATGCCGTTTTGCGTGCCGACCAGAACATCTTGTGTTTATGTTCATCTAGGAAGGATGGTTGGTTCGATGATCCGAGAGAAGGTAATTTCTGTTTATTTCCCTATTAATAAAAACAATTGAAGCTGAATCATTTACAATGAAATAATTCAAGACAGGTAGAAAATATTCAACATAAATTACGAATCAGACTGTGATTAATATAAGGTATGCTCAGTTGAATAAAAATGTAAGAATTTAACACCAAAAATAATAAAATGGAAAGGAAGGAGGAAAGGAAGGAAAGGGAGACAAAGGGAACGAAAGGAAAGGGAAGGATGAGGAAGGGAAGAGAAGGAAAGGGAAGAGGAGGAAAGGGAATTGAAGGGAAGAAATGGAAGAGAAGGGAAGGATAGGAAAGGAAAGGGAACGATAGGAAAGGGATGGAAAGGGAGATAAAGGGAACGATAGGAAGGAAAGGAATGGGAACGATAGGAAAGGAAGGGAAGGGACGGTAAGGATAGGGAAGGGACGGGAAGGAATGGGAAAAGAAGGGAACGATAGGAAAGGTACGGAAAGGGAACGATCGGAAAGGGAAGGAAAGGGAACGATAGGAAAGGGAAGGAAAGGGAGCGATCGGAAAGGGAAGGAAAGGGAACGATAGGAAAGGGAAGGCAAGGGAACGATAAAAAGGGAAGGAAAGGGAAGGGAAGGAAACTGAGATAAATAAATAATGTTATTTTGTTTACGTCCCTTTTATCTACTGTGACTTTTAGAGACACCGGGATGCCGGTATTTTACCCCGAAGGGGATTTTTAACGTGCCAGTAAATCTACTAACACGGCTTCCTCACATTTGCGCACCCTCAAATGCCAACTGACTGAGCCGAGATTCAATCCTACAACCTTGGGATCAGCAAGCGAGAACGTTACCGCTGAACCACGAGGTCAGCCGAGGAAAGGGAGAGAATGGGAATGATAGGAAAGGGAAGGAAAGGGAAGGGTTTGGAAGGAAAGGGATGGGAGAGAAAGGGAGCGATAGGAAAGGGAAGAAAGTGGAAGGGACGGGAAGGAATGGGAGAGAAAAAGAACGATAAGAAATGGAACGAAAGGGAAGTTAAGAGAAGGATAGGAAAGGGAAGGTTAACGAACCCACTCACCCAGCCACCCACCCACCCTTAGTTATCAGTAATAATATCGTATGGTCTCGGGTGCCGGGTGCAAGCTTTGTTATTTGACACCCAGACGGTAGCTTGCATGACGAATTTCGTTGTTCCTTGAAGCACTATGAAAGTCAAGGAGGTTAGATATCTAAGCTCCTTGAACACTATAGCGCTTTTTTAGTAGAGAAATGAGGAACTTTGTGTTGGCGGAAACTCCCGAGATTTACTATGGTGCAGTGTACGACATTGTCCACCACTCTTTGAAATTTCGTGAAGTTAGTGTTCGCTGGGTGCATAAGAAACTGACAGACAACCACAAGGGCCAGCGATTGATGCCCAGCTTGGATCACCAAGGAGCATATAATAAGGAGAGACGACATTCAATGCTAATTTTCTGGACGCTTATATTGCTAGAATTTGAGGTCCACGTGCAGGGGCGGCCGGAGATATTGGACTCAAGGACGCCGCCCTCCCACCCTCCTCCCTCCTCATCAGCCATGATGATCTCTCTCCTCGCAACTAATGTTTTGCCATCGTGACAAAATGTGTGTAGTTCCTCTCCTTGTCGGTAGAGCGCACCGGATGCTCGTGAGGACTCATCAAAAATCGCCCGCTTTGTTATTTACGTTGCCATGGCAACGAATACCTTCAGTTATCCCCTGTTCATCCTCTCACGCGCTACGTCACGAAGTGTGTGGACTCAGTCATCTTGAGTCTGATGCAGCCACTGCCTGCCCATTCAACGATTACGGCATTGGTTTATGCGTACCACGGCCGTCTGCGTACAACCTCGTTTCCAAATATTGGCGCTAGGAAGCAGCACCAAGTAACTGTGGCAGACATAAGTTTTGTATTGATGTTAATGGCGAAGTTGGAATGTATTCTGAATGATTTTATAATGTAGTACTGCTGCGTGCCCTTTTGCAAATCACAACTGGGCAAGTTAGAATACCGGGGAATTTCATGAGATACAATCGGACAATTCATTGCGTGAGAAGTGGTTATGTGGCATTTCCAGAGAAGGTGACAAGAGAGGAAGCAAATGGTTACCTTCTGATCGCTCAGTTGCTTGTAGTCTTCATTTTCTTTCTGAGAGCTTCAGATCACATAAATTATTATCAAATTGGTTACAACTAGTGGGATGTGGGTTGGCGACTATGGGATCCCAGCTGAGTTTCCTTGAGCTGAACTCCTCTCTTATATCTTTCATGTCAACTTTTACCCCAACGTTATTAGAGTATCGGAGGCCTGGGATGTTTTTCATTTCCCTGCCTTAATTGGCTCTTGTCTTTTTCTTTCCTGCTGCCCTAATTTTTGTAGGAATAGGCCTCATTTTGTCCTTTTTCTGCCATCTCTAAGAGGCCCTAAAGGAGGTAGGGTGTGTGTTGTCCCACCAGGCACGGTGTACCTTAGATATCGCTACACCCTCAATGATGGAGATAATTGTTGTTTAAAGGGGTGAAATATCTAGGTCATCTACCCTTAGTGGTTTAGGTGATGGTGAGAAATTATGATGAAATGAAATCTACAGCAAGGCTTAACTATTACTGACTTACAACTAACTCATGTACTAGAAGACGAAAACGACAATAATAAAAGAAAGAAACGAATAAGGGAAATAAATGACGGAAAAGAAATGCCCTCCATCTTCGAAGGGCAGATAACCTTGCTGTTCATCCCCTTATAACAAAAATCAATTTTCGAAGAATGAGTATTGAGGTACTTGGAAACTACTAGAGCCATTAAAGGCAGGTAGAAAAGGGAGAGAGGAGAGGGTCCACCCCAAAGTCAATGCAAAAAGGGGAAAATGGATCTCGCTCTGGAACACATCACGGTCGCCAACTCCCGAGCTCAAAAGCTGAGCTCTTGAA
Organism: Meconema thalassinum; assembly: GCA_946902985.2. Taxonomy (NCBI): domain Eukaryota; kingdom Metazoa; phylum Arthropoda; class Insecta; order Orthoptera; family Tettigoniidae; genus Meconema; species Meconema thalassinum. Next base: position 333,988,631 of record OX336391.1, on the reverse strand, counting down.
GGTGTAGCCCTATCCAGGGTGCACCTCGTGTGATGGAGCTTCACGAACCCTGCCTCCTTTAAGGCCTTGTGTAGAAGGCATTAGATGTTATGAAACTAAAAGAAGAGGGCTGACCCATCGAAGAATGAGGGTACCGTATCAGGATAGATTATATGAGGGTAAGTTACGGCAGGAAAATGAATGACTCCCTAGACTTTGGATGCTCTAATGCTATCCGGGTTGGAAGAGAACAAGAGTCGACTAATGGAGGTCGACAGGTAGATGACATAGAAGAGCCCAGCACTAGTGGAAATAATAACCGCCTCTGCTGGGGTCCAATTGTCTCCAACCCTAGTCTCACTAGGCCTAGTTGTGAACCCTTGTGGCGGGGATACACCCTCAAGGGCTTATGGCTAGTGAGGTTGGGAATTTGCGACCCTGATAGATTCCTGAGCAGGGTCCGGTATTCTTCTTTTTCCAGTGACTGGGAGCAAATATATTTAATACCTTTGTTACTTCTTAAAAAACAATAGTGCCTAGTCCAAACGAAATAAGGAAATCAATCTTCAAAAATATGTAAGAAGAAAAAACACAATTCATGTATGAAATCATCTCTGTCAATTACTGGAAAAGCATCACAAAAAGCGGTTTACATCTTAAACGGTTGAGTCCCCCCTCGGTAAAATTCACGAGCCGCCACTGTCCACGTGGCATTGTTTGGGCTACAATGGCTACCAATCTCGCATATCAAGCAACTACGATTGACTGTGATCATTACGAACGCACATTACTACGGTCGAAACTGATTGTCAGTGTCTAACATTGAATCAAAAGCATGCATTATTGCACCTCAGGAGGCGATATCGTTCCAAAAATGAAATACTGAACCCATGTACCATGGCCTCAAAGAGAGTCGAATCCATGTACTTTGAGAAAGGAATGAAAGAATCATACAGTTTCTAAGGGAACGGAGAGAGATTTCAAGCCAGGATTATAGCCTAACATTGTGCAAGCGCTAGGGCCAGGTGTTCCTTAGATGAGCTCATGCCTCTTGACATTTATAAGGAGCCAGTCATGGATATTATTAGAACGAGTGGAAAGTTTTGACTGTAAGACGAAGAAGCTGGACTCGGAAATTGCTCTTACGTTGCAGGAATATGGCAACCTGGCTGCTGAGTCAGAACAGGAATAATTAAATTTAACCCGTTTACGAGTATAAAAATAAGTAAACAGATACAGTACGGTGAATCAATTTGGATTAGAGATTTTTGTGTAAAGAAAAACCTTGTAAAATTTGCACAGGAGAAAACTGCAAACGCAAGTAGACGTCATTGAGGGTTCACGAGACCCAAGGAGTGGGAGAATAAAAAAAGAACAGCACCACCCACACAGTTGAGGACGAGAAATTAATTAATATCTCGGAAATGCACGATCGATTTCCATGCACAGGAAGATTATTTTACGTTTGGAAGACGAGCTTTCTGGATATATAGTTTTTATAATTGTGCGACAATTAGTTCAAACGTTGGTCACGAAAAGGACTAGAGTTTTATCTTTTTTTGGCTGAAAGGTATAAAACTCCTGGCCTCACCAAGCCAATCATGCAGTTATTCTGACAGCCCGTGAGGGGGTGTTACTCTGCATCAGTGCATGCAGTCTACGAGAGCCCGTGAGGGGAACGTCACGCTGTATCAGTACATGCAGTATTAGTCCGTCCAGGGGGGCGTTACGCTGGAGCATCATAATCATTCAATCTACGAGCATTCCGTGAGCGGAAGTGCTGCACCACATCGTATACGCAGTATTCAAGAGCCCGTGAGGGGGACGTTAAGCTGTATCAGACATTGATCCAGAGCCTGTGGGAGGCTATGTTACAAGTTCACCGAGTGTAGACCAGTTACGATATAAGTACGCTACGCTGAGGGTTAGCAGTTCGAGACTTTGAAGAGTCCTAAATTATAAAGAACATTAAATATACGGACTTTAAAGCAATGTCGCCAAAGTAAGACACAGCGATCAGTAGGGAACTTCGAGTTCCAGAAGAACACTAGTTCAATACAGTTACGAAGTTATAAGAACTCCAACAAATAAACGGCGTTACGTTTAGTAAAGACATTGTTAAAGACATTAAGTCCTGTAAAGGAACTTTACAGTAATTACGATCGCGAAAGATAGAAGTTCAAGCGAAAGGAACTTAGGAACTTAGTTTCGAAACCAGAGGGAAAACGTACTCTAGTGAGAAAACGTCAAAAATATACGATAGACAGTATACGGTCCTCGAAGGGAGGCCAAGATATAGAAACTATAGGGTACGATAGACAGTATACGGTCCTCGAAGGGAGGCCAAGATATAGAAACTATAGGGTACGATAGACCACCATATATAAATAGAGGTGACGGCAAAGAAAAGACATGTATCGCCTTGTTAAAGCAGATAAAGTAAAGCCGAGTAATAGACAATAGAAGCGGTTTTGAGAGACTGAAACCAGTAGTTTCCATTGTAGGAGAGAGAAACTTTGAACGAGTAAAATCACACGTCCAATGCAGGTCGATAGGATTCACATCAGGGATCATCAACAGCCGACAGAAATTGTAAAAATCGTTGAGATACGCCCGTGTGATAGGAGTGAAGTGTAAATATTGTAAGAAAAGAAATAAGAGTATCATTTTAAGTGTTTTAGGTAAAGTGAAATCGTTTTTATGCACAGTGATATGTGTTATAATATGTACCAGAGTAATATTTTTTAGTGTTTTAATGTGTGTTCAAAACGGATACACCAGTGTATAAAAAAAATGTTGTCAGTGTTAAATATAGTGAATATGTGTCAAGAAATTTCTGTACATAAGATGAGATTGTACAATATGGAGTAGGTCAAGAAGGTGGGCCAAAATGTCACATCAAATGAGAATAAAGGTCAGAAAGCGACCTTAAACATGTAAGTAAAGATTTTCATTATGTTTTGGTGTCGGGAAAAATTTTGTGTACAATTCCACCGGAGTTTTGAGTAGAAGGGATGTTTTTAAATGAATAATAACTAAATAAGAACGCGATCTGAACGAAAATAAAGTTTTAAGGAATAATAAATAAGTATGTGAAATAATAAATCCTGTAGAGGAAATGCATGGAATAAAATGTCAGTATTTAATGAATGTTATAAAAGCAAGTGTGATAATAATAATTATATCAAAGATATTTACATAAAGGTAAATTTGAATTATATGAAAGAAATAGCTTTTGAGCTTTTGTAAGGAATGAAAACATGATGTGAATAACAAGGTAAAGAAATTTAAATAAAGATTAAATTGAATGATATAAAAATATAGAGCGTTGAAGCCTTAACAAATGTATAAGACATGATGTGAATGCATGTTCTTAAAAAGGGAGCGATTTATTGTCAACGGAAAAGATTAATATAAGAATTAAGATATGTATCCATTGTTACTATGAAATTTATCAGTTCTTTGGAAGAAATTCGGCCGTAAAGTAATGTGTAGCGTAATGGAACGCAATTAAATAAAAGGTCACGCTAGGAACGCGTAAAAGTTAAAGTACTTGGTAAATTACTTATGGAGGGTAGTTGATTGCAGTGAATTGAGATATGTTGTAAGTCCTCTAAATTGTGACGTGGATCACGAGGCCATGTGTGTATTATTTAAAAGGGAGCTAATGTATGGTATTATTGAGCGTAGGTCCTGTAAGCTACGGCTTGACCCTAAATCGCGTTTTGTATAAGTCCTCTGATGTGGAAATGTTCCCGAGGCATGTTAAGAGATTCGAACCTAGAATCCTTTTGTTGTTAAAGCCCCTAATTATTCGTCGTAGAATGTGTATTAATCTTCCCAATCAATGAGGACCCTCTCATAATTAATAAATGCCAAGGTTACGAAAGTGGTGTATGAGCCAAAGAATATTGTTGAATGAAAATAAGTGAAGTAAAAGCCAGGTCTCTCCACAGAACTGAGAATAATGTGAAGGTTTGTTTTAAAGCATTGAAGAGAGCTGCCACTGTAGGTTAGGCAGAGAGTCGCTTTCCTTGTCATAAATCACGCCCGAGTATAATGGCCTGACCCTCATCGAGCGAGGGTGGGTAAAAACCGTCTTGTAAGATGTGTTAAATACACCGTGAGTGTTTAAAGTTGTTAATGACCCGGGCGTTGAACCGAGATCCTTGTAGATTGATATTATCGCTTGCCAATTCAGATCGTAGTTTTCTTATGTGATAATGGTCTTATAAGACAAATGAGTTAAATAAAATCCCTATTGTAATATTGGATGGAAAATAGGAATCCACGAGTTTTGTGAAGATAACTAGGTTTCGGGAGTGATCATAGTTTTTGACTTTGTCAAGTAATCTTTATAACTCTGGAGTACACAAATAGTTTTCCCGATCACCGTAGTGAATTTGCAAAACTTGAGAGAGATAGTAAATATGGAGAACATGTGATATGCCCAAATATTGAAGTGAATAATTAACATGTAAGTTTAAATGTAATTATATATTTGTTTTGATGATAAGAAAAGATAAAAATAATTCTTGAGGTGTACAAAAATATGACACCATTATTATGGGAAAGTATCGAGCCAAAGAAGCTCGTAGTTATTTGGAACTTTAAGATAAGTACTTTATGGAAGTGAAAATAATCGTGAATTGTTGGTTTTAAAGAAAACCATGTGTTTTAATCTAATATTTGTTTTATTTTTATGCTATTCCTTGTTCACTTTGGACAAGTAGAATGATATTGGTCAGTAGTTTATGTGTTTATTTGTTTGTAGCGCCATAATTTTTGATTAATTAAATGTGTTAAAATAGGAGTTGATTTTGTTGTTATTTTTGCAAGTGTATCCTCTATTTAATCCAAAATATGTAAGTCACAGAGTGGGAGAACTTACCGCAGCCCCGAAAAATCCCGAATTGAGCAATGCTGGCATACTGTGATTTGCATATTTCTTGCTGCAAGGGCACAATACTAATGATGACTTTTGATGTGACATGTTGGTATGATTTCCAAATCTACGAAAACTTTTTTTCCATTTATTTGCCTATTTGAAAGCCTACCGGTGCTTTTAATACAATATAAATATTCTTAATAATGACTAAAAGTTGTTAAAAATGATATAATCAAGAGTAATTAGAGTTTGCTTCATTGTGCCATCATAACCTCAAAACATTCGTAACCCCTCCTCGCCCCCAACCATGCTGCACAAGGGCGTTTTCGGCCAGTTACTTTATTCACCACTAATGTAGCTTCAATGAAATGCTATGTTCATATATTTCATTCTCCCATAAATTCTACCCCCACCCTCCTCTACCGCATGAGATCAATATAACCTCAATATTCTATACAGTAATGTGGATTCAGGATGAGGAGTAGGTTTCGAGAATTGATAATTACTTTGTGAAAGACAGATTTCATTTAATTGAATACCGCTGTCTGCATGTTTACATTTTGTCTTTTCTTGATTGTGCAGCTGAAAACAACCTTCAGAGATGTGAATACCAATGGTTAAGCTCGTTGAGAACACAGAAACACATGAGATCTTGAACGTGATCAGTAGGCTACTTGGATGGTTGATGGCACACTGTTTTAAGACACCCGATCGCAAACTCCAGCCTCGGAAACCCTCTTTGGAAAACTGGACCAGCCCCGGTTGGAAGATAAACTGCAAATGTCCAAAGCACAAGTCGAAGCAAAAATTAAATTTCAATGTAGGCCTCCACAGATAAATGCAATGCATAGTAGTAGTATTGCAAATCAACACTACATATACCGGTATGCAAATGGTCGGTAATCCTCCTTTCAATACAGCAGAGGCAGTGGGGGAATGTTTGTTTGCAGTAGGACTGTGAACAGGAGCAGCACACGTGAGTTGCTCTTCTGCCCAGTCCTAGTGTAGGCTGGGTGCCTGATACTTGTTTCATTTATTACCCCTTATCTTCATGAAGCTAGAGAAGGTCTCAAATGACGAATGTGATAAAGCTGAAACAGATTTGTGAACAGAAAAGTTTGTCCAGGGTTCTCTTATAGTTCAGAAGTTTGCAAGACTGTAGCACGACCACTTTTAACACAAGTTGTTGCTTTTATCATTTGAGGGGCTTGGACAAGGTGGTCAATGAGACCCATGTACTTAGGTGTGTGTATTTTTTACGATAACCTGTTGTAATGTGGTGATTGTAGGCTATTAGTGTCTTTGTACTTTAGGTGAGGATTGGGAGGGAGGCAGCCGTGGCCATAAATAAGGAACCATCTCGGCATTTGCCTGCAGTAGACGTGACCTAGGTGGCAATCAAATCCACCTCGCCTTAGGATTGCCACATGAGGCTTAGCATACCCCGTTTCAGCCCTCAGACCAGAATTACTTTTATGGGCAGGGCCAGGAAACGAACCCAGACCTCTGGGGAAAGAACCGAGAATGCTAGCCACTACACGAGGTGGTCAAACAAGAATTGTGTCCAGGCATGTATCTAAACCTAATGGGTAAGACTAGGGAGTTGTGTGTCTACAAGGTATAGGGGAGCTGAAAACATGGTAGCCTTTCTTCCTGGAACTACAAATTGCCATTCACTCATTGAGAACAGTTTCCAGCTAGACTGTAAAGGACCCATTACAGATTTGGGTGCTATTCAGCACCTAGAACAAATAATAGTTACTGAACTCCATTGTCATGAACAGGAATACAATGCTAACTTTCTTACATATTTTGGGTGGTCAAGCTAAGAGAACTTTGACCCTCAGTGTAAGAAAAATATCCCTACGACGCCAGAACAACCCTTGTTCTCTCAGCTATAAAATGCATGTTAGCAGGCTCCACCATCAAATAGGGAGGTACAATTTGACATGCTGCATACATAAAACGATGATTACTAACACAGTAAGACTGAAACCTACAATAAAGCAGCACACAAAAGGAGCTACGGGCTAACGGACACTACTGAATGAAGCCCTACTGTACTCCTAGGCTTTTACATACAATAATGTAGTAGGCCTACACATTGCAGGCTTTAGGCAAAGCATAATAGAGTACCAGAGGGAAGATAACAAAGTAGTCAATAAAGCCTACTATTATTTTGCTGGAGGGTATCTGTATTAATATATTCTAGCAAGTACACAAACAATATTAACATAGTCTGGCTGCGTGGCTCAGGGGTAACGTTCTCGCTTGCTGAGCCCAAGGTTGCAGGTTCGAAACCTGGCGCAGTCAGCTGGCATTTGAGGGTGCGCAAATGCGAGGGAGCCGTGTCAGTAGATTTACTGGCACGTTAAAGATCCCCTTCGGGGCAAAATTCCGGCACCCCGGCGTCTCTAAAAGCCAGTGTAGTAAAAAGGGACGTAAAAGCAATAACATTCTTCTTATTATTAATATTAACATATATTTCTAGAGCCAACAACCATTCTTTGTCGACTTCATTTCGACTTTTTCGCCCATGCCTAGGATTGTATCAATCCTTGCCTTATTCCCTGGTGCATAGGACACCAGAAGTCACAGCCATGCAGAGTGTATGTCAAAATAGGACCAGGGTCCAAACCTGGGTGCTTCGATCACAAGTCACTTTGTATCTTTAATACTGTACTTGTAGTATTTGATTTAGACAGCTGTATGCATGCAAGTATTAGCATAGATAGGAAAATTATGGACATGGGTAGGCCCCACCGCATATCAAACTACTTAAGTAAACTAAAGCTGATCCTGCACTTTTACAAAGACTTGGCAGAAGTCTTCAGCAAGATGAAAACAATTGTTTGGTACATTTGGCAAGAATAAATTACATATTGTCCAATAAGTACAAGACTATGTTACCTATATTCGGAATTTTACGCGAAAAACAAACAAATAAAAGTAAATCCATATTTCCTGATCACAGTATAATTATACCGACTGGAACTATGAGCAAGGTTTACATCTTAGCAATTAAAACCTACCCTACATATAAATTATGTTGTCCCACGTTTAGAGCGAACGTAGCTGTCGCCATTTCTAATAACACCGCTAGTCACTTGTTATTCAATTTAGTATTGGATCCAACATAATACAGATTGTCACTAAAAATGGAGTATACTGCAATAGTTGTCGGCATGCGGGCCCAAACAGTAAACAAAACGCACGTGGCGGTCTTTGTTTTGGTTCGAATCAGCCCATAACACTGTCCCGCGCCTGTTGGATCACTTAATGCGTTGCGCCACAGAAGGGCATGACTTTCTGAAAAAAATCGTCACTGGTGATGAGTCGTGGGCGTAACACTACACGCCCGAAACCAAGCGGGCCTCTATGGAGTGGAAACATGCTGGTTCCCCAGTTCGAAAACAATTCAAAGTGCCTCAATCTGCTAGGAAAGTGCTTGTGACAGTATTCTGGGATATGTGTGGTGTGTTATTGGTAGACTTTGCTAAACACGGCACCACTGTGAATGCTGCAGCCTACATTAAAACGTAAGTTACGTCGTGCCCTTCGTGGCAAACGCCACAACATTAATGCTAACGGTGTCAAACTTCTTCATGAAATCATGGCAGTGCCCGTCTCAATGTTGCTGCCCTTGTTCGTGAGAATATCGCCAAAGTTGGATGGGAGGTTCTCCAGTATCCACCATACAGTCTGGACCAGGCACTTTCTGTTTGCTCCCATGAAGAAAATCCTGGCCGACCAACACTTTACGACAGATGCGGAAGTGAAATCAGCAGTCCGCAGATGGCTGTACTCCAACCAAACAGAATTCTACGAACAGGACATATTGAAACTGGTAACACGATGGCAGAAACGTGCTGAGAAAGTTGATGACTATGTAGAAAAGTAGGTCAAAGATGTAAGTTCATTAGTGATTTGTTTGGTTTTGTAGACTATTAAACTTTTTGGTAAGAAAATATTGTGCATTACATTCCGATCTGCCCTCGTAATTGGGCATAAATTCATGTTGATCGACAGCAAATTATCAATTGATTAAAAGCAACAGCCCTGGACAGTACTGATAAACATTCTTTGCCGCATAAAATGTACCCATTTTGTAATTACGTATATTCAGCCTTCCTGACATCCTGCACGAAAGTAGCATATTGCAGCAATGAATTTATGCCAGAGCTGTACTGGATTTAAACTTCTGATCTCAATTCAGCCGCTCATTTTATAAACTCGCAACTGTAACTAAAACAAGGATGATTACACTTTTTCGTTTCAGTGTGAACCTTCCTTAGTTCATCGCCTCTTTCGAGCCTTGCGTTATTTTAATATAATTGATTTATTTAGCGCTTGCTGCTAACTCCACAGGTGACATAATGTGGAATATAAATAACAAAAATGGACCAAATAGTAGACACATGACAATACTCAGGACCTTAAGGATTTCTTCTTTATAAGGTACAACCAGTGGAGCGTGCTCCAAGAGGCTTAGCACTGAGGAAATCGACTAGGTTGAACGCTTATCTTAACTATTGCGGACTGGATGTGACAGTTTCTAACAATCTCACAATATTTCACGCCTTTTCATCTCCTAATGGTTGGTTGGTGTGTGAATCTGATAGAAATCTGACTGACTTCGTGTCGCAGCGGTAATGTTCTCGCCTGTTATTTCCGAGGTTACAGTATCGAATCCTGACGCAGTCAGCTGGCATTTGAGAGTGCGCAAATGCGAGGGAACCGTGTCAGTGGATTTACTGGCACGTTAAAGATCCCCTTCGGAGCAAAATTCCGCCAAACCCAATAACGTTATGATTATCATTTGATAATAATAATAATATCGTATGGCCTCGGGTGCCTGGTGCAAGCTTTGTTAATTGACACTGAGAGGGTAGCTTGCATGACGAATTTCATCGTTCCTTTGAACGCTATGAAAGTGAAGGAGGTTAGATTTCTAAACTCCTTGACACTACAGCGCTTTCAAGTAGAGAATGGAGGAACTTAGTGTTGGCGGAAAATCCCGAGATTAATTTTGCCATTGAACACGGCCTACTGAATTCAAATGGGTTCTTTAACATGCCAACAACGTATGACATGAGTGTCGTGATTTTTGTCGCCTTTCAAAAATCACTTACCTTGGTCAGGAGCGAACCTGCAATCTCGGGGTTGATAGTCCGACGCTATAACCACTCACCCACCGTGGCAAGCATTATCATTTGATGGAAATCTATGAATAAAAGTTAATATCACATTTACGCTGATCCACTATGTTTTTATGGCGATAATGAACTTATAATTCAACCATAAATATTTAAAATAAGTATTCGTGAAAAATGTAAAATAATACAATTAATTTGAAATGAAGTAAAATGGATATCCTTAAAAATAATTCGGTTAAATAAAGGTTCTAAGTTTTTAAATATAAATCTCAAAAATCGCTCCAGAGATTCATTTTCAAACTGGTCATTGGAGCCATGTTGGATTGTTGTGAAGTTGAAACTGGCAGATAGAATTGAGACTTCCACTTGCCACATCTACCAAACTTAAAGTCACAATCACCGGTCTATTCTCACTGTAGTCGTTCATAAAAATCTTAAATACCGCACATGGATCCAATCACTCTGTGTTGTTACTGGAATGACTCCCTATAGTTTTTTTTTATTGTTCATACTCTCTGCATGCTCCACTACATAAGTAGTACTACATGCACTTACATTACATTTTATAAATGAACAAAATAAATTACATTATAATGATTCAATAATTACTAGATGACTTAGTCTTAACAATATCAAACAATATTATTCATCGTTTTTCCTCAGAGCTTGAAAATCCAGAGCATTAACAAATTTAGAAAATTCCTTCAAATACTTTTTAATAGCACAGATTTCTGAATCGGCCAGTTATCATCTCTATTAACACTATTGATCAAGAATTGCCTAATATTTTTCACTTCACTGCACACGAAAATTATATGATCTATAGTCTGAGGGCTACTTTTACAGGAACACTCGGGATTACGTATAATTTTAAGTCTGTGTAAGTACGAAGCAATATTTCCATGTCCAGTCAGTATTGTAGTCATATTAGGTGTTAAGGTGATTTTGGATTTTAATCTACCTGCAACTGTTAGAAAGAATTCTTTTGTAAGTATGCCTTTTGATGTTTGTTCCCATTTTTGCTGCCATTCATGAATTGATTCTTCTTTGAGATTTATTTTAAAAATTGAGATGGGTATTCTATCGAAACAAACCTCGGTTAATTTTGTAGCCTCCTTTGCAATTTTATCAGCCAGTTCATTGCCTGCAACACCTGTATGTGCCTTAACCCATTCAAATTTTACAATCCATTTTTTTAGCCTATTTTCAATTTTGAAAAAATAGGCTTATGAGATCACCTTTTGTCCGTGTGTGTGTGTGTGTGTGTGTGATTCGTGTGTGGGTGTCCCCCTAATAAAATCTAAACGGCAGGAGCGATTTCAATGAAACTCGGAAAGTTCATAGCACTATTCCCGGCGACCTCGACCGTGCCCTTCAAATTTTGTTACGACTCACCAATCCAACATGGCGGCTGTGCGAAATATTTCACCAGCATTCAATATCTCCGAAACTATTACCGATGTTACCCTGACATTTTCTATGGTGATAGAGGGAACTACTATAAGTTCACTTATGTGACTTTTGAAAACCTGGTAACTACAAAACCAACATGGCAGCCAAGCGAATTTGCGACTTTTAAATAGACGTTTCTCGCGATTTGACCAACCAAACGCAATGAAACTTGGTACAGTATATGTTTATATACATTGTAATGCACCGACATCTAACTTCGTTCAATTGTTTACATAATCACAAGATGGCGGAAGTGCGAAATATTTCACCGGCATTCTATATCTCTGAAACTATTAGCGGTATCTCCCTAAAATTTTGTACGGAGATAAAGGGCACTACTGGAATTCCATCTATAAGATTTTCAAAAACCGGTTAACTACAAAACGAACATGGCGGCCAAGCGAATTTGAACATTTTAAATAGACCTTTCTCGCGATTTAATGTTCCAAGCGCACTGAAACCTGGTACAGGAAATATTTATACACATTGTAATCCACTGGTATCTAATTTAGTTCAATTGTTTACATAACCTCAAGATGGCGGCAGAGCGAATTTTAAAATTAAGTTTTTATTTCTTGTGATGTAGTCATGCGATCGAAGTGAAAGTTTGAATAATGAACCTACGCAATAATTTTCCTTTAATGGTACATGACTCTATGGCCTATACATTTAACAATCCAACATGGCGACCATCCGAAATATTTAGACGATACTGAATATCTACGAATCTATTTTAGCAATCAAACTGCATTTTTTAATGTTCATAGGGGCTATGAACTTAAGTTCACCTATAGGACTTTAAATAACCTGGTGATCACAAATCCAACATGGCGGTGACGCGAATTATAAATATTCACATGGACGTTTCTCGCAATTTAACCATCCGCGTGCCGTGAAACTTGGTACAGTAAATCTTTATCCGAATGTTAATCCACTGGCATCTAATTTATTTCAATTGTTTCCATAACCTCAAGATGGTAGCTGTGAACATTTTTTAAATCTCCTTGTTTTTTCTTGTGTCTTAATTATGCGATTGAAGTTTGAATACTACACGTTCACAATAATCTGCATGTAACAGTAAACTCCAGGACCTACATATATAAAATCCAACATGGCGACCATCCGAAATATTTAGTCGGTTCTCAATATCTACGAATCTATTACAGAAATCAAACTGAAATTGTGTATGTTGATAGTGGCAATTAACATAAGTAGGATATATGAAAATAGGCTGTATAGTTCTTCACGGAACTACTTGTTCTTTTTAGAATAGCTCTAGTCCTTCTTATATTCTCAATTAGTTCGTTATGATTTCTGAAGTCCGCAATGGAGTCTATTGCTATTTTACTATCTGTGTAAATAATTACTTTCTTATCTTCATCATCCTCTGTCCTAGTAGTATCTAAGAACTCCAGAGATTTAAGTATAGCTAATTGCTCCGCCTGATTATTCGAACAGTTGTCATGCAGTCTATATTTCAATTGGTCTACTAATTCGTGCAATCTGAATATAGCTATGCCAGCTCCCATTCCTTCTTCACTTTTGCTTCCATCTGTGTAAATTTTCCACGGGATATATTCATTTAATGCTATTCTTGGATCTTCGGTACCACTCCCTATAGTTAATATTAATATTAATTTTAATATTTTTGATGTCATTCCTACATATTGTCAAAATTAATTTCCAATAATGTTTCTGGGCAGATGGGCTTTATCTTTCACCCCTTAAAATAACAACTAGAAACAATCTAATAGGGTAGAGCGAGGCTATTCTGCTCATTTCAAATTTTAAACATTATAAATCAAAAACTATTCATTTTTCTAAGATGGAATCAACAGCAAAGCACACCTTATATATTGCTTATTACATACTAATGTTGTCAAAATACAGTTATAACAATATACCGGTTTGATGAAATAAAATATAAATCAAAGCAAAATTGACGAATCACAAATTTAATGGGGCTATTACGCCCATGCTTGGGGCTATTTCGCTCACTATAATAATGTCCTTTCCTCAACGGCATTTGCCACAAATGAAGTTTTTCCTTCCTGTAGCCCCAACACACATGTCATAATACCAAGTTTCACAGTCTTTGCATTGAATCCAACCACCCTTTAATGATGACTGAGCGGTATAAAAAGTTACGCCACAAAATCCACATGGTGTTTCTTCCTTGTCAAAGTCTTTTGGTCGTACGGATTGGAGGTCCCGGTCATTTGTCTTGCGAATGTCTCGAGAATGTTTTTGGCAACCTTTTCTTTACGGGCCTTATCAAATTTTAAGCTCCGTTTTGCCCTGCGAGTCTGTTCTGGTGTGCATCCAAATCCTCTTGCTGCCAAGCATATTAGCCGTGAAACTGTGGGATGACCCGGTGGTTTGTCCACTATGATTTTCTCTTAAGGGTCCTTGTCGTTTACGCAAATGAACACGATTTTTAAGTGTTGAATGAGGCATATTCCAAAGTCCAGCTGCACCTCTCATGCTCACATCGCCTCGTAATACACTTGAAATAGCTCGGTCAATATCTTCCTCCGTCCTTTTTCGAACTGGCCCTTTCCTTTTATACGTTCGTACCATCTTAACGTAACAAGAAAGAGATACTAATCTGCTATCTGAAATCATTTGGTTCCAATATTATAACAAGAGAAAAGACTTGGCTGAGTGGATTAGCCCCCATATTTCTGGGCGGAGTATCCCAATTACTGGAATTTACAATAGCGCGTCTTGTGTTGGCTGTGACCAAGGAAACGCGCTACCTGCTATGTCGAGATGAAACTTAACCTTCAGACTGCCAGGCGCCACACTTCAGAAGAAAACAAAAGCCGCTACACTGGACAATAATACTTAAGTTAAGGGCACAAATTCTTAATGACGACAAATTCCACAACATGAACAACGTACCTTGCAGTATTCTTCCTTTGTTTTACTCAACACTCAAGCTGTCACTCTCAAACAAACGATAGATATAATAGCACAGAGACCGAGGGTCACACTGAACACAAAGGGCGATATCAGCTGAGCAGGGTGGCTGCTCAGTGCAACGTTAAGCTTATTTTGAGCGGGAAAGCCCTGTGGGCGAATTTGCCCCGCCGTACCCTAATATTTCTGTTGATGCGTGGTTTCTCAGAGCTGAATTAAGTAATTTCATTATTACCTAAGGCAGTTATACAGAGCTTGGACGGTATTCAGTGACAGCACACATTGTTATACACGCTCTGTACTCAATGTTGCTCATCCCTGCGAAGCCTTGCCGCTACCCACGCCCACTTCCCCTACCTTCACGGCCAAACTGAGCAAGCCGATGCGCTCCCCAGCTGCCTTACTTCTCCGTGAGCGTTGGGGAGTACATCACTGATATTGAAAAAAGTGGACTCAAGACAAAAAAGAAAGGAACGCCACTATCGAAGAACTTTGGAAACAATAAAAATCAATTTCTAAGAAAAGCAGTAAAAGTTGATATACCGTAACTTTCAAAAAGGTCATTTGAATAATAACAATAATAAACCATAATTTAAAACCCTAATGAAAAGACACAATTTCACCGTCCAACCTACACGGAAGAATACAAGATGAACAGTAGAACGCAAGAGAGAACACAGTGAACAGATGAAAAGACATTGGGTTCGGTGACGTAGTTCGCAGCATGCTTTGCTTCTATGCCCAAGATCGCGGGTTCAAACCCAGTTGAAGTCGTCGGAATTCTTAAGAGCGTTAAAAATCCGTCAGAATGCCTTCCTTCGGAGGGGAAGTAAAGTCGGTGGTCCCATGTCATAGATTAATGGCATGAAAAAGAACCTTCCACTAACTACATTTGTGGAAGGTAAAATTTGTAGGTTAGTTTGATAACGCTGTATTATTTCCAACGTTAGTTGCCAGGGGATGGCTGCGATGATATCTAGTAGCCAAGTCCACAGCAAGGTGTCGTGGACGGTAGCATTTGGTGGCAAAAGTAGGAACTGCTGGAAAAATTGATCGTCTGCAGTCCTTCTACCTGAATCACATATAACACGCACTAATACAGCCATCACAATTAACACCGGTTATCAGACAAATTCAACACACACCCAGAGTACACGGGAATACATTACCGCGTTGTCGCAGCCCCTAAACTAAGGTACCAACCAACCAAGAGACATTGGGAAGAGAATAGGACACACTGTGCTAAATAAGGTCTAACGCGCTCCTTAGTTGCGCATAACGAAACGACTAACAGTAATAATAATTATGCGTGACAAGACTGGAGTAGAAATATAGTGTCAAGGAGGGTTTGCAGTGGTGAAGAACAGCATTGCGCTTTTAAGTTTCATTGCTCCTACTGTTGTGCTTTGAAGGTGTGAGACTAGTGAGTCGGGCTCTGTATTATTTCGCTCTGCTAACCTCATTCACAAATTTAGAACAAACTCTCTTTATTCTTATTATCTAGCAGGTGTGTTTTGTACAGTACATTAGCACTATTACACCGCAGATAAACGACTGCAACCGCGTATCTTTCTAATGCACCCGCAGTAGATAATGGCGTCTAATGTCGTGAATGCGACACTAGACCAAGCGGGTCTTCTGACATAGCCAACAATTTCTCGCTGTCGCAGCGAGCATTGAGAGAACTAACCTTACTCGTATTTAACTGCTAGAAATACCCGTTGAACGATAATTACTATTCCGTTTCTTTTTTTAATGTCTTGTCGATCAAATAAGTGTTGTATATAAGAAGCATAAGCCAAATTCACGTATATTAACATAACCGGTATTGTGTGGTCCGGGGGACCCCTCATTATTATTGTTAATTCTAATCATTCATCCTAATTTCACTAAGAAATATCTCTACAATCAAAAATATAAACCATATGATTTTTTTTAATATATCCATGCCATACAGCTTGTTTCATGATATTTTAGTATCCAAGATACAACTTCCGTGGAATTGATAGTAGTTTGAGTAATCATGTGCATCTCTCTTGTTAATAATAGAGCACATGAAAATCCACAGCCTGCTTCCAGTCTCCGACCGGGTCAGGAATGGAATGAATGAAGCCCCGATCTAGCGGCGAGGATATGGACTGTGCCGGCTGCCGAGGCCTGACGCACTCCTCTGGGGCAATGATTAAATGAATGACAGATGAAATGAAATGATAGTGGAGAGTGTTGCTGGAACGATTTACCCAGCCTAAGCTTAAAAGGCGCAAGGACGGCAGGTACCAGACACAATTCAGAAAAGCCAAGGTAGACAGGGAAATTCCAAACACATATACTCTTCTCTGAAGTCTTAACTCGACACGACTTGACGGTTTGATGCTGGCAACCGTAAAACACTGATAGTGGGCGATGTATTAAAGATAGAGATATGCTGTCTGGGACATTTTTGTAGAACTTTTGATGCTGAACAATTCTTACACTCATAGTATATAGATATTTTTCAACGTTTACCCAGCATAAGCCTAAAAGTTGCACGGACGGCAGGTTCTTCTTCGTCTCGATTCACAGAAATCGTTATTGCTCGGTTTCCTTTGGTCATAAATGAATGTTTTTCTACAGAAACCTTCCTTGAAAAATCCTTTACAGAATGGTGAAAACCGCATCAAAATCCATCCAGTGGTTCTTGAGATTACTCGTTACATCCAAGACATTGTTTTATACTATGTAGAGATTATGCAAAGAGGTAGAAAGAAATCACACTATCCAACCACCCCATTCTAAATTTGTATCAAACACTCTTACTCCCAAATATAGGAATGAATTTCTGGATTAACCACACTTCTCAGTATGTGTGTGCAAATACCCCTGGGGTGGCGAGACTTCTCGCCTCGATGCGTAATGGCTAGCATTCTTGGCTGTCACCGTCCAAACCCCGGGTTCGATTCCCAGCTCTACGAAGAAATTTGATTACGGTCTGAGGCCTGGAACGGAGAACACTTAGCCTCGTGAGGTAAAACTGAGAATGGGTGGATTCCATTCCTACCTCAGACATCCAGGAAATAGTTTTCCGTGGATTTCCACTTCTACTCCAAGAAAAGGCTACGATAATACCTAACTTAAGGCCACGGCCGCTTTCTACCCAAAATCCTTCCTCAATTACTAACACACAATTAAAAACATCACAGTGACACAGGTTATCAGATAAATCTACACACACCCAAGTACACGAGGCTACATGACCACAATGTCACAAAGCCTCTAAAAGAATCAACTAAAGACAGTTTCACCGTCTCCCTGAGGACAACATCGTGGTGTAGCGGTTAGCTCGAGAGTTCGATTTCTGGCTTTGCCAAGAAATTCCGTTCTGGTTTGATGGCTGGAACGGGATACATTCAGCCTCATGAGGCAAAACTGAGAAGAGGAGGGTTCGATTTTTACCTCACCCATCTTGGAAGTGGTTTTCCTTGCTTTCTCACTTCTACTCCTGGTAAATGCCGAGATGGTTCCTAACTTACAGCCAGGGTTGCCTCCTTTCCAATCACCAACTAAATAAGAAACACTCACACTACTACAGACACACAAGTAAGTACAACCAAAGTACTTAAAATGGTCCATCTGCTACAATTTAGTTTATATCGGTTCTACTTATACACATAACAACTCATTTTAAGAAATATCTTCAGAAACGGCACCCGAAGACCCTTATGTAACACACTTTGTATGGTTGTTACAAAAAAATACTCCCCTAAGAATTACACGAAGGAATGGTCTGATACAAGACGAGTGTGCACCTCTCAGTAGATTGCCAAGTCAAAACGACAGCAGCGCCTTGTCAACAGTACAATTAAAGTGGAGTCTGCCAAGACAATTTCTTAACGTGGAAAGAACAGAACAGAGCAGAACACTCTCAACTTCCTATCTTTAATATCCAGAGGTTGCAGCCTTTACTTTGTTATTATATTCCCTCACTACTGCATATACGTAGTAAATACTCATTAAATAAAATATTATAGTTAATGGCTGTGAAGAGGTAATTCTATGAATCATACTGCTATGAATAATGCTAACTTTACGTATCCGTCACTGATGGATGTATGCTATAGGTGTAACAAAAAAGTGACAGTCAGTCTGAAAGACTAGACTTTGTATCATTTTAAATGCTACAAATGCTGAAAAATGCTAGAAAGGCTGGAGGCTTCTCGCTTCGCTCAAAGCCAAACACTCTTGACATGTTAGAAAATTATCTGCATAATACGTATCTTGCTTATCTTGTTTCAAATTACCCGCGAACGGCAAGTGCAAACCAAGGGTAAAGCAAGGTGAAGCGCGCGAGATGCCAAACGCTCACCTGAGCTCGCGGGGACTTGCCCCTTCCATCCAGTCTAAAAAACACTTTTAGTGGGCGAAGTATTGAAGATAGAGATATGCTCTCGCGGACTTTTTTGTAGAACTTTTCATGCTGACCAATTCTTACGCTCATAGTATATTGATATTTTTAACGGTTTGCCCAGCGTAAGCTTAAGAAGCGCACGGACGCCAAGTGTGTTTTCGACTTTTTCACTGAAATCGTTACTGCTGGGCTTCCTTTGATCATACATAAATTATTTTCTGCAGAATCTTTCCTCGATATAGGCTATACTTTACAGAATGGTGAAAACCGCATCAAAATCCATCCAGTGGTTCTCGAGATTACCCGTGACATCCAAGAATCGGGGATTTTTGTCTTATACTAACGAAGTAGAGATTGCCGGGGTACACACGCACCAAGCGGTACTATGACGTCATACACCTCAGTGCATCTGGGTACATTAATTCGTCCCGTCACCGTAACGTAACGCCAGACCCCAGCGTAACGACGAAGTCGACAAGATCATTTAAAATGATAAAAGTACAGGGTGGGCCCAGAAAGTGTTACCGACCTTCCTGCATGCCACGTGTCGGTAGACGAGTGCACGGTCGACCTCACACAGATACGCTACGCCCGTAGAAAATCATCAACTTTGGAGAATGTATAATTGGACTACAAAACTGCTTAAAAGAGCAGTAAAAGCTACTCCATTACTGTTATTGTTGAACATATTTTCTCTTAGCCTGTAGGCATGCGTTGTAGCCTGTGATGATATTCTGGTTTGCTATCTGCAGTTCACCCTGTTAATAGTCAACATTTTTGTGCGAAATACATTCTTCAGTTCGTCTACCATGTGGGGGTTATGTGTGTATACCCTATCGAACTAACCCTATAATAGATGACACAAGGCGTTGATCGGAAGAGTTTGCTCGCCATATTCCTACACTAATTATTCTGTCCCCAAAGACATCATGCACCGCATTCATTGATTTACGAGCATTATGCTGGAAATATCTGAGTGACCTTTCCTGTTGAGTCAACTGATGAAAAACTCCTTCGCTATTTATTATGCGTATTGGCCAGCATTGATGGCGTGTATTAAAAATATGTTCATTCAATTCTTTTAGCATTAATCGCGCATTTTTCTCCTCATTTAATGACACTAAGTGAGTTTCATGGGCTATTCTCGTATTATCGCGTGACCATGACCGGTTATTGTGAGCTATTTTACATGGTTGGTTGGTTGGTTCCTCAGTTTAGGGGCTGCGACAACGCGATCATGTAGCTTCGTGTACTTTGGGTGTGTGTAGAATCTGTCTGATAACCGGTGTTAAATGTGATGGCTGCATTAGTGTGTGTATCTGTTTCTTAATTTAAGTACCGATTGTAACTTAGATTTTTTCAAATAGTTCCTAGTTTTGCCGCCAAATGCCACCGTCAACGACTACTAGGCCTAGTTCAGAAATTAGCTACTAGACGCCATCGCAGTCGGCTCATGGCAACGAACGTAGAAACCTAATAGAGTTGTTCACATTCTTAACCTATCCAATTTAGCTTCACACAGGTGTAATTAGTGGAAGGTTCTTTAACATGCCATAAATCTATGACATGGGACCGCCGGCTTTACTTCCCCTCCGAAGGAAGGCATACTGAGGGATTTTAACGCTCTTAAAAATTCCGACGGCTTCGGCCGGGTTTGAACCCGCTATCTTGGGCATAGAAGCTCAGCATGCTACAGACTACGCAACCGAAGCCGCTCTATTTTACATGTCCATGCAAATCAAATCATGCATCATCAGAAATTGATTTAATTCGCTATTATTGACGGACTGAAGAAACCAATCGCTATAATGTTTTCTTGTGGCTGGACTTTTTGACTTAAACTTTACGTTGCTATGACTTTGTAAACCTTAAGGATACTGGGTTTTGACAATGGCTTATTTTACACAACTAAATGGGCAAATGTTAAAAACAAATTTCTGTTATTTCCGTTTGGTCAATACTTGGTAATTTTACACTAAACAAAGACCTAAACTTTCTAAGCCACCTGATAATAAATATGAAATATTATTGTTTGATTTTTTACAAGATGTTCAAAATCAAGGCCACAGAAAACAATTCTAGTACCATATATAATAATAATAATAATAATAATAATAATAATAATAATAATAATAATATCGTGTGGCCTCGGGTTCCGGGTGCAAGCTTTGTAATTTGACACCCAGAGGGTAGCTTGTATGTCGAATTTCGTTGTTCCTTGAATCACTATGAAAGGTTAGATATCTAAGCTCCTTGAACACTATAGCGTTTTCAAGTAGAGAAATGAGGAACTTCGTGTTTGCGGAAACTCCCGAGATTAATTTTGCCATTATGAACACGGCCTACTGAATTCAAATGGGGTCCTTTGACGTGCCAACATCGTATGACATGCGTGTCGTATTTTTGTCGCCTTTTCAAAAATCACTTACCACGGCCTGGAGCGAACCTGCAATATTGGGGTTGGTAGACCGGCACGCTATCCACACACCCACCGTGTCAAGCTTCTAGTACCGTATATACATTTCTCAAGTTTGGCACATTTTTTTAAAAACTTTCTTGTCAAGGATAGATAATTTGTTCCTGGAATGTAGAGAACATGTGGCTTGACAAAATGAATGGATTGTTTTTCTTAGAATAATTATTTTGATCAGTTTAAAAATCAACAAACTCAAAAAATATGTTTGCCTCCTAAAATGTATGATTTATTAATTTATAAATTGAAACGATAAATAATATTTTAAATATCATTCTGTTCATTCTATAAAACTACATGGTTACCAACACATTAAAAAAGATCAGGCCTGTAACTTATATAGTTCCTCAGAAAAGTGTGCCAGAGTCTCTAAAATCTTAACTTGCGGGATTGTTTACTGTGACCTTGTTTTTGAACACCCTGTACAAAATCAGACAAATATATTTTATATTTATTGTTAGCGGGTGGCATAGAAAGGTTAGATCTTTGTTTAGTGTAAAATTAACAACTATCGACCAAACCGAAATAACAGAAATTTGTTTTTAACATTAAATTGTGTAAAATAAGCCATTGCCACAACATAGTATCCTTACAGTAAATTGCAGTTTTATAGACGCTTGTCATGTGAAAAGAATATGAACAAGAAGTTCCGTGACGAACTAAAGAGCCTACTTTTCTTAAAATTTAATATTCATGCCAATGATTAATCTATACGGATCTATCTAGAATAATGACGAAATTAAGTTGCTAATATCGAAATTTCTAATTAGTTCGAAATACTGTATACCTGGCATAATGTAGCCTAATAGAGCACTACAGTTGGCAGCCCTGGTGACTGAATATATTCTTAGTTCCATCTCTTAAGGTACAGAATACAAAATTTGGTTGAAGTCCAATGAATAGCATGGATCTATCAGGGCGCGTAAAATCATGTTGGCAACAATGTCATGCATGTATTGGTCAGAAATAATCTGAAATTATATGATCTATTGTTGTGCCAATTTTGAATGAAATCCATTAGTTAGTATAGAAGTTACATGCATTTTAAATTGGACCTATCAGCAGGCTTAGAATCATGTTGGCAGCACTGACGTATATTAGTTACTCCAAATTCATCTAGAATGCTAGGTACTATACGTGTGCAAAGTTTAGAGCTATTGGCTTGCATAATTTCTGA
Source organism: Meconema thalassinum (assembly GCA_946902985.2). Lineage (NCBI taxonomy): Eukaryota > Metazoa > Arthropoda > Insecta > Orthoptera > Tettigoniidae > Meconema > Meconema thalassinum. Next base: position 333,966,200 of record OX336391.1, on the reverse strand, counting down.
TATATTGCTATTAGGGTAACAAAAATAGAGACAGCACATATTAACAGTTGGCAGCCTGGTTGCTCTTAAGAATACGCATAGTCATATCTGATGTGGTACACATAGCACATACGAAATTTGGTTGAAATCTAAATGATAGTATGGAAGTTACATGTATTTAAATTTGGACCTCTCAGCAGGCTTAGGATCATGTTGGTAGCACTGACGTATATAAGTTACTCAAAATTAATATAGAATGTCAGGTACTATACGTGTGCATAGTTTAAAGCTGTCGGCTTGCATACTTTCTGACATATTGGTATTTGGATAAAATAAATTAAGAGCATTTATTAACAGTTGGCAGCCCCGGTGGGTCTTAAGAATACCCTCAGTCATATCTGGTTATGTACACATACAACATAATAAATTTGGTTGAATTCCAATTGATAGTGTAGAAGTTATATGCATTTAAAAACTGGACCTATCAGCAGGCTTATAATCATTTTGGCAACACTGCCATGTATGGCCTCCTGGGAATTAAACTGCAATATTATTATCTATACGTGTGCCAATTTTGAAATAGCTCCCGTTCATACCTTCCAATATATCCAACTTGGAGCTCAAATTTCAATTGCGATTTTTTAGCAGTTGGTAGCACTCACATCATTTTCAAATATGGCCGTGAGATATTCAGGTATAGTTCTTTACTCCTACCAAATTTTGTTTCGAATGCTCCAGCCGTTTAGGAGTTGATAGGGGGGGGGGGGACACACACACAGCCAGACAGACAGACAGACAGACAGACAGACAGGCACACATTTTCCCGATCTCATAAGTCTACTTTTTCCTCATTTTTGCAAAATGTGAAAAGTAGGCTAAAAATTATTTTGCTCTGCTAGTTTCCTCAAAGAGTTTAGGGAGGATCGCTCAAGTCTTTCACTATAGGGGGAACCGACAGTAGTGGCTACGCGGGCTAAAGCCGTGCGTTAGGCCATGGGGCCAAGCTCTCTGCTGACTCGGTAGACGCGTGGGTTCGAGCCCCACCGTCGGCTGTCCTTGAAATGGTTTTCCGTGGTTTCTCATTTTCAACACCAGGCAAATGCTGGGACAGTACCTTCTGACAGGCCACGGCCGCTTCCTTCCACATCCTTGCCCAGTTTCATTCATCTTCATCCATTCCATCTCTCACCCCGACGCGCAGGTCGCCCACGGGCGTTGAATAGAAAGACCTGCACTCGGCCTCTCAGGAGGCCACACGACAAAAAAAACTATAGGGGGACACTTTACACCTCACATTGGCAAAGTTATTTCTATGGCGCTGGTCACAGTGGGAATTAAAGGGTCCCTCTCATATCAGTAGTTAGAGCACCGGAGTCAGATATAACTAACTGTTTATACAAACGCTTCTTACAGTTTCTTGGCATCTACAGTCGAATATTGTATTACACGAGTCTAAATAGCCACGATGTGCAGCACTTCAATTGAAACATAAACAGCGAATATTGTAAAGTTTAATGGTTTGGTTTCACAGTTACAGTAGCGGCTTCGGTGGCGTAGTTGGTAGCATGCTGAACTGCTGTGCCCAAGATAGCGGGTTCAAACCCGGCGGAAGTCGTCGGATTTTTAAGAGCGTTAAAAATCCTTCAGTATGCCCTCCTTCGGAGGGGAAGTAAAGCCGGCGGTCCCATGTCATAAATTTATGGCATGTAAAAGATCCTTCCACAGACTAAACTTGTGTGAAGCTAAATTGTTAGGTTAGATTTCATCGCAACGCTCTATCAAAGTTCCAACGTTCACCACTAGGCATCATTGATATCTGGTAGCGAAAGTTGGAATTACTTGAAATTGAACGGAACTTAGAGCTCACCCTAAGGGTGTCCACCGGAAGCACCTACAGACTCAGGCGAGCCGAACATGTCCTCGGACACTCATTGCACTAAAAGCCATACGATAAATAAATAAACAGTTACAGCACTGTACATTTCATTGATACGTGGGAGGTTCAGAGCTGACAAGAGCCAAGTCGACAGTTTGCACATTTTCCACTAACGCTGCCACCAAACATTACTAAAATCATACATTTTGGTACAACAGTGATTCAAGTTCATTCATTCAATCTCTACTCACCAGATTACAGCAGCTCTAGTTGAAGTAGGGGGCGTGGTGGCGCAGCGGTCAAGCTGTATGCCTCTCACCAAGGCGGACCGGGTTCGATTCCCGGTCAATGCATGTGAGATTTTCGATGTGAAATGCCATGTCCTGTGGTTCGGATTCCACGTAAAACGGAGGTCCCGTGGCTTATGATCGCGAGATTAACGGTCACGTTAAACTACAAGCTTCCTTCCTTCTTTCTAGTTGAAGCTGAAATCATCCGACCAGCATACACTTGAATTATATCAGGGGTTGGGAGGAGAAAGGGCGAATAGTGTATGTAATCGTTTTGTTGACTTGCTCTTTCTCCTCCCAGATTTTTTTTGTTGGTCGTGTGGCCTCCTTAGAGGCCGAGTGCAGGTCTTTCTAGTCGACGCCCGTGGGCCACCTGCGCGTTGGGATGAGAGATGGAATGGATGAAGATGAATGAAACTGGGCAAGGATATGGAAGGAAGTGGCCGTGGCCTATCCGAAGGTACCGTCCCAGCATTTGCCTGGTGTTGAAAATGGGGAAACCACGGAAAACCATTTCAAGGACGGTCGACGGTGGGGCTCGTATCCAAGCGTCTACCGAGTTAGCAGGGGAACTTGGCCTCATGACCTAACGCTGCGCTTTAGCGAGCGTAGCCACTGCTGTTGGTTCCTCCCAGCTGAAAGGGCGGCAGATTCACCCTTTCTCCTCCCAGCTCCCGATATGTGAAGACATATATTTACTGATTATTGTATGGAAATAGCTAACGACTAAATAAAATTCAATATAGTTTATACCTTTTTTATAAAGAGTGCCATATCCCCTCCAGGGACGTAGGCGACCTGAATTAGAGCCCTTGACCTTGACTTCGTCAAGAGATCACTAACCAGGCATCCCGAGCCGGAGTTTGCGTGTGGTAGGGTGGCCAGTTCCTTTCCACTCCTCCTCCTGCCATAGCATCCGGCAAGTTCCCATTTTGCATCACTAGGCTGGGTTATAACACATTAATACACTACATATTTATGCTGGTGGTGGTAGCACGTTATTCATTTATGACTACCCACGATCAGTTGGGTGTTTATATCATGAACAATGACACGGAATTTCTATATCATGAGCAATACAATTAACAGTCCGTTGCTTGGCGACAGGTTCCACCAACTCCCGCCAGGATGAGTCACTTCGTGCTACTGCGGCCGGTTTTAGGGCGACACGGGCTAGCAATTCAGACTCGTCGTGCTCGCCACAAAGTGATACACGCCATTTTTCAAAGTTGCTTGGTTCAATTAAAGAAATAAACTTGTTTTCCCGCCTAATGTAATTGGGCACAATTCGTGTTGACCGACTGGAAAGCTTCCTTTATTAACAACCTTATTAAAGGAGTAATATAATTAGAAGTCAGTGGTTAATTTAAACTGTTCAAATTCGACGTCTGGTTTCTCTGAACTGAATCTGTTAAATTTGGTTCACCTCAACTCAAACCACTTCAGAACATACTGTAGATTTCAGACTCATTGAAGTGCAAGTGGTCAGTTTATCAAAAAATAACCTATTTGGAACAAATGGAAGTGACGTCACAAGTAGGACGGGTGTATACTGTATATGGCAACTGTTAGTATCCTACCAGGAAGTACACCCTAGTAATATTATTAATAAAATATACTTCACCCACTCGTGCGTCTTAAGAAAATTTTACTACTTGACATTAAGATTAAACTCATCCAGACACTAATACTTCCAATTCTCGATTACTGTGACATTGATGCGACTCATGGCCGAACAATAAAACTTCAACAAGCATTGAACTCTTGTATTCGGTTTGCTTTTAATCTAAGATACGATGCCCACTTAACCCCAAGCTACCGAACTCTTTCTTGGCTTAAACCTGATGAACGCTGTTAACTTCACTTATTGACATCCATCTATCGATTTCTGCATGAAAGCATGCCATGTCATCAAATTTTAGTTATTTATTCTCATATCATAACCGTGACACTCCATCTGATTCTTACCTCGCCATCCCCATTAATCACTCATCTATGTTAAACCGTTCTTTCGCGGTAGCTGGGTCTCGACTATGGAATTCAACTTTTGCTGATATTAGAAATTATAAAACAACAACGAAATTTAAGGCCGCATGCCGAGGTTACCTGTTGAATACTGCTGATTGACTCGTATGAACGGTGATGGATGGAAGGACGTATGACTGAGCTAATATTTAGGAAACTATAAATATTGGTAACATTGCGATTATTATTGTTATTATTAATATTATTATCATTATTATTATTAATATTATTATTATTCTTAGCCTACTTTTCACATTTTGCAAAAATGAAGAAAAAGTAGACTTATGAGATCGATCCGGGCAAATGTATGTCTGTCTGTCTGTCCTTCTGTCTGTCTGTCTGTCTGTCCTGTCTGTGTGTCCTCCCTATCAACTCCTAAATGGCTGCAGCAATCAAAACCAAATTTGGTATGAGTAAAGATCTATACCTGAATATCCCAAGCCTATATTTGAAAATGATGTCAGTGCTACCAACTGCTGAAAAACTGCAATTGAAATTTGAGCTCCGTGTTGGATATCTCAGAAGATATGCATGGAAGCCTTTCCAGAATTGGCACACATATAGATAATAGTATTTCAGTTTAATTTCCAGGAGGCCATACATGGCAGTGTTACCAAAATGCCTCTTTGGCTTCTGATATGTCCAATTATTAAATGCATATAACGTATACATTATCAATTGGATTTCAACCAAATTTCGTATGTACTGCCCCCGTAAATTGAATTATATAGAGACCACGGTGGCTATTTTGGAAATTATAAAGAAAGTTATGGCTGTCATAGTTATGACGTAGGTAGTCATGACGTAAGCACGGATGACGCAGACGTTATGCTAGCAGGCTACTTGAGCTGAGATTCTCAGTGACGTCAGCATTTATTCGAGAAAGATCCGAGATTTACGACGCAGTCGCAGGAAACGTGGAATTCTGCTGAGGAAGAAATTATGCTATTGGAGGGGAGGCTCGAACCAATGAACGATTGTTTGAAGGAAGACGGAGATTGCTGAAACTATGGTATTTTTATTACTTTTTGGAATGAAGGATTGTGGAAATCCATTTGCAGTAGAGGCATTGTTCTGGAATTTTGGTGAAATTTATTTTCAGTTTTTGAATTTTGAAAATCCGTCATGTATTGACGAAGTTGGAACTTCTAGCGATGACGCAGTAACACGCTATGGAAGGGATGGATACGCCCCTCATGAAGTTTATAAAAGGCCTTGCGCAGAAGAGAGGAGTCTCAAATCGTCATAGCTGATACCTCTGATATTCAAATCGTCAGATCTTCAGTGCTTATATAGTCGTTTTGGTGAGACGTCGAGTGAAATAAGTAGAAAGAGTCGTCATTATAACGCGTGGTGAAGCCACCGCATTAAACGAGATTCGAGCAGGCAAGCAGTGCAAGTTTACAGTGAGTAAAACTAGGTGAAGTTAAAACGCACATTATAACGCGTCTACAAGGTTAGCTATGAACAGTTAGCGGTTGCCTATAAGCTAATCCTATTGTGCAGTGCTACATTAAGGAGTGTAGGAAATTTGAACAATTTCAAGGAGTTATTTTGGAAGATATTAGCATTTTTAGACGTCTGACAAAAGTGATTTTCTCGCCACCTGAGAAGCACTTTATAGCGTCAGATTCTACGACACGGCTGACACTGCCAGTGCAACAGGGAGACTTCAGATTGCTTTTGTGACACAACGCTACAGTATTATGGAGCAGTTTAATATGGCAGTTTGTTCTACTATTACCATAACCGAAGAGAAGATGGAAGGCTAAAGGACTTTAATGCGATTGGGACATATATCATTGGAGTAAGATAGCAGCATGGAACTTCGCTAATTGCCATTCCATACAAGCGAACATGTGGTGAACAACCATCTACACCCATGTTTCGTGGTTCAACGCTGAATACTATCCAACAGCAATGGAAATGATTTCATACTCACTGAATATGAATATTTCTTCGGAAATTATTACAAAAACTTCATGGCGATTTTCTACTGGAACTTCAGGGATTTTTCAAGAGAGGTCAGGGTAGTCCCGACTCACAAAGAAGAGTTTTGCCGGAAGGATGTCTTTCGTCTACACGGAGCAGTGCAATTTCCGGAGGAGGAAACAGTTCGATTCTCCGAGGGTGCTGTTTCCTGTTTCGAGGATGGAGCTCAGCTTTAACTTGGTGAAATGGATCCATCAGCAGTCTTCTTTGGGGAATTTTCCTCTGGAACTTCAATCGGCAGATAAGGTAGTCGTGAACGTTTATTGTAGTATTTGAGTTTTTTAGCGATATCTGAGCAACCATTTTCCCATATTTTCTGTCCTCATGTATTTTGCCCTATATTCTTGTTTGAGATTCCTATTCTCAGTACACCTTGATGAGTTATGCCTTTTTCGACGATTTATTAAGACATTGTTATGTCATGGGCATAGTTAAACGATTTTGGATCAGTTGAGACTGATATTTAGATTTTTCAGTAATTTGCTTATTTTTGGAGTCCCGATTTGACTATAAGTTAATGATTTTTATGGCAGATTTAAATTCAGACAGCGTGTCACTTTATTAAAGTAATTTCTACCCCAGTTAATTACTTTGACCAATTTTCTGTCATCATCAAGAAGGAAGAATATTTAAATGATTTTAGAGCGTTAAAATCCATTACGTTGTCGGCGATCTTGGAAATACTAGTCGTTATTTGAATTGATTGCAACACAGACATTTATCGTCAGTTATGAACGACCATTGCATCATAGACAATTTTGTGAAAGATGAACTTTAATAATGAATTATTGAATGCATTAAAGTCATGAACTTTTGTTAGGAGTTTTTTCTCAGTTAGAGATTTGAATAATAATGTTTGCATTCCACAGTCTAATTGGATTCTATTCGACTATTTTGCAGTTTAGTCGCACTTTGTTTGATGATAGTATTTTTATACTACAAATTCTTTGAAGATAATCTTAAATTTTGATAGACCAGACAGGCGTATATAAGCGTATTCACTATTAAATTTGTTTGTGATTGGCAAATTTTTACTTCATTTCGATTCATGAATGAAATCCACGAAGGTTTAAGATAACAGTTTTGAAACAATTAATGATTATAAGAATTTTTGAAGTGGAACTATGAATGTATAATCGCTAGTGCAGCGGACGTGTTGAAAGTCGCTGATGTATAATGCCCTTTGAATTAATGAAGGAGGTTCCCACAGTAATTAATGATGTTGAAGAATTTGTTAGTGGAGATTTTTGTAAGTTCTGTGGAAGATTTTGATGCCGTATATATTAATATATGATGAATTCTGGGCCTATTTTAATGCAGTTTTGTGCATTTTTTTGTAAGCGAAGTATTTACCGCTGGAGTGTATTGTATTTGTCCTTTGAAAATTAATCAAGTGAATTTACTGTTATAATTAACAAGAGTATTGAAAGAATTTGAGATAAGATTTTGAATGAAGATTACCGTCACAAATAATAATAATAATTATTAAAACCTTTATTAAACCAGATTGTGACATTAAATGTATAACTAACCTTCATTGGTCGATTATATTGACACGATTATGAAATTACCAACCGGATGGACATGTGGTTAAATGTATTTCTTAAAATTAATAATTTGAATAATTTAAATGTTAATATTGTAAATAATGATGTAAATATCTTTGACAATAATGTGGAACGAAAGTAATGTTAGAGGCGTGTTTAAAATTTTTGTAATTGTCTTCGACAATATTATAAACAATTTCTAGTAGGATATAAAGGGCGGTTCTGGGGCAGGGGCTAATGGGCAAGATGGCTGCCGCGCGCAACCGCCCTATGTTATTCTTAAGGAGGGGTCAGTCATAGCTGGGGCAGGGGCTAATGGGCAAAATGGCCGCCACGCCCTGAGACCGTTAATGACGTCACAGGGAGAGGTCGGCCGTGTAGTTGCTAAATGGAATATTTATTATTATTATTATTATTATTATTATTTTTAGGTAATTATTGATTGATCGTGTACAATCAAGACCAGCCTTATATTGTCCACTTTTTGGTGTAGTGGCTAGCATTCTTGGCGGTCATTCCTGAGGTTCGAATCCCGGCTCTGCCAAGAAATTTAATTTCTGGTCTCATGAGTGGAACGGGGTACACTCAGCCTTGTGAGGCAAAACTGACAGGATCTGGCTTTTGATTCATACCTCAACCATTCTGCCTAACCCAACTTCACCTAACCTAACCTAACCTAACCTAACCTAACTTCAAAGTCAGAGCAAATATGAGAGCAAATGTGAGAGCACACATAATGACCTAAGTTATAACCTAACCTAACTTCACCTAACCTAACCTCACCTAACCTATCCTAACCTAACCTAACGTAACCTACCTAATTTAAAATTGCAAGCGAAAAAAAATTAGCAAAAAGTGAGAGCAAATGTGAGAGCACAAATAATAAACTTAGTTATAACCTAACCACACCTAACCTAACCTAACCTAACCTAACCTAACCTAAACTAACTTAACCTAACCTAACCTAACCCAACTTAACCTAACCTAACCTAACCTAACTTCAAAGTGCAAGCAAAAAAAGTGAGAGCAAAAATTGTAATGAAAAAATTAAGAGCAAATGTAAGAACACAAATAATAAACTTAGTTATAACCTACCCTAACCTAACCTAACCTAACCTAACCAAGCATTTCCTCACCTAATTTCACCTAACCTAACTTCAAAGTAAGTGCAAATATAAGAGCAAAAAGTGACAGCAAAAAGTGATATCAAATAGTGTATGCAAGAAAGTAAGAACAAATGAGAGAGCACAAATAATAAACTTAGTTATAACCTAACCTAACCTAACCTAACCCCAGAAACCTCATTTTAAGATTTTAGATTTTACATTTTAACATTTTACATTTTAACATTATAGATTTTTGATTTTTTCATTTTACTTTTTTAGATTTCACTTTTTTGATTTTTTGTATTTCAGTTTTAATTTTTTTTTATTTTACATTTTAAATTTAATATTTTTTGATTTTAGATTTTACAATTTCCATTTTCCGAAAAGAGTCACTTACCTAACCTCACTAAACCTAACTTTACCAAACCTAACTTAAGCTAATCCAAAGGGCTAATGCACATACACAAAGTATATAAGGACACATGCAACTCTCCTTATGCTAGTCTTATTGGCTACTGTACAACATGATCACTACCCAACCGTTTTTTTTTCATTTTGTTGTTTACTCATTTGTCAATTTTCCAATTTCCCATTTTCAGTTTTTTTAAATGTCAGTTTTAAGTTTTTTTTATTTCATAATATGGAAACATGGATTTTGCATTTTGTTGTTTACACATTTGTCAATTTTCCAATTTCCCATTTTCATTTTTTTTAAATGTCAATTTAAAGTTTTTCAATTTCATGATATGGAAACATGGATTTTGCATTTTGTTGTTTACACATTTGTCAATTTACCAAATTCCCATTTACAGTTTTTAAAATTTTAGTTCAATGTTTTTTCTATTTTGTCAATATGGAAACATGGATTTTCCAATTCGTGTTTTACATGTTCATTTTGCATTAGGAGTGGAGAGAGGTGGGTAGTAATTAAAAATGTACAAGCAGTGTCCATACAATATTTTTTATTTGAAATACATGTACACTATTTACACTTAAATACATTTTTATATATAGTCTATTTTTTGTTATAAATTGTACAGTTGTTTTTATTTTGTTTTCTATTTTATTTATTTTTGATTATGAATACTATTTTTTATTTTTGTAGTGCTATTGTTTTATTTCCTAAATTGTTTTGTTTTATGTATTTGCTAGTTGCAGGCAGAAGATTTTGATATTCATAACTTAACTCTTTAAGCATGGTCAATGATTGAGTAATGACCATAGGCATGTGTACCTATACCATTAGCATCAATCACTCTTTTATCATCACCAGGACACAAAACAATTTTGTTTAGCCTTATAGATGATATGTCATGTTGTTTAGAAGCGATAATGTTCATGGGTATTCTTTTTACATTGTTTTTCATGACACAATCCTTATAATCTTGAAAGCTTATACAATTTTTGACAACACCTCTGCTAATACCTTTAATCTTTTTGATTTCTTTACCATTTATGTCTAAAGCATACATTTTAGCTCTAAGTCCAACAAATGCTTTTATAATTTGTCCACAAGCCTCGTCTTTAAATTTCCCCAACGTTTTCTTGTTTGATGTAGAGTAACATATGTGATTAGTAGGATAATCTGATGTGTCCAGGTGTTGTAGGAAATCCAACTTGTCTTGATATACATCTGGGGTGTTAACCAAATATATGAACGAGTCAGTATCCATATACATGAGTTTAAGATTGTCCATGCCATAATAAGGTAGCAGGACATCATAGTGGTGGGAATACATGAGAGTTTTTGAAATATCCAGTATACACATTCCAATATATATAGGCTTATTGAATACAATGTTACGTTTAGCCATGTGGAAAGCAGCTAGGTTAGGGCCATAAATTGTTCTGTCGATAAATGTCGGCTTTGCTATTAGCTTTTCTGCCTTTTTGCTGTCAGTCACAAGACGTATGTCTATTCTTTTACGGATATTTTTCATTGTTTTCCCAAAAATGGCATTGTTGAATAATTTGTACAGATTTTTCTCAAAATCATTTTTGGCTTGTTTTCGAAGGTTGTTATTAAAATCAACGTATGCCTTTAACCAAGGTCTTTGTTTAAACTTTAACACACGATGAATTTTTATCAATTTTATTCCATGATCTAAAGCCTGTTTTAATGCCATGTAGTGAACAACATATCGCCTTCGATTTCCAAGATGAGGAATTAGTTTTTTCAGAGACGAATCCTTAGGTTGTGTACACTCTGGTAGGAAAGGTAAATCGTTGTGTAGATCATGAAGGTCAGATGGGTAATCAACATCAACGTCTAGAATGTATCCCACAGAATCGTCTTTCTTTAGTTTTTCTAGATCAACAGTATCTGGAGAAACCCACTGAAATCCACCATAAGGAAGGGAGTGGCACATAGCCCACCCGTATTGGTTGTTGGCATCATCATAGGTAATAAACTGCGATGGTTTCTCAGAATCATAGGTTTCCATGTATTTATTGTTAGCTTCAGCATACCGATGAGACACCTGGCATATGCCTCCACGTATTCCAGACTCGATTAAAAGAATCTGATCGTAATCCTGTAGCAATTCCAGTTCAATGCCTGTGTAAAGGAGCATTGCCTCGAAACTTAAACCAGGCGAAGTAAAGAAGTGTGCAGCATCCACTCGGTGTGTTTCTAGTGTTTTGTTTCTAAACGTTTCAAAGCTGTCTGCAAGAAGGAGTACATCTGATGTTAGGTAGAGGTCACTATATTCCCCTAGAGTTTTAATGTTGAACTGATTCCAGACATTTTTGGCATGTTCATAGTCTTCTTGACTAACATCTTCTTGACTTAATTTGTTAAAGAATGCCTCTTTTGGAGCTAAACACGTTTCACTTAACTTTTCCCATGAGTCAATGTAGTCATAACAAAATACCCCTTTACGAGTCATGAGCATTGCATTTTCTTTTCCAAAGTACTTGTCTGTTTCAGGGTATAATGTTAAGTTGGAAACTAAGTTTTCCAAACTACTCGGCATTAACCGAAACGTATCCACAAATCTAAGCTTAACATTTCCTACATATTTCGTAAAGGAAATGTACTTTTCTTTGGAGTTAGCGATAACATCCACTCTCTCAGTAGTACACCCCAATTGCTTTACAATGAAATTTGCGTCGTAGCCACTCATATTATGTAGAAACACAGGAACGGGGTTTCGTGTTTTACACCTCAAATTACAGTTATTGTGAGCACTTCCACGGTATTCCCCTGTAATATGGCAGTGGTCTCGAACTTTCCAGTCCTGTTGGGTAAATGGTTTTTGACACAAATAACAGGTTTCAGAACATTGAAACTCTGCTTCTTGATCCTGAGTTAAGGCCTTTGGAACATTTAAGCTGTAAAGGCGATCAATTTCATTAGCTATTGAGATCAAACAGTCCATAAACTTTTCTGCAGCGTCAGGTCCACGATAAATAACAGGTTGGCTTGAAAGATTTGTCTTTATGTGTTCCACAGCAGGTGAGGGTTTAACGTATATACCAAAGCTCATAGGAACATGACTCTGGTATGGCACTGTATAACTTGCCTCAGGATTAGGTAGACATGTTTGATAGGGTAAGAGTATACTTTCAAAATCTGCATAGATAACGTAAGGTATTCTCAGCATTTTTTCAACATTTAAGAATTTGACAATGGGGTTTTTAATAGGCATTTCAACCCTAGCAATGTCATGCTGGACACACAAAGCTCTATGTTATTTCATTTTTTCCATTCCTTGTTGTCCATATCGATTATCAAAGTGTGTAAAACACCGTTTACACGTATATATTTTATGTTCATGGCGGGTAATCTGATGTCTTACTAGTTTATCAAAATCTTTGATAAAGACGTAGTGGTTCTGGCCGGATGATGAACTTAGCAAAAGGAGGTCGCGATGGTCTTGCAGCTCTTGATCCACAACCTTTAGAGGGAACAATTTGTTGTCTTGTTCCAATCCAAATACATTAATGGATATATCGTTGGCTTTTTCAAATTTGGGAATGTCAGCTAGCGATGTAGGAAATTATATTACTGAAAAATCATACTTGTTTTCCAGATCCTTGTATTTACTAACGCGTTTAGCATCAGTTTTAACCAGTTTTGCTAAAATGGCATACATAAAACACCTCTCGTCCTTAAAGTTTTGAGGATTAATGCAGGCTTTTCTTGCTTGTATAGCTGCTGGTAATGGAATATACGTGCTGCCACGCAAGGGATTGTACTTATTTATTTTCAATCGTACTCCTTCCACTGCTAACAAAGCCCAATTACTGCCTTTTAGCTCAGATTCTTCCATTTCCGTAGTTAACTTTGTAAATTGTGTTTCCAAGAAACTAGTTAAGTCCGTTTCCAAAAATAGGGCCTGATTTCGTGTTTTAAAAGCACGATCTGTAATTTCATTGGTAGATGTATGAATGAATCTACATTCAGCCACAAGATTATCTTTTATCGACTTGTGCATTGCTAGTTCTTTCTGCATAGCTTGTATTATTTGCTGTTTGGACTCTTTAAGGTATGAATTTAAATCCTTGCACGTATCGCAACGAATGAAATAGGATTTAAGTCGACCTTCAAAAGATGTCTCATATTCAATAAGTCCATTTTTGTCAGGGACCAATGACAGTAGGTAATGTTTTGTAGGCTCTGCCTTTTGTCTTTTAGCTGCCGACACAACATTACAACATTCTTCATGACGACGTCCATTGTAGGCATTGTTGAATGTACTACCACAGGTCTTGCACTCATGAAATTCACCACACGATACTTCATGTCGCTTCCTATGATAGTCTCGAAGAAAAGTCTTTCCACACTCTTTACACATATAGCTAGGAATGGCTTCTTCCATTATGAATGTTGATTTCTGCAAACAGCTGCTTACTGCGTATCACAGGGCTAGAGGTTGGTCGGTGAGACGGTCTTTCACGATGTGAACACCGTGAGAGGTAGTAGTCAACTGGTGATATTCTTGTTAAGGGTCCACTAATATACCCCTAGTCTAGACCAACAGCTCTTTACAGCGTATGACAAGGCTGTAGACTGGACAGTGAGACGGTCTTTCACGATGTGAACACTGTAACAAGTAGTAGTCAACTGATTATATACTTGCTAAGGGTTCTCTAATATACAATAGTCAAGACCAACAGCTACTTACTGTGTAGTACAAGGCTGTACAATAGTTGTTTTGACAGTCTTTCACGATGTGGTCACTGTGAATGGTGGTAGTCAACTGATGATATTCTTGATAAGGGTCCTCTAATGTACCCCTGGTTAAGGGTAACAGCTGCTCACTGCTTATGACAAAGCTAAAGACTGGTTGCTTCAACGGTCTTTCACAATGTAAACACTGACAGGTAGTAGTCAACTGAAAATATTCTTATGGCCTACTCAAGGTTATCAGGTACTTACTGCATATCAAAAGGCTGTACACTCATGTGTGTTAGGCACTCTTTCTTGCTAAGGACCCCAATATTCCCTACACAAGGCTATACATGTTAGTTCTAAACACTTAGTGATTAATTGTATATTCAATTTTTGTACAAAGCTTATACAAGCACGTTTTTATGAGGTAAAACTTTGTTAAATAGCTGCATGCGACACACAAAGTATGTTGCCGCTATCTAGCGGTGACTATGAGAACTACTTGAACAACCAGCATGCTACCTAGCGCTCCATTTCAACACTCGCTCACTGAACGACCAGCATGCTATCTAGCAGTCGATAGCAATACTCCTCAACTACCAGCCTGCTATCTATCGGTCAATATGACAACTCACTCAACTACCAACATGCTACATGGCTTTTTTGGTCAGTTTTTTGTTGGCTTTTTTTGGTCAGTTTCTGTTGGCTTATGTTGGCTTTTATTGGCTTTTGTTGGCTTTTGTAGGCTTTTTTGTTGGCTTTTGTTGGCTTTTGTATTAGCTCTTTCATATTTGCTCTTGCTTGTGGGGGCTTATTATTTGGTCTTGGAAAGTATGTCAGTCCTTTTTTTATGGCTGCAAAATGCTTACAGCCATGTTTGTAAGCAGCAACAACAACAACACACAATATTCCAAAACAATCCAAAGTACTCTAAGGTTTATCAATGACTCTCAACTCTTACACTTACCTCTATCCCATGCCTAGTCAAAAATAGTGTATTTTTCAAATTTTTCTAAAAATATTTGGAAAGTAGGCTATATCATTAAACTAAAAATCCTAAGAAGACATATGTTAACTCCAACACCTACCTCTATACCATTCTTAGTCCAAAAATAGTGTATTATTAAATTTTCCAAAAACATATTTCCAAAATGGGTTATATTTCCAAAATTAAAAAGTTTACAAAAATGTTTGTTTGACAGAAATGAATGGCCTTTACCCCCTCTACCACGGTACCAAGTCCCAGGTCTCTAGGACAACAAAAATAAAATTTTGAAAATGGGCTTTATTTCCAAAATTAAGAATTTTACAAACAAGTTTGTCTAACGTAAATCAATGGTCTTTACCCCTTCTATTCCCATACCAAGTCTCAGGTCACTAGGTCAAGAAAATAAAATTTTTAAAAAATGGTCACTATTTTGGAAACTAGGAATTCTACAAAAAAGTTTGTTTAACATAAATGAAAGGTCTCTATCCCCTCTACCGGTAAACCAAGTTACAGGTCTGTAGGACAAAAATGAAAAACGTTCAACTGGGAAAGTAGGCGATTTTTCATAAAACCAAACATTCTAAAAAGTGTTCTATGAGCTTAAAATAATGGCCTCTATGTCCTTTATTTTTTATAATAAAACTTTTTTATTTTTTACATTTTTTTGAAAAAAGTTCAATTTTGAAATTTTTATATTTTGGAAACTAGAAAGTTTACAAAAATGTTTGTTTGACGTAAATGACTGCCCCTGACCCCATCTACCACCAAAATAAATTTCAATTCGCTAGGACAAAAAATAACAGTAGTGGAGTGGTGGCGCTTCTAACGTACCCGGTGGCGCTCGGCTACGCTGAATTTATGGATATCTTGGCGAACCCATGATCGAGAGAGCGTCAGCCTGAATAATTTGATATGTTGCATGTCAAATTCCGATCATGGGTTCGCGAGATATCCACTTATTAACATGAATGCCGCCCGAGCATTTATTTATTTATAAAAAATAAAGGACATAGAGGCCATTATTTTAAGCCCATAGAACACTTTTTAGAATGTTTGGTTTTATGAAAAATCGCCTACTTTCCCAGTTGAACGTTTTTCATTTTTGTCCTACAGACCTGTAACTTGGTTTACCGGTAGAGGGGATAGAGACCTTTCATTTATGTTAAACAAACTTTTTTGTAGAATTCCTAGTTTCCAAAATAGTGACCATTTTTTAAAAATTTTATTTTCTTGACCTAGTGACCTGAGACTTGGTATGGGAATAGAAGGGGTAAAGACCATTGATTTACGTTAGACAAACTTGTTTGTAAAATTCTTAATTTTGGAAATAAAGCCCATTTTCAAAATTTTATTTTTGTTGTCCTAGAGACCTGGGACTTGGTACCGTGGTAGAGGGGGTAAAGGCCATTCATTTCTGTCAAACAAACATTTTTGTAAACTTTTTAATTTTGGAAATATAACCCATTTTGGAAATATGTTTTTGAAAATTTAAAAATACACTATTTTTGGACTAAGAATGGTATAGAGGTAGGTGTTGGAGTTAACATATGTCTTTTTAGGATTTTTAGTTTAATGATATAGCCTACTTTCCAAATATTTTTAGAAAAATTTGAAAAATACACTATTTTTGACTAGGCATGGGATAGAGGTAAGTGTAAGAGTTGAGAGTCATTGATAAACCTTAGAGTACTTTGGATTGTTTTGGAATATTGTGTGTTGTTGTTGTTGCTGCTTACAAACATGGCTGTAAGCATTTTGCAGCCATAAAAAAAGGACTGACATACTTTCCAAGACCAAATAATAAGCCCCCACAAGCAAGAGCAAATATGAAAGAGCTAATACAAAAGCCAACAAAAGCCAACAAAAAAGCCTACAAAAGCCAACAAAAGCCAATAAAAGCCAACATAAGCCAACAGAAACTGACCAAAAAAAGCCAACAAAAAACTGACCAAAAAAGCCATGTAGCATGTTGGTAGTTGAGTGAGTTGTCATATTGACCGATAGATAGCAGGCTGGTAGTTGAGGAGTATTGCTATCGACTGCTAGATAGCATGCTGGTCGTTCAGTGAGCGAGTGTTGAAATGGAGCGCTAGGTAGCATGCTGGTTGTTCAAGTAGTTCTCATAGTCACCGCTAGATAGCGGCAACATACTTTGTGTGTCGCATGCAGCTATTTAACAAAGTTTTACCTCATAAAAACGTGCTTGTATAAGCTTTGTACAAAAATTGAATATACAATTAATCACTAAGTGTTTAGAACTAACATGTATAGCCTTGTGTAGGGAATATTGGGGTCCTTAGCAAGAAAGAGTGCCTAACACACATGAGTGTACAGCCTTTTGATATGCAGTAAGTACCTGATAACCTTGAGTAGGCCATAAGAATATTTTCAGTTGACTACTACCTGTCAGTGTTTACATTGTGAAAGACCGTTGAAGCAACCAGTCTTTAGCTTTGTCATAAGCAGTGAGCAGCTGTTACCCTTAACCAGGGGTACATTAGAGGACCCTTATCAAGAATATCATCAGTTGACTACCACCATTCACAGTGACCACATCGTGAAAGACTGTCAAAACAACTATTGTACAGCCTTGTACTACACAGTAAGTAGCTGTTGGTCTTGACTATTGTATATTAGAGAACCCTTAGCAAGTATATAATCAGTTGACTACTACTTGTTACAGTGTTCACATCGTGAAAGACCGTCTCACTGTCCAGTCTACAGCCTTGTCATACGCTGTAAAGAGCTGTTGGTCTAGACTAGGGGTATATTAGTGGACCCTTAACAAGAATATCACCAGTTGACTACTACCTCTCACGGTGTTCACATCGTGAAAGACCGTCTCACCGACCAACCTCTAGCCCTGTGATACGCAGTAAGCAGCTGTTTGCAGAAATCAACATTCATAATGGAAGAAGCCATTCCTAGCTATATGTGTAAAGAGTGTGGAAAGACTTTTCTTCGAGACTATCATAGGAAGCGACATGAAGTATCGTGTGGTGAATTTCATGAGTGCAAGACCTGTGGTAGTACATTCAACAATGCCTACAATGGACGTCGTCATGAAGAATGTTGTAATGTTGTGTCGGCAGCTAAAAGACAAAAGGCAGAGCCTACAAAACATTACCTACTGTCATTGGTCCCTGACAAAAATGGACTTATTGAATATGAGACATCTTTTGAAGGTCGACTTAAATCCTATTTCATTCGTTGCGATACGTGCAAGGATTTAAATTCATACCTTAAAGAGTCCAAACAGCAAATAATACAAGCTATGCAGAAAGAACTAGCAATGCACAAGTCGATAAAAGTTAATCTTGTGGCTGAATGTAGATTCATTCATACATCTACCAATGAAATTACAGATCGTGCTTTTAAAACACGAAATCAGGCCCTATTTTTGGAAACGGACTTAACTAGTTTCTTGGAAACACAATTTACAAAGTTAACTACGGAAATGGAAGAATCTGAGCTAAAAGGCAGTAATTGGGCTTTGTTAGCAGTGGAAGGAGTACGATTGAAAATAAATAAGTACAATCCCTTGCGTGGCAGCACGTATATTCCATTACCAGCAGCTATACAAGCAAGAAAAGCCTGCATTAATCCTCAAAACTTTAAGGACGAGAGGTGTTTTATGTATGCCATTTTAGCAAAACTGGTTAAAACTGATGTTAAACGCGTTAGTAAATACAAGGATCTGGAAAACAAGTATGATTTTTCAGTAATATCATTTCCTACATCGCTAGCTGACATTCCCAAATTTGAAAAAGCCAACGATATATCCATTAATGTATTTGGATTGGAACAAGACAACAAATTGTTCCCTCTAAAGGTTGTGGATCAAGAGCTGCAAGACCATCGCGACCTCCTTTTGCTAAGTTCATCATCCGGCCAGAACCACTACGTCTTTATCAAAGATTTTGATAAACTAGTAAGACATCAGATTACCCGCCATGAACATAAAATATATACGTGTAAACGGTGTTTTACACGCTTTGATAATCGATATGGACAACAAGGAATGGAAAAAATGAAAGAACATAGAGCTTTGTGTGTCCAGCATGACATTGCTAGGGTTGAAATGCCTATTAAAAACCCCATTGTCAAATTCTTAAATGTTGAAAAAATGCTGAGAATACCTTACGTTATCTATGCAGATTTTGAAAGTATACTCTTACCCTATCAAACATGTCTACCTAATCCTGAGGCAAGTTATACAGTGCCATACCAGAGTCATGTTCCTATGAGCTTTGGTATATACGTTAAACCCTCACCTGCTGTGGAACACATAAAGACAAATCTTTCAAGCCAACCTGTTATTTATCGTGGACCTGACGCTGCAGAAAAGTTTATGGACTGTTTGATCTCAATAGCTAATGAAATTGATCGCCTTTACAGCTTAAATGTTCCAAAGGCCTTAACTCAGGATCAAGAAGCAGAGTTTCAATGTTCTGAAACCTGTTATTTGTGTCAAAAACCATTTACCCAACAGGACTGGAAAGTTCGAGACCACTGCCATATTACAGGGGAATACCGTGGAAGTGCTCACAATAACTGTAATTTGAGGTGTAAAACACGAAACCCCGTTCCTGTGTTTCTACATAATATGAGTGGCTACGACGCAAATTTCATTGTAAAGCAATTGGGGTGTACTACTGAGAGAGTGGATGTTATCGCTAACTCCAAAGAAAAGTACATTTCCTTTACGAAATATGTAGGAAATGTTAAGCTTAGATTTGTGGATACGTTTCGGTTAATGCCGAGTAGTTTGGAAAACTTAGTTTCCAACTTAACATTATACCCTGAAACAGACAAGTACTTTGGAAAAGAAAATGCAATGCTCATGACTCGTAAAGGGGTATTTTGTTATGACTACATTGACTCATGGGAAAAGTTAAGTGAAACGTGTTTAGCTCCAAAAGAGGCATTCTTTAACAAATTAAGTCAAGAAGATGTTAGTCAAGAAGACTATGAACATGCCAAAAATGTCTGGAATCAGTTCAACATTAAAACTCTAGGGGAATATAGTGACCTCTACCTAACATCAGATGTACTCCTTCTTGCAGACAGCTTTGAAACGTTTAGAAACAAAACACTAGAAACACACCGAGTGGATGCTGCACACTTCTTTACTTCGCCTGGTTTAAGTTTCGAGGCAATGCTCCTTTACACAGGCATTGAACTGGAATTGCTACAGGATTACGATCAGATTCTTTTAATCGAGTCTGGAATACGTGGAGGCATATGCCAGGTGTCTCATCGGTATGCTGAAGCTAACAATAAATACATGGAAACCTATGATTCTGAGAAACCATCGCAGTTTATTACCTATGATGATGCCAACAACCAATACGGGTGGGCTATGTGCCACTCCCTTCCTTATGGTGGATTTCAGTGGGTTTCTCCAGATACTGTTGATCTAGAAAAACTAAAGAAAGACGATTCTGTGGGATACATTCTAGACGTTGATGTTGATTACCCATCTGACCTTCATGATCTACACAACGATTTACCTTTCCTACCAGAGTGTACACAACCTAAGGATTCGTCTCTGAAAAAACTAATTCCTCATCTTGGAAATCGAAGGCGATATGTTGTTCACTACATGGCATTAAAACAGGCTTTAGATCATGGAATAAAATTGATAAAAATTCATCGTGTGTTAAAGTTTAAACAAAGACCTTGGTTAAAGGCATACGTTGATTTTAATAACAACCTTCGAAAACAAGCCAAAAATGATTTTGAGAAAAATCTGTACAAATTATTCAACAATGCCATTTTTGGGAAAACAATGGAAAATATCCGTAAAAGAATAGACATACGTCTTGTGACTGACAGCAAAAAGGCAGAAAAGCTAATAGCAAAGCCGACATTTATCGACAGAACAATTTATGGCCCTAACCTAGCTGCTTTCCACATGGCTAAACGTAACATTGTATTCAATAAGCCTATATATATTGGAATGTGTATACTGGATATTTCAAAAACTCTCATGTATTCCCACCACTATGATGTCCTGCTACCTTATTATGGCATGGACAATCTTAAACTCATGTATATGGATACTGACTCGTTCATATATTTGGTTAACACCCCAGATGTATATCAAGACAAGTTGGATTTCCTACAACACCTGGACACATCAGATTATCCTACTAATCACATATGTTACTCTACATCAAACAAGAAAACGTTGGGGAAATTTAAAGACGAGGCTTGTGGACAAATTATAAAAGCATTTGTTGGACTTAGAGCTAAAATGTATGCTTTAGACATAAATGGTAAAGAAATCAAAAAGATTAAAGGTATTAGCAGAGGTGTTGTCAAAAATTGTATAAGCTTTCAAGATTATAAGGATTGTGTCATGAAAAACAATGTAAAAAGAATACCCATGAACATTATCGCTTCTAAACAACATGACATATCATCTATAAGGCTAAACAAAATTGTTTTGTGTCCTGGTGATGATAAAAGAGTGATTGATGCTAATGGTATAGGTACACATGCCTATGGTCATTACTCAATCATTGACCATGCTTAAAGAGTTAAGTTATGAATATCAAAATCTTCTGCCTGCAACTAGCAAATACATAAAACAAAACAATTTAGGAAATAAAACAATAGCACTACAAAAATAAAAAAATAGTATTCATAATCAAAAATAAATAAAATAGAAAACAAAATAAAAACAACTGTACAATTGATAACAAAAAATAGACTATATATAAAAATGTATTTAAGTGTAAATAGTGTACATGTATTTCAAATAAAAAATATTGTATGGACACTGCTTGTACATTTTTAATTACTACCCACCTCTCTCCACTCCTAATGCAAAATGAACATGTAAAACACGAATTGGAAAATCCATGTTTCCATATTGACAAAATAGAAAAATCATTGAACTAAAATTTTAAAAACTGTAAATGGGAATTTGGTAAATTGACAAATGTGTAAACAACAAAATGCAAAATCCATGTTTCCATATCATGAAATTGAAAAACTTTAAATTGACATTTAAAAAAAATGAAAATGGGAAATTGGAAAATTGACAAATGTGTAAACAACAAAATGCAAAATCCATGTTTCCATATTATGAAATAAAAAAAACTTAAAACTGACATTTAAAAAAACTGAAAATGGGAAATTGGAAAATTGACAAATGAGTAAACAACAAAATGAAAAAAAAACGGTTGGGTAGTGATCATGTTGTACAGTAGCCAATAAGACTAGCATAAGGAGAGTTGCATGTGTCCTTATATACTTTGTGTATGTGCATTAGCCCTTTGGATTAGCTTAAGTTAGGTTTGGTAAAGTTAGGTTTAGTGAGGTTAGGTAAGTGACTCTTTTCGGAAAATGGAAATTGTAAAATCTAAAATCAAAAAATATTAAATTTAAAATGTAAAATAAAAAAAATTAAAACTGAAATACAAAAAATCAAAAAAGTGAAATCTAAAAAAGTAAAATGAAAAAATCAAAAATCTATAATGTTAAAATGTAAAATGTTAAAATGTAAAATCTAAAATCTTAAAATGAGGTTTCTGGGGTTAGGTTAGGTTAGGTTAGGTTATAACTAAGTTTATTATTTGTGCTCTCTCATTTGTTCTTACTTTCTTGCATACACTATTTGATATCACTTTTTGCTGTCACTTTTTGCTCTTATATTTGCACTTACTTTGAAGTTAGGTTAGGTGAAATTAGGTGAGGAAATGCTTGGTTAGGTTAGGTTAGGTTAGGTTAGGGTAGGTTATAACTAAGTTTATTATTTGTGTTCTTACATTTGCTCTTAATTTTTTCATTACAATTTTTGCTCTCACTTTTTTTGCTTGCACTTTGAAGTTAGGTTAGGTTAGGTTAGGTTAAGTTGGGTTAGGTTAGGTTAGGTTAAGTTAGTTTAGGTTAGGTTAGGTGTGGTTAGGTTATAACTAAGTTTATTATTTGTGCTCTCACATTTGCTCTCACTTTTTGCTAATTTTTTTTCGCTTGCAATTTTAAATTAGGTAGGTTACGTTAGGTTAGGTTAGGATAGGTTAGGTGAGGTTAGGTTAGGTGAAGTTAGGTTAGGTTATAACTTAGGTTATTATGTGTGCTCTCACATTTGCTCTCATATTTGCTCTGACTTTGAAGTTAGGTTAGGTTAGGTTAGGTTAGGTTAGGTTAGGTTAGGTGAAGTTGGGTTAGGCAGAATGGTTGAGGTATGAATCAAAAACCAGATCCTGTCAGTTTTGCCTCACAAGGCTGAGTGTACCCCGTTCCACTCATGAGACCAGAAATTAAATTTCTTGGCAGAGCCGGGATTCGAACCTCAGGAATGACCGCCAAGAATGCTAGCCACTACACCAAAAAGTGGACAATATAAGGCTGGTCTTGATTGTACACGATCAATCAATAATTACCTAAAAATAATAATAATAATAATAATAATAATAAATATTCCATTTAGCAAC
Organism: Meconema thalassinum; assembly: GCA_946902985.2. Classification (NCBI taxonomy): domain Eukaryota; kingdom Metazoa; phylum Arthropoda; class Insecta; order Orthoptera; family Tettigoniidae; genus Meconema; species Meconema thalassinum. The sequence goes on along the minus strand of OX336391.1, from coordinate 333,942,834 downwards.
TACACGGCCGACCTCTCCCTGTGACGTCATTAACGGTCTCAGGGCGTGGCGGCCATTTTGCCCATTAGCCCCTGCCCCAGCTATGACTGACCCCTCCATAAGAATAACATAGGGCGGTTGCGCGCGGCAGCCATCTTGCCCATTAGCCCCTGCCCCAGAACCGCCCTTTATATCCTACTATTTCTAATTGTTATAAATTATTTTTGAGCTTTTGTTATAAACATTCAAGAGTTTGTTTTATACTCTAAACAACGCTTATTAAACATTTGAATGCTAATTAATCAAATTTAGGGATTGTCAGAATAATCCAGTGGTGTGTGAGTAAAGCATTTGAAAGATTTGCGTAACTATATTTGTATTGTCTTGCGGACATTTAAACCTTTTGAGAGGGAGCTGGATTCTTATGCAACATAGCAGGACAAGTGAGTCCATTTGACAGGTGTGCGTCAGGTTGAAGTGTAGACCGCAGCTGGCCAGACAACTGGTTATCAGCGGGCAAGGTCGTCTACATTCTGGCCTTGTGCCTATATATAAGTGTGATGTTTATTAAAAGAAAACAAATGCTCTATATGTGTCTCGTCCTGACTTCCTTTTCCAGTCCAAGTGTGCTATGAATGTTACGTTATTTTGAGCTCGTGGGAGCTAACATGTTGTATGATAAATTTACAAGTCCTACAGGAGGACATAGTCAGATTGACATGGGCTACTGATAGCCACATTTATTTTGTTGAGTTTGTTAAAATCATACCCTTTATTTGAAATAAAAGCTTTTGTACAGTTCAAAGTTCTTGTTTTCGTTCTGGTTCATTTTTAAATGTCATGGTGAAGGTTATTGTGGGAGCATACTTTAGAGATCCTGTTGACAACCCAATCCCCGAGATTATTTTTAAGAGGTAAGTGAAGGTAAGTATGAACCCCCGTCTATTTTGGTGTGTTCCACAATAATTTCTTGTTAACTTCTGTGCTCAAATCTCGGTAGTATCTGTCAGTGCCATTTTCATTGGTGTAGCTGAGCCGGTGCGGTTGATTATTGGCAATCCGATTGAGGGGGCGGATATCTGACAGCCTACTATCCGGGTAAACGGGGACAGTACTAAGTGTACATGAACAGATATGACTGAGCGTATTTTTAGGAGCCACCAGGGCTGCCAACTTTTAATAAATGCTGTTTCTATTTTTTACCGTAATATAAATATATCAGAAACTCTGCAAGCCAACAGCTCCAAACTTTGCACACGTATAGTACCTGACATTCTAGATTAATTTGGAGTAACTAATATACGTTAGTGCTGCCAACATGATTCTAATCCTGCTGATAGGTCCAATTTTAAAATACATGTAACTCCTATACTAACAAATGGATTTCATCCAAAATTGGCACAACAAGAGAAATTTAAGGCCGCATGCCGAGGTTACCTGTTGATTTGATTTCAGATTATTTCTGGCCAACACATGCATGACATTGTTGCCAACATGATTTTAGGTGCGCTGATAGATCCAATGTCTAACTGAATGTAACGTCCATTGGACTTCACCAAATTTTGTATTCTGTACCTTAAGAGATGGATATAAGAATATATTCAGTCACCAGGGCTGCCAACTGTAGTGCTCTATTAGGCTACATTATACCAGGTATATTTCGAACTAATTAGAAATTTCGATATTACCAACTTAATTCTGTCATTATTCTAGATAGGTCCATATAGATTAATCATTGGCATGAATCCTAAATTTTAAGTAAAGTAGGCTCTTTAGTTCGTCACGGAACTTCTTGTTGATATTCAGGATGAACCTTTAAGGTACCGTATTGATTGTATTTCAAAAATTGTTTTATATGTACTGGTGCCATATTGCGTGTTAAGTGTGTGAGAGGGCCATGAGCCCTAACTTCACCACTACTAAAGACACAAAATAAAAATAAATAAATAAAATAATACATTTGACAGCTGATGGATATTAGTTCAGCCTGTTGAAATGAGAAGGAAACATACACGTAGTTACATGGGAAAACACGTAGGAAAATCTGTTTATTATTGGGCATTCCCGACTCAATAATTTTCAATTTATTTCATTATTGTTCTGAACATTCAAATATGTTAATAATCTTTTATCTAGAATTTCTGAATTTCCCCGTATTACTTGTTCATATTCGTATATTTTCTGTTACAACTATCATTTGCACCAATCAGTGTCTCATTTAAATCTTATATTGATAAATAATTTTTATGCATCTCTAAAGTGAGCTATAAAACTGATTGTTATAAATATTTTCATCAGTCCAAGAATGTATTCAGAACGAAATGCCGTTTAAACTGAGTGCTATTCCACAAATGATAGAAATTAGAGTTTGTTATCTTGTATAAATAACATACCAGGAAGTACATAAACAGTTCCAGATCCATTATCCCTTATTTATTTGCGACTAGTCAAGGTGAGCTTCATGCCTCTGAGGGTTTTGCTTTACTTTGCTTTGCTTCGCCACGAAAAAACATGTCGACATCTTTTGGACGTACATGCCACCTCCCTAAAACGAACGTCTGCAGTTGTGTGGATCTCCATTTGAATGAATTTCTGTAGTTGTCTCAAGACAGATTTAGTATGCCCCGTATGTAGTAGCGAGACACGCTTCAAGCTCGCGTTCTGCCCATCATTATGTGTGAGTATATTGTAACATACGCCTACCGTAGATATGAAGACGGGCATAATTTTGTCCGTATTACGATTTTTTTACAGGCATCTATACCATCGTATTGTTCAACTTGTCCTTAAATTCTGTGGCTACATCCCTGAAGCTGGTATGGCAGTTTCTGGGAATGGCGTTGCTTGTTGAGATATGTTTCTGGAAGAGAAGGGGACAGAATCTCACATTTTATGGTACTCCAGAGGAATAATTATTTTGTTCCAAGATTCTTGTCAGCTTTAGCCTAATAATAATTGGAAACTCATCCTTAAACAAAAATCTACTCTAATTGAAATCTGAAATTGCTTTAACATTTCAGCTTTTGAAAAATAACCGCATACATTTATGAGCATACACCAATTTGTATTGGTTATTTTGTTGGGAGTGAGTAGTTTCTAGTTACTTATAACAATGAAAATCCACTGCCTGCTTCCAGCCTCCGACCGGGTCAGGAATGGAATGAATGAAGCCCCTATCTAGCGGCGAGGATATGAACTGTGCCGGCTGCCGAGGCCTGACGCACTCCTCTGGGGCAATGATTAAATGCATGACAGATGAAATGAAATGATAAGGGAGAGTGTTGCTGGAATGAAATTGTGACAGGGAAAACCGGAGTACCCGGAGAAAAACCTGTCTGCCTCCGTTTTGTCCAGCACAGATCTCACATGGAGTGACCGGGATTTGAACCACGGACCCAGCGGTGAGAGGCCAGCGTGCTGCCGCCTAAGCCACGGAGGCTTCACTTATAACAATAATAATAATAATAATATTTTGATGATGATGGTGATGATGGGGAATGCCATGCTGGTGGACTGGAAATCCCCTCTTATCTTCAATAAGTCACTGGACATGAGAATGATGAGCCCAGTGGTGACTAAGGGAATGCCATTACTCCCCGGAGCGAAGTCAATATTCCACCTACACGGAAATGCTTCTCACACCATTTGACCATCTACACTATAAACACGCTATTTTGATTGAACGCTGTTGGCTCTGATGCTCACGCTGCATAATTGTTGAGACGGTACATTGTCTCCTTCGCAATTGGTCAATTATGTTTGCAAATCCATCTTGAACGTAGACAATTTGTATCAATAGAATAGTTAAGTTTCATAGAATTGACTTAATAATTACTCTCAATCTTCCGTCTCTATATTTTAATAGCATTGTTTATAAAAGGGAAAATACATTCATATTTAAACTGTACCCACAAGTTACCTACAGAAACACAAACAGAAAAACGATAAAAAAAAAGAGAGAGCAACTAGGGTATGTGTGTGGAACGGCTGGACAAATTACCATACCCAGGTTGCATTTAAATTGAGAGAAGAGCACTAAAACTAAACTTGAAGAAAACACGAATCACATTTCATAACATTAAATATAATTGAAGGAAAGAACATCTTACATGCATGTTAAAAAAGATGTAACATAAAAGGTAATAAATAGAACAAACAAATTAATAATCAAGAAGCAAGGAACCAATAAAATTAAGAAGGAGATGGAAATTAATTACCCAATTTCAATGAAGAAGTTCAATTATGCGAGAACCAATTATACCCTACATCAGTAGAATTAGATTCCGAAGAAAAATATACATTATCATCGTATAGGTTCGAAGAATGACAAGTTCAAACCACCAAGAAGATATCTCTTGGAAATTAATAAGATAATTCTTGAAATCTTTTAGTTACTCAGGAGCAAAGGTAAGGTACGTGCGTACGGCATGAAAATCCAATATGACTGACCTCAAGTCGACATGAAAAATTAATTACATTGTTTCCGAGAAAAACGAAATCAGATAACAATTCCGGAGAGTATCCAGGCAACGGACCATGGAAAAAAATTAAATACATATCATAAGTGGTGATATTTTAAACAGAGTCTTTAAGAGACCACGCTAACGAGACGAGGAAAAGGAAAATTAACTGTTACGAAAAAAATGTAAGGTTAGGAAAATTCCTCGCTCAAAACAAAATGAGATCTGAACATTACACAGCACGGCACGTCAGAAAAAAGATAAAACACAACCCTCCCAAAATACATATAAATAAGTGTATTACATCAAGTTAAAAATAAGGTATTGGAACTTTCTCTTCATGCTTAGGCCTACTCGGTTCTACAAACCAAGTGACTTACTAACGGCAAAATAAATGCCAACTGCGCTAAGATAATTATTCAACAGCTCAAGACTGCAACATATAAAATATGTAGAATAACACCAACACAAATACTCGTATCGACGACCAATTCACCTTTTCAGGTCACAAATAGTTCCAATAACTTTTAACACATAACAAACCTTAATAAAGAGATGTATTCCTGTAGCCAAACTTCATACATTGCGTTTTCTTCATGTCTACATATTTAATCCGATGACAGATTTCTCAACGGTGGGCGGTAAATGTAAATCACGTAGAGATGAAATAATATCGGGGAAAGGGAGTTTACCTGGCCTACGGCCAGATAATCCCCGTTTTACACCAGAGATTTAGTTCTCACATCTTTCCTTCTTGCAAGAATTCCTTCAACTTCATTTGTTTATCTCAACAACCAGAACAAAATGGCCGCCGTTCGGGCTCGAACGGAGCCGATCGTGAGACCTCGAGTTCTCAAAACTTAAGTGCCAACATTAGCCACACGAGCGAGCCATCGACAAGACAGACACGCTGAAGGTTGCCGGCTCACTAGTTCGGACAGTCACCAATAGATACCGTGAAGATCAAGTTTGCAACAGCAGCCGCCCGCGGATACGACTGGAATGCACGTTAATATTTATTAACGGGTCATCTCTCCCCCACACAATGCTGGACAATAGGCAACAATTGTTCACAAGTTTATGGTTGGGGGTAAAAGATACACCGAGAAAATATGACCTGAAAACATACATCAGTTCTCACAACACCTAGTACACCAAACTGATCGTTCCATGATTAGATACACCCAAGTTTTTTCATGCATCTGAAAATCACCAACATGCGTAAAATTCCAACTCTTACTTGGCAGTAGTACAATCTTTTTTTTGATACAATAAAATACAGAAATGAGTCTTCATAGGATGGAGGAGACTCGGTCATTCTCAGTGCTGAGGTCACGGCTTAGCATCACGACGTCCGGGCCCTGGACATTCGCGACAGTCACAACGCTCTTCAAACAGGATGACGATATCACCAACATTTGATCTGAAATCAAATCGTACTCCGACAGCAATGGTCCATTTCTTTCTTCATCACACTTTTTGATTAACATCAGTTACGACAAGTCCATAGTTTAAACATGGTTTAGGAAAAATTTTGGCTACAGAATATACATAACTAAGTTTTAACTAAGGTTTCCCCATCAAATTTTTGAGATTCCTTGCTTTTACAAATTTAAAATACAACTTTATGATCATTAATTTGAAACATCACAACCTCTCTTAACATGAGACATATGCACCCTAAATATTTTCTTTTTCTGAGGGTCCTTTACAAGTAATGTCACCGGAGTGATAAAACTTATAATTTCACAAGGGCCACGGAATCTTGTGACTAGCTTGCCAGATTCTCTAGAACCAACTTCCTTAACAGAAAAATTCTTGACAAAAACCATGTCCCCAATCTGAAGTGACGTAGGTTTACGTCCTCTATTATACCTCTGTTGAAGTTTCTCGTGTGCCACCTTCATATATGTTTTGGCCTTTTTCCAAATAGAACGTACGTTCTCATTCATGACTTTATCAGGCAACAATTGATTAATAGTCCACAAATTAGATATAGGGGAATTTGGGACGAAGGAGAACATTAAATTGAAAGGGGTGGTACGATGAGATTCATGCACCGCAGTGTTGAACGAATAAGTCAACCAAGGAATACAACTGTCCCATAGTCTATGGTCCTTATGATGGTAAGCAATTAACGCAGCTCGAAGATTCCTGTTCACCCTCTCAGCATACGATCCTTTAGGATAATAGATAGAAGATGTCACATGGGAAATGGATAACTCGAAACAAAAATTGCGGAAAACATGTGATGTAAAGCATTTCGCGTTATCTGATACCAGAAATTGGCAGGGGCCGAAAACAGCAAAAATATGGTTAAGACATTTAATTACCGTTTCAGTGGTAGCTGAACGAGTTGGGAACAACCAGTTAAAACGACTGAAGCCATCCGTACAAACCAGTACAAAACGGTTACCCAGCTTCGACAGCGGCATCGGGCCGACAAAATCTACGAACAATCTTTCCATAGGTTTATCGGAAAGTTGAGACGATAACATTCCAACCTTAGTGTTAGGAGATGGTTTTGCCAATTTACATGTTGTACAATTATTTACCAGTCTTCTGATGTCACCATCCATACCCTTCCAGATAAAATTTTGCCTCACCTTTAATCTGGTCTTATATACTCCTAAATGTCCACCGATAGGAGACTCATGAAAGTATTTAAAGATCTCGCCTACTAAAACAGTGGGAAGAACAATCTTAGGTGTTCTATCAGAACGGGCCAAACAACACAAGATGCCATTCCTTAATGAATATGGTTTTACAACTTCACCAACCTCTAATTTTCTTATAATCTCACTTAGAACTGGATCTTCCTTTTGATATTCAGATACATCCCGAAACAACATGGGACAGTTAGACAGAATTACGTTTGACATGTTATGTTCCAAAATTGCGTTACACTTCACATTTTCCTCAACCTCAACATTAGTGTCACCATACATCCGACTTAAACAATCAGCGATGACATTTTCACTCCCTCGGATGTGACGTACAGAGAACTTAAAGGAAGAAATTCGAGTGGCCCAACGAGCTATTCGACCAGTTTTCCTAGGTCTGCCAAGAACCCAACTCAAGGCTTGGTTATCTGTTTCTAACTCGAAGGGTACATGTTCGATATACAACTTGAACTTTTCAAGAGCATCCATGACGGCCAAACCTTCGAGTTCATAAACAGAGTAATTTCTTTCTGCATCATTCAGAGTGCGGGAAGTGTATGCAATAGGTAATCGACCTTTTCCATGGTCTTGTAGTAACACTGCACCAACAGCACTATTGGAGGCATCAGTTTGCACAATAAAGGTTTTGGAGAAATCAGGGATGGACAAAATAGGTGCATTTATCAAAGCTAATTTCAAATCTTCAAATGCTGCTTCTTGCGAAGGACCCCAAACAAAATTAACTCCCTTCTTCCTCAACATATTTATAGGAGCAGCACGCTGAGCGAAATTGTTAATGAACTTACGGAAATAGTTCATCATACCGATGAACCTTGATACACCTTTAACATTCTTAGGGGGCTTAAAGTCACGAATCGCTTGGGTTCTCGAATGATCCACAGAAATTCCAGACGATGTTACGATATGTCCCAAAAATGAAATCTTGGGTTTAGCAAAGGAAACTTTAGATGGTTTTACGGTAAGACCAGCTTTCTTTAGACGAGACATAACCTCACCAATATGTTCCAGATGATCATCAAAGTTCTCACTGAATATGACTACGTCGTCTAAATAATGATACACAAACTTGAACTTGATTCCATCAAATACCATATCTAGCAATCGGCTTAGGATGGCCGCACCCGTGGAGATCCCAAATGGTAAACGGTTAAAATGAAAGAGATTCCAGTCAGTGGAGAAGGCTGTTAGATGTTTAGAATCTTCAGTTAATGGAATCTGAAAGTACGCGCGATTCAGATCTAAAATCGTATACCAGTTAGCACCCCTAAACCATGCAAAGCAAGATCTCAGATCAGGAAGCGGGATGGACTGCTGAATAACCTTTTTATTAAGAGCTCGATAATCAACAACTGGGCGAAATTTACCGTCAGATTTAGGCACCAAGAAAATAGGTGACGAATACGAGGAAGTAGACTTACTAATGATCCCTTCATCTAACATCTCGTCGATTATCTCTTTCAAGATTTTCATCTTGGGAGGGGCTAGTCTATACGGTGGCGAACTGACTGGAATATTATCAGAAACAACAATCTTGTATTCCAATAGATTGGTCACCCTAACTTATTCGTCAAAACCTCAGGGAAGGATGAACACAGTACACGAAGTTTATCAGCTTGGTCAGGTTTAAGATTTTCAAAATTAAACTCCTCAATGGTGTCAGAACCAGATATAACTTTGGAGGAATTCACTCCGGAAAAACTAAGACAAGGCTTGAAGTTTAATTTTAAATTAGGCTTAAAACGAAACCAACATGACCTGTTTCTAAGGTCTAGTAACAACCCAACATGAGACAAAAAATCAGCACCCATAATGGCGTCGCAAGATAAATTATTTGCAACCCAAAAATCATATCTCCAAGTGAAATTTAAAATGCGGATCTTTAAGTTTACCAATCCTAAAACTTCAAGACTAGAACAGTTCGCTGACACAAAATTGTTCGGTTCTTTAATAAGTTTTCCAAATTTGCATACTGACCTCATATTTTCAAACCAGTTTTTACTTAAAAATGATTTCACACTACCCGAATCGATCAGAGCAGTAACAGGTTCGTTATTTACCCAAATATCAATAAATGGGGAACAATGTTTAGAAACTTCAGAAATGCGACTACATAACCTCACTTTAGGTTTAAGACTTCTGACATCATCAAAATAATTATTTACCTCCATAGAATTTATTTTAGAACTATTTGACGCATGGCAATCCGAAGAAGTCTCCTTACGATTTAGTCATAGGTTATGTTTAGGTCTCCTCGTACACCATTTAGCAATATGTTGAAATGATCCACAAGTATCACATCTTCTCCTGTTATTCGACGTGCGATTACCCGAATCGAAGGCATTTCTATTTTGGAAACGAGGGCCTTGCGAGCTATCATAACAGATAGGATTTCCAGAATCCTGAGATAGATTAGAATTAAAATTAGGTGGAGGAACATTGGCAACTCTCAAGGAATCGGAATGTTTGATAATACCCGAATTCAACACAAATCTGTTTAAATCAGAGAAATTTACGGGAATACTGCATGTTGTCAAGTATGACCTGCTTTCTGGATTAATCCCTTCCAATATAGAAGCCACAATTTGTTGTTCACTTAATTGTACAGAAAAAACTCTAGCATAAGACTTGATATCAGTTACATAATCATTTAAAGACTCTTCGAATCTCTGAACTCTATAGAAAAAATTATGCATCAGCATACTCAAAGCACGACTAGGAATAAATGAACTTAATATTTCACGATGAAATCGATCAATGGAATAACAACCTTCCATGGCTACAATTAACTTTTCTCTCAATAAACCAGAGGTATAAGGAAAGATCAGGTTGAAAATTTGACTATCAGGACACCCAAATCTTACAGCATTGTCAGCAAGGTCAATAAATTGCTTTAAAAATTTTATTAACAGGTTAGCATCGTTACCGTTGCACATCTCTAGATTTTGGATGCAAGCATTTAAAGGATGAGGTACACTACCAAACTTAATTCCCATTTTAAACTCCCCACGAGTATTATTATTTACATTAGATGACACATGTTCTAAATTAATAGGATTTTCAGAACATAGGGGCGATAATCTTTCATCATTCGACCTAGCATTTGATAAATTACCCCTAACCTGGTTGCTCGCAGCACCAGAAATGGACACATTAGCAAAGGAAACATTTATATCATCAAGATTTTCAAGGTTATGACGTGATGAGGTCGACCCTGTTCTGACATTGCTACATTCAGACCTAACCTCAGATATTCTGCACGCACTTGGATAGTTTTCCTGATTATACATAGTTGCAGGTTCACTATGATTCGACAAAGATCCACCAAAACTTCCTAAATTGCTTTCAACACTGATATTATGCACCAATTCGTTCAATCCACTAATAGAAGGAACCCCTTCATTTGCACACACATCAGGGTTAACACTCGCACTCTCACTATTATTTGGGAATAACGCAAAAAAGCAATCAACAAGTTTAGCACGCAGAGAAATTAATTTTAAATGGAATTCAGGATCTCTATCCTGCCAAACTTCTATTAAATCACGAAGGCGATGGTACCAATGTAAACAGCGGACCTTAAATCTGATAAGTTGAGAACTAGACGGAGCACAGTCAGAGTTTAACGAATGAAAAACCACAATTAAACTTTCAACAGATGGTACAATAAGGGACTTACCTAACGTCCAGTCAAATTTCCTCCAGTTTGGTACACGTACAGGATTATCCGAAACTGCATTCAGTAATATCAGATCCCTTTCCCTATTCCCAGAGGAAGTAGAACCTCTAATCAGGAGTTCATAGATAATTTCTTCTTTGGTCAAACTGTAAGCTGCCCTAAGATTCCGTTGCTCCATTTATAGTCGACATGAAACATAAAATCACATAGGATTAATACAAGACTTTTTCAGAATAAGTAACCCTTTTATGCCTATGCTTTCTCCAAGTCAAACCCAGTACACATTCTCTCAACAAAATACAAGGTGGAAACAAAACCACGCGACTAGGTACCAAAATATGTACCCACAAGTTACCTACAGAAACACAAACAGAAAAACGATTAAAAAAAAGAGAGAGCAACTAGGGTATGTGTGTGGAACGGCTGGACAAATTACCATACCCAGGTTGCATTTAAATTGAGAGAAGAGCACTAAAACTAAACTTGAAGAAAACACGAATCACATTTCATAACATTAAATATAATTGAAGGAAAGAACATCTTACATGCATGTTAAAAAAGATGTAACATAAAAGGTAATAAATAGAACAAACAAATTAATAATCAAGAAGCAAGGAACCAATAAAATTAAGAAGGAGATGGAAATTAATTACCCAATTTCAATGAAGAAGTTCAATTATGCGAGAACCAATTATACCCTACATCAGTAGAATTAGATTCCGAAGAAAAATATACATTATCATCGTATAGGTTCGAAGAATGACAAGTTCAAACCACCAAGAAGATATCTCTTGGAAATTAATAAGATAATTCTTGAAATCTTTTAGTTACTCAGGAGCAAAGGTAAGGTACGTGCGTACGGCATGAAAATCCAATATGACTGACCTCAAGTCGACATGAAAAATTAATTACATTGTTTCCGAGAAAAACGAAATCAGATAACAATTCCGGAGAGTATCCAGGCAACGGACCATGGAAAAAAATTAAATACATATCATAAGTGGTGATATTTTAAACAGAGTCTTTAAGAGACCACGCTAACGAGACGAGGAAAAGGAAAATTAACTGTTACGAAAAAAATGTAAGGTTAGGAAAATTCCTCGCTCAAAACAAAATGAGATCTGAACATTACACAGCACGGCACGTCAGAAAAAAGATAAAACACAACCCTCCCAAAATACATATAAATAAGTGTATTACATCAAGTTAAAAATAAGGTATTGGAACTTTCTCTTCATGCTTAGGCCTACTCGGTTCTACAAACCAAGTGACTTACTAACGGCAAAATAAATGCCAACTGCGCTAAGATAATTATTCAACAGCTCAAGACTGCAACATATAAAATATGTAGAATAACACCAACACAAATACTCGTATCGACGACCAATTCACCTTTTCAGGTCACAAATAGTTCCAATAACTTTTAACACATAACAAACCTTAATAAAGAGATGTATTCCTGTAGCCAAACTTCATACATTGCGTTTTCTTCATGTCTACATATTTAATCCGATGACAGATTTCTCAACGGTGGGCGGTAAATGTAAATCACGTAGAGATGAAATAATATCGGGGAAAGGGAGTTTACCTGGCCTACGGCCAGATAATCCCCGTTTTACACCAGAGATTTAGTTCTCACATCTTTCCTTCTTGCAAGAATTCCTTCAACTTCATTTGTTTATCTCAACAACCAGAACAAAATGGCCGCCGTTCGGGCTCGAACGGAGCCGATCGTGAGACCTCGAGTTCTCAAAACTTAAGTGCCAACATTAGCCACACGAGCGAGCCATCGACAAGACAGACACGCTGAAGGTTGCCGGCTCACTAGTTCGGACAGTCACCAATAGATACCGTGAAGATCAAGTTTGCAACAGCAGCCGCCCGCGGATACGACTGGAATGCACGTTAATATTTATTAACGGGTCATAAACAATGCTAGTGAACTAATAATGTGTGCTAAGGATTACTTTTATTAACACTATCGTAAAATCTCTCACATTAATATATTTATGTTCGACGATGTGGAAATGTAAATATTATATGTCAGAAAACTGTGCCATAATGGGGGGCACTAATTGACCTATTAGGTAAGGATAGATTCGCACATGCGCTCAAAATCCAACATGTCGGACATGAATTATAAGATTTGAAAGTTGACAATGTGCATTGGATCAACCAATGTAGTTACAATCCCACACACAAAGTCAAAATCAGCACGAACCTTTACGTAACAAGAAAATACTATGAAATATGCATGGAATGTAGTAATCTACGTCCAGAAGTTAGCAACACACTATTGTACCCTAGCCTATACCGACATGGAAAGTGTGCACCGTCCGTATTGTTTGCATAAACAAACTGCGGAATATAGCAAAATAAATAGCACTGTACCTTAATATCCGCAACTCCAATTTCTACACAGGGCAATACATCGTACGATTTCGCTGACAATTTTGTTGTAGACAAACACACCAGAACGTCATGGAAGAAGCAATCCTATGGCATTACATCCACGGATAAATATAATCTAACTCTCTATTCAGTAAAGGGATTTTTTACGCGAAACTATTCCGCAAGATGTCATGATTGTTCTATTTGGGATACAATGATTTGCTTGCGATGACATTTTAAACGCATCGAATTTGAAGAATAACTAGTTGATAATACTATACATTTTAAATTTTAAGCGTTTGTAACAGCCTATTTTATGTTATTTGACTAAAATAACAAAATGATCTTACATATTATACCTGTGCGCTATACAGTATATTGGTGTTTCAAGGCTTTCAAATTCGTTATTGGGTACAGAGCAAATGCTGAGCCCACACAATTCCCAAGAAGAACGAGGCAACCGACAGAATCTTGACGGATATTTACGAATATTTATGTTAGAATATATAACAAATTTATACTTAAGGTCGAACATAAACAGTCGTATGCAACTCGCCTATAATGGTATTTAAGACACTCGTATGGAAATTATAACATACTCGTGTATTAATTATTGCCAATATAGGCTCGTTACATAATGTACTATTACACACCACCAGTCTTTTTCCGCGGGGATGAAGTCAGGGTGATTTTTTATGTCCTTCACTTCTTATTATATTTCGTTATCACTTCTTTCATACGCGAATTCTTGTATCACAATATCACACAGCTGCTGGTGGAAAGCCATGATAGTGCACGGAATTGATTCCACCTGCGCAGGACATTCCATCCAGCGCCTACGAACTGTTGAAAATAAGAACAAATAATGCAGCATTGAACTAATCACCTCAGTCAACTCAACCTATTCAATTTATTTAATCAACCTCGCTATTAGGCTTCCAAAAGGAGCAAATGAATTACGTTCAATATTATTGTTCCAGTGAAAAGCCTCCGTGGCTTAGGCGGCAGCACGCCGGCCTCTCACCACTGGGTCCGTGGTTCAAATCCCGGTCACTTCATGTGAGATCTGTGCTGGACAAAACGAAGGCAGACAGGTTTTTCTCCGGGTACTCCGGTTTTCCCTGTCAAAATTTCATTCCAGCAACACTCTCCACTATCATTTCATTTCATCTGTCATTCATTTAATCATTGCCCCAGAGGAGTGCGTCAGGCCTCGGCAGCCGGCACAGTTCATATCCTCGCCGCTAGATGGGGGCTTCATTCATTCCATTCCTGACCCGGTCGGAGACTGGATGCAGGCTGTGGATTTTCATTCATTATTGTTCCAGTGAATGAATGCACACGATATTTTCCTCCTACGTTATACTACAAATCGCCTGTTCTAGGAGGTATACAGTAAACAAATCAAAATGAAATCTAGGCCAAGTGTTCATATCTATGGACTATGCTAATGAACTGAGAACACCATCGGGATTAAAACACCAGTCTCCAGCATTCCAGTGGTCCTTTTTATTCTTAAAAAAAATAATTATGGCTATGTGTATGCTCAGTGAACATTAATACTAAACTTTCCGATTTTGAATAGTTTTTGATGAAATAATGATATAAATGTATGTTTTTAGTTTGTACGTCTGTCCATTTCTGTTTCATTATTTTCTGTCTTGACCAGGTCATCGAACATACCATACACAACATACAGTAATTATGAAGCGCTCTATGAACATGTAAATTACTATATTTCGAACTAATAAAGAAAATGATCGTGTGGCCACCGGAGAGGCCGAGTGCAGGTCTTTCAAGTTGACGCCCGTGGGCGACCTGCCTGTCGTAATGAGGATGAAGTGATGATGAAGACGTCACATATACCCAGTCCCCGAGCCACGGGAATTAACTCCAGGAGATTAAAACCCCTGATGGCTCGGCCAGGAATCGAACCTGGGGCACTTCGGGACAAAGCCTAGCGCGCTAACCATTTAGCCACGGAGCCGGACATATTTCGAACTGATATGCACACACATCAATATCTGACCGTTTACAACGGGCAGCACTACTAGTTTCCCCACCCCAACGTCAAGATCACAGTGTCTCAGCCATGTTGTTGCTACGACAGTCTTGAGTACCATCAAATATATACGGATTTTGAGGACACGTCACACAAGAGACCCCCACACACGTTGGTTGGTTGGTTCTTAAGTTTAGGGGCTGCGACAACGCGGTCATGTAGCCCCGTGTACTTTGGGTGTGTGTAGAATCTGTCTGATAACCGGTGTTAAATGTGATGACTGTATTAGTGTGTGTATCTGTTTTAATTCAAGTAAGGACTGCAGACGATCAATTTTCAAGTAGTTCCTACTTTTGCCGCCAAACGCCACCGTCAACGACTACTAGTTCAGAACTTAGCTACCAGACGTCACCGCAGTCGGCTCTTGGCAACGAACGTAGGAACCTAAGAGCGTTGTTTACCTTCTTAACCTAGGCAATACAATTTAGCTTCACACAGGTGTAATTAGTGGAAGGCTCTTTAACATGCCATAAATCTATGACATGGGACCGCCGGCTTTACTTCCCCTCCGAAGGAAGGCATACTGAGGGATTTTAACGCTCTTAAAAATCCGACGACTTCGGCCAGATTTGAACCCGCGATCTTGGGCATAGAAGCTCAGCATGCTACCGACTACACCACCGAAGCCGTCAAAACACCACACACGTTTCTTTCCAAAAGCTTTTACTTTAGTTCTCTCACTTTCCTGGTGACTCAAACGTTAGGCAGTATCAAGCGCCCACAATAACCATTATTTACTGCTGACCAATAGCTGATGGTTCTTGGCCAAAAGCATGCTTGCTCTATCTTTCCACGTGGAGTCCAGAGTACGAGCCTGGTTGCCGGTTCAATTGTCAGGTCTCCAGTGTCGCACAGTTCCCCACAGTTCTGTACAGTCTCGATGCTTGCTCTCAGTAGCTACGGTGGAGAGTTGACAACACTGTGACTCGAGCTCGGAAAGCCCTGGCTCTACGCAGACATAAAATGTAAACATGGCCGCCCAGCGAGCCGGTCGTTTTTGAGGAGTGAGAGAACTAAAAGGTGCGTTCAAAAAGTAACGAGCTGGAGGCTGTAATGCGCAAACCGGTGATGACATCGGCTAATCGTGGCGTGTGTAACGAGGTGTGGTTCCGACCAGAGCGTGGAAGGTCACAGCCCATCGCTAGAGGGCACGCGTGCACGTCACGTGACGATACAAAGTGAGCAGCAGCATGCATCAATCGTCCAACGCTGCCAGTCGCATTGCAAACAGTGACATGGAAGCGTCAAACGAGGAGCAAAGTGGTGGTGTTCGGTTTCTGACAGCGAAAGGAGTAGGGGGAACGGACATTCATCGCCGAATGTCACAAGTGGACGGCGAACACTCCATGTCCCTTGCAGGGGTCAAGGCGTGGCACAAGCGCTTCAGGGAAGGTCGGGTGTCGTTAGCCGATGATGCCCGGTCTGGGGCACCCCCTGCATTACCGATGACAACGTCCAGCTGGTTAATGCACTCATTACCCAGGACCGCCGAGTGACAGTGAACGCCATAGCCGCCGTGGTCGGATTGAGCGTCGGAAGTGTGCACACCATTATGAAGGAACGACTGCACTTACGGAAAGTGTGTGCCCAATGGGTGCCCCACAGTCTTCAACCACACCAGGAAGCATGTCGAATGGCCTACTGTCTTGATCTTGGTTGGACGATTGATGCATGCTGCCGCTCGCTTTGTATCGTCACGTGACGTGCACGCGTGCCCTCTAGCGACGGGCTGTGACCTTCCACGCTCTGGTCGGAACCACACCTCGTTACACACGCCACGATTAGCCTATACCGGTTTGCGCATTACAGCCTCCGGCTCGTTATTTTTTGAACGCACCTTATACATTAATTAGGCATGCACAACCTGCTCCTTGAAGCAGAGCGGTCCATTTCATGTATTGTATATACGTGAGCAGGAAAGCAGCATTAATAGTAAAGCAACGGTATCATTGTTATATCATGTTGAATACAGTAAGGTGCAAAGGCATCTTGTCGGGACAGTAAGTGTATGCTATAACCACTATTAAACATTTTAATTGTCTAACACATGAAACACGAAATACATAGTGCTTGTTGCCAAGGAATTGGTTTATAAGGTTGCTGAACTGGCTGAAAAATCGACACTGAACATTAGTATCGTACAGTTGTTATCCCTTTTAAACTTGACAACGTATTCTAGGCCGAGTGAATTCTAATCTTCATAATGACCGGTCCTAAGATTGTCAGAATGGTTAGGTAATGCCACTATCAACATAGATTGTCCAGAGTTTTCGGTGCCGAAATATACACTTTATTTTAGGCCGTATTTGTTGCTACGATATTCTTGAGTACCATTAAATGTTAAAGGATTCCCAGAACACTTCACACAAAAGATCACCGTACACGTTTCTTTTGCAGAGCCTTTATTACAAGACAGGCATGAACAACCTGCCCCATTGGGCAGAGAGATCCTTTCCTTGAGTTATGAACTAGTGAGTAATTTGTCTACAGGCATTCTTTTCTTGATCACTCCCTCAGGATTCCCATGCATATTTCATGATCGTTGATTTATATGCTGCTTGCGCAGGGCCGTAGAGAGCGACCACGGGCCCCAGGACTAGAACTTCCCGGTCCATTATATTTTATTCATCCCGTGTCATTATCCTGGAAGTATCAAACCCTCCCTTCTCCCACAACAAAAAAGATTTGTGTAATTTAATATATCTAATTACGAGTTTCCTTCTTATTCAGAGCTCTATTATTATCTTCCATTCATTGTTTTACTTTACATTTTGATTTTGATCACTGTGGATTTTAGTCATTTTTGTTGCATGTGACCGTTTATACTAACCACAATAAGAGACTTTTTTTCAGAACCATGCTAAGTAATTTAGCATCTTTCCGCCCTAAATCAACTATTTAATTTCAATATGTCGCATTAAATTAAATTGTTACCTCTGAAAACGTTGCCATTTTCCTGACAGAGATTATAAAAACATCATGGTTATCATAAAAATAATTAGGCCTACATGTTCTCTTTATGGCGTTTTGCAGACTATTCACTAGTTGCTGTTACATTGAATAATATAGCCTTGTTGGAAGAATTAAAAATCTTAAGAAATTACGTTCAGTGAAATTGTTTACTTTGGGCTCTTCTACCGCGCTGGGCCCCAGGCCCACAGTCCCGTTTGCCGCACCCTCTTGTCGGGCATGTGCTTGCTCATGTACGCACCACGGCGTTGCGTCTTGGCTCTACCACTTTACACCTTGAAACTGTCACGACAAAATTGCACCTCTTTTTTTGGGCGGTATCAACGTGAAGAAACTCAGTTCATTCAGCTCCAACACCGGTAAAACACCTGCCCTTTTCACACGCGTTCTCATATCTTCACTAGTCGTCACTTCGAGCAGAGCGTTATATTCAGTGAGCAGTAAGCTGTTCTGTAATTAAGTTCTGTCTATAAAAATTAAAACTTTATCCGAGCATTGGTAGTATTTTTTGACCGGGATAATTGTACCTCCTCAGGTAATTCGACAACTTAAACGCAAAATACTACGATGTTCATGTCACTGAATGCAGGAGTAGATGACCTCGCAGTTGCGCCCCTTTAAACATCAAGAACTAACTGACTCACTGAATGTGGCTAGCATTCAGTATGTATGAACTCGATTCACTTGCCAGCATCACCTGACGACTATTACATTCCATGTTTTGAAAGACACTTTCAAGAAATCTTGAATAAATTTTACTCTGTCACTTAGGTACCAGTTTGCTCTTGCGAGATCTGCTGAACTCAATAACCAGGTATCCAGCCACTCCAAAGGCCAGCATCCCGATGACTACGTGAAGTTTGGCCGCAGTGCATAGATGGTGACTGTATGAGAAGGCGATGATGAATCCAACGGACTGCCACAAGCGAAAGTTGCTGTAGGCCGCCTCCTCTTTTCCTGGAAACAAGATGGCGTAGAGCGCTGGAAAGAAACAAATGAAAGAACAACTAAGAATTACTTCATTTCTTTTGAAATTATTAAGTGGTATTTATTTATTCAACTTAATTCATTTCATTTAATTTCAAATCAATTCAGTTCCAATTCTAGTGGTAAATTTAGGGCTAAAAGACATAATATAAATAATACAAACAAGTAGTTCCGTGAAGAACTATATAGCCTATTTTCATATATCTTACTCAAGTTAATTGCCTCTATCAACATACAAAATTTCAGTTTATTGTTGTAATAGATTCGTAGATATTGAGAACCGTCTAAATATTTCAGATGGTTGCCATGTTGGATTTCTATTTATGTACTATTACATAGTTTTTTTCGTGTAGCCTCCTCGGAGGCCGAGTGCAGGTCTTTCTATTCGACGCCCGTGGGCGACCTGCGCGTCGGAATGAGAGATGGAATGATGAAGATGAATGAAATTGGACAAGGACGTGGAAGGAAGCGGCCGTGGCCTATTAAAAGGTACCGTCCCAGCATTTGCCTGGTGTTGAAAATGGGAAACCACGGAAAACCATTTCAAGGACGGCCGACGGTGGGGCTCGAACCCACGCGTCCACCGAGTCGCAGAGAGCTTGGCCCCAGGACCTACTGCTGCATTTTAGCCAGCGTAGCCACTGCTGACGGTTACTATTACATAAAGATTATTGTGTACCTGTGGTATTCAAACGTCAATCGCATGATTAGTACACATGAAGTAAAAACGAGATTTTAAAATTTCGCACATCTGCCATCTTGTGGTTATGAAAACAATTGAAATAAACTAGACGTCATTGGATTAACATTTCTATAAGAATTTACTGCACAAAGTTCCACTGCACTCGGATGGTTAAATCGCGAGAAACGTCCACTTAATTATTTATACTTCGCGTCGCCACCCTGTAGGATTTGTGCTCACCAGGTTATTGAAAGTCCTATAGATGAACTTATGTTCATAGCCTGTATGAACATTAAAAAATCAGTTTGATTGCTGTAAATGATTCGTAGATTCTGAGAACCGTCTAAATATTTCGGATGTTTGCCATTTTGGATTGTTATATGTATAGGACATTAAATTATTGCGTACCTTTATTATTCAAACTTTCACTTCGATCGCATGATTACGACACAAGAAATAAAAACTTAATTATAAAATTTCGCACATTCGCCATCTTGAGGTTATGTAAACAATTCAACTAAATTAGACGCAAGTGCATTACAATGTGTCTAATCATTTGGTGTACCAAGTTTCATTGCGTTTGGATGATTACATCGCGAGAAAAGTCTATTTAAAACTTTCACTTTCGCTTGGCCGCCATGTTCGTTTTATAGTTAACAGGTTTTTCAAAGTCTCACAGATGAACGTCTAGTAGTGCCCTTTTTCTCCGTACAAAATTTCGGGGTGATATCCGTAATAGTTTCGGAGATATAGAATGCCGGTGAAATATTTCGCACAGCCGCCATCTTGAGGTTATGTAAGCAATTGAACGAAATTAGATGTCGGTGCATTATAATGTGTATAGACATATTCTGAACCAAGTTTCATTTCGTTTGGCTGGCTAAATCGCGAGAAACGTCTATTTAAAAGTCGCAACTTCGCTTGGCCGCCATGTTGGTTTTGTACTTACCAGGTTTTCGAACGTCTTGAGGTTATTGAAAGTCCTAGAACTTCTAATAGTTTCCTTGATCACCGTTCAAAATTTCAGGGTGATATCGGTAATAGTATCGAAGATATTGAATGCTGGTTAAATATTTCGCACATCCGCCATGTTGGATATGTGAGACGGAATTCAATTTGAAGGGCACGGTCGGCGTCGGCCGAAATGGTGCTATGAGCTTACCGAGTTTCATTGACATCGCTCCAGCCGTTTAGATTTTATTAGGAGGGGGGTGGGTGGGGGAGAGACACACACGAATCACACACACACGCACACACAGAAGTCACACGGACAAAAGGTGATCTCATAAGCCTATTTTTTTCATAAAATGAAAATAGGCTAGTAAAAATAATGAGTTACACCAACATTCCGAGAAAATATCGGACTGTTAAAAAATGACGTTTGAAAATTAATGAACATAAGATAGTCAAAGAATGTAGAATGAAACACTTACTAAAATTATATTTTACCATGCCTCCTCTCTAACAGTCAAGAACAACTGGATAATAGAAATTGAAGGTGACCTTCAAGTAAGCAACGTAACAGAAGAAATTTTATGGCACAGAACGTTGGTGGACAAACATCACTTTGCTGCCAATCCTCGATTTAAGATACTGGACAGAAGTCTGTCTCTTAGGTTGTGAGACCAGAGGCTGGTTTGATCCTCAAAAAGCACCGCCGTAGGTTAGTCGGTAAATACCCACAAAACCTCAAAGCAGCACTGTAGTGAGGCATACTAGAAGAAAGGAAGAAAAATCATAGTGAAGGATGAAGAGATTTTGGGAAGAGGAGAAAGCTAATTCATACTCATCCGTTAGATAGGTTCAGACGCTCTCCTTAGTTGGTCATAAAGTTGTTAAAATAATGATGATAATGATGCTATTAATAATAATAATAATAATAATAATAATAATAACTCTGTTCCAAACGTTTCCAAAACAACCTAAATTTAAATCTAGCTCAATCATAAAGAGAAGAGTTTTATTAACCTTGATATTTTTAAGTGTAGGTCAGTGTTGTGTGGTCATTTGGCAAATTCTCCTTGAATGCAGCAGATCCGGGTTCTTGTCCTGACGATGAATACATTTTATTTCTTAAGATTGACATGAAAAAGTCATAAACTTGATAAGTTCCGGAAGCAGGCTTCTATGTGCATTTGAATTTGAGTGAAAGTTCTGTAAAATATTTCGTTTCATTCGTAATCTAGGGGAACAAAAGCAGCTCCAAATATCCTGGGTACGAATTTCTGGTTGTCCATGAAATATAATTCTCGCCCAATGGATGGAACGAGGTATACTATGTATCTCGATATCAAGATTTCCACCTCAGCAGTCCTCAGGATGATTTTATTTAAATTTTCACATTTACTCCATCCAAAAAAATCATGATTGGGCCTAACTTAATTCCACAGCCACCTCTTTCCCAATTACAATATTTATAATTATAACAATACTAAGCACTGCTACCACAATAAAACAATATGAGACAAATTCAACACTACCCTAAATAAACACCTATATGTAGCTAAGATAATACGAATGCATCGATATAACTTCTATCCATACGTCAAATGTGATATCCAGTAGTTTATATTCCGCACTGATAAGAGATCGCGGAGCCCTTGTTAGCGATATTAAAAGCCACGCAAAGCTGTAAGCTTGGTTTAGTACCTGGAATGATTGACATCAGGCACTATGCTCCGACATACTTTAAAAATATGCCATTTGAATGTTGTAAAAGTTTATATCTTCTCTTATAAGCTAGTATTCAAGACAATTCATGGAAGAACACGCAACTGTTCCGAGTAAATATGACAGCAACATGCATGATAACGACGTTAAATAAATGCTGTTCTAATCGTTAATGCTAACTAGTTGCAACAGGTTTTTGACCAACGATAAAGGGTGAAATGTCGCTGCAGGTTCAAATCTGATTCCTCATATATTGTGATAAATATCACTGTGTTCTAAATAACATTCAAATGTACACAGCGCTTCCCACTAGTGGATAAAAGTTTGTCATCACCTTGGAGTGAATAAACCAAAGTGTAAAAGTTCATGCCATCACTAATAAGTGAGTAAATCGAAATGTGAATAGTATTGGCTTCAAAATAGAGAATTTCGGGCAGTCGTTGTGTTTATATATAAATACTTTTATATAGTCAATGATACAACTTGTATTTACTTATTTAGTAACGTTTTTCTTCCCTATGAGTTTATAACTTGTCATGCAGGTATTAGGGTTTGATAATTTTGAAAAGTGGGTATTCCGAGGTATACCTGAGTTGGATGCGTTTCTTTTTTCTGTTCTATTCTCAGTAGTTTTTGGTTGTATCCTCTAAGTAAGGTTTCTTCATCCCATGGCACCTAAGTCTTTAAACAGTATATAACAGGGGTCCATCAGTAGGATGAATTTGAAGTCGCGAACTCTATACAAATACAAATGACGCATAACGTAATCAAGAACACCGGAAAGACATTCAAATAAGCATTCCTCTTCTCGTGAAGTCTATTTAACAAACATTGTTTGGTAAGGTATTGAATGAATGAAAATCCACAGCCTGATTCCAGTCTCCGACCGGGTCAGGAATGGAATGAATGAAGCCCCCATCTAGCGGCGAGGATATGAACTGTGCCGGCTGCCGAGGCCTGACGCACTCCTCTGGGGCAATGATTAAATGAATGACAGATGAAATGAAATGATAGTGGAGAGTGTTGCTGGAATGAAATTTTTGACAGGGAAAACCGGAGTACCCGGAGAAAAACCTGTCTGCCTCCGTTTTGTCCAGCACAGATCTCACATGGAGTGACCGGGATTTGAACCACGGACCCAGCGGTGAGAGGCCGGCGTGCTGCCGCCTAAGCCACGGAGGCTTAGTTTGGTAAGGTATTAAAAGTAATAATTTTTCGAAGTGAAATGCCATGTCCTGTGGTTCGGATTCCACGTAAAAAGGAGGTCCCGTGGCTCATAATCACAAGATTCACGGTCACGTAAAACTACAATCTTCCTTCTTTCCTTAAAAGTAATAATGATGTTATAGGTTTTACGATTCTTTTAAATATTGTGGGTTTTAGAGACGCCAGGGTACCGGAATTTTACCCCGAACGGGATCTTTAACGTGCCAGTAAATCTACTGATATGGCTCCCTCACATTTGCGCACCCTCAAATGCCAAATGACGGCGCCGGGATTCAATCTCGCTATCATGGGATCAGCAGGCGAGAACGTTACCGCTGAGCCACGCAGCTAGTCAATTTATTAAAGGAAATTGATATAAGAGTATGGGCGAAGCCACAGATCAAACATTATAGGTGATTTCATTGTAAAGATTTGTCATCCCTTAGTTTATGGACAGTAAGTTATAGGTTATATAAGTGTTGAAAAGTTAGCGCAAAGCATAATATTCTCAATTAAACGGGGATGAAAAAGGAGGACCAAATGATTGCTTTCGGTGTTGGCTGTCATCGTGGGAAGCAATAAGCTGGACCTGTTAACTACTCATGCAGCACCTATTGGTATGTTTCTTGTCGTGCCAGCTACTTCTGGGAGAACCAGGAGCTGTTAATTCTAGCTGGAAGATTCGCTATGGACCTAGAAACACAAGCTAATGACTGAACATTTTAGGAATGTAGTAGTGCAGTTTTTTGGTTATTTGTAGATCTAAGTTTTGTCTTTAATTATTTTTAAAATAAAATGATATTATCTTATAAAAATTTTCAAAGACGAAGACGTAGAGGAAAATAAATTATTTGCACAATTCCTTAAAAACTATGGCCACCATTTTGTGTTGCTTCATGGATAGTCATGAAACTGCTGCTCACTCAGGGTCGCATCACTGGTGAGTTTGGGAATGGGTGAAATATATCCGATGCGACATCGCTTCCATTGTTTATAGTGTGGACTACCTATTCTATCTATTCTCTTAGCTCTACTATTCTTCAAGAATTAATACCCTCATTTTTAGAGGAATTTTCACTCCGGCTATCACTTCAATTAAGTATTCTGTTCAACACTATTTTGACATCAGTATAGCCGATGAGATATTTCAGTGATTTCTCATCACGACTCTCACAATAATAAATGGAAGTGCCAAACATGTGGTCACTGGAGGTACTTGAGCTCAAGACTATCTTTCTCTATAAATTTAGTGCTAACACGATACCAAAATTTATTGCTTTTCAATCGGTCAACACGATAAATATTGGCTGTACAAGAACGGACCACACATAGCTCAAGCAATCTGCTAAGCTCACATTCCACTCTAACCTGACCATATAATAACAATTACAGATACAGTATCACAGTAAGCAAGCAAACCTGAAGGTCAATCACCACTACCAATATCACAACAAATCACATATAACTAACAAATCTTGACAAGTTGTGCTAGTTTATAAGAACTGCTGTAACTAAATAAATGTTCATATAGGACATAGCTTTAACGGCGTAAGTGTAAAGAATCTGATTATGATCGCTTGACTGGTTATCCTAGTGTGTTTATTAATCTCATGTAATTAGGTAGATTTCATTAGAAAGCTAACTATTGCAATGGGTCCCATGTTTCGACTTCCGGAAAATTTCGACATATCTTCGCGTTTCACATCCCCCAGACCCCAAAACCACCGTCAGTTCAAAAGTTTATATATAATTTATGTATATATATATATATGTATATATATATATATATGTATATCAGTTTCTTGTGGACACGATAACTGCCGTAATTTTGCACCAATTACTTCGAATTTTTTACCGAAGATGTATACCTATAAAATCTCGGTCGAGTTCGTTACTGGGCTAAATCGGTCGAAGGGGGTGAAAATGGGGGGCTTTTTTCGAAAAAGTGAAATTTCGCTATAACTCTCTTAATACGTGCAATATCGAATCCATTCAAAGTTCATAATATGTGTCGGATAAGTGCCAAAAATTTATGTCAAATAAGATTTTTGATAGCACCAGCCATTGACCAAAG
The DNA here is from genome assembly GCA_946902985.2 of Meconema thalassinum. Lineage (NCBI taxonomy): Eukaryota > Metazoa > Arthropoda > Insecta > Orthoptera > Tettigoniidae > Meconema > Meconema thalassinum. The sequence continues at coordinate 333,916,993 of OX336391.1, read as the reverse complement.
GGGTGGAAAAAAGTGGGTTTTTCGGGAAACATTAATCATATCTCTCTTAATAGGCACAATATCAAAACCGTACAAAATGGACAATATTCCCCTAATAATTACCTAAAACGTTTGTCTGAAAGAATTTTTGATATGACCCACCATTACGCCAAGGGACGAGAAAAATGATTTCGGAATTATAAGAAAATGCCAAGAGCTATCAGTGGTTGCCATGGCAACACTACTAAATTGATGAGGCATGGACCATCAGACGTTGCCATGACAACGCACTTGCACGAGATCAGATTCAGTATTTCCATCTGATTAAGTGGTTGGTTGGTTGGTTCTTAAGTTTAGGGGCTGCGACAACGCGGTCATGTAGCCCCGTGTACTTTGGGTGTGTGTAGAATCTGTCTGATAACCGGTGTTAATTGTGATGACTGTATTAGTGTGTATTATCTGTTTGTTAATTTAAGTACTGCAACTAACAATTTTTCAGATAGTTCCTACTTTTGCCGCCAAGCGCCACTGTCAACGACTACGAGGCCAAGTTCAGAACTGAGCTACTAGACGCCGCCGCAGTCGGCTCTTGGCAACGAACATAGAAACCTAAGAGCGTTGTATACATTCTTAACCTATCCAATTTAGCTTCACACAGGTGCAATTAGTGGAAGGATCTTTAACATGCCATAAATCTATGACATGGGACCGCCGGCTTTACTTCCCCTCCGAAGGAAGGCATACTGAGGGATATTTAACGCTCTTAAAAAATCCGACGGCTTCGGCCGGGTTTGAACCCGGTATCTTGGGCATAGAAGCTCAGCATGTTACCGACTACGCCACCAAAGCCGCCTGATAAAGTGGGAAGCGGCTTCGGTGACGTAACTGGTAGCATGCTGAATGTCTATGCCCAATGTCGCGGTTTCAAAGCCGGCCGAAGTCGTCGGATTTTCTAAGAGCACTAGAATCCCTCAGTATGCTTTCCTTTGGATGGGAAGTTCCAACGTTCGTTGCGAGTTGATGGTTGGGGTGGCATCTAGTAGCCAAGTTCACAGCTAGGTGTCGTTGACGGTTGTACCTGGTAGCAACATTAGGAACTACTGCTTGAAATTGACCGTCTGCAGTACTTACATGAATTAAGACTAATACAGCCATTACAATTCACACCGTGTATCAGACAGATTCTACACTCACCCAAAGTACACGGGGTTAGATGACCACGTTGTCGCAGCCCCTAAACTGAGGAACCAACCAGAGGTAGATTTCGTTAGAAAGCTAACTATTGCAATGGGTACCATGTTTCGACTTCCGGAAAATTTCGACATATCTTCGCGTTTCACATCCCCAGGCCCCAAAACCACCGTCAGTTCAAAAGTTATATATAATTTATGTATGTATATGTATATCAGTTTATTGTGGACACGATAACTGCCGTAATTTTGTACCAATCACTTTGAATTTTTTACCGAATACGTATACCTATAAAATCTCGGTCGAGTTCGTTACTGGGCTAAATCGGTCGTTGGGGGGTGAAAATGGGGGGCTTTTTTTTCGAAAAAGTGAAATACTGCTATAACTCTCTTAATATGTGAAATATCGAATCCGTTCAACATTCATACTATGTGTCGGATAAAGCCCAAAAATGTATGTTTGAAGAGTTTTTTTTATAGCACCAACCATTGACCAAAGGGGTGGGAAAAAGTGGGTTTTTCGGGAAACATTAATCATATCTCTCTTAATAGGCACAATATCAAAACCGTACAAAATGGACAATATTCCCATAATAATTACCTAAAACTTTTGTCTGAAAGAATTTTTGATATAACCCACCATTATGCCAAGGGATGAGAAAAATAATTTCGGAATTATAAGAAAATGCCAAGACCTATCAGTGGTTGCCATGGCAACACTACTAAATTGATGAGGGATGAGCCATCAGACGTTGCCAAGATAACGCACTTGCACGAGATCAGATTCAGATTTCCATCTAAGTGTGAAGCGGCTTCGGTGACGTAACTGGTAGCATGCTGAATGTTTATGCCCAAGGTCGCGAGTTCAAAGCCGGCCGAAGTCGTCGGATTTTCTAAGAGCGCCAAAAATCCCTCAGTATGCTTTCCTTTGGAGGGGAAGTTCCAACGTTCGTTGCGAGTTGCTGGTTGCGGTGGCATCTAGTAGCCAAGTTCACAGCTAGGTGTCGTTGACGGTAGTACCTGGTAGCAACATTAGTAACTACTGCTTGAAATTGACCGTCTGCAGTCCTTACCTGAATTACAGACTAATACAGCCATCCCAAAGTACACGGGGTTACATGACCGCGTTGTCGCAGCCCCTAAACTGAGGAACCAACCAAAATCTCTGCGGTAGATATAATTTTGCGTGAAGAAGTAACAGACCGTTACATAGTTGCACATCAGTGTCGAAACCTAGCATAAGGACAGTGTGACCACAAGTATAAAAATGGACCCCAAATGACAAGAAGGTTACCGTTCCCATAAGACAATAAAATGTTTAAAATAAGCATAAAATGACGAAAAACAAAGTTAATTAAGCTCCAATTATAAAATACCTTCTCGCATTAAATGAGGTCTGATCCTTCTACGAAAATCTGCATATTCTGCCTATTTTCGCCTATCCCCAAGTTTGTCCGGTGAAATCTACCTCCGCCTTCCGGCGTGCCGAGAGGACTTTTTTTTTTTCAGGATTAGGGTAACACCCATTATAATTGAGTACAATCGTGTGGACCGACTGAACACATTAAATTTATACTGCTAAGGCAACTTTGAAAAATGGTTTCCATCACAATAATGCGAATAAGAATCTAGATTATATGGCTAAATTGCTAGACTGTTGAACAACACAGTATTTGAAAGATGTAGGCCTACTTAAATAGTGTTAAAAATAAATAATATCGTATGGCCTCGGGTGCCAGGTGCAAGCTTTGTTATTTGACACCCAAAGCTTGCATGCCAAATTTCGTTGTTCCTTGAAGCACTATGAAAGTCAAGGAGGTTAGATGTCTAAGCTCCTTGAACACTATAGTGCTTTCTAGTAGAGAAATGAGGAACTTTGTGTTGGCGGAATTTCGCGAGATTAATTTTGCCATTATGAACACTGCATTCAAATGGGTTCTTTGTAATGCCAACATCGTGTGACATGGTGTCGTAATTTTTGCCCCCTATCAAAAATCCCTTACCACGGCCAGGAGCGAACCTGCAAGCTTGGGGTTAGTAGACCGACATGTTGACCACTCACCCACCGTGGCAAGCTATAGTGTTAATTAAAATATATTTTATGTTCGACGATATCAAAATGTAAACATCATGTGTCAGAAAACTGCATCATAATGAGGCTCATTATAACACTATTTTTCATTATGAAACAGTTTCTCCCACCAATCAGAGCTCAAGAAACAGTTGTGTGACCAATTAGGTAAGGACACCTTCGCGTATGCGCTGTAAACAATAGGTGTTCTGTGTTGGCAAGCAAAGTGAATGGTCTCTGCTTTTGGAGTGCCTTGACCGACGCATGCGCTCTGTTCAGTCAGCAAAGCCAGCGTGCCCTGTTCACTAACTGAATCCCACAGATATTTATGAATATTTATGTTAAAACATATAATAAAGTTATAATTATCGTCGAACATAAACAGTCGTATGCAACTCGCCTATAATGGTAATGAAGACACTCGTATGGAAATTATAAAACTCGCTTACGCTCGTTTTATAAACATACTCGTATCTTAATTATTGCCATTATAGGCTCATTAAATAATATACTATTATGTTCGACCATGGCGAAATGTAGATTTTATATTGTCATAGGCTCATTATAGTACAAATTTCCATTATGAACAGTTTATTCCACGAAACAGAGCTCAAGAAACAGTTGTGTGACCAATTAGGTACGGATAGCATCGCACCTGCGCTGACTTCCACGGCCTCCTATTTTAAATTTCACTACGTGGCTAGTGTCATAGTGGGGTATTCGAGGAGGCCGTGGTATTCTTTGCGTCCCATGCGCTCTGTTCAGCACATAAAAAGGGTGAAATCTTGACAATTATTTATGAATATTTATGTTCGAACATAAAATTGTTATAATTATCGACGAACATAAACAGTCGTATGCAGCTCGCCTATAATGGTAATTAAGACACTCATATAAAAATTATAAAACTCGCTTCGCTCATTTTACAAACATACTCGTGTCTTATTTATTGCTATTATAGGCTCGTTGCATAATGTAGTATTGTATCCATGAGGCGTAAGTGTATTCTAGTTGTTGATGTAGGTAACTAATGTAATTAATTGTTTGAATCGGAATCAATAAGCATGGCTACAAGTTTGATTTCATGATACTATTTACACCAAGGTGTTACTAAGTACTTGAATAGTACGTGACATTTGCATTTCTTCAAACTGATGTTGATTTAACTCCCAGTTATGTATCAGAGCAGAGCCCGATTTTGTCGTCACATTCGACCGAGGGGTCCCGGAATTGAATCCTGGTCGGTTCGTGTGAATTTTGACTGCGTATGGTTAATTCCTATGGAACATGAACTGGGTGTTTTTGACTTGATCTTTATTGTATTCTCCATGGCGCAACTTGAAAGACATGCACCAGGTTTCTTGATGACACACTACATTCAATATTTTATTCTGTGACCTTTATTATGCCCATCATTGTCTCTTTGTGAATACATTAATTGCTTTATTTGATTGATTTGCGTGAAGTGAAAAATATGTACCGTTGTTCTAATATAAGAGACCAATACGAGGATCAATGGGAATATTGTTAATTATTAATACCACTCCTCATTCTCTTTTTCATTCGTTCATGAATACAAATAATTTGGTTATTGGTTATACGCATAGCAAAGTTCAATTAAATGCACTACACTATGCTTCCGTCGACATTTGCCTTTGTTTCAAATATGAATAGATTTAGCAGCGATATAATCAATGTGTGTAGGTGGCAAAGTTTATTGTAGTCACATTGTAATGGGCAAAGAAAAATTACACATTGATAAAGAGAAAGAGAATATATTTCATTGTCCTTCAGTACAAAGCACAACGTTAAAGGAAAAGTTAATGAGAAATGTATTAAAGCTAACGGGTATTTCAGTACAGCATTCCCCTAGGGGATTACGACTAGTGGGACGGTTACTGTCGTCTTCCCTCTTGGTCAACACTTGTCCTTTTCTGACCCCGACGGTATAAGCGTTTCAGAGTCCTAGGGTGTCTTTCGCTCTTCCTCCTTAATTGGCCTTTGTCTCACATTTCCTGATTCTCACATTCTTCGAGGGGTTAGACGTCTCGCTTTCGTTTCATGGAATATCCTGCCTTCCGCACAAGGCTCTGAAGGATGTAGGGTGTGGGAGACCCCACTATTTATGGTCCATCCTGGATAGTGAGACATCCTCGAGGGCTCACGGCTGGTGAACGTGGGAGTTGGCAACCCTGAAGGATTTCTGAGATGGGCCCGTTTGTATCCAATTTTCATTTATGAAACAAGATGTTCAGTAAAGAATATATAGCCTACTTTCTCCTAAATTGTTATAACTCTTTGTCCTTTTCAAGGAGTATAATTGAATATTGGTTGTAGTAGCTTGTTGAAATACAACGTGCTATAGGGATATTAAACATGAATATGAGGTGCCATTTGCTAACAACAACAAAAACATTCAATTCGGTTTCACCGTGTTTGAATTGATATGGGGAATGGATATGCACACATACATGGTCGCTATTTGCAAACTATTGGGCTGATGACCTTGTAGTCAGTCATAAGATGCTTTCCACAAAAAGGCATGTTGTTGCAAAATCTGGTAGAGATCAAATTATTAGGATGGTCGTAATTTGATTTAAGCTTTTAACATTTGGGTGGTCGTCAAACCGTTTCCGTCAAGATGGCGGCGATATAAAACATGACACTGAAGTGCCCTTTGCTAGTGCTACCTCTGTACAAAATTTCATTCAATTCGGTTTCACCGTGTTTGAATTGATAGGGGGGATCGATTTGCACACATACTTGGCCACCATCTGCAAACTATTGGGCTGATGATCTTGCAGTTTGGTCAGAATATGCTTCCCACATAAAGGTATGTTTTTGCAAAATTTGGTAGAGACTAGATTATTAGGTTGGTCGTAATTTGATTTAAGCTTTGAACATTTGTGTGGCCGCCATTACGTTTCCGTCAAGATGGCGGCGATATAAAACATGACACTGAGGTGTCCTTTGCTAGTGCTACCTTTGTACCAAGTTTCGTTCAATTCGCGTTCACCGTGTTCGAATTGATAGGGGGGGGGGGGGCAGACATTCAGAGTACACACACTCACACACACAGACACACTTTTTTCGCCCTGTGTTGATCCCATAAGTCTACTTTCATTTTTTGCAAAAATCGAAAGTAGGCTAAAAATAGGCCTATGAGATCACCTTTTGTCCGAGTGTGTGCGTTTGTGTGTGTTAGTCCCTAGTAAAATCTAAACAGCTGGAGCGAATTCAATGAAACTCGTAAGGTCATAGTAAAATTTTGTCCAACCCCGATCGTGCCCTTCAAATCTTATTACGTTGCACCAATCCAACATGACGGCTGTGAGAAGTATTTCACCGGCGTTCTATATCTCTGAAACTATTACAGATATCAGCCTGAAATTTTGTACGGTGATAAGGAGCACTAATAGAAGTTAATATAGGCTGCGTGTCTCTCAAAAACCTGTTAAGTAAAACACGAACATGGTGGCAAAGCGAAGTTGAAACATTTAAATAGACTGTTCTCGTGATTTAACCATCCGCGCGCAGTGAAACATGGTACAGGAAATGTTTATGCATATAGTAATGCACTAACATCTAAATTTGTTCAATTGTTTACATTACCTCAAAATGGCGGCTGTGAAAAATAAATCCAGGTTTTTATTCTTGTGCCCCATACATGAGATTGAAGCTTGAATAATACAACTACGCAATAATCTTCATGTAATAGTACATAATTCTATGGCATACACAAGTATATAAAAATCCAACATGGCGACCATCCAAAATATTTAGACGGTTCGCAATATCTACGAATCTATTACAGCAATCAAACTGAAATTTTGTAATTTGATAGAGGCAATTAACTTAAATAGTATATCGAAATAGGCTATTTAATTCTTCGCGGAACTACTTGTTTCTTTCTTCCATTGCTGTTGGAGCGTAATCTCTCCTCTTTCCCTTTCCTATCTGACTTGCATGGCTTTACTTCTTTCCAAGTCCCTCAATTCTCATTCTTCTAGGGTTGAGGGCATATCCTTTCCCTTTCTTGAATTACCGTTAATAATTCTTTATTTAATTTTCCTTGGAGTACTTACATAAGTTGGTTCAAAGTCTGTAGTAATTTTTAGCCTACTTTTCACATTTTGCAAAAATGAGGAAAAAGTAGAATTATGAGAGAAATAGAAACATTTCCAGGAAAACCAAGCTCCGCCTTTTCAATAGCAACGTAAAGTCTATTCTTCTCTATGGCTGTGAAACATGGAAAGTCACAAAACCGATCAACAACCAGCTACAGGTGTTCATTAACAGATGCCTGCGTCGCATCATGAATGTGAGGTGGCCGGACATAATCTCTAATGAAGATCCTTGGACCATCACCAATCAACAACTGATTAGCATCCAGATCAAGGAGAGGAAATGGCGCTGGATCGGTCACACACTAAGGAAGCCGGATGGAGCTGTTGAGAGGGCGGCCCTAGACTGGAATCCTCAAGGTGCCAGGAAGCGAGGTCGACCTAAGAAGACCTGGAAGAGGACGATCGAAAATGAAATTGAAGAGGTGGACAAGAACTGGAGTCAAGTGAAGAGAATGGCCAGGAACCGTACTGCGTGGAGAACTTTCGCCAAGGCCCTATGCTCCGGAAGGAGCGGCAGGAATTAAGTAAGTATGAGATTGGGCAAATGTGTGTCTGTCCTTCTGTCTGTCTGTCTGTCTGGCTGTGTGTGTGTCCCTCCCCCCCCCCCCCTATCAACTCCTAAACGGCTGCAGCAATCGAAACAAAATTTGGTAGGAGTAAAGATCTATAACTGAATAGCTCACAGCCATATTTGAAAATGATGTCAGTGCTACCAACTGCTGAAAAATCGCAATTGAAATTTGAGCTCCATGTTGGATATCCTGGAAGGTATGAATGGGAGCTATTTCAAAATAAGCACACGTATAGGTAATAATATTTCAGATTAATTTCCAGGAGGCCATTCATGGCAGTGTTGCCAAAATGATTATAAGCCTGCTGATAGGTCCAATTTTAAATGCATATAACTTCTACACTATCAATTGGAATTCAACCAAATTTCGTATGTGTTATGTGTACATAAACAGATATGACTGAGCGTATTCTTAAGAGCCACCAGGGCTGCCAACTGTTAATAAATGCTCTCAATTTTTTTATCCAAATACCAATATATCAGAAAGTATGCAAGCCGACAGCTTTAAACTACGCACACGTATAGTACCTGACTTTCTAAATCAATTTGTAGTAACTTATATACCTCAGTGCTACCAACATAATTCTTAGCCAGCTGAGAGGTCCAAATTTAAATACGTGTAACTTCTATACTATCATTTGGATTTCAACCAAATTTCGTGTGTGCTATGTGTACCATAGCAGATATGACTATGCCAATTCTTAAGAGTAACCAGGGCTGCCAACTGTTAATAAATTCTGTCTCCATTTTTGTTACCCTAATATCAATAAATCAGAAAGTATGCAAGCCAATAGCTCACACGTATAGTAGCTGGCATTCTAGATTAATTTGGAGTAACTAATATAGGCCTACGCCAGTGCTGCCAATATGATTCTAAGCCTGCTGATAGGTCCATTTTTAAAATGAATGTACTTCTAGACTATACTAACTAATGGATTTCATTCAAAATTTACACAACAATAGATCATATTATTTCAGATTATTTCTGACCAATACATGTATGTCATTGTTGCCAACATGATTTTACGCTTGCTGTTAGATCCACTGTTTAACTGCATGTAACGTCCATGCTATCCATTGGACTACAACCAAATTTTGTATTCTGTACCTTTAGAGATGGAACTAAGATTATATTCAGTCACCAGGGCTGCCAACTGTAGTTCTCTATTGGGCTACATTATGGCAGGTATACAGTATTTCGAACTAAGTTAATTAGAAATTTCGAAATTACCAACTTAATTTCGTCATTATTCTAGATAGATACATATAGATTAATAATTGGTATGAATAAAATCTTAAGAAAAGTAGGCTCTTTAGTTCGTCACGGAACTCCTTGTTAGCCTACTTTTCACATTTTGCAAAAATGAGAAAAAAAGTAGACTTATGAGATCGATCCGGGAAAATGTGTGTGTCTGTCTGTCTGTCCGTCTGTCTATCTGCCTGGCTGGCTGGCTGGCTGGCTGGCTGGCTGGCTGTGTGTGTCCCCCCCCCCCCTAATCAATCCTAAACGGCTGCAGCAATCAGAATCAAATTTAGTATGAGTAAAGATGTATACCGGAATATCTCAAGCCCATATTTGAAAATGATGTCAGTGCTACCAACTGCTGAAAAAACGCACTAGAAATTTGAGCTCCATGTTGGATATCTTGGAAGGTATGCATGCGAGCTATTCCAAACTTGGCACACATTTAGATAATACTATTTCAGTTTAATTTCCAGGTGGTCATACATGACCATGTTGCCAAAATAATTTTAAACTTTCTAATAGGTCCAATTTTTTAATGCATATAACTCCTATAATTGGATTTCAACCAAATTTTGTATGTAATATGTGTACATAAACATATATGACTGAGCGCATTCTTAAGAGCTACCAGGGCTGCCAACTGTTAATAATTGCCCTCTCTATTTTTGATGTGTAACATCATTCCACTCGGTTGCTGGATAGTTTTGTGGGAGTGATTTTGAAAATTGGGGACTGAAGTGGATCGGAACGATCGAGCTGGCAGAGGTGGATCAAACGGAAGTATGCACTGCCCGCTCGATCGATCAAACGGAAGTGTACTAGCTGGCAGTGGTGGACAACGGAAGTATGCACTGCCCGCTTGATCGATCGAATGGAAGTGTGCCCTAGCTGGCAGTGGTGGATCGAACGGAAGTATAAGACGCACTGCCAACTCGATCGATCGATCCAGTTGGCACTGGTAAGAGAAACAATCAGTTCGCGGTGTCGAAAATTGATACCATGACGCTCTCTCGGCCATGTGGAAGGTATATGACATACTGAACGGAAAACGCTCATGCGAACTCTGGTGTCAAGTGATTAAAACCAATGACATGGTACATGTTCGAAGTCTTCGTATCAGTATTTTTAAATTGTAAAATTCCTTAATATCAAACATTGTAAGTAGTCGGCATTGCATTGGCATAAGGCATTTTAAACTCAATGTCACTCAGGAACAAAGAAAAATATAAATGAAACTTAATTCCGTAATGCAGTATTATTGGAACGTGGAAATAAGTCACCATCTTGTGCACAATATTTGCGTAGTCGAAATAGCCGTGGGGTTATTGCGTATGACTGTGAATCTAGGGATCTTGGGTTCGAATCCTGGGCGGGGTAGATATTTGCTACCAGATTATCATTTTAAACGATATTTATCATATCAATATGACTCATTTTAACAGAATCCATATGAAATTACGTGTTGGTCTGTGAATGAAGAAGACCTGTTTATAAGGAATTTAAAGTTATGAGCGGTGTTGCGTCTATTAATCTAGTTGATCCATATCGTATTCTTTATTTAGGCTAGTGCTGGTGGAAGCTACAAATCATCTAATAAAATGAGTTCCGTATTATAAACTACAATATCTGTAAAACACTCCCTTTTACAACAGATTAATATTTGTGGTAATAATACTATAAAATACCGGTGTATCAACAATTTCACGTGAGGTTTCATCTATGTCAGATGTTACACATCATATGCGACTACTGTAATGTGCCCGTTTAGACCGGAGTCCGCACGACCACATATGCATTTTACCAATAATCAGTCAGCACGAGAATCAAAATATCCCGAGGCGCCAGATGGGTTAAAGCAAATCGCAAAAACGACATCAAATAAAAAAAAATGCTTTACTGATTTTTGGCTCAATGCAACAATAAGGATAGAAGGAGATTTAATTGGGTGCAACACATCTGGTAAAATTATCTCAGTTTATTTTGAAGTTAAAATTGACTGCAAAGATGCTCAAAGCAGCATCATCCACGTGTGGCGATCCACACTCTTATTTACACACAATATACAGAAATTTTCCAAACACATTTGACAATCTTTTTGGAAACACAAGTCCGATTAATAGTCCTGTAGACTGTGTTCCAAAATTATTAATAATTAATTCCAGTTCAAAGTTAATTGTCTATACTGGAAATATCGTAGATCACTGTTTGAATATTTACATGATATTAACACTCGTAGAATAAATGTTCATAGAATTTTTAAACTTTCACTTAGTTTTCCAGTTTCAAAAATATATCGTCGAAAAATATTATTATCATTGAAGCAACACAAATTATTTACACATATTAATAACATCTGAAAAGTATTTGACCTTGAGCATAGCATCGAAGAACTGTGCGAAGCACAACAACAATTAATTGTTCTTCTAACATTAAACATTCGAGAAGTGACTCGATTATGAACTTCAAGTTCCAAACAAAATACATGATTTCTGAATCATCAACTTGATCACTAAATTGTTGAACCATTCAACTATTCAATTTCCCACTTGGAATCATTATTAAAAAAATATTTATATTTATGGCCATTTCTAGTAACTTTTACAACTTGCAATTCTTCGACAGAATGCGGAAATAAGAATTGTAGTTTTATAATGAATTCATTTAGTTCATGGCACTAGGATTGAAAACATCCTTCAAATTATTCGTGGTTAAAGAATTATTTTTAATTGGCAGTGGCCCATTCTATTATTTGTGTAAGAACACAATATTACAACAACAACGGCAAAGGTCTTCCTCTGAAGAAGAATAAACTACTATCATGACAAATCCGGGTTCTAGCAAAATCAAAGTCTAAATGGAATTCGTAAACAAGGTTGAAATAAGAACTGATGGTTTCGAGAAATAACCTTCGGGTCATTCATCCGACGAAATGTGTAGTTCCAATACTCCTACTATAAACCTGAGCCATCGAACCTGCTATTTGATTGATGCTCGAAAAAATCTCCTCATTCCTGCGACTTAAACATGCGCACCTGGGAATGGCATTTCAACTACTCCACACACATAAATTTTCTTCCCAAAATTTATACAATAAATCAAGCCTCTGCTTGTTATCAACACTGGAAGATTAATAAACTTACAAGTTTATTTTATTTTACCATTCAGTTCAACCCGTGAATTTACCATACTTATGAAAATCTTTATTTCACTTTCGAGTGTATTTACGTCATGATTTTATATAAATACAAAAATATCCTATTTGATACAAATATCAATTGCTTCCCGTTTCATGCCTCTCCGTGTTATCTGAAAAATATACTTTGCTCAATGCAAATATCAACTGTTCAACCAGAACTGAAATGTTGGTTGAATGCGGGCTTGCGCTAACCACTCTACTTCGGAAAATCTCCTGTTCCAAACTAGAAATGATTAAACTACTTCATAGGCTCTCTCTCAATACATATGATTAGAAAATATAATATCCAAGAATTATTTAGAAAAATTATAAAAATTATATTATTATTATTAGTGGATTATTATTATTATTTATATCATTTTAAATATGTTTAATTATCATCTCATTATGTGAGAATCCACATGTTCGAACCTTCGAATATGGAAACAAGATGTTCAGTAAAGAACATATAGCCTACTTTCTCCTAAATGTATGAGTATAGTTATAACTCGTTGTTATTATCAAAGAGTATAATAGAACTATTCTTTGTTGAAGACCTTAGAAACGATTTACCTCTACCAAACGCCACGACCTAGATAAAAACTGCTACCATCATTGAAGAAAGAAAGAAAGAAAGATAAGAAGTATATCAAGAATGTTATGGATCTGGAGACATAATCGACCGGACTGGCGGCGTGGCTCAGCGGTAACGATCTCGCTTGCTGGGCCCTAGGTTGCAGGTTCGTATCCTGGCGCAGTCAGCTGGCATTTGAGGGTGCACAAATGCGAGGGAGCCGTGTCAGTACATTTACTGGCACGTTATAGATCCCCTTCGGGCCAAAATTCCGGCACCCCGGTGTCTCTAAAATCAGCAGTAGTTAAAAGGGATGTAAAACCAATAACATTATTATTATTATTATTACGACCTGCCGTGGGCAACATCCAACTTTGAGTTGAGGCATGTCTTTCCACGTCTGGTTGTGCATGACTTTCACAACCCTAATTGAATTAACAAATCTTTCCATGACCCTACAGAGACGTGTGTATACAAACTATGTGGATATTTTCGATAATATAATCCTAACAGAGCGAGTGCATTCTAGCGGCCAGAATAAGAAACTTTTCAATAAAATCTGGAAGTTACCTTTTTGGCAGCTAGATGTCTCGAGTAAATCTGCTGGCGAATTATGTTTTAATTAAATATATATTTTACACCATAATGTGGACAATATAACGCTTAATAACATTTTCAAGTAACGCAAAATAGGCTGTTACAAACCCTTTAAAATAAAAAGTTAAAATGTATCGTAGTATCAACTTGTCATTCTTCAAATTCGATGCGCATAGAATGATAATGGTATAGTAATCAATGGATCCCCACGTAGACTAGTCGGGACATCTAGTGGTGAAATATCAAACAATATAATCCTAACAGAGCGAGTGCATTCTAGCGGCCAGAAGAAGAAACTTTTCAATAAAATCTGGAAGTTACCTTTTTGGCAGCTAGATGTCTCGAGTAAATCTGCTGGCGAATTATGTTTTAATTAAATATATATTTTACACCATAATTTGCACAATATAACGCTTAATTTTAAAACATCTGAGTCATTACAAAACAATAAACATATAACATTTAAAGCAAAAAAACTAGCTCTGATCGGGGTTGAACCATAGGAATCTGAGCGACAGGCTATCGCTCTACCACTGAGCTAATTGTGTCAACGAATATCGTTCTATTTAAAATGACTTACATAGAACTTGTTAGCAAATAATGATTTATACTAAACGATTTCATCACTGGAGTATATTATTTATATATAAAGCATTTCATACAAAGTTTATTTATTTTTTATCAGTACGCTATATTGCATTCAATACTCAAATTAGTGAAATATAAGTCAGGCACAAGATATCCGCTGCCATCTTGTCTTATTAATGAATCAGCTGAGCTTTTTAAAATCACGTCTGCACTATAGTATTACAAAATAAACTTTTAATTTCGTACGTGCCTCTTCCTTTAGAACAGTTAAAACGATTCTCGGCTCGATAATCGGAACTGGTGGGTCCCATGATATGGATTATAAAGTTTGCATAATTCGCACGGCCGCCATCCTGAAATGGTATGGCGGACGACCTTGTAGTTTGGTCACAAGACGCATCCTATACGAAGGTATGTTGTTACCAAATTTGGTAGAGATTGGATGATTTGGTTAGTCGTTATTTGATTTTACGTTTTGAACGTTTGAGTGGCCGCCATTCAGTTTTAGTAAAGATGGCGGCGATATAAAACATGACACTGAGGTGTCCTTTGCTAGTGCTACCTTTGTACCAAATTTCGTTCAATTCGCATTCACCGTGTTCGAATTGATAGGGGGGGACAGACATTCAGAGTACACACACTCACACACACACACACAGACTCACACACACACATACACACACACAGACTCACACACACACATACACACACACAGACAGACACACTTTTTTCGCCCTGTGTTGATCTCATAAGTCTACTTTCATTTTTTGCAAAAATCGAAAGTAGGCTAAAAATATCCATTCCTCAACAAAAATAAATTTAACTTTTACAGTTACATCGGTTGATTAAAGTGATTTCCCAAAAATATGAAATATTCAAATAAATGCTCGAAATGCTCGGTCATCGATCCTAAACTGTTCTGAGTGCTGAAAATACTCAGAATAACTCTAATAAGTCTTGCGTAAATCATTGCAAGATTTAAATACGACGAAAAAAATAAAATGTGTTGGTCATCTGCAGAAAAAAATAGTTTGTTCCAATTAGCTAGGCATAATATAATTCAAATGTGGCTTACATTTCTTGATGGTCTTGAAGTGTAGTAAACCTGGTCTGTACCAGATTTATCCGTAGACATGCCCTGTTGGACAAGCACGTATAATCCTTGTATCCGCCGCCATCATATACCCACAATCCGTCTAGTCAGACATAGTGGTAGTATCTTTCGACGTTTGAATTAACTGTTGTTCCATTTTAATATGGGCTTCTATCAAAGCCATAACAGTTTGTTTAAATAGGGTCAGATCTAAGTGATCTCTTCTTAGATATGTCAGTTGTAACATAACTCACTGTAATCTTATCAGTACAAGAAAAACACTGACAGTCTAAGCAATTAACGGCTGTTCTGAAGATCGTTCCCTGGGCATGGTTTATTATATCACCATCTACCATGCGCTAAGCAACTTGTAGTTTCCCTTGCGTAGACTAATGAACGCCACCGTTATAGACTAGTCTTCAGTGTACTGACAGATCGAAGTGGTTAACTAGTTACAAATATGAAAACTGACTGAATGGATTTAAACATCCAAGTATTAAGTTATTACTGGACTGTGACAAAATATTAATTTCTAGACAAAGTCTAGCATATGTCCTTGTAGAAATATAAATATTTCCACCAATGTCTGTAGAAATATCAATCACCTCAGTGATTCTCCTCGCCGTAAACTTACTAAGATCCACCTCGTAGCGCAGCACTTTTCGTGACTATCACGACTTTGAAAAGAACTTCTGCGTAGATCCGGCAACCATGTGCCTTGGCTCAGCGTCGTAGCAACTTGCTAGGCAACTGCTTGTGTTAGAATGAGCTGTCGATGCTTCGACCAGCTGGCTTTTATTCAAAACTGTCAGGGTCACGCGTCATCACCTGATATCTAGAAATCCTCATATCTCTTGAATCCCTGGTCCGATTTACTTGATACTAATTGCATTCTCTTTCATTTGGCCGTGCCAGTAATCTGATCCCAGTCTCAAGTCTCTACTCCATAGTTAACTATTTAATCAATAAATAGCCTCCACCTCTGCTATTACTCGCTACGTCACTTGACATCCAACTATCGGTAAATTCTTTCTAAATGCTTCGAGAAGCAATGTAGCGCGATATTCAAATATCTCAACTTTCAAAAGCGGCTACAGCCTTTCCCTTGATATCTAGGTGTCTGAATCTTGGAATACCCATTCCTAGAGTTGGGCACATCCACCCCACACCTAGCAAAAAATGAAAATTGAAAAATTTTTATTTTTCCTATCTACACATTAAATCATCTGGTTCTTGAATAATAAATCTTCAAATTCGATGCATTATAAGTTCCCACGATGTTACCAGTTCGTGTATTGGCTACTTCATAGGTTCCATTATTGTTTACTTCCGCAATATTCAAAATCTTCAATTTCACCAGGTTTAATATCAAAAATATCGTGATACTCTTCCAAAATCTTCCCTAGCTCTGGGGACTCCTTCTCAGTGTAGACTTCTCTTCCTTCAGCTTCATGAAAAATCAGAGACCATTGAGCATCTCCCTCGATGTCTTCCTCTTCTATTCCCTCGAAGTTAATCTCTTCGGTATTCTTGAATTTGATCGTCTCTGTCTTCATATCTATCACTGCTTGATATTTCTGAATGAAATCCGCTCCCAATATCATGTCAAAAGCCATGTCCTTCATTACAACAAATACATGTCGGAAATCATGTCCTCCAATCGTAATACATAAGTATAATTGTGTTTTACACAGAGATATTTTATTGGGTATTATTCCTTGGATCTTAATTCCTGATACTGGAATCTCCTCTAAATTCTCTTTGAGCTTCCACAGAATATAAAGCTTCTCACTCACAAGACAAAGCATAGCCCCAGTATCGATCAAAGTATCGACAGGCATACCGAATACTTCGCATGATATGATTGGCATTCTAATTCTGGTACCCATTTCTTTTCGTTCGTCATTCTGTTGAATCAAGTCATCATCCTCTGCTTGCCATTTAATAATTCTGGAAGTGAAAGTGTTCAAAATTCTATCTTCTACTGTGAATTCAAAGTTTTTCTTTTTTCATTACCATTCCCCCGGGATTGTTGTGTTCCTGATGGACCTGGTTCATTGGGCCTCTGCTCCAAAAATTGCAAGTTATCTTGGTGTCTTGCTTCCAAATTTTTCCTCATCTCCTTGTTAAACTCTTCATTGGACTGACGAGTATCCACATTCCCTCTGTTATTGTAGTTGTTTCGACCATAATATCTTCTTTCCTGGTACCTTCCTTGAGTATCTCGTGGTCTTCTCCATCGAGTATTGTATCGATTTCCACCATCCGGTCTCGCATATGGCTTGTAACTGTATCTGTTACTGTACTGGTTCCATCCTCCTTTATTTGGATCTTCCCTCGGCGTTTTCTCTTCTCGCCCCTCTCGAATCTCTCGAGGTGTTTGATAATAACTATCAGCCATAACAGCATACACAGCGTTGTTATTCTTTACTCCCTTCTGATGGAAGAATTGAGCGTTTGTATGATCCAGCTTCTGTAATACTTCATCAAATTGTTCCATATTATAGATATCAGCAGCGATCAAAGTCCTCTGGACGTCTGCTGGAAACTGACGTATCAATGCAGTAATCAAATCGTTATCTGGCATCGGCGGATCTAAATGTTGAAGTTTAGACAGCTGTCCGGAAAAGTACGTAGAGTATCGAGTAGGTTGTGACGTCGAGAATCTCTTCGAATATAACTCTGCTCTGACTTGCTGTTGGGTTTTCGGGGACCAAAACTTCTTCAATAGCCCACGAGAAAACTCCTCAAAAGTGGTTAGAGTGGATCTAAAAGCTCTAAACCAAAGAAGTGCAGGACCTTCCAAAAACTTCCCTATCACTCGGATCTGTCTTTCTTTAGGGATCTTAGAATCTTTCAGATAATCCCCTGCTTCTCTCAAAAATTCCACGGGTGTTACAGAATCTCGCCCTGAAAATTTAGAAGGCTTATCTTCTACATTCTTAAATACAGTTATGGGGTTGGATTGAAATACCGTCCTGACCTCATCCTGTCTTTGACTATCCGTGTCTCTAGCTCCTCCTAGATTTATCTGTATCTGTTCCTTTCCCCTTACATTTGGCATTTTCAACAGATGATCAGACTGTTTCTCATCCTTGATTTGAGTTTCCATAGCCTCAAGTTCCTTCTGGTTTTCTTCTGCCATTTTCTTAATTGCTTCAGTTTCTTTATAATTGTCCTTAACATCAGTGGATATCTGGTTCATAACAGTCTCATGACTTTTCAATGACCCTGTCATATCTGATATGTCCTTCTGAGTTGCTTGGATATCTTTGGCAATTACTTCAATATGGGATGACAAAGATTCCCTAATCTCCTTGATTCCCTCTTGGTTCTCCAGCTTGAGTGTGTCTTTAATTTCATTGACAACTGTGGTTTTGATTTCAGTTTGCAACTCATTAATCACACCTTCTCTTATTTCTCCCTTGACAAGTTCTTTGAATTGTTCTGTCAACCGTTGAACAACTAGAATTCCCATCTCGTTACTCTCCTTCTTCACTCTGACTTCCAGGTTGACCATGTCTTCACCAACTTTCCTAAGACCATGTTCTATCCTATCAGCTAAGCTTTGAGATCGACGATCGGCATCGCGAAATTTATCGTCCATTAAACTTGCGTTAGTAGCTAATGAAGTTTCGAGCTCATGTGTTTTTTCGCATAATTTATTCATTTTACTCTCAAGTGTCATTTTCAAAATTTCAGAATTTTCTTTAAATTTACTGTCCATTGAATTAAATTTACTATTTAAATTTTCTTTCAAATTACCTTTTAAAGAATCAGAACTTTCTTTAAGTTTATTTTCTAAAGAATCAGAGCTTTCTTTAAGTTTATTTTCTAAAGAATCAGAGCTTTCTTTAAGTTTATCGTTCAAATTTTCTTTAAGTTTATTTTCTAAAGAATCAGAATTTTCTTTAAGTTTATTTTCTAAAGAATCAGAATTTTCTTTAAGTTTATCGTTTAAACTTTCTTTAAGTTTATCAGAATTTTCTTTAAGTTTCCTTTCCAAAGCCTCAGTATTTTCTTTCATAATGGCTGCTACACGCAGTCCAGCCTCTTTTGAACTCTCCTCCAAACTCCTCATCATCCTCATCATTTCTTCCATAATTTCAATTATTATTCAAAACTTAGGGGTATACAACAGTGGAAAACACAAGCTTATAACTAGAACAAGAAATATGAATAGCTAATTGGAACACTCTAATAAAATGAGATTTATCCTAATGTCGACGTGATGGAAAAACAAAATTCTCTACTTTTACGAATTACATTTACCACAATATCACAAGAAAAATATGCAAGTTCTCAAATATCCTCCACCTGGATTCTAATAATGTGTATGTCCAGTCATCGAACGTTTACTACTGAATTTACTTGACGCCCTAATGGTTAAGCCATTATCAAAAATAATCAAACCCATTCTAATCATTAACCAGTTAAATTTTTAATTTTCCCCACTAATTGGGTTTCCTACTAATTTATTCATCCAAACCAGACATCTCTCAACTCCCAAAATATTTCTATAAAAATTATCACAATTTCAAATCGGCATGCGATTGATCATGTCTAAATCGAGACCCACGTTCGAAGCCATTTCTCTCTCTATCTTATTTTATGTGCCCGTTTAGACCGGAGTCCGCACGACCACATATGCATTTTACCAATAATCAGTCAGCACGAGAATCAAAATATCCCGGGGCGCCAGATGGGTTAAAGCAAATCGCAAAAACGACATCAAATAAAAAAAATGCTTTACTGATTTTTGGCTCAATGCAACAATAAGGATAGAAGGAGATTTAATTGGGTGCAACACATCTGGTAAAATTATCTCAGTTTATTTTGAAGTTAAAATTGACTGCAAAGATGCTCAAAGCAGCATCATCCACGTGTGGCGATCCACACTCTTATTTACACACAATATACAGAAATTTTCCAAACACATTTGACAATCTTTTTGGAAACACAAGTCCGATTAATAGTCCTGTAGACTGTGTTCCAAAATTATTAATAATTAATTCCAGTTCAAAGTTAATTGTCTATACTGGAAATATCGTAGATCACTGTTTGAATATTTACATGATATTAACACTCGTAGAATAAATGTTCATAGAATTTTTAAACTTTCACTTAGTTTTCCAGTTTCAAAAATATATCGTCGAAAAATATTATTATCATTGAAGCAACACAAATTATTTACACATATTAATAACATCTGAAAAGTATTTGACCTTGAGCATAGCATCGAAGAACTGTGCGAAGCACAACAACAATTAATTGTTCTTCTAACATTAAACATTCGAGAAGTGACTCGATTATGAACTTCAAGTTCCAAACAAAATACATGATTTCTGAATCATCAACTTGATCACTAAATTGTTGAACCAGTCAACTATTCAATTTCCCACTTGGAATCATTATTAAAAAAATATTTATATTTATGGCCATTTCTAGTAACTTTTACAACTTGCAATTCTTCGACAGAATGCGGAAATAAGAATTGTAGTTTTATAATGAATTCATTTAGTTCATGGCACTAGGATTGAAAACATCCTTCAAATTATTCGTGGTTAAAGAATTATTTTTAATTGGCAGTGGCCCATTCTATTATTTGTGTAAGAACACAATATTACAACAACAACGACAAAGGTCTTCCTCTGAAGAAGAATAAACTACTATCATGACAAATCCGGGTTCTAGCAAAATCAGAGTCTAAATGGAATTCGTAAACAAGGTTGAAATAAGAACTGATGGTTTCAAGAAATAACCTTCGGGTCATTCATCCGACGAAATGTGTAGTTCCAATACTCCTACTATAAACCTGAGCCATCGAACCTGCTATTTGATTGATGCTCGAAAAAATCTCCTCATTCCTGCGACTTAAACATGCGCACCTGGGAATGGCATTTCAACTACTCCACACACATAAATTTTCTTCCCAAAATGTATACAATAAATCAAGCCTCTGCTTGTTATCAACACTGGAAGATTAATAAACTTACAAGTTTATTTTATTTTACCATTCAGTTCAACCCGTGAATTTACCATACTTATGAAAATCTTTATTTCACTTTCGAGTGTATTTACGTCATGATTTTATATAAATACAAAAATATCCTATTTGATACAAATATCAATTGCTTCCCGTTTCATGCCTCTCCGTGTTATCTGAAAAATATACTTTGCTCAATGCAAATATCAACTGTTCAACCAGAACTGAAATGTTGGTTGAATGCTGGCTTGCGCTAACCACTCTCCTTCGGAAAATCTCCTGTTCCAAACTAGAAATGATTAAACTACTTCATAGGCTCTCTCTCAATACATATGATTAGAAAATATAATATCCAAGAATTATTTAGAAAAATTATAAAAATTATTATTATTATTATTAGTGGATTATTATTATTATTTATATCATTTTAAATATGTTTAATTATCATCTCATTATGTGAGAATCCACATGTTCGAACCTTCGAATAAGGAAAAAATATCCATTCCTCAACAAAAATAAATTTAACTTTTACAGTTACATCGGTTG
The DNA here is from genome assembly GCA_946902985.2 of Meconema thalassinum. Lineage (NCBI taxonomy): Eukaryota > Metazoa > Arthropoda > Insecta > Orthoptera > Tettigoniidae > Meconema > Meconema thalassinum. The sequence continues at coordinate 333,895,250 of OX336391.1, read as the reverse complement.
ATTACCGTAATTTCCCAAAAATATGAAATATTCAAATAAATGCTCGAAATGCTCGGTCATCGATCCTAAACTGTTCTGAGTGCTGAAAATACTCAGAATAACTCTAATAAGTCTTGCGTAAATCATTGCAAGATTTAAATACGACGAAAAAAATAAAATGTGTTGGTCATCTGCAGAAAAAAATAGTTTGTTCCAATTAGCTAGGCATAATATAATTCAAATGTGGCTTACATTTCTTGATGGTCTTGAAGTGTAGTAAACCTGGTCTGTACCAGATTTATCCGTAGACATGCCCTGTTGGACAAGCACGTATAATCCTTGTATCCGCCGCCAATATATACCCACAATCCATCTAGTCACACATAGTGGTAGTATCTTTCGACGTTTGAATTAACTGTTGTTCCATTTTAATATGGGCTTCTATCAAAGCCATAACAGTTTGTTTAAATAGGGTCAGATCTAAGTGATCTCTTCTTAGATATGTCAGTTGTAACATAACTCACTGTAATCTTATCAGTACAAGAAAAACACTGACAGTCTAAGCAATTAACAGCTGTTCTGAAAATCGTTCCCTGGGCATGGTTTATTATATCACCATCTACCATGCGCTAAGCAACTTGTAGTTTCCCTTGCGTAGACTAATGAACGCCACCGTTATAGACTAGTCTTCAGTGTACTGACAGATCGAAGTGGTTAACTAGTTACAAATATGAAAACTGACTGAATGGATTTAAACATCCAAGTATTAAGTTATTACTGGACTGTGACAAAATATTAATTTCTAGACAAAGTCTAGCATATGTCCTTGTAGAAATATAAATATTTCCACCAATGTCTGTAGAAATATCAATCACCTCAGTGATTCTCCTCGCCGTAAACTTACTAAGTTCCACCTCGTAGCGCAGCACTTTTCGTGACTATCACGACTTTGAAAAGAACTTCTGCGTAGATCCGGCAACCATGTGCCTTGGCTCAGAGTCGTAGCAACTTGCTAGGCAACTGCTTGTGTTAGAATGAGCTGTCGATGCTTCGACCAGCTGGCTTTTATTCAAAACTGTCAGGGTCACGCGTCATCACCTGATATCTAGAAATCCTCATATCTCTTGAATCCCTGGTCCGATTTACTTGATACTAATTGCATTCTCTTTCATTTGGCCGTGCCAGTAATCTGATCCCAGTCTCAAGTCTCTACTCCATAGTTAACTATTTAATCAATAAATAGCCTCCACCTCTGCTATTACTCGCTACGTCACTTGACATCCAACTATCGGTAAATTCTTTCTAAATGCTTCGAGAAGCAATGTAGCGCGATATTCAAATATCTCAACTTTCAAAAGCGGCTACAGCCTTTCCCTTGATATCTAGGTGTCTGAATCTTGGAATACCCATTCCTAGAGTTGGGCACAGTAAGGCTCGTATTTTTTAATATAAATAGCAATATATCAGAAAGTTTGCAAGCCGACAGCTTTAAACTATACACACGTATAGCACCTGACATTCTAGATTAATTTGGAGTAATTAATATAAGTCAGTGCTGCCAACATGATTCTATGCCTGCTGATAGGTCCAATTTTAAAATACATGTAACTTCTATACTAGCAAATGGATTTCATCCAAATTTGGGACAACAAGATATCATAATATTTCTTATTATTTCTGACCATCACACGCATGACATTGTTGCCAACATGCTTTTACGCGTGCTGATAGATCCAATGTCTAACCGCATGTAACGTCCATTGGACTTCAACCAAATTTTGTATTCTGTACCTTAAGAGATGGAACTAAGAATATAGTCAGTCACCAGGGCTGCCAACTGTAGTGCTCTATTAGGCTACATTATGCCAGGTATACATTATTTCGAACTAATTAGAAATGCCGATATTACCAAATTAATTTCGTCATTATTCTAGATAGATCCATATAGATTAATCATTGGCATGAATCTTAAATTTTAGGAAAAGTAGGCTCTTTAGTTCTTCACGGAACTTCTTGTTTGTTTTTATTTTTCATTTTATCATATTTCATTTTGATCCAAACCATGAGGGGCTGATAACCTTGATGGTAAGCCCCTTAAAACAACAATTATCAAAATCATCGAAATTTGCTTCGTGCCTGATACCAACGCTGCAAAATGTATGCAATACTGTAATGTTTTGTGTGGAGTGTGGTGTCGTATGGTTCGGAAACATGGACAGTCAGAAAGAAAGAAAGAAAGAAAGAAAGAAAGAAAGAAAGAAGAAAGAAAGAACAAAATTTTTTAGAAATTTTGAAATGTGGTTATGGAGAAGAATATAGAAAGTGAAATGGAGCTATAGAATGAGAAATGAGGAGGTGCTAAGAAGGGTAGGAGAGGAGAGGAGTTTCATGAGGATGTTATAAAAGAGGAAACATCTTGGATGCGTCACATACTACATAGGAATTGTCTACTACAAAGAATCAAGGAAGGAAAAGTAGAAGGAAATTGATATAAAACTATGGAAAAGAGGGAGAAGGAGAAGAAAGTTTGGAATGTTAACAGATGTGAAGAGGGCAAGGAGTTGCAAGCAAATTAAGGAATATGCTCAGGACACAGAGAACTGGAGGACGTCCAATTGAAACCTGTCTGCGGACAGGTTTACTGAAAGAGAAGTAGTACAAACATTGTGGCAACCCTTGGATGACTCGTTAAGGCATGTCCCTCATTTCCAACATCTGTCGTCCATTGCTAATATGAACATGGAGAGTTCTCTAAATAGCCAGGTCAATGAAATCAACGGATACAAACGTTAGGTGGTTGTTGCTTCATTTAGGAACTTTGGTCAATTAGCACCGAATACTTGGGCGAGTGTTGAATCTATCTGGATTACTTAGGCTATGTTATTGTCGTTATGGGGGTTACTTACAATTGAGCTGCACACACCAATGGCCGTCTACAGCACCCAACAGAGCGGCCACTACGAAGAACATCACACTGTGGTTTGGATTAGGTCGCCAAGCGTGCAGAGATGCCATGAGGATTGCATGTAATAAGGCGGCGATACACAAGACTGGTCGTCGTCCAGCGCGTGCTACTAGCCAACCTGTGATTAGCGCCAGCCCGGAGTTCGCCAACCCGTAGCATATGATCACGTAGCCGATGTTGCGAATGCCCCAGGCGCAAGCTACAAAGGACTGAAATCAAAACACAAAGTCTTTGAGTCAACAGTAATTTTGGGCATAAGGAATAGTCTGGGAGGTCGGGATTGGAAATATATTAACCCCAGCAATATAAACACATTTTCTTCTTTGTTGTAGCTAATTCGATTTAGGGGATTTTGACATCTTGGTCATCAGCCTCGTGTAGGTAGGTGTGTGTTTAACTTGTCTGAAAACCTGTATTTATGTAATGACTATAGTAGTGCTTATGAGGTAGGGATGAAGTAGGTATTCCGGAACTTGATGTAGCGTAAAACTCAGCAATATTATTTCTAGGTTTATGCCGTATCTTGCGTGGGATTTCACCTAGGAACACCAAGCTGGCTCAGCAGCGGGCTCTTGGACACTAATGAGCTGATGAGCCCGCTTGGTGTTTCTAGGCGAAACCCCACACAACACACGACATAAACCTAGAAAATAATATTGCTGAGGTTTAATTCACTGGCCATGAAAGCCAATATACAATCTTTTGGATGTAGCTTGTTTCCCGGCATTTACCTGGAGGGAGTGTGGAAAATCCCGGGGAGAAACCACACTCCCATTGCCAGTGCCGGGATTTGACCTGAGATATCCGGACGAACTGTAGCTGCCCTCCAGGCCGTTGTTCACGTTTCAACGAGCACGGCTACGCCGTGGTACTCAAGACATTTTCAAGAACACCCATTACCAACGGGGGAAATATTGCAAGCACTACACATATATTCAATTATCAACTATTATAGAAGGAACAAGAGATTACTTAAGTACCACATCAAACTAAGAGTACCATATCTTATTATAATACTAAAGAAGGACACTACAAGAAATATTGCCATTGCTTAGGAAGAGAGGTACAATAAATATAATTCTTACCTTAATACAGTTAAAGACCTAATATTCTTATTGGCTTTACGTCCCTTTCAACTACTTCGAATTTTAGAAACGTCGGGGTGTCGGAATTTTACCCCAAAGGGGAATCTTGAAAGTGCCAGTAAATCTACTGACACGACCCCCTCGCATTTACTCACCCTCAAATGCCAACTGGCTGTGCCAGGATTCGATCCTGCAACCTTGAGTACGGCATGCGAGAACGTTACAGCTGAGCCACGCAGTCAGTCAGTTGAAGACCAATGAGATTCAACTCAATAGGAAACGATAAGGAGGTGTATTGTTCAAGCAGTAGTAGACTTTCATTATAAGTGACTATAGTAATCAAGAACACGTGTTCTGTAGCGCAACTTAGTTCATGGACCTAAAATTGTATACATTATTAATTTGGTCACTTGTAATTTCCAAACGGGTTTATTTAGTGCACAACTTTTGTGTTATCTAGAATAAATACTAAACAAGATGTTCAGTATAGAACATATAGCCTACTTTCTCCTAAATGAATGGGTATTGTTATAACTCTTTGTCCTTTTCAAGGAGCTGTAGTAGCTTGTTGAAATACAACGTGTTATACGGATATTAAACATGAATATGAGGTGCCCTTTGCTAGTGCTACCTTTGTACAAAATGTCATTCAATTCGATTTCACCGTGTTTGAATTGATGTGGTGAATCGATTTGCACACATACAAGGCCGCCATATGCAAACTATTGGACTGACGACCTTGTAGCTTGGTCAAAGAACGCTTCTCGCATACAGGTATGCTGTTGCAAAATTTGGTAGAGATCAGATGATTAGGTAGGTTGTAATTTTATTTAAGCTTTTAATATTTGGGTAGCCGCTATTACGTTACCATGAAGTTGGCGACGAAATAAAACATTACATTGAGTTGCCTTTTGCATGTGCGACCTCTGTACCAAATTTCGTTCAGTTCGGTTTCACAGTGTTTGAATTGATAGGGGAATCGATTTTCGCACATACGTGGCCGCTATCAGCAAACTATTGGACTGATGACCTTGTAGTTTGGTCAAAAGATGCTTACCATATAAAGGTATGTTGTTGCAAAATTCAGTAGAGATCAGATTATTAGGTTGGTCGTAATTTGATTTAAGTTTTTAACATTTGGGTGGCCGCCATTACGTTTTCGTCAAGATGGTGGCGATACAAAACATGACACTGAAGTGCCCTTTGCTAGTGCTACCTCTGTACCAAATGTCGTTCAATTCGTTTTCACCGTGTTTGAATAGATGGGGGGAATCCATTTGCACACATACATGGCCACCATTCACAAATTATTAGGCTGATGACCTTATAGTTTGGTCAAACGATTTTACATACATAAAGGTATATTGTTGCAAAAATCGGTAGAGATCAAATGATTAGGTTGGTCATAATTTGATTTAAGCTTTGCACATTCGGGTGGCCGCCATTACGTTTTCGTCAAGATGGCGGCGATATAAAACATGACACGGAGGTGCCCTTTACTAGTGCTACCTCTGTACCAAATTTCGTTCCATTCGGTTTCACCGTGTTTGAATTATTAGGGGGAATCGATTTGCACACAAACATGGCCATCGTCCGCAAACTATTGGGCTGATGATTTTATAGTTTGGTCAAACGATTTTACATACATAAAGGTATATTGTTGCAAAAACCGGTAGAGATCGGATGATTAGGTTAGTCGTAATGTGAGTTATACTTTGAACATTTGGGTGGCTGCCATTACGTTTTCGTCAAGATGGCGGCGGTATAAAACATGACACTGAGGTGCCCTTGGCTAGTTCTACCTCTGTAACAAATTTCATTCAATTCGGTTTCACCGTGTTCGAATTGATAGGGGGGGGGGGGGCAGACATTCAGAGTACACAGACTCACACACACACACACACAGACACACTTTTTTTTCGCCCTGTGTTGATCTCATAAGTCTTCTTTCATTTTTTGCAATAATCGAAAGTAGGCTAAAAATCAAAAATGTCCTGACATTTACATCGTGCCAATCAATATTGCTAGGCTTTAATATTAAGGTAGCGAAGTTCGCTACTCCTTTGGGGGTCCGGGTGGGGACACCAAGAGCCCGCCGATGAGTCAGCTTGGTGTCCTAGGCGAAACCCCCACACAAGACACGGCACAAACCTAGAAAATATCGCTGAGTTTTAATTCAATGGCCGTGAAAGAAAATATACAACCTTTTTGCAGTAAAGAGGCGCAGGTTCGCTTCATAAAAAGGGAGGTAGCGCGCAGTTTGCTACTCCTGTGGGGATCCGGGCAGGGACACCAAGAGCCCGCTGATGAGCCAGCTTGGTGTCCTAGGTGAAACCCCACACAAGACACGGCACAAACCTTGAATTATGACCAGATCTAATATACAGTGTGGTGTGAAAATCCATGCTCCCCCTGTATCATAGTAGGAGGGACTAAATCGGGAAACATGACAAGGATTTTACAGGAAGGGCTGGCCAACGATACCTATGATTTGAAGAACATCCAGGTGCTCAACAGGCAACTAATTGTCGCTATTTCGACATTTTACAAGCTGGTAGTATCTTCTGCCGGCCCCGTGGTGTTGGGGTAGCTTGCCTGCCCCACACGCTATAATTATATATTTTAATTTTTAGGAATCCCTCTGCGAAGCTGTGCGAGATAAATTGCTCATCACGACTGTAATGAGGTGCTGCAGTATGTCCAGGGATCGGTCATATAATAACAATTCAGAGATCGAATACATAGCATATTCAATTGGATAATACAACCTCGTGGTGAAGGGGCTAGAATTCAAGGCCACGGTCCCCCCAGGGGCTCACAAATAGCGGGACATGGATTGGCGACCACGGAACCCCAGCTGATTCAGGCATTGCTTCCACTTACTTGTGCCAGGCTCCTCTCCGTCTTCTTTTCTGTCGACCTCTCTTGGTCAACTCTTGTTCTCTTCCGACCCCGACGGTATTAGGATATCCGAGGCCTAGGGAGTCTTTCACTTTCCCGCCTTAATTGGCCCTTGTCTCATCTTTCCTGACACCCTCATTCTTGGAGGGGTCAGCCTTCTTTTTCTTTTCATGTTATCTCCTGCCTTCTGCACAAGGCCCTCAAGGAGGCAGGGTGTATGTAGCTCTCCTTTCTTCCAAGTCCCTCAATCCTCATTCATCGAGGGTTGAGGGAATTTCTTTTCTTCGTGTCCTTTATTTGCCTTATCCTTTATTTGTTTACTATTTCTTCTTCTAGTATGTAAGTTTGTAGTTAGTATTAGTTATAGTTTTGCAAGCCTCCGTGGCTTAGGCGGTAGCACGCCGGCCTCTCACCACTGGATCCGTGGTTCAAATCCCGGTCACTCCATGTGAGATCTGTGCTGGACAAAGCGGAGGCAGACAGGTTTTTCTCCGGGTACTCCGGTTTTCCCTGTCAAAAATTTCATTCCAGCAACACTCTCCACTATCATTTCATTTCATCTGTCATTCATTTAATCATTGCCCCAGAGGAGTGCGTCTGGCCTCGGCAGCCGGCACAGTTCATATCCTCGCCGCTAGATGGGGGCTTCATTCATTCCATTCCTGACCCGGTCGGAGACTGGAAGCAGGCTGTGGATTTTCATTTCATTAGTTATAGTTTTCATTCCCATCTCATCTTTCACTATCACCCAAACCATAAGTGGCCGATACCCTAGATGTTAGGCCCCTTAAAACAACAATTATCATCATCATCATCATCAAGGCCACGGCCGCTTCCTATCCAAATCCTAACTCGATTACAAATGCACACACTAGTACATACATCACAGTGCCACAGGTTATCAGACAATTTCCACTCACACCCAAGTACATGGGGATTTATGACCACGATGTTGCAAAGCCCCACAAGAATCAACAGCAAACTTGGAAAACGCTGAGGAATACACACTCAGGATAGCTCTTTCCACCGCTGGGACTCGAAACGCGTTCTTCGTAAGGTATACTACATCTCTTAGGCGTATTTAAACTCTCTCAATCTCATGGAATATAGAAATGGACCACTTAAATTAGAGAAACCGCAATTCGTCTGACAGTCCACCTCGTCACTAGCATTCTTCGCTGTCTTTTGGGAGGTATGGGTTTGATTCCCGGCTCTGACAGGAAAATAAGTTCCGGTCTGAGGGCTTGAACTAAGTTCATCAGCACAGTCAGCCAAACTAAAAAGAGGTGGGTTCGATTCCTACTTCAGCCATCCTAAGAATGCTTTTTCGTAGTATCCGCACTCCTATTCTAGGAGATTGCTGGGATGGTACCTAAATTAAGCCCACGACTGCCTCCTGCCCATATTTTAGCCCTGTTGCAAATACAAAAACTAGTACAGTCATCACTAGGTCTAGGATTTTAATGTCCTAAAAAGCATTGAAAATTGCACTTTAAAAAGTGTAGTTATGACCTAAACATCTCCAAAATAAAGTCTTAAAATATTTACAAATTACCCTTAAAATTGCAGAAATATTAAACTGATATCTGGTTTCTGAATATAAAATCAAAATTACATAGAATAAAATAGTAAAGTTTAGTAAAGATCAAGTTTGGAAGCCCCCGTGGCTTAGGCGGCAGCACGCCGGCCTCTCACCGCTAGGTCCGTGGTTCAAATCCCGGTCACTCCTTGTGAGATTTGTGCTGGACAAAGCGGAGGAAGACAGGTTTTTCTCCGGGTACTCCGGTTTTCCCTGTCATCCATTCAATCATTGTCCCAGGGGAGTGCGACAGGCTTCGGCAACCGGCACAGTTAATATCTTTGCTGCTAGATGGGGGCTTCATTCATTCCATTTACTGACCCGCTCGGTCGACTGGAAACAGGCTGTGGATTTTCATTATTCAGTAAAGATCAAGTTTAATGAAGTTACGGGTTCGATTACCACCCCAGGGATACTGGAAGTGGTTTTCCATAGTTTCCCACTTCTACTTCATGCGAATACCGTAATGGTTCCTAAATTAAGGCCACGGCTGTCTCCTTCCCAATCCTCATCAGAATTGCAACCACACATACTAATAGAGCCATCATAATAACACAAGTTATCAGACAAAATCACACACACACCAAAGTACATGGGGCTGAATAACCATGATGCCAAGCCTCAGAATAAAATAACAACAACAATGACAATTTGGATATCCAAATAATTCTTGAGCACATTTCACAAAACTTCCCCATATGCTGTTTTGTGCGTAAATGAATCTCTTCTATGATAGTAATGGCTGGAGGTCAAGCATTCCCAAGTGCAGTACTCATATCGACTTCCTGGATCATGGTAATTGGCGTGACCTTGATGTAGGTGAAGGCCATCGCATGCTGCCACAGGTTAGTTGGTATTCTGATTTACACGGGAGATGGCTCTCTTCTCACATGCAACCCTCCCACTTGACTGGAAACATGTAATGATGCACCGAGCTTCCGCAACCCGCTCAATACACCCTGAAGGGGGATGGATAACTTAATATTTCAAAATTAACACATTTTATAGTTACTAGAAAACATACAGTAGTTACTATGATCTAACAGACATTTGAAAATTGACACTGCGTCTACTGCAGACGGACAAATGAATTGGTCACTTTGCCAACACTATAAAATATTGATATGAAATTTATATGAAGAGAAATAAACAATGGCAATAGCGTAAATGAAACTGTCATGGGGGAGTCTTAAAATATTGGTTAAATAATAAATAATAATATCGTATGGCCTCTGTTGCCGGGTGCAAGCTTTGTAATTCGACACCCAGAGGGTAGCTTGCATGTCGAATTTCGTTGTTCCTTGAATCACAATGAAAGTCAAGGGGGTTAGATATCTAAGCTCCTTGAACACTATAGCGCTTTCTAGTAGAGAAATGTGGAACTTTTTGTTGGCGGAAACTCCCGAGATTAATTTCGCCATTATGAACTCGGCCTACTGAATTCAAATATGTTCTCTGGCATGCCAACATTTTATGACATGCGTGCCGTATTTTTTCCGCCTTTCAAAAATCACTTACCACGGCTAGGAGTGAACCTGCAATCTTGGGGTTAGTAGACCGACACGCTATCTACTCACCCACCGTGGCAAGCAAAATATTGGTTACACTTGAAATATAATACGTATGCTGACGAAGGCCTCAATGTGGTCGAAACTAGTACATCATTAAATAACTTCTAGTTTGAAGTTATTGACTTTTGGTGGATCGCTCCTAATAACTTACTATTGTGTATTTATTAATATACTAGCAGAAGTACCCGTTCTTCGAACGGTGTTCGGTGTTAACACCAGACATTATAATAATAATAATAACAATGTTATTGGTGTTACATCCCTTTTAAGTACTGTTGCTTTTAGAGACGCACCAGACATTATCAATTGAGCTACTGTTGCAATGGTTAGCGGCTTGTAATTCCTTCATAAGTTTATCACAACGAAGTTAATTTTCTGGGAATATCACACACACTGTTAATTTAAGGGCCTTATAATGTGGTTTTCGGAGATCCTTTATAGACTCGCGAATTTTTTGTCTCACATTGAGAAGTGCAACATATGCTTTGGTCGTCCTTCTAGGATTATTTTTATATTTCACCTATTTTAGCATGTATTTTAAGAAGTTTTTCCCTATATCCACCCTTCTACTGTATGAAAAGTACGGTGAAGAGTTTTATAAATGATTGGTGTATTGACTCATGTTTACCATACCTAATTTTACGATGCACCAAGCATCCGAACATGAGTTATAGGCGTACATAAGGATACACAGAAAGACAGACAGACAATTCTATTGTCTACAACATATTACCCAGATATCCAAATATGGGTATATCTACCACACAGTATCAAATAAAATCATCCTTACGATGAACCCGTATGTCGACAAAAAAAAAAGAAAAGATAAAGATTAGTTGAAATGTGCTCTCAAACTAAATTCACCTAACGTGTACTTCCTGACATGAAATAGAATTGAAAGTCTTGTAGATGAAACGCAATACACGTCACATAAAAACTGACCCTCTATGTTGTGTTGGGTCCCCATACACAGGAAGACCTCTATCATAAATTATAAAATCTTGTGGTGCATGAAAATTCAGGTTCTTTAGTCTCAAATGGCCCAAATTCCTAAAAGTCGCAAAAAATGCTGATTCAGTTCAGGAATTTTTGAAAATAATGTTGTTGTTTGGAGATATAATAGACCTTCTGTACTATATGTCGCACGTGAAAATTGCATGAAAAAATCCTAGATTACCCCTTGACCCCCTTAATTGCATTGGTGAATTATACAGTCTACGTTGGTTCCGTGATAACCTTATATTTGCAATCTTTCACAGAAATATAATAAATGTAATACATTGCTTCTTACTGAAATAGATGGAAAGTTGGATGCCACCCCATGAGATAATGTTGTCATGGTTACGGATTTGCATTCTTTCATTAGTTTGTTAAATTGAATTTAATTAGTTTTCTGGGAATGTTTCAGAAACTGTTGGTTTAAGAGCCTTATAATGTAGTTTTCGAGGACCATAGAGTTTTATTTCTGGCACCGAGGGGCTTTGTCTCGTCGTTGTACGCCATAATATAATACTACTAATAATAATATAATATAGGTATAGGAATATAATAGTCCTGCCATACCACACTCGCAGGTGTAAATCGCGTGAAAAAATTCTAGACTACCCCTTGACCCCCTTAAGCGCATTTTACATATTGATGAAATTTACAGCTTAATTTGGTTCCATAATAACCATCTAGCCGTTTGCAAACTTTCACACTAATGTAATTAATGGAATTGCATTGCGTCTTACAGCAATAGATGGACCTCTGAGAATCTGTTGCCATGGTTATCGGCTTGCATTCGTTCAGTAGTTTATTAAATTAAATTAGTTTTCTGGGAATATCTCAAAAACGGTTGGACGTAGGACCTTAAAATGTGTTTTTAGGGCCCCCGAATGTTATCTCTCACATTGAGGGGCTGAAAATGGGCTTTGTCTCGTCCTTCTACTCCTATTTCAGCATGTATTTTAAGGGGGTATGCCCCCTTTTATGATAGGTACAGAGAAGATATACATCAATGATTAGTGTCGTGCCTCTGATGGATATCTGTACCAAATTTTGCGTTCATACACCCAGCCGTTCTCGATTTATAAGGGAACAACGTTGTCCACAATCAAACAAACAGACCAAAACATTATTTTCGCGCGCATCTATCATAAAACAGTCTGAAACGTGTAAATAACTCAAATTTCCGTAGAAATTCAGAAAAAAAAAACAGACAAATTTTCTATTTATATATGTAGAGATATACTGCACGGCTCGGTGTTGACCGTGTTTTATTGCACAAATTTAGGATTTACTCGCTAACCGTTGGAGATAAACGAAAAGTGAAGCTCGTATGTACCGTCAAAAGTTTGCTATTTCTTAGCGTTCTCTTTTTATTTGATAAGGAAATATCAAGTTTTGATTAAAGTGTGTAGTGACGTCACTAAAATGGTCGCCATTTTTAATAGTGCAAATTATCGAAATAAAATGTATCCTATATGTAAACCTGGTAAATCAGCTACATCCATGCAAAATTTCATTTAAATCGGACCAGTGGTTCTTGCGTTATTGAGTAGCACACAGACAGACAGAAAGACAGACACACACCATCTCATTTTTATATATTAGTATAGCAGAAGTACCCGTCCTTCGAACGGTGTTATATATTAACACCAGACATTATCAATTGAGCTACTGTTGCAATGGTTAGCGGTTTTTCATTCCTTCATAAGTTTATCAGAACGAAGTTAGTTTTCAGGGAATACCACACACACTGTTAATTTAAGAGCCTTAAAATGTGGTTTTCGGAGACCCCTTATAGACTCGCGAATTTTGTGTCTCACATTGAGAAGCGCAACATATGCTTTGATCGTCCTTCTAGGATATTTTTTATATTTCGCCTATTTTAGCATGTATTTTGAGAAGTTTTGCCCTATATCCACCCTTCTACTGTTTGAAAAGTACGGTGAGGAGTTTTATAAATGATTGGTGTATTGACTCATGTTTACCATACCTAATTTTACGATGCACCACGCCTACGAACACGATTTATAGGCGTACATAAAGATACACAGAAAGACAGACAGACAATTCTATTGTCTACAACATATCACCCAGATATCCAAATATGGGTATATCTGCCATACAGTATCAAACAAAATCATCCTTACGATGAACCCGTATGTCGACAAAAGAAAGATTAGTTAAAATTTGCTCTCAAACTAAATTCACCTAACTTGTACTTCTTGACGTGAAATAGAATTGAAAGACTTGTAGACGAAACGCAATACACCTCACATAAAAAATGACCCTCTACGTTGTGTTAGGTCCACATACACAGGAAGACCTCTTTCATAAATTATAAAGGCTTGTGGTGCATGAAAATTCAGGTTCTTTAGTCTCAAATGGCCCAAATTCCTAAATGCCACAAAAAATGCTGATTCAATTCAGGAATTTTTGAAAATAATGTTGCTGTTTGGAGATATAAAGGATGATTGTAGTTTTACGTGGCCATTAATCGCGAGATCATAAGCCACGGGACCTCCATTTTACGTGGAATCTGAACCACAGGGCATGGCATTTCACTTTGCAAATGTTTGGAGATATAATAGTCCTTCTGTACTATATGTCACACGTGAAAATTGCATGAAAAAAATCTAGGTTACCCCTTGACCCCCTTAATTGCATTCATGAATTATACAGTCTACGTTGGTTCCGTGATAACCGTATAGCCATTTGCAAACTTTCACAGAAATGTAATAAATAGAGTAACATTACTTCTTACAGAAATAGATGGAAAGTTGGATGCCACCCTTTGAGATAATGTTGTCATGGTTAGCGATTTCCATTCGTTCATTAGTTTGTTAAATTAAATTAGTTTTCTGGGAATATTTCAGATACTTTTGGTTTTAGGGCCTTATAATGTAGTTTTCGAGGACCATTTAGGGCCCCCAAGTTTTGTTTCTGGCACCGAGGGGGCTTTGTCTCCTCGTTGTACGCCATAATATAATAATAATAATATAATATAGTGATAGGAATATAATAGACCTGCCGTACCACACCCGGAGGTGTAAATCGCGTGAAAAAAATCTACTGTACCCCTTGACCCCCTTAAGCGCATTATACGTATTGATGAATTCTACAGCTTAATTTGGTTCCGTGATAACCTTCTGGCCGTTTGCAAACTTTCACACCAATGTAATTAATGGAATTGCATTGCGTCTTACAGCAATAGATGGACCTCTGAGAATCTGTTGCCATGGTTACCGGCTTGTATTCGTTCATTAGTTTATTAAATGAAATTAGTTTTCTGGGAATATCTCAAAAACGGTTGGTTTTAGGGCCTCAAAATGTGGATTTCGGGGACCCTTCAGGGCCCCCGAGTTTTGTCTCTCACATCGAGGGGCTCAAAATGATTTTTGTCTCGTCCTTCTACTCCTATTTCAGCATGCATTTTAAGGGGGAAGGCCCCCTTTTATGAGAGGTACGGAGAAGGGTTACATCAATGATTAGTGTCGTGCCTCTGATGGATATCTGTACCAAATTTTACGTTGATACACCCAGCCGTTCTCGAGTTATAAGGGAACAAATTTGTCCACAGACAATCAAACAAACAGACAGACCAAAACATTATTTTCGCGCGCATCTATCATAAAACAGTCTGAAACGTGTAAATAACTCAAATTTCCGTAGAAATTCAGAAAAAAACAGACAAATTATCTATTTATATAGAGAGAGATATACTGCACCGCTCGGTGTGGACCGTGTTTTATTGCACAAATTTAGGTTATACTCGCTAACCGTCGGAGATACACGAAAAGTGATAAGAAACTTTTGGATAGAAAATTAAATGCTAAATCTCGTGTATACCATCAAAAGTGTGCTATTTCATAGCGTTCTCTTTTTATTTGAAATGGAAATATGAAATTTTGAAACCAATGGGTGTAGTGACGTCACAAAAGTAGGTTTTACTCGCTAACCGTTAGAGATACACGAAAAGTGATAAGGACCTCTCAGATAGGAAATTAAATTTCAAAGCTCATATGTGCCATCAAAAGTTTGCTATTTCCTACCGTTCTCTTTTTATTTGATATGGAAATATGAAATTTTGAAACCAAAGGGTGTAGTGACGTCACTAAAATGGTCGCCATTTCTTAACAGTGCAAAATATCGAAATTAAAAGTATCCTATATGTAAACCTGGTATTTCAGCTACATCCATGCAAAATTTCATTTAAATCGGACCAGTGGTTCTTGCGTTATTAGGTAACAGACAGACAGACAGACAGAAAGACAGACACACACCATCTCATTTTTATATATTAGTATGATATGTCAGGAAGGATCAATTTGAATCAAGTATAATTAATATTGTATCAATACATACTTCGTTACTGTTAGATTTGTAGTTAATTTATTATAGGGGGTTGGGTCGTCTTCGTCATCAGCTCAGTGTATTTTGGTGCGTGCTGAACATATTTTACAGTAGAAAGCTTTTCAGCCGGTCCTCACAGATTAACATTAAGAGGGAAAACAAGTTGCTGATTGATTAACGTGCTTTGAGACATCGCGGTCATGTAACCCCGTGTACGTAGGTAGGAGTTTAATCTATCTTTATAACCTATGTTATTGTGATGGCTGTATTAGCGTGTGTATTTGTAATTTTGGCTAGGATTTGGGTAGAAAGTATTGGTGACCTTCAGTTAGGTACCATCCCGGCATTTGCATGGAAATTGGAAACCAAGGAAATTTACTTCAAGGATGGCCGAGGTGAGAATCGAAACCACTTCTCAGTTCTGCCACGCGAGGCTGATTGTAACCCGTTCCAGCCCTCAGACCTAAATAAAATTTCCAGACAGAACCTAGAATCGAATCCGGACCTATTCGGTGGTAAGCAACAATAATAACCACTACACCATTAGGCGTGTTTAAGTGCGATCATACCAGGTGAGTTAGCCGTGGTTGTTACGGCGTGGCTGCAGGCAGTCGCTCGCACCCGGGAGGCGAGGAGGTTCGAATCCCCCCGCCGGCAACCTTGAAGATGGTTTTCTGTGGTTTCCCAACTTCCTTCTAGGCAAATGCTGGGGTTGGTCCCTAACTATAGGCTACAGCCGCTACCTTCCAATTCCTAGTCCTTACATTTACACTTTCCTCCCCAGACAACACACGCGACGGTACTTGTAGCTCACCCAATGGGTGCCCGCATAGAAGCAGCTACTAACTCTGGCGAGCCGAACATATCCTCGGACATTCCTGGCACTAAAAGCCATACGCTAAAAAAAGTGTGATCATATCGTGTCAGTAGATATTCTGGCTCGTTATAATTCCCCTTCCAGGACAAATTCCGACACCTCGGCGTCTTTAGCTTAGGCCACAGCAGTTGAATTGAACATTAGGCCACAACATCATTCTTAGAGCCACCAGATTTCGTACAGATGCGCTAATCACTGTGGTCTGATGGTCACGATGTCATGGGCACTAAGAGGAATGACAATTCATCAATACTCACCGCTGTGTATTCGGCCTCCACGAAGGCGTAATCTACACCCAGAAAGATGGATATAGGAATCATGAGCAGCATCTCCTTGTGACGGTGTAGTTCTAGAGTAGCAGTCAGGAGTCGAGCCGTGGATAGACCTGTAGCGGTACTGGTACGCTCACCCTCCTTGTACCTAGTGGAGAAGTCAATAAAGTATAAGCATTAAAGACATTTTGCGTTACCAGTAAGTTGTCGAAATGTGGACAGGCCTTGATGACTTGACCCCTTGATATCTAATGGAAAAGTCTACGTAGGATTGTGAATACTAACAGTATGTTCAAATCATAATTCTTAACTTTTTCCCTTGCATAATTTGACCTGACGGTTAATGCAGGAATTATTCCCCAACTTCTGTATAAATATACCAACGTGATTTATTATACAGGGTAATTTATAAATCAGTGAAACATTTAAAAAATTATTCAGTTGGAAACTGCGCAAAAAATATAATTCTATGGGAGAAAGACCAAAACCGTACAGCTGTCCTTACCCAAGGGTTACCTTTAAGATACAGCATAGCAATTAATTTAGTTGAACAATGGACAACAAAGATGAGATGATAATAATAATAATAATAATAATAATAATAATTATGACCAACAGACTAAGAATGTCTCCTATTGGGAAACTTTACTTAGACATATTATACAAGTGATTTTGAACAATTGACAAAGACACTCTGACAACTTCAGATTTGAACAATTTATATCGTGACATATTGGCTTTGGTGGCCATTTTTTGGAAACCTCTATAGATAGGAAAGCTCTCAGCTCTCGCAGTAAAGAAGAGCAAATGCTTTTCATACAAGGGGACGCAGTGCACACTTTTCTACCGCTGCGGGGGTCCGGGCACGGTTACCAAAGTCTGCTGATGGGCCTGACTTGATGCACCAAGCAAAACTTCACCACACGGCATAATCCTAGAAGATTTGCTGAGTCTTGACTTAAGTACCCCGTCCTGTCATAGGGCAATTTCGTGTTGACCGAGTTACAACTGACAGTATAGGCAACAATGAAAGAATGGCTTTGAAACTTCACATTTGACAGTCACTTTCAATGAACTCATATAGCAGTATAATTATCTAGTAACGCACGTATTTTCATGTTGATTCATGTAATAGTTTCTGTGATATTAAATCTTGGAGAAAAATGTCACGTGGCCACGATATTCGATTATTATTCGCAGTTATCGAAATTAATAAGGATTGTCAGGATGACTGGGTGAAGTAGTAGTAGGTCTTACCAAGGTTCATTTCAATCGTTTCAGCCAATCAACATTTATGAGGGGAAATGCACACACAGACAGACACGGGTCCACGCAGACGGACAACAGTTGATCTCAAATTAGGCTAATGTAGAAAAAAATAATGAATGTCTTGTCGTGATTAGGATATTCATATTCATATTCGTGCAACCATCAATGATTCTCTCAGAATCCTAGAAGGAGTAGGATCGCCTTCAGAAAACTCTTATACATGGCCACTTTTTAGGTGTAGGCAAAGCCTATATTTCATTACACCCTATAGGTCATTCTGTTCTCTTTCCAAGACTACCTTAATGGGAGGAACTTACCTCTTCAGTGAATCTACTCCCAAAGCTGCCATCAAACAACCGAGCACCATACAGGCCAGGAACACTCCGATCATAATAGTGATCTTTTCCTGAGAGGGTCGCTCCAAGTTAGGGTTGGAGGTGGCCTCCTTACTTCCCGGGCAGAAGTCTACTCCACAGAATCCATCTAGTGACGTGTTAGTGTGGACGACATCATCCCCGCTCGACAGTACTAAAACACAAGCAAGAGATGTAGTCAGTGATGTTACCTTTCTGCACGATGTTATCACAACTTTACAGGTGTCGTGCCCACAAATAATATTATCATTTAGAATTTCACGGTCCGTGATACTATCCATAATGTCGAATTTTGGACTTATGCCGTGTTTTATCAAATCAAACTCGACGCGTTTCGAAAGAAACCATGCCTTCCTTCATCAGGAATAAACGAAAATACGACTAAATTTTTGCTAAGAGAAAGCAACAAAGAAACTAAAAAGGTGCCCTAAGATGGACACCATTTTAGCCCATGATGTCATATTCCAAGGAGTGGATGTTCTTGCCCGTATAAAGCAATATCGTCCCAGAATCATAAGGGAGGCGGTTGAAATACGTAAACACCCAGATAATTTCAACCGCGACACCGGCTACAATCTCAGTGAGTCCAGGCTACCTATTATCAGAACCCTCAGAAAGTAATACACTGCTGCTTTTCGTTGTCCCTAACATGGGGCTAAAATGGCATCCATCTTAGGGCACCTTTTTTAGTTTCTTTGTTGCTTTCTCTTAGCAACAATTTAGTCGTATTTCCGTTTATTCCTGACGAAGGAAGACATGGTTTCTTTCGAAACGCGTCGAGTTTAATTTAATAAAACACGGCATAAGCCCAAAATTGTACATTATGGATACAATAATATTACCATTATTTAAATTTGTTACTTGAAAATTAATAAATGTGAAACAAAAATAATTGAATGCAGCCAAAAGAAATCAGTAACTCCTGTTGACGTCAATTTGGCAGGGGACAAGCTAAAGTAGGTAGCAGACTTCTGCTACTAACAAGGGAAGTATCTGGTAAGACAGGTCGAACCTATATTCAAACTTAGTGGACCCAATCGTTGTACTACAGGGTCTTTCACTCAAAATTTGGCCGGTCGCGCGGTGCATGGAGGGTCGGACGAGCACATGGCAACTCACTGAGCTTGGGGTCGAGAGAGCGCATGTAAATAACAAGCACACATAATAACACATAACGAAGTCACATGTCACAGAAGATGTTGAAAATGTACTCCACCTGCATCTACACATTTCTAGCATCTTCTAAGGAAATGTTCATTTACACGCATCAGTTCATCCACCGAGATAGCCTCAATTTCTCTCGTGATATTTAGTTTGAGTTCATCTACAGTTTGAGGGTTTGTTGCATAGACCTTGTTTCAATTTTCCCCATAAATAAAAATTGATGGAATAGGCTTTAACACTTAGCAATAACACGTTATACAATTTTGAAATTCAATAACAATTAAACAATAACCACGTACACACGTTATAAACCTATAACACATGTTACCTAATATAGGCTATAAACGAAATTACGAAGTCAACTTTACTCGTCAAATCCTGCGTCTCAACTGTCTCAGATCTGTGTTGTAATGTGCTCGTCCGACCTTTGGCTCGACGTTCTACCTGCAGTGCTGCGCCGGCCGTGCGGCCGGCCCCACTTTGAGTGAAACACCCTGTATAAGTGGACAACGTGCAGAAAATCAGCCACCAGATTGAACTGCAAGGCCCCGAATTAATGTGGCGAATCTCTCATATAAATCAATGGGAGGTAGCGAGTACCGTACATGTTGGAACGGACAGCCCTGGCGGCTCAGGAACTCAAGGTCAGTGGGAAACAGCCGCACGCTCCAGTCAGCATATACACCCCGCCTCGTGACTACTCCGAGTGCCACAGGGATGTCCAGCTCCTCCAGCCGTCATGCCTGCGTACCAGGATGTCAGGTACGATTTCGGAACCTTGCAGTTCAATCTGGCCGCTGATTTTCCACACGATGTCCTCTTATAGTACAACGATTGCGTCTACAAAGTTTCAGGATAGGTTTCAACCTGTCTTACCTGATACTTCCCTTGTGAGGAAGGAAAATGATTAGTGATGGACGAAGCAGAGAGGATATAACGAGTAGGTTGACTGAGGTAAGGAAAGCATTTACACAGAAATGAAATTTGTTGATTTCAAATGTAGATTCAGGTATTAGGAAGTCATTTTTGAAAGCCTTGTCTGTAGCGTGGCAGTCTTTGGAAGTGAAACTTGAACTGTTGGTGCAACAGAAAAGAGTAGAATAGAAACATTTCAAATGTGCTGTTACAAGAGAATGATGAAGATCAGATGCGTAGATAGAGTAACAAATGAATAGGTATTATAACTGGGCGAGGACAGATCCTTATAGCGATTGCTAATACCCCTTCATGTGTAACCCTATCTACCCATCTGATCTTCATCATACTCCTGTAACACCACATTTCAAACGCTTTTATTCTCCTCCTTTCTGCTGCACCAGTAGTCCAAGTTTCACGTCCATAGAGTGCCATACTCCAGACAAAGGCTTCCACGAATGTTTTTCTGATACCTAAATCTATATTTGATCTCAACAGATTTCATTACTGTAGAAAGACTTTCCTTGCCTGACCCAACCTACTCTTTATATCCTATTTGCTTCGTCAATCACTACTTTTCCTTTCTAAGTAGCAGAAGTCTCCTACTTCCTGTAGCATTTCGCCTGCCAATTCGATATCAATAGTGGTTACTGATTTCTTTGGTGTGCATTCTATTATTTTTGTTGAACATTAACATGAATTCTTGCCTCAAGACGGGGTCCATACCATTTGAAAGCTCATTTAAATCCTCTGGTTAACCCGGCTAGGACGGCAATAAACTCTCCAAATCTCAGAGTTGAAAGTATTTCACCTGGAATCTTGACTCCTACTTTAAATTCTTCTCTAATTGCCTTCATTACTTGTTCAATGTGGAAATCCACAGCCTGCTTCCAGTCCACTGACCGGGTCAGGGAATGGAATGAATGAAGCCCGCATATAGCGGCGATGATATGAACTGTGCCAGCTGCCGAAGGCTGTTGCACTCCCCTGGGGCAATGATTAAATGAATGACAGATGAAATGAAATGACAGTGGAGAGTGTTGCTGGAATGAAATTTGTGACAGGGAAAACTTCAGTACCTGGAGAAAAACCAGTCTGCCTCCGCTTTGTCCAGCACTAATCTCACATGGAGCGACCGAGATTTAAACCACGGACCCAGCGGTGAGAAGCCGGCGTGCTGCCGCCTAAGCCACGGAGGCTCCCACTTGTTCAATGTACCGATAGAAAAGTATGGCTGATAAGTTGCATCCTTGCCATAAACCTTTGTGAATACCAGCGTCCCTCTTATGTCTTTTGACTTGAATATCTGCTGTATGTTATGTTTTATTTGTAGATTATATAACACCCATCTATCCCTGTGCTTTATTGTAACCCATTTCTAATAATGTCATTAGGCATTAGCCTTTAATTAATGACAAAAGCACTTTCTAAGTCTGCACAATCCATGATTCAATTAGTAAAGTGTATAGTATTTTTAGCCTACTTTTCACATTTTGCAAAAATGAGGAAAAAGTAGACTTATGAGATCGATCCGGGAAAATGTGTGTCTGTCTGTCCTTCTGTCTGTCTGTCTGGCTGGCTGTGTGTTTGTCCCCCCTATCAACTCCTAAACGGCTGCAGCAATCAAAACCAAATTTAGTATGAGTAAAGATGTGCACCGGAATATCTCACGTCCATATTTGAAAATGATGTCAGTGCTACCAACTGCTGAAAAAACTCACTAGAAATTTGAGCTCCATGTTGGATATCTTGCAAGGTATGTATGGGAGCTATTCCAAAATTAGCACACATGTAGATAAGACTATTTCAGTTTAATTTCCAGGAGGCCAGCCATGACAGTGTTGCCAAAATACTTTTACGCCTTCTGATATGTCCAATGTTTAAATGCATATAACTTCTACACTATCAATTGGATTTCACCGACAGTAGTGGCTACGCGGGCTAAAGCGCTGCGTTAGGTCAAGGGGCCAAGCTCTCTGCTGACTCGGTAGACGCGTGGGTTCGAGCCACACCGTCGGCTGTCCTTGAAATGGTTTTCCGTGGTTTCCCATTTTCAACACCAGGCAAATGCTGGGACAGTACCTTCTGACAGGCCACGGCCGCTTCCTTCCGCATCCTTGCCCAGTTTCATTCATCTTCATCCATTCCATCTCATCCCGACGCGCAGATCGCCCACGGGCGTCGACTAGAAAGACCTGCACTCGGCCTCTCAGGAGGCTACACGAAAAAAAAAAAAAAAAAAAATTGGATTTCAACCAAATTGTGTATGTAATGTCTGTACATAAACATATATGACTGAGCATATTCTTAAGAGACACCAGGGCTGCCAACTGTTAATAATTGCTCTCTCTATTTTTTTTAAATCCAAATACCAATATATCAGAAAGTATGCAAGCCAACAGCTTTGAACTATGCACACGTATATTCTGACATTTTAGATTAATTTGGATTAACTTATATACGTCAGTTCTACCAACATGATTATAAGCCTGCTGATAGTACCAATTTTTAAATACATGTAACTTCTATACTATCAGTTGGATTTCAACCAAATTTCGTATGTGCTATGTCTGCCATACCAGATATGACTATAAGTATTCTTAAGTGCAATCAGGGCTGCCAACTGTTAATAAATGCTGTCTATATTTTTTTACCCTAATATCAATATATCAGAAAGTATGCAAGCCAACAGCTCTATACTTTGCACACGTATAGCACCTGACATTCTAGATTAATTTGGAGTAATTAATACAAGGCACTGCTGCCAACATGATTCTATGCCTGCTTATATGTCCAACTTTAAAATACATGTAACTTCTATACTAACAAATGGATTTCATCCAAAACTGGCACAACAAGATATCATAATATTTCAGATTATTTCTGACCAGCACACGCATGACATTGTTGGCAACATGCTTTTACGCGTGCTGATAGATCCAGTGTCTAACTGCATGTTACCTCCATTGGACCTCAACCAATTTTTTTATTCTGTACCTTAAGAGATGGAACTAAGAATATATTCAGTCACCTGGGCTGCCAACTGTAGTGCTCTATTAGGCTACATTATACCAGGTATATTTTGAACTAATTAGATATTTCGATATTAGCAACTTAATTTCGCCATTATTCTAGATAGGTTCATATTCTGTAGAATAATCATTGGCATGAAAAGTAGGCTGTATAGTTCTTCACGGAACTTCTTGTTTACTTACCAAGAGAGGACACCAGATTCCCCCACACCATAGAGAGTAGGAAGATCATGAAGAAGATGCCAATAGCTTTGTCCCGGACCGCCTTTAGTGCAGCACCAGTGAGCTGGGAGTTCGCCTCTGCTATGACACACAGGTAGGTACACTTCGCGCTCCAGAGTAGAGCGGTCCCCATACCCATGAGGAGAGCAGTCGGGACCAGGGTGTAGACACGCGGATATAGCTGTCCCGCCATGTACGGCATGTGCGCGATAATCGCCACAACAATGCTCCATTTGCACCCAAGTTTACTGGCAACAAAACAACGTCCTGAAGGTTAGAATTTTACTTTCATCATACTTGAGCACATGTGACCTTTTAATGACCAAACAATGCCCCAGCCTCAGCAATGAAAGAAACCAGCTTAACGCAAGATTATTATATTTCCCACAATAATTAAACAACAATATTAATAATAAAAATAGTTGTAAGGACATTTACAACAAGAAATCCATATCAACAAATGCCAAGTTAAGACACTACCAAACAGTCATCCGTCCAGAGGCTTTGTATGCTCCAGAGTGCCTTGCAATGCATCGCTAGGGACTATCAGAGAATCTGGAAGTGAAAGAAAGAAAAATTCTAAGAACAATCTTGGGTCCGGTAAAAGAAAATGGGGAATATAGGAGATGGCTCAACCACGAACTTTACACCCATGTGGAAAAAATAACTGATACCATGAGGAAACGGAGAATTGCCTTTTACTGTCATATAACAAGAATGAACTCAGCACGATTTAAAAATAGAATTTTCACCTACTTCCTCAAAAAGAAAACCAAGGGAGCTTGGTTCACTGAGGTGGACAAAGATTTACAAAAAGTGAAAATTACAGGCAACGATATTTGGGAACGTGCCACCCTTAAACAAAAACTAACAGCACACCGATGTTTCCAAGAAAAGCCAAAGCTTCCAACTGGCAAGAAGTGGACTGCAGAAAGGAAACAACAGCATCGAGAACTAATGGGAAAGTACTAGGAGGATGTTAAAGCTCGATGCAACAAGAACCAGTTGAAATGGCGTGATCCTTAGATGGCCGAAACGAAAGAATAATAATAATAGTAATAACAATTCTATATGTTTACGTCCCTTTTAGCTACAGTATTTCGGCTTTTGGAGACGCCGGGGTGCCGGGATTTGATCCCGAAGGGGATCATACTGACATGGGTCCCTCGCATTGGCGTACGCTTAAGTGCAAACTGACTTCACCTGGATTCGATCCTGCAACGTTGGAAACAGCAAGCGAGATCGTTACCACTGAGATGTTAAACATCAATTTAATTTCAAATATAGGGAACATAACTGAAAATTAAGCATATCATCAATAGTACAACAATATATACTAACTTTTCACTCAAAAATTTGTTCAATACTGCATCCACTAGATTTATATTTATTTTCTCTCTAAATTCAAAGATTACTGAATATCAGTTTCGAGCTGTCCAATTCATCAGCGCTTAAATCATCAACTGGAGGTTTGGAGCCCTGCTCATTTCAACCGGATTAACACTCGGGGCAGTGGGTAGCACTCTTAGCTGTCACCCCGGCTCTGTCAATATGTATTCCTAACTGAGGGCTGCAAGTAATTAAGTCCTGAAGGGGTTCCTTGTTTTTGTTTGTTTTCAGTCTTTTGACTGGTATGATGCAGCCCCCCAAGCTTCCCTATCCTGAGCTAATCGTTTCATCTCTACATTACTATCACACCCTACATCCGAGGCAGTCTGTTTAACATATTCTAACCATTGTCCACCCCTACAGTTCTGATCCTCGACCCTTCCTTCCATAACTAAGTTTGCTATTCCTGGGTGTCTTAATACGTGCCCAACCAACCTATCTCTTCTCTTCGTTAGCATTTTCCAGAAACATCTCTCCTCTCCCAATCGTCTTAATACTTCTTCATTTGTAACCCATCTGACCACCATCATTCTCCTGTAACACCAAATTTCAAACGCTTCAATTCTCCTCTTTTCTGCTGCTCCAACAGTCCAAGTTTCACTTTCATAGAGTGCCACGCTCCAGACAAAGGCTTTCCTTAACTTACCGATAAATTTACTGACACATGGTTGTCGCTTTAAAACACTTGGTAGTGCCACAAGAATAAGCTGGGATTCCATGCCCGATTAAATTATAATCAAAACGATCCTTCAGCCATTTATCTGTTATCCTCGTGGGAGAAAGCGTAATCGCTGATAACATTTGAATTGTAGTACCTTATCAGAGACAGTATTCCTAAGCGACAATGCTCTCAGATTGCCTGTCTTGCATATTTGTTCTATTTGCGAAGATTTATCTGATACGATAATGTACCTTCGCAAATATTTCAAGACCATCTTTTGGTGTAGTTTTTGTCACTCCAGAGGTCTGATTTCAATTCCCATCTCTGCAAAGAAATTTAATTCTCTTCTGAGTGGTTGGAATGGAGTACAGTCTCATGAGGTGAAGATGAGGAGAGGTGGTTTCGATTACCACCTCAGCCATCCTGGAAGTGGTGGTTCTATAGTTTCCCTCTTTCACTCCAAGCAAATGCCGGGATGACTTCTAAATTAAGGCTACAGCCACCTTATCCATGTCCTGGCATCAGTTACCAATACACATACAACTACAGTCAGAATGACACAGATAAACATGATGTCTTACACACCTCCCTCAGGGGCTCACAACTAGTGGGACGTGGATTGCCACCCCAGCTGAGATCGGCAATACTTCCACTTACTTGTGCCGGGCTCCTCTCTGTCATCTTTCCTGTGGACCTCCCTTGGACAACTCTTTTTCTTTTCCGACCCCGACGGTATTAGGGTATCCAAAGCCAATGGTGACTTTCACTTTCCTGGCTTAATTGACCCTTGTCTCCTCTTTCCTGATCCCTCATTCTTCGGGGGGTCAGACCTCTTGTTTTCTCTTCTTGATAGCTCCCTCCCGCCTTCTGCTCAAGGCCCTTGAGGGGGCAGGGTGTATGTAGCCCCACCATTTCTGGAGCACCCTGGATAGTGCTACCCCCTCAAGGCCTCACGTCTGGTGAGTTCGGGAGTTAGTGACCCCGAGGGATTCCTGAGCTGGGTCCGTTTTTTCCCCTTTTTCCATTCCCTCTGGGGTGGGCTCTCTCCTCCTTCCCTTTCCTATCTGCCTTTCATGGCTCTCCTCCTTCCAAGTCCCTGGCATTTCTTTTTCTCCTGTCGTTATTTAGCTTATTCTTCTTTTGTTTTCCATTTCATCTTCGAGTTGTAAGCGTGTAGCTCGTATTACTTATAAATGTTAGGCCCCTTAAAACAACAGCTATCATCATCATCATCATCATCATACATAGCCTACCTTCCTTAAATCGTGCATCATAGCCGCGAGGGTAACTGCAAGAAGTCCGGGGATTGGAGGCTATCCTTAGTGTGGATTTTCTCAGAGTTTTTTCACATTCCCCCCAGGCGAATGCCGGGATGGTACCTTATTTCAAGACCTGGGGCACCTACCTCATCCCAGTCTCTAATCCAGTTACACTACTACAGTCATCACATAAGTACAAGTTATCAGAAAAATTCACACACACACACACCTATGTACACGGGGCTGATGATCAAGGTGTCCCAATCCCCTAAATTTAATCAACAACTTACACACCCATGCACTAGAGGGGTAAATGAACATGATGTTGCAAGCCCCTTAATGAAGGAACAACGGTAATAACAACACAACGACATGGATTTGATGGCCACGCTCTTCCTACAGGAAACAGAACCAACACTTACTACTTTCCTTAGACCAAGTAAATATTTGGAGGAAGACATGGCTTTCATGCTCAAGCTTTAGAAATAACGAATGTCACCACCCACATCGGTCTTATCTATGACCATCTCGTGGTGTAGTGGCTTGCATTCTGGGCTGTCGCCCCGGAGATCTGGGTTTGATTATCGACTCTGCAAAGAAATGTCATTCTGATTTGAGGGCTGGAACGGGATTCACTCAGCCTCGTGAGACAAACCTGAGAACAGATGGGTTCGATTCCTACCTTAGCCATCCTGTAAGGGGTTTCACGTGGTTTCCTCTCCTTCTACACAAGGCGAATGCCGGGATGGATCCTAACGTAAGGCCACAGCCACCTCCTTCCGAATACTCACCTGAATTAAAAATACACACACAAATGCAGCCACCACATTAAAACAGGATATCAGATAAAATACTACACACAACCAAGTACACGGGGCAAATTATTACGATCTCCAAGTCCCTAATATAAAATAAAAATACAACTACAATCTTATCTCCATTTATGCATTAAGTGTACGTGACGGTGTTGGCACAGACAAGCTATAAACAACTCTAACGTTGCATTTCTTACATAAGGAGTGCAATCAAATCTCATCAAGGAAGTAACGATCAGAATTAAAGGATTATGTTTACTACTGACAATCTTTGCTTTTAACCTTCACTTCGGATTATACTGGTGACGTGATTGCAATGACCTCGAAGAAATATGGCAGATAACAGGCAGAACTGTTTGTAAGGTTATCAGTCAGAAGGCTGATTAGATCCTCAAACACACCACTATTGGTTACAGGTAGACATCAGGTTTCTATGTTTCTATCTAGTGTTTCCCGTAAGATCCCACCAAGCCTAGCAGTGACAGTTACACTCATTACGTGCTACAGATACAATAATTATTATGTACTTTTATTGTGCCTATAAGCAAGTAATGGCAGCACGCCGGCCTCTCACCGCTGGGTCTGTGGTTCAAATCCCGGTCACTCCATGCGAGATTTGTGCTGGACAAAACGGAGGCAGACAGGTTTTTCTCCGGGTACTCCGGTTATCCCTGTCAACAATTTCATTCCAGCAACACTCTCCACTATCATTTCACTTAATCTGTCATTCATTTAATCATTGTCCCAGGGGAGTGCGACAGGCTTCGGCAGCCGGCACAGTTCATATCCTCGCCGCTAGATGGGGGCTTCATTCATTCCATTCCCTGACCCGGTCGGTCAACTGGAAGCAGGCTGTGGATTTTTATGTTCAAATATGCCTATAAGCACTTATTGTTACGTTCTTTCTTTATTGATCCTATAACAGCCAATTTTACTTTGGTAGGCCTATGTCATAAAGCTGTAATATAATTTATAATATTATATACCCTTAAAATAGGTTATTATTTAAGATTTGAATCCGGGTAAGGCTTTGTTATTCTTGTACGTTTAGGTCACTCAGCAGATGTTGAAAGGTAGAGGGCCGGGTTCGATTTCTGGCTCTGCAAGTAAATTTAATTCTGATCTGAGGGCTGAGTGGAGTACACTCAGTCTCCTGAGGCAAAACTGAGAAGAGGCGAGTTCGATTCCTACGCCAGCCATCCTGGAAGTGGTTTTCCGTGGTTTTCCCTCTTCTACTGCAAGCAAATGCCGGGATGGTTCCTAACTTAAGACCACGGCCACTTCCTACCCAAATCTTACCTCAATTAAAATTACACACACTAGTAAAGACATCACAGGGACACACGCCCAAGTACACGGGGATACATGACCACGATATCGCAAAGCTTCTAAGAAAAACAACTACAAGATGTTGAATGATTTATCACTTCATTCAAAATAATCCTATCCAGCTAAAAACACAAACTTACCCCGTAACATTTGAAAACGTTTGTTGGTGATTTACTGTGCATGAAAGCATGGTTGAAACGACAATGAGAATGGCAACCATGCGTGAATGTGTTATAAGTTGATGTCCTATTTGCCACTTCCTATTATTTCATCTCAACCAGATTGATACTCATCATCATCATTCATTTCCGTTTTCCAGCTTGGGCCGGGTCGGAGCAAATAAGACACCCGTCCACTTGACTCTGTCTGTCCACCATCCTTCCTGAACCACTGAACTCCACTCCAGGTTCCGTTCTCTTATAAGTCTACTGTTCATCACCAAATCCATTCACCGTACTCTAGGTATTCCTCGTCCTCTCTCTCCAGTCATCCGTCTTTCCATCACTAGTTTCGGCATTCTCTCACCATTCATCCTGTCCACATGACCATACCTTCTTAATCTGTTCTGCTCCAATTTATCATTCAGCTTCTGTACAATCACTTCCTTTCGAATGTCTTCATTTCTCAATCAAACTCTTCTCTTCTCTCTTCTACGCGATCAGTCCCAGTGGACCGCGCGCTGCTACAAGTTTCCTTCTCCATCGTCTCCTATCCATAGCTGCCATCCGCCAAGTGTCTACGCGTATCGCTGCCTGTTGCAGATCTTCATGGAGTCCATCACTCCACCGCTTCCTTGGTCTCCCTGGTGGTCTTCTTCCTGTGGGGAGGAAATCCAGTAGCTTCCGTGGCCATCGGTGGTCTTCCATCCGGGCTACATGTCCAGCCCACTGCAGTCTTCTGGTTTTGATGGTTCCAGCTATGTTGGCATCATGGTACAGGTCTTCTACTTCATGATTGTGTCTAATCCTCCATTTACCCGTGTGTACATCCCTCACCGGTCCGAAGATCTTCCGAAGAACTTTTCTATCAAAAACGAGTAGTTTATGAAAGTCCTGTTTTCGGATACTCCATGTCTCACATCCATATAGTACAACGGGTTGGATCAGAGTTTTATACAGACGAATTTTGAACTGTCTGGAGAGACTTCTGGACCGAAGAAGCTGTGTTAAGCTGTAGAGAGTTAGGTTTCCTGCTTGGATCCTGGCGTTGATTTCTGCCTCACATGATGAGTTCTCCGTGAAAAGCGATCCTAAGTACTTAAATTCACGGACCCTCTTGTAGGACTGGTCCCCTACCCGGAGTGACTGTAGTTGCCCAAAAACGTGGCCTTGCCTGCGAGTCATATTGAGGTACTCCGTCTTGGTTTCATTCACGATTAGCCCAAATTTGTTGGCAGCTGCCTTGAGTGCTCTGGTCATTTGCCTCAACTCTTCCTGAGAGCTGGAGAGTAAACTGATATCATCTGCGTAGGCAAGGTATGTTAGGTTCTTCCCTTCGACTTGGATTCCTTCAAAATTCTCTCGAAAGGTCTCGCGTATGATCTTCTCCAAGGCAAAATTGAACAGTGTAGGAGATAACCCGTCTCCTTGCCTGAGACCCGTCAAAATTTCAAAATCCCCTGTCACTCGATTTCCCATTTTTATCTTACCGCGTGTTTCGTTCAGGCAGATCGCTACCAAGTTGATGAGTTTCTCGGCCATTCCAAACTCTCTTAGGCAACTGAGTAGGCTCTTTCGGTGTATGCAATCATAGGCCTTCTTGAAATCTACGAATAACACGTGGAGTTCTTTGCCATATTCACCCAGTTTTTCAGTAAGCTGTCGGAGAACGAAGATATTATCTACTGTGGAACGCCCCAGTTGAAAGCCTCCCTGGTAATCACCAAGCACTGATTCTGCCACTGGTTGAATTCTATCTATGAGGCAGTTGGACAAGATCTTGTAGCATACGTTAGGCAGGGCGATTCCTCGATAGTTATCACATTTCAATTTGTCAACCTTCTTATAGATTGGACAAATCAGAGCTGTTTTCCATTCTGACGGTAGTTCTTCTTTGATCCAGATTGCTTGTATCAGCCTGTGCAGTTTTTCTGTTAGTTTCTCTCCTCCTTCCTGGATCATCTCGGTCTGTATTCCATCTTCACCCGGACTTTTATTCTTCTTGAGCCGTTTGATCTGGATTTTGATCTCATCCAAAGTGGGTGGCGGATAATCCAAGTCGACTGTGGTTGGAGACTGGAATTCAAATACTATTTCAGGGTCATCGCAATTGAGAAGCTGGTCGAAGTACTCCTTCCATCTCTTGGCGATATCATAATCGTTGGTCAGAATTTTGTCACTAGAATCTTTGACAAATTTCTGTCTCGGCTGGTAACCTTTGCTAAAATACTTCACCTTTTGAAACATTTCCCTGGCATTGTTTCCTCTGAAGTCTGCTTCTGCCGCAACAATGATGTCCTTGACATATTTTCTCTTTGTCCTTCTCAGAGTTGCTTGGGTAGCCCTTCGAACCTCCTCAAATCGTTCTTTACCCTGCGCCAGATCAGTCTCCTGCAGCCACTTATTCCTGGCTTCCTTTCTCTGTTCCAGAGCATCTGCACATTCCTTTCCAAACCAGATCTTCCTGCCTACTGTGTCTCCCTTGATCGTCTCCTTTGCTGTAGCAGTCAGTGTGCTTCGAATCTTTTCCCAAATTTGTTCAGGGTCTTCGCTCACGTCCACTTCACTGAGTGCTTCAAAGCGGATGTTCAGTTGCAGCTGATATTCTGTATTTATGGCTTCATCCTTTAGTTTTTCAACATGGTATCTCTCAACCTTCTTTAGCTTAGCCCTAATCCCTCCTTTACACTGAACTTGTAAGTGGCCTCTGACCTGAAAGTGGTCACTTCCACACT
This sequence comes from Meconema thalassinum, assembly GCA_946902985.2. Classification (NCBI taxonomy): domain Eukaryota; kingdom Metazoa; phylum Arthropoda; class Insecta; order Orthoptera; family Tettigoniidae; genus Meconema; species Meconema thalassinum. The sequence goes on along the minus strand of OX336391.1, from coordinate 333,863,359 downwards.
CTGCACCCCGTGCCGTCTTAACATCGGACACCCATCTCTTGGTTTGTAGATCAATGGCGACTTGGTCTATCTGATTTATTATTCTCCCATCTGGTGACATCCAGGTTCCCTTATGGATGTTCCTACGCTGGAAGTTTGTGCTGGAAATGAATAAGCCTGATGACGCAGCAAAGCTAATGAACCTTACACCATTATCATTGCTTACCTCATGTAGGCTGTGCCTTCCTACTGTACCTTGGAATACTTGTTCTTTCCCAATTTTAGCATTCATGTCTCCGATAAGGATCCTCAAGTGTCCATTTGGGATAGAATCCACTACTGCTTCTAGCTGCGCATAGAACTCGTCTTTCACTTCCCTTTCACTTTCTTCCGTGGGAGCATGACAGTTCACAAAAGTCGCCTTGTGATGATTTACGTTCACTGTTAACACAGAGATTCTGGGGTTGATAGACACAAACTCTGATACATTAGTGGCCAAGACCTTGCTCACACAAAAACCAGTACCCAACCTATGCCCTTGTTCACAGGCTCCATATAGGATAGTCGAGTTCTCAATGTCGATGCTGTCCGCATCCTCCCACCGGATTTCTTGCAGTGCAACTAGATCTAGTTTGTATTTCTGGATTTCTTTGGCCACACTGGTTGAAGCTCCTACCTTGTATAGACTCCTTACATTCCATGTTCCAAATCGAATACCATTTATTCGCCGTTGCTGTCGTCTAGTATTATCAAATATTCCGAGGCTTACTTGTAGCGTTGAAAGCATTGTTACTATTTATTTACGAAGAAAGGGTGCTGGCCTCTCGTCCAACCTGTGGCGTTACCCTCACAGCTTACAGGGTTGCTGGCTTTTCTGTCAGGGTGGGCTCCCTTAGCCATCTTTTAATCTCACTAGTCATTAAAATAAATCTACTGAAAATAACTATCAAAAGGGATCAAATAGACAAAAAAGGCAGAATATAAAAGGCATGGATCACCAAACACTATATAGAAGTTCGTGCATTGAATCTTCTAGAAATGAAAATCAAAAATCTTGAGGTAATGTAATATCTTATAGCTAGAACTGCAGGATTCACTCTTCTAGTCTTCCATACCATACTCCTCAGGAATTTCATCTCGTCTGCCTGTATTCTACTTTCACCTCTCCTCGTTATCGGCCAAGTTTCTGCTCCAAACGGCATTATTCGTAAGTAATAGGTCTTGTACGTCAGCCCCGTGGTTTTGGGGTAGCGCGCCTGCCTCTCACCAGGAGGCCCTGGATTCGATTCCCGGCTCCGTCATGGATTTTAGGAACTGACATGAGGGCTGGAACGGGGTGCACTGAGCCTCGTGAGGACAATTGAGTAGCTGTCTGGCAGTGAGGCAGCGCCCCGGTTACGAAAATCAAGAATAATGGCCGAGGGGACCCGATGCGCTGACCACGCATCACCCCAATATCTGCAGGCCAAATGGCTGGGCAGCGGTCACTTGGCAGGCATAGGTCCTTCATGGGCTGTAGTGCCAGGGGTTATTATAGTACTATTAATATTAATAGGTGTTGTACATCACTTGTTTAGTCTTCAGTGGCATGTCTTCATTCGAAATTAATTTCCGAAACCGATAATAGAACACAATCCCACAGTGTATTCACTTGTTGATTTCCATATCCAATCGTGCATTCTCCATCAATTCATTTCCTTAATATTTGAAGTACTCTAATACTTCCAGATCTAGCCTACATCTCCGTTTTCCTTCTTGTTGTTGCGCAAGTTTATAACCAAATAAATGTACGTATTTTATATTACGTCACCCATACGTGTAGACAGCCCCAGTGTAAAGAATCTAATGACGATCGCTTGACGATACAAACTGGTCATCCAAGTGTATTAGCGGCTTCGGTGGCGTAGTCGGTAGCATGCTGAGCTTCTATGCCCAAGATCGCGGCTTCAAACCCGGCCGAAGTCGTCGGATATTTTAAGAGCGTTAAAATACTTCAGTATGCCTTCCTTCGGAATTTATAGATTCATAGATTTATGGCATGTAAATGAACCTTCCACTACCGTAATTAAACGTGTGTGAAGCTAAATTTCCAGGTTAGATTTCGCCCTATCAAAGTTCCAACGTTCACCACTAAGTCACAGTGACATCTGGTAGCGAAAGTTGGAACTACTTGAAATTGAACGGAACTTGTAGCTCTCCCCATGGATGTCCGCATTGAAGCAGCTACAGCTTCTGGCGAGACGAACATGTCCTCGGACACTCCCGGCACTAAAAGCCATATGCTATATAAATAATAATAAATCCAAGTGTATTTATAAATATAATGTAAATTTCTTTCAGGATTAAGGAAACACCCGTTATAATTGGGTACAATCGCGTCGACCAACTGAAAAGCATTACATTTCGACTATCAAGGTAACACTAAATAAAAGCTTCCAACACGATAATATAATATTTTTGTCATAATATGGTCATTTTTGTAGGATACTTTCCAATAATCATCATTTTAATAAAAGGTCATTAGCCCATATGCCAATATCATTACATTATTATTATTACTTCTATTTCACCCTACAGTTCGCAAAAGGAATTTCAGGTGTTCATCAACAAGTGCTCATGATCTATAATGAGTGTGGCAAGGCCAGAAGTCCGAACCAAATTCAGACTAGGAGACTATACAAGCCAGAAGAGGATATAGAAGGCATTTAAGGAAATATTTATTTATTTATTTATCGTATGGCTTTTTTTTTAGTGGCGGGAGTGTCCGAGGACATGTTCGGCTCGCCTGAGTCTGTAGCTGCTTCCAGCGGACACCCTTAGGGCGAGCTACAAGTTCCGTTCAATTTCAAGTAGTTCCAACTTTCGCCACCAGATATCAATGATACCTAGTAAAGTAGGCCTTACTCTAAAATGATGATTAAGTGACAAAAAGCACCCGACTCTGTAATAGCAAAGTGGTAGATGGAAGGAAAGGGCAGGATTGACCAGGAGAAAAACCATGGATCGTGAATGATAGGACGTAGGGAAATTGTGAAAAAGGATCAACGCATTGCTGTTTATTCAACCGCGTGACGTTACTGCCCTAGGACCCAAGTCATTAAATCTAATTAAGAAATTTCTACCCTTATGGACTAATATAAGATTAATAAGACAAGTTTTGAGAACTTACTTGATGACGTAGACGGTTGCGATGAGGCTAGAGAAGACGAGACCTGCATATTGCGCAGCCAGAGCACTGGTTCCCAGCCCTTCGGCAGCGTTCACGGAACTCTGCAGATGAGTGACCCCAAGAGTAGCCGTGAAATGCATCATGAAGACCACCCCGACCATCACCACGTTTCTCACCATCCTCCTCTCCTCCCCTGGAGGATACAGAGGCTCCTCCGAGTCCCTCTTGCCAACCTTCTCCCCACTGAATGCATTGCTGTTCACTGACCCTTTGATCACTGACTGGTTACTCTCCTTATTCGGATTTTCAATTCGAAGATTTAAATGATTACGCGCTCTGTATTTATTGGTCCTTTGATCAACAGATACGTCATCACCATTTTCACGTAAACTGCCTAACGTTGAGTCACCGATCTCCCTTTTCTTCTCCGAGTAAAAGTTATTGTCAATTACTGGAACAGTATTAGAAATTTCATCGTAGGAGTCTTCACTGTTCACATACGCAGGATTATTAGAAGCCATTGTGCGAGGACCAACCATACATTAGCTTCTCCAATTGCAACAACTTTTTCGTTGATCTGGAGTATGGGAGTTGTCCATACAATTTATTTTATGTGTGGTGATCTTGAACTGAATGTTGGTGCATTGCATTAGGAACCTGCAAACATAAAGAAAATAAACGTAGTCAGCGAATATACCTCATGTTGATAATGAAGTCCACTACCCTTATAGATTAAATAAAATCAAAGGATTGTTCACACATTTTTTAAAGAATGAAGTAGTTGAAATGTTGGTTCAAGTATGTACCGCGACACGTACGTGTCTAGGGAATTATTTTATTCTAGTGGTTGACGTGCGGACGTTTATGCTCATTTGCTTGATATTGTGGCTTGAATTATTGTCAATATTACTCGTGTGAGGTTTAAAACAGTGCGTCGTTACATGCGGATGCAGTCACATGTGTTCAAGTGCGACGTTTGGTGGTGAGTTATGAAAGTTCATAAATTACATTAACTTGTTCAATTTGAAAAGTTGCACTGAACGTTTCTATAGCCATGGTGAAACATTTCATTAAGTCGCTACTTCGTTGGACGACTGTCTGGACGAAATCATCGGTCGGTTCTTCGTTAGACAACGGTCTGGGCGAAACCATTGGTCGCTACTAAGTTAGACGACTGTCTGGATGAAACTATTGATCGCTACTTTATTCGGCAACGCTCTGACAGTGTGCCCTGTTTTCATGAGTTGAATTTCATAGCAGAACCGGGAATCAAGCTCGGACCTCCATGGTGACAGTCAATAGTGCTAATAGGTTTATTGGGCAGATGCCAAGCCCATTTATGCGGAGTGCAAACCTGTCAGGAAAGCATTTTCAATGCGATGAATATTTTTGACTGAACTGAATAACTTCGTAAAATAAATTAAGAAGGCATTTAATTATTTCAATCTAGGACATAATTTCTCGCTAAAATGACCAAGAATTTTGATTTTTATCTTCAGACTGACCATTTAAAACTGACACGAAAACAATTAGATCCGCAAACGTGTTTCATCTTGTAAACACCTTCACGGATATGTAATTTATATTTCAAAATTCGATGACTGACTTCGTACCACTCCCTCGATATTTCAAACGTGAGAAAATTGTGAGGCAGGGTGTAGGCCTACCGCGAATGGTTGAAGCAATGCCCTGGATTGCTTGATAATTGCACAGAACGTGTTCCATGCGGCCTATAATCGTTGGTTCATGGTTACGCTCTGTTCGCTAATAGAGGCTGTGATAATGTTGGTGATTGTGGCTTTATGGGGTGGACCATCAAGGCCATCTCTAGTGGGCTTACCATTTCATCACATGTACAGCGTAGTTACTGCAGTACAGTAGAGCATACGTCACGCTAACCCTCTATTGTACCATCATGCCATAGTAGTCCAGTAGAGATATATTTTGGATTGCAAAAGTTGGAGTAATTTTGATTTTTAGGTATGTTGTATGTATTGACCCACTCGTAAAAAAAAAACAAATAAAAAAACAACAAGATTTCGACCTCTCCTCTCTCTCACTCTCTCACTCTCTCTCTCTCTCTCCTTGTACGTTTTGCGGCATCTTGAAGAAACCGCTCAGAAATAGCACCTTTTCAGTTTCCCTCCTCAGTAATTCGCTTCCAGTGTGTTTTAGGTAAACCATTGCCAATGCCAAATTTGAAGAGCGTTAAAATTGCCGCAAGTTTTGTAAGTAACATGTTGGAAGATTCGGAACAGGTACTGAGATAAGGAGACGTGAACATTTGAAAAGATGCCAAAAAGACGCAAAAGGTTGGATGTCAGTGGTATCGTCTTAATAACCTGTTTTAGTGAAGTTTAGTGCAAAATGCATAATAACCAATTTTTACAATCTTGGACAGGAAAAAGAAAAGGAAACAGATTTTTTTCTCTTTAAAATACACCACAACTCTGTTCAAATTAGCATTCCTGAACGTAATATGTATGTAATATATACGTGGAATTTATGAGATTCATGCAAATTCTAAAGGTATTATGAATTCTTTAAGAAAACAAGAAGTTCCGTAAAGAACTATACAGCCTATTTTCAAATATCCTACTTATGTTAACTGCCACAATCAACATACAAAATTTCAGTTTGATTGCTTTAATAGATTCATAGATATTGAGAACCGACTAAATATTTCGGATGGTCGCCGTGTTGGATTTTATGTATGTAGGTCCTAGAGATATGTACTGTTACATGAAGATTATTGTGTACATGTAGCATTCAAACTTCATTCGCATGATTAGGACACAAGAAGTAACAAGGAAATTTTAAAATTTTGCACAGCTGCCATCTTGTGGTTATGGAAACAATTGAAATAAATTAGATGCCAGTGGATTAACATTCGTATAAGGATTTACTGTACCAAGTTTCACTGCAATCGGATGGTTAAATTGCGAGAAACGTCCATGTGAATATTTATACTTCGCGTCGCCGCCATGTTGGATTTGTGCTCGCCAGGATATTGAACGTCCCATAGGTGAACTTATGCTTATAGCCTCTATACACTTACAAAATTTCAGTTTGATTGCTGTAGTAGATTAACAGATATTGAGAACTGTCTAAATATTTCGGATGGTCGCCATGTTGGATTTTAATATATGTAGGCCATAGAGTTATATTCTATTAGATGATGGTAATTGTGTACGCTCATTATGCAAATGTTGATTTCGATCGCATGATCAGAACACAAGAGATAAAAACGTAATTTTCGAAATTCGTACAGCCGCCATCTTGCGATTATATAAACAATTGAACTAAATTAGATACCAGTCATTACAATGTGTATAAACATTTCCTGTACAAGATTTCATTGAGTTTGGAACATTAAATCGCGAGAAAGATCTATTTAAAGTGTTCAAATTCGCTTGGCCGCCATGTTCGTTTTGTAGATAACCGTTTTTTGAAAGCCTTATAGATGAACTTCCAGTAGTGCCCTTTATCTCCGTACAAAATTTTAGGGTGATATCGCTAACAGTTTCAGAGATATAGAATGCCGGTGAAATATTTCGCACATCCGCCATCTTGTGGTTATGTAAGCAATTGAACGAAGTTATATGTTGGTGCATTACAATGCGTATAAACATATACTGTACCAAGTTTTATTGCGTTTGGTTGGTTAAATCGCGAGACGCGTCTATTTAAAGGTCGCAAATTCGCGTGGCCGCCATGTTGGTTTTGTAGTTACCAGTTTCTCAAACGCCACATAGGTGAACTTCTAGTAGTTCCCTTTATCACCGTAAAAAATTCCAGGGTGATATCGGGAATAGTTTTGGAGATATTGAATGCTGGTGAAATATTTCGCACAGCCGCCATGTTGGATTGGCGAGACATAACAAAATTTGAAGGGCACGGTCAGGGTAGTCCGGAATAGTGCTATGAAATTACCGAGTTTCATTGAAATCGCTCCAGCCGTTTAGAACTTTTTAGGGACACACACACACACACACGCACGCACACACAGCACACACACGGACAAAAGGTGATCTCATAAGCCTATTTTTTCAAAATTGAAAATAGGCTAAAAATAGTGTAGTGGAGCGAGGAACAGAATGAAAATACACACATTAGAAAAAGTTTTGCATATTGCTGGCCAAGAGTCGTGTTGGTCTCAAACCCATTAGTCGTTCTTGCGAGCGTGTATAACTTATCGGCTGTGTACACTCGCCTGTGTCAATGAGGATAGATCTGTTCGAATGTGGAGACGACCCGGTGAACGTATGCACGACCAATACATCCGAGACCGATACCAACAGGGAGGAAGGGGTGCAATGTTTTGGGGTGGCATCGTGTATGATTGCCGAACCCCTCTTTTGTACATCCCAGGTCGTATGACAGGCATTCGTTACAGGGATACTATCCTGGCACCTGTAGTGAAAGGCTATGCTGACAATTTCGGCCCCAATTTCACTTTCTTGGACGATAACACTCGCCTTTCTAAGAAGAATGGTATACACTGAATGGAATGGCCTACCTATGCTCCCGATCTCAATTGTGTAGAGCAAGCGTGGACACTGCTTAATAAGTCCGTCCTCACTTTCATCCCCACTGTGCTCCATGGCAGTATGCTAAACTTTCTTTGATATGTGTAGAACGCTTCGTGATGTAATGAATAATAGTGGGGCAATTAGCATTTGCTTACACTCAGGCTTTTTAGCTATGATTATGATTATGTGGCTGAAGATATAGGCCTATACATGACAGGCTATGACAGAATCTCAAATCAATACTCCAAATACAGCTATGAAAAAGAAGGAAGCTCCAAGACCGTTCTTGCTTTTGGTATTTCTAAGCAGTAGTAGACAAGTAGCCGAGGAAGTAGGATTGACGTCTACGAGTATATTTGTGATTTTTTAGCCTTGCAACTTTTTTGATATTAATTAAAAATTATTTATTAAGTATTTATTAATCCCTTGTAAGTTTTTTCAGGATTAGGGAATAACCCATCTTATTTGGGTACAATCGTGTTGACCGCCTGAATAGCTTCAATCTTTTGTTTAATTTTTAAAAATAGTAAATTATGCAACGAGCCTATAATGGCAATAATTAAGACACGAGTATGTTTATAAAACAAGCGTAAGCGAGTTTTATAATTTCCATACGAGTGTCTTATTTACCATTATGGGCGAGTTGCATACGACTGTTTATGTTCCACGATAATTATAACTTTATTATATGTTTTAACATAAATATTGATAAATATGTGTGGGATTCAGTTAATTCAATTAGTGAACAGGGCGCGTTGGCTTTGCTGACTGAACAGAGCCCATGCGTTGGTTAAGGCACTCCGAAAGCAGAGACCATCCACCTTGCTTGCCAACACAGAAATAATATATTGGATTTTGAGCGCATGCGCGAAGGTATCCTTACCTAATTGGTCACACAACTGTTTCTTGAGCTCAGATTGGTGGGAGAAACTGTTTCATAATGAAAAATAGTGTTATAATGAGCCTCATTACGATACAGTTTTCTGACACATAATGTTTTCGATATCGTCGAACATAAATATTCATAAGGGGTCTTTGCGCTTGGGTTTCTTAACAGCTGTATTGACATCATTCTTTTGCGATTCTGTCACAATATTTTAAATATCAACTTAATCGTAGACATAGATTTAAAGCCAGAGTGTAAGGGATCTGATGATGATCACTTGACGATCGAAACTAGTCATCCAAGTCAGGGTTAAGGAATACCACTCTTTAAAATTATATAAAATCGTGTTGAATGACTGAAAAAATATTTCAAATTTCATTTACTAAAAGGCAACACTGAAAAATGGCTTCCAACACGATAATAGCATTCGATTCTTGAGAGAAATTAACGGAGTCAATATTAAATTTAGGGTGAGAGCTCAGGCCAAATGAGACGTAATGGAAGTAAGCATAGGATACCGATTGTTTGATACATCGTATCTACACATCTTTCATGACCACTTCGTGGTGTAGAGGCTAGCATTCTTGGCTGTCGCCAATAAATTATAAATCTAGTGTGAGGTCTGGAACTCAGCCTTGTGAGACAAAACTAAGAAGAGGAGGGTTTGATTCCTACCTCAGCTCTATGTTAGGAACCATCCCAGCATTTGCTTGAAGTAGAAGTGGAAAACCACTTCTAGGATGACTGAGTAGCAAATCAAATCCAATTTCTACTCAGTTTTACCTCACGAGGCTGAGTATATCCCGAACACTCAGAACAGAATTGTACATCTTAACAGAGCCAAGAATTGAACCCGGACCTCAAGGGCATGAATGATAGGCACTGCGCCACTACGTGGTCTACAGTATTTATTAGCGATGAGATTGCCTCTTCCGTTGTACACAGATACCTCTTGGATACAAGATGTCCAGCTGACCTGTTTGGGTAATATAGTGCTGTGCAACCTAGAATTGATTTACTGCGGTTTCCCACATCAGGCACATGTTGGAGTGATGCGTTATTCGAGCTTAAGGTCACATCATTTCCAATCCTTGTCTGAACTTCACAATAATACTCTACACATATTCTACGCACACCTGACAAGGGAAGTATCAGGTAAGACAGGCCGAAACCTACCTTGAAAATTTGTGGACGCAATCGTTGTAATATAAGAGTAAAACGTGTGGCAAATCAACCGGCAGATTGAACTGCAAGGTTCCGAAATCGTGCCTGACATCCTGGTACGCAGGCATGACGGCTGACGGAGCTGGACATCCGTGAGGCACTCGGAGTTATCGCGTGGCGGGGCGTATATGCAGGTGGTCGCGTGACCAGCTTTGAGTGCCTGGATAGTCAAGGCTGTCCCTGCCAACATGAATGGTACTCGCTACTTCCCATTGTTTTGAATGAGAGATTCGTCACATGATTTCGGAGCCTTGCAATTCAATCTGGCAGCTGATTTTCCGCACGTTGTCCTCTTATAGTGCAACGATTGCGACCAAAAAATTACAAGATACGTTTCGACCTGTCTTACCTGATAATAATAATAATAATAATAATAATAATATTATTGTTATTGGTGTTATGTCCCTTTTAACTACTGTGGCTTTTAGAGACGCCGGGGTGCCGGAATTTTGCCCAGAAGGGGACCTTTATCGTGCCAGTAAATCTACTGACACGGCTCCCTCGCATTTGTGCACCCTCAAATGCCAGCTGACTGCGCGAGGATACGAACCTGCAACCTAGGGCCCAGCAAGCGAGAACGTTACCGCTGAGCCACGCAGCCAGTCCTGTCTTACCTGATACTTCCCTTGTGAGTATGCGGGGCTGATCACCACAATGTTCCAATCCTATACATACGACGATAACAACGCTTCTGTTTGAGATCAGATACAAGGACTCAACCTTGTGACAGATATGGAGACAGCGTGGCCTCGACTCTCGTATCGCCCACTATTAACCAACTCTTCTCGTAAGTTAGTGAAGGACGCATTTGAACTCCTGTGCTCCTGTAAGAGGTTATTGTTGTGGATTCTGTTAAGGGTTTTCCGACATCGTCGCCATGTAGCTCCGTGTACTTGGGTTTGTGTAGAATTTGTGTGATAAAGTGTGTCTCTGTGATGTCTCTACTAATGTGTATATTTGAGATTGAGGTAGGATTTGGGTAGGCCGTGACCGTGGCTTCAAGTTGGGTACCATTCTGGTATTTGCTTAGAGTAGAAGTAGGAAACCACTCAAAACACTTCCAGGATGGCTGGCGTAGGAATCAAACACGCCTCTTCTCAGTTTTGCCTCACGATGCTGAGTGTATCCCATTCCAGCCCTCAACCACATGCCACGGAGGGTGAGTGGTTATCGTGTCGGACCACCAACCGCAAGCTTGCAGGTTCGCTCCCGGCCGTGGTAAGTGATTTTAGAAAGGCGACAAAAATCACGGCCACGCATGTCATACGATGTTGGCATGTTAAAGAACCCGTTTTGAATTCAGTAGGCTGTGTTCATAATGGCAAAATTAATCTCGGGATTTTCCGCCAACCCAAAAGTTCCTCCTATCTCTACTAGAATGCGCTATAGTGTCAAGGAGCTTCGATATCTAACCTCATTGACTTTCATAGCGTTCCAAGGAACAACAAAATTCGATATGCAGCTGCCCTTTATGCGTCAAATAACAAAGGTTGCACCCGGCACCCGGGGCCATACGATATTATTATTATTATAGCGCTCAACCAGAATTAAATATCTTCGCAGAGCTGGGAATCGAACCCGGGCCTCCGCGGTGACGAGGCGGACTCTTGTAAGAGAGGACACGCATTGCATTGTTATGTTATTAGTTATTGTTGTTTTAAGGGGTGGAACTACGAGGTCATCTGCCCCTGCATTGCATTGTTCAGAAGTTGAATATTACTCTGGAGCGTCTCTAGGCATCTTCTAGCCACTGAGATATGAGTGCATCTCATCCGCACTATTCGTTTATTGTGTTTAACTCCCAGTGACGTAACTAGGATTTGCTTCTGGAGGAGGAGATGACCTCGCTGTTCCGCCCCTTGAAACAACATTTACTCAAGAACTTGAAATCAAATTGCTCGGGAAAAATGAGAAGTCATAAATCAGACAGAATACTGTTAACGCCGCTCTTCTCTATACCTTAGATTTCAAGACTTTCTCTCTTCCAGCATCGATTCATTAATATGCATAGAACAAACTTACCATGATAGAAGTTGGTATTCAATTATTAAGTCCAATTTCGATAGCCTTTCCTTTTCCCCAATATTGAATGAATGGTTGGAATCTGTAGTTTAATAATAATGTTAAACTTAACACAGCAATACCAACTTGAAACTATAATATTCACTTTAAAAAATGGCACTAAACCCCTAGCACTCTCGGTTACTCACAGAATGGCAACTAACAAGTTGTGTATTTTTGGGAAGGGATGAGGCAAAATTGTACCACCCCAGTCTCACAGGCACCCCTCTGGCTAACTGAATTGTTGACCATTTTGTTCAATGAGTTAAGTGCTAAATTTAGGTAAGTCTAAATATAGTACACAAGTAAAACGAAATGCTATCAAATTATTAAGTTTAATATAATAAAGAAAGCTTTTCAGTCGGCCTAAACGAATCAAATTACGACCAACCTAATCATCTGATCTCTACTAAATTTTTCAACATTATATCTTTTAGTATAAAGAATCTTTTGACCAAACTACAAGGTCATCAGCCCAATATTTTGCAAATGGCGGCCATGTATGTGTGCAAATCGATTCCCCTATCTTTTCAAACACGGTGAAACCGAATTGAACAAAATTTGGTACATTAGGCGGGAAACAAATATTTGCATACCCTACAAATACCTACTTAATTTGTAGGATAAGTAAATACTTGCTTCCCGCCTAATGTACTTGGGCACAATTTGTGTTGACCGACAAAATAGGATTCTTTATTAGAATCAAGCAACACTGAAAAATGGCTTCTATCACTACAATTTATAAAGTTCAAAACTGAATAAACCAATCGTTCGTCATCAATCCAAAAATTGGTTTTATTCATCTTTAACGAATTTCATATTTTTATTGTTTGACTCTGGGAAGGGGGATTGATCCTCCTGATCACCCCTCGCCCCTCATAGTTACTTCACTGGTAACTCCACTCATGTCTCGCAATCAAAGACACGGGAAACATAAATCAAATTACGACCAACCTAATCATCTGATATCTACTCAATTTTGCAGCATTATATCTTTATGTATAAAGAATCTTTTGACAAAACTACAAGGTCATCATCCCAATATTTTGCGAATAGCGGCCATGTATGTGTGCAAATCGAATCCCCCTATCTATTCAAACACGGTGAAACCGAATTGAACAAAATTTGGTACAGAGGTAGCACTAGCAATGTACACCTCAGTGTCATGTTTTATATTACCGCCATCTTGACGGAAACGTAATGGCGGCCACCCAAATGTTAAAAGTATTAATCAATTTACGACCAACCTAACAATCTGATCTCTACCAAATTTTGCAACAACATACCCTTATGTGGGAAGCATAATTATTTTGATTGAACTACAAGATCATCAGCCCAATAGTTTGCAGATGGCGACCATGTATGTGTGAAAATCGATTCCCCCTATCAATTCAAACACGGTGAAACCTAATTGAGTGAAATTTGCTACAGAGGTAGCACGAGCAAGGAGCACCTCAGTGTCATGTTTTATATCGCCGCCATCTTGACGGAAACGTAATGGCGGTCACCCAAATGTTCAAAGTTTAAATCAAATTACGACTAATCTAATAATCCGATCTCTACCAAATTTTGCAACATCATATATTCGTATGGTGAGCGTCGTTTGACTAAACTACTAGGTCATCAGCCCAATAGTTTGCAGATGGCGGCCATGTATGTGTGAAAATCCATTCCCCCTATCAATTCAAACACGGTGGAACCGAATTGAACGTAATTTGGTACAGAGGTAGCACTAGCAAAGGGCACCTCAGTGTCATGTTTTATATCGCCGCCATATTGACGGAAACGTAACGGCGGCCATCCAAATGTTCAAAGCTTGAATCAAATTACGACCAACCTAATCATCTGATCTCTACCAAAACTACAGGGTCATCAGCCCAATAGTTTGCAGATGGCAGCCATGTATGTGTGCAAATCTCTTTACCCTATCTTTTCAAACACGGTGAAACCGAATTGAACAAAATTTAGTGCAGAGGTAACACTAGCAAAGGGCACCTTAGTGACTCGTTTTATATCACCGCCATCTTAACGGAAACCTAATGGTGGCCACCCGAATGTGAATATCTTACATCAAATTACGACCAACCTAATCATCTGATCTCTACCAAATTTTGTAACAACATACCGTTATGTAAGGAGCGTTCTTTGACTGAACTGCAAGGTCATCAGCCCAATAGTTTGCAGATAGCGGCCATGTATGTGTGCAAAGCGAATCCCCCTATCAAATCAAACACGGTAAAACCGAATTGAACGAAATTTGGTACAGATGTAGCACTAGCAAAGGGCACCTCAGTGTCATGTTTTATATCGCCGCCATATTGACGGAAACGGAATGGCGGCCACCCGAATGTTAAATGCTTAAATCAAATTACGACCAACCTAATCATTTGATCTCTGCCAAATTTTGCAACAAAATACCTTTTTGTGGGAAGCATCTTTTGACTGAACTACAAGGTCATCAGCCTAATAGTTTGCAGAATACGGCCATGTATGTGTGCAAATCGATTCCCCATATCAATTCAAACATGGTGAAACCGAATTGAATGATTTTTTTACAGAGGTAACACTAGCATAGGGCACCTCATATTCATGTTTAATATCCGTATAGCACGTTGTATTTCAACAAGCTACTACAACCCAGAATTATAACAATACCCATGCATTTAGGAGAAAGTAGGCTATATGTTCTTTACTGAACATCTTGTTTGTTATTGTGAATGAGCTATGGTTAATTGGGGATGAGAGAGAAGGGGGTTAGAATTGGATACCATGGTGGTCAAAATGAATCCGAGTATTACAAGATCGTTCCTGGTTGAGCAACGTTGAGTGGAGTAACTGGACACATCACAGTTCGTTCTAGGTGGACGCAGTGTGAGCTGAAGCGTTTTAAATTGTCTCTCGTACAGAATTTGCTCAGGGGCGCTTGTCCTGTTGTTCAATGGTGCACTTTTTTGTGCTAAAGCATCTTGCACATTGTTCAAAAAGCGAGACAAAGCTGGAATGGGACTAGTCTGTAGTCACATGGAGGGAAAAATAATAGTGTTCAGTATCGTTTACAGGATATGTTTGCTGGCATTAGTACCATATGGGAAGCAAGCAGAGAAATATCGACCTTCCTGATAACACGCATTAGTTGGGTTGCAGCAAACAATATTGGAAGGGGCTGCTGAATCACCCTGTATGTAAATTTACTAGCAGAGGATTAAAATTTAACTGTTGATAATGTCCCAGGACGACGACCAGAATAAATTGTCATTAATGGAATCTTGTTTATAAACTGAGAGGCTACTTGGCGACTTTGCGTTATTCATAAAACCCACTGTTGTGTGTAATCCCATATCACTGGGCTGTTTCAGCACTTTGGTTGAAGTATGTGTCCCTTGCCTCTTGGCACAGAGGCTTACAAATGAGCCCGTTAATCATCATCTTGGTGAGTCCGCGACCTAGAACTCTTACTTGGTTCCCAAATGGGACCATGGCGTGCGTGACGAGTGGAGTGTTACAACAACAGTCAATCACAGTCCATTAGAAGGACTGCTTGATTGATAGTGATTGAGTTTCTGGTTCAAATCACGACCATAGGATAATGCGATTGTCCTGTTAGCAGCCCGTCGAAGGGATGTTCTCCGTGGTAAATATTTCTCTCTGTCAGATAATTAGAAAGCACCGTGCGTCCTAATGAAGCCTGCCACTGACTGGTGACTGGATAATTAATAGGCTAGCTTTCGAATCAGTGATTATCTGGGGGATTATCTGCTCATGTTCCCGGTCTGCTTCAATGACCCTGTGATGGATGTTGATGTTCGAGTTATGGTAGTCATTCCTCTTCACCAGAATATGCTATGGTGGTTTATTTTTTGAAATATGTCGCACGATCGCCATGTTGGACTACTGAAACGTATTAAAATTTGAAAGTTGCGAACGAGGTCGGGCGAATTAGTACTTTAGTATATACTTAGGCGGCTTCGGTGGCGTAGTTGGTAGCATGCTGAGCTTCTATGCCCAAGATAGCGGGTTCAAACCCGGCCGAAGCCGTCGGATTTTTTAAGAGCGTTAAAAATCCCTCAGTATGCCTTCCTTCGGAGGTGAAGTAAAGCCGGCGGTCCCATGTCATAGATTTATGGCATGTTAAAGATCTTTCCACTAATTACACCTGTGTGAAACTAAATTGGATAGGTTAAGGATGTAAACAACGCTCTTAGGTTGCTACGTTCGTTGCCAAGAGCCGACTGCGGTGGCGTCTAGTAGCTAAGTTCTGAACTAGGCCTAGTAGTCGTTGACGGTGGCGTTTGGCGGCAAAAGTAGGAACTATTTGAAAATTCAAAGTTGCAGTCTCTACTTGAATTAAAAAACAGATACACACACTAATACAGTCAACACAATTAACACCGGTTATCAGACAGATTCTACACACACCCAAAGTACACGGGGCTACATGACCGCGTTGTCGCAGCCCCTAAACTAAGGAACCAACCCAACCAACCAGTATATACTTACCAACTTTCATTGAAATCGCTTCAGCCGTTTGATTTTATTAGGGACACACACACTCACGGACAAAGGGTGATCTCATTAGCGTATTTCTTACATAAATGAAAATAGGCTAAAAATAGTCTTAACAATATTTGTACCTATGAAGTTGAGGTGGCATGTGGCCACAATTTTCTCATGAAGCACAGATATTTTAATAATATGCCCTCTACGAATTTCCTCTTCTTTTCTTTCTTCTAAAAAGGTGAGCTCTGGATTCACTCCTTGAATGATTCTTTTCTCAACTAGAGATGAACTAACGTTGAATTAATTTTCCCTGTTTCAGGGACAAAAACAATCCGTTGGTGTCTCTCATCTGTACCTCCACTGAAGGAAATTTCAGGTAAGTTGTTATCCGAAGTACAGTATTATATCGATTACAGTAATGCCGAATTGGTTCTTTTAACTATTTAACTATTAGGTCGTGTTTTATACAAGCAATTTTGTTGTTATCCAGCGATTAATAATTACTTGAAACGTACAGAAGTAGAACTGGAAC
This sequence comes from Meconema thalassinum, assembly GCA_946902985.2. Classification (NCBI taxonomy): domain Eukaryota; kingdom Metazoa; phylum Arthropoda; class Insecta; order Orthoptera; family Tettigoniidae; genus Meconema; species Meconema thalassinum. Next base: position 333,846,479 of record OX336391.1, on the reverse strand, counting down.
CTTTCATTTTTCAGGTCACTGCAACTTGCATATTTTAAGGAGGAAGATGCTGCGAAAGAAGTAGTAATAATTCCATGACTGTGCCTGTTATTCGTATATTGTGTACAAAAATTAACGAATATTTTAAAAAAGACACAAACAATTTCCTACCATACCCAAAACTCTAAAATTTCAATTTTCAAAAAATAGCATTTCTTATTCAAATTTCATAATTTATCATTATTATGGGTGCTTAACTATTGACATCTAGCACATCATCTTGGTATTCCGTATCTATTGTGTTGTTTTGTTTAGGTGTGGCAAGTTAGGCTCTTCAGCAAATTTTGCTACACCATGCCTGGATCCTTCTGGGATAGTAAACCTCGCGGCACGTCCCATATAATTATGAAGCATATTGTTGTTCTAACCTAGCACACCTAACCTAAGCCAACCTAACCTAATCGAAACCCCGCAACAAAGACAACAAAAACCCAGAGTTACAGCCCTTCAGGCAACCAACTCAATGTTGAAAACGTTTTTTAACGTCATAGATGAGACCTTCCGTGATGAGTAGGCCTATACCTTTGGGGGATATGGATGGGGTTGGAAATGTACGTACATTCTACGTTTAGGGCAGCTTCGGTGGCGTAGTTGGTAGCATGCCGAGCATCTCTGCCCAATATCGCGGGTTCAAATCTGGCCGAAGTCGTCGGTAATTTTAAGAGCGTTAAAAATCCCTCAATAAGCCTTCCTTCGGAGGGGAAGTAAAACCGGCGGTCCCATGTCATAGATTTATGACATAAATAAGAACCTTCCACTAATTACACTTGTGGAAGCTAAAATTTGTAGGTTAGTTCGATAGCGCAATATTTGTTCCAACGTTAGGCGCCAGGAGCAGACTGCGATGGCATTTAGTAGCCACGTCCTCAGCTAGGTATCGTGGACGGTAGCATTTGTTAGTAAAAGTAGGAACTATTTGAAAAAATTAATCGTCTGCAGTCCTTCTACCTGAATCACAGATAACACACAATAATACAGCCATACCGGTTGAGTTAGCCGTGGTCGTTACGGCATGGCTGCTGGCAGTCGCTCACATCCGGGAGGCAAGGAGGTTCAATTCCCCCCACCGGAAACCTTGAAGATGGTCTTCTGTGGTTTCCCATCTTCCTTCCAGGCAAATGACGGGGTTGGTCCCTAACTATAGGCCACAGCCGCTACCTTCCAAATCCTCGTCCTTACCTTCAAACTTTCCTCCCCAGACAACACTCCACACGCGACGGTGCTTGTAGCTCACCCATTGGGTGTCCGCCTAGAAGCAGCTACAAACTGGAGAGCCGAATATGTCCTCGGACACTCCCAGCACTAAAAGCCATACGCTAAAAAAATAATTTTAAAAAAATGCAGCCATCACAATTAACACCAGTTATCAGACAAATTCTACACATACCCAAAGTACACGGGGCTACATGAGCGCGTTGTCTCAGCCCCTAAACTAAGGAACCAACCAACATTCCACGTTAAGGGAATTTGTAATTTTCGTACCATCAACCTCTAGGGATATGAGCTAGGAATTTTAGGTGAGTAAAATACATACATCAACAAGATGTTCAGTAAAGAACATATAGCCTACTTTCTCCTAAATGCATGGGTATTGTTATAACTCTTTGTCCTTTTCAAGGAGTATGATCGAATGTTGGTTGTAGTAGCTTGTTGAAATACAACGTGCTATAGGGATATTAAACATGAATATGAGGTGCCCTTTGATAGTGCTACCTCTGTACCAAATTTCGTTCAATTCGGTTTCACCGTGTTTGAATTGATAGGGGGAATCGATTTGCATACATACTTGGCCACCATCTGCAAACTATTGGGCTGATGTTCTTGCAGTTTGGTCTGAATATGTTTCCCACATAAAGATATGGTGTTGCAAAATTTGGTAGAGACTAGATTATTAGGTTGGTCGTAATTACATTTTAGCTTTTAACATTTTGGTGGCCACGATTACGTTTCCGTCAAGATCGCGGTGATATAAAACATGACACTGAGGTGCCCTTTGCTAGTGCTACCTCTGTACCAAATGCCGTTCCATTCGCTTTCACCGTGTTCGAATTGATAAGGGGAATCGATTTTCACACAAAGATGGCCGCCATCCGCAAAATATCACGCTGATGACCTATTAGTTTGGTCAAAGGATGCTCCCTCCATAAAGGTATGTTGTTGCTAAATTTGCTAGAGATCGGATGATTAGGCTAATCGTAATTTGATTTAAGCTTTGAACATTTGTGTGGCCGCCATTACGTTTCCGTCAAGATGGCGGCGATATAAAACATGACACTGAGGTGCCCTTTGCTAGTGCTACCTCTGTACCAAATTTCGTTCATTCGGTTCCACCGTGTTCGAATTAATAGGGGGAATCGATTTTGACACAAAGATAGCCTCCATCCGCAAACTATTAGGCGAATGACCTATTAGATTGGTCAAAGGATGCTCCCTCCATAAAGGTATGTAGTTGCAAAATTTAGTAGAGATCGATGATGATGATGATAATTGTTGTTTTAAGGGGCCTAACATCTAGGTTATCGGCCCAGTAGAGATCGGATGATTAGGTTAACCGTAATTTGATTTAAGCTTTGAACATTCGTGTGGCCGCTATTACGTTTCAGTCAAGATGGCGGCGATATAATACATGACACTGAGGTGCCCTTTGCTAGTGCTACCTCTGTACCAAATTTCGTTCCATTCGGTTCCACCGTGTTCGAATTAATAGGGGGAATCAATTTTGACATAAAGATGGCCGCCAGCCGCAAATTATTAGGCTAATAACCTATTAGATTGGTCAAAGCATGCTCCCTCCATTAAGGAATGTTGTTGCAAAGGTTGGTAGAGATCGGATGGTTATGTTAGTCGTAATTTAACTTAAACTTTGAACATTTGTGTGGCCGCCATTACGTTTCTGTCAATATGGCGGTGATATGAAACATGACACTGAGATGCCCTTTGCTAGTGCTACCTCTGTACCAAATTTCGTTCCATTCAGTTTCACCGTGTTTGAATTAATAGGGGGAATTGATTTTCACACAAAGATGGCCGCCATTCGCAAACTATTAGGCTAATGACCTATTCATTTGGTCAAAGGATGCTTCCTCTATAAGGGTATGTTGTTGCAAAATTTGGTAGAGATCGGATGATTAGGTTAATCGTAATTTGATTTAAGCTTTGAACATTTGTGTGGCCGCCATTACGTTTCCGTCAAGATGGCGGCGATATAAAACATGACACTGAGGTGCCTTTTGTTAGTACTACCTCTGTACCAAATTTCGTTCCATTCGGTTGCACCATGTTCGAATTAATAGGGGGAATCGATTTTCACACAAAGATGGCCGCCACCCGCAAACTATTACGCTGATGACCTATTAGTTTGGTCAAAGGATGCTCCCCCTATAAAGGTATGTTGTTGCAAAATTTGGTAGAGATCGGATGATTAGGTTAGTCGTAATTTTGATTTAAGCTTTGAACATTTGTGTGGCCGCCATTACGTTTCCGTCAAGATGGCGGCGATATAAAACATGACACTGAGGTGCCTTTTGTTAGTACTACCTCTGTACCAAATTTCGTTCCATTCGGTTGCACCGTGTTCGAATTAATAGGGGTAATCTATATTCACACAAATATGGCCGCCATCCGCAAACTATTACGCTTATGACCTATTGGTTTGGTCAAAGGATGCTCCCTCCATAAAGGTATGTTGTTGCAAAATTTGGTAGAGATCGGATGATTAGGTTAGTCGTAATTTGATTTAAGCTTTGAACATTTGTGTGGCCGCCATTACGTTTCCGTCAAGATGGCGGCGATATAAAATATGACACTGAGGTGTCCTTTGCTAGTGCTACCTTTGTACCAAATTTCGTTCAATTCGCATTCACCGTGTTCGAATTGATAGGGGGGGACAGACATTCAGAGTACACACACTCACACACACACAGACACACACACACACAGACACACACACAGACTCACACACACACATACACACACACAGACAGACACACTTTTTTTCGCCCTGTGTTGATCTCATAAGTCTACTTTCATTTTTTGCAAAAATCGAAAGTAGGCTAAAAATGTGTGCATATTGCTGGCCAAGAGTCGTAGTGGTGGTTGATGGGGTCACATAAGCAAGCAAGCAAGCTTATGACAACTACTAGGTTATCTCCCCGACACAAAATAATAAAAACAAAATTTATATGACAAAAATGGAGTACAGCCTTGGCCTCTAAATTGCTTATCAGTGGAGTATATTACACAACTCGAGGTGTAGTAAGAATTATGCGCCCATTAGTCGTTCTTGCGAGCGTGTATATCCACAGTGCACACTCGCCTGTGTCAATGAGGATAGATCTGTGCGAGTGTGGAGACGACCCGGTGAACGTACGCACGACCAATACATCCGGGACCGATACCAACAGGGAGGAGGGGGTCAATGTTTTGGGGTGGTATCATGTATAGTCGCCGAACCCCTCTTGTGTACATTTCTTGGTGTATGACAGGCATACGTTACAGGGATATTATCCTGGCACCTGTAGTGAAAGGCTATGCTGACAAATTTGGCCCACATTGCACTATTGTGGACGATAATGCTCGACCACACAGAGCTGGCATTGTCAATGCCTTTCTTCAGGAGAATGGTATTCACTGAATGGAATGGCCTGCCTATGCTCCCGATCTCAATTGTGTAGAACAGGCGTGGATACTGCCTAATAAATAAGTCCATCCTCACTTTCATCCCCACTGTGCCCCATGGCAATATGCTAAACTTTTTAGGTAAATTTCATTAGAAAGCTAACTATTGCAATGGGTACCATGTTTCGACTTCCGGAAAATTTCGACATATCTTCGCGTTTCACATCCCCCAGACCCCAAAACCACCATCAGTTCAAAAGTTTATATATAATTTATATATATATATATATATATATATATATATATATCAGTTTCTTGTGCACACGTTAACTGCCGTAATTTTGCACCAATCACTTTGAATTTCTTACATAATATGTATCCCTATAAAATCTCGGTCGAGTTCGTTAATGGGCAAAATCGGTCGAAGGGGGTAAAAATGGGGGGCTTTTTCGAAAAAGTGAAATGTCACTATAACTCTCTTAATATGTGAAATATCGAATCCCTTTAAAGTTCATATTATGTATCGAATAAGTGCCAAAAATTTATCTTTTAAAAGTTTTTTGATAGCACCAACCATTGACTAATGGGGTGGAAAAAAGTGGGTTTTTCGGGAAACATTAATCATATCTCTCTTAATAGGCACAATATCAAAACCGTACAAAATGGACGATATTCCCCTAATAATTACCTAAAACTTTTGTCTGAAATAATTTTTTATACAACCCACCATTACGCCAAGGGATGAGAAAAATGATTTCGGAATTAGAAGAAAATGCCAAGAGCCATCAGAGGTTACCATGACAACGCTTCTAAATTGATGAGGGATGAGCTATCAGAGGTTGCCATGACAACGAGATCACATTCATTTTTTCATCTGACTATGTGGGAAGCGGCTTCGATGACGTAGCCTAGCTGGTTGCATGCTGAACTTCTATGCCCAAGGTCGCGGGTTCAAAGCCGGTCGAAGTCTCGGATTTTCAAAGAGCGCTGAAAATCCCTCAGTATGCTTTCATTCAGAGGGGAAGTGCAACGTTCGTTGCAAGTTACTGGTTGCGGTGGCATCTATTAGCCAAGTTCAGAGGTAGGTGTCGTTGACGGTATATTTGGTACCAACATTAGGAACTACTACTTGAGATTGACCGTCTGCAGTCCTTACCTGAATTACAAACTAATACAGCCATCACATTTAACACCGTTTATCAGAGAGATTCTACACACACCCAAAGTACACGGGGTTACATGACCGCGTTGTCGCAGCCTCTAAACTGAGGAACAACCAACATCTCTGCGGGAGATAAAATTTTACGTGAAGAAGTAACAGACTGTTAGATAGTTACACATCAGCTCCAAACCTTGCATAATAACGGTGTGACCACTACGGAACAAGTAGTTCCGTGAAGAACTATACAGCCTATTTTCATATATCCTACTTATGGTAATTGCCACTATCAACATACACAATTTCTGTTTGATTGCTGTAATTGATTCGTAGATATTAAGAACCGACTAAATATTTCGGATGGTCGCCATGTTGGATTTTATATATGTAGGTCCTAGAGTTATGTACTGTTACATGCAGATTATTGTGAACGTGTAGTATTCAAACTTCAATCGCAAAATTAGGACACAAGAAAAACAAGGAGATTTTAAAATTTTTCACAGCTGCCATTTTGAGGTTATGGAAACAATTGAAATAAATTAGATGCCAGTGGATTAACATTCGTATAAGGATTTACTGTACCAAGTTTCACTGCACTCGGATGGTTAAATTGCGAGAAACGTCCATGTGAATATTTATACTTCGCGTCGCCGCCATGTTGGATTTGTGATCACCAGGTTATTTAAAGTCCTAGAGGTGGACTTATGTTCATAGCCCCTATGAACATAAAGAAATTCAGTTTGATTGCTATAATAGATTCGTAGATATTCAGAGCCGTCTAAATATTTCGGATGGTCGCCATGTAGGATTGTTAAATGTATAGGCCGTAGAGTCATGTACCATTAAAGGAAAATTATTGCGTAGGTTCATTATTCAATCTTTCACTTCGATCGCATGACTACATCACAAGAAATAAAAACTTAAATTTAAAATTCGCACTGCCGCCATCTTGAGGTTATGTAAACAATTGAACTAAATTAGATACCAGTGGATTACAATGTGTATAAATATTTCCTGTACCACCTTTCAGTGCACTTGGAACATTAAATCGCGAGAAAGGTCTATTTAAAATTTTCAAATTCGCTTGGCCGCCATGTTCGTTTTGTAGTTAACCGGTTTTTGAAAGTCTTATAGATGGACTTCCAGTAGTGCCCTTTATCTCCGTACAAAATTTTAGGGAGATACCGCTAATAGTTTCAGAGATATAGAATGCCGGTGAAATATTTCGCACATCCGCCATCTTGTGATTATGTAAACAATTGAACGAAGTTAGATGTCGGCGCATTACAATGTATATAAACATATACTGTACCAAGTTTCATTGCGTTTGGTTGGTCAAATCACGAGAAACGTCTATTTGAAAGTCGCAAATTCGCCTGGCCTCCATGTTGGTTTTGTAGTTACCAGGTTTTCAAAAGTCACATAAGTGAACTTATAGCAGTTCCCTCTATCACCATAGAAAATTTCAGGGTAATATCGGTAATAGTTTCGGAGATATTGAATGCTGGTGAAATATTTCGCACAGCCGCCATGTTGGATTGGTGAGTCGTAACAAAATTTGAAGGGCACGGTCGAGGTCGCCGGGAATAGTGCTATGAACTTTCCGAGTTTCATTGAAATCGCTCCTGCCGTTTAGATTTTATTAGGGGGGGACACACACACGAATCACACACACACACACACACACACACGCACACACACACGGACAAAAGGTGATCTCATAAGCCTATTTTTTCAAAATTGAAAATAGGCTAAAAATGGACCCCAAATGACAAGAAGGTTACCGTCCTCCTAAGACAATAAAATGTTGAAAATATGCATAGTAAGACGAAATAAAAGTTAATTGAGCTCCAATTACATTGTAAAATACTTTCTCGCAATAAATGAGGTCTGATCCTTCTACGAAAACCTGCATATTTTGCCTATTATAGCCTATCCCCTAGTTAGCCCGGTGAAATCTACCCCCGCCTTCCGGCGTGCCGAGAGGAATTTTTTTGATGTTTGTATCGTAAAAAATAAGAATACATTTTCTATGTATTACTAAAACTTACAATACTTTCACGATGCCCTCATATCCTCGTTATTTATCGGAATATTTTAAATTTTCTTTTCTCTAACGCAATTTAAACCACCAGCTACAAATTAAACCTAAATCATTGACATCCGTTAACTAATCGATGGCATTTCATTTTCGTATTTCAAAACAAGTTTTATAGAAAATTTAAGCAAAGCCTCACTGAGGTCCAGGTTCAGCTTGTTATCTGGTGCTCTAAGACCAAACTCTGAAACAATCAACATAATCCATGTAAAAATTACAATATTTCCACGATGCCCTCATATTTCCTCGTTAACGACCGGCGACTCAACCGTTAGGAAGTAGCACGCGCTGACAATAACGATTGTTTGCTGCTGACCAATAGCATGCTTGCTCCATCACTCCACGTGGACTACAGAATCCGGTCCTGGCGATGACGTGCCAGATGCGACCGTGCCGTTTGCGACCCACCAATTTGCCATCGTGCCACTAGCGACCCAAGCACTGATGTATCGGTGGAATCGGGAAATTTCTAACACATCTTTCTGGGGGAGGAGGGTTTACCCCGTCATGTAGACTGATTGGAAGACTCTATGAGTCCTTATTTATCTTGTGACTTCAACCAGTCAACATCTGTGTTAAGTTTGCTTTACAAGTGATTTGTGCAATGGAATAATCCTATGCTATTACAACAACAAAAAATCCTCTCGGCACGCCGGAAGGCGGAGGTAGATTTCACCGGGCAAACTAGGGGATTGGCTATAATAGGCAAAATATGCAGGTTTTCGTAGGAGTTCATTTTTATACTTCTGATCACACTGTCCTTATGCAAGGTTTGGAACTGATGTGTAACTATCAGACAGTCTGTTACTTCTTCTCGCAAAATGTTATCTCCCGCAGAGATTTTTGTTGGTTCCTCAGTTTAGGGGCTGCGACAACGTGGTCATGTAACCCCGGGTGTGTAGAATCTGATAAACGGTGTTAATTGTGATGACTGTATTAGTCTGTAATTCAGGTAAGGTCTGCAGACGGTCAATGTTAAGTAGTAGTTCCTAATTTTGTACCATATCCTAACGTGAACGACACCTAGCTGTGAACTTGGCTACTAGATGCCACCGCAACCAGCAACTTGCAACGAACGTTGGAACTTCTCCTCCAAAGGAAAGCATGCTGAGGGTTTTTTAGCGCTCTTAGAAAATCTGACGACTTTGGCCGGCTTTGAACCAGCGACCTTGGGCATATAAGTTCAGCATGCTACCAGTTAGCCGCTTCCCACAGTCAGATGGAAAAATGAATGTGATCTCGTGCAATGGCGTTGTCTTGGCAACCTCTGATAGCTCATCCCTCATCAATTTAGAAGCGTTGTCACGGTAACCTCTGATGGCACTTGGCATGTTCTTTAATTCCGAAATCATTTTTCTCTTCCCTTGGCGTAATGGTAGGTCAGATCAAAAATTTTTCAGACAAAGTTTTAGGTAATTATTAGGGGAATATTTTCCATTATGTACGGGTTTGATATTGTGCCTATTAAGAGAGATATGATTAATGTTTCCCGAAAAAAAAACACACTTTTTTCCACCCCTTTGGTCAATGGTTGGTGCTATCAAAAAACCTATTTGACATAAATTTTTGGCACTTATCCGACAAATATTATGAACTTTGAATTGATTCGATATTTCACGTATTAAGAGAGTTATAGCGACATTTCACTTTTTCGAAAAAAAAAGCCCCCCCCCCCATTCCCCCCCTTTAACCGATTTTGCCCATTAACGAACTCGACCGATTTTTTAAGGGGTTACATATTATGTAAAACATTAAAGTGATTGGTGCAAAATTACGGCAGTTATCGTGTCCACAAGAAACTGATATATATGCATATATATAGGCCAAAACACACACATATATATAAACTATTGAACTGACGGTGGTTTGGGGTCTGGGGGATGTGAAACGCGAAGATATGTCGAAATTTTCCGGAAGTCGAAACATGGCACCCATTGCAATATTAGCTTTCTGATTTTTTTTTTTTTTCGTGTGGCCTCCAGGGAGGCCGAGTGCAGGTCTTTCTAGTCGACGCCCGTGGGCGACCTGCGCGTCGGGATGAGAGATGAAATGGATGAAGATGAATGAAACTGGGCAAGGATGGGGAAGGAGGCGGCCGTGGCCTCTTAGAAGGTACCGTCCCAGCATTTGCCTGGTGTTGAAAATGGGAAACCAAGGAAAACCATTTCAAGGACAGCCGACGGTGGGGCTCGAACCCACGCGTCTACCGAGTCAGCAGAGAGCTTGGCCCCATGACCTAACGCTGCGCTTTTAGCGAGCATAGCCACTGCTGTCGGTAGCTTTCTGATGAAATCGACCTAAAATAGGCTACATAATTTAAAATACTACCATCAACGACACCTAGCTGTGAACTTGGCCACTAGATGCCACCGGAACCATCAACTCGCAACGAACGTTGGAACTTCCCCTCCGAAGGAAAGCATACTCAGGGTTTTTTGGCGCTCTTAGTAAATCCGACGACTTCAGCCGGGTTTGAACCCGCGACCTTGGGCATAGAAGTTCAGCATGCTACCAGTTCCGATACCGAAGTCGCTTCCCACAGACATATGAAAACAGAATGTGATCTCGTGCAGTGGCGTTGTCATAGCAACTGCTGATGGCTCAACCCGTATCAATTAAAAGTAAAGTTGTCATGGCAACCACTCTTAGCACTTGGAATTTTCTTATAATTTAAATCATTTTGCTCACTCCGTGGCGTAATGGTGGGTCATATCGAAAATTCTTTCAGACAAAAGTTTTAGGTAATTATTGGAGGAATATTGTCCATTTTGTACGGTTTTGATATTGTGCCTATTAAGAGAGATATGATTAATGTTTCCCGAAAAACCCACTTTTTTCCACCCCTTTGGTCAATGGTTGGTGCTATCAAAAAACTTATTTGACATAAATTTTTGGCACTTATCCGACACATATTATGAACTTTGAATGGATTCGATATTTCACGTATTAAGAGAGTTATAGCGAAATTTCACTTTTTCAAAAAAAGCCCCCCATTTTCACCCCCTTCAACCGATTTTGCCCATTAACGAACTCGACCGAGATTTTATAGGGATACATGTTATGTAAAAAATTCAAAGTGATTGGTGGAAAATTACGGCAGTTATCGTGTCCACAAGAAATTGATATATATATACATATATACATAAATTATATATAAACTTTTGAACTGACGGTGGTTTTGGGGTCTGGGGGATGTGAAACGCGAAGATATGTCGAAATTTTCCGGAAGTCGAAACATGGTACCCATTGCAATAGTTAGCTTTCTAATGAAATCTACCTAAAAGGAAAGCCATCTTTAGTGTTTGGATTGTTTTATCCCGTACAAATACAAACCGATGTAAAATAAGTACATTCATTTACGTATTTCACAGTCCGCAGGCCTTTTGATATATAAGGATTACAACGCGACCAAGAACGCAATTTTTCAACCACCCCGAGCCGAGAAAAAGTTACCTTACAAAAGTGATAACTTTGTTCCATGGACACTCAACATTTTGAAATTATTAAACCAGTTATAAAACATTCCAATGTATATTGTGTTCAAACTTGGATTCGGTCTGATGACGGGTGTTTGTGAAACTAATTCTTAAAGGTGATACATGGTTAAAACACGCTTAAAGACGAGTACGCTTTATGTTCCAACTGCGATAAAAAATATTAAAATATAAATGAAAAACTCCAAACTTACATGACTTAAAATATAACGACAAAAATGATGATCTTATTGGATTTTATGCAGGCCAATTGGTTACTTCACAAACAACTTTCAAACTTGAGTGTACACAATATTTTGATCGACAGTAGGAGTAAATTAAGTTAAAACGGCGCATCGTAAAAATTCTTCTCTCGAACAATGGGTCGCATGGGGCTCTGTAAGCTACTAGCAGGGTCGCTACTGGCACGATTTTTGGTGGGTCGCATGCGGCACGGTCGCACCCGGCACGTAACCGTCCTGGCAGCCGGATCGCTTATCAGGTCTCCAGTGTTGCAATCCCACTAATTGTTCTCAGTGGCTACGGTGGAGAGATTACACAGCTGTGCCTCGATTTGGGAAAGCCCAGACTCGCCGTTGACATGGAATATAAACATGGCCGCCCGGTTTAGTTTCAAAACAGAGTCGGTCGTTAATGATGAATGAGAGATATATAGTAGTAATAATTAGAATAATATTGTTATTGGTTTTACGTCCTTTTTAACTACTGCTACTTTTAGAGACGCTGAGTTGCCGGAATTTTGCTCTCAATGAGCACCGGTCCTTCGCATTTAAACACCCTCACACGCCAACTCGCTGCGCCTGGATTTGATACTTCAACCTTGGGCACGCAGCCAGTCAGGAAAAGTAGTAGATCTTTGGAGGATACTTTATATTAATTATAATTTTAAAAATAAATAATCTTAACAATATTTGTACCTACAAAGTTCAGGTGAAATGTGGTCATTATTTTCAGAATTTGCTTAGAACAAGGGCAGATATTTGAATAATTCCCTCTCTAAACTAAACCTTTAAGTTGTCATGGCAAAATAAGAAGATGACCCAACACTTGACATTTATTACCTGATAATTAGTTCATTGATTATTTAAGGGACAGAACAACGATGTCAATTGTCCCTGATAAGATCCCTTTGATTTGGTATTGAACTTCATTGAAAAGAATTATAGAATGTTTGTCTTCAATCGGAGAGAAACTGAGGTTACGACCTGTTACAACACACATGAATGTAGCTTAAATCAACTTTCTCGTTTCTCTGCAACAAAACAGAGAGATGTGTTATTATATGGCATTTCGACTGTCACTTGACTGAAGCTGCCCACGCTACAGGCAATATACCACTTTCACCGGAAGGAGCGTTACTGCTTTCACGAATGATGTCTGCAAATCGACAGATAGCACGAACGAAGAACATACGAGCACGAATCAAAGACTTGTAAGGAATTATCTGAAGGAAAAAATATACTTTAAATTATATTTACACACAGAAACCTTAGCAAGCATGAAAATTACTGAAATCGAGAAAAGAGAATGGAAATTCTTTCGGGAAATTCTAGGTCCCAAGAAATTACCTGACGGTGGATATAAATTTCAAATGCGGTCAAATCAAGAGCTCTACGACAAGTGTGAAGGAATTTCTCTCAGTATGAGAAAAGAAAAAGATTGATGTTCTATGAGCATATTAAATGACTGGGAACTGAGAGGCTAGCTAATGAAAATCTTAACCTTCAAGAGAAGTAGAAGATTCAACCTCCATGGCTTCAGGAGGTAGCCTATATCAAGACTAACAAAGGACAAATAATATTGGACTGGTTGAAGTGTGAGGCAGGACAACATTCAGATCTAAAGTTGCAAGTGTGAAGGATCCCCCCAAAAGAAGATTCACTTTCAGTGGAAGAAAGATTGAGAAGAAGTCAAATATGCAAAGATCTCTGGCAGGAATATAAACGCCAAGAAACATCACCTTGAAAACGAAGATCTGAATAAATATTGTGTATTTCTAGTCCATAGATGGTTGTATCGAATTAATAATAATAATTTACACACACACAGACAAAAAGAAAGTTTTCTTTTTACCTTAGGCTATAATTATGCATATCTGAATCTCCGAGAAGGTGTCCTTGTGAAAAAGCTATCGGTTTTCATAGTCAGCTGCCTAGGACACTCTGTTTTCCAAATATATAATTTATTTTGGTTTTTAGTTGTAAGTTGTACCTTATATACAATGTAAGTCATTAAATTTATCTTTGAACTCTGTTGAGAATGTTTTGTTTTTGTAAGGTTGATTAAATGTGATTGGTTAATTAATTTTAATGAATGCGCAGTAATATTATTTTGATCATTTGAGGGAATACTATCTGGTATACAGCGGTCATTCCCATTAGGTTGGTGACTGTTGGCTCGGCCGTAGACATTGACCGTCACCCCCTTATTTGGAGTGCTAGCGTTGCGGTGGTTGCCATGGTTAATATTTAAATAATAATAATATGATAGTTCGTTATTGTTATTTTAAGGGGCGGAACTACGAGGTCACCTGCCCCTAATAATATGATAAAGACGATAGGTTCGTTGCTAGTTTGTTAAAAATAATAGAGAGGTTGTTATAATGTATGTCTACCCCTTATTATTCCCGTTTTCCAACAGGGTCAGGGATGAGATGCGATGCAAGTCTTTGTGGCGGATGGTTTTTGCGACCGGATACCTTTCCTGACGCCAACCTCATGAGGAGGTAATGATAGATGAATAAAGATGAATGAAAGTGGACAAGGATGTGGAAGGAAGTGGCCGTGGCCTTTCAGAATGTACCAACTCAGCATTTGCCTGGAGTTGAACATGGGAAACCACGGAAAACCATTTAAAGGATAGCCGACGGAGGGGCTCGAACCCACGTGCACAGAGTCCGCAGAGAGCTAACGAGCGTAGCTACCGCTGTCAGTAGAGAGGTAATTATAATATAGTAAATTATGCCACGAGCCTATAATGGCAATAATTAAGACACTAGTATGTTTATAAAACGAGCGAACGAGTTTTATAATCTCCATACAAGTGTCTTAATTACCATTATAGGCGAGTTGCATACGACTGTTTATGTTCGACGATAGTTATAGCTATTTTATGTTCGAACATAAATATTCATAAATATATGTCGAGATTTCACCAGTTTTATGTACTGAACAGAGCACATGAGACGCAGAGAATACCTTGTTTTCGACCATGGCCTCCTCGACACCCCACTATGACACTCGCCACTCAGTGAAATTTAAAATAGGGGGCCATGGAAGTGAGCGCAGGTGCGATGCTATCCTTACCTAATTGGTCACACAACTGTTTCTTGAGCTCTGATTGGTGGGAGTAACTGTATCATAATGAAAACTTGTACTATAATGAGTCTCATTATAGTACAGTTTCTGACATATAATATTTTCATTTCGCCCGAGTCAAACATAACAGTACATAATGCAACGAGCCTATAATGTCAATAATTAAGACACGAGTATGTTTATAAAACGAGCGGAAGCGAGTTTTATAATCTTCATACGAGTGTCTTAATTACCATTATAGGCGAGTTGATTACGACTGTTTATGTTCGACGATAATTATAACTTTATTATATGAAAATGAAAATCCACAGCCTGCTTCCAGTCTCCGACCGGGTCAGGAATGGAATGAATGAAGCCCCCAACTAGCGGCGAGGATATGACCTGTGCTGGCTGCCGAGGCCTGACGCACTCCTCTGGGGCAATGATTAAATGAATGACAGATGAAATGAAATGATAGTGGAGAGTGTTGCTGGAATGAAATTTTGACAGGGAAAACCGGAGTACCCGGAGAAAAACCTGTCTGCCTCCGTTTTGTCAAGCACAGATCTCACATGGAGTGCCCGGGATTTGAACCACGGACCCAGCGGTGAGAGGCCGGCGTGCTGCCGCCTAAGCCACGGAGGCCTATAACTTTATTATATGTTTTAACATAAATATTCATAAATATCTGTTGAGAGTCAGCCAATTGAATTTTGGGATCGGAGTGCGAGCGCTGGGTATGATATCTCTGTCTTTCAAGCTCTCTGACCGACCGACGCATGCGCTCTGTGTGCTTGCAATGCCATATTATGCAGGCTATATGTTTACATCTGCCGTTCCTCACTAATATTGTCACCGGAGTCGTTTGAAGGCAATGCGCTCTGTAGAAATTAGAGTTGGCACAGTGCTACTCCTTGTCTCAAATTCGCCAGTTTATTTACGCGAACATATGGACGGTGCGTATTCCATGTCGGTAATTTATATAAGAAGGTGTTGTGTTTATGTCCGACATGTTTGGATTTTGAGCGCATGCGCGAAGGTATCCTTACCTAATAAATGAGCTCTGATTGGCTGGAGAAACTGTATCGTAATGAAAAACAGTGTCATAATGACTATCATTATGATACAGTTTTCAGACACATGATGTTTACATTTCGACATATTTTAATTCGAGTGTTCCAGCAGCATCGTAGTTTTGATGATGAAATCGAAGTAAAATGGACCTCTAATTAGTTGAGGTGGACATAATAGGTGAAGAGGTTGACCTGTACTGGGTATGGCGTTGGTTGGCATATATTATTGCTATTTAAGTGCAATCAGCTCTAGCCTGGACCGACAGTAGTGGCTACGCGGGCTAAAGCGCTGCGTTAGGTCAAGGGGCCAAGCTCTCTGCTGACTCGGTAGACGCGTGGGTTCGAGCCCCACCGTCGGCTGTCCTTGAAATGGTTTTCCGTGGTTTCCCATTTTCAACACCAGGCAAATGCTGGGACAGTACCTTCTGACAGGCCACGGCCGCTTCCTTCCACATCCTTGCCCAGTTTCATTCATCTTCATCCATTCCATCTCTCATCCCGGCGCGCAGGTCGCCCACGGGCGTCGACTAGAAAGACCTGCACTCGGCCTCTCAGGAGGCTACACGACAAAAAAAAAAGCTCTAGCCTGGTGTGAGTATATCCTGTTAGTGTATGGCGAGTGATGTGATGTTTCTGGGATTTCCCAGACGTTTGCTCAGTTCTCCCCAAACTGGCCGATTAGCGTAAGTGTTATACATAGCGTATAATCTATCTTCCAGAGATTCCCACCCTAGTTTTTCTGTCATTCGAGTACAGTAACACTACTTATAGGAGCACAAACCTATCAACCTTTCTTTGTAGTATTCCTTCCTGTATTAGTGTGTGTATTTGTAATTCAGATGAGGGTTGGGAAGGAAGCACCCGTGGCCTTAATTTAGGAACCGTCCCGGCATTCGCCTCGGGGTAAAAGTGTGAAACAATGTAAAACCACATCCAGGATGGCTGAGATGGGAATCGAACCCATCTCTTCTCAGTTTTACCTCACGAGGCTGAGTATACACAGTTTCAGCCCTCAGACAAGAATTAAATTTCTTGGTAGAGCCGGGAATCGAACCCGGGCTTCCGTAGTAACAAGCAAGAGTGACCGCAGCCATTATCACTTAACTTTGATGATATCAAAGAATGCGGTGATTTAACGTCATTAAGCAAATGCCTTCGTTTTATACAGAACATGTAGTATGTTCTGCCTAAAAGGACCCATTTATTTAACCCTTACCTGGAATTCTGTGGAGCAGATTCCTCGAGCACATATACAGTACATCGTCTTATACTTTTAGCATTAGTCACTCCATGGGACTTGATTTACCAGCATCCACTAAAGCTCCTTTAGGAAGAGTAGAGCATACGTGCTACCCATTCTGATTCGGTGGTGCCAGCTGGGATCAGCCAATCAGTATGAATGGTGGTGCGGAGTCCCTAAACTACAGGATCTGAATATTTGTTGTAGCAAGAGGCATATGTTTGTTCGAAATAAATCTAAATAAGTGTCAGTATACACAAGGCCCGCTCGATGTTATATTTAGGCCTATTAGGATAAATCGAATAAGGAGGCGGTGATTTGGTTTCACATGTTCCGATTCTTAATAAAGGATAATAGGAATATGGTCTGGTACACTCGATAACAAATAAATATAAAGTAAAACCTTGAATACTGGCTTTGTCAAGCGGCTTCGGTGGCGTAGTCGGTAGCATGATGAGCTTCTATGCCCAAGATAGCGGGTTCAAACCTGGCCGAAGTCGTCGGATTTTTTAAGAGCGTTAAAATCCCTCAGTATGCCTTCCTTCGGAGGGGAAGTAAAGCCGGCGGTCCTATGTCATAGATTTGTGGCATGTTAAAGAACCTTCCACTAATTGCACCTGTGTGAAACTAAATTGGATAGGTTAAGCATGTAAACAACGCTCTTAGGTTTCTACGTTCGTTGCCAAGAGCCAACTGCGGTGGCGTCTAGTAGCTAAGTTCTGAACTTGGCCTAGTAGTCCTTGACGGTGGCGCTTGGCGGCAAAAGTAGGAACTATTTGAAAAATTCTAAGTTGCAGATAACACACACTAATACAGTCATCATATTTAACACCGGTTATCAGACAGATTCTACACACACCCAAAGTACACGGGGCTACATGACCGCGTTGTCGCAGCCCCTAAACTTAAGAACCAACCAATCAACTTGGTGTTAAACTCAAAAAAAAAAAAATCTCCTAGGTTTTTATCGTCATTGTTGCGGGGTTTCGGATTAGATGTGCCAGGTTAGGCTAAAATGCTGAGGTAGCTCTTAGTTCCTTCAGTAATGAAGTACTACGATATGCTTCATATGTGGGATGTTGAAGTGATAGAAGCCATTTATCAGTGTCACGTAATTCAATTAAAGGATGATATCCAGTCAGTCAATACAAAATGTGCCCAATTACATTAGGCGGAAAACTAGTGTTTACCTGCCCTAATTTGAAATAAATAAGAGATTATTACAAAAAAACACACTTTTTTTTGTACAAGATGGGGTGTTTAATTGGATGACATGTCTCGATTGTCAAGCATTCATCTTCAGATCCTGCTCACTTATAACTAGGGACCGGATTTATTGAAAATGCATATGCGCATATGCAAATGCATATTTTGAGCGTTTATTGGATACTTTGCATATTCTGAACATAATGGCATATTTTAGCATTAAGTTGAAATTATGTAATTTAGATCATCTTGAACAGAATAGGTTTCGCCTACGTGTTGGACGTCCCTTGTAATCAACTTTCTGAGCAACAGATTAATAACTAATATTTTACGCAAGCATACTTCCTAGTTATTTCAAGACGGGAATGGGGTGGGACATTCCTTTCACCATCTGGGCAGTAGCCCTTGTAAGGAACTTTCTGAGAAACGATAACGAGATGACAGTACTCGTGCTTTACGCAATGCTACCTGGCTATTTGAAGAAGGGAATGGAGTGGGACATTCCTTTCACAATCTCGACAGCCAGTAGCCCGGGGTTAGTAATGTGAGGAGTTTCTTCTGTTAATGTGATACCTTATTCTTAGTCTGCATATCCTTAACTCAAAATGCCTAAAGAGAAGAGCAGCAGAAAGTATTTATTAAATCAGTGGGTGTCAGGTAATAGTGATTATTCAACTGATGGCTAGGGACCGGACATTTATTCACTGAAAACGATTAAAATAGTCGTAATTTTTTCCTGAAAACATTGAAAAATTTGCAATTATCTATTGTGAAGCTTCCTTCTGCAGTGAATGCTACATGTATAAAGTGTGTGAATAAGAATGGCTTATTGTTAAGTGCATATTTTTCAATTTCTTCATGCATATTTTCTACATTTTTAGTGCATAATTGCATGCATTTTTTAATCGTTCTCAGTGCATAAATGTCCACAATTAGGCCACCATTTTAAATAGGAACTGTTGATAGCGTAGACAACATTATTCCGTGGGGGAAGACCCTCCGCACCACCATTCATACTGCTACGTGCTACCCCTAGTAGCAAGTTCGTTAATTGGATCAAAGTAGGTAAAGCACAACACAAATGGTCCTTTAAAGAAATATTAGCTTTATTGCAAGTCAGAAATATTCACCACACAATAGGCACATAAAATCCATTAGCTGTTTTACTCAAGTGTGCTCCCTTATGGAGAACACTCACCCTTTCACTTGCTCATGCAGTTAATCCCTCACTAATGAGACCGGTGTCCTCGCTAGAAATAACAACAACCCTTCCTCAAGTTCACAAGCTACAGTCTGACACTCACTGTTCTTGAATACTACACACTGTTTCGCAATTCACACGTCACCGCATTACCTCTTTCGCACAGATATAAACACACTCACTGACACTGGCCAGGGTCGCTCTTTATATATCGGGGCTGACGACTCGCAGATGTTTCTAGAGTGGACCAGGGTTCACAGCTACTCCCAGACCTTCTCGAGAATTCCAACACTAGTTGGTCCACGAACGTTCAGGATCATGCCTTTTGTTCTCGCTGCGCAAGCGGCCGGCTGACACAGAGACCGGGGGTAGCCTCGGGTGGCTGTGAGTCACGTGCGAGGGAATGAAGCAACCCCGCAGCCGTAACAATACTGATTGGCTGATCCCAGCTGGTGCCACCGAATCAGAATATGTAGTACGTATGGCCCATAAAGGACGGTCAAATTTAGATGTAATACGGCAAATGCAAAACCATTAATCGGTAAGTAAATTTAATGGAACCACGATATCTCGCATCGTTAGGGGATGTAAAAATAAATTCGACTTGTCAAAACTTTGAGTTATAGAAATACGTAGCAAAAAAAATGTCAAAATTTTTGTTACACTGGTCACAAAATACTGTATGTAGGCTTACACCATATATAGTTGTGTAAATCTGAGACAGATTCTGGTGGCAAGCTCTGCGCTTGACCTTCAAACTCAGCGATAGGAGAGGGGCGTGTGCCGGTATCTAATACTTCCATTTCAGAGAACATTGAAGCGTGACAGTACAGCAGGTTCACGGACTCCGGCGAAATTATATGTTCAGATTCGTCATTTAATATTTTGATAAAAGCGACTCAGAATAATGATGGAAATCAAAAATACTATCGTGTATTAAAAATATCAATAAATGATCACCTATAGTAAAGCCATCATTACTTCCGACTTGACGTTTCAGTGTTACCCTAGAGTTATCTAGCGGTCAGAAGGAAAATCACTTTAACTACACAATCACAGGCAGCCTTTCAAATCGATATATCACGACAAAGCGATTTAGCGAACGAAACTCTAGCCTAGCACTGAAGCGTCAAGTCGGAAATAATGATGTCTTCACTATACCTACCTGCACCTATTTCATTCGCCCCAAACTTTCTTCAAGTAAAGAAGTGACGTTGTTGATGTTTGAGTCTTCAGTCTTTCGACTGGTTTGATGCAACTTTCCATGCTTCCCTGTCCTGAGCTAATCGTTTCATCTCTACATAGCTACCACACCCTACATCCGAGGCAATCTCTCATATTCTAACCTTGGTCTACCCCTACTGTTCTCATCCTCTACCCTTCCTTCCATAACTAAGCTTGCTATTCGTGGGTGTCTTAGTACGTATCCTACCAGCCTTTCTCTTCTTTTCATTAGCAGTTGCAAGAAACATCTCTCCTCTCCCGCTCGTCTTAATACCACTTCATTCGTAACCCTATCTACCCAACTGTTCTTCATCATTCTCCTGTAGCACCACATTTCAAGCGCTTCAATTCTCTTCTTTTCTGCTGCACCAATAGTCTAAGTTTCACTTCCATAGAGCGCCACGCCCCAGACAAAGGCTTTCAAAAATAACTTCGTAATACCTAAATCTATATTCGATGTCAACAGATTCCTTTTCTGTAGAAATGCTTTCCTTGCCTGTGCTAACCTGCTAACCTCTTTTTTCTTCGTCCATCACTGGTTACTTTGCTTTCCAAGTAACAGAAGTCACCTACTTCCTTTAGCTGTTCACCTGACAATTCGACATCCATAGGGGTTTTTGACACATTCATAGAATCGGAGCTGACAAATACACTTTCTCATTTCTCAATAACTATTTTAAGGACCCAGTTTCCTAATACCAATTATCAATTAGAAGGAAGTGAACTATCCTGAATAATTCAAATATCGAACAGAAAATTTAAAATTGAGCATACTCTGAAAGGTGGCTCTAAACATGGAGATGACTGCGTTCGGTAGAACCACGTCCCAGGTTATTAAAATTCCACACTCCCGTGAAGAGTTTTCTTTTTACCCATAAAGAAGTCGACCTCATTAGCTAGCGCATAATTTAGATAGCTTGCCTCAGCACCTCGAGCGGTAACCCTGTTACCATCAGGAGTGCCTTATCAGGGTTATCGGCCGATGAGCAACCAATAAAATAATTGGTAAGTTTCCACAGAAAAGTTCATATAATAATAATAATAAAAATAATAGTAATAATAATAAAAACCGGGAAGGCGTGGACGACAGAGAGAAAGGTGCAACATCGATTGCGAATGAAGGAGTACTGGGCTAACATTAAAATGCAGAAAAAACAGTTGACATGACGTGGTCCTTAGTTGGCCGTAACGAAGGAATAATAATAATAATAATAATAATAATAATAATATTTGCAATAACTAAAAGGCCTGTGGGAGAAATCTCGCTTGTGTTAAACCACCCGTCTGGCTTAAATGTTATGTAGGCTCGACGCGACACAGTTCTGGCAGTGTTTATTGTCTTGTTTGTTTGTTTGTTTGTTTGTTTAAACGCACTTTAAAAAAATGTCGATATTTATTAAATCAAAGTGCAATATATTCGTCACTACTGCGGGCAATTCTCTAACTTTTGAATGGTCATTTGTTACGATCGGTTACTGTACTCTCCTCTTAGCCTAAAGAGAAAACAAAATGTTCAGGAAAGAACATATAGCCTACTTTCTCCTAAATGTATGGGTATAGTTATAACTCTCTGTCCTTATCACCTCCTAATTCTTCGGTGGCGTAGTTGGTAGCATGCTTAACTGCTGTGCCCAACATAGCGGGTTCAAACCCGGCCGAAGTCGTCGGATTTTTAAAGAGCGTTAAAAATCCTTCACTACGCCTTCCTTCGGAGGGAAAGTAAAGCCGACGGTCCCATGTCATAAATTTATGGCATGTAAAAGATCCTTCCACAGACTAAACTCTTGTGAAGCTAAATTCTTGGGTTAGATTTCGTCGGAACGCTCTATCAAAGTTCCAACGTTCACCACTAGGTATCATTGATATCTGGTGGCGAAAGTTGGAACTACTTGAAATTGAACACCCTAAGGGTGTCCGCTGGTAGCAGCTACAGACTAAGGTGAGCCGAACATGTCCTCGGACACTCCCGACACTAAAAGCCATACGATGAATAAATAAACCTCCTAATTTATTCCTATCCGAAGTGCAAATTGGCACATAGGATTTGAGTAGTGGTGTTCAAACCATAGTTTATAATTTACCCCAGCAATTTGCAATTTCATCAGCAAACACTCCAAACAACGTAGGTAGTCATTATATTAACACAATCATTGAAACTTCGTTGCTCTAATAAGGCCCATCCACAATGCGCAGTCGGCAGTCCGTAGTTGGTAGTTCTCAGTCGGCAGTCGCGATCGACCCCGTGTAAACTATAGACACCATACACAACATGCAGTTGCAGTTGGTAACTGGCAGTCGGCAGTCGAGAATGTTATCCTCGACTGCCAACTACCCGAGTGCAGCAATGTAATAGCCAATCAGAGCAGATCAGAAACTAACGTCACGTTGTTCTTCTGTGTCGTGTACAACGAGGATATAGGCCTAAGTAAAGTAACTTCGCAACCCGTAAATTTATAATCTTAAATATACGGTATAACAAAATAATCCATCTCCAAATCATCCATATTGCAAGTTTTGAGGTATCAACAACGCCTCTGTGCACAAGGAATATACGAAAGTCACTAGCAGTCGTTAAGACTGGGTTCACTAACTGGCCGGTATAGAGCGCAGCTCGCATTTAGAGGGCTCTGGTTAGCTCCTGCATAGTACAACTGAAGGCTGGTAGATTTCACTCCGGTGGAGAATGTTGTTTTAATTAAAAATATATTTTCTATTGCAAAAAGCACCATATAACGCTTTATTTTATAACGTCTCCGTACTCAAGAAACAATAAATATAAAAAATTCAAGCAAAAAAATCCAATCCTGATAGGATTTGAACCCCGGCCAGCCAGTGAAAGCCGGAAACCCTAACCACACAGCCAATCGTACACTCACAACTCAAGCGTTATCAATCAAATAACATGCAACGTATTAGCAAATAATCACTTGCACTGAACGATTTCTTTACTGGAGTATATTTCAAACCGAGTTCATTTCATATAAAGTTCATATAATTTTTATCAGTAGGTTATATTGCATGCAATATACTGAAATCTTGTCAAATAACCGAGACGACTCAGATTTTTAAAGTCACTTCTAGGCTATAATATTACAATATAAACTTTTAATTTTGAACGAACCACGTCGTTTAGAACAGATTAAACGATTCTTGGATCGATAATCGGAACTGGTGGGTCCCATGTTATGGATTATAAAGTTTGCATAATTCACACGGCCGATATCCAGAAATGGTACGTTTGATGACCTTGTAGTTTGGGCACAAGACGCGTCCCATATGAAGGTATGTCGTTACCAAATTTGGTAAAGATCCGATGATTAGTTTGGTCGTAATGCATTATTAAGTTTTGACCATTTGAGTGGCCGCCATTACGTTTTGGTAAAGATGGTGGCAATATAAAACATGACACTGAGGTGCCCTTTGCCAGTGCTACCTCTGTACCAAATTTCGTTCAATTCGGTTTCACTGTAGGAGAGGGGTACAGACATTCAGAGTACACACACGCACTCACACACACAGAGACACACAGATTTTTGGCCCTGTGTTGATCTCATAAGTCCACTTTCATTTTTTTTTGCAAAAATCGAAAGCAGGCTAAAAATGTGCATGTGGGCGTCCTACAGTACGCGCATAGACCATTCGTCCAGCTTTACTGTTAAGCATGCTTGACGCAACACTGTTCTAGCTGGGGCTATCATCTTGCTTACTAGTTTAAACGCACTTTATAAACAAATAAATATATTTTCGTTGACTTTTTAAGAAATTCAAGATTAAATGGGATTGATTTGTCAGCACCTTTGCTCCCAGGAATTACTCTGGTACTCGTTTCTGTTGTGGGCTGAGTGAGCTCTAGGGCCTTTTGCATATCTGAAGGAGGTGGTTTCGTTTATTAAATCCACTACCTGAGTGGGAATTGAAACCATTTTCTGGCAATGACAAATTCAGCACCTCTATGTACTTATAAGATTGCGAAGATTTTGGCACAAATCGCTCCTTGGAACTCCCTCTGGTTTAAGAATTTAAGATTAGCATTTTATATAACAGTATATGATAATACAAGTATATTAATAATATTAATAACGATAACAATAAGTATACAAATATATACAAATAAGTATAATAATAATAATAATAATAATAATAATAATAATAATAATAATAATAATGGCTCATGCAAGGAAAGCATTTCTACAGAAAAGGAATCTGTTCACATCGAATATAGATTTAGGTATTAGGAAGTCATTTTTGAAAGCCTTTGCCTGGAGCGTGACACTCTATGGAAGTGAAACTTGGACTATTAGTGCAGCAGAAAAGAGGAGAATTGAAGCATTTGTAATGTGGTGTTACAGGAGAATGACGAAGATCAGATGGGTAGATAGGGTTACAAACGAAGAGGTATTAAGATGAGTGGGAGAGTAGAGATGTTTCTGGCGACTGCTAATGAAGAGAAGAGATAGATTAGTAGGACACATACTAAGACACCCACGAATAGCAAGCTTAGTTATGGAAGGAAGGGTCGAGGTGAAGAACTGTAGGTGTAGACCAAGGTTAGAATATGTTAAACAGATTGCCTCGGATGTAGGGTGTGGTAGCCATGTAAAGATGAAATGATTAGCTCAAGACAGGGAGATATGGAGCGCTGCATCAAACCAGTCAAAATATTGAAGACTCAAACAACAACAACAACGACCTAACCTGCCGTGATATAATTTCAGTTGGATCCAGTTAGGAAATCTACTCCCCAGTTTAGACGCTATACGGTATACAGGAAGTCAATGTTTTCATACAATAGGCCTAAACTAATGTAATGCAAGAGGTATTTTACTGGCCGACTAGGAGTGAGATGAACTTTCGCCGTCTTTCCCAACTCTGACTATATCGGCATAGAGTCGCCCCACAATCATGAGATTATGAGTGGACACTCCACTACTGATTCATCGTGAAAGTATAATAATAATAATATTAATTATTATTATTATTATTATTATTATTATTATAGACCGACTGGTTATCTTAATGATTAATATTGTTACTTTCAGTCGGTAAACACAAAATAATTCCAATTAGCCTACTGGGATATGTGAAAAAAATAACATGAAATAAATTACATATGGTTGAGATTCATACTTAGTAAAACCCCGATGTTACGCGCCCGCTTAATACGCTAACCCGTTTTTTACGTTTCCTTTGTAAGGACCCTAGTCGGTTCGTATATAATACTGCATAATTGTATCGTATTATATGCTTCTAAATACCGCTTATAGTGCTTTTCGCATGTCGAAAAAAAATCCGTATAAATTGTAAAAAAAAAGGCACTGTATTTGAGATGTTTTAATAATAAACTTAAAATTTCTTCGGTTTTCCCAATTAATTGGGGTCGCCGGAGCCAACTAGGCTAATTTTGTTTTTGGCCAGGGATTTAAGGCCGGATGCCCTTCCTGACACCACGTGATTTTTCAGGTAAAAATACCACCCCACTGTCGCCGTGATTGGAACCCCGGCCGTCCGGGTGAATGACGAGCAGCTAAGCCACTGCGCCATCACGCTCCCCAGATATTTAATAATAATAATATACCGTTAAATAAAATACTGTACATTCCTGAAATATTGTTTTCCCACCTCACATACCATTTCCCGTCTTTAGCGCTGTCCCGCTTATTACGCGTTTTAATCACAGTCCCTTGAAGAGCGAAATAACGGGGTTTTACTGTAGGCTATATTGTAGTTCAAAAAAGGTGAAAACTAAGGGATGACATGTTTCGCTCGTCAAGCGAGCATCATCAGCTCTACATTTTCCAATTGTACATAACAATGTATAAATAGTGTATGTTAATCACATATTCCAGTAATTGGAATTATTTTGCGTTGACCAACTGAGAGTTACAATATCAGTTGTTAGTAACGCAGGGGCGTGGTGGCTCAGCGGTCTAGCTGTATGCCTCTCACCAAGGCGGTCCGCGTTCGATTCCCGGTCAATGCATGTGAGATTTTCGAAGTGAAATGCCATGTCCTGTGGTTCGGATTCCACGTAAAAAGGAGGTCCCGTGGCTCATAATCACCAGATTCACGGTCACGTAAAACTACAATCTTCCTTCCTTTCCTTTTTGTTAATAACGCAACACCGAAAATGGCTTCAAAGCTACCTTATCTTATCTCAATGATGGTTGGTTCCTCAGTTTAGGGGCTGCGACAACGAGGTCATGTAGCCCCGTGTACTTTGGGTGTGTGTAGAATTTGTCTGATAACTGGTGTTAAATGTGATGGCTGTATTAGTGTGTGTTATCTGTGATTTAGGTAGAAGGACTGCAAACGATTATGTTTTTCAAGTAGTTCCTACTTTTGCTACCAAATGCCACCATCCACGACTCTAGCTACGGACGTGGCTACTAAATGCCATAGCAGTTAGCACCTGGTGATGAAAGTTGGAACTAATATAGCGTTATCAAACTAACCTACAAATTTTAGCTTCCACAAGTGTAGTTAGTGAAAGGTTATTTTTCATGCCATAAATCTGCAACATGGGACCGCCGGCTTTATTTCCCCTCCGAAGGAAGGAAGGAAGGAACGCTCTTAAAAAATTCGACGACTCCGGTCAGGTTTGAACCCGCCATCTTGGGAATAGAAGCTTAGCATGCTACCAACTACGCCACCGAAGCCGCCTAATCTCGATGAGTTAATTTACAAGTTCATAGGGCCAGACTATCTCTATGCACGGAAGACGAGTGGGTTTCAACCATACCGTTGAAATGAATTTCCAAATCTGGCAAATGCTGGAATATACCCACAAATAGGCCACGGTCAGAGCTGACTGGGCTCTTTGGGTTTATTGAACCCAATTAGTGCAACTTGACATACCCCTAAAATACACACGCTCCAGGGAAAACTTAGAACTTAGCCTTGAATTCATCCTCAGTTGGGGTATGCCCATCAAACCTGCGTTGCACGCAAGCTATTCCAGCACCCACAACGTCCTTTGATGTTCCTTTGTGTTACCATCACTTCTCAATCGATAACAGGTATCGGCATAATTATTTTTCTTGAGGAACACGCTAGGAATTTTCAAACACATTTAATTGACTTTGTTGATGCTGTTTGTTGCTGTTGCTTATTTTAGGGGCTGCTACATCGTGTCTGCAAGTTGTGTGATAACCTTTGTTATTGTGTGTATTTGTAAATTAGGGATAGGATGGGGAAGGAGGCGGCCATGGCCTCAAGTTACGAACCATTCTAGCATTTGCCTGGAGTAGAAGTGGGGAAACCATGGAAAACCACTTCCAGGATGGCAGAGGTGGGAATCGAATCCTCGTCTTCTCAGTTTTGTCTCACGCGACTGAGTGAACAGCCTTCCAGCCCTCAGACCAGAACCCGGAACATCATCTAAGAACTCAATCCGCTACACAAAGTGTTCTTGATATTGCTTTATTTGACGGGCATAGACAACGTGGTCATTTAGCTCCTGGTACTTGGTCGTGTGTTAGTAGTGGTGTGTGTATTTGTAATTCAAGTGGGAATGGGGAAGGAGCTGGCCGTGGCCTAAAGTTAGGTACAATCCTGATATTATTAGCCTCTAGTAAAAGTGGGAAACTAAGCAAAACCACTTCCAGGATAGTTGATGTAGGAATCGCACCCACCTCTTCTGAGATTTGCCTCACGAAGCTGAGTGTACCTTTCGTAGTCTCATCACCAATAATGAATTGTGTCCTGATTGAGAACAGAACAACATCCATGTATTTCCTGGAGATGCGTAGCCCAGTCGAAAGGGTGCCGTGATAGTTCCACTCTAATGGAATGCTGCATGCGAGGTTTCCCATAATCCAGCCCTCTCACGTTGTCCCACAAGTGAAACATCTGCTCACTCATTGTCTCCTACTTACTCCCACCTGAAAATAGGCTGTAGATTTCTTTTCATTCCCATCACACTTTACTAATCATTGGACTAGCTAAATAATCTATTTAGGTGTGTTTAAAATCAGTAGTTTATAAAACCTTCGTCTTTTTTAAAGTAAGTTTAAAAAGCAAAAAAATCAATTTTCTTTAGTTAGTTGGTTGGTTCCTCAGTTTAGGGGCTGCGACAACGCGGTAGAGTATTCTTAAAGTCAGGAATGCATTTTATTTACAAAATACACAGTACATTCAGATCAAAGATCTACGTCATGGGATGCAGAAACGTTTCATCTATTTCATTCCATCTTTGTGAGAATGAGATCGCTCTGACACAAGCTGTAATGTTGCCTGTATCTTCGTACTTTCTTATTGTATTTACCTTCGGTATGCAGTTTTCCTTCTCCTTCCATTAAAATTTGACTGATATCTGATGTACGCGGAGGCTGAATTTTCCGCGAAGCACCACGTCTCTGATTCTCGGAATCCGCCGTTCGTGAAGGTTGTTCAGTCGATTATGCCATTCTTCAATTGCACTCATAGTTCGATACCCTGTCTTGTAGTTGACCTGCAGAACCGGATTATGGGAAAGCCCACAGGCAGCATTCCATTTGAGCGGAAAATATCACTGAGCGCACTCCCCAAACAACCATCCATAGAGGCACTGAGCTTCTAACAGAAAGAGAGTGAGTTCGTTTCTAACACACGTAGAGCATTTTAGAAACAAAACTACCATTATGAGAGACGCAAATGACCTTGGGATTTACTCAGCCTACAACAGAACTGAGTACGAGAGTAACTCCTAGGTGCAAAACAGCTGAAAACTCCATCCCATCTAGTGGCAATGTCACGAAGGGTGGAAGCTTGTACCTTCCACTGCTCCATGGCATGGACAGAGTTGGCACAATATTTCCAGATTACGAGCACGCCAGGCATCAGTGACGGCTGGCGGATAAATTTTATGGGTATTGCAAGATTTTTACTAGGGCGATGGGGGGGGGGACGTGGTTATTATAAAAGACTGCTTTGGCTGGCTGCGTAGTTCAGCGGTAACGTTCTCACTTGCTGTGCCCAAGATCACGGGATCGAATCCTGGTGCAGCCAGTTGGCATTTGAGGGTGCGCTAATGTGAGAGGGCCATGTCAGGTGAATTACTGGCACGTTAAAAATCCCCTTCGGGGCAAAATTTCAGCACCCTGGCGTCTCTATAAACCGCAGTTGTTAAATGGGGCGTAAACCAATAGCATTATTAAAAGAGTGCTTGATATCAGAATATACGGTATACACGTGAGCGGTATAACTGATGTAGCTCAATCAACATGAATATCGCAGTCCAGAGATCATCACATTGACCATGGGATTAAATGGATTTTACCGTAAGTTATTTGAAAAATGCACGAGAACGTAACAGCATAAGCTATACACGGGAGCGAGGAAGTTCGTTATTTAGGTTTTAAGGGATAGAACAGGGAGGTTATTTGCCCCGAGAGCGAAGAAAAACCGCAAGTGTCGCATTAATATCATTGCGAGACTGTGGTATCGCAGAACACGGAGCATATACGATGTCTTCTTCAACTTATTTCCTCCCTTGCTGCAATCAGTGGGCCGAGTTACCTGCCGAGTTAACAGTTGGGTTGGGACTTATAACATATCTGCCATATCCTCCACCATTGAAATATAGTCGATGCTCAAGCCTAGCATCAACCACACGGCGCGCATCACTTTCTCAAACAGGAGCCTACTACAATATGTGCTGAATTATTAAAGCGTAAAACTATGAATAACTATGTAAGTAAGAGGAAATGCATAGATTTTCATTGCTAAAATATCATGATTAAGGTATTATTGTTATTATTAATACAGTGTGTCCGCATAGTCTCTCCGCGGCGCGTGTCTCGCCTTGCGGGACGTGTTGGGTTGGCAGTACATTCATGTTATGTTGTTACAAGAAAAACAATTACTTTAAATTAAATTAAGTAATGCAACTACAGTGGAACGTGGCTAATTCGAACTTCTATAATCCGAAATCTTCTTTAATTCGAATTTTTCTCTTGGTCCCTAGCATTTTATATACAATCAATGCTAAAAAAATCGTGGTTAATTCGAATTATATTTTGGATAATTCGAAGTTTTTACGTGTAAAAAGCCGATAGGAAGCCAAACAGTTGGGTCAGGAATTCCTGAAATACGACGTATCATTGGCATGCGGCCCCTACTCGATGGTTTTGCCTACATGACTAACAACACGCCTGCGACGCTCCTTCCAAGGTCAATGCCCAACCCATCCCCTCCCATTGTTTTGCAACGGTCCACATCTCATAACTCATAACAGTGTCATCCCTTACACCTGTCTGGTAGTGCGTGTTGAATGGTCTGATTAGACTTGTGGTTGTTCAGAAGTTTGGTTTTGCCTGTGTTTTAAAGTGTGTGTACAGAACCAAGATATCGTCATCAAAGCCCAGAGTTCCATACAAAAATTTGACTTTGGCGGAGAAAATAGCGGTGATTAAAGAATTGGAAAAGGGAATGAAGAAAAAAAATCTGAAATTGCAAAGGCTTTCGGGATTCCTCCAACCACGTTGTCAGCATACCTAAAAGATAAAGACAAAATTCTCGGTTATGAAAATAAGAGTGGCAAAGACCGAAAAGGGTTAAGGGAACCAGAAAATTTGAATTTGAATATTTCCTCTACCCTTTTCAAAGAACTTTCATAATTCGAATTTTTGGATAATTCGAATTTCTTTACTGGTCGCTTGAGGTTCGAACTATCCAAGTTTCACTGTATATATACGGTACTCACCACAATCACACTATGGTCCGTAAAATTTCCACCAGCACGGAGAACCTCTTCCATTAAACACACGCTCTTCAGTAGTAAGCATTCCCACTAGACTCAGCTTACACAGGAACTTGACAAGAACACAACTTACAGCGTTATGACTGTCACGCACAGGCACTAACTTTCGGCAATAATGAACCGGTATTCCCCACACTATCACTCCAGTTGAAGGTCAACACGGAACACGTGCATGCATATGCCAACTACTGCGGTGAGACTTTGCGTATACAGCGTCATGAATATGCTGCCAATCTAACACGTCCCGCAAGGCGAGACCCATGTACGGTAGCTCGCCGCTGCGGAGAGACTTTGCGGACGCTCTGTATATTGTTGTATTGACAAAACCAGGTCGTTGCGCAACACCGAAACGTCATTGCCAGCGTCATACAGGGTAGATGTATCATTGACAATGTGAGAATAAAAGTGACTCCCAATACCTTAGTGGTCATAGCACCAGCATTCAAGTTTAAAGGTATTGTTCGAGTCAGGCAGGCACCGATTATTTTAATCTTTAAACATTAAAATCTACATGGCGTGTACTATTTGTGCATTACACGACCTAATTTTTGAAAGTAGTGGCTAGCAGTCTTGGCTGTCACCACGGAGGCCCGGTTTCAATTCCCGGCCCTGCCAAGAAATTTTATGGAACGGTGTACAGTCAGCCTTGTGAGGCAAAACTGAGACGACGCGGATTGGATTCCTATTTCAGTCATCCTGGAATTGGTTTTTCCGTAGTTTCCCACGTATACTTCAGGAAAATGCCGGTATTGTTCCTTGTACACAAAGCTACGGCAACTTTCTACCCAAATCTTACCTCAATTACAAACGCACACACTAGTACAGACATCGCAGTGTCACAGATTACCAGACAAATCCTACACACATCTATGTACAATGAGCTACATGACCACGATGTCGCAACGCCCCCAAATGAACAACAACACAACCTAATTTCAGAAATCCTTCTTTTGTATAATTGCAGCCATGAAAATCTAATTCATGGAGACCATTACCATCGTTTTTACAGTCGCCAGTGAAAAGAAAGGCATGATTGCGGAGTACATTTCATCAGCGCTGCATTCCTTTCTTGTAAATAGTACTTAAAGCTACTTGTTGCAACGTTACAAAATATCTTGATTATAGGCTAATAGCGTCAATTGTATAGCATATTTTGTGAAACTGCCTTTCTCCTTCAAGTCGTAAGCAACCGTATGAGAAAAATATTCAAGTGCATATGTTACATATGAGTTTCTGACACCTAGTCTAAGCTTTCCTATGCTCTGTACGCTTGGAGAAAGGGACTAACATTTCGCCGGAAATTCCACGTCAGTCATCACCCCTGTGCTTCTTGACCAATAAATGTTCGCATAGTTGATATAATATTATGCGTTGCAATATTACAGCCCAAGTGCTTCAGGCTGGTCAGCTGTATCTCTGGCTTGTACAGTCTGGCAACCTCGTTCTCAGACCACATGGCGAGATGAGAACTGACAATCGCATTCTCCCAGCTTGCAGAGTATACTTTGTGTCGCCCATTCAACATTTGATTGCCGCTGAGCGTGGCAGCACCTGCGTTTGTTGTTTGTTGTAGCATGAGCACGCAGGACGAAGCGGAGGACACAGCGGTGACAGAGTACAGTCTGCTCATAAGTGAAGCAGCATTGCGTCAGATAAGCGTCACAGGAGCTCATGTTACCACGGACAGTTAAACGATGACAGAGGCTACTGGAGCTGAGTCATATCCTACTCGCGCAACTGTACCTGTCAACGAAGCAGGCTGACGTGTGACACAAGTAAACAAAAATAGTTCCCATCTCGACCGCCGGTAATCAATTCGTGAAAGTGTAATACCTTTTAACACAAAGATGTTTTTGGTCTGGGTATCTCTCTGGTATTAGCGTAGACCATTTTGCGTGGACAACCTGCCCCATTCCTGTTACACACTTTACTAGAGTCAACACATAAATACAGGTTATAATACAAGCTCAACACACGCCCATCTACACGGGACTGTTGACCAAGCATTCACAAGCATACGTCACTTTATGTTCTCTTGGTGTCTCTGCTCGCTATCGCCTAAGCGAACATCGCTCACGTGCTTGTGTAAGTCAGTTGTGCAGGTTATGCAATGTGGACATTAAATTGAGCGGCAAAGAGTTATAGCTTTGTTGCTGTTCCCTAAGGGGCTTTACGTCATCGAGGTATGGATTCTGTCTGATAACCTGTGTTATTGTGATGGTTTTATGAGAGTGTGTACTTGTAACTGAGATTAGGAGCTGGCTACGTGGCTCAGCGGTAATAACGTTCTCGCTTGCTGGGCCCAAGGTTGCAGGTTCGTATCCTGGCGCAGTCAACTGGCATTTGGGGTGCGCAAATGTGAGGGAGCCGTGTCACTAGATTTACTGGCACGTTAAAGATTCCCTTCGGGGCAAAATTCCGGCACCCCAGCGTCTCTAAAAAAGCCACAGTAGTAAAAAGGGACGTAAAACCAATAACATTATTATTATTATTAATTGAGATTAGGATTGAAGAAAGAGGCGGCCGTGGCCTTGATTATGCTACTATCCCGGCATTTGCCTGGAGTAGAAGTCTTAATTACAAATAGGCACACTACTAAAGCCATTATAATAACAAATATTATCTGATAGATTCCACACTCTTCGTGGTACACGGGGCCACATAACTACGACGTCGACAAACATCTAAATGAATCAACAACAACAACAATTACTTGGAAAACACCCATTTATCACATAAACAAAGTTTTAGTTTTCAATGAGAAAATTAGGTTGGTTGGTTCCTT
Source organism: Meconema thalassinum (assembly GCA_946902985.2). Lineage (NCBI taxonomy): Eukaryota > Metazoa > Arthropoda > Insecta > Orthoptera > Tettigoniidae > Meconema > Meconema thalassinum. Next base: position 333,812,309 of record OX336391.1, on the reverse strand, counting down.
AGTTTAGGGGCTGCGACAACGCGGTAATGTATCCCCGTGTACAAGGGCTGTTACTTTTAATCGATTAAATTTAGATTTAGATTCAGATTTAGATTTAATCGAAACCGAATAATCGATTATTTGTCGCAAAAAACCGTTTAATCGATTAAACGTTTTTTGATTTGTTTTGTCGATTAATCAATGTATTTCGCACTTTTAACTACGCTCTCACAGAATCAACAAACTATGACACTACTTGGTTTTTTAATGCAATCACTCGACATGTTTAGCCGGGGCAGTCCCATGATGGGTGATGTTCTTGATTCTTTTAGGGGCTTTGCAACATCGTGGTCACGTATCCCCGTATACTAGGGTGTGTTTAACCGGGTGAGTTAGCCGTGGTGGTTACGGCATGACTGATGGCAGTCGCTCACATCCGGGAGGCGAGGAGGTTCGAATCCCCCCGCCGGCAACCTTGAAGATGGTCTTCTGTGGTTTCCCATCTTCCTTCCAGGCAAATGCCGGGGTTGGTCCCTAACTATAGGCCACAGCCGCTACCTTCCAACTCCTCGTCCTTACATTCCAACTTCCCTCCTTTCCTCCCCAACGGTATTTGTAGCTCACCCATTGGGTGTCCGTCTCGAAGCAGCTACAAAACTGGCGAGCCGAACATGTCCTCGGACACTCCCGGCACTAAAAGCCATACGCTAAAAAAAAAGGGTGTGTTTAAGACTTGTCTGATAACATGTGTCACTGCGATGTCTGTACCAGTGCGTGTATTTGTAATTCAGGTAGAATTTGGGTAGGAACCGACCGTGGCCTTACTTTAGGTACCATCCCGGCATTTGCCTGGAGTAGAAATGAGAAACCATGGAAAATCACTTCCAGGATGACTGAGGTATAAATCAAACCCGCCTCTTATCAGTTTTGCCTCACGAGGCTGAGTGTACCCCGTTCCAGCCCCCACACCAGAATTAAATTTCTTGGCAGAGCCGGGAATCGAACCCAGACCTCTGTGGTGACAGCCAAGTATGCTAGCCACTGCTCAACGCCTGCTTTGAGGTTTCATTTAACTTCCCTCCAAAGATTACCGTGTCGGAAGCCTTCTTCAGGCTTGCCTTAGAAATCGAAATTTGTTCGCTAATCCTGAAAAAATACTACATGATGTTAATAAATACACTTGGATGACTAGTTTCGATCGTCAAGTGATCATCATCAGATCATTTACACGTAGGATATTAAATCTACTGTATGTGGAGAAGTATGGAATGATAATTACAATATATACACTTATTTATTTGCAGTAGCAATTAAACTAGCAAACTAGTCAAGATATGTGATTTTTGTTGAGATACTGATAGTTATTAAAAGGTGCACTTAGCAGTTTGAGTGATGTGTGGTCCGTTTTTATGCACAGCGTGTGTACGTTTTTGCTGACACAATAACCTGACCATTTAATGACAATCACATAATGGCACTAAGCAAACAAACTTGAATATCAATCACCACTATCAGTATCTCGACAAAAAATAACATATCTTGACTATTTGTGCTAGATTAATTACTACTGCAACTAAATAAGTGTATGTATTGTAAATATTATAACCCACACTTGTAGACACAGATTAATAGCCGAAGTGTAAAGATCTGATGATCGCTTGACGATCGAAACTGGTCATCCAATTGTATTTATTAATCTCATGCAAAAAGTCTATTTCAGGATTAGGGAATCACCCATTAGACAATTGGGTATTGACCGTCCGAAAAACATTAAATTTCGACTCCAAAGATACAAACGTGACGTCTTACGAACGAAGGTATGTCTAAGGTCAACTCTTAGGCATGTTCGATGAAAACTCAATGTTCTCATGGTATGGCAGTTATAAAAAGTGCGGTAAAAATAGGAAATATTGTTGATGTAGCGTAAATATTGCAATCATTGCGAAATACGAGCTGGACGCCTATCTTGGGAATTCACTGCCTGACTTGCATAACCACCTTTTTCACAGGTGGAAAATGAATAAACAATATATCCAAGGCTCGCTAAACTAGCGACAAAATACTTGATATTCCCCGCGACCACCTGCAGCGCTGAAGGAGCATTGTCAATTGCTGGAAACATTGTGACTGCAAAGCGGAGCTGCCTCGCCCCAGAAAATGTGTACTTAATATTATTTTTGCACCCAAACAGACCGTCAATTGAAATATATTGTCACATTTATTTTTAAATAATGCATCTTGTTTGTGAACTGTTGAAGCCATTCTTTCAGTGTTGCCTGTACAAACTGTCAGTTGTAACTCTTCAGTCGGTCAACATGAATTTGTGCAATGACTGTGCGGGATGCAATGTATATATAGTATGAGTAATAAGTAAATAAACTCCTTGAAAAAATTACATGTATTAATTATGATCACAATGACCCCGGCGGGAGTAGGCAGGCAAAAGCGTAACAACTGTACGACCAAGGCTCCGCTGAGATATGTAACCATATGCATAATAGAATTCTAGTGCATATTCTAATTTTATTTTATTTATTATATTGTGTTATTCTTATTCGTATACAGCCTATACACGATCATAATACTCGTACGTAATTCACTAACCCTTATTAATCAAACTAAACTTATACAGTGCTCAAAAAAGTTTCGCATATTGTGATTTAGTAAATTGTTTATTTTGCTATGTGTATATGTTATCATATTATGCACAATATAGGATACATACAAAGAAAAACAACACACAATCTGCTTTGCAAAAGAGACAGAAACACACAACGAATAACAAAAGTGATAATGTAGGACTGAGCACACAAACGTCCTTTTCATATTGGGACATATCAATACCATGTAAGGCCACCACGAACTGTAATCCATGCTTGCAGACGATGAGGTATACGGAGCACCAACGAATCCAACGTGGTTTGGGGGAAATTATCCCACTCTTGGACAGCACCTTCAATCAGTTGCTCTTTGTTTGTTGGAGGATTGGGATGGAGTGAAATTTTCCTCTTGAGCTCTTTCCGTGCATATTCAGTACAGGCAGAATAGGCAGGCCACTTCATTCTCAGTATGCCATGCATCAGAAGGAACGGATTGACCACCGTAGCTCGATGGGCACGAGCATTATCGTCCACTAGTGTAAAGCCCTCACCCATTGTGGCAGCGAATCCTGTAACGACAGGTTCAAGGATGTTGTCTCTATACACTAGACCAGTCATGTTACCGTGGATAGGAATTAGAGGCGTACGTTGACCGAACATGATTCCACCCCAAAACATGACTGAACTTCCTTACTGTTGGTGGCTATCCTGGTTGAAGGGTTCGTGAAATCTCTTACTCACTCGGAGCATTCGAGTGTGGCGGCGTAATAGTGACAGTGATTGTAATAGTGATCATATCTAACACATGTAATGTTTCCAGGAGTGATATTTACTTATAATTCATATATTTTATACATTGGACTCCGCCCAGTCTTTGGGCAATATCAAGTTGACCGACTGAAGAGTTACAACCCACAGGTCTTTGTGGAAATGAGGTTAAACCCGAAAAAAACAAAAATGTTCTTGTCCTAAATTGCAAACAGCCTTCCCAACAAAAATTGAACAAGATTCAAAAGCTCTGCTGAAAACTCCTCGTTTTCTTTTCCAGAAAACCTTCCCAATGTGATTGATGTTTGTCCTTCCACGGTCACTGACTCTTATTTGGTTATTGTTAACTTAAACAAGGAAGGACACGTATCTTTACGCCAAGTTCAACTTTTATAGATTTCTATACATCATTCCGAAAATAAGCTTAACTCAACGTAAGTGATGACTTCTCTTTTAAACCATTCCCAAAACTTATTTTCTTATCTCGTGTCTACTAATCAATTAATCGATTTTTCGGATAATCGATTAGTAGATTATTCGGTTAATCGATTATTCGATTGTGGGAATGTTCAATTAATCGATTAATAGTTTCCAATTAATTTCAAATTAATCGATTTAATCGTGTACTTTGGGTGTGTGTAGAATTTGTCTGATATGAAAATCCACAGCCTGCTCTCAGTCTCCGACCGGGTCAGGAATGGAATGAATGAAGCCCCCATCTAGCGGCGAGGATATGGACTGTGCCGGCTGCCGAGGTCTGACGCACTCCTCTTGGGGCAGTGATTAAATGAATGACAGATGAAATGAAATGAGAGTGGAGTGTGTTGCTGGAATGAAATTTTGACAGGGAAAACCGGAGTACCTTGATAAAAACCAGTCTGCCTCCGTTTTGTCCAGCACAGATCTCACATGGAGTGACCGGGATTTGAACCACGGACCCAGAGGTAAGAGGCCGGCGTGCTGCCGCCCAAGCCACGGAGGCTTGAGAATTTGTCTGATAACCGGTGTTAATTGACATGGCTGTATTAGTGTGTGTTATCGGTAATTCAGGTAGAATGACTGCAGACGATCAATTTTTCAAGTAGTTCCTACTTTTGCTACCAAATGCTACCGTCCACGACACCTAGCTAATGACTTGACTACTAGATGGCATCGCAGCCACCACCTGGCGACGAACGTTGGAAATAATATAGCGTTATCAAACTAACTTACAAATTTTAACTTCCACAAGTATAGTTAGTATAGTTAGTTACTTCCCCTCCAAATGAAGGCACACTGAGGGATTTTTAACGCTCTTAAAAATCCGACGACTTCGGCCGGGTTTGAACCTACGATCTTTGACATAGAAGCTCAGCATGCTACCAACTACGCCACCAAAAATTTGCTTAATAAACCGATTCATGGCTTACAGTAACTGAGATATAATTGGTAGAGCAATAACGATACTACTAATAATAAATAATAGTTTATTTAACTGCTGCGGCTTTTAGAGACGTTGGGATCCCGGCATTTTTTGCAGAAGGGAATCTTTAACGTGTCCGGAAATCTACGGGCATAGCTCCCTTACATATGCTTACCCTTAAAATTCCAACTGACTGCACCAGGATGCGATCCTGCAAACTTGGGAACAGCAGACGAGAATGTTACCGCTACGCCACGCAGCCAGTTGGTAGAACAAAAATATCATTGATGATAGCTGTTCATATTATTCTCGTTGCGTAGTGGCTAGCCCATTTAGCTGTCACCGTGTAGGCCTGGGTTCGATTCCAAAGAATTGTAATTCTGGTCTGAGTGCTGGAACGGGGTACACTCATCCTCTTTTATCTCTACATTGTATATAACGTAGTGCAGTGTATATGACGTGCCATAGGTGTATTGTAAAATCCATTTATATAGCAAGTTACGAGAAATTCTCGCTTGAACAAAGAGCGTTCATGCATGACACGTACAGTATGTTAAACAGAGTCATGCACAGCGGTATGTAGGAAATTTAAAGTCGAATTCTGTACCGGTCCAGTTCCAAACAGAAAGACTGTCAGGCATTATGTTAATAAATTACGGACAAGGGGAACCCTAAACGCTGCATGTCCTAAGCCAAAGAGAAGGGTCCTGACGGAGGAAGACCTCGTTGGAATTAATGCATCATTCTCTCACTCTCCAAATAAGTCTCTAAAACGTGTTGTGGAACAAGTAAGTGTTTCGAAGACTTAAGTCCATACGTGTACAAAATAAAAGTTTGGAGCTTTTCAGTCAGTCAACACGAATGTACCCAAAATAGCTGAGTTATGCCCTAATCCTATTTTATAAAATTTATTAAAAGTGTAGGAACTATGAATTTGTTTATAATAAATATTTCTTAGATAGATGACTAGATACTGTACTCTTGATGGAACACAATTTAATTATATACCTTCATTACAATGATTAAAAAATTTGGCTTTAATAGTGAGTTTACTACAAGAAATAAAATAATAACTCCTGTTATTCATGTATGTATATAATTGTAAAACCCATAATATATTCCTCGTCCTAATCTCATGTAATTTTTTCAGGTTTAGGGCATAACCCAGCTCTTTTGGGTACATTCATGTTGACCGACTGAAAAGCACCAAACTTTTGTTTACTAAGGCAACGCTGAAAAATGGATTCAAACCCCACAATGTCCATACGGGTACTAAAATTTTTAGAACTGAAACCATACACAATAACTATAGTCAAAGAATTACGACTCCTTGACAATGAAAAAAGCATCACTTTCTGTAATTAGATTTTACAGAGCACTGTTGAACCGCAGTTAATAATTTTCTCTGATGAGGCGTTGTTTCATTTAGCCTAAATTGGTCACGTCGCTTCACAGAACAATAAATACCGGAGCACAGAAAACCCCCACCTGATTCTCTAATGTTTGCATGGGAATCGCCCGGCCGCTGGGGGAAGCGAACGCACTGTAGATGAGGCTACATAACCACGATGACGTAAAGCCTCGCAAATAATCAACAACAACTAATTTTATTCATTTTTGGTACTTAAGTGCTTCATTTAAAGAGGATTGTCACTTCCTAATAACGCATTTCCTTGAAATATTTAAGCTACACTATAATTTCTCGTTTCTTTTAAGTTCCTTATTTAGAATAGAGACAAGTCTTTCGCGAGTATTTAACACCAAACCTTTTTCACATTTTAACAGTAGATTCGTGTTTTGTGAATCGATGATTTATCAATACAATTCGAAATACTTTTGCCAATTGATAGTATAAATCTTTCATTCGGTCGACGGAATACTAATTGCAATTAGGCTACTTATTATTTAAAAAATAACCTGTACAATTTTATTTATGTTTTGAGTATTCCAATACAGGTAATTGGAATTATATTACGTTGACCGACTGAAAAAATTACAATATCACTTGTCAATATGTCAACGCTGAATATTATCAATATTTCTGTCACACACACACAATATCCAATGCACTGGAGGCTTACCGTGGCGAGTTGTTCAGTTGGCAATACGCCTGAGCGAGTGATCCTCTCGCTACTCTTCTGCAATTACACGCCAACGTATTTCCTCATTACGAGTTCAGGTACCACACTGAAGAGCGAGTACGAGGCCGCACTACCTACACTCCAGAGTACCGCGCGCCACTGACTGAGCACGTGTAATCAGAGTCCCAGGTGTGACGTAACAGAGTCACAACCTAACCACTTTCTCCTTCAGCAATCAAGGGCAAGATGAGCTGCTGCTATCGCTTGCTTCAGATCTACATCACGCATATGCAGTGCAGTTATACTGGGTGAGTTAGCCGTGGTCGTTACGGCGTGGCAGTCACTCACATCCGGGAGGTGAGGAGGTTCGAATCCCCCGCCGGCAACCTTGAAGATGGTCTTTTGTGGTTTCCCATCTTCCTTCCAGGCAAATGCCTGGGTTGGTCCCTAACTATAGGCCACAGCCGCTACCTTCCAATTCCTCGTCCTTGCATTCCCACTTTCCTCCCCAGACAACACTCCAGACGCGACGGTACTTGCAGCTCACCCAATGGGTGTCCGCATAGATGCAGCTACAAACCCTGGCGAGCCGAACATGTCCTCGGACACTCCCGGCACTAAAAGCCGTACGCTAAAAAAAAATATGCAGTTGTACTTTTGAGACTTCACAGTTATGAAAACGGTGGCTTCGGTGGCGTAATTGGAGGCATGCTGTGCTTCTATGCCCAAGATCGCCGGTTCAATCCCGGCCGAAGTCGTCGGATTTTTGAAGAGAGTTAAAATCCCTCAGTCCCCCAGGGGCTCACATCTAGTGGGTCGTGGGTTGGTGACCAGGAGACCCCAGCCGATTCCGGCATTGCTTCCACTTACTTGTGCCGGTCTCCTCTCCGTCTTCTTTCCTGTCGACCTCCCTTGGTCAACTCCGACCCCGACGGTATTAGGGTATCCGATGCCTAGGGAGTCTTTCACTTTCCCGCTTTAATTGACCCTTGTCTCATCTTTCCTGCCCTCCTTCTTCGAGGGGTCAGATCTCTTGTTTTCTTTTCATTATATTTCCTTTTCTCTTTAAGATTCCTGCACTGTTTTTGTTAATTGACTCCCCGTCTATTTAGCGATTTTTTGCATCTACACTCCATTTTGTAGGTGTTTTCAGTTACGTTGCATTTTGTAAGTCTTTCGATCTACAGTAAATTGCATTTTGCGAGTGTTTTCAACCTCAATTGCATTATGTATGGATTGACAATCTGAATTGCTTTATAGCAAGTCTTTCAATGCAGGGGCTGGGACTTTTGTGAGCATTTTGAATTTCAATTGCATTTTGTATTTTCAACCTAAACCGCTTTTGCAAGTATTTTGAATCTAAATTGCATTTTGTATGGTGGGTATTTTGCACGTATTTTGATTCTCAATTGCATTTTGTAGGTATATTGAATATAAATTACATTTTTTAAGTATTTTAAATCTAAATTGCATTTTGTACGTAGCCTATTTTCAATCTCATTTGCATTTTGTAAGTATTTTGAATTTCATTTGCATTTTTTACGTCAAGTATTTAGACTCTACATTGCATGTTGTACGTATTTTGAACCTAACCTACATTTTGTGTTTTTTTTTCTTTTCAATATATTCCTTTTGTGAGTGTTTTCGTTCTAAATTCCATTTTGTGAGTAGTTTCAATCTGAGTTCCTTTCTGTAAGTATTTTCCTTCTCACTTAATTTTTGTTCTGGTTTCCACTTCATTGTCGTTTTCGCTATCACCCGGATTATTAGGGGCCGATAACCTAGATGTTTGGCACCTTAAATCAACAATTATCATCATCAAAATTCCTCAGTATGGAGGGGAAGTAAAGCTGGCGGGCCCATGTCATAGATTTATTGCATGTAAAAGTACCTTCCACGAACTACAATTGTGTGAAGCTAAATTCCACGGTTAGATTTGATTAAGCGCTCTATTGAGTTCCAACATTCGTCGCCTGGTGCTGGTTGTGGTGGCATCTAGCAGCCATGTTTTCGGCTAGGTGTCGAAGATGGTAGAATATGGTAGCAAAAGTAGTAACTATTTGAAATTGATAGTGTGCATTCCTTACCTGAATTACAGATAATACACACTAATACAGCCATGACAAATAACACCGGTTATCAGACAGATTCTACACACACGCAAAGTACACACGGCTACATGGCCACGTTGTCGCAAACCCTAAACTGAGGAAAAAACCAGTTATGAAAATCTGGAGCCCTAAAAGCCGCAATTTCCAACTCTGGTCTTCAAATAATCGCCACGTAGTGGTCAAATGTTGTTAGATTCCGTTGGCATCAATAAATTAAACAAGTAGGCCCGTGACGAACTAAGGAGCCTACTTATCTTAAAATGTAAGATTCATGCCAATGAATATTCTATAATCAGAAATGAAATAATGTTACATTGGATCTATCAGCCGGAGTAAAATCAAGTTGGCAACAATGCCATGTATGTGGTGCTCAGAATTAATCTGAAAAGTTATGTTCTATCATTGTCCCAATTTTGGATGAAATCCATTTGTTAATATAGAAATTACAACTATTTAAAAATTGGACCTAACAGCAGACTTAGAATCATGTTGGCAGCACTGGCATGTATCATTTATTACAAATTAATCTAGAATGTCAGGTACTATACGTGTGCAAAATTGTACAAGCTGTTTACTTGCATACTTTCTGATATATTGTAATTAGGATAATAATTAAGGAGTAATTATTGATAGAAAATGAAAATCCACAGCCTGCTTCCAGTCTCCGACCGGGTCAGGAATGGAATGAATGAAGCCCCCATCTAGCGGCGAGGATATGAACTGTGCCGGCTGCCGAGGCCTGACGCACTCCTCTGGGGCAATGATTAAATGAATGACAGATGAAATGAAATGATAGTGGAGAGTGTTGCTGGAATGAAATATTGACAGGGAAAACCGGAGCACCCGGAGAAAAACCTGTCTGCCTCCGTTTTGTCCAGCACAGATCTCACGTGGAGTGACCGGGATTTGAACCAAGGACCCACCGGTGAGAGGCCGGCGTGCTGCCGCCTAAGCCACGGAGGCTCCAATTATTGATATAATTGAATGAAATTTGGTTTGTGGTCTCCTGATGGTGAAATAAGTCCATATACCAAATTTTCAGGAAAATAGCAACATAACTTTCTGAGAAATTAACACTTACAATTTAAAATTTAAAAAATCGATTAGCACAAAAATGCTCCAGCTGAACAGTTACTTCAAATATCACATTGAAAACAGGCACATCAAGGTATGGAAGAAATTTTAACAGAGAGAAAGTCTGCATATGTAGTCCATGAATGTGAGGAAAAAAATTTGTATTATGTGTTTATGTTTTTCTCAAATTATGCTAAAAATACCCCGTTGAAGGCTACTACAATTTTAAGTATCAACATTATAAAATAAGAAGTTCCGTGAAGAACTATACAGCCTACTTTTCATGCCAATGATTATTCTACAGAATATGAACCTATCTAGAATAATGACGAAATTAAGTTGCTAATATCGAAATTTCCAATTAGTTCGAAATACTGTATACCTGGCATAATGTATCCTAATAGAGCACTACAGTTGGCAGCCCTGATGACTGAATATATTCTTAGTTCCGTCTCTTACGGTACTAAATACAAAATTTGGTTGAAGTCCACTGGATAGCATGGACGTTACATGCAGTTAAACATTGGATCTAACAGCGCGCGTAAAATCATGTTGGCAACAATGTCCTGCATGTATTGGTCAGAAATAATCTGAAATTAAATGATCTATTGTTGTGCCAATTTTGAATGAAATCCATTAGTTAGTATAGAAGTTACATGCATTTTAAAATTGGACCTATCAGCAGGCTTAGAATCATGTTGGCAGCACTGACGTATATTAGTTACTCCAAATTCGTCTAGAATGCCAGGTACTATACGTGTGCAACGTTTAGAGCTATTGGCTTGCATACTTTCTGATATATTGATATTAGGGTAACAAAAGTAGGGACAGCACATATTAACAGTTGGCAGCCCTGGTTGCTCCTTGGAATACGCATAGTCATATCTGTTATGGTACACATAGCACATACGAAATTTGGTTGAAATCCAAAAGATAGTATTGAAGTTACATGTATTTAAAGTTGGACCTGTCAGCAGGCATAGAATCATGTTGGTAGCACTGACGTATATAAGTTACTCCAAATAAATATAGAATGTCAGGTACTATACGTGTGCATAGTTTAAAGCTGTCGGCTTGCATACTTTCTGATATATTGGTATTTGGATAAAATAAATTAGGAGCATTTATTAACAGTTGGCAGCCCTGGTAGGTCTTAAGAATACGCTCAGTCATATCTGGTTATGTACACATACAACATACGAAATTTGGTTGAATTCTACTTGATAGTGTAGAAGTTATATGCATTTAAAAATTGGACCTATCAGGAGGCTTATAATCATTTTGGCAACACTGCCATGTTTGGCCTCCTGGAAATTAAACTGAAATATTATGATCTGTACGTGTGCCAATTTTGAAATAGCTCCCATTCATACTTTCCAAGATATCCAACATGGAGCTCAAAATTCTAGTGCGTTTTTTCAGCAGTTGGTAGCACTGACATCATTTTCAAATATGGACGTGAGATATTCCGGTGCACATCTTTACTCATACTAAATTTGGTTTTGATTGCTGCAGCCGTTTAGGAGTTGATAGGGGGGGACACACACACAGCCAGACAGACAGACAGACAGAAGGACTGTAACGTAATCTTGATTACGGTACAAATTATTATTATTATTATTATTATTATTTTTAAAGTCATTGTGTAATTATTATTATTATTATTATTATTGAAATATCAAAGTTATATCGTTTTATTCACCCATTAATATCAAGGGAGGGGCCATACCATATTCACGTCATTACCATAGTCATATATAATATTGTCAAGTGCTTAGATTAAGAAACAGGGTTTTTATAGAGGTCTAGGGCTGTTTTATTAGTTAAATTGTTGGAAGAAGTTACGGACGGTGAAGCAACATATTGCAAGAAAATGTATTTCTGGAACGAAGCCACGCTGACTGGAGACAAGGGCTTGGAGAAAGATTTCGGCGGAATATATAGATGCGCAACGAGAGGAATAGCGGGTTCTGAGTGGAATATTTGAAGTACGCGGGCCTGTATTCCCGCTCGGAGAAGTTTTAGCGTCGCTTGAGGACTGAGAAATGCTTTGCTATAATTGGTCTGATGGGTCGCGGGCAAATTTATGCCGCGAAACATCGTGACCATTCAGAGTGTATAAAAGCCCAGCGCGACTTCAGCACTGGCTATTCTATAGATTCTATTCTGTCATTCACATATTCGATCACGCACTCACTCACTGACTTTGTGAGTCGTAGACTCTGCCAGTCCCTCAGTAAGATGGGACTTAGTGAATTCAATTAGCCTGGTTTGTTCAAATTTGCTTACCATGGTGATCAAACTCAGAAACAAGCAGCAGCAGCAGCAGCAGCAGCAGCAACAACAACAACAACAACAACAACAACAACAACAACAACAACAACAACAACAACAACGAGAAGAAGAAAACATATGTTTTCAAAGGTCAATAAACGTGTGTTGGCGTAAGATCTCAAATTAGACTGCAAGCAGACCAACGAGATGGACTTTGAACCACAAGGCACCAGGTATGTGGACCGAGTTATTATCAACACAGAAGATCAGCGCTAGCGAGAAGACAGTCAATATTGCCCCGCAATTAGGGAATATTAATGCACATATTGTACACAGCTCGAAACCTCAGATCAAATGTTAATAATTTTGTTGTAAATAAACCAGTATTAGTTAAAATGTCTTGTTCATTGGGAGTTGAATATATAGGATAGTTGGAATGCAAAGAGTATCTCATAGAGCAAGTTTATTGCCCTACGCTCCGATGATAGATCTTGGCTCAAGGAAGGGAGCGGCCGTGGCTAAATAAAATTTTAATGTGTTATCTTTACGATAACTGGCGCCCAGTAAATCTAAATTAATAAAGTGTATGTCGTCTGTCTAGACAGGCCAATGCTAAATAAGAACGATGAGGTGGTTTTAAGGAGTCTTGAGTGTAATATCTGTAGAAACGTTATAAATGATCGCCCAACTTGTAGAGCGATATCCAACGACAAAGGTAGCCGTTACAGGACAGACAGACAGACAGACAGACAGACAGACAGACAGACACACATTTGCCCGATCTCATAAGACTACTTTTTCCTCATTTTTGCAAAATGTGAAAAGTAGGCTAAAAATCCTTCTGTTAATATCAAGACAATATAGGTGTTAACAACCCATGAAATTCTCATGGAATTTGAAACCAATTTGGTTCAGCTGGACATTTTAAATACCAGAAAATGTATATATGAAAAAAACACATTTTAGTAAATAAAACATGGTTGAAGGCTAAGCTAATAATACATAAATAATACTGAACACAGAAGAAACACATTACCTAATTGGCATTTCTATAGTTACCGTAGTATTGTTACCTCGTCAACTCACTAGACAGTAGCTCTGGGGGGCAATTTGAAGATGAGCATTGTTGTGTTGAAGCTAGTGGATGGGGGCGTTTCCCCAGCACTCAATCGGACATTTAAATGTCACGTTAGTACTTTAAAAATGGCCGAACCCGAAAAATATCACCGCCAAATGATCCGCAGGAGTCCGGCGTACAATAATATGCAAAAATTGAAAAATCGATAAATTTTTACTTTTTTCACCAAAAACTCAGTCCCAACCTCCCTTAATAACAGTTGGCAGTCCTCTGATGGCTCTTAAGAATACGAATAGTCATCTGTGTTATGGTTCACAAAGCTCATGCGAAATTGGGTTGAATTCGATTTGTTAGTATAGAAGTTACATGCATTTAATGATTGGACCTATCAGCAGGCTTAGAATAATGTTGGCAACACTGCCATGTATGGGCTCCTGAAAATTAATCTGGAATGTTGTTATCTCTGTGTGTGCCAATTCAGGAACAGTTCGCATCCATAACTTCTGAGATATCCAACATAGAGCTCAAATTTCAATTGCGATTTTTCATCAGTTGTAGCACTGATATTTTAAACAAGTAGTTCCGTGAAGAACTATACAGCCTATTTTCATATACTGTATCCTACTCGTGTTTATTGCCTTTATCAACATACACAATTTCAGTTTGAAGGTTGTGATAGATTCGTAGATATTGAGAACCGTCTATATATTTCAGATGGTTCGCAGGTTGGATTTTTATTTATGTGCTATTACATGAAGATTATTGTGTACGTGTGGTATTCAAACTTCAATCGCATGATTAGAACACAAGAACTAAGGACGAGATTTTAAAATTTCGCACAGCTGCCATATTGTGGTTATGAAAACAATTGAAATAAATTAGATGCCAGTGTATTACCATATGTATAATTATTTGCTGTACCACATTTCACTGCGCTCAGAGAGTTAAATCACGAGAAAAGTCTATTAAAATGTACCACAATTCAGTTCGATTGCTGTAAAAGATTCGTAGATATTAAGAACCGTCTAAATATTTCGGATGCTCGCCATTTTGGATTGTTATATGTATGGGCCATAGAGTTATGTACCATTAAAGAAAAATTATTGCGTAGGTTAATTATTCAAACTTTCACTTCGATCGCATGATTACGACACAAGAAATAAAAACTTAATTTTAAAATTTCGCACAGCCGCCATCTTGAGTTTATGTAAACAATTGTAATGAATTATATGCCAGTGCATTACAATATGTATAGTCATTTACTGTACCACATTTCACTGCGCTCAGAGAGTTAAATCACGAGAAAAGTCTATTAAAATGTTTCAACTTCGCTTGGCCGCCATGTTCGTTTTGTACTTAACAGGTTTATAAAAGTTACATAGGTAAACTTGTAGCAGTGCCCTTTATCACCGTACAAAATTTCAGGGTGTTATCTGTAATAGTTTAGGAGATATGGAATGCCGGTGAAATATTTCGCACAACCGCCATTTTGAGGTTATGTAAACAATTGAACTAAATTAGATGCCAGTGAATTACAATGTGTATAAACATTTGCTGTACCAAGTTTCATTACGTTTGGATGGTTAAATCGCGAGAAAAGTCTATTTAAAGGTCTTAACTTCGCTTGGCCGCGATGTTGGTTTTGTAGTTACCAGGTTTTTGAAAGTCTCATCCTTTATCACCGTACACAATTTCAGGGTGATATCGGTAATGGTTTCGGAGATACTGAATGCTGGTGAAATATTGGTGAGACAAAATAAAATTTGAAGGACACGGTCGGGTTCGGCCAGAATGGTCTTGCCGAGTTTCATTGAAATCGCTCCAGCCGTTTAGAAGTTATTAGGAGGACACACACGGACAAAAGGTAATCTCATAAGCCTTTTTTTTTTTTTTCATAAAATGAAAATAGGCTAAAATATGGCCGTGAGATATTCTGGCATTTACTCATACCAAGTTTGCTGCAGCCGTTTAGGAATTGATAGCGGGGGCACACAGACTGACTGACTTGGGAAGCAGTAGGATATATTTTTGCAATATTGCTTTCTGTGCCTTCACATTTTCAACTTCAGGTAATTTTGCTGGAACTGTACCTTTCAATAGGGTACATGTACGTCCTTCCAACTCTTTGACCAGTACCATCCACAATCATTCATCTCTCATTAAATGCTATTTGAAAGCGGTGCCATTTGTAGCAGGTACGTGCACGGAAGACTACGTGGAATTTGTGTGCTGCGAAAAACGCGTGAGGCACGGAACTAAGGAAATGTAAATGTGTTGTTCTGAGATTCATTAATGAATGAGGGCTAGAAGCTAATGACCATTCTATTCACTGTGCCAAACTTCCTTCTCCATTAGACGTGCTGGAACTCGTGGCGTACCATCTCTAATAAGGCGGGTTCACACGGAGTCGTGAGGCGGGCGAGAGCACTACTGGTCGATCAGCCGGTCGTGGACACGACCTCGTGTGAACCAGTGCGAGTGGGGGGTCGTGCTCGCCCTCGAAAAGGTGGGGCGTGAAATCTCCCGACTGGTTGGAGTGAGCACGACCGTTTCAGTCGTATTCTTACGCAGCTTCACGTTCTGCCATGATTGAACAACGAGTGAGAAACTTACTACCAGCGAGAACACTTCGTCCGTGTGAACTGAACAAGGTCGTGGGTTCTTAAGTTGAATAAGCAAGTCGTGACGCATGCTCAAAACTAGTAGTGTTCTCGCCCGCTTCAGGACTCCATGTGAACCCGCCTTAATACAGACTGGTTTAGTGGTTACGCTAACTCGATCTGATTGCATAAGTATGCATACTGAACGCCCGCGGCGGCTACTCACGTTAAAGCTTCAAGGCCATGGTGCTGGACTAGGCTATTTAAAGGTTCTGAAAACAAGTTGGTTGGAAATCCACCGTTAAATTGATTGTTGTTGGTTCAATTACATGCAGCGCCGTGGTCAAGTATTGTCATGTACTTGAGTACACCTGTGTTGTTAGTGCGGTGGTTATGGTAGTGTGTGCTTTAAATTGAGACTAGGAATAGGAAGGAGGATGTTATGGCTTTAATTTTGGATCCATCCTGGCATTTTTCTGGAGCAGAAGTGAGAAACCACAGAAAACCACTTCTAGGATGGCTGAAATGAGAATCGAAACCATCTCCTCTTGGAATTTTCTTACGAGGCTGCGTGTACCTCATTCCATCCTTTAGAGGCAACCTGGAGGCTGTTCTGTAGCGATTTTGATTTGTGGACTGTCACCCAGGAGGTCTGGGTTAGATTGCTGTCTCTGGCGAGAAATATAATTCTGATCCAAGGGCTAGAACGGGGTTTTCTCAGCCTCGTGAGGCGAAACTGAGAAGCGACAGTTTCAATTTTCCACCTCGACGTTTATGTATTACACTTACGCATAAATATATTATATACAATAATTTCGATTACAAAAGGTTGTAAAAATAGTGAAACATCGTACATTAACTAAGCCAGAGTAAGCAGGTACTGATGATGATCGCTTGACGATCGAATCATGATATCCAATTAAGTAACCCCTCATTATTTACAGTATGTACATAGAACCGTGTCATTTTGTGATGAATATCTTATGTAATATTTCTTTCAGGTTAGGGTGTATAAATACTTGTTTTCCCGCCTAATGTAATTGGGTAGTCTACTTTTTGTGTTAAACAATTGGAAATCACCGGCCCCGTGGTGTTGGGGTAGCGCGCCTTCCTCTCACCCGGAGGCCCCGGGTTCGATCTCCGGCTCCGTCAGGGATTTTAAAACTGACGTGAGGGTTGGAACGGGGTGCTCTCAGCCTCGTGAGGACAATTGAGTAGCTGTCTGACAGTGAGACAGCGCCCCGATCACCAAAACCAAGATTAAATGCCGAGGGGACCCAACGCGCTGATCACGCGTCACCCCAATTTCTGCAGGCCGAATGGCTGGGCAGCAGTCGCTTGGTCGGCCTTAGCCCGTCATGGGCTGTATAGGCACCGTGCGTTCTGCAGGGTGCTGCTGCGGGTGGATACTACGTTAACTACACACGGTCTTGTTTATCAACAGCTGATCGTAAGACGTTGCAATACGAGTGAATTTTTACATGTGTTTATTCAATATTTTATAGTGTTGTCTTCAGATTATTATATGTGCTGTGTTGTTGGCTGCAATAATAGATACTGCAATACGGAGCAAAGTGTGAAATTTTATAGTTTTCCATCACGAGCTCACGAAATGGATTTGAAAAGACAGTGGATTTTAGCAGTAAATAGCAAGAAGTAAGTAATGGGGGATTTAAATATATTAATTAATACTAAATTACACAGTACAAAACCTATACTAACCATGACTTTTACAAATAGGTTAACAGTAACAACCAAAATAATTACAGTAATGCTATACTTCAAGGTAAGGTCCGCACCAGTAGGCCATATTTTTAAAGCACAAACATCATAATAGAGATATTCTATTACACAGTAGTCTTAATGATAGCCTTAATAATTAAATAACAGATACCTTAATACCGAGCAAAGTGTGAATTTTTTTTAGATTTCCTCCCCGACCTCACGAAGTGGATTCGAAAGGCTAGTGGATTAATATTATATTTACAGAAATAGGTCCTGGTACATGACAAAAAATAGGAACAAAATATCAATAGCCTACAGAAATATATTAGAAGTGTGTAATTATACATAAACATTAAATAAAAAGCATTACAGTATTTTAAATAGTCCTACAAACATATTGTTATGAAACCAGATAGTCACAAAATAATTTGAACTCATTACAATAGAAATTCAAATAAATATAGGCCTAATACAGATCCAAGTTAAATTTTACAAAATGTGTTCAAAATAATATTTGCATTTACAGATTGCCCATACTTTAAAAGGTATGTTTACATAAATTTGCCACATTTACAAAATTTGTTTTATAGGGAAGATGGTACTATGTGGACACCTTCAAAATCATCTAGAATCTGCAGTACACATTTCATAGGAGGGTGTAAATCTCAACATCCTGCTAGTCCAGCATATGTACCAAGTATCTTTCCTGAATGTTACAGAAGAAAGTCAACAGGAACAGGCTCTCTCAGCAGATTTATGAGATTGAAGAAGAGAAGTGTAAATAGAAATCTAGTCATTTCAACACCTGATATATCAGATCTGCAAACTAGTGAGCCTGCTCTAGTGTCCATGAAAGCTGATGCCCAAACTCAGACAAACAAACATTGTGATGTAGAAAGCAATTTTGAATTCAGTTGTGTTTTGGATGGAAACAGTGTCAGCACACAAGCAAATATATCATCCCTTCACACATTACATGCTAAACCTAGACATGTTAGTAAATTGTCTGGGCCTGACTTCCCATATGAAGAAAGAGGATTTTTTGGTTATAGTTCAGTTTCTGATGAATCACAATTAAATGTTCTGGCTGGTGTCAACAAAGAAATTTTTAATATATTTTTAAACTTGCTGCCAGACACTAATACACGCAAAATTAGTAAAGAAAATAGACTCTTGGTATTCTTAATGAAAATGAAGTTAGCCTTACCATTTGCTGCCCTTGCTGTTATTTTCAATATTCACCGTAGTAATATTTCTAGGATATTTCAATCTGTTTTACCTGTACTGGCACAAGCAACAAAAAAGTGGGTTTTCTGGCCTTGCAAGGATACTGTTAATGCTACATTGCCTTCTGTTTTTAAAGATAACTATCCAAATTGTAGAGCTATTATAGACTGCACTGAAATTAAAACAGAACAGCCTCCTGAGATCAGCCAGCGTGTGTATATGTACTCTAATTATAAGTCTACATATACTGCTAATGTCCTTATTTCAATTGCACCTTGTGGTATGGTGACATTTGTTTCCAAATGTTATGGTGGTCGAGCTAGTGACAGTTTTATCACAAATGACTGTGGAATTTTGAAATTGATAGAATCAGGAGATCAAATAATGGCTGATAAAGGTTTCCCTGGTATAAAAACTATATTGGAGGACAGCAATGCAATTTTAGTAATGCCACCCTTCATGCATGAAGGTCATTTGACACCTGAAGAAGTTGATGACACTTACAATATTGCTAGTGTGCGAATTCATGTTGAACGGTGCATTCAAAGAGTGAAAGTGTATAACATACTTCAAAGAATTCCAAGTGAGCTATTATGTAGTGTTGATGACAATGTGCATATGTGTTGTGTTATGACAAATGTACAACCTCCTTTGATGTCTGAAGCCCATTATTAAATCTGCACGTTAGTTCCCTTAAATAGTGTGTGAAGAAAAACTGTTGCAACTTTTCAATACAGACCTTTAAGAACATATCATTTCTTTGAATTTCTAAAAGAATGGAACTATGGATGTCTGTATAAATGAAAAAGTCACAAGCATCAAGCCCACAACAGTACATCAACAGCTGGCATTGAGTGAAATATGCATGATTTGGTTTCAGTTCCAAATTTCCTTCTGAATTTCTTATAAGATAGGGCACATTAATCTCCTCATTTTCACCTATGATTGGTTTGTCTTTACATGAAATAGTACACTTAATTTCCAGTACCCTTTCTGGCTTCCCATTCACCATTACTATACCATCAGGACTAGCACACAACCAAGGATGGGTGAGATGAATTATGAGACCACTCTCAACAACTGTTTTACCGCATAAATTTGTGTATTTGGCAAGTGCAGTTTTTTCTAACTCTTTTCCAAATGTGACATTTCTAAGACCCCTACCATTAAGACATTTAGGGTTCAAGAGTGAATTTACCAACTTCTCATGATCTTTTCTCCTAGTTTTAATTGAATGTGCCTTACTTGCAGAGATCCTTTTCTTCCTTTCTGAAAACCAGAGGTCAGACTTCGATTGATGTAATGTTTTTACACAAATTTCAGCTGCTTGAGTCTTATTAATTACAACATGAGTGTTATAAAAATAACTTGCTAGTGCAGAATTTCTAACACTGCACACATCAATTACCGTTATTACAGATGTAGTCTCCTGTTTCATTAATAATGTTGTTATTACATTTTTACATGCATTATTCTGAACCATAACTGTGACATCTGTTATTAAATTTCCTAGCAATTCATTGGCAACTTTAACTGATTCTGACTTTCTCTCCTCATTTAAAATTTTGGATAGTATACATGGGGTTTTCAAATCGGGAATTTCAGCTGGTTTTACATCAAGCCTCTGCCTTTTTGTGGGAAAAAGTTCTTCTAACCTCTTCCCCTCGTTATATTTCTCTTTCCCCGCGTTTGAGATTCGAGGTCTAGACCATTCACAGGGTTGATCGGTTCGCGAAGTTACATGCTCTGAATTAACTGCATGAATAACTGCTGAAATATGCTTGAACTTCTCTGACGATCCAGCTGGGCATTCACAGGAACATGCAATCGTTTCTCTAGTAGCATTAACCTACGATAACATTATATCGTATTAGAAATTGCGTGTACATGAACATTAATGCCGCTGTCACCCTAGTTAGTTATTGATGTTTTAAGGGGCGGAACTACGTGGTCATCTGCCCCTGCTGTCACCCCCAACTAATGCATAAAATGAATAGATACGTTACCTCTATCGTGACATGATAAGGTTTCTGGCGAACTGATGTTTCTCTTATCACATTAGCAGTTATTACACTGTTGGTATTTCCTACAAACTGCTTTTCTACTAAATTTAAAACATGCCCACTTTCTGCAAGTAGACGGCCTTTCTTCGAAGAATTGGGCCGATTATTGTCAGATAAAATACTCTGAAATCCTACAGTTATTATCAAGTCTGCCATGGCAACACGCTGTGTGATGACAGCTGATATTTCTGCGGTCCGCGGTAAACCGCAACAGCTTACAATTCCGGCCACTCGTAGCGTGGCGGAGCATTTCTCCCTCTAACGCACGGAGCCTATAGTGCCAGGGGTTGACTTTTTTTGTTGGGTTGTAATTGGAAATCTTTCTATAATACAGGGTGTCTTTTATGTACCTTTGGAGAATGATAAGTCGTGTAGGGGACGGGTATAGAAGTAATTTGAGATAGGGAACTTGGGGTCGGAGCGGCCTCCTTAACCCCTAAAATAAGGGTTGATTCAGGCCCCCACCCTGTAAGTTAGGCAACCGACCCAAAACTCTATTACCTTTTTCAATCCTTCAACTCTTGGCAAGATTCATTTCACCATGTGGCGCTGTCGTAATGGATAGCGTTGTGGTGAGAAAAGATGATAGTCCCGGGTTCGATTCCGGGTTTGGGCAAAACCTATTTTTTAATGTTATTTGTAGTATAGTAGTCACATGATACAGTCTGGTGCTACGCCGGAGAAGAGAGTGCAAATACGACAAATAACATTAAAAAAAATGACCAAGCCCGGAATCAAACCCGGGACTACCGGCCTATTGCACCGCAACGCTATCCATTACGCCAGCGCCACATGGTGAAATGAATCTTACCAAGGGTTAAAGGATTGAGAGAGGTATTAGAGGCTTGGGTCGGTTGCCCAACTGACAGGGTGGAGGGCCTGAATCAACCCTTATTTTAGGGTTTAAGGAGGCCACTCCGACCCCAAGTTCCCTATCTCAAATTATTTCTATACCCGTCCCCTACACGACCTATCATTCTCCAAAGGTACATAAGAGACACCCTGTAGAATCAGGCAACACTAAAAAGTCTCCTAATGCCTCAATTAATATGATATTATTAAACAGATAAAACATATCTACCGTACATGATGGAATAGATAAGCGTATAAATCTAACCGAAGGTAAACAAATGGAATGCTTATCTATGAACAATGTAGGCTACAGCAGAATGTTTCGTTACAGTGTCAAGGGCAACGACTTCTAGGATCTCACGGTCCAAGTTGGGTGAATACAATCCTTGAATAACGCAATTCCAACCTTGCTGTGACGAGTGCATTATTAGTCAACACAGTGCAGTGTCACACGTGTGTATGTCATCTGAAGGCTGTTGTTTCTTCATCTGCGGGACTTCACATCGTGGTCATCAACCACGAGTACTTGGGTGTATATTTGTAGGGGGGAAAGGAGGTATTTATATGATAACCTGTACTTTTGTAGGTTTATTTATTTATTTATTTATTTATTTATTTTGCTTCCGACACGCATATCCCTAATAAAAAGCACGTGTACATTTGGTTACACAATTCTATAAAACTATTGAATAATCGACTGACATAATTTTGAGCTTGTAATCAAAATTAATTCTACAAATGAAAATGAAAATCTACAGCCTGCTTCCAGTCAACCGACTGGGTCAGGGATGGAATGAATGAAGTCCCCATCTAGCGGCGAGGATATGAACTTTTTGGGTGCCGAAGCCTGTCGCACCCCTCTGAGGGAATGATTAATTGAATGATAGATGAAATGAAATTATAGTGGAGAGTGTTGCAGGAATTAAATTTTGACAGGGAAAACGGAGTACCCAGAGAAAAACCTGTCAGCCTCCGTTTTGTCCAGCACAGATCTCACATGAAGTGACCGGGATTTGAACTACGGACGCAGTGGTGAGAGGCCGGCGTGCTGCCGTCTAAGCCACGGAGGCTTCTATTTCTCAAAATAAATACTAAAATAAACTCTGTGTAGAAAATTGATTGGTAGAATGTGATCTCACAGCAGGCAGAAACAAAGGAACTGTATGTGTAACTGAACAAATCGAGGTTGGTGAATGTGCATTGCATATTTGAAAATTGCACTTATGATAATTTTATTAGTGCAGCCAATGGTCAAGCTATTGGCCTCTCACCACGGCGGGCCGGGTTCTATTCCCGGTCAATGCATGTGAGATTTTGAATGTGAAATGCCATGTCCTGTGGTTTGGATTCCACGTAAAAAGGAGGTTCTGTTACTCATGATCTCGAGATTACGGTCACGTAAAACTACAATCTTCCTTTATTTATTTATTCTCTCAACTAAAGGGAATCCTTCCCTAATTTTTGAAGGGTACCGATACCGGCAGCATCGCAAAACTGGAAATGCTATCCACAGGGTGTGGGTTCAGGAGCGGCGTGTGAAATTTAAGGGTGCATTAAATACCACCAGCAATTACGTCACTGGAAACACTCCTTATCTGCGCATTCAATGAGGGGGAGAGACAGCGTTACCCGTTCTGTACCGTGTAATATAAAACAACGTGGCCTACAATAAATATTTCACATGTTTTTAAATGAATTCTGATGAACCACTGACCATATTACTAAAGTAATATACTTACACACAGTTAACCGATAATTGTGCACACGCAATACAATAAAACAACAAACCTGCACAAACACAAGAACAACTAGACTACAGAAGAGAGCCTTGGCAATATCAAGCTAAATGTAATGACCGGCTTACCGGGAAAACTGCTGATTGGTACAGGTGACAACATTCTTCATGGTAGTTAGCGACTTCGGCAACATAGGCGGAATTCCACTGCGATCGAAGAATTTAGGTTTTGTAACTGCAGGTCGGAATAACAAAATCAAGAATAACATTGCAAATGGAATGTGGGACTTCCGCGTTACATAGTGAAGACCCTAGAGAAGAATTACAAATGATGGCAACTTTCAAGGTTCTATTAACAGCTTTACAATGCCGTAAGATTTCTATATTGCTCTTTTTATCCGTCTTCTCCCACCATCGCCAAACGTCAGAGCCGATCAGCGGCAGGACTGTAGAACGAGTTGTTGGTTGTGGTTAAGTGTAAGGGAGAGCCGAGAGCCCTAAAGACGTCACTCAAAAGACAAATAATAATAATAATAATAATAATAATAATAATAATAATAATAATAATAATAATGCTGAGGAATGTATTTACACCAAAGTTTCAGGACGGTATCTGGATGAGAAAAAGCTCAGAAGAACTGTATGCACTGACTGAACGATTCACCTCACTTGCTCGGAAAAGACGCATGAAATTCTACGGACACACAAATTGAGTGGACAACTCCTGACTGACCAAGAAAATCTCCCTCATAGTCAATGGAACCCGACAAACCAAAGTTCGCTGGCTAGCAGAGAGCCAGAAGGACCTCACCGAAATTAACACTGACCCACTAACAACGACACGGACTGCATATAGGCCTGGGCAGAAAGTAAATTTATATATGTTTCCACTCAAGTTCACTACGGGAAGGAATTTGAAACTCAAAGCTGCCTGGACACAAGAAAGCAAACAGGCACATAGCGAAAGAATGAGGAAGTTTTGGGAAGATAAGAAGAACAAGAAGACCATTGCAAAATAATGGTTCTACGTGCTCCTTAGTTGATGAAAATGAAAATCCATAGCCTGCTTCCATTCTCCGACAGGGTCAGGAATGGAATGAATGAAGCCCCCATCTAGCGGCGAGGATATGGACTGTGCCGGCTGCCAAGGCCTGACGCACTCCTCTGGGGCAATGATTAAATGAATGACAGATGAAATGAAATGATAGTGGAGAGTGTTGCTGGAATGAAATTTTGACAGGGAAAACCGGAGTACCCGGAGAAAAACCTGTCTGCCTCCGTTTTGTCCAGCACAGATCTCACATGGAGTGACAGGGATTTGAACCACGGACCCAGCGGTGAGAGGCCGGCGTGCTGCCGCCTAAGCCACGGAGGCTTCTCCTTAGTTGATGATGATGATAATTGTTGTTTTAAGGGGCCTAACATCAAAGTTATCGGCCCCGTGCTCCTTAGAGGGCCAAACGCAGAGTAATAATAAATTCAACACACACCCATGTACACATGCCTACATGACCTTGATGTAATAAATAAGAACCAAATAAATCAACAACATCATCAACTGTTTCCCATGCGCTTCCTTACCGCCGGTGGAGAATATTAAGTTTGCCTGAAAGATACCATAACAATATACAATAACCAACTAGTTGATTGGGCAGTTTCGCGCAACTAGATAGCCTAAGGATATCCAGCAGGTGAGCTGATAGCGGGTTATATAACACACTAGCAGTAGTACCCGGCTTCGCCCGGTGGAATGATGATAATGTCTTAAAGTCTCCTTAGAAATATAATGGACTTAAAATCTAGGTCATTTTCCCCCAAAGACAATGAGGGCGTAATATTGTTTTAGATCCTTTAGTTGGGGGTAGTTAGATCTAAAACGGATGTGTTATTGTGCTGATTTGGAGAGTGATTCCTAGAGGGGGGCAGCTTCCCGTAGCTGGGTAAGCTGACCAGTGTAGAGTGTTGTTTAGTGTTAGGATGCTAGGGGATGCTCCTATAAAGACGTAAGTGTATTTCAGGGGATGAACCTCTGTGTACAGGTTAATGTACTAGCCTCTCAGCTGGTTGGAGAGAGTTATATAACCGACGTGCGTGCGTCAGCTATGAGGGCGGCTCGCTGCTTAGGCAGTCGGGCCGCTGCGGGAAGTACAATGAGACTTGAGCTAGCAACTATTTGGCTACTGTTGTCACGGTCACTCGTGACGGGAATCAGGAAGGGCGTTAGGACGTGAATAGGCGTGTAATTAGCAAGACAAGTGTAGTGTACTGACCAAGTATTTATTGGTCAGTGAATATGAAATTGTGAGTCCCTTTTAGGGGAATGTAATAAATGTTATAAGTTTAAGTGTACAAGTTTGTGGGGTAGGTTACAAAATATAGGATCTCTGAACACTTCACTGATACTCACCTGGTGATAGCAGCTTGCAGTATAGCCTTCGGCGACACACGGTATGACAGATAATAGAGAGAGAGTTGTCCTCCTTAAGGTCGTCCTCTTTATAGGTTTTGCTGTTGTACTGTCAGCATTCCATTGGCATAGCTGGCCCAGTTAGTTATAGTGTAGATGTTTATGGTGTGATGCAAGTGTTTGGCAAGCCTTCCAGGCTGGTTAGCTGCCCTTGCTGTGTGAAAGATGTTGTTCTGGACTTATGAGATTTGCCAGTTAGGGGTGGTTTTAATAGATGATGGAGGGTGGCTTCCAGGGGGTGCAGCCCCCTGGGGGCCTGTACAATATCTAGGTCATTTGCCCTTTTGATAAGGATGATAATAAATACTACTGTTGAATTGACACGTCAAGCTTACAAACTACCGTAATAGAAATACATATTTCGTAATACACAGGTGAGGAAGACTTATTGTGTGTGGTGATTAAAGGTGTAATGGGCGTTACATGTAGGTCATTTGCTCTTATGATGAGGATGATAAGGGAAACTACTACCGGTAGTGAATTGACACTTCAACTTATAACGTACACAATGTACTGTAATAAATTAAATATTTTAAAAATCACAGTCGAGAAAGATTTAATGCGGCGGTGATTAGTGGTATGATGCGCGTAACATCTAGGTAATTTGCACTTATGATAATAATAAGGTAATGAAAAATGACTACTAAACGAACATGGTGTTATTTTAAAACTGATATAGGTAATTCAGATGTCTAGCTTCGATGTCTTCCGAAGTCTCAACCTTATTTTCTGGCTTAGGCTTGTACTCGATGCGTCTAGTGGAAGAGCTTATGGCGTACAGCTCGGCAAAGAATATGGGTCCAAGCTGCACGAACCTGAGATGATCACAGATGATGACGAAATATGCTGACATACGTTCGGGGTTCCCCGTCCTATTTAGATTGGCCGGGAATCACTCACTGTTTCGCAACGGCCCTGTGCTGGCATCAGCATAGACAGCAGATAACACGGCGGGCTCTGGAAAGTCCTCTCATGTAAACTCGCGATGAATCAGAAAGCTATTCTCACAACTGACCCCCCCCACCAGGGTCTCACAATATGTGGGACGTGGGTTGGCGACCACGGGACCCCAGGTGAGTCTGGCATCGCTTCTACTTCCTGGTGCCGGGCTCCTTTCAGTTCTCTTTCCTGTCGGCCTCCCTTGGTCAACACTTGTTCTATTCAGACCCCGACTGTATTGGGGTATCCGAGGGCTAGTGAGTCTTTCAATTTCTCGCCTTAATTGGCCGTTGTCTCATCTTTCCTGATACCCTCATTCTTCGAGGGGTCTGCCTTCTTTTCCTTTTCATAATATCTCCTGTCTTCTGCTCAAGGCCCTCAAAGAGGCAGGGTGTGTGTAGCCCCTCCACTTCTGGTACACCCTCAAGGGCTCATGGCTGGTAAGTTAGGAAGCTGGCAACCCCGAGGAATTCCTGAGCTAAATGCAGGGAATGGAGTGGTATGTCAGAAATTTCCAAGTGGACAGTGTTACTCATCGAGTTCCAAAGGGTAAGTATGTAGAATTTGGTTCAGATCGGTGAAACAGTATAGATTTGTGCCAAAGGGCCTAAATGTAGGGAATAGATTGGTCTGTCCGAAATTTCATGTCGACAGTGCTACTCGTCGTGTTCCAAAGTGTAAGTATAAACAATTTGGTTTAGATCAGTGAAACGGTGTAGATTTTCCCAAAGGGCCTAAATGCAGTGAAAGGGGTGGTCTGTCCGAAATTTAAAGTGGACAGTGATACTCGTTAGTTTCCAAAGAGTAAGTGTACAAATTTTGGTCCAGATTGGTGAAACTATGTAGATTTGTAACAATGGGGATAAATACAGGGAAAGGAGTGCTCTGTCCGAAAGTTCAAGCAGACAGTGTTACTCGTCGGGTTCCAAAGGGTAAGTAACTTACATAACGATTGGTTGAGATGGGTGAAACGATGTAGATTTTTGCCAAAGAGCCTAAATGCAGTAAATGGAATGGTCTATCCGAAATTTAATTTAGACAGTGTTACACGTCGGGTTCCAAAGGGAAAGTATGTAAAATTTGGTTCAGATCGGTGAAACACGTTAGATTTTTGCCAAAGGGCCTAAATGCAGGGAATGGAGTGGTCTGTCCAAAGTTATAAGTGGACAGTGTTACTCGTCGTGTTCCAAAGTGTAAGTATACAAATTTAGGTTCAGATCGGTGAAACGATGTAGGTATGTGCCAAAGGGCCTAAATGCAGGGAATGGAGTGGTCTGTCCGAAATTTCAAGTGGACAGTGTTGCTCATCGGGTTCCAAAGGGTAAGTATACACATTATGTTTTCGATCGGTGAACGATGTAGATTTGTGCCAAAGGGCCTACATGCGGGGAATGGAGTGGTCTGTCCGAAATTTCGAGTGGACAGTGTTACTCGTCGAGTTACGAAGGGTAATTATGTAAAATCTGGTTGAGATCGGTGAAACGGTGTAGGTTTGTTCCAAAGGGCCAAAAAGCAGGGAATAGTGTGGTCTGTCCGAAATTTAAGGTGAACACTGTTACTTGTCGGGTTCCAAAGGGCAAGTGTATAAAATTTGGGTCAGATCGGTGAAACGGTGTAGATTTGTTCCAAACGGCCTAAATGCAGGAGATTGAGTGGCCTCTCCGCAATTTCAAGCAGACAGTGTTAGTCGCAGTGTTCCAAAGGGTAAATATACAAATTTTGGTTGAGATCGGTGAAACGGTGTAGATTTGGGACAAAGGGCCTAAATGCAGGGAATGGAGTGGTCTGTCCGCAATTTCAAGCAGGCATTGTTACTCGCAGGGTACCAAAGGGTAAGTATCCGAATGTTGGTTCTGATCGGTGAAACGGAGTAGATTTGTGCCAAAGGGCCTAAATGCAGGGAAAGGGGTGGTCTGTCCGAAATTTTAATTGGACCGTGTTACTCGCAGGGTTCCAAAGGGTAAGTATAGAAATGTTGGTTCATATCGGTGAAACGGTGAAGATTTGTGCCAAAGGGCCTAAATGCAGGGGATGGAGTAGCCTCTCCGCAATTTCAAGCAGACAGTGTTAGTCGCAGTGTTCCAAAGGGTATATATACAAATTTTGGTTGAGATGGGTGAAACGGTGTAGATTTGGGCCAAAGGGCCTAAATGCAGGGAATGGAGTGGTCTATCCGCAATTTCAAGCAGACAGTGTTACTCGCGGGGTACCAAAGGGTAGGAATACCAATTTTGGTTCTGATCGGTGAAACGGTGTTGATTTGGACCAAAGGGCCTAAATGCAGGTAATGGGGTGGTCTGTCCGAAATTTTAAGTGGACAGTGTTTCTTGCAGGGTTCCAAAGGGTATGTATACAAATTTTGGTTGAGATCGGTGAAACGGTGTAGATTTGTGCAAAAGGGCCTAAATGCAGTGAATGGGGTGGTCTCTTCGAAATTTAAAGTTGACAGGGTTTCCCGCAGGGTTCCAAAGGGTAAGTATACAAATTTTGTTTCAGATCGGTGGACCGGTGTAGATTTGTATACATAACAGACAAACAGACAAACAGACAGACAAACTTTGTGCTTTATATTGTTACGTGCCACCCCCTAGTGGCACTTTTGTTAACTGGATTACGGTGGGGGTACAAAGCACAACACCAATTACTGCTTAAAGAAATAATTAACTTTATTGTGGCCAGAAAATGACACTAATCAGCAAATACAAGCAATTAGGAGCCTTCTCCAGTTTCCTCAAGTCTCTTCCTTATGCGCTCTTGGCCCCTTTCACTTGCAACAGACCACAGAAGTTAATCCGTACTAATGAGTCCGGTGGCCTTGGCAGAAGCTACCTGCCCCTCTTCTTCAGGTACAACAAATACAGTTACTTACGAGCACTTGATGTACGCTGTTCACAAGCTGGGAGAAACAATGTCACAGGATTTCGTAACTCGCACAGCACTTCGTCACCACACTTCTGTCGCACAAGATAATCGCTCGCACTAGCTCGTAAAACACAACAACCACAACTGCTTCACGGGTCACTCTTATATAGCCGGCCGGTGACTCAATAAATGCTTCTAGATCCATCCAGAGTCCACGGCTTCTCGAGGTTTCCAGCGCTGGTCCAGTCACGAAAATTCTGGACCATCCCTTTCACTTCGCAGTCCGTTGTGTAACGCGCATGCAATACACCGAGGGAGAGCAGTCCAGCCCTGGGGCAGTTTTGACTCATGCGGCGAGCGATGACACAAACTCACAGCCGTAACACCACCCCCTTCCTAAAAAGGCTGATCGTCCCGATCAATCATTGGTCCGTCTGTGTCCCTCCGCAGGCTGCCAGGCGATCTCGATGCACGATCTTCATCTTCGCCCTCGGGCTCCGCTGGATCCTGTAGACGACATCGTTGATTCGTTTCACGACTCGGTACGGGCCCTCCCAGGACTTCTGCAGTTTGGGTGACAGGCCTTTCTTCCGTAATGGGTTGAAGAGCCAGACCAGGTCGTTCTCGTGGAATCCTCCGGCATCCGTCTGCTGGTCGTATCGGGTCTTCATTCGGTCGGTCTCGATCCGCAGTTTCCTCCTCGCGAACGCGTGCACGTCCTCCAGTTGGTCGACCAGTTCTTGACAATACTGGCTTACCGGGATCGGATCATTCCCAGGTCGGCCGAAGGCAAGATCGACAGGTAGGCGGAGCTCCCTCCCAAATATGGCCCGGGCTGGTGTGCACCCGGTGGCTTCGTGCACGGCGGCGCGGTAGGCCAGGAGAAATAGTGGAAGATGTTTGTCCCAATCCCTCTGGTGCTCGCTGACGACTATTCGGAGATGGTTCTCGATGGTGCGATTGAATCGCTCTACCATCCCGTCGGACTGAGGGTGTAGTGGCGTTGTCCTTGTCTTCCGGATTCCCAGCAGCTGGCATAGGTTCTGGAACACCTGCGACTCGAAGTTCCTCCCTTGGTCGGAGTGCAGCTCCAGGGGTACTCCGTACCGGCTGACGAATTCCTTCACCAGGGTCTCTGCGATCGTCGCGGCTTCTTGGTTAGGGAGCGCATACGCCTCCAGCCATTTGGTAAAGTAGTCGCTGACGACTAATATGTAGCGGTTCCCTGCCTCGCTTAGTGGGAATGGCCCAGCAACATCGATGGCCACTCTCTCCATGGGGCCGCCGACGTTGTAGGTCTTCAGTGGACCCCGCCGTCTTCGTCCTGGGCCCTTGCTGGCTGCGCAATCGTGGCACCTCGCGCAGTGGTTCTCCACGTCGGTTCGGCATCCGATCCAGTAGAACCGCTCTCTCAGCTTCTCCAGGGTCTTCTTTATCCCTAGGTGTCCACCAGATGATCCTCCATGGACTTCCTTCAGGACTTCCTCCGTCATAGCCTTTGGAACGACGACTTGTTCCCGAGATGTCTTCCCGTCGGTGCTCTCCCAGGCGCGGCAGATGAGGCCATCCCTTACAATCAGCGAGTCCCACTGCGCCCAGTAGGACTTAAACTTTGGGCTGCAGTCACTCACAATGTTCCACCCGGGTCTGGGGACATAGGCCCTCTTCCATTCGGCTATCAGTCCCAGGTCATCATCTTCTGCTTGTGCCCGCGTGAAAGATTCGCGGCTCCAGTTCCCTTGAAGTTCCACAGTAGTCCTCCGGCACTTTATCCCGGTGTTCTCCTCCCTCCTAGTACAGAAGGTGCAGTCTTCGGGGCACGGTCTTTGTGACAGGGCGTCGGCGTTAGAATGCAGTTGGCCTTTCCTGTGCTGAATCTCAAAGTTGTACTGCTGAAGCCTCTCTAACCACCGCGCGAGTTGACCCTCGGGCTGCTTAAAGTTCAGGAGCCACGGCAGGGATGCATGGTCGGTCCTGATGAGAAATTCTTGCCCGTACAGGTACTTGTGGAAGTGTTCAATGGTCTTCACGATGGCGAGCAGCTCCTTCCTGGTGACGCAGTAGTTCCTTTCTGGCTTTGACAAGGCCTTGCTGAAGTAGGCCACTACTCTCTCCTCGCCGTCCACTACTTGCGACAGGATTCCCCCTATGCCAAAGTCGCTGGCATCGGTATCGACGATGAACCTTGTTCCAGGTCTGGGGTAGGCCAGAATAGGCGCGGTACACAGAGCCTGCTTGAGTTGCTCGAAGGCACTGTGGCATTCTGCTGTCCACGTGAAGAGTTGGTCCTTCTCAGTCAGTCGATGTAAAGGTTTGGCGATGTCGGCGAATCCTCTCACGAAGCGAGGGTAATAAGTGCAGAGTCCCAGGAAGCTTCGTAGTTGGGACTTGTCCTTCGGAACTGGCCACTACCTCACAGCTGCGGTCTTCTCTGGGTCGGTGCGCACCCCTTCCTCGGAGACGATATGCCCAAGGTACTGGACCCGCTTCTGGAAGAGCTGACACTTCTTGGGGCTCAACTTCAGCTGGGCAGCCCGTAGCTTCAACAAGATCTCCTTCAGGTTGCTCTAGTGCTCCTCGAAGCTTCTCCCCAGAACGATGACGTCGTCTAGGTAGACCAGGCAGGTCTTCCAGTGTAGCCCCCTCAGAATGGACTCCATTAGCCTTTCGAAGGTTGCAGGGGCGTTGCACAGGCCGAATGGCATGACGGTGAACTGCCAGAGCCCGCTGCCCACAGAGAACGCCGTTTTCTCGCGGTCCTTAGGGTGGACCTCCACCTGCCAGTAGCCACTCTTCAAATCCAAGGTGGAGAACCATCTTGACCCTGATATGGTGTCCAGCGTGTCGTCGATCCGGGGTAGAGGGTAGCTGTCCTTCTTCGTGACGTCGTTCACCCGCCTGTAGTCCACGCAGAACCTGGTGGAACCGTCCTTCTTCTTCACAAGCACGACCGGAGAACTCCAAGGACTATGTGATGGCTCGATCACCCCTTGATCCTTCATCTCTTCAACCATCCGGTCGACTTCGGCTTGCTTGGCGAGCGGGACACGTCGGAATGGGGCCCTAATCGGTGCACTGTCCCCAACGTCGATTCTGTGCTGGACCAAGCTTGTCCTGCCGAAGTCTTTGCTTCCCGCGGAGAAGACATCCTGGAATTCGTGTAGCAGGTCCCGAAGTTGCGTGATTGTTCCTCGTCTAAATGGTCCTGGGATCCTTGGTACAGCTTCTGTAGTTCTTCTGGCAGTGTGCGTCTTCTTCGGTTGTCCGTCTGCAGGTGTCCGTCTGTCGTATCTGTGATGCGGGCAATCCAGGTAACGGGCTCCCAGACTCCTAGGTTGGTGTCCCGATGAACCGTAATGTCGTAGTCGTTCAGGTTGGACAGGCGGACGTACGGCCGAGACGTCGTGTTGATGAGAGTCTTGGCAACTAGCAATCCTTTTGTCTGGATGTCCTCATATTTTGGCTCGATGACAGCCGCCACTCCCTCAGCAGCTCCGTCGACAATTACCGCAGCGCTGACCTCCGTCCTGGCGGGAACGATGACGTCTTCTCTCAGCCTTACTCGCCGTGCGGTGATGGACTCGTGCGCAGGTTGCAAAGCAAGTTCCTCACCTCCGAAGTGCAGACTGTTGGTACTCAGGTCCAAGATGATGTTGTTCTGGTCCAGGAAGTCCAGTCCAATGATCACTTCACTTGATACGTCGGCCACAAGCACTGGATGCTTTATCGCCCATCGACCAATGACGAACTCCAGTGATGCTTCGCCATGTACCGGTGCGGTGTCTCCGGTCGTGGTTATTAGCTGGAGGTTCCTTTGTGTGGGTTGAACTCTCCACTT
Source organism: Meconema thalassinum (assembly GCA_946902985.2). Taxonomy (NCBI): domain Eukaryota; kingdom Metazoa; phylum Arthropoda; class Insecta; order Orthoptera; family Tettigoniidae; genus Meconema; species Meconema thalassinum. The sequence continues at coordinate 333,778,634 of OX336391.1, read as the reverse complement.
CGGGATCACGGTGGGGCTGACGATGGTCCTCGATGCTCCCGTGTCGATTAGCAGGGGCCAGCTCTCTCCGTTGACGACTCCGTCGACCATCAGGCTGCTATTATCCCTCCGTAACTGCGTCACACGAACTTGGACTGCCGGGGCTTGACGACTGCCACAAGCCAACCTTTGTCCCCCTAGGCTGGCTGATACTTGCTTTCCTGGGCCGCGCGGTTTCCCTACGACTGACTGTCCCGACTGGCGGCGGCGATCACCGCAGTCCTTGCTCAGGTGGCCTCTCTTACGGCAGGTCCAGCAGGTCGGTAGTCCTCTTCCGGGCCGCCTCTCCGGATGTCCTTCGGCTACGTTTATGTTGGTGGTACTGCGATTCTTGAAGAAACGGCTTAGCGCCTTCATCAATTCGTCGGCCAGGGGCTTGGTCTCGTTGGTTTTTGCTGGTTCGTCGACGTCCACTTGACGCACCCGCGCGTGCATTCTAGATGCCTGTTTTGCCGTCTCGAACTCAAGTGCGTGGCTCAGCGCATCTGCCAGGGTCTTATTGCGCGCGAGTCGCAGCGCCTGTTGAGTGTCCGAGTCCCGTAGCCCGTCGGTGAAAGTCTGCGTCGCTATCTGCTCCAGAAAGTCGGCCGGCGCTGTTGGGTAGGCGAGCCTTACGAGGCGTGCGATGTCCATCTCGAACTCCTGCAGGGTTTCCGCGTTCTTCTGTACCCGGGTCCGGAGCTGCATCTGGTAGGCCTGCTGAAGATGGCTATCTCCATATCGGGACTCCATATGGGCGATCAGTGCAGCGTAGTCCTGGGATCCAGTCGGGATGGCCTGAAGGACGTTAAGGGCGTCGCCTCTCAGCGCTACAATGAGAGCTGTAGCCTTTTCTGTGTTGTTCCAGTTATTTATGGAACAGGTCGCCTCGAACTGACGTAAGTAGGTGCTCCACGGGACCTTTCCGTCGAAGGTTGGGGGCGTCACTCTGCTCTGTCCCGTTCCTGATGTCCCCGGTGTACCTGTGGGCGGGCGTTGGCGCAGCTCGGCAACTTCCTCTTGAAGAGCGTTGAATTTCTCTTCCACCCCCGTGAGTGGGCGTTGGCGCAGTTCGGCAACTTCCTCTTGTAGGGCTTTGACTCTCTCATCCACCCCGGTCGGCGGGCGTCGGCGCAGCTCGGCGACTTCCTCTTGTAGGGCTTTGAATCTATCTTCCATCCCTGTCGGCGGGAGTCGGCGCAGCTCAGCAAATTCCTTTTGTAGAGCGTTGAATCTCTCTTCCACCCCCATCAGCGGTCGTTGGCACAGCTCGGCAACTTCCACTTGCTAGGCGTTGAATTTCTCCTCCACCCCCATCAGCGGGCGTTGGCGCAGCTCGGCAACTTCCACTTGCAAGATGTTGAACTTCTCCTCCACTGCTGCGACTTCCTCACGTAGGACCTGTTCTAATTTCCTTTGGCTCTCCTCTAATTTCGTCAGCAGACACTCTTCCAGATTTTTCTGGCCATCCAGAAATTTGGCGGTTAGGTCCTCTGCTAACTTATTCTGGCCGTCCTTCAGGTCCTCTGCTAACTTCTTCTGGCCGTCCTCCATCTTCTTCTGGCCGTCTTCCATCTTCTTCAGGTCATCCTTCAGGTCCTTGGCTAATTTCTTCTGGCCGTCTTCCATCTTCTTCTGGCCGTCTTCCATCTTCTTCAGGTCATCCTTCAGGTCCTTGGCTAATTTCTTCTGGCCGTCTTCCATGCCAGTTAACTTTTCTAGCAATGCTGCCAATTTCTCCTCCATTTTAGTTGTTTGTCTTGTAAAGGGCATGCACTCACAGGAAAATTAGAGAAAATGACCTGCTCGGGTTTTGAAACCAGGACCGTCAGGTGTTGTGCTTGAGTTCGTAATCCGGCTTCTGACACCAGTTGTTACGTGCCACCCCCTAGTGGCACTTTTGTTAACTGGATTACGGTGGGGGTACAAAGCACAACACCAATTACTGCTTAAAGAAATAATTAACTTTATTGTGGCCAGAAAATTACACTAATCAGCAAATACAAGCAATTAGGAGCCTTCTCCAGTTTCCTCAAGTCTCTTCCTTATGCGCTCTTGGCCCCTTTCACTTGCAACAGACCACATAAGTTAATCCGTACTAATGAGTCCGGTGGCCTTGGCAGAAGCTACCTGCCCCTCTTCCTCAGGTACAACAAATACAGTTACTTACGAGCACTTGATGTACGCTGTTCACAAGCTGGGAGAAACAATGTCACAGGATTTCGTAACTCGCACAGCACTTCGTCACCACACTTCTGTCGCACAAGATAATCGCTCGCACTAGCTCGTAAAACACAACAACCACAACTGCTTCACGGGTCACTCTTATATAGCCGGCCGGTGACTCAATAAATGCTTCTAGATCCATCCAGAGTCCACGGCTTCTCGAGGTTTCCAGCGCTGGTCCAGTCACGAAAATTCTGGACCATCCCTTTCACTTCGCAGTCCGTTGCGTAACGCGCATGCAATACACCGAGGGAGAGCAGTCCAGCCCTGGGGCAGTTTTGACTCATGCGGCGAGCGATGACACAAACTCACAGCCGTAACAATATATATAGATGTTGCTATACATGTGTGCCAACCAGTGCTTTTTTAAGAATTTAAGGGGTACTCTCAGTTGTAGTCAACAAAACATCACGAACTTGCAATTTGAAAACTCCGGTCATTGTTTGTGTTCGAATCATTAACTTTCAGCTTTTTCGATGCCCGGGTGGATGTTAAATAGTTCGCTATTTTCTTCATCCTTCAAAACTAACCACACGCACAAAATAACAACCTACCCCGCCTCCAAACAAATCAAGAACGGAGTGCCGAGTGGCCGACCAAAATAAACTGATTCGATGGATCGATTTAAATCGAGGATTACTGGAAATCTCCTCCAGCTGTTGTGAACAGTGCGTTGACGCCAGCTGATTGATGAACTTTGAAGTCGGAAGTTATATTTGTCGGACTAGATACAAATGTACCAATATTTTTTCTTAAACAGTTTTCAAATTTTAAGGGGTACGCGTACCCCGGCGTTCCCCCTAAAAAAAGCACTGCTGCCAAGACTAAGAACACGGTCAGTGCAACCAGTGGCCAGTTTTGTTATCATTGGTCATTGTGGCTAACCACCGATGTCTCAGTCTCATTCATGGCTGTGATTATAAGGAAGCTACTGAGGTATGAGTGGTGGTTAGTAATGGCTTCAGGGCACAACTAGTGCCTGCGGATGTTGTGCAAGGTTCTGCACATAGGGTTAGTACAATGACTCAGTGAGGAAAGCAATGGCAAACTACCTCATTCCTCACTTTGTCTAGTACGCTTCATTATAGTGCTGCGTCGGATTTGTGGGTTTCTACCACATAACCTATGGTGGTACTTTTTGAGGATCCAACCAGCCTCCAGGCTGACTCCCTAACAGACAGACAGCTCATTGGAACAATTCGGTCCCTAAAATTATCTCGCAAGTAGCTGCTGAGCGAGCCGCCTTACTTAACTCAGCACTCTGCCCGAAGTCTAATAAAAATAGGGAAAGTGCGAAGGCAAGAATTTTCAATATAACATTGGCTCGGAAATACTTGTAGAAGAAGATTCTTGCAAATATTTGGGCGTTCACGTAAGAAATGATATGAAATGGAGTAGTCATATAGGATGTGTAGTTTCTAAAGCTTACAAATCCCTGCACTTTGTAATGAGGGTATTAAAAGGAAGTAGTACCTCTGCTAAAGAATTAGGATATTTGTCACTTGTAAGACCTATTCTGGAATACGCCTCGGCGGTTTGGGATCCACATCAAGTAGGGCTCATAAATGAGTTGGAAATGGTACAAAGAAAGGCCGCTAGATTTGTGCTCAGTGAATTTAATCCCAGGAGCAGTGTGAGCCGTATGTTAAAGAAACATGAGTGGGAATCACTTGAGGCTAGGAGGATGAAATCTAGACTCTGCGCTATGTACAACACGTATACAAATCAACCAGCATGGGGTGAGCTTAGCAAACGTATGGAAAAGCCTACTTACATGGGTAGGAGCGATCATCCTTTCAAAGTTAAGGGCCGACCACAGCGAACAAATTATGGTAAATATACTTTCGAAAACCGTGCCATTGATAATTGGAACTCTCCACCTGCCGCAGTCGTAGAACCTTTTCCCAAACATATAGGTGTGTTTATGAAAAGACTGACTATTTGTGTAAATACTCCAGTTTAATTGTTAGTGAATTGTTATGTACAGTTATTTATTTGTTATGTATATCTAATTTGCCACCGGGGGACACACCCCCAATTGTAAATAAACGAATGAATGAATGAAGGATCACTGCTGCTTCGTAGTGGAATGGCTAGCCATCCTGGCTGCGACCTCTGAGTACCAGGTTCGATTTTCTACTCTGATAAGAAATTCAATTCTAGCATGATGGGTGGAGCAGGAAACACTTTGTCAGTCTCGTAGGGTAAAAATGAGAAGAGGTGGGTTCTCTTCTCATGTCAGCCATACTAGGAATGGTAGTCTGCGGTTTCACATTTCTATTCTAGGAAAATGTAGGTGATGGGAAGGAGGAAACCATGGCATTCTGGAGGGTTCGATTCTTATATCATATGAATATGCCTGCAGCAAAAGCGGAAAACCATGGAAATCAACTTCCAAGGTGGCTGAGATAGGAATCGAGTCAACCTCTTCTCAGTCTTGTCTGCCTAAGGCTCAGTGTACCCCGTTCCAGCCCTCAGACTAGAATTGAATTCCTTGGCAGAGCCGGGAAAAGAACCCAGGCCTCCGTGGTAAATGAAATTGACCTATCAGCACTGGTTTTGGGGTGTTGGGTGATTACCTTGTTTTCATTGTTTGCCAGGATGTGACGTTATGGCTGAGGATGCTTTGAAGTTACAGAAGGTGAAAATCAATCATTTAAATGCTTGGATATACATCGAAATTCTTGCTTTTTAGTCGGTCACACGATTGCACCCAATTGTAATTTTAATAATTTGTCAATCTAATGTAGTTTTTTCTGGTTTAGGGAAGCACCCATTACGGTTGGGTACAATCGTTTTGACCAGCTGAAAAACATTCATTACAATTAATAAAGCAACACTGAAAAATGATTCCGAACACGATAATAAGATCAACATGTTGAAAGAAGAGAGAAATACTATTCAGTGGATGAGCTGAAGGAGCTTGGCTTGAAAGAAAAAGACTATTCTATGAGATTTTGGGGCCGTTTGTAGCAGCACCCAGTGGCTTGGTAATCACCCAACTTGTTGGTGTTGGGTGTTGTTTTGTTGTATATTGATGCTAACTGTTCCTTAATACCGATAGCCGATTGTTAGGAGCTGATCAGCGTGAAGCTAAACGTTACCCTCGTACAACGCAGCTCTGGATATCGTGCGTTAACGCCCTGTTCTGAATTACCTGCAGTAGCAGTAGCTGCGTAGCCCCACACTTCACAGGCATACTCCATAACTGGTCGCACAAGAGTGCAGTAGATGGGGTGTTTGCTGAAGTTATCCAGTTTGCTTCGGGCTCTTAAGAGGGGCCAGAACTGCGATAGAACCGCTTTCGCACTGCTTGCGCGCTGAGTAACTTTCTGTCCAAAAGTAAGGCTTCTATGTAAAGGCGGGTACACACTTGCGAGAGACGGGCGAGCCGCACGAGGAAAAAGTAAATGCCCGAGCCTTCTATGAGCCATAATGATCGCGAGCAGAATCAGTCATTGTGTGTTATTTCCACATGCAAAACGGATATCTTTTTAACAAGTAACAGCTTGCTGTGATGGTTGCGTGTGGTGCAGCTATGATGATAGCTAATTTAAATGAAAATGAAAAGAAACCCCGTCGGTGTTGGCGCAATGAACAGTACAAAAGACGAAGTGGGTCGGAATTATTGTTGGACAAGAAGTTCCAGAGCGTTAGTGGTCAGTATAAAAATTTCACAAGGATGTCGCCTACTGACTTTGAGACTTTACTAAGGCTGTGTCCCAATAGTACAATTTCAGCCGTAGTGAACTAGATAGTCGACTACTTTGCCGGATGTGACGTCAGAAGTCGTGATCCAATACTGCTTAGCACATAGCAATCAAGTCTGTAGCATCTAGTGAACGAAAGTGCATGCTAGATTGTCGACTACGTCAAGGACGTTATAGCAATTGTAGCTTATCGAAATTGTAGGTTATGTAAATTGTAGGTTGTCTTTCACTTAAGACAAACACAAACCATAATTAGGGCTCGGCTAAAAAGTGATCTTTTTGGCGCATCCGTGATCGTATAATTCAGGTATTGTTTATTTAAAACAGCTGATGAAAGCGCAAAGAACTTACAAGGAGTAGAAGATCACCGCCATCTTGAGTGTTGGTTTGGTACCAGAATGTAAGTCCAGTGCGTTTCAGGACACAAGGAGGCTGTGATCAAGCAGACATGTCCCAAATCTCCGTAGTGCATAGCACATAGTAGCTAGCAGCTAGTCAATAGCAGACAACTTGAGTATTGGGACACAGCCTAAGTAGAATAGGTCACAAAATCTCTAAACAGGGAACAAATCTTCGCTCTCCGATTTCGGCTCAAGACAGGTTCGTGATTTTTATTTTCCTCATTACATAGATAATGCAATATAGTTTATAATTTGCAATCATCCACGGGTCGTCCCATAGATGCACCGATGTCGCGCCAGCTATCCTCCTTTACATTCTTTTTTGTAGTGATTTTCATGTTTCTGGTCCCATAACACAGAATGTGACCGATACGTATCGATTAGCGTACGCACATCATCTTCGGACCAGGCCGTTATGCTGTGGCTCACAGAAGCAGGTACAGACTGGCGAGCCCGTATCTGCCGTCTTATCACTTCACTGAAAAAATGAGGGCTTTGGACTTGAGTGAATTTACGTTTCTTGAAGCCTTTGAGATGTGGTGCTATCGTAAGATGATAAATGTGACGTGGAGAGACAGGATATCGAACACAAGGGTTCTGGACACGTCGTCTCGCATAGTGGGATCACACAATGTGCCACTCCAATTTAATGAGAACTGTGGCAGAAGGATTCATTGAGGGAGAACATCCACGAGGAAGACCTAGAAATATCTTCCTTAAACAAATTATAAGCGACACCCAAGCACAGAATTATAATTCAATGAAGGAAGTGGCAAATGACAGGACGATCTGGACATGTTTTTATGGCAACTGACCAGTCTTAGGACTGCAAACCAATGATGATGATGATGAGTGAAACGTGTGGCAGAAGATAATAATGTTACTGGTTTTACGTCCCTTTTAACTACTGTGTGTGTGGGGGGGGGGGGGGGCGTGGTGGCTCAGCGGTCTAGCTGAATGCCTCTCACCAAGGCGGTCCGGGTTCGATTCCCGGCCAATGCATGTGAGATTTTCGACGTGAAATTCCATATCATGTGGTTCGGATTCCACGTAAAAAGGAGGTCCCGTGGCTCATGATCTCAAGATTAACGGTCACGTTAAACTAAAAGCTTCCTTCCTTTTAACTACTGTGGCTTTTAGAGACGCCGGTGTGTCAGAATTTTGCCTCGAGGGGGATCTTTTACGTGCGCATTTACGCACCCTCAAATACCAACTGGCTGCGCCAGGATTCGATTCTTCAACCTTGGCCACAGCGAGCGAGAACGTAACCACTGAGCCACGCAGCCAACTGGTGTGGCAGACGATGCAGAATCTTCAATCTTAATACTCCATTTCTTAAGCCAGGGTTCTAGAGTGTTAAGGGGCGTCTTGAAGGTTTTCCACGACTCTTATGTCCTCTCCAGGAAGTAGTGGAGATTGTGGTAGCATCTGCTTAAAAATGAAGGCTCGTATTATCCGTTTTAGGAACGTCAGAGACGTAGATATTGAATAAGTGGGGGGGGGGATTTCATTGCCCTGCGGTACACTGGCCCTTATTTTCCTGAGTGACGATTGGGCGTCCTCCAACTAGACATGGAAAAGCCTGTTCCTAAGATAGGAATTTACAGTATAAACCTAAGTAAGTGGTCTGGAAGACCATTTTGCTTCATTTTGTATAGTTATCCACTATACCAAACTTTGTCGAAGGCACGCCTGATGTCTATGAAGCAAACTCCTGTAAAGTCATGTACAGTTGTTTTCGTTAAAAGCGCGTGTTATAAATAGGGCTCGGATTTTTAGGTAAATAAATATATTTTTATGTAAATACATATTTTAAGCATTTTTTCTATAAATACATAAATTCCTCTTTTTCACTTATTAGCACATAAAAATACATAATATTTACATTCATTATAATCAGTATGCTAGGTCTTTCAATTTATTGAATTTTTCGTCTGTGTTACTTCAACGGGGAAGAACCGTGAGCTATCTAATCTTCATAGAGAGCGTATGTCAGCTCGCAACTGTGTTATTCTTAACTTGTCGCCCCGTGCCACTCACTGTGGAAGCCGGGGATTTCCTTGTCCATGCACCACGTGCTAGACCCCCTAAAAGCTACCTGGAACCAGTGTCACTCACATGCCGTTCATTTCTGGCACTGTGAAGTGTAGGGCAGTTCTACGATGCGTAAAGTAAAAGCAACTACAAGTTATCGTCTGCAGCATTACGTTGCAGAATTTAAAGATAATTTTATTTCTGATGGGGGCGATCTGTTGTGCCAACGATGTGGGGAAAGCAATCAAGGCTGAACAGCGATCTCAAGTTACACAACACCTCTAGGGCAAGAAACTTATTGCCGCAGTTTCGCGCCTTCAGGAGAAGTGATTCGCGATAATCGTCGGTCATTTGTGACGGATAACCTGAAGATGTAACTCGTTGTGTATTGTAATTCTTCAGTAGTCAGTGAGACATAGCATAAATTGCATTCGTGAGTACTGCATATTGTTTATATTCACATTAATAAACTTAATTATAATTAAATATTTTTACTTCATTTGTAACATATTTCAGTTATTTTTAAAACATAAAAAATAAATATTTTCCCGATTTTTAGCACCTAAAAATCCGAGCCCTAGTTATAAATTTAGCAAGTCTGATTAATGGAGTGGCCTTTGCAGAAACCAAACTGTTCATCGTTAATAGTGTCGTCAATTAACACGTTTACCCCGGAAGGTAAGGTCAACTGGAAAGTTTAGAGGTGAAGGAGAGGAGACTAATGAGCCTATAATATTATGGGAACTTGCCGTCGGTGTGAGGTTTCCCTATCATAATTATCTTGCTGATTCTCCAGGCTATGGGAAGTATACATATCTCTAAGTATTAAACAGCTTAGTGGGGCTAGTGGGGATATTGTTAGGGATATTCTTTAGAAAGGAAGCAGTTTGACTGGTATGACGAACCTAAATTCTGTCGGAAGCCATCATGGTGATTGCGATATAATTATTCTGTAAAGTATTCGTCTCAAGGTGCCTGAATTGGCTCACAGGGTTTCATGAAAGATTCCACCAGGGCGTTAGGTTTGTTTATATTAGCAAAGACCAGGCGACGTTCCCCGTGCCTGTGCGTTTCTTGTGGATTTTCCTTGCCACTCCAGAGGGGGAGCTGGAATTGCCACTCACGTAGCCTAATTTATTGTCCCAGGCATGTTTTTGGATTTGAAGCATGACAGCGTGAATTTGACGCATCATGCGGTAGCATTCCTCTTTTAACCGCAGATCACGAGTGACTTGCCAGCGCCAGCTGGTCATATTTTTCCGATTAATGAGGGCTTTGAGGTAGGGTGGGATGATGAGTGGGTTGTTGTTTTTATGTGAAGGGCCTGTTGCGGCCGTGTTGGCTGCGCGTAGGAGGGAGGTAGTGATTTTCTCTCTACGAGGGAATCTATGTCTCCCTCGCAGTGAATGCTGGGATTGTCAGCAATGGTTGACTGGAAAGTGTGCTTGTAGAGTTCCCGGTCCATTTTTTGGAAATGAAGAGGTAATTTGCAGCGGGTTCGATTCCTACCTCAGCCAACCTAGAAGTGGTTTTCCGTAGTGTAACGTGTTTTTCGAGGGTATTTTACGCCACTGACATAAGTCAGTAGGAAGCCATTCAATATTTATTTACGCGGCCAATTGTTCAGCCAAGAGAAGTTTTCATGTAACTTATTATTATTATTATTAAGATAGTTTTTGGAGCGTTTTTTTATAAAGTTGTAAGTATACAGATAGGTTTTCGATGTCATAGAAAACACTATCAAGCGAATTAATACGAACAACATTATCGCGGAAAATTATATAATCACGGAATTTTACGGAGTTTTGTCAGTTAGGGTATTGTGAGAGAGATGAGTCACTGGGAATTCGGCTATAGGCTTATTCTTGTCGAGAAGCGTGACGCAAGCGGGGTTGCTGCCTCAAGAAAAGGCGAAATGGCCTGGACCGGTAATCGACATCTTCGTCGCGCCGAGTGTAATGACCCTGAGGTGGGGAGTATCGCGTGGTGGCTCAGCCAATCAGAGGAGAGTGGGCGACTTGAAGACGGCACCAGAGAGGGGAGGCGACGAGTGCATATATGGTTTGCGCGCCGAGGAGACAGGGGATTATCTTTGTAAAACTTGACCGTTGTGGTTGTCGTGTGGTTGGTTCCGGTGTGACCGGACCATAATATAACATTTCTACAAATATTTCTACAACTAACGAAGAAGATGACGACGTCCAGGAGGCTGTTGGAAGCTCTCTTCATCATCCAGTACGAGGGAAATGCTACGGCAATTTCCAATGGTAAGCGCGAATGACTCAGAACTACATAATCTCTCGTTTCTTTGTTTCATATTCAGTATTTCAGTAACTTCATAGCTTGGGAATAATAGTAAAATCAGTAATTCATCCGACTCCGTTTTCACGCAATTCTCTAGCGGTAAGATTCAAATCGCAACGGTCCAATTTAAATTTAAAATATATTATTATTATTATTAATTTTGCCATACTTGTTTTATATAATAAATTCATTTCTTTTAACCATGCAATCTTTGCTTTCAGTAGGTAGCATTACATATAGACCAAATTCCTTCTCCTGATACAATTGTTAGTTGGGTTAATGATCAAATCATACCACGATCTGAGTGAAAAGATTCTTGAAGGTGTTCTACCAGAGCTAGTTGTTGTTAAATATAAATTTATATTTCAACATAGCGTTGAGGTCTTGGCGCCCATTAATACAACATATCTTAGTCAGAGTAAACATTACATTTGTACACCCCAACAGTGAGGGACTGTAAAAAACGTTTCAGTAGTTTTCCACTTCTACTCCAGGCAAATGCTGGGATGTTACTGTACTTAAGGCCACAGATGCTTCCTTCCCAAATCCTACATCAATTACAAATGCACCTACTAGTACAGACATCACAGTGACACAGGTTATTAGACAAATTCTACACACACCCAAGCACATGGGACTACATAACCACGGTGTCGCAAAGCCCCTAAAAGAATCAACAACACATCATCTCCTTACTCCAAGCCGATAAGATCTGGAGTAAGAAGGGCTATAAATGCATTGTACTTCCTCATCAGATTGGAATTTATTGACAGGAATTCCTTGTGTGTTATACAATAATTTCTTCACGCGTGATCTATTCTTAGAAAAATCGTCTTCTCTTACTCAAGTGTGTGGTACTTCCTGTTATGTCTGATTATGTCCTCATCAGTTTTCTTGGGGCTCTTATTTTGCGAATCAGCAGCGTACCCGAGAACGTCAAGTCACACTCAAGACTGCAATCGGAAACTGCGTGTTCGGAGTGGATTTCTAATCCCAGCGCTGGTATTCACTATCCTAATTTTTGAATACTATTGAATTATAGTAGTATATATCCATATACATTTAGCTCCAAGTACCGTTTCGTTATAGAAATTTTCACTGGGGTCGGGTCATTGCGTCAGGAATCATAAGATTTTTAGCCTAAAGTATTTTCATTTTATGAAAAAACGAGATGTTCAGTAAAGAACATACAGCCTACTTTCTCCCAAATGTTATAACTCTTTGTCCTTTTCAAGGAGTAGACAATTGAATGTTGGTTGTAGTAGCTTGTTGAAATACAACGTGTTATACGGATATTAAACATGAATATTAGGTGTCCTTTGATAGTGCTACAACTGTACAAAATTTCATTCAATTCGGTTTCACCGTGTTTGAATTGATACGGTGAATCGATTTGCACACATACATGGCCACTATCTGCAAACTATTAGGTTGAAGACCTTGTAGTTCAGTCAAACGATGCTTCCCACAAAAAGGTATGTTGTTGTAAAACTTGGTAGTGATCAGATGATTAGGTTGGTCATAATTTGATTTAAACTTTTAACATTTGGATGGCCGCCATTACGTTTCCGGCAAGATGGCGACGATATAAAACATGACACTGAGTTGCCTTATGCGAGTGCTATCTCTGTACCAAATTTCGTTCAATTCGGCTTCACCGTGTTTGAATTGATAGGGGGAATCAATTTGCACACATACATGGCCACTATGTGCAAACTATTGAGCTGCTGATCTTGTAGTTTGGTCAAACGATGCCTACCACATAAAGGTATGTTGTTGCAAAAATTATTAGAGATCAGATGATTAGGTTGGTCGTAATTTGATTTAAGCTTTTAACATTTGGGTGGCCGCCATTACATTTCCATCAAGATGGCGGCGATATAAAACTTGACACTGAGGAGCCCTTTGCTAGTGCTACCTCGGTACCAAATTTCGTTAAATTCGGTTTCACTGTGTTTGAATAGATAGGGGAATCGATTTTCACACATACATGGCCGCCATCTGCAAACTAGTGGGCTGATGATCTTGTAGTTAGGTAAAAATATGCTTCTCACACAAGGTATGTTGTTGCAAAATTTGGTAGAGATCAGATTATTATAGGTTGGTCGTAATTTGATTTAATCTTTTTAACATTTGGGTGGCCGCCATTACGTTTTCGTCAATATGGCGGCAAAATAAAACATGCCACTGTGGTGCCCATTGCAAGTGCTACCTCAGCACCAAATTTAGTTCAATTCGATTTCACCGTATTTGAATAGTTAGGAGGAATCGATTTGCACACATACATGGCCTCTATCCGTAAATTATTTGTCTGATTACCTTGTAGTTTGGTCAAATGATTTTTCATACATAAAGGTAGAAAGTTGCAAAACTTAGTAGAGATCAGATGATAAGGTTGGTCGTAATTTGAATTAAACTTTTAACTTTTGGGAGGCCGCCGCCATTACGTTTTCGTCAAGATTGCGGCGATACGAAACATGACACTGAGGTGCCCTTTGCTAGTGCTACCTCTGTACCAAATATTGTTCAATTCGGTTTCACGGTGTTTGAATTGATAGGGGGAATCGATTTGCACACAAACATGGCCGCCATCCGCAAATTATCGGGCTTATGACCTTGTAGCTTGGTCAAAGAACGCTTCTCACATAAAGGTATGTTGTTGAAAAATTTAGTAGAGATCGGATGAATAGGTTAGTCGTAATTTGATTTAAGCTTTGAACATTTGGGTGGCCGCCATTACGTTTCCGTCAAGATGGCGGGGATATAAAACATGCCACTGAGGTGCCCTTTGCTCGTTGTACCTCTGTACCAAATCTCGTTCAATTCGGTTTCACCGTGTTCGAATTGATAGGGGGGGGGGGGACAGACATTCAGAGTACACACACTCACAGATACACAGCCTCACAGACAGACACACACACACACACACACAGACACACAATTTTTCGCCCTGTGTTGATCTCATAAGTCTACTTTCATTTTTTGCAAAAATTTAAAGTAGGCTAAAAAATAGACATGAGATCACCTTTTGTCTCTGTGTGTGTGCGTGTGTGGATGTGTGTGTGTCCCCCTCTAATAACGTCTAAACGGCTGGAGCGATTTCAATGAAACTCAGAAAGGTCATAGTTCTATTTCGGCCAACCCCGACCATGCCCTTCAAATTTCTTTACGTCTCACCGATCCAACATGACGGCTGTGCAAAATATTTCAGTGGCATTTCATATCTCCGAAACTGTTACTGATATCACCCTGAAAATGTGTACGGTGATAAAGGGCACTAGGCCTGCTAGAAATTTACCCATGGGACCTTCAAAAACCCGTTAACTATAAAACGAGCATGGCGGATAGGCGAAATTGATACATTTAAATAGACTTTTCTCGCGATTTAACCATCCAAACGCAATGAAGCTTGGTACAGCTTATGTTTTAATACTTTGTAAAGCACTGGCATCTAATTTAGTTCAATTGTCTACATATCCTCAAGATGGCGGTTGTGCGAAATATTTCACCGGCATTCTATATCTCAGAAACTATTAGTGATATCACCCTGACATTTTGTACGGTGATAAAGAGTAGTACTACAGTAGAAGTTCAGCTATGAGACTCTCAAATACCTGTAAAATACAAAAGGAATATGGTGGCCAAGGAAGGTAAAACATTTTAATTTTCTCGCGATCGAACCATCTGAGCGCAGTGAAATATGGTACAGTAAATGTTTATACACATTGTAATGAACTGGCATCTAATTTAGTTCAATTGTTCACATAACCTCAAGGTGATAGCTGTACGCTTTTTTAAAATTAGGATTTTATATCTCGTGTATTAGTCATGCGATCGAAGTGAACGTTTGAATAATGAACCTACCGAAGAATCGTCATCTAATAGTACATAACTCTATGGCGTACATACATATAAATCCTAAATGGCGACTAACCAAAATATTTAGACGGTTCTTAATATCTATTAATCTATAATAGCAATCTAACTGCAAATTTGTATGTTGATAGAGGCTATGAACATACGTTCACCTAGAAGACTTTCAATAACCTGGTGAATACAAATCCAACATGGCGGCGACGCGAAATATAAATATCTAAATGGACGTTTCCCGCGATTTAACCGTCCGAGCGCAGTAAAACATGGTATGGGAAATGCTTATACAAATTTCAATCCACTGGCATCAAATTTATTTCACTTGTTTTCATAACCACAAGTTGGCAGCTCTGCGAAAATTTAAAATCTGATATTCAATTCTTGTGTCCTCTTGCGATTAATGTTTGAATACTGTACCTACACAATAATCTTCATGTAATAGTACCTAACTCTAAGACCTACATATATAAAACTCGAACATAGCGACCATCCGAAGTATTTAGACTGTTCTCAATATCTACGAATCTATTACAGCAATCAAACTGACATTTTGTATGTTGATAGAGGCAATTAACATTAGTAGAATATATGAAAATAGGCTGTATAGTTCTTCACGGAACTACTTGTATTTTGGTGATTTGACATCTGCGTAATCTACACTGCTCTATTAAGATGTCCTATATTGTGCACACAGAAGTTCTATAAGATGTCAAATGTGTACGTTTTTCAATGTTTGTCATGTATAGAATTGTGTTTCTTTTTTCAATTTCTAATGAATTAAATAAGTTTTCCCTTTTAATAATGAGTTTTCTGCTTACCATTACGTCAAAGTGCAAAATCTTCAAACCAATCTACTAGTAATAATTAGAAATAACTTTATAGCATTGCTTCATTTTGGATGGAATCATTTTGAAGTGTAAGTGTTGAAACTGTCGGAGCACGAACCAGAATCTTCTACATTCTGTACAACTGAGCGAACCCACTGTACATGGCATTACACTTTCGAATGTTCTACTACAGTAGGTGTGGGAGCATTGCTAAACCTAAGTTTTAAGTCTTTCGTCCTTGTCAATATAGCAGCTGGTATATGTGTATTACGGAAGAGTAAACGATACAAGATTGCTCATGATTCGAGGTCAGGTCCTAATACCGGTCTCATTTTCAATTCTTACACTTAAATTATTAATAAATATGCATTTTCCTATTGTTGATTGATTTATTCGATTTCAATTTTAACCATGAGATCCCATTTTAAGGGCGGGATGTAACCGATGAGTGGTCAAAATATTAAAATTTTGAAATATTTGTTTTTTTTGTATGACCTCTTTTATACTTTGTGTAAACATTTCAAGCTCATTACTCAACTGGAAGTATTTTTAAAATAATTTATATCTGATGCTGCATGTCTATAGACAAAGTTACTTAAATGTGAATAAAAGAACACATCCACTTTTCAAATGTTGTTTTCTCCATATCAATGTTTGCACCACATACTGTCCGTTCACCAGCTTAAGGTCCGTGGCAGGAATGGAATGAGTCAGCTGGAAACCGCTGTCCTCTGCGCGAACGACAATAGTGAGAACTACTACTGACCGGTGCGATTTCACAATTGGAACTAAACAAAAGTAGCAGTGAGTAACCATAGCGTGAATAACATCGGTGCTGTGTTGGCAATACCTGCAGCGGCACGTCCACTCAATCAACGCAGCTGGAATGTCTCTCCTCTTCCCTTCAGCCCCGTAAGACCATGAACTGGTGGACGGACAGTAGGTAGGCCTACTCTTTTCTCTGAAAACTTAAATGCTACACAACTGAAATTTTCAGGGGTTGATCATTGAGTGATTATTAGGGCTCGGATGTTTAGGAAAAATCAAATTTTTCTCTTTGCCTCTATTTTCATGCCCGATTGGTTTCTGATGCAAATCAAGTGATTATCGCCACAATACACTGGTTTTTATTTGTCATACAAATGCATATTTCGAACATTTTTTACCATTATGTTATATTTTGAGCATTTTTTTGTTTGTAAGAACGTCATATTTCGGTAGTTTGACAGCAGCTGTAGGTGAGCAATCATCCTCAACTTACCGAACAGGAACTAGTGTTTACAGTAATAGACTGTAAATAACCACTATACTATACTATATTCAGAAAATTAATGTGGAAATAGGAATTAGGAATTTAGTTAACAATTGAATCTCGAAGGGATTTTCGCTTGGATTTATAATAAAAAAAATAAATAAATAAAAAACAGCCATATTATATCAGTCATTTTCAGGTCATATGTAGTCATTTTTAGCCTACTTTTCTCATTTTGCAAAAATGAGGAAAAATGTAGACTTATGAGATCGATCCGGGAAAATGTGTGTCTGTCTGTTTGTCCTTCTGTCTGTCTGTCTGTCTGTCTGTCTGGCTGGCTGTGTGTGTTTGTCTCCCCCCCCTATCAACTCCTAAACGGCTGCAGCTATGGAAGCCAAATTTGGTATGAGTAAAGATCTATGCCGGAATATCTCACGGCCATATTTGAAAATGATGTCAGTGCTACCAATTGCTGAAAAATCGCAATTGAAATTTGAGCTCAATGTTGGATATCCTGGAAGGTATGCAAGGGAGCTATTCCTAAGTTGGCACACATATAGATAATAATATTTCAGTTTAATTTACAGGAGGCCACACATGACAGTGTTACCAACATGATTCTAAGCCAGCTGAGAAGTCTAATTTTTAAATGCATGTAACTTCTACACTATCAATGGGATTTCAACCAAATTTCATATGTACTATGCGTACAATAACAAATATGACTGTGCGTATTCTTAAAAGCAACCAGGGCTGCCAACTGTCAATAAATGCTCTCCCTATTATTTTATCCTAATACAAATATATCAGAAAGTATGCAAACGAAGAGCACGAAACTTTGCACACGTATATTCTACATTAATTTGGAGTACCTAGTATACGTCAGTACTGTCAACATGATTCTAAGCTTGTTGATAGGTCCAAATTTTAAATGCATGTAACTACTATAGGCTACTAACAAATGGATTTCAACCAAATTTCGTTTGTGACTTTTGTACCATAACTCATATCAATATGCGTATTGTTAAGAGCCAGCAGGGCTGCCAACTGTATATAAATGCTCTCTCTCTATCTTTTTACCCTAATGTCTATAAATCAGAATATATGCAAGCCAACAGCTCTAAACTTTGCATACATATAGTACCTAACATTCTAAATTAATTTGGGGTAACTAATGTACGTCAGTGCTGCCAATATTATTTAATCCTTCTGATAAGTCCTTTTTTTAAATGCATGTAACTTCTATACTCACAAATGGATTTAATCCAAAATAGATCATAACATTTTAGATTAATTCATAAATTCTAAGAAAAGTAAGCTCTTTAGTCAGATTTCGTCATTTTTAAGGTCATATTTGCTTGCATATTCGGGCTTTTTTAGGTCTTAAACGTCCGAGCCCTAGTTATTATACACATATTTTTGTAGAACTATGCTTTTATTTAACCATTTGCAGAATTTGCATGCATTTACATTCATATTTTCACTGAGATTATAGTAAGTATCCAAAATTCAAATGACCATACATTTTCTTCATGGTAATGGGATAATTCTACATAACGTTAGAGATAGTGACATATATTTAAAGTAGTTAAAAGCTCAGGCCATTATCTTTTCTAGTTATGCTGTAATGTGTAGCTAAATAAGAGGATGTAACAAACGTTTTGCAGTGACTTCACTGGTGCCATTTTGCCACCCAAGATAGCTGTAGCTTACCACGTCTGCCTGTTAGGTAGTCAGCCCGAAGGCTGGTTGGATCCTCAAAAAGCACCGCCTTTAAGTTATGTTGGTAGATACCCTCAAACTCTTAAGGCAGCCACGTAATATACCAAAAATCATTAGACAACTGTACAGAGTTTCAATGTTCTATGTCCTGTATTGTGAACTCTGTGAACTTTTAAAGCCAGCTATGCATTTTATCATTTCAAATGATTTTGTCGACTTCATCGTTATGCTTGAGTCTAACGTTATGCGTTATGGAGACGGCGACCGCATGACGTCAAGCAGCCGCGCGGGAAGCCTAAGTTAATGGGTAATGGACGGCGAGTGAGTGACGTCATGCAGCCACGCGGGAAGCCTAAGTTAATGGATGATGAAGTCTGTTGAAAGAGTCCTGGGGCGTCGAGTGACCTGGGACTTCGAGCGAAGCGAGGAGGCAGTTGTAGCATACGTCATTTGAAATGATATAAAGTCTAGTCTTTCAGACTGACTGTAACTTTTTCGGTTACATTACCCCTTAATTCCTAAACAAAGGAATCAGTTTCCCCATTGCATTTTAAGCATTTGATAAGAACCTCACTTGAACCTTGGAGAAAATACCTTCACTGTATCATCTTATCTTAATGTCAACTACCTTGAATGACAACGGCTATCCCACGAGACTGTTCAAAGGTTCTGTTCCCATTCTTCCGCTCTAATGTTATCTGCTGATTTCAGGGATTTTCTCAATCTCCTTTATTTATTCTAGACTATAGTATGACGGTGTTTCATGTGCCCCTGCAATGGCTCAATGGGTATGTCAACATATGGATTATCAGGGACATGTTGAACAAAAGGTGGCATTTCTTGGTCGAGGAGCCGAATATAACCTTGCAAGTTAAAGTGGACTGTCTCGTGGCTAGTATTCTTGGCTGTTAAGCCTGAGGTCCTGGTTCGATTCCTGGAGCTGGCAAGAAATGTAGTTCGGATCTGCATGCTGAAACAGATCATTGTATCATGGTGATGGCTGTAGTAGTGTGTGTATTTTGTAACTTGGACTAGGATTTGAGAAGAGTTGACCGTGGTCTGGAAATAGGTATTATCCCAGTATTCTGCTAGAAGCAGCCCTGACAAATACTTCTAGAAAAACTGAAGTGGGAAACAAACCCATCTGTTCTTAGTTCTACCTCAAGGGGCTGAGTGTACCTCGTTCAAGCCATCGAAGCAGATTTCAATATCTTGCCAGAGGGAGAATAAAACCCAGTCATGTACGGTGATAGTGGCAAATATCACTTTAACCCAGGTAGACGGGTATGATCAAATCAAAATACGAATTTCGTCCGTCAGTTAAAAATAATTTGCGCAGGATCGCAACATTCTGACCTAAGCCCCACATGGCATTCTTCCCCAATCAGTGAAAGGATTGTAAAAGATTCGTACAAAATACCAGTACTTGCAACAATACATTTCCCGTAATAAACTCTTTTCTGAGGGGGCTTGGTAGATGAGGACAGTTGAAACAGCCCTATGGTACGATAGGCTGATTTGTTGAGGCCAGGCCTTGTTGAATCGTAAGTTACGGTTAGGCTATAATATTTGCATGATTCATACATCCGCTATCTTAAAAAGAATGGCTGATAACCTTGTAGTTTGGGCAAAAGACGCTTCGCACCTTAAGGTATATTGTTGAAGAATTTGGGAGAGATCGGATGATTAGGTGGGTCGTAATTTGATTTAAGCTCAAAACATTAGGGTGGGCGCCATTTCTTTCTGGTTATGATGGCGGTGATATACAACATAACACTGAGTTGTCGTTTGCAAATGCTACCTCTGTACCAAAGTTGGTTCGATTTTCTTTTGTCAGATTTGAATTGATAAGGAGTATCGATTTGCACACACACACGGCCGCCATCTTCAAACTATTTATATGATGACCTTGTACCTTTGGCAAAAGATGCCTCCCACATGAAGGTATATTGTTGCAACATTTGGTAGAGATCAAATGATTAGGTTAGTCGTAATTTGCTTTATGCTTTGAAAATTTGGATGGCCGCCATTCTTTTTTCTTCAAGATGGCAGTGATCTAAATCATGACACTGAGGTGTTCTTTGCTAATGCCACTTCTGTACAAAATTTGGTTTAATTTGGTTTCGTCATGTTTGAATTGATAGGGGGGGGGGGACAAATATTCACAATCACACACACACTCACACACACACACACTCAAACACTCACAGACAGTCTGACAACTTTTGGTCCGTGTAGATCTCATAAGTCTACTGTAATTTTTTTGCAAAAATCGAAAGTAGGCTAAAAACACTACCAAACGCACAATGACACCCACAAACGGTCGCTGAGCTCCATAAACAGAAAGCATGACAAAAACTTAGAAACTGTATATTGTTGCAACATTTGGTAGAGATCAAATGATTAGGTTAGTTGATAAATATAAAACCATTAAGCACCTGGAAAGAGAACTATTTAAAATAACTTAATATCTGCAAAGTTGCAAGACTGAGAAGTGACGATACCGTCCACAAACACCCTCCCTCCACGAACTAATCTATGGAGGTGTAGCTACTAGAGTATTGTTGTATTACCCTTAAGCAATAAGCCCCAAACTAGAATAACAATATGCACAACATCCCAGTTGAGTTCGTGGAGGGGAACTGTTTGTGGATGCGATCGCCATTTCACAGTCTTGCAACATTGTATGTATTAAAATAAATAGTTCCTTTCTCGGATGCTTAACACTTTAGTATATCGTCGGCTTACTGCGAAAAGTTGGTAAGTCCACTTTTGGGCAAAATGGAGTTATTGGCAGAAAGGTGTTACGAATTGTATTATCTCTGACAGGAAATCATTGGTAACTCCATTCCGAGAGCACAAAATGGACTATGTAGGTTTTCTGGTTTCGCTAAGTCCATGTTCCCTTAAATGTAGTCTGTAAAAAGTAAGTAAAGTCACTTACCAATTTCTTGCTGTAGTCTTTCATCCGCCTTGTGTTTCAGTTCAGTATGAAAAAGACTAGTAATTGAAAAGACTTTATTATTTTCATTATTATGAAGGCCATTGTTGATTAGACGGGCTTTTACTACTTTGCAGTGATTGATCTTCCGGCGTGTTAGTTTCTAGTATCACGTATCGAAGAATTTTTTGAACGGAATACAACTACTCTCTCTTTCGACCCAAGAAAGATCAGTGTGTAACGTGCACTAGATTTGAAAAGGCAGTAGGAATCATAGCGGATTCAAACCCGGCCGAAGTCGACAAATTTTTTAAGAGCGTAAAAATTCCTCAGTATGCCTTCTTTCGGAGGGGAAGTAAAGCCGGCGGTCCCATGTCATAGATTTATGGCATGTTAAAGAACCTTCCACTAATTACACCTGTGTGGAGCTAAATTGTATAGGTTAAGAATGTAAACAACGCTCTTTGGTTCCTACGTTCGTTGCCAAGAGCCGACTGCGGTAGCTTCTAGTAGCTAAGTTCTGAACTAGTAATCGTTGACGGTGGCGTTTGGCGGCAAAAGTAGGAACTACTTGAAAATTCAATGTCGGCAGTCTTACTTGAATTAAAAACAGATAACACACACTAATACAGTCATCACAATTAACACCGGTTATCAGACAGATTCTACACACACCCAAAGTACAGGGGGCTACATGACGGCGTTGTCGCAGCCCCTAAACTGAGGAACCAACCAACCGCAGTAGGAATCGTCAAAGAAGCCTTAAAAGAGGAGTATGACAATCACATTCAAAGAAAAATTGATGCAGCGTGTTCAAAGAATAACGACAAAGAAAGATTTTAAACATGATCCATTCTTTATATAACAAAGGAGAAACTGTTCCGCCTAGTCAATACATTTATTTACAACAAGTTATAAACTTGCTATTATATGGTACATGTTTCGGGGCCTCTAGTACTGGTCCCTTCTTCAGCCATAAATTAAGTTGCAAAATCCAGCATAATTAAAGATATCATAATAAAAAATACATAAAATGATGAGTGAATGGATGATATGAGGCGAAAAAGAACATATCACTCATGAGAAGTAATGTGAGTGCACATCAGTAAAAATTAACACCATTGGTAGTGCTAGGTTCTTGAGAATACACTTATATAGCACTGTTCTAATGTTTGTGCATGTGGAAATCACTTCACTTGGGATTTATAGCCTGTTGTTTACAATGCTGTTGACTGAAACTTGCTGTTCAAGCTGGGGCTTCTGAGCTTATAGTCTTGCATTAGAGGGAAAACATCGAATGTCATGTAAGGAAATACATCATCATGATGAGGAGACGTCCAAGTATGGAAAAAACATATTTTACTTAGACTAACTAAAACAATTTCCTTTGTTGATCTAATTCACAGAATCTCAAATTATTTCATGGCTCCATTATTGCTTCATCCAGTTGCTTAGATACCTTGGATCCAAGGCTTCTAGATTATATGCATTGCCTAGGTCATGAAGTATCTAAATTTGTAACCATTGCACTCTCATTATTAATATATTATTAAATTTAAAAAATAATAATGACAATTTAAAAAAACATAAAATACACTATGAGATTTAAATTAAAATACGGTGAGGTAATATAATATTATATCTTTGTGACCTGGAATTGTTATAAATGGAATTTAGAAAGGTAGATGGGGTTATAAGGGTGAGAGGAAATGGAAGAGGGGGGAATATTGGGGGAGTTTGTGTTGGGGAATTCACGGTGGTTTGTTGTTGTCAACAATTTTATTCTTTATATATTCCGTTAGGGTGTTGTACAGGATATTCGTTTCAAAATTTATTTCATTAAGATTATGAAGAGGAGATAGTTTCTGTGCTGTGTTAATTTCTATCGCTTCTAGTACATTCATAGTGGTCCCCTTTCCTGTAAAATGGAGGATTTCTAGGTCTTTCTCGATGTTGGTGAATTTATGATGTGACTCCTCCATGTGTGTTGCCATTGCTGAGAATCTTCTGTATTTTGTGGCATTAAAATGTTCGTAGTATCTGATTGTGAATGCTCTACCCGTTTGTCCCAAATAATTCGCATCGCACTCGGAACAATTAAGTCTATAAATGCCTGATCTATGGAATTTGTCTATATAATTTACTTTGTTCGAATTAAAGAGGAAATTGGCATTGGTGTTGGATGTTTTATAGGCCATTTTTAAACCGTGTTTTTTGAATATGTTAGAGATGCTGTATGTACGTGCATTAAAATAAGTGAAAACCGCGTATACAGGTTTTTCTTTATGATCTGGTGTTAAATGGGTGGGAGGTCTATTTCTTATTTTGTGTATAATGTTGGAGATGAATTGATAGTTAAAACCATTAACTTTAGCTATTTGGCGTATGGTCTTTATTTCACTGGTGAGGTCATTTTTTGAAAGGGGAAGGTTGAAAGCTCTGTGAATCATACTGAAGAAGGCTGCCTTTTTGGGGTTTCCGGGATGATTAGAACTATTGCTTATGGTAGTATGAGTTTGTGTAGGCTTTCTGAAAATTTTATAGGAAAGTCTATTGTTCTTTATGGAAACTGTGGTATCCAAAAAATTAATCGAGTTATTGACTGCAGATTCTGGGACGAACTGTATATTGCTGTCAATGCTGTTAAGTTTCTCTACAAGTTGGTCAATTTTCTGTATTGTGTTATCAATGATGATGAAAATGTCATCAACATATTGACCCCAGTATGTCAAACCTGCAATTTTTACATGTATTTTAGTGTATTCCATATGATCCATATAAATATTTGCTATAATGCCAGATAAAGGGGAGCCCATGGGAAGGCCTTCCTTCTGCCTGTATATTTTATTATTGAAGGTGAAATAATTTCTATTAAGGGTGAATTCCAACAATGATATGAATTCGTTGATTTCAACATTTGATAGTTTGCTGCTGGCTGAAAAATTTTGTTTAATAATTTTGATGGTAGGGTTAATTGGGATATTGGTATACATATCTTTCACGTCAATGCTATGCAAAGAATGTTCATCATGTAGTTTTAAATTCATAGTACTTTTGCAAAAATGAAGGGTGTTTCTAAGAAATTTGTTAGCTTTAAAGGTATAATGTTTCTAGTTAAACATTATACCTTTAAAACTAACAAATTTCTTAGAAACACCCTTCATTTTTGCAAAAGTACTATGAATTTAAAACTACATGATGAACATTCTTTGCATAGCATTGACGTGAAGGATATGTATACCAATATCCCAATTAACCCTACCATCAAAATTATTAAACAAAATTTTTCAGCCAGCAGCAAACTATCAAATGTTGAAATCAACGAATTCATATCATTGTTGGAATTCACCCTTAATAGCAATTATTTCACCTTCAATAATAAAATATACAGGCAGAAGGAAGGCCTTCCCATGGGCTCCCCTTTATCTGGCATTATAGCAAATATTTATATGGATCATATGGAATACACTAAAATACATGTAAAAATTGCAGGTTTGACATACTGGGGTCAATATGTTGATGACATTTTCATCATCATTGATAACACAATACAGAAAATTGACCAACTTGTAGAGAAACTTAACAGCATTGACAGCAATATACAGTTCGTCCCAGAATCTGCAGTCAATAACTCGATTAAATTTTTGGATACCACAGTTTCCATAAAGAACAATAGACTTTCCTATAAAATTTTCAGAAAGCCTACACAAACTCATACTACCATAAGCAATAGTTCTAATCATCCTGGAAACCACAAAAAGGCAGCCTTCTTCAGTATGATTCACAGAGCTTTCAACCTTCCCCTTTCAAAAAATGACCTCACCAGTGAAATAAAGACCATACGCCAAATAGCTAAAGTTAATGGTTTTAACTATCAATTCATCTCCAACATTATACACAAAATAAGAAATAGACCTCCCACCCATTTAACACCAGATCATAAAGAAAAACCTGTATACGCGGTTTTCACTTATTTTAATGCACGTACATACAGCATCTCTAACATATTCAAAAAACACGGTTTAAAAATGGCCTAT
Organism: Meconema thalassinum; assembly: GCA_946902985.2. Classification (NCBI taxonomy): domain Eukaryota; kingdom Metazoa; phylum Arthropoda; class Insecta; order Orthoptera; family Tettigoniidae; genus Meconema; species Meconema thalassinum. Next base: position 333,753,289 of record OX336391.1, on the reverse strand, counting down.
AAAACATCCAACACCAATGCCAATTTCTTCTTTAATTCGAACAAAGTAAATTATATAGACAAATTCCATAGATCAGGCATTTATAGACTTAATTGTTCCGAGTGCGATGCGAATTATTTGGGACAAACGGGTAGAGCATTCACAATCAGATACTACGAACATTTTAATGCCACAAAATACAGAAGATTCTCAGCAATGGCAACACACATGGAGGAGTCACATCATAAATTCACCAACATCGAGAAAGACCTAGAAATCCTCCATTTTACAGGAAAGGGGACCACTATGAATGTACTAGAAGCAATAGAAATTAACACAGCACAGAAACTATCTCCTCTTCATAATCTTAATGAAATAAATTTTGAAACGAATATCCTGTACAACACCCTAACGGAATATATAAAGAATAACATTGTTGACAACAACAAACCACCGTGAATTCCCCAACACAAACTCCCCCAATATTCCCCCCTCTTCCATTTCCTCTCACCCTTATAACCCCATCTACCTTTCTATATTCCATTTATAAAAATTCCAGGTCACAAAGATATAATATTATATTACCTCACCTTATTTTAATTTAAATCTCATAGTGTATTTTATGTTTTTTTAAATTGTCATTATTATTTTTTAAATTTAATAATATATTAATAATGAGAGTGCAATGGTTACAAATTTAGATACTTCATGACCTAGGCAATGCATATAATCTAGAAGCCTTGGATCCAAGGTATCTAAGCAACTGGATGAAGCAATAATGGGGCCATGAAATAATTTGAGATTCTGTGAATTAGATCAACAAAGGAAATTGTTTTAGTTAGTCTAAGTAAAATATGTTTTTTCCATACTTGGACGTCTCCTCATCATGATGATGTATTTCCTTACATGACATTCGATGTTTTCCCTCTAATGCAAGACTATAAGCTCAGAAGCCCCAGCTTGAACAGCAAGTTTCAGTCAACAGCATTGTAAACAACAGGCTATAAATCCCAAGTGAAGTGATTTCCACATGCACAAACATTAGAACAGTGCTATATAAGTGTATTCTCAAGAACCTAGCACTACCAATGGTGTTAATTTTTACTGATGTGCACTCACATTACTTCTCATGAGTAATATGTTCTTTTTCGCCTCATTTCATCCATTCACTCATCATTTTATGTATTTTTTATTATGATATCTTTTATTATGCTGGATTTTGCAACTTAATTTATGGCTGAAGAAGGGACCAGTACTAGAGGCCCCGAAACATGTACCATATAATAGCAAGTTTATAACTTGTTGTAAATAAATGTATTGACTAGGCGGAACAGTTTCTCCTTTGTTATATAGTGAATCTGTCAATACGGAAAATGAATTTCTTTCAGAGCACAATTTGATCCATTCTTAGTTCTGGATACCTTTGACTTGCAAAGTGTTCTTCAAATATCTAACTATGAGACATCTCAAATGTACTAATCCCGCACAATCTGTGTCTACAATTTTACTCTGTACAAGTCACGTGCTCCTCAAAACGCCTATTGCTTTGCGTGGAAAGAACTGAATGGGAAGAGTGGAAGTTCCGAAATTGGCAGTGGTTTAATCAGCTTCCAGAATCACTTATAGACATTTGTCTATACTCTGACACTTGTTCTGGCCAGAACAGAAACAAAAATATTGGTGCATTGTTCATGTTCTTGGTTCAGAATACCCACATTAATGTTGTAGAACACAAATTTTTAGAATCCGGACATTCATATGGAAGATGATTCTGTCCATGGCGCTATAGAGCATCAAAAGAAAAATGTCCCGGTATATTCCATGATGGATTGGCTAACGATCTTCCGGACGGCAAGGTCTCAAAGATGTAGAAAGAATGCGAGACCTTACATTGAGAAGTAACTCACGTATAAGGACATGGAAAACTTGACAGAATTATCAGCAGCACTAATAAGGAATCGCAATGTAGATGAACATGGAAATACAGTCAACTGGCTGAAAATAAAGGGTCTAAAGTTTGATAAAGATCAGCCTCAAATCATTCAGTATCGCTATCAGTAAGATGGTCCCTACATTAAAATTAACACCCGCGTTCAACAAGGGAATTAGAAAGAGAAGTTATGGGAAAGAGACCGGTTGGAAGACCGAGAAGAAGGTGGTTGGACCAAATTTTGAAGGAGATTGGAGAAGCTGGATTGGATGTGGCAGAAGTGATGGAACAGGAAAAATGGAAGGACAGAAAAGAGTGGAGGTGGCTTGTAAACCACACCCGGGTGACTTGAGTGGGACTTCGATGATGATGATCAATCTAAAGGGCGTCCAGAGAGAATTCCTAACGAACTCCCCGAGCTATACCATGCATGCCTCCCAATTTCAAAACAAAAGAAACAGGATCTGGAAAAACTGTGCAGGACCGGTATAATCCCAGCAGAACTACATTCCTGGTACAAGAGCTTGCCGACCTCAACCAATCCCGGTACTGCTGCCCCTGAGCCAAGCTTTTCAGAAAGTGAGACTGAATTTAGTGAGTAGCAGACACAGGGTGCTGTATGTAAACAATAATAGATCCCTGTCAACATAGCTTGAAGAATTAATACATTGTAAGAATGCTGTAAATTGCCATTATTGTCAGGAAATAATCAGTAAGTCCTCACTGTTGGGTTATTTTATTATTATTAGCAATTAAACACATTATTAAACGAAAAAAAAGTTTATTTACCTCCCTATTCACCCCCGCTCATAATAAAAATTAATTTAAGTTGTTTATATATATATACACCGCGGACAGGCCAACAAGGACCACGCAAATATCACTTCTTTATAGGTCTAGTTTCCTTCTTTCTCTTCCAGAAGTCTTTCATCCTGGTCGACTGTGCAGCTCTTCTTTCAGCAGTCCATTCTCCTCTGTTGAGATTTTTCTTCTCCCCGACAAGAATTTTGAGACCAAAAATTTTTTTTCTGTACTCTATTCGATTTAGACAATCTTCTTCAGTAATTTTGAATTTTTGAAGTTCTTCTTTCATTTGTTTTACATAGCCTCCTTGTCCTTTATAGTTCCAGATTTTATCAAAAATTTGTTTGTTTAACCTTGAGCAATCCATGCGGACCATATGTCCGTAGAACTGAAGTCGCCGTTTTCTGATCATCACTTCAAGGTTGTCGATTTTACTATAAATTTCTGCATTCGATCTCAGTCTATAACCTTCCTGTGTTTTCCTAGGACCATAAATCCTTCTTAAAATTCTTCTTTCTATCTTGAGCAAATTCTCCATTCCGGTTATATTTGTAGTTTCCATGCCGTACAAGATGACTGGTCTAACAACAGTATTAAAATGTCGTAATTTTGCATTGATAGACAGGTTCTTTTTATTGTATATATTTTTTGTACAAAAATTTAATCTTTCCAATTTCCCTTTTTTGTTCTCGATTGCCAATTTATCCGTCCCATTGCTACTAATTATTTCTCCAAGATATTTAAATCGGTCAGTGACCCTGGTGCTCCCATAATTTGTTTTTATCATTTTCTTAGTGTATTTCTGATCACTTGTCATCATCTCTGTTTTTACCAACGAAATCTGTAAGCCCGCTTTTTCCGCCGTTTCTTTTAACTGATCAATTTGGTTAATAGCTTCTTGTTCTGATTCAGCAAACAACGCTACGTCGTCAGCAAATGCTAAACCTTTGACTCTGAGGTTCTTATTCTTTGTACCAATTTTAGCACTTGAATCGTTCTTCTCCCAAAACGTCCTCATGACTTTATCCAAGACCAAATTGAAAAGCAGTGGTGATAGACTGTCCCCTTGTCTTAGCCCAGTTTTTACCTCGAAGGGCTCGCTAACTTCATTTAAAAATTTGACTCTGGAAATCGTATTAGTTAATGTAAGTTTTATTAAATTTATGGTTTTTTGATCAACTTGGTATTCCTTCAATGTGTCAAAAACAGTATCCCTATCCACTGAATCATACGCTTTCTGAAAATCAACGAATGAGATAAAGATATTCTTTGGCCTGTTGTTGTAATATTTTAATATCAATTTTAAACTAAGAATTTGTTCTGCACACGATCTATTCCTTCTGAAACCTCCTTGGAACTCGCCAAGCTGTGGTTCGATCTGTGGTTCAAGTCTGTTTAAAAGTAATTTGGCAAATATTTTATATGTGACAGACAACAATGAGATCCCCCTATAACTATTGACATCAATTTTTGAGCCTTTTTTATGTAGTGGATGAATTAAGGCGATTAACCAGTCTTCTGGAATTGCTTCCTCAATCCAAATTTTCTGGAATAGATTTGTCGTCGCTATTAAAAATTCATCATCTACAAGCTTCCACATTTCTGCAATTATTCCATCCTTGCCTGAGGCTTTATTGTTTTTAAGTGAGTTGATAATACATTTAACTTCATTTACATCTGGGGGCGTAGAGTCAAAATTTTGTGTTGTAAATTTGAAACTCAACTTGTCTGTCGGTTTTGGACAATTTAACAACTTCTCAAAATACGCAGCCAAGATATCACAATTTTCCTTGTTGTTTAATGCTAGCGTACCATCTTCCCTTTTGAAATTTAAACTCGGCGCTGAATATCCAGTGATTTCATTCTTAAATGCTCTATAAAACAATCGGGTGTCATTTTTCTTAAAATTGTCGTCCATTTCCATTATTTGGTCCTTCATATATTTTCTTCGAATCGTTCTTAAAGTCTGGTGGGCCATTTTCCTTAATCTTTGTACTTCCTCTAAATTTTCTGGAGTCTTGTTCCCGTTCCACTTGTGCCAAGCACAATGTCTTTCTTTGATCACTCTTTCACATTGTTCATTCCACCAAGCATGTTTCCTATAAAAGTTCAACGGTGCAATTTCCTGAGCTGGTTCAAGAAGGTTATTAGTAACATCATTCCAATTGGTTGGTATTTTAAGTTTTCCTTGAAATTCTATCCTTTTTTCATTTGTAAGAACCTCTCTATTAATTTTCGGAATTTTAATTCTAGTTGTATTTTGTTTGCGTGTAAAAGGTATGAAATTCATCTTGATTTGAGAAAGGTAATGATCTGAAGTTACATTAATGGATTTTCTGACCTTGACATTTTGAATTTCTTTGAAACAATTTCGAGAGATAGCTACATGATCTAGTTGAAACTCACCCAGCAACGCATTTGGGGAGACCCATGTTTTCTTTTTACTTGGTTTTGCTTTAAAATGTGTGGACATAATCTTTAAGTTTAGATGTTCACAGAGTTTAACCAATCTCTCACCATTCCTGTTGGTTCTATTGTGAGCGGGATATTTACCTATTATATCAGAAAATTTTCTCTCAGATCCAAGCTGAGCATTGAAATCTCCAAGTAAAATTTTTACATGATTAGAAGGAATTTTGAGAATTTCGGCTTCTAACTCGTCCCAAAATTCATCAACTTTCTCTGGATTCATTTTATTATCCTTATTTATAGGAGCATGGGCGTTGATTAGCGTGTATCTCTTATTGAGAGATTTTATAGTTAGAAAAGATAGTCTGGCATTCACACTTCTAAAAGCGATAACTGCGTCCAAAAATTTCTTGTTGACCATAAAAGCTGTTCCAAGATGTGGCATGTTCTTCATCACTCTCTTCCCAACTTTTCCTTTGAAAATTCGGAAGTTGTCAGATTCAAAGGTGTCCTCATCCAAGAACCTGGTCTCTTGAAGGGCTAATATTGTAATGTGATGTCTATGAAGTTCTGTTGTTAGTTGTTTTAATTTTCCAACCTGAATTAAGGAATTCACATTGTATGTTCCAAAAAAATATTTTCTCATTTTCTTGAATCTTGAACTGTTCTTGTGGTGCTCCGATTCACCATAATGTAACCCTAAACTGCTAGGCACCCTGGAATCCGATTTACGCCTAGCATTGTCTTCAGGGTAATCATGACCAATAGAAGCTAAATCCATGATATTAAAGTAAATGTGGGTTGGACAAAGTCCAACGTTATACAACTAAGATTGTGAGTCCTAGAGGAGTTGTTTATTTTATTTATTTATTTATTTTATTTCTTTTTAAATTATGGTCAAATCTTTAAATTGTCTTTATCTCGAAATGTGCAATTTGTGATTTACCAACTTTTCGCAGTAAGCCGACGATATATCAGTAATAATTGCCACACTATCTTACTTTCTGCCGTACTTTTTGTTCTTCGAGAGCTGCAACCGTTTGTGGGTGGCATTGTGGGTTTGGTAGTATTTTATAGTTATTTTGTCTTGTAGGCTATATTTGGATCTGATGATGCTCGCTGGACGAGCAAAACATGTCATCCTATCTCTTCTGTAATCCATAGCAAATATATGGTCTACAAATATTTTTAATCTCATATAATTGGGATTAAATTGTGTTGACCGACTGGAAAGTTGCAATATCAAATTGCCAAATAGTAATAAGCTTCTTAAAGATATTCCTTGCAGGCGCTTCTTCATCGGTACTTATAGTTGTATTGCCTTATACTGATAATAGCTCAAGTACTATCTACCTGTCCCACATCCCCAACACAGCCGGTTAATGTGTATCGTCGTGTTTAACATAATCACCCAAACGGTGAACTAATCCCAGGGACATAGACAAATCATCACGGGATTACATTAATTACAGAATCAGCCTAGTTTACAGTACAGTAGCTCTGGAGGTTTAGCTACAGCTAGTGTGGGGAGGGTGTATGAAATATGTGTTTCAACTTTCCAATTCAATTGAATAGCTCGTTGTTGAAAGGCACTATGTTCAATTTTTAAAGTTTTGAGCTAAACACGATAAACTGTATTTCCGCTCTTTTACTGACATATGAGACGTAGTTTTTTGTAGGTGGAAAGTGCATACAAAAGCCGATATAAAGAAACCAAAATAGCATTGTTCCGTGTGTTACTAATAATTTTTTTACAAAATACGTAACTGGACTTAGTCTATTTCAACATGGAACGAGCAGAACCTTTGAGCGGGGAATATCATTATTTCCTTTATTTCTAAATGAACATATATATCCGGAAGCCTGAAAAGAAAGGTAACATGAATGTAATAACTATTATTTTCTTCGTGTAGAAACGCACTAACTGCTGGACTAGGTTTCTTTCAACACGAAATAACTAACTAGATGGCTGTGGTAATAGCACAAGCGTTGTCAGGACATGGATCCATTCAACATCAAAACACGTATCTTGCTTCCTAGGACGCAAAATTGCGGTCAAAAGGATTTGTCAAAAATCTGGAGTTAGTGCCTTTCAACAACGAGCGATTCAATTCTAGTCTGAGAGTAGGATCAGGTTGCTCTCAACTCCGATAGGCTATTTACTGATGAGAGGTTCCCTACTTCAGTCATTCTAAATTAGGTAGTCCATGTTTTTTCATTTCAATCCAGGCAAATGGTTGTCACATGGCTGACCACGATATTCTAAGCCCCAAAATAATGTAACTACTAGCTTCAATTCTTGCGTAATATACATTAGTTACACAGATATAATTTCTTCAGTTCAGGTCTTGTCAGCAGCGAAATGCGATGAAATGAACTGCTCCTCCCTGCTTCCGCCATTTGGATGATTATGTTAAAGAATATGCTGCATCAAACCCAGACCATCTGGATTTAATCACTGATCCCTGCAGAGAGCTGCCTTTAGCAAGAAAGGTATAGACGTCCTTGAATAGGGTCAGCACAAGACACGGAAGATGCAATTTCTGGCTGCACAAATGGGTAAAAACTAGAAGCTTGTTCTGCGACTGTGCCGATGTACCTCAGACCATTCAGGATGTTGCCCTCGAGTGTGCAAGTAGGAGATTTGCAGGAATCATCCAAGACTTATACAGTGCTACTGATGATGCCGCCAACTGGTTGAACACACTGTTTAATTGAGTAAATTGTAACCTACAATCTATTATACTGTTACGGCTGTGAGTTTGTTTTGTCGCCTCGCCGCGTTGAGTTACAGCTGCCCCCAGGCTGTGTGTGCTCTGCCTCAGTATATTACGTGCGCGTTACGTAACGGGCTGCGAAGTGAAAGGGATGGTCCAGAATATTCGTGACCCAGCCAGTGAAGGAAATCTCTAGAAGCCGTGTGTCCTGGACGATTCTAGAATTCATTGAGTCACAAGCCTGCTATATAAGCGGCCTCAAAGTGAGAGGACTGAGTTTTTTCTGTGGGTGTGTGTTTCTGAGCTAGTGCGTGTTTTCCTGAGCGACAGAAGTGTAGTGACGAAGTGCCGTGCGAGTTACGAAACCCAGTGACATTGTTTCCCAGCTTGTGAACAGCGTGCAGCAAGCTATCGTAAGTAACTGGAGTTGGTGTACATAAGGGAGAGGAGCCGGTAGTTTCTGTCAAGGCCACCGTACTCATTAAGACGGTTTAACTTCTGTGGTTTGTTGACAAGTGAAAGGGCCAAGAGCGCTCAAGGAAGAGACTTGAGGAAACTGGAGTAAGGATCCAATTGCTTGTATTTGCTGATGAGTAGTGTACCTCTTCCTGCAAGCAATAAAGCTAACTTCTCTTTAAAGCAGTAATTGGTGTTGTGTTTTCTACCCTCCGTAATCCAGTTAACAAAAGTACCACTAGGGGGTGGCACGTAACAACTGGTGTCAGAAGCCGGATTACGAACTCAAGCACAAGCACAACACCTGACGGTCCTGGTTTCAAAACCCAAGCAGGTCATTTTTTAAAATTTTCCTGTGAGCGCATGCCCCTTACAAGACAAACATCTAAAATGGAAGAGCAATTCTCAGCATTGCTAGAAAAGTTAAGTGGCATGGAAACCAAGATGGAAGACGGCCAGAAGAATTTAACCAAGGACCTAACTGCCAAATTAGAAGACGGCCAGAATAAGAAGGAGGACGGCCAGAAGAAGATAGAGGACGGCCAGAAGAAGTTGGCCGAGGACCTAACTGCTAAATTAGAAGATGGCCAGAAGAATTTAACCAAGAAGATAGAGGACGGCCAGAAGAAGATGGAAGACGGGCAGAATAAGTTAGCACAGGACCTGAAGAAATTAGAACTGGGTCTGCGAGAGGAAGTCACGGCAGTGGAAAAGAAGTTCGACGCCTTAAAAGAAGAGGTTGCCGAGCTACGCCGACGCACACTGACGGGGATGGAAGAGAGATTCAACGCTCTACAAAAGGAATTTGCTGAGCTGCGCCGACACCCACCGACAGGGATGGAAGATAGATTCAAAGCCCTACAAGAGGAAGTCGCCGAGGTGCACCGACGCCCGCCGACCGGGGTGGATGAGAGAGTCAAAGCCCTACAAGAGGAAGTTGCCGAACTGCGCCAACGCCCACTCACGGGGGTGGAAGAGAAGTTCAACGCTCTTCAAGAGGAAGTTGCCGAGCTGCGCCGACGCCCGCCCACAGGTACACCGGGGACATCAGGAACGGGACAGAGCAGAGTGACGCCCCTAACCGTCGACGGAAAGGTCCCGTGGAGCACCTACTTACGTCAGTTCGAGGCGGCCTGTTCCATAAATAACTGGAACAACACAGAAAAGGCTACAGCTCTCATTGTAGCGCTGAGAGGTGACGCCCTTAACGTCCTTCAGGCCATCCCGACTGGATCCCAGGACTACGCTTCACTGATCGCCCATATGGAGTCCCGATATGGAGATAGCCATCTTCAGCAGGCCTACCAGATGCAGCTCCGGACCCGGGTGCAAAAGAACGCGGAAACCCTGCAGGAGTTCGAGATGGACATCGCACGTCTCGTTAGGCTCGCCTACCCAACAGCGCCGGCCGACTTTCTGGAGCAGATAGCGACGCAGACTTTCACCAACGGGCTACGGGACTCGGACACTCAACAGGCGCTGCGACTCGCGCGCAATAATACCCTGGCAGATGCGCTGAGCCACGCACTTGAGTTCGAGACGGCAAAGCAGGTATCTAGAATGCGCGCGCGGGTGCGTCCGGTGGACATCGACGAACCAACCAAAGCCGACAAGACCAAGCCCCTGGCCGATGAACTGATGGAGGCGCTAGGCCGGTTCTTCAAGAGTCGCAGTACCACCAACAAAAACGTAGCCGAAGGACACCCGGAGAGGCAGCCCGGAAGAGGACTACCGACCGGCTGGACCTGCCGTAAGAGAGGCCACCTGAGCAAGGACTGCGGTGATCACCGCCGCCAAGGGTTTCCGTCGGGACAGTCAGTCGTAGGGAAACCGCGCGGCCCAGGAAAGCAAGTATCAGTCAGCCTTGGGGGGCAAAGGTTGGCTTGTGACAGTCGTCAAGCCCCGACAGTCCAAGTTCGTGTGACGAAGTTACGGAGGGACAATAGCAGCCTGATGGTCGACGGAGTCGTCAGCGGAGAGATCTGGCCCATGCTAATCGACACGGGAGTATCGAGGACCATCGTCAGTCCCACCGTGATCCCGAAGTGGAGAGCGCGACCCATACAAAGGAACCTCCTGCTAATAACCGCGACCGGAGAGACCGCACCGGTACATGGCGAAGCATCACTGGAGTTCGTAATTGGTCGACGGGCGATAAAGCATCCAGTGCTTGTGGCTGACGTATCAAATGAAGTGATCATCGGACTGGACTTCCTGGACCAGAACAACATCATCTTGGATCTGAGGGTACCAACACTCTGCACTTCGGAGGTGAGGAACTTGCTTTGCAACCTGCGCACGATTCCAGCACCGCACGACGAGTAAGGATGAGAGAAGACGTCATCGTTCCCGCCAGGACAGAGGTCAGCGCTGCCGTAATTGTCGACGGAACTGCTGAGGGAGTGGCGGCTGTCATCGAGCCAAAATATGAGGATATCCAGACAAAAGGATTGCTAATTGCCAAGACCCTCATCAACACGACGTCTCGGCCGTACGTCCGCCTGTCCAACCTGAACGACTACAACATTACGGTTCACCGGGACACCAACCTAGGAGTCTGCGAGCCCGTTACCTGGATTGCCCGCATCACAGATACGACGGACGGACGCCTGCAGACGGACAACCGAAGAAGACGCACACTGCCAGAAGAACTACAGAAGCTGTACCAAGGTTCCCAGGACCATTTAGACGAGGTACAATCACGCCAACTTCAGGACCTGCTACGCGAATTCCAGGACGTTTTCTCCGTGGGGAGCAAAGACTTCGGCAGGACAAGCTTGGTCCAGCACAGAATCGATGTTGGGGACAGCGCACCGATTAGGGCCCCATTCCGACGTGTCCCGCTCGCCAAGCAATCCGAAGTCGACCGGATGGTAGAAGAGATGAAGGAGCAAGGGGTGATCGAGCCATCACATAGTCCTTGGAGTTCTCCGGTCATGCTAGTGAAGAAGAAGGACGGTTCCACCAGGTTCTGCGTGGATTACAGGCGGGTGAATGACGTCACGAAGAAGGACAGCTACCCTCTACCCCGGATCGACGACACCCTGGACACCATATCAGGGTCGAGATGGTTCCCCACCTTGGATTTGAAGAGTGGCTACTGGCAGGTGGAGGTCCACCCTAAGGACCGCGAGAAAACGGCGTTCTCTGTGGGAAGCGGACTCTGGCAGTGCACCGTCATGCCAATCGGTCTGTGCAACGCCCCTGCGACCTTCGAAAGGCTAATGGAGTCCATTCTGAGGGGACTACACTGGAAGACCTGCCTGGTCTACCTAGACGACTTCATCGTTCTGGGGAGAAGCTTCGAGGAGCACTACAGCAACCTGATGGAGATCTTGATGAAGCTACCGGCTGCCCAGCTTAAGTTGAGCCCCAAGAAGTGTCAGCTCTTCCAGAAGCAGGTCCAGTACCTTGGGCATATCGTCTCCGAGGAAGGGGTGCGCACCGACCCAGAGAAGACCGCAGCTGTGAGGTAGTGGCCAGTTACGAAGGACAAGTCCCAACTACGAAGCTTCCTGGGACTCTGCACTTATTACCGTCGCTTCGGGAAAGGATTCGCCGACATCGCCAAACCTTTACATCGACTGACTCAGAAGGACCAACTCTTCACGTGGACAGCAGAATGCCACAGTGCCTTCGAACAACTCAAGCAGGCTCTGTGCACCGCGCCTATTCTGGCCTACCCCAGACCTGGAACAAGGTTCATCGTCGATACCGATGCCAGCGACTTTGGCATAGGGGGAATCCTGTCGCAAGTAGTGGACGGCGAGGAGAGAGTAGTGGCCTACTTCAGCAAGGCCTTGTCAAAGCCAGAAAGGAACTACTGTGTCACCAGGAAGGAGCTGTTCGCCATCGTGAAGACCATTGAACACTTCCACAAGTACCTGTACGGGCAAGAATTTCTCATCAGGACCGACCATGCATCCCTGCGGTGGCTCCTGAACTTCAAGCAGCCCGAGGGTCAACTCGCGCGGTGGTTATAGAGGCTTCAACAGTACAACTTCGAGATTCAGCACAGGAAAGGCCAACTGCATTCTAACGCCGACGCCCTGTCACGAAGACCGTGCCCCGAAGACTGCACCTTCTGTGCCGGAAGGGAGGAGAACACCGGGATACAGTGCCGAAGGACTACCGTGGAACTTCAAGGGAGCTGGAGCCGCGAATCTTTCATGCGGGCACAAGCAGAAGATGATGACCTGGGACTGATAGCCGAATGGAAGAGGGCCTGTGTCCCCAGACCCGGGTGGAACATTTTGAGTGACTGCAGCCCCAAGTTTAAGTCCTATTGGGCGCAGTGGGACTCGCTGGTTGTGAGGGATGGCCTCATATGCCTTACCTGGGAGAGCACCGACGGGAAGACATCTCGGGAACAAGTCATCGTTCCAAAGGCTATGACGGAGGAAGTCCTGAAGGAAGGCCATGGAGGATCATCTGGTGGACACCTAGGGATAAGGAAGACCCTGGAGAAGCTGAGAGAGCAGTTCTACTGGATCGGATGCCGAACTGACGTAGAGAACCACTGTGCGAGGTGCCACGATTGCGCAGCCAGCAAGGGCCCAGGACGAAGACGACGGGGTCCACTGAAGACCTACAACCTGGACGGCCCCATGGAGAGAGTGGCCATCGATGTTGCTGGGCCATTCCCGTTAAGCGAGGCGGGGAACCGCTACATATTGGTCGTCAGCGACTACTTTAGCAAATGGCCGGAGGCGTATGCGCTCCCTAACCAAGAAGCCGCGACGATTGCAGAGACCCTGGTGAAGGAATTCGTCAGCCGGTACGGAGTACCCCTGGAGCTGCACTCCGACCAAGGGAGGAACTTCGAGTCGCAGGTGTTCCAGAACCAATGCCAGCTGCTGGGAATCCGGAAGACAAGGACAACGCCACTACACCCTCAGTCCGACGGGATGGCAGAGCGATTCAATCGCACCATCGAGAACCATCTCCGAATAGTCGTCAGCGAGCACCAGAGGGATTGGGACAAACATCTTCCACTATTTCTCCTGGCCTACCGCGCCGCCGTGCATGAAGCCACCGGGTGCACACCAGCCCGGGCCATGTTTGGGAGGGAGCTCCGTCTACCTGTCGATCTTGCCTTCGGCCGACCTGGGAATGATCCGGTCCCGGTAAGCCAGTTTTGTCAAGAACTGGTCGACCAACTGGAGGACGTGCACGCGTTCGCGAGGAGGAAACTGCGGATCGAGACCGACCGAATGAAGATCCGATACGACCAACTGACGGATGCCGGCGGATCCCACGAGGACGATCTGGTCTGGCTCTTCAACCCATTACGGAAGAAAGAACTGTCACCCAAACTGCAGAAGTCCTGGGAGGGCTCGTACCGAGTCGTGAAACGGAACAACGATGTCGTCTACAGGATCCAGCGGAGCCCGAGGGCGATGATGAAGATCGTGCTTCGAGATCGCCTGGTAGCCTACGGAGGTACACAGACGGACCAATGATTGATCGGGACGATCAGCCTTTTAGGAAGGGGGTGGTGTTACGGCTGTGAGTTTGTTTTGTCGCCTCGCCGCGTTGAGTCACAGCTGCCCCCAAGCTGTGTGTGCTCTGCCTCAGTATATTACGTGCGCGTTACGTAACGGGCTGCGAAGTGAAAGGGATGGTCCAGAATATTCGTGACCCAGCCAGTGAAGGAAATCTCTAGAAGCCGTGTGTCCTGGACGATTCTAGAATTCATTGAGTCACCAGCCTGCTATATAAGCGGCCTCAAAGTGAGGGGACTGAGTTTTTTCTGTGGGTGTGTGTTTCTGAGCTAGTGCGTGTTTTCCTGATCGACAGAAGTGTAGTGACGAAGTGCCGTGCGAGTTACGAAACCCAGTGACATTGTTTCCCAGCTTGTGAACAGCGTGCAGCAAGCTATCGTAAGTAACTGGAGTTGGTGTACATAAGGGAGAGGAGCCGGTAGTTTCTGTCAAGGCCACCGTACTCATTAAGACGGTTTAACTTCTGTGGTTTGTTGACAAGTGAAAGGGCCAAGAGCGCTCAAGGAAGAGACTTGAGGAAACTGGAGTAAGGTTCCAATTGCTTGTATTTGCTGATGAGTAGTGTACCTCTTCCTGCAAGCAATAAAGCTAACTTCTCTTTAAAGCAGTAATTGGTGTTGTGTTTTCTACCCTCCGTAATCCAGTTAACAAAAGTGCCACTAGGGGGTGGCACGTAACAATACTTTTAATATTGCAGCTTTGAGTCGGCCAACACCAATTAATTCAAATTACGGTACTGGAATATGTGGGGGAAGAAAACTGATATTAATTATATGTGATTAAGATTTATATAGTTACGGAGTATTGAAGAAGACGAATGATAATAAGAAGAGAAGATTAATAATAATAATAATAATAATAAGAAGAAGAATAACTAGAATTATAATAAGAGTAATAATAACAATAAGAATAACAATAATAAGAAGAAGACGAGGAGGAGGAGAAAGAAGAGGGAAAATAGGAAAAAGGAGAGGAGGAAAAGGAAGAGTAAGAAGAAGAAGAAGAGGAAGTAGAAAAAGGAAGGGAAGGAGATTAATGAGAAGAGGAATAAGATTAAGAATACGGGAAAGAATAAAAAGAAGAAGAGGAAGAACTAGAGGACGAATGAGAGGAAGACGGAGAGTAAGAATAAGAGGTAGGAGAAGAAGAAGAATGAAGAGAAAGTGGACGGAGAATGAAGAAGAATGAAGATGAAGAAGAAGGAGAATGGAGGAGGAGGCGAAAGAGAAGAAGAAGAATGAAGAAGAATTGAGAAGAAGAAGGAGTATGGAGGAGAAAGAGAAGAATGCCACTTCGTAGCTATACAATTCTTAATCACATATAATTTATTTCATTTTTTCACGTATTCCAGTGAAAATGAAAATCCACAGCCTGCTTCCAGTCTCCGACCGGGTCAGGAATGGAATGAATGAAGCCCCTATCTAGCGGCGAGGATATGAACTGTGCCGGCTGCCGAGGCCTGACGCACTCCTCCGGGGCAATGATTAAATGAATGACAGATGAAATGAAATGATAGTGGAGAGTGTTGCTGGAATGAAATTTTGACAGGGAAAACCGGAGTACCCGGAGAAAAACCTGTCTGCCTCCGTTCTGTCCAGCACAGATCTCACATGGAGTGACCGGGATTTGAACCACGGACTCAGCGGTGAGAGGCCGGCATGCTGCCGCCTAAGCCACGGAGGCTTGACGTATTCCAGTAATTGGAGTTATTTTGTGTTGTGCGACTGAAAGTTACAACATTAATTGTTAATAAGGCAACACTGAAAGAAGGCTTCAAAGCTGTCTTTACTACTGTATTAGGCTTAATACATATTTTATACACACATCAAAAAAAGTTTTGCATCACCTCGGTTCCAAGAGTTCCGGAACCGTTAAATACAAAGGGAATAGAGATCAACACAAACAACATTTCTGCTCGTTTTATTGCTCATGAGACCCACACATTGCATGTTGTACCATCATACAGCTAGACTTTCAGCATTTGTGGTCCAGATTGCAGTACACACCACTACCTCTAATACCCAGTAGCACGTCCTCTTGCATTGATGCATGCCTGTATTCGCCGTGGCATACTATCCACAAGTTCATCAAGACACTGTTGGTCCAAATTGTCCCACTCCTCAACGACAATTCGGCGTAAATCTCTCAGAGTGGTTGGTGGGTCAAGACGTCCATAAACAGCCCTTTTCAACATATCCCAGGCATGTTCGATAGGGTTCATGTCTGGCGAACATGCTGGCCACTGTAGTCGAGCGATGTCGTTATCTTGAAGGAACGCATTCACAAGATGTGCACGATGAGGTCGAGAATTGTCGTCCATGAAGACAAATGCCTCTCCAATATTCTGCCGATATGGTTGCACTATGGGTCGGAGGATGTCATTCAGGTATCGTAAAGCCGTTTCGGAGCCTTCCATGACCACCAGTGGCGTACGTCGGCCCCACATAATGCCACCCCAAAACATCAGGGAACCACCACCTTGCTGCACTCGCTGGACAGTGTGTCTAAGACGTTCAGCCTGACCAGGGTGCCTCCAAACACGTCTCCGACGATTGTCTGGTTGAAGGCATATGCGACACTCATCGGTGAAGAGAACGTGATGCCAATTCCGTGGGGTCCATTCAGCATGTTGTTGGGCCCATCTGTACCGCGCTGCATGGTGTCGGGGTTGCAAAGCTGGACCTCGCCATGGACGTCGGGAGTGAAGTTGCGCATCATGCAGCCTATTGCGCACAGTTTGAGTTGAAACACGACGTCCTGTGGCTGAACGAAACGCATTATTCAACATGGTGGCATTGCTGTCAGGGTTCCTCCGAGCGGCAATCCGTAAGTAGCGGTCATCCACTACAGTAGTAGCCCTTGGGCGGCCTGAGCGAGGCCTGTCATCGACAGTTCCTGTATCTCTGTACCTCCTCCATGTCCGAACAACATCGCTTTGGTTCACTCTGAGACGCCTGGAAACTTCCCTTGTTGAGAGCCCTTCTTGACACAAAGTAACAATGCGGACGCGATCGAACTGCGGTATTGACCTTCTAGGCATGGTAGAACTACAGACAACATGAGCAGCGTACCTTCGTCCTGGTGGAATGACTGGAACTGATCGGCTGTCGTACCCCCTCCATCTAATAGGCCCTGCTCATGCATGGTTGTTTACTTCTTTGAGCAGTTTTAGTGACATCTATGAACAGTCAAAGGGACTGTATCTTGGATACAATATACACAGTCAACGTCTATATGCCGGAGATCTGGGAACCGAGGTGATGCAAAACTTTTTTTGATGTGTGTATATTGTAAACTTATTATGTTCTGATTATTTCCAGTTCTTTGCCACAATGTAGCCTACCCTAATTTTGCAATACGAAATAAAGAAATATGAGTTACAAACCCTAAGCAAATTACATTTTTAATGCAGTGAACGATGTTTTCATGAACATGCAGGTCTAATTAAGTCAAATAATTTACATTTTACCCAAGAATATCTCACCTTATCCATGAATTCTCTCTCCATTCCCACGACTTCCGTAAAGGTTGTGGTAATATTTGTCAGTAATTCATTTATCACTCCTCATTGCACTGGCAAACGATACATCAATTCGTATAGAAAGTAATCAACTGTGGTTTGTTCAAATAGCTGACTAAATACCAAAGTGTAATCGCAATTTGAAATGTGTGTTTGTAACTTTTAAAATAAACGGCTTCGGGGGCTTAGTTGGTAGCATGCTGAACTACTATGTCCAAGATCGCAGGGTCAAACCCGGCTGACGTCGTCGGATTTTTAAGAGCGTTAAAATCCTTCAGTGTGCCTTCCTTCGGAGGCGAAGTAAAGCCGGCGGTCCCATGTCATAGTTTTATGACATGTAAAAGATCCTTCCACTAACTAAACTTGTGTGAAGCTACATTTCTAGGTTAGCTTTTGTTGAAACGCTCTATGATAGTTCCAACGTCCACCACTAGATGTCAGTGACATCTGGTAGCGAAAGTTGAAACTAATTGAAATGGAACGGAACTTGTAGCTCACCCCGTGGGTGTCTGCTCGAAGCAGTTACAGCCTCTGGCGAACCGAACATGTCATCGGACACTCCTGGCACTAAAAGTTATACGCTAAATAAATAAAAATAGTTACGAGCCTTTCAGTGAAGCCTCCGTGGCTTAAGCGGCAGCACGCCGGCCTCTCACCGCTGGGTCCGTAGTTCAAATCCCGGTCACTCCATGTGAGGTCTGTGCTGGACAAAACGGAGGCAGACAGGTTTTTCTCCGGGTACTCCGGGTTTCCCTGTCAAAATTTCATTCCAGCAACACTCTCCACTATCATTTCATTTCATCTGCCATTCATTTAATCATTGCCCCAGAGGAGTGCGTCAGGCCTCGGCAGCCGGCACAGTTCATATCCTCGCCGCTAGATGGGGGCTTCATTCATTCCATTCCTGACCCGGTCGGAGACTGGAAGCAGGGTGCGGATTTTGATTTTCACGAGCCTTACAGTAGTCGCATATGAACATGTAACATTTTATCCCTTGTTAATAGTGAAAACTATTGGTCATTGAAAAACTACTTGTAAAACTGCATTACCAAATCTTGACCGGTTTTCAACAAATATGATATAATGAATATTTTCACACCAAACAACGACAACTTGAAGATGTTTTATTGTAGGAAGAATATCTTTAAAGGGGCCTCCAAACCTTGAAGTAATTTTGTATGCGATATAGATTCCACATAGCCACATAGCCGACAGTACCTTGAGTGCTTACGTTGAATAAGAATACAGCAAAAGTATTAAGATTTAATAAATCATAATTTTTTCAGCAAATATGATATAATGCATATTTTCAGACCAAAGAGCGACAATTTGATGTTGATTTATTGTAGGAATATCTTTAATAGGGCCTCCAAACCTTGAAATAAACCGTATGCGATATACATTCCACATAGCCACATGGCCGTCAGTACGTCGTGGTATCAATCTCCGCCACCGTGCGCTCAATGTTTCCGTCCCATCCATTTCTGTTTCATTTTTCAAAATCACCCCCACAAAAGATATACAGATACCAAGTGTAAAGATGTTACACATCAATAATAATAATAATAATAACTTTAAAATAGTTTTCTCGACGGAAGATTAACCGTCTAATTCCAGGAATACTTAACATGGATTGCATAAGAAAAATGTGTCTGATAGAGATGGGAGACACAAGGTGAGCTTGATATCGCTTTCAAGGTATTGGATATGGTTATAGTCCCATTGGAGGATGGAGCAGACGGAGTGAGATCACTTTAAAAGCGTCTGAGTGGGTGACGAGACTGGATGGAAGCAGCTAAACGCCACACACTACATCGTTGTCGCTATTGCTGGTGAATTACAGGATTTGCTCTGAGCCCTTCTATGGGACACTTGTTTCCACGCCAGTCCTCCAATATCGCCAGCAAATCTTGGAATTGCCCTCTCAAGAAGTGGGGCACGGTAGAAGTAGTAATTGGTTTCATATCGTGTAAGTGGAAGAGGACAGCTAGAGAGTGGACTGTGTTGAGCAACATTTCATTTTAGGGAGTTAGCAAGTTCCAGATTCTTAGTGAAGTTGCTCTTCATTATAGACTCGATCGTGACGTTAGCTACCTTTCATATTTTCTGGACTTAAAATAGCCAACACGCTGAGGATTTGAATGTGTTTTTGAATGGTTCCGTCTGGAGGAAAGAATAATTCATGATGAAAATTAATAAATGTAAAACACTGGGTAGTTTATTGGCTGAGGAATAACCCACCCACCAAGGGAAGATGATTAAAAGAAGGAAGTAGATTTGGGATTGGAAAAGAAGGATAGAAAAATAGGAGGAGAGTCCCACAAAATTAATAAGTTTAGTTTTAAACACACTTAAAGGTGGTTGCCACCGAAAATCCTCTTTCGGATACCTAAAATGAGTAAGGACTTGGTCTAAGCTGACGAGAAACACAGATAGAACTTGGGCTGTTTGCAAGAGAGTGGCTTTCGTATAATCCCTCTCAAGCATATATAAAACTACTATGGGGAAGAGTGCTGGTCTGGCAAGACTGAGAGGAACAAATTTACTGTATGTCTTCTCAAAGAAATTAGGTTTTACAAAGTAATTCGAAGAATGCCAATGATTTAACTCAGGTTTGGTATTTTCAATTTCCAAAATTATGGAGTTCCTGTAAGGGCGACCAAGTGTCTCTAAAAAGGAAAATGATAAAAGATTATGCCTTATTGGGTAATCTTGGTAAATGAACCAATGGTTGCATTGGAAAATGGCTAAGCTTTTACTCAGCGAGGAGCCGGCTAAAAGTTTAGACAAAAAGAAACACTTATCTTTTAGAAAACTGACCATAAGTTTTCGGAGAGGGTCTCCACAAGCAGGTAGCTGGCTTAGCGAGCTTTACTTGCCTTACTGGCCAATTAGAATTAGCTATTAACGCTAAGAAGAACTTGAGTGAGGTGAAAATTGAGAGTTCTTGCTCAAATGCAACAAATGGTGAAAGCTCTATTAATGATTTTAATATCATTGAGTGAGGAGAGTCAAGGAAGACAGGATTTTGCCTAAACTTTATATTCGTAAATGAAAAAGCGAAGGGAAAAGATTCGTTTATTTTACAATTAGAAGAAGTTTGAGGAAATTAACAATTATGCAATATAATTTTAACAAACATAGTTCATTTGAACTTTTTAACAAATAGGGTCGCAGGCCTCTCAACATTAAACGGTTGCTCCAGGCAATTGACAATTTACAAGGTTTCAAACCTTACATGTTTCTAAAATCTTTATAAGATTTAAACAAATAAACAATGAAATAATTAAAGCTTGAACGTGAATTGGAGTACAAAGAGTGCACCTTAAGAAATTCTGGAGAGACTGTTCTAGAGAAAGTGACAACTTTGAAAATAACAATAATAACAACATGAAAAATAAGATAGAAGTTCCTACAACTTCTTATATTTATACAGAATTACTATATGAGAATTATACAAAAGAGGGCAGGTCACTTACTGTGAAACCTGGAGAAAATGAAAAGGAAGGTGCTAGACTTCCCAAGTTTGAGCAGGAATCACTAGCCAAATGGGACAGTTTCCATTTCGTGAAACCTGAACATGACTCGCTCAAGAGTTTAAAGAATTGTTTTCCCTGATTATGGGAAAGGAACAACGTGAATTTAAAACTTGTATCACACAAGCAATTATGCAGAATTTAATTAATGTTAAACTAGCAAAGTTGGAAGGGCACTTCGTGAGTGACACCTTATAGAAAAGTTTCAATTTTATTAATAACTAGCAGTAGTACCCGGCTTCGCCCGGTGGAATGATGATAATATTTCAGTCTCCTTAACACTCAACGTCATAAATTATATTTATTTATGTATTGATTTCTTTCAATATCAAACCCAGTGACAATGTGTATACTTAAGTCACTATGGGAAGGCTCTGTAAAATAATGATCATTCTCGTGATATTTGTCTTCAGTCCGAGTCGAGATATGTCGTTAGCGGTCCCAGAATTCGTGACATCTCAGTCGTAGAAGACTATATGTGGTGGTGATTAGAAATATAATGGACTTAAAATCTATGTCATTTGCCCCCAATGACGTTGAGGGCGTAACATCTAGGTAATTTGCCCTACTGATCAGGATTATATTGAAAATTACTACATAACTGACATGAAACTTAGAAAATAATAGAAAAAGTTATTTTTAGGACTCACATTTCGGGAAAGACTTGATTATTTTTTGCCAAAGAGCTCCCACTTAGATCGCTATCTGGTTAAAAGTTTCGTCTTGTTAAGGTTTAAACTGTACGATAAATGTCTGAAGCAATTCCTCCAAGAGAAGCTTCCAGATTTCTCAGTCGATATATCGTTAACGTTCCTGAGCATCCAGTTGTCTTTTCTTCTGACGCAAAACATCTTCTACATAGTGATGATGAACATAGAAGCGACTACTGGCACATATAACTTATCAACGAATGGGAAAAATTGATACTTTAAAGGAATGAAAGGAATAAAATAGAAAAGAGATGTACGATATACCATAACACTCGCTGTGAATTTTCTACGTGACTGGCTTACATGTTTCGGTACAGGTTCTCAAGAAGAGGAACCAGATCATTGGCATAAATGAATGCAGTAACAGTAGATTAAATAGTATCCTAGACAGATGACTCGCAAAGTAACACGGCCTAATATACGATGTAATGGTTGAACTTCAGAGAAATGTTTCATCTCACTTCGCAGTTGTTATTTAATAAATACTAACATGTTGTAGCTAACATTGAAATTAATGGAGTGCGTTAGGATAAACGATATTCCTTGTTTTTCCTTCTGATGTATAAATAAATAAATGTTTAGGTGTGCCCACTCTTGAGCAAGCCGGGACCTCAGCCGTTGCTGAGGAGGATTATATCCATGCAGTGGGTGGGCGCTGTTCTCTTCCACTCTCAGCCTCTCGATGTTTCTGTCTTGTGATCTGCCCCCAATTCTCAAAGTTTCACATCCAGAGACTTTTCGCACTTCTGCAATGGCATTGTGCTTTTCTACTGCTGAATTTGCTTCCCCAGTTTGGTACAGGTAGAAAGAAATATTTCAAAATTCACAGGCGATGAAGAGTTATTGTGTGTGGTGATTAGTGGTATAATGGGCGTAACATCTAGGTCATTTGTCCTTATGATAATAATAAGGTAATGAAAAATGACTACTAAACGAACATGGTGCAATTTTAAATCTGATATAGGTAATTCAGATTTCTACCTTCGATGTCTTCCAATGTCTGAACGTTATTTTCTGGCTTAGGCCTATACTCGATGCGTGAAGTGAAAGAGCTTATCGAGTACTGCTCTGGTCCAAGCTGCACGAACTTGAGAATATCGCAGATGATGGCGATATATTATGATGACAGACGTTCGGGTGGGGGTTCCCGGTCCTCTTCACATTGACCGGTGAATCACTCATTCTTTCGTAACACTACAGAGGTTTGAGCAAAGACGCAATATGAACATCAGCATAGTCAGCAATAACAGGTAACACGGCGGGGTCTGGACATTTCTCTCATGACACCTCGCGATGAATCAGCAAGCTATTCTCACACTTACTCCCCCCCCCCCCTCCCCCCTCCATCCACCAATGTCTCACAACTTGTGGGACGTGGGTTTGCGACCACGGGACCCCAGCTGAGTCCGGCATTGCTTCTACTTACTGGTGCCGGGCTCCTTTCAGTTCTCTTTCCTGTCAGCCTCCCTTGGTCAAACTCTTGTTCTCTTCCGACCCCGTTGGTATCAGGGTATCCGAGGCCTAGCAACTCTTTCACTTTCCCGCCCTAATTGGTCCTTGTCTAATCATTCCTGATAGCCTCATTCTTCGAGGTGTCAGCCTTCTTTTTCTTTTCTTAATATCTCATGTCGTCTGTTCAAGACCCTCAAGGAGGCAGGGTGTGTGTTGCCCCACCACTTCGGGTGCACCCTGGATAGTGCTACATCCTCAAGGGCTCATGGCTGGTGAGTTCGGGAGCTGGCAACCCTTAGGGTTTCCTGAGCGGGTCCGGTTTTACCCCTTTTTTCCATTGCCTTTGGGACGGACCCTGTTCTCTTTCCGGGAATGGAGTGGTCTGTCCGCAATTTCAAGCAGACAGTGTTACTCGCAGGGTACCAAAGGGTAAGTATACACATTTTGGTTCTGATCGGTGAAACGGTGTAGATTTGTGCCAAAGGGCCTAAATTCAGGGAAAGGGGTGATCTGTCCGCAATTTCAAGTGGACAGGGATACCCGCAGGGTTCGAAAGGGTAAGTATAATTTTTTTTGTCCGGATCGGTGAAACGATATAGATTTTTGGCAAAGGGGCTAAATGCAGGAAATGGGGTGGTCTGTACGAAATTTTAGGTGGACAGTGATATTCACAGGGTTACAAAGGGTAAGTATACACATTTTGGTTCAGATCGGTGAAACGGTGTAGATTTGAGCCAAGGGGCCTAAATGCAGGGAATGGAGTGGTCTGTCCGCAATTTCAAGCAAACAGTGTTACTCGCAGGGTACCAAAGGGTAAGTATACAGATTTTGGTTCTGATCGGTGAAACGGTGTAGATTTGTGCCAAAGGGCCTAAATGCAGGGAATGGAGTGGTCTGTTTGAAATTTCAAGCAGACAGTGTTAATCGCAGGGTTCCAGATGGTAAATAACAACTTTTGGTTGAGATCTGTGAAACGGTGTAGATTTGGGCCAAAGGGCCTAAATGCAGGAAATGGAGTGGTCTGTCCGCAATTTCAAGCAGACAGTGTTACTCGCAGGGTACCTAAGGGTAAGTATACAAATTTTGGTTTTGATCGGTGAAACGGTGTAGATTTGGGCCAAAGGGCCTAAATCCAGAGAATGGGGTGGTCTGTCCGAAATTTCAAGTGGACAGGGTTACCCGCAGGGTTGAAAAGGGTAGGTATACAAATTTTGGTTCGGATCGGTGAAACGGTGTAGAAGTTTGCCAAAGGGCCTAAATGCAGAAAATGGGGTGGTCTGTCCGAAATTTTAAGTGGACAATGCTATTCACAGGGTTACATAGGGTATGTATACAAATTTTGGTTGAGATCGGTGAAACGGTGTAGATTTGAGACAAAGGGCCTAAATGCAGGGAATGGGGTGGTCTGTCGGAAATTTCAAGTGGACATGGTTACCCGCAGGGTTCCGAAGGGTATGTAATCAAATTTTGGTTCAGATCGGTGAAACGGTGTTGATTTGTATGCATAACAGACAGACAGACAGACAGACAGACAGACAGACAGACAGACAAACATTGAGCTTTATATATATAGATAAATGTTTAGGTGTGCCCACTCTTGAGCAAGCCGGGACCTCAGCCGTTGCTGAGGAGGATTATATCCATGCAGTGGGTGGGCGCTGTTCTCTTCCACTCTCAGCCTCTCGGTGTTTCTGTCTTGTGATCTGCCCCCAATTCTCAAAGTTTCACATCCAGAGACTTTTCGCACTTCTGCAATGGCATTGTGCTTTTCTACTGCTGAATTTGTTTCCCCAATTTGGTACAGGTAGAAAGAAATATTTCAAAATTCACAGGCGATGAAGAGTTATTGTGTGTGGTGATTAGTGGTATAATGGGCGTAACATCTAGGTCATTTGTCCTTATGATAATAATAAGGTAATGAAAAATGACTACTAAACGAACATGGTGCAATTTTAAATCTGATATAGGTAATTCAGATTTCTACCTTCGATGTCTTCCAATGTCTGAACGTTATTTTCTGGCTTAGGCCTATACTCGATGCGTGTAGTGAAAGAGCTTATCGAGTACTGCTCTGGTCCAAGCTGCACGAACTTGAGAATATCGCAGATGATGACGATATATTATGACAGACGTTCGGGTGGGGGTTCCCGGTCCTCTTCACATTGACCGGTGAATCACTCATTCTTTCGTAACACTACAGTGGTTTGAGCAAAGACGCAATATGAACATCAGCATAGTCAGCAATAACAGGTAACACGGCGGGGTCTGGACATTTCTCTCATGACACCTCGCGATGAATCAGCAAGCTATTCTCACACTTAATCCCCCCCCCCCCTCCCCCCTCCATCCACCAATGTCTCACAACTTGTGGGACGTGGGTTTGCGACCACGGGACCCCAGCTGAGTCCGGCATTGCTTCTACTTACTGGTGCCGGGCTCCTTTCAGTTCTCTTTCCTGTCAGCCTCCCTTGGTCAAACTCTTGTTCTCTTCCGACCCCGATGGTATCAGGGTATCCGAGGCCTAGCAACTCTTTCACTTTCCCGCCCTAATTGGTCCTTGTCTAATCATTCCTGATAGCCTCATTCTTCGAGGTGTCAGCCTTCTTTTTCTTTTCTTAATATCTCATGTCGTCTGTTCAAGACCCTCAAGGAGGCAGGGTGTGTGTTGCCCCACCACTTCGGGTGCACCCTGGATAGTGCTACATCCTCAAGGGCTCATGGCTGGTGAGTTCGGGAGCTGGCAACCCTGAGGGTTTCCTGAGCAGGTCCGGTTTTACCCCTATTTTCCATTGCCTTTGGGACGGACCCTGTTCTCTTTCCGGGAATGGAGTGGTCTGTCCGCAATTTCAAGCAGACAGTGTTACTCGCAGGGTACCAAAGGGTAAGTATACACATTTTGGTTCTGATCGGTGAAACGGTGTAGATTTGTGCCAAAGGGCCTAAATGCAGGGAAAGGGGTGATCTGTCCGCAATTTCAAGTGGACAGGGTTACCCGCAGGGTTCGAAAGGGTAAGTATAATTTTTTTTGTCCGGATCGGTGAAACGATATAGATTTTTGGCAAAGGGGCTAAATGCAAGAAATGGGGTGGTCTGTACGAAATTTTAGGTGGACAGTGATATTCACAGGGTTACAAAGGGTAAGTATACACATTTTGGTTCAGATCGGTGAAACGGTGTAGATTTGAGCCAAGGGGCCTAAATGCAGGGAATGGAGTGGTCTGTCCGCAATTTCAAGCAAACAGTGTTACTCGCAGGGTACCAAAGGGTAAGTATACAGATTTTGGTTCTGATCGGTGAAACGGTGTAGATTTGTGCCAAAGGGCCTAAATGCAGGGAATGGAGTGGTCTGTTTGAAATTTCAAGCAGACAGTGTTACTCGCAGGGTTCCAGATGGTAAATAACAACTTTTGGTTGAGATCTGTGAAACGGTGTAGATTTGGGCCAAAGGGCCTAAATGCAGGAAATGGAGTGGTCTGTCCGCAATTTCAAGCAGACAGTGTTACTCGCAGGGTACCAAAGGGTAAGTACACAAATTTTGGTTTTGATCGGTGAAACGGTGTAGATTTGGGCCAAAGGGCCTAAATCCAGAGAATGGGGTGGTCTGTCCGAAATTTCAAGTGGACAGGGTTACCCGCAGGGTTGAAGAGGGTAGGTATACAAATTTTGGTTCGGATCGGTGAAACGGTGTAGAAGTTTGCCAAAGGGCCTAAATGCAGAAAATGGGGTGGTCTGTCCGAAATTTTAAGTGGACAATGCTATTCACAGGGTTACATAGGGTATGCATACAAATTTTGGTTGAGATCGGTGAAACGGTGTAGATTTGAGACAAAGGGCCTAAATGCAGGGAATGGGGTGGTCTGTCGGAAATTTCAAGTGGACAGGGTTACCCGCAGGGTTCCGAAGGGTATGTAATCAAATTTTGGTTCAGATCGGTGAAACGGTGTGGATTTGTATGCATAACAGACAGACAGACAGACAAACATTGAGCTTTATATATATAGATGGTTGTTAGTAGAAGGTTGAGGAAAGATCATTGGGATATAGGATCAATGTTCATGGCCGTATTTAATATAACCGGACGATCGCGACGCGGTAGAAACGTGGAGCAAGCACTGTTTATCACTGTAGTCTATGAAGATGGATGCAAAGTTCACTGTAGAAACACTAAAGTTTATGAAAAAGAAAGTTATTGCAATTATGGAAATAACTGATTGCACTATATAGGTGAGAGTCTATTTCTTGAAAAAGTTGTGATTTACAATTAAATGCGCCATAGAATGTTCCAGAGGTTCCAGCGGTGGAAGAAAGTTAGCTATTGCAAAAATTTGTAAGGAAGATTCCTCATTTTAAATATCATTGTCCCAAGTGAGCGAAAAACACTTGACGGCAAGACTCGCAGATAGAGTACAAGATCTAGAAGGTTCCAGAACGACCTTAGCAGAAAAATGGGGTTGAGAAAATCCAACGGAGGAACTAGCTTTATAATTATAGACAGCGGGTATTAGATAATATCCCACGTAGCGAGAGGATTTCTCATTTGAACAGCTTAAGAAAAGCTCTTTTTTAGTAAGGTTGGCTTATACAAGCAAAAGCTCAACATGGCAAATCCCACGAAGAATGATTTTTGCCCCAAAGTAAATAATTTCACACTGTCTATAAATTATAATTAAAAGCACGTGGAAGTTAAAACCATGAAGATGAGGTTAAAACTTTTAAAATGGTACTTATCTTGATTTCATGTTGAAGTCGAAGTTTCCGTTGATGACTACTTAGCCAACATGGCGTAGAAGAGGGTGAGCCTCTTGGTTTGAGGAGGCAAGTTCGAGCGGAGCTTTGACTGACCGAGTCAACTGCAGACTGAGAAGTGAGAGCAGCTCAACGGAGCACGGAGGGACCGAGGAAGGGGAAAAGAGTGGGGGATAGGAGACAAAAGGAGAACATATAAACATTACCAACTTTAAAATAGAAAATTAATCTCTTGCTGAGCTGATCTTCTAAGAGTTGATAACAGATGATACTAGCGCAGCATGGTGAGTAAAGAAGTAGACGTAGTCCTCTTGCTCCAAGAGAAAATAGCTGGCGATGGTAACAGGATCTGGTGGCCAAATGGATAAGTAAGTCCTCTAGCACCAGGAAGAGTTGAGGAGCTTCAGAGATTCGCTGCGAGGTGACGCTAGGTGGATCACAGAAGTTATATATCTAGAACAGACTTATGAAGACATAAGAGATATGCCCAACAAGGAGAAAACAGATGATCACTGTTGGTGTTTGACAAAGAGGAAGGAAGAAATGAACATGCAAAGAGCAATAAAAATTATATCTCAGGTACCGTGTATTCAAAGAATACACCATACTGGGGGGAGAAACACCAACAGAGAGCAAATAAACAGTTACACATTTAAAGGAAGAGGAGCGATCGAAGACAGGGGTCTTGTAATCGAACCGTTAATGGTCAAGACTCTGACCACCCTGACTCTCCCATCTCTTCCAGGGTAACACCTGGTAACTCTACCGGAAGTCCAGACTAGAGGGGGAGAAACATCCCTAACCAAGACCAAGTCCCCCACTTTAATGTCGGGACTGGAAAGAAACCACTTCTGCCTCCGTTGCAAGGAAGTTAAATATTCCAAGTTCCATCTCTTCCAAAAAGAATTACGGAGGGCTTCAAGTTTACGCCAAACAATAGGTAAATTAAAATCCCTGTAAGAATTGGGAAGAGGAGGAGGGGCAGAAAGAGAAGTGCCGATAAGGAAGTGACCAGGGGTGAGTGGAAGTAGGTCATCAGGGTCATTGGAAAGCGGAGTTAAAGGGCGAGAGTTAACAACACCTTCAATCAGAACAGACAGTGAATTGAATTCTTCGTAAGTCAGAATTCGATTACCTAAGACTTTTCTTAAATGACGTTTAGTGAGCTTTACGCAAGATTCCCACCTACCACCATGATGCGGAGCGTAAGGAGGTATGAAGCGCCATTTGAAACCTTTTGAATAAGAAAAATTAGAGATTTGTTCCATGGCAGGAGAGGAAGTGAGAGCTTTCTTCCACAGGGAAGCTGCGCCCTGAAAGGTGGAAGCGTTATCAGAGAACATCTCAGAAGGAACACCACGCCTAGCAGTGAAACGAGAGACAGCAGATAAAAAATAAGAAGTAGAAGCATTCGTTACTAGTTCCAAGTGGATTGCGCCGGTAACCATGCAAACAAAGAGAGAAATATAAAGCTTACCAAACAATTTGCGTTTAGCTTCAGGAGAGTTTCGTTGATATTGGAACGGACCCATATAGTCCACGCCAGTTAAAGCAAATGGGCGTATAGGAGAAGAACGAAAAGAGGGCAGATCGCTCATTAATTGAGTGTTGATTTTAGGTTTCGCTTTGAAACAAGGAATGCACTTATGAATTACAGAAGAAACTTCATGAATTCCATTTATAATCCAGTACTTTTCCCTTAAGAGGCAAAGCAGAGTACGTGTACCAACATGAAGATTACGGTAATGAAAGTCACGTATAATTAAGGAAGTTACGTGATGTTTGGAAGGCAAAATAACAGGATGCTTTTTGTCTTCAGAGAGTAAAGATTGCGAGAGCCTTCCACCTACCCTGAGTAACCCATGGTCATCAAGAAACGGGGCTAAAGCACGGAGACGGCTGGATTTGGGAAGATCTCTTTTAGAAGAAAGCAATGACAATTCAGAAGAAAAGGCTTCTTGCTGTGTCAGTTGTAAAACCTTAACGGTAGCGAGATTCAATTCATGATTGGTAAGGTGTGGTTTAGGGAGAAGAGGTTGGTCAACCACAAGATATTTCCATCTAAGGAGATAGGCGGCAATCCGTAGTAATTTATGAAAAGAAGAATAGCGGGACAACAAAGGATGAGAAGCGTTGGAAACAAGACACGAAGCAATGGGTAGAGGTACTTTAGCGTCAGGCAAGTTGGAGTTTGTAGCTGGGGGTTTAGAAGGCCATGAGGAAGATTCTTCGATTAGCCACGAGAGCCCATGCCAGTACAATTGGGAAGCTGCCAATTGAGAGGGTAAACAACCACGAGAGATAATATCAGCTGGATTATCCGCACTGGGAACATGCCTCCATTGACATCCAGAAGAAAGAGTTTGAATTTTGGAAACCCTGTTTGCAACGAAAGTTTGCCAGTGAGAGGGGTTCTTGGCGATCCAAGAAAGGGCGATCATGGAATCGCTCCAGAGATAGATTTGCGAGAATTCGACCTTTAACACTTCCCGTAATTTCTTGACAAGTTCTGCAGCCATGAGTGCAGCGCACAGTTCGAGCCTAGGCAAAGTGATAGTTTTAAGAGGAGCGACCTTCGATTTGGCACAAACAAGGTTGGAAACTAGAGATCCATAGAGTGAATCGTGATAAACTAAATATGCACAGCAACCATAAGCTTTTTCGGAACTGTCCGCGAACACATGAAGGAAAAAAGATGCATTAGAATGAGAGCTGATTAAATTCCTGGGAATTTCAATAAGGGAAAGATCCAGCAAATTGCTGCGAAACGAGAGCCAACGATTAAGAAAAGAAAGAGGGACAGTGTCATCCCATTCACATTTAAGCGACCACAGCTCTTGCATGAAGAGTTTGGCTCTGACGATAACTGGGGCAAGGAATTGAAGTGGATCAAAAATTTTTGCAATTTCAGAAAGAATTTGTCTTTTTGTATTAGGAAGCTCTTCTGCGAGCGAAACTTTATAGATAAGAGTGTCAGTGCTAGTGCACCAGTGAACTCCTAGAGTTTTTATAGATTCGGAGTTTCCACAAATTTCGACAGAAGAAGGATCTACGTCTTCGATGGGAAACTGAGCGAGAAACTCAGGGGAGTTGGAGTTCCACTTATGGAGTGGGAAACCTCCATTCCTTAGTAATGCCTGAAGTTCTAAAGATACAAAAGAAGCTTCCTCCAAAGAGGGGAAGGATTGCAAATAATCGTCAACATAGAATGACGTAGTTAGTGCTTCAGAGGCTTTGGGGTTAAATAAATGACCATCTTGAGAGGCTAGCAAGTGTAGGGATCGGATAGCAAGGAAAGCAGAGGGTTTTAAGCCATAAGTAACCGTTTTCAAGCGAAATACCTTAATGGGCTTACTGGTTTCATCACGCCACAAGATTCTTTGAAGATCTCGTTGTTCTGGTTGAATTAACACTTGACGGTACATCTGTTTTATGTCGGCTATGACAGCTATGGGAAATAATCGAAAGTTTAAGAGTATAGCAGATAAATCTGATTGAATAGCAGGACCAGAATAAAGAGTGTCGTTAAGGCTGTTGCCATTAACGTCGGGTGATGAACCATTGAAAACAACTCGAATTTTATCTTTTACAAGAGGGTTTTTCCACACGGGATGATGATTTAAATAAACCGTTTCAATTGGGGGTTGCAATTCATCATTAGATTTGTTAACAACTTCCATATGATCTAAGCTTTCATACTCATCCATGAAATCAGTGTACTGTTGTTTAACAAGAGGTTCCTTTTTGAATTTGCTCTCGATGGCGAAAAGAGCTTTTCGAGCTTTAGGCTGAGAGTTGATAAGTTTAGGAGGATTATGTAATCTTGGCATTTGAACGACGAACCGGCCATCAGAAGAACGAGTGGTGGTGTTCAAAAAAAGTTGCTCACAGAATTCATTTTCTAAAGAGGTTACATTAGGAGAATCGACATTTTCAAGCCTCCAGAACTGTTCCAGGTCAGTATTGGAGAAGTAACATTGCGATGCGGGTTGAGGAGAATAATGGGGAAGTTGCCCTGTGACGATCCATCCAAAATTAGTGTCTCTGGCGACCACGTTTGAGGATAACTTACGAACCTGTTTACGTAGGCAATTCCAGAAAACATTGGCACTAAAGAGTATGTCAATAGGGTTCTGCATATTAAAACAAGGATCGGCTAGCCTTAAATGCGAGGGAATGTTTAACCCTGAAATATTCACAGAGTGACTTGGAGTGTCTTCCCCAATGCTATTAAGAATAAGACAATTAAGTTTGAGAAAGTTGTTTCTATGACAAGTATCTCTTATAGTTAGCTTTGAGAATTGTAAAGCTTGCGATTTTGAGCTGTTGATGCCCGACACGTTGATAGAAGTGGGGTTTACAGGTAGGCCTAGTTTTCTAATCAAGGAATTGGACACAAAATCATGAGTTGCCGCTGAGTCTAGAAGACCGCGTGCACGGACCCAGTTGCCAAAGTTATCCTGAACTTCGATTTGGATAGTAGACAACAATACTTGAGCACTGCGAATGGACTTGGCATTTTGAATATAAGATGAAGCATTAGAATTGTTAGCACTATCATTTTTCGGCGAAGTAGATGCTGTCGATGACCTTGCCTGATCATGACGATGTAGCAGATTATGATGAGCCTTTTCACAATGGTAGCAAAGTCTTGTGGACTTACAGTTAGAAGCAGAATGCGTGGGCGCTAGGCAGTTGAAACAATGTTTGTTTTGAGCGACTAATTTTCGTCTGTCATCGACTGACATTTCTTTAAAAGATTTGCAAAGGTATAGGGCATGGGGATCTTTACAAAGTATGCACTTTACAGGTTCGTTTAAACTTTTGCGAGGTTCGCTTTGCGTGTTTAAAACAATAGAGCTAGCAACACGACGTTCACTAGACCTAGTTGGGTAACCAGTGGAGTTTGAATTGAATTTGGATGAGCTGGACCCGGGTTTTTGGGTATTGGACGCTGAGCGTTCACTTTTGGATTTGATGGACATTAATTCGAATTTGGAACTAGGAGATGAAGGTTCACTTTGATTAGCTAGAGCGGTTAAAAGTTGGCATCTAGCGTTTATGAAAGTGACTAAGTGCTCGTAAGAGTAGTCGTCTTCTTTAGAAAGTTCAATTTCCCAAGCTTTGAGGGTAGCAGCATCAACTTTAGAGACTACTAAATGTATTAGGAAAGTATCCCAATGTTCAGTAGGTTGATCTAATTGGGACAAAGCTTTAACGTGGAGTTGGGTAGTGTCAATTAAAGTACGCAAACTAGTGACGTCATTGTGCTGTGACGCAGGTAGGTTAAATAGAGCCTTCATATGGCGTTGAATACGTAAACGTAAATTTCCATATCTTTCTTTTAATAAATTAAAGGCAATGGGGTAATTTTCGGCACGCAGAGGAAGTGCTTCAACCAACTGCAAAGCTTGACCTCGAAGGATAGATCTCAAGTAATGAAACTTGTAAATGACTTGAATGTCTTCATTGTCATGAACAAGGGAGCAAAATAACTCATAGAAAGAATCCCAAGCAGATTCATCTCCAGAAAAATGGGGTAAATCAATTTTCGGTAAAGTAGGTTAGGGCTTGTGAGTGCCCTCACGGAAAGAAGTTTGGGGTTCGTGAAGGGAACCAGGAACAGAAGCGTCCTTTTTCTGCTCCTCATCGAGTTGGCGTATTATTTTGAAAGCAGAACCTATGCCTTCGTAATATAAGTTTTCTACCTCGACACGATCTTCTGTTTGATTGAGCATGCAAGTTTCTATTTCAGTTTGAATGTTACAGTAGTTTTCATAAGAACGTTCAAAATCCTTTACACGATGTTTCAACAAATCTAATTGCGCGTCTGAGGGATCTAATTCTTTTATGTACCTTCTGAATCGGGTAATTTGCCCTTTATAGGATGCTCGTTTAGAAGTAAGTTTTTCATCCTTATCCTTATCAGTGGGAGCCATATTAAAGAAGGTAAATGAAAATGTAACTCACGAAACTGTGGAACCTTGGAAATGCTGTCAAGCTGGCAGCAGCGAATGAGTAGAAAGAATGGGACACACCATAGGAGACAGGAGCGGCCTCTTTCCCGTTCACAGGCTTTGCACGATGTGGTTATAGCTGAAATATTCAACACAGATATTAGAAATATGCAAAGTATTGTCAAATGACACTATTTTAAAAAGAGAAAAGAAAAAATGGGCTCTCCCGGGTTTCTGGGACCAAATTTTGGGTAGTTTATTGGCTGAGGAATAACCCACCCACCAAGGGAAGATGATTAAAAGAAGGAAGTAGATTTGGGATTGGAAAAGAAGGATAGAAAAATAGGAGGAGAGTCCCACAAAATTAATAAGTTTAGTTTTAAACACACTTAAAGGTGGTTGCCACCGAAAATCCTCTTTCGGATACCTAAAATGAGTAAGGACTTGGTCTAAGCTGACGAGAAACACAGATAGAACTTGGGCTGTTTGCAAGAGAGTGGCTTTCGTATAATCCCTCTCAAGCATATATAAAACTACTATGGGGAAGAGTGCTGGTCTGGCAAGACTGAGAGGAACAAATTTACTGTATGTCTTCTCAAAGAAATTAGGTTTTACAAAGTAATTCGAAGAATGCCAATGATTTAACTCAGGTTTGGTATTTTCAATTTCCAAAATTATGGAGTTCCTGTAAGGGCGACCAAGTGTCTCTAAAAAGGAAAATGATAAAAGATTATGCCTTATTGGGTAATCTTGGTAAATGAACCAATGGTTGCATTGGAAAATGGCTAAGCTTTTACTCAGCGAGCAGCCGGCTAAAAGTTTAGACAAAAAGAAACACTTATCTTTTAGAAAACTGACCATAAGTTTTCGGAGAGGGTCTCCACAAGCAGGTAGCTGGCTTAGCGAGCTTTACTTGCCTTACTGGCCAATTAGAATTAGCTATTAACGCTAAGAAGAACTTGAGTGAGGTGAAAATTGAGAGTTCTTGCTCAAATGCAACAAATGGTGAAAGCTCTATTAATGATTTTAATATCATTGAGTGAGGAGAGTCAAGGAAGACAGGATTTTGCCTAAACTATATACTCGTAAATGAAAAAGCGAAGGGAAAAGATTCGTTTATTTTACAATTAGAAGAAGTTTGAGGAAATTAACAATTATGCAATATAATTTTAACAAACATAGTTCATTTGAACTTTTTAACAAATAGGGTCGCAGGCCTCTCAACATTAAACGGTTGCTCCAGGCAATTGACAATTTACAAGGTTTCAAACCTTACATGTTTCTAAAATCTTTATAAGATTTAAACAAATAAACAATGAAATAATTAAAGCTTGAACGTGAATTGGAGTACAAAGAGTGCACCTTAAGAAATTCTGGAGAGACTGTTCTAGAGAAAGTGACAACTTTGAAAATAACAATAATAACAACATGAAAAATAAGATAGAAGTTCCTACAACTTCTTATATTTATACAGAATTACTATATGAGAATTATACAAAAGAGGGCAGGTCACTTACTGTGAAACCTGGAGAAAATGAAAAGGAAGGTGCTAGACTTCCCAAGTTTGAGCAGGAATCACTAGCCAAATGGGACAGTTTCCATTTCGTGAAACCTGAACATGACTCGCTCAAGAG
The DNA here is from genome assembly GCA_946902985.2 of Meconema thalassinum. Lineage (NCBI taxonomy): Eukaryota > Metazoa > Arthropoda > Insecta > Orthoptera > Tettigoniidae > Meconema > Meconema thalassinum. Next base: position 333,717,935 of record OX336391.1, on the reverse strand, counting down.
TTTAAAGAATTGTTTTCCCTGATTATGGGAAAGGAACAACGTGAATTTAAAACTTGTATCACACAAGCAATTATGCAGAATTTAATTAATGTTAAACTAGCAAAGTTGGAAGGGCACTTCGTGAGTGACACCTTATAGAAAAGTTTCAATTTTATTAATAATGGTTGTTAGTAGAAGGTTGAGGAAAGATCATTGGGATATAGGATCAATGTCCATGGCCGTATTTAATATAAACGGACGATCGCGACGCGGTAGAAACGTGGAGCAAGCACTGTTTATCACTGTAGTCTATGAAGATGGATGCAAAGTTCACTGTAGAAACACTAAAGTTTATGAAAAAGAAAGTTATTGCAATTATGGAAATAACTGATTGCACTATATAGGTGAGAGTCTATTTCTTGAAAAAGTTGTGATTTACAATTAAATGCGCCATAGAATGTTCCAGAGGTTCCAGCGGTGGAAGAAAGTTAGCTATTGCAAAAATTTGTAAGGAAGATTCCTCATTTTAAATATCATTGTCCCAAGTGAGCGAAAAACACTTGACGGCAAGACTCGCAGATAGAGTACAAGATCTAGAAGGTTCCAGAACGACCTTAGCAGAAAAATGGGGTTGAGAAAATCCAACGGAGGAACTAGCTTTATAATTATAGACAGCGGGTATTAGATAATATCCCACGTAGCGAGAGGATTTCTCATTTGAACAGCTTAAGAAAAGCTCTTTTTTAGTAAGGTTGGCTTATACAAGCAAAAGCTCAACATGGCAAATCCCACGAAGAATGATTTTTGCCCCAAAGTAAATAATTTCACACTGTCTATAAATTATAATTAAAAGCACGTGGAAGTTAAAACCATGAAGATGAGGTTAAAACTTTTAAAATGGTACTTATCTTGATTTCATGTTGAAGTCGAAGTTTCCGTTGATGACTACTTAGCCAACATGGCGTAGAAGAGGGTGAGCCTCTTGGTTTGAGGAGGCAAGCTCGAGCGGAGCTTTGACTGAACGAGTCAACTGCAGACTGAGAAGTGAGAGCAGCTCAACGGAGCACGGAGGGACCGAGGAAGGGGAAAAGAGTGGGGGGTAGGAGACAAAAGGAGAACATATAAACATTACCAACTTTAAAATAGAAAATTAATCTCTTGCTGAGCTGATCTTCTAAGAGTTGATAACAGATGATACTAGCGCAGCATGGTGAGTAAAGAAGTAGACGTAGTCCTCTTGCTCCAAGAGAAAATAGCTGGCGATTGTAACAGGATCTGGTGGCCAAATGGATAAGTAAGTCCTCTAGCACCAGGAAGAGTTGAGGAGCTTCAGAGATTCGCTGCGAGGTGACGCTAGGTGGATCACAGAAGTTATATATCTAGAACAGACTTATGAAGACATAAGAGATATGCCCAACAAGGAGAAAACAGATGATCACTGTTGGTGTTTGACAAAGAGGAAGGAAGAAATGAACATGCAAAGAGCAATAAAAATTATATCTCAGGTACCGTGTATTCAAAGAATACACCATACTGGGTGGAGAAACACCAACAGAGAGCAAATAAACAGTTACACATTTAAAGGAAGAGGAGCGATCGAAGACAGGGGTCTTGTAATCGAACCGTTAATGGTCAAGACTCTGACCACCCTGACTCTCCCATCTCTTCCAGGGTAACACCTGGTAACTCTACCGGAAGTCCAGACTAGAGGGGGAGAAACATCCCTAACCAAGACCAAGTCCCCCACTTTAATGTCGGGACTGGAAAGAAACCACTTCTGCCTCCGTTGCAAGGAAGTTAAATATTCCAAGTTCCATCTCTTCCAAAAAGAATTACGGAGGGCTTCAAGTTTACGCCAAACAATAGGTAAATTAAAATCCCTGTAAGAATTGGGAAGAGGAGGAGGGGCAGAAAGAGAAGTGCCGATAAGGAAGTGACCAGGGGTGAGTGGAAGTAGGTCATCAGGGTCATTGGAAAGCGGAGTTAAAGGGCGAGAGTTAACAACACCTTCAATCAGAACAGACAGTGAATTGAATTCTTCGTAAGTCAGAATTCGATTACCTAAGACTTTTCTTAAATGACGTTTAGTGAGCTTTACGCAAGATTCCCACCTACCACCATGATGCGGAGCGTAAGGAGGTATGAAGCGCCATTTGAAACCTTTTGAATAAGAAAAATTAGAGATTTGTTCCATGGCAGGAGAGGAAGTGAGAGCTTTCTTCCACAGGGAAGCTGCGCCCTGAAAGGTGGAAGCGTTATCAGAGAACATCTCAGAAGGAACACCACGCCTAGCAGTGAAACGAGAGACAGCTGATAAAAAATAAGAAGTAGAAGCATTCGTTACTAGTTCCAAGTGGATTTCACCGGTAACCATGCAAACAAAGAGAGAAATATAAAGCTTACCAAACAATTTGCGTTTAGCTTCAGGAGAGTTTCGTTGATATTGGAACGGACCCATATAGTCCACGCCAGTTAAAGCAAATGGGCGTATAGGAGAAGAACGAAAAGAGGGCAGATCGCTCATTAATTGAGTGTTGATTTTAGGTTTCGCTTTGAAACAAGGAATGCACTTATGAATTACAGAAGAAACTTCATGAATTCCATTTATAATCCAGTACTTTTCCCTTAAGAGGCAAAGCAGAGTACGTGTACCAACATGAAGATTACGGTAATGAAAGTCACGTATAATTAAGGAAGTTACGTGATGTTTGGAAGGCAAAATAACAGGATGCTTTTTGTCTTCAGAGAGTAAAGATTGCGAGAGCCTTCCACCTACCCTGAGTAACCCATGGTCATCAAGAAACGGGGCTAAAGCACGGAGACGGCTGGATTTGGGAAGATCTCTTTTAGAAGAAAGCAATGACAATTCAGAAGAAAAGGCTTCTTGCTGTGTCAGTTGTAAAACCTTAACGGTAGCGAGATTCAATTCATGATTGGTAAGGTGTGGTTTAGGGAGAAGAGGTTGGTCAACCACAAGATATTTCCATCTAAGGAGATAGGCGGCAATCCGTAGTAATTTATGAAAAGAAGAATAGCGGGACAACAAAGGATGAGAAGCGTTGGAAACAAGACACGAAGCAATGGGTAGAGGTACTTTAGCGTCAGGCAAGTTGGAGTTTGTAGCTGGGGGTTTAGAAGGCCATGAGGAAGATTCTTCGATTAGCCACGAGGGCCCATGCCAGTACAATTGGGAAGCTGCCAATTGAGAGGGTAAACAACCACGAGAGATAATATCAGCTGGATTATCCGCACTGGGAACATGCCTCCATTGACATCCAGAAGAAAGAGTTTGAATTTTGGAAACCCTGTTTGCAACGAAAGTTTGCCAGTGAGAGGGGTTCTTGGCGATCCAAGAAAGGGCGATCATGGAATCGCTCCAGAGATAGATTTGCGAGAATTCGACCTTTAACACTTCCCGTAATTTCTTGACAAGTTCTGCAGCCATGAGTGCAGCGCACAGTTCGAGCCTAGGCAAAGTGATAGTTTTAAGAGGAGCGACCTTCGATTTGGCACAAACAAGGTTGGAAACTAGAGATCCATAGAGTGAATCGTGATAAACTAAATATGCACAGCAACCATAAGCTTTTTCGGAACTGTCCGCGAACACATGAAGGAAAAAAGATGCATTAGAATGAGAGCTGATTAAATTCCTGGGAATTTCAATAAGGGAAAGATCCAGCAAATTGCTGCGAAACGAGAGCCAACGATTAAGAAAAGAAAGAGGGACAGTGTCATCCCATTCACATTTAAGCGACCACAGCTCTTGCATGAAGAGTTTGGCTCTGACGATAACTGGGGCAAGGAATTGAAGTGGATCAAAAATTTTTGCAATTTCAGAAAGAATTTGTCTTTTTGTATTAGGAAGCTCTTCTGCGAGCGAAACTTTATAGATAAGAGTGTCAGTGCTAGTGCACCAGTGAACTCCTAGAGTTTTTATAGATTCGGAGTTTCCACAAATTTCGACAGAAGAAGGATCTACGTCTTCGATGGGAAACTGAGCGAGAAACTCAGGGGAGTTGGAGTTCCACTTATGGAGTGGGAAACCTCCATTCCTTAGTAATGCCTGAAGTTCTAAAGATACAAAAGAAGCTTCCTCCAAAGAGGGGAAGGATTGCAAATAATCGTCAACATAGAATGACGTAGTTAGTGCTTCAGAGGCTTTGGGGTTAAATAAATGACCATCTTGAGAGGCTAGCAAGTGTAGGGATCGGATAGCAAGGAAAGCAGAGGGTTTTAAGCCATAAGTAACCGTTTTCAAGCGAAATACCTTAATGGGCTTACTGGTTTCATCACGCCACAAGATTCTTTGAAGATCTCGTTGTTCTGGTTGAATTAACACTTGACGGTACATCTGTTTTATGTCGGCTATGACAGCTATGGGAAATAATCGAAAGTTTAAGAGTATAGCAGATAAATCTGATTGAATAGCAGGACCAGAATAAAGAGTGTCGTTAAGGCTGTTGCCATTAACGTCGGGTGATGAACCATTGAAAACAACTCGAATTTTATCTTTTACAAGAGGGTTTTTCCACACGGGATGATGATTTAAATAAACCGTTTCAATTGGGGGTTGCAATTCATCATTAGATTTGTTAACAACTTCCATATGATCTAAGCTTTCATACTCATCCATGAAATCAGTGTACTGTTGTTTAACAAGAGGTTCCTTTTTGAATTTGCTCTCGATGGCGAAAAGAGCTTTTCGAGCTTTAGGCTGAGAGTTGATAAGTTTAGGAGGATTATGTAATCTTGGCATTTGAACGACGAACCGGCCATCAGAAGAACGAGTGGTGGTGTTCAAAAAAAGTTGCTCACAGAATTCATTTTCTAAAGAGGTTACATTAGGAGAATCGACATTTTCAAGCCTCCAGAACTGTTCCAGGTCAGTATTGGAGAAGTAACATTGCGATGCGGGTTGAGGAGAATAATGGGGAAGTTGCCCTGTGACGATCCATCCAAAATTAGTGTCTCTGGCGACCACGTTTGAGGATAACTTACGAACCTGTTTACGTAGGCAATTCCAGAAAACATTGGCACTAAAGAGTATGTCAATAGGGTTCTGCATATTAAAACAAGGATCGGCTAGCCTTAAATGCGAGGGAATGTTTAACCCTGAAATATTCACAGAGTGACTTGGAGTGTCTTCCCCAATGCTATTAAGAATAAGACAATTAAGTTTGAGAAAGTTGTTTCTATGACAAGTATCTCTTATAGTTAGCTTTGAGAATTGTAAAGCTTGCGATTTTGAGCTGTTGATGCCCGACACGTTGATAGAAGTGGGGTTTACAGGTAGGCCTAGTTTTCTAATCAAGGAATTGGACACAAAATCATGAGTTGCCGCTGAGTCTAGAAGACCGCGTGCACGGACCCAGTTGCCAAAGTTATCCTGAACTTCGATTTGGATAGTAGACAACAATACTTGAGCACTGCGAATGGACTTGGCATTTTGAATATAAGATGAAGCATTAGAATTGTTAGCACTATCATTTTTCGGCGAAGTAGATGCTGTCGATGACCTTGCCTGATCATGACGATGTAGCAGATTATGATGAGCCTTTTCACAATGGTAGCAAAGTCTTGTGGACTTACAGTTAGAAGCAGAATGCGTGGGCGCTAGGCAGTTGAAACAATGTTTGTTTTGAGCGACTAATTTTCGTCTGTCATCGACTGACATTTCTTTAAAAGATTTGCAAAGGTATAGGGCATGGGGATCTTTACAAAGTATGCACTTTACAGGTTCGTTTAAACTTTTGCGAGGTTCGCTTTGCGTGTTTAAAACAATAGAGCTAGCAACACGACGTTCACTAGACCTAGTTGGGTAACCAGTGGAGTTTGAATTGAATTTGGATGAGCTGGACCCGGGTTTTTGGGTATTGGACGCTGAGCGTTCACTTTTGGATTTGATGGACATTAATTCGAATTTGGAACTAGGAGATGAAGGTTCACTTTGATTAGCTAGAGCGGTTAAAAGTTGGCATCTAGCGTTTATGAAAGTGACTAAATGCTCGTAAGAGTAGTCGTCTTCTTTAGAAAGTTCAATTTCCCAAGCTTTGAGGGTAGCAGCATCAACTTTAGAGACTACTAAATGTATTAGGAAAGTATCCCAATGTTCAGTAGGTTGATCTAATTGGGACAAAGCTTTAACGTGGAGTTGGGTAGTGTCAATTAAAGTACGCAAACTAGTGACGTCATTGTGCTGTGACGCAGGTAGGTTAAATAGAGCCTTCATATGGCGTTGAATACGTAAACGTAAATTTCCATATCTTTCTTTTAATAAATTAAAGGCAATGGGGTAATTTTCGGCACGCAGAGGAAGTGCTTCAACCAACTGCAAAGCTTGACCTCGAAGGATAGATCTCAAGTAATGAAACTTGTAAATGACTTGAATGTCTTCATTGTCATGAACAAGGGAGCAAAATAACTCATAGAAAGAATCCCAAGCAGATTCATCTCCAGAAAAATGGGGTAAATCAATTTTCGGTAAAGTAGGTTAGGGCTTGTGAGTGCCCTCACGGAAAGAAGTTTGGGGTTCGTGAAGGGAACCAGGAACAGAAGCGTCCTTTTTCTGCTCCTCTTCGAGTTGGCGTATTATTTTGAAAGCAGAACCTATGCCTTCGTAATATAAGTTTTCTACTTCGACACGATCTTCTGTTTGATTGAGCATGCAAGTTTCTATTTCAGTTTGAATGTTACAGTAGTTTTCATAAGAACGTTCAAAATCCTTTACACGATGTTTCAACAAATCTAATTGCGCGTCTGAGGGATCTAATTCTTTTATGTACCTTCTGAATCGGGTAATTTGCCCTTTATAGGATGCTCGTTTAGAAGTAAGTTTTTCATCCTTATCCTTATCAGTGGGAGCCATATTAAAGAAGGTAAATGAAAATGTAACTCACGAAACTGTGGAACCTTGGAAATGCTGTCAAGCTGGCAGCAGCGAATGAGTAGAAAGAATGGGACACACCATAGGAGACAGGAGCGGCCTCTTTCCCGTTCACAGGCTTTGCACGATGTGGTTATAGCTGAAATATTCAACACAGATATTAGAAATATGCAAAGTATTGTCAAATGACACTATTTTAAAAAGAGAAAAGAAAAAATGGGCTCTCCCGGGTTTCTGGGACCAAATTTTGGGTAGTTTATTGGCTGAGGAATAACCCACCCACCAAGGGAAGATGATTAAAAGAAGGAAGTAGATTTGGGATTGGAAAAGAAGGATAGAAAAATAGGAGGAGAGTCCCACAAAATTAATAAGTTTAGTTTTAAACACACTTAAAGGTGGTTGCCACCGAAAATCCTCTTTCGGATACCTAAAATGAGTAAGGACTTGGTCTAAGCTGACGAGAAACACAGATAGAACTTGGGCTGTTTGCAAGAGAGTGGCTTTCGTATAATCCCTCTCAAGCATATATAAAACTACTATGGGGAAGAGTGCTGGTCTGGCAAGACTGAGAGGAACAAATTTACTGTATGTCTTCTCAAAGAAATTAGGTTTTACAAAGTAATTCGAAGAATGCCAATGATTTAACTCAGGTTTGGTATTTTCAATTTCCAAAATTATGGAGTTCCTGTAAGGGCGACCAAGTGTCTCTAAAAAGGAAAATGATAAAAGATTATGCCTTATTGGGTAATCTTGGTAAATGAACCAATGGTTGCATTGGAAAATGGCTAAGCTTTTACTCAGCGAGCAGCCGGCTAAAAGTTTAGACAAAAAGAAACACTTATCTTTTAGAAAACTGACCATAAGTTTTCGGAGAGGGTCTCCACAAGCAGGTAGCTGGCTTAGCGAGCTTTACTTGCCTTACTGGCCAATTAGAATTAGCTATTAACGCTAAGAAGAACTTGAGTGAGGTGAAAATTGAGAGTTCTTGCTCAAATGCAACAAATGGTGAAAGCTCTATTAATGATTTTAATATCATTGAGTGAGGAGAGTCAAGGAAGACAGGATTTTGCCTAAACTATATACTCGTAAATGAAAAAGCGAAGGGAAAAGATTCGTTTATTTTACAATTAGAAGAAGTTTGAGGAAATTAACAATTATGCAATATAATTTTAACAAACATAGTTCATTTGAACTTTTTAACAAATAGGGTCGCAGGCCTCTCAACATTAAACGGTTGCTCCAGGCAATTGACAATTTACAAGGTTTCAAACCTTACATGTTTCTAAAATCTTTATAAGATTTAAACAAATAAACAATGAAATAATTAAAGCTTGAACGTGAATTGGAGTACAAAGAGTGCACCTTAAGAAATTCTGGAGAGACTGTTCTAGAGAAAGTGACAACTTTGAAAATAACAATAATAACAACATGAAAAATAAGATAGAAGTTCCTACAACTTCTTATATTTATACAGAATTACTATATGAGAATTATACAAAAGAGGGCAGGTCACTTACTGTGAAACCTGGAGAAAATGAAAAGGAAGGTGCTAGACTTCCCAAGTTTGAGCAGGAATCACTAGCCAAATGGGACAGTTTCCATTTCGTGAAACCTGAACATGACTCGCTCAAGAGTTTAAAGAATTGTTTTCCCTGATTATGGGAAAGGAACGACGTGAATTTAAAACTTGTATCACACAAGCAATTATGCAGAATTTAATTAATGTTAAACTAGCAAAGTTGGAAGGGCACTTCGTGAGTGACACCTTATAGAAAAGTTTCAATTTTATTAATAATGGTTGTTAGTAGAAGGTTGAGGAAAGATCATTGGGATATAGGATCAATGTCCATGGCCGTATTTAATATAAACGGACGATCGCGACGCGGTAGAAACGTGGAGCAAGCACTGTTTATCACTGTAGTCTATGAAGATGGATGCAAAGTTCACTGTAGAAACACTAAAGTTTATGAAAAAGAAAGTTATTGCAATTATGGAAATAACTGATTGCACTATATAGGTGAGAGTCTATTTCTTGAAAAAGTTGTGATTTACAATTAAATGCGCCATAGAATGTTCCAGAGGTTCCAGCGGTGGAAGAAAGTTAGCTATTTCAAAAATTTGTAAGGAAGATTCCTCATTTTAAATATCATTGTCCCAAGTGAGCGAAAAACACTTGACGGCAAGACTCGCAGATAGAGTACAAGATCTAGAAGGTTCCAGAACGACCTTAGCAGAAAAATGGGGTTGAGAAAATCCAACGGAGGAACTAGCTTTATAATTATAGACAGCGGGTATTAGATAATATCCCACGTAGCGAGAGGATTTCTCATTTGAACAGCTTAAGAAAAGCTCTTTTTTAGTAAGGTTGGCTTATACAAGCAAAAGCTCAACATGGCAAATCCCACGAAGAATGATTTTTGCCCCAAAGTAAATAATTTCACACTGTCTATAAATTATAATTAAAAGCACGTGGAAGTTAAAACCATGAAGATGAGGTTAAAACTTTTAAAATGGTACTTATCTTGATTTCATGTTGAAGTCGAAGTTTCCGTTGATGACTACTTAGCCAACATGGCGTAGAAGAGGGTGAGCCTCTTGGTTTGAGGAGGCAAGCTCGAGCGGAGCTTTGACTGACCGAGTCAACTGCAGACTGAGAAGTGAGAGCAGCTCAACGGAGCACGGAGGGACCGAGGAAGGGGAAAAGAGTGGGGGGTAGGAGACAAAAGGAGAACATATAAACATTACCAACTTTAAAACAGAAAATTAATCTCTTGCTGAGCTGATCTTCTAAGAGTTGATAACAGATGATACTAGCGCAGCATGGTGAGTAAAGAAGTAGACGTAGTCCTCTTGCTCCAAGAGAAAATAGCTGGCGATGGTAACAGGATCTGGTGGCCAAATGGATAAGTAAGTCCTCTAGCACCAGGAAGAGTTGAGGAGCTTCAGAGATTCGCTGCGAGGTGACGCTAGGTGGATCACAGAAGTTATATATCTAGAACAGACTTATGAAGACATAAGAGATATGCCCAACAAGGAGAAAACAGATGATCACTGTTGGTGTTTGACAAAGAGGAAGGAAGAAATGAACATGCAAAGAGCAATAAAAATTATATCTCAGGTACCGTGTATTCAAAGAATACACCATACTGGGGGGAGAAACACCAACAGAGAGCAAATAAACAGTTACACATTTAAAGGAAGAGGAGCGATCAAAGACAGGGGTCTTGTAATCGAACCGTTAATGGTCAAGACTCTGACCACCCTGACTCTCCCATCTCTTCCAGGGTAACACCTGGTAACTCTACCGGAAGTCCAGACTAGAGGGGGAGAAACATCCCTAACCTAGACCAAGTCCCCCACTTTAATGTCGGGACTGGAAAGAAACCACTTCTGCCTCCGTTGCAAGGAAGTTAAATATTCCAAGTTCCATCTCTTCCAAAAAGAATTACGGAGGGCTTCAAGTTTACGCCAAACAATAGGTAAATTAAAATCCCTGTAAGAATTGGGAAGAGGAGGAGGGGCAGAAAGAGAAGTGCCGATAAGGAAGTGACCAGGGGTGAGTGGAAGTAGGTCATCAGGGTCATTGGAAAGCGGAGTTAAAGGGCGAGAGTTAACAACACCTTCAATCAGAACAGACAGTGAATTGAATTCTTCGTAAGTCAGAATTCGATTACCTAAGACTTTTCTTAAATGACGTTTAGTGAGCTTTACGCAAGATTCCCACCTACCACCATGATGCGGAGCGTAAGGAGGTATGAAGCGCCATTTGAAACCTTTTGAATAAGAAAAATTAGAGATTTGTTCCATGGCAGGAGAGGAAGTGAGAGCTTTCTTCCACAGGGAAGCTGCGCCCTGAAAGGTGGAAGCGTTATCAGAGAACATCTCAGAAGGAACACCACGCCTAGCAGTGAAACGAGAGACAGCTGATAAAAAATAAGAAGTAGAAGCATTCGTTACTAGTTCCGAGTGGATTGCGCCGGTAACCATGCAAACAAAGAGAGAAATATAAAGCTTACCAAACAATTTGCGTTTAGCTTCAGGAGAGTTTCGTTGATATTGGAACGGACCCATATAGTCCACGCCAGTTAAAGCAAATGGGCGTATAGGAGAAGAACGAAAAGAGGGCAGATCGCTCATTAATTGAGTGTTGATTTTAGGTTTCGCTTTGAAACAAGGAATGCACTTATGAATTACAGAAGAAACTTCATGAATTCCATTTATAATCCAGTACTTTTCCCTTAAGAGGCAAAGCAGAGTACGTGTACCAACATGAAGATTACGGTAATGAAAGTCACGTATAATTAAGGAAGTTACGTGATGTTTGGAAGGCAAAATAACAGGATGCTTTTTGTCTTCAGAGAGTAAAGATTGCGAGAGCCTTCCACCTACCCTGAGTAACCCATGGTCATCAAGAAACGGGGCTAAAGCACGGAGACGGCTGGATTTGGGAAGATCTCTTTTAGAAGAAAGCAATGACAATTCAGAAGAAAAGGCTTCTTGCTGTGTCAGTTGTAAAACCTTAACGGTAGCGAGATTCAATTCATGATTGGTAAGGTGTGGTTTAGGGAGAAGAGGTTGGTCAACCACAAGATATTTCCATCTAAGGAGATAGGCGGCAATCCGTAGTAATTTATGAAAAGAAGAATAGCGGGACAACAAAGGATGAGAAGCGTTGGAAACAAGACACGAAGCAATGGGTAGAGGTACTTTAGCGTCAGGCAAGTTGGAGTTTGTAGCTGGGGGTTTAGAAGGCCATGAGGAAGATTCTTCGATTAGCCACGAGGGCCCATGCCAGTACAATTGGGAAGCTGCCAATTGAGAGGGTAAACAACCACGAGAGATAATATCAGCTGGATTATCCGCACTGGGAACATGCCTCCATTGACATCCAGAAGAAAGAGTTTGAATTTTGGAAACCCTGTTTGCAACGAAAGTTTGCCAGTGAGAGGGGTTCTAGGCGATCCAAGAAAGGGCGATCATGGAATCGCTCCAGAGATAGATTTGCGAGAATTCGACCTTTAACACTTCCCGTAATTTCTTGACAAGTTCTGCAGCCATGAGTGCAGCGCACAGTTCGAGCCTAGGCAAAGTAATAGTTTTAAGAGGAGCGACCTTCGATTTGGCACAAACAAGGTTGGAAACTAGAGATCCATAGAGTGAATCGTGATAAACTAAATATGCACAGCAACCATAAGCTTTTTCGGAACTGTCCGCGAACACATGAAGGAAAAAAGATGCATTAGAATGAGAGCTGATTAAATTCCTGGGAATTTCAATAAGGGAAAGATCCAGCAAATTGCTGCGAAACGAGAGCCAACGATTAAGAAAAGAAAGAGGGACAGTGTCATCCCATTCACATTTAAGCGACCACAGCTCTTGCATGAAGAGTTTGGCTCTGACGATAACTGGGGCAAGGAATTGAAGTGGATCAAAAATTTTTGCAATTTCAGAAAGAATTTGTCTTTTTGTATTAGGAAGCTCTTCTGCGAGCGAAACTTTATAGATAAGAGTGTCAGTGCTAGTGCACCAGTGAACTCCTAGAGTTTTTATAGATTCGGAGTTTCCACAAATTTCGACAGAAGAAGGATCTACGTCTTCGATGGGAAACTGAGCGAGAAACTCAGGGGAGTTGGAGTTCCACTTATGGAGTGGGAAACCTCCATTCCTTAGTAATGCCTGAAGTTCTAAAGATACAAAAGAAGCTTCCTCCAAAGAGGGGAAGGATTGCAAATAATCGTCAACATAGAATGACGTAGTTAGTGCTTCAGAGGCTTTGGGGTTAAATAAATGACCATCTTGAGAGGCTAGCAAGTGTAGGGATCGGATAGCAAGGAAAGCAGAGGGTTTTAAGCCATAAGTAACCGTTTTCAAGCGAAATACCTTAATGGGCTTACTGGTTTCATCACGCCACAAGATTCTTTGAAGATCTCGTTGTTCTGGTTGAATTAACACTTGACGGTACATCTGTTTTATGTCGGCTATGACAGCTATGGGAAATAATCGAAAGTTTAAGAGTATAGCAGATAAATCTGATTGAATAGCAGGACCAGAATAAAGAGTGTCGTTAAGGCTGTTGCCATTAACGTCGGGTGATGAACCATTGAAAACAACTCGAATTTTATCTTTTACAAGAGGGTTTTTCCACACGGGATGATGATTTAAATAAACCGTTTCAATTGGGGGTTGCAATTCATCATTAGATTTGTTAACAACTTCCATATGATCTAAGCTTTCATACTCATCCATGAAATCAGTGTACTGTTGTTTAACAAGAGGTTCCTTTTTGAATTTGCTCTCGATGGCGAAAAGAGCTTTTCGAGCTTTAGGCTGAGAGTTGATAAGTTTAGGAGGATTATGTAATCTTGGCATTTGAACGACGAACCGGCCATCAGAAGAACGAGTGGTGGTGTTCAAAAAAAGTTGCTCACAGAATTCATTTTCTAAAGAGGTTACATTAGGAGAATCGACATTTTCAAGCCTCCAGAACTGTTCCAGGTCAGTATTGGAGAAGTAACATTGCGATGCGGGTTGAGGAGAATAATGGGGAAGTTGCCCTGTGACGATCCATCCAAAATTAGTGTCTCTGGCGACCACGTTTGAGGATAACTTACGAACCTGTTTACGTAGGCAATTCCAGAAAACATTGGCACTAAAGAGTATGTCAATAGGGTTCTGCATATTAAAACAAGGATCGGCTAGCCTTAAATGCGAGGGAATGTTTAACCCTGAAATATTCACAGAGTGACTTGGAGTGTCTTCCCCAATGCTATTAAGAATAAGACAATTAAGTTTGAGAAAGTTGTTTCTATGACAAGTATCTCTTATAGTTAGCTTTGAGAATTGTAAAGCTTGCGATTTTGAGCTGTTGATGCCCGACACGTTGATAGAAGTGGGGTTTACAGGTAGGCCTAGTTTTCTAATCAAGGAATTGGACACAAAATCATGAGTTGCCGCTGAGTCTAGAAGACCGCGTGCACGGACCCAGTTGCCAAAGTTATCCTGAACTTCGATTTGGATAGTAGACAACAATACTTGAGCACTGCGAATGGACTTGGCATTTTGAATATAAGATGAAGCATTAGAATTGTTAGCACTATCATTTTTCGGCGAAGTAGATGCTGTCGATGACCTTGCCTGATCATGACGATGTAGCAGATTATGATGAGCCTTTTCACAATGGTAGCAAAGTCTTGTGGACTTACAGTTAGAAGCAGAATGCGTGGGCGCTAGGCAGTTGAAACAATGTTTGTTTTGAGCGACTAATTTTCGTCTGTCATCGACTGACATTTCTTTAAAAGATTTGCAAAGGTATAGGGCATGGGGATCTTTACAAAGTATGCACTTTACAGGTTCGTTTAAACTTTTGCGAGGTTCGCTTTGCGTGTTTAAAACAATAGAGCTAGCAACACGACGTTCACTAGACCTAGTTGGGTAACCAGTGGAGTTTGAATTGAATTTGGATGAGCTGGACCCGGGTTTTTGGGTATTGGACGCTGAGCGTTCACTTTTGGATTTGATGGACATTAATTCGAATTTGGAACTAGGAGATGAAGGTTCACTTTGATTAGCTAGAGCGGTTAAAAGTTGGCATCTAGCGTTTATGAAAGTGACTAAATGCTCGTAAGAGTAGTCGTCTTCTTTAGAAAGTTCAATTTCCCAAGCTTTGAGGGTAGCAGCATCAACTTTAGAGACTACTAAATGTATTAGGAAAGTATCCCAATGTTCAGTAGGTTGATCTAATTGGGACAAAGCTTTAACGTGGAGTTGGGTAGTGTCAATTAAAGTACGCAAACTAGTGACGTCATTGTGCTGTGACGCAGGTAGGTTAAATAGAGCCTTCATATGGCGTTGAATACGTAAACGTAAATTTCCATATCTTTCTTTTAATAAATTAAAGGCAATGGGGTAATTTTCGGCACGCAGAGGAAGTGCTTCAACCAACTGCAAAGCTTGACCTCGAAGGATAGATCTCAAGTAATGAAACTTGTAAATGACTTGAATGTCTTCATTGTCATGAACAAGGGAGCAAAATAACTCATAGAAAGAATCCCAAGCAGATTCATCTCCAGAAAAATGGGGTAAATCAATTTTCGGTAAAGTAGGTTTGGGCTTGTGAGTGCCCTCACGGAAAGAAGTTTGGGGTTCGTGAAGGGAACCAGGAACAGAAGCGTCCTTTTTCTGCTCCTCTTCGAGTTGGCGTATTATTTTGAAAGCAGAACCTATGCCTTCGTAATATAAGTTTTCTACTTCGACACGATCTTCTGTTTGATTGAGCATGCAAGTTTCTATTTCAGTTTGAATGTTACAGTAGTTTTCATAAGAACGTTCAAAATCCTTTACACGATGTTTCAACAAATCTAATTGCGCGTCTGAGGGATCTAATTCTTTTATGTACCTTCTGAATCGGGTAATTTGCCCTTTATAGGATGCTCGTTTAGAAGTAAGTTTTTCATCCTTATCCTTATCAGTGGGAGCCATATTAAAGAAGGTAAGTGAAAATGTAACTCACGAAACTGTGGAACCTTGGAAATGCTGTCAAGCTGGCAGCAGCGAATGAGTAGAAAGAATGGGACACACCATAGGAGACAGGAGCGGCCTCTTTCCCGTTCACAGGCTTTGCACGATGTGGTTATAGCTGAAATATTCAACACAGATATTAGAAATATGCAAAGTATTGTCAAATGACACTATTTAAAAAAGAGAAAAGAAAAAATGGGCTCTCCCGGGTTTCTGGGACCAAATTTTGGGTAGTTTATTGGCTGAGGAATAACCCACCCACCAAGGGAAGATGATTAAAAGAAGGAAGTAGATTTGGGATTGGAAAAGAAGGATAGAAAAATAGGAGGAGAGTCCCACAAAATTAATAAGTTTAGTTTTAAACACACTTAAAGGTGGTTGCCACCGAAAATCCTCTTTCGGATACCTAAAATGAGTAAGGACTTGGTCTAAGCTGACGAGAAACACAGATAGAACTTGGGCTGTTTGCAAGAGAGTGGCTTTCGTATAATCCCTCTCAAGCATATATAAAACTACTATGGGGAAGAGTGCTGGTCTGGCAAGACTGAGAGGAACAAATTTACTGTATGTCTTCTCAAAGAAATTAGGTTTTACAAAGTAATTCGAAGAATGCCAATGATTTAACTCAGGTTTGGTATTTTCAATTTCCAAAATTATGGAGTTCCTGTAAGGGCGACCAAGTGTCTCTAAAAAGGAAAATGATAAAAGATTATGCCTTATTGGGTAATCTTGGTAAATGAACCAATGGTTGCATTGGAAAATGGCTAAGCTTTTACTCAGCGAGGAGCCGGCTAAAAGTTTAGACAAAAAGAAACACTTATCTTTTAGAAAACTGACCATAAGTTTTCGGAGAGGGTCTCCACAAGCAGGTAGCTGGCTTAGCGAGCTTTACTTGCCTTACTGGCCAATTAGAATTAGCTATTAACGCTAAGAACAACTTTAGTGAGGTGAAAATTGAGAGTTCTTGCTCAAATGCAACAAATGGTGAAAGCTCTATTAATGATTTTAATATCATTGAGTGAGGAGAGTCAAGGAAGACAGGATTTTGCCTAAACTTTATATTCGTAAATGAAAAAGCGAAGGGAAAAGATTCGTTTATTTTACAATTAGAAGAAGTTTGAGGAAATTAACAATTATGCAATATAATTTTGACAAACATAGTTCATTTGAACTTTTTAACAAATAGGGTCGCAGACCTCTCAACATTAAACGGTTGCTCCAGGCAATTGACAATTTACAAGGTTTCAAACCTTACATGTTTCTAAAATCTTTATAAGATTTAAACAAATAAACAATGAAATAATTAAAGCTTGAACGTGAATTGGAGTACAAAGAGTGCACCTTAAGAAATTCTGGAGAGAATGTTCTAGAGAAAGTGACAACTTTGAAAATAACAATAATAACAACATGAAAAATAAGATAGAAGTTCCTACAACTTCTTATATTTATACAGAATTACTATATGAGAATTATACAAAAGAGGGCAGGTCACTTACTGTGAAACCTGGAGAAAATGAAAAGGAAGGTGCTAGACTTCCCAAGTTTGAGCAGGAATCACTAGCCAAATGGGACAGTTTCCATTTCGTGAAACCTGAACATGACTCGCTCAAGAGTTTAAAGAATTGTTTTCCCTGATTATGGGAAAGGAACAACGTGAATTTAAAACTTGTATCACACAAGCAATTATGCAGAATTTAATTAATGTTAAACTAGCAAAGTTGGAAGGGCACTTCGTGAGTGACACCTTATAGAAAAGTTTCAATTTTATTAATAATGGTTGTTAGTAGAAGGTTGAGGAAAGATCATTGGGATATAGGATCAATGTTCATGGCCGTATTTAATATAACCGGACGATCGCGACGCGGTAGAAACGTGGAGCAAGCACTGTTTATCACTGTAGTCTATGAAGATGGATGCAAAGTTCACTGTAGAAACACTAAAGTTTATGAAAAAGAAAGTTATTGCAATTATGGAAATAACTGATTGCACTATATAGGTGAGAGTCTATTTCTTGAAAAAGTTGTGATTTACAATTAAATGCGCCATAGAATGTTCCAGAGGTTCCAGCGGTGGAAGAAAGTTAGCTATTGCAAAAATTTGTAAGGAAGATTCCTCATTTTAAATATCATTGTCCCAAGTGAGCGAAAAACACTTGACGGCAAGACTCGCAGATAGAGTACAAGATCTAGAAGGTTCCAGAACGACCTTAGCAGAAAAATGGGGTTGAGAAAATCCAACGGAGGAACTAGCTTTATAATTATAGACAGCGGGTATTAGATAATATCCCACGTAGCGAGAGGATTTCTCATTTGAACAGCTTAAGAAAAGCTCTTTTTTAGTAAGGTTGGCTTATACAAGCAAAAGCTCAACATGGCAAATCCCACGAAGAATGATTTTTGCCCCAAAGTAAATAATTTCACACTGTCTATAAATTATAATTAAAAGCACGTGGAAGTTAAAACCATGAAGATGAGGTTAAAACTTTTAAAATGGTACTTATCTTGATTTCATGTTGAAGTCGAAGTTTCCGTTGATGACTACTTAGCCAACATGGCGTAGAAGAGGGTGAGCCTCTTGGTTTGAGGAGGCAAGCTCGAGCGGAGCTTTGACTGACCGAGTCAACTGCAGACTGAGAAGTGAGAGCAGCTCAACGGAGCACGGAGGGACCGAGGAAGGGGAAAAGAGTGGGGGGTAGGAGACAAAAGGAGAACATATAAACATTACCAACTTTAAAACAGAAAATTAATCTCTTGCTGAGCTGATCTTCTAAGAGTTGATAACAGATGATACTAGCGCAGCATGGTGAGTAAAGAAGTAGACGTAGTCCTCTTGCTCCAAGAGAAAATAGCTGGCGATGGTAACAGGATCTGGTGGCCAAATGGATAAGTAAGTCCTCTAGCACCAGGAAGAGTTGAGGAGCTTCAGAGATTCGCTGCGAGGTGACGCTAGGTGGATCACAGAAGTTATATATCTAGAACAGACTTATGAAGACATAAGAGATATGCCCAACAAGGAGAAAACAGATGATCACTGTTGGTGTTTGACAAAGAGGAAGGAAGAAATGAACATGCAAAGAGCAATAAAAATTATATCTCAGGTACCGTGTATTCAAAGAATACACCATACTGGGGGGAGAAACACCAACAGAGAGCAAATAAACAGTTACACATTTAAAGGAAGAGGAGCGATCAAAGACAGGGGTCTTGTAATCGAACCGTTAATGGTCAAGACTCTGACCACCCTGACTCTCCCATCTCTTCCAGGGTAACACCTGGTAACTCTACCGGAAGTCCAGACTAGAGGGGGAGAAACATCCCTAACCAAGACCAAGTCCCCCACTTTAATGTCGGGACTGGAAAGAAACCACTTCTGCCTCCGTTGCAAGGAAGTTAAATATTCCAAGTTCCATCTCTTCCAAAAAGAATTACGGAGGGCTTCAAGTTTACGCCAAACAATAGGTAAATTAAAATCCCTGTAAGAATTGGGAAGAGGAGGAGGGGCAGAAAGAGAAGTGCCGATAAGGAAGTGACCAGGGGTGAGTGGAAGTAGGTCATCAGGGTCATTGGAAAGCGGAGTTAAAGGGCGAGAGTTAACAACACCTTCAATCAGAACAGACAGTGAATTGAATTCTTCGTAAGTCAGAATTCGATTACCTAAGACTTTTCTTAAATGACGTTTAGTGAGCTTTACGCAAGATTCCCACCTACCACCATGATGCGGAGCGTAAGGAGGTATGAAGCGCCATTTGAAACCTTTTGAATAAGAAAAATTAGAGATTTGTTCCATGGCAGGAGAGGAAGTGAGAGCTTTCTTCCACAGGGAAGCTGCGCCCTGAAAGGTGGAAGCGTTATCAGAGAACATCTCAGAAGGAACACCACGCCTAGCAGTGAAACGAGAGACAGCTGATAAAAAATAAGAAGTAGAAGCATTCGTTACTAGTTCCAAGTGGATTGCGCCGGTAACCATGCAAACAAAGAGAGAAATATAAAGCTTACCAAACAATTTGCGTTTAGCTTCAGGAGAGTTTCGTTGATATTGGAACGGACCCATATAGTCCACGCCAGTTAAAGCAAATGGGCGTATAGGAGAAGAACGAAAAGAGGGCAGATCGCTCATTAATTGAGTGTTGATTTTAGGTTTCGCTTTGAAACAAGGAATGCACTTATGAATTACAGAAGAAACTTCATGAATTCCATTTATAATCCAGTACTTTTCCCTTAAGAGGCAAAGCAGAGTACGTGTACCAACATGAAGATTACGGTAATGAAAGTCACGTATAATTAAGGAAGTTACGTGATGTTTGGAAGGCAAAATAACAGGATGCTTTTTGTCTTCAGAGAGTAAAGATTGCGAGAGCCTTCCACCTACCCTGAGTAACCCATGGTCATCAAGAAACGGGGCTAAAGCACGGAGACGGCTGGATTTGGGAAGATCTCTTTTAGAAGAAAGCAATGACAATTCAGAAGAAAAGGTTTCTTGCTGTGTCAGTTGTAAAACCTTAACGGTAGCGAGATTCAATTCATGATTGGTAAGGTGTGGTTTAGGGAGAAGAGGTTGGTCAACCACAAGATATTTCCATCTAAGGAGATAGGCGGCAATCCGTAGTAATTTATGAAAAGAAGAATAGCGGGACAACAAAGGATGAGAAGCGTTGGAAACAAGACACGAAGCAATGGGTAGAGGTACTTTAGCGTCAGGCAAGTTGGAGTTTGTAGCTGGGGGTTTAGAAGGCCATGAGGAAGGTTCTTCGATTAGCCACGAGGGCCCATGCCAGTACAATTGGGAAGCTGCCAATTGAGAGGGTAAACAACCACGAGAGATAATATCAGCTGGATTATCCGCACTGGGAACATGCCTCCATTGACATCCAGAAGAAAGAGTTTGAATTTTGGAAACCCTGTTTGCAACGAAAGTTTGCCAGTGAGAGGGGTTCTTGGCGATCCAAGAAAGGGCGATCATGGAATCGCTCCAGAGATAGATTTGCGAGAATTCGACCTTTAACACTTCCCGTAATTTCTTGACAAGTTCTGCAGCCATGAGTGCAGCGCACAGTTCGAGCCTAGGCAAAGTAATAGTTTTAAGAGGAGCGACCTTCGATTTGGCACAAACAAGGTTGGAAACTAGAGATCCATAGAGTGAATCGTGATAAACTAAATATGCACAGCAACCATAAGCTTTTTCGGAACTGTCCGCGAACACATGAAGGAAAAAAGATGCATTAGAATGAGAGCTGATTAAATTCCTGGGAATTTCAATAAGGGAAAGATCCAGCAAATTGCTGCGAAACGAGAGCCAACGATTAAGAAAAGAAAGAGGGACAGTGTCATCCCATTCACATTTAAGCGACCACAGCTCTTGCATGAAGAGTTTGGCTCTGACGATAACTGGGGCAAGGAATTGAAGTGGATCAAAAATGTTTGCAATTTCAGAAAGAATTTGTCTTTTTGTATTAGGAAGCTCTTCTGCGAGCGAAACTTTATAGATAAGAGTGTCAGTGCTAGTGCACCAGTGAACTCCTAGAGTTTTTATAGATTCGGAGTTTCCACAAATTTCGACAGAAGAAGGATCTACGTCTTCGATGGGAAACTGAGCGAGAAACTCAGGGGAGTTGGAGTTCCACTTATGGAGTGGGAAACCTCCATTCCTTAGTAATGCCTGAAGTTCTAAAGATACAAAAGAAGCTTCCTCCAAAGAGGGGAAGGATTGCAAATAATCGTCAACATAGAATGACGTAGTTAGTGCTTCAGAGGCTTTGGGGTTAAATAAATGACCATCTTGAGAGGCTAGCAAGTGTAGGGATCGGATAGCAAGGAAAGCAGAGGGTTTTAAGCCATAAGTAACCGTTTTCAAGCGAAATACCTTAATGGGCTTACTGGTTTCATCACGCCACAAGATTCTTTGAAGATCTCGTTGTTCTGGTTGAATTAACACTTGACGGTACATCTGTTTTATGTCGGCTATGACAGCTATGGGAAATAATCGAAAGTTTAAGAGTATAGCAGATAAATCTGATTGAATAGCAGGACCAGAATAAAGAGTGTCGTTAAGGCTGTTGCCATTAACGTCGGGTGATGAACCATTGAAAACAACTCGAATTTTATCTTTTACAAGAGGGTTTTTCCACACGGGATGATGATTTAAATAAACCGTTTCAATTGGGGGTTGCAATTCATCATTAGATTTGTTAACAACTTCCATATGATCTAAGCTTTCATACTCATCCATGAAATCAGTGTACTGTTGTTTAACAAGAGGTTCCTTTTTGAATTTGCTCTCGATGGCGAAAAGAGCTTTTCGAGCTTTAGGCTGAGAGTTGATAAGTTTAGGAGGATTATGTAATCTTGGCATTTGAACGACGAACCGGCCATCAGAAGAACGAGTGGTGGTGTTCAAAAAAAGTTGCTCACAGAATTCATTTTCTAAAGAGGTTACATTAGGAGAATCGACATTTTCAAGCCTCCAGAACTGTTCCAGGTCAGTATTGGAGAAGTAACATTGCGATGCGGGTTGAGGAGAATAATGGGGAAGTTGCCCTGTGACGATCCATCCAAAATTAGTGTCTCTGGCGACCACGTTTGAGGATAACTTACGAACCTGTTTACGTAGGCAATTCCAGAAAACATTGGCACTAAAGAGTATGTCAATAGGGTTCTGCATATTAAAACAAGGATCGGCTAGCCTTAAATGCGAGGGAATGTTTAACCCTGAAATATTCACAGAGTGACTTGGAGTGTCTTCCCCAATGCTATTAAGAATAAGACAATTAAGTTTGAGAAAGTTGTTTCTATGACAAGTATCTCTTATAGTTAGCTTTGAGAATTGTAAAGCTTGCGATTTTGAGCTGTTGATGCCCGACACGTTGATAGAAGTGGGGTTTACAGGTAGGCCTAGTTTTCTAATCAAGGAATTGGACACAAAATCATGAGTTGCCGCTGAGTCTAGAAGACCGCGTGCACGGACCCAGTTGCCAAAGTTATCCTGAACTTCGATTTGGATAGTAGACAACAATACTTGAGCACTGCGAATGGACTTGGCATTTTGAATATAAGATGAAGCATTAGAATTGTTAGCACTATCATTTTTCGGCGAAGTAGATGCTGTCGATGACCTTGCCTGATCATGACGATGTAGCAGATTATGATGAGCCTTTTCACAATGGTAGCAAAGTCTTGTGGACTTACAGTTAGAAGCAGAATGCGTGGGCGCTAGGCAGTTGAAACAATGTTTGTTTTGAGCGACTAATTTTCGTCTGTCATCGACTGACATTTCTTTAAAAGATTTGCAAAGGTATAGGGCATGGGGATCTTTACAAAGTATGCACTTTACAGGTTCGTTTAAACTTTTGCGAGGTTCGCTTTGCGTGTTTAAAACAATAGAGCTAGCAACACGACGTTCACTAGACCTAGTTGGGTAACCAGTGGAGTTTGAATTGAATTTGGATGAGCTGGACCCGGGTTTTTGGGTATTGGACGCTGAGCGTTCACTTTTGGATTTGATGGACATTAATTCGAATTTGGAACTAGGAGATGAAGGTTCACTTTGATTAGCTAGAGCGGTTAAAAGTTGGCATCTAGCGTTTATGAAAGTGACTAAATGCTCGTAAGAGTAGTCGTCTTCTTTAGAAAGTTCAATTTCCCAAGCTTTGAGGGTAGCAGCATCAACTTTAGAGACTACTAAATGTATTAGGAAAGTATCCCAATGTTCAGTAGGTTGATCTAATTGGGACAAAGCTTTAACGTGGAGTTGGGTAGTGTCAATTAAAGTACGCAAACTAGTGACGTCATTGTGCTGTGACGCAGGTAGGTTAAATAGAGCCTTCATATGGCGTTGAATACGTAAACGTAAATTTCCATATCTTTCTTTTAATAAATTAAAGGCAATGGGGTAATTTTCGGCACGCAGAGGAAGTGCTTCAACCAACTGCAAAGCTTGACCTCGAAGGATAGATCTCAAGTAATGAAACTTGTAAATGACTTGAATGTCTTCATTGTCATGAACAAGGGAGCAAAATAACTCATAGAAAGAATCCCAAGCAGATTCATCTCCAGAAAAATGGGGTAAATCAATTTTCGGTAAAGTAGGTTTGGGCTTGTGAGTGCCCTCACGGAAAGAAGTTTGGGGTTCGTGAAGGGAACCAGGAACAGAAGCGTCCTTTTTCTGCTCCTCTTCGAGTTGGCGTATTATTTTGAAAGCAGAACCTATGCCTTCGTAATATAAGTTTTCTACTTCGACACGATCTTCTGTTTGATTGAGCATGCAAGTTTCTATTTCAGTTTGAATGTTACAGTAGTTTTCATAAGAACGTTCAAAATCCTTTACA
Organism: Meconema thalassinum; assembly: GCA_946902985.2. Classification (NCBI taxonomy): domain Eukaryota; kingdom Metazoa; phylum Arthropoda; class Insecta; order Orthoptera; family Tettigoniidae; genus Meconema; species Meconema thalassinum. The sequence continues at coordinate 333,694,236 of OX336391.1, read as the reverse complement.
CGATGTTTCAACAAATCTAATTGCGCGTCTGAGGGATCTAATTCTTTTATGTACCTTCTGAATCGGGTAATTTGCCCTTTATAGGATGCTCGTTTAGAAGTAAGTTTTTCATCCTTATCCTTATCAGTGGGAGCCATATTAAAGAAGGTAAGTGAAAATGTAACTCACGAAACTGTGGAACCTTGGAAATGCTGTCAAGCTGGCAGCAGCGAATGAGTAGAAAGAATGGGACACACCATAGGAGACAGGAGCGGCCTCTTTCCCGTTCACAGGCTTTGCACGATGTGGTTATAGCTGAAATATTCAACACAGATATTAGAAATATGCAAAGTATTGTCAAATGACACTATTTAAAAAAGAGAAAAGAAAAAATGGGCTCTCCCGGGTTTCTGGGACCAAATTTTGGGTAGTTTATTGGCTGAGGAATAACCCACCCACCAAGGGAAGATGATTAAAAGAAGGAAGTAGATTTGGGATTGGAAAAGAAGGATAGAAAAATAGGAGGAGAGTCCCACAAAATTAATAAGTTTAGTTTTAAACACACTTAAAGGTGGTTGCCACCGAAAATCCTCTTTCGGATACCTAAAATGAGTAAGGACTTGGTCTAAGCTGACGAGAAACACAGATAGAACTTGGGCTGTTTGCAAGAGAGTGGCTTTCGTATAATCCCTCTCAAGCATATATAAAACTACTATGGGGAAGAGTGCTGGTCTGGCAAGACTGAGAGGAACAAATTTACTGTATGTCTTCTCAAAGAAATTAGGTTTTACAAAGTAATTCGAAGAATGCCAATGATTTAACTCAGGTTTGGTATTTTCAATTTCCAAAATTATGGAGTTCCTGTAAGGGCGACCAAGTGTCTCTAAAAAGGAAAATGATAAAAGATTATGCCTTATTGGGTAATCTTGGTAAATGAACCAATGGTTGCATTGGAAAATGGCTAAGCTTTTACTCAGCGAGGAGCCGGCTAAAAGTTTAGACAAAAAGAAACACTTATCTTTTAGAAAACTGACCATAAGTTTTCGGAGAGGGTCTCCACAAGCAGGTAGCTGGCTTAGCGAGCTTTACTTGCCTTACTGGCCAATTAGAATTAGCTATTAACGCTAAGAACAACTTTAGTGAGGTGAAAATTGAGAGTTCTTGCTCAAATGCAACAAATGGTGAAAGCTCTATTAATGATTTTAATATCATTGAGTGAGGAGAGTCAAGGAAGACAGGATTTTGCCTAAACTTTATATTCGTAAATGAAAAAGCGAAGGGAAAAGATTCGTTTATTTTACAATTAGAAGAAGTTTGAGGAAATTAACAATTATGCAATATAATTTTGACAAACATAGTTCATTTGAACTTTTTAACAAATAGGGTCGCAGACCTCTCAACATTAAACGGTTGCTCCAGGCAATTGACAATTTACAAGGTTTCAAACCTTACATGTTTCTAAAATCTTTATAAGATTTAAACAAATAAACAATGAAATAATTAAAGCTTGAACGTGAATTGGAGTACAAAGAGTGCACCTTAAGAAATTCTGGAGAGAATGTTCTAGAGAAAGTGACAACTTTGAAAATAACAATAATAACAACATGAAAAATAAGATAGAAGTTCCTACAACTTCTTATATTTATACAGAATTACTATATGAGAATTATACAAAAGAGGGCAGGTCACTTACTGTGAAACCTGGAGAAAATGAAAAGGAAGGTGCTAGACTTCCCAAGTTTGAGCAGGAATCACTAGCCAAATGGGACAGTTTCCATTTCGTGAAACCTGAACATGACTCGCTCAAGAGTTTAAAGAATTGTTTTCCCTGATTATGGGAAAGGAACAACGTGAATTTAAAACTTGTATCACACAAGCAATTATGCAGAATTTAATTAATGTTAAACTAGCAAAGTTGGAAGGGCACTTCGTGAGTGACACCTTATAGAAAAGTTTCAATTTTATTAATAATGGTTGTTAGTAGAAGGTTGAGGAAAGATCATTGGGATATAGGATCAATGTTCATGGCCGTATTTAATATAACCGGACGATCGCGACGCGGTAGAAACGTGGAGCAAGCACTGTTTATCACTGTAGTCTATGAAGATGGATGCAAAGTTCACTGTAGAAACACTAAAGTTTATGAAAAAGAAAGTTATTGCAATTATGGAAATAACTGATTGCACTATATAGGTGAGAGTCTATTTCTTGAAAAAGTTGTGATTTACAATTAAATGCGCCATAGAATGTTCCAGAGGTTCCAGCGGTGGAAGAAAGTTAGCTATTGCAAAAATTTGTAAGGAAGATTCCTCATTTTAAATATCATTGTCCCAAGTGAGCGAAAAACACTTGACGGCAAGACTCGCAGATAGAGTACAAGATCTAGAAGGTTCCAGAACGACCTTAGCAGAAAAATGGGGTTGAGAAAATCCAACGGAGGAACTAGCTTTATAATTATAGACAGCGGGTATTAGATAATATCCCACGTAGCGAGAGGATTTCTCATTTGAACAGCTTAAGAAAAGCTCTTTTTTAGTAAGGTTGGCTTATACAAGCAAAAGCTCAACATGGCAAATCCCACGAAGAATGATTTTTGCCCCAAAGTAAATAATTTCACACTGTCTATAAATTATAATTAAAAGCACGTGGAAGTTAAAACCATGAAGATGAGGTTAAAACTTTTAAAATGGTACTTATCTTGATTTCATGTTGAAGTCGAAGTTTCCGTTGATGACTACTTAGCCAACATGGCGTAGAAGAGGGTGAGCCTCTTGGTTTGAGGAGGCAAGCTCGAGCGGAGCTTTGACTGACCGAGTCAACTGCAGACTGAGAAGTGAGAGCAGCTCAACGGAGCACGGAGGGACCGAGGAAGGGGAAAAGAGTGGGGGGTAGGAGACAAAAGGAGAACATATAAACATTACCAACTTTAAAACAGAAAATTAATCTCTTGCTGAGCTGATCTTCTAAGAGTTGATAACAGATGATACTAGCGCAGCATGGTGAGTAAAGAAGTAGACGTAGTCCTCTTGCTCCAAGAGAAAATAGCTGGCGATGGTAACAGGATCTGGTGGCCAAATGGATAAGTAAGTCCTCTAGCACCAGGAAGAGTTGAGGAGCTTCAGAGATTCGCTGCGAGGTGACGCTAGGTGGATCACAGAAGTTATATATCTAGAACAGACTTATGAAGACATAAGAGATATGCCCAACAAGGAGAAAACAGATGATCACTGTTGGTGTTTGACAAAGAGGAAGGAAGAAATGAACATGCAAAGAGCAATAAAAATTATATCTCAGGTACCGTGTATTCAAAGAATACACCATACTGGGGGGAGAAACACCAACAGAGAGCAAATAAACAGTTACACATTTAAAGGAAGAGGAGCGATCAAAGACAGGGGTCTTGTAATCGAACCGTTAATGGTCAAGACTCTGACCACCCTGACTCTCCCATCTCTTCCAGGGTAACACCTGGTAACTCTACCGGAAGTCCAGACTAGAGGGGGAGAAACATCCCTAACCAAGACCAAGTCCCCCACTTTAATGTCGGGACTGGAAAGAAACCACTTCTGCCTCCGTTGCAAGGAAGTTAAATATTCCAAGTTCCATCTCTTCCAAAAAGAATTACGGAGGGCTTCAAGTTTACGCCAAACAATAGGTAAATTAAAATCCCTGTAAGAATTGGGAAGAGGAGGAGGGGCAGAAAGAGAAGTGCCGATAAGGAAGTGACCAGGGGTGAGTGGAAGTAGGTCATCAGGGTCATTGGAAAGCGGAGTTAAAGGGCGAGAGTTAACAACACCTTCAATCAGAACAGACAGTGAATTGAATTCTTCGTAAGTCAGAATTCGATTACCTAAGACTTTTCTTAAATGACGTTTAGTGAGCTTTACGCAAGATTCCCACCTACCACCATGATGCGGAGCGTAAGGAGGTATGAAGCGCCATTTGAAACCTTTTGAATAAGAAAAATTAGAGATTTGTTCCATGGCAGGAGAGGAAGTGAGAGCTTTCTTCCACAGGGAAGCTGCGCCCTGAAAGGTGGAAGCGTTATCAGAGAACATCTCAGAAGGAACACCACGCCTAGCAGTGAAACGAGAGACAGCTGATAAAAAATAAGAAGTAGAAGCATTCGTTACTAGTTCCAAGTGGATTGCGCCGGTAACCATGCAAACAAAGAGAGAAATATAAAGCTTACCAAACAATTTGCGTTTAGCTTCAGGAGAGTTTCGTTGATATTGGAACGGACCCATATAGTCCACGCCAGTTAAAGCAAATGGGCGTATAGGAGAAGAACGAAAAGAGGGCAGATCGCTCATTAATTGAGTGTTGATTTTAGGTTTCGCTTTGAAACAAGGAATGCACTTATGAATTACAGAAGAAACTTCATGAATTCCATTTATAATCCAGTACTTTTCCCTTAAGAGGCAAAGCAGAGTACGTGTACCAACATGAAGATTACGGTAATGAAAGTCACGTATAATTAAGGAAGTTACGTGATGTTTGGAAGGCAAAATAACAGGATGCTTTTTGTCTTCAGAGAGTAAAGATTGCGAGAGCCTTCCACCTACCCTGAGTAACCCATGGTCATCAAGAAACGGGGCTAAAGCACGGAGACGGCTGGATTTGGGAAGATCTCTTTTAGAAGAAAGCAATGACAATTCAGAAGAAAAGGTTTCTTGCTGTGTCAGTTGTAAAACCTTAACGGTAGCGAGATTCAATTCATGATTGGTAAGGTGTGGTTTAGGGAGAAGAGGTTGGTCAACCACAAGATATTTCCATCTAAGGAGATAGGCGGCAATCCGTAGTAATTTATGAAAAGAAGAATAGCGGGACAACAAAGGATGAGAAGCGTTGGAAACAAGACACGAAGCAATGGGTAGAGGTACTTTAGCGTCAGGCAAGTTGGAGTTTGTAGCTGGGGGTTTAGAAGGCCATGAGGAAGGTTCTTCGATTAGCCACGAGGGCCCATGCCAGTACAATTGGGAAGCTGCCAATTGAGAGGGTAAACAACCACGAGAGATAATATCAGCTGGATTATCCGCACTGGGAACATGCCTCCATTGACATCCAGAAGAAAGAGTTTGAATTTTGGAAACCCTGTTTGCAACGAAAGTTTGCCAGTGAGAGGGGTTCTTGGCGATCCAAGAAAGGGCGATCATGGAATCGCTCCAGAGATAGATTTGCGAGAATTCGACCTTTAACACTTCCCGTAATTTCTTGACAAGTTCTGCAGCCATGAGTGCAGCGCACAGTTCGAGCCTAGGCAAAGTAATAGTTTTAAGAGGAGCGACCTTCGATTTGGCACAAACAAGGTTGGAAACTAGAGATCCATAGAGTGAATCGTGATAAACTAAATATGCACAGCAACCATAAGCTTTTTCGGAACTGTCCGCGAACACATGAAGGAAAAAAGATGCATTAGAATGAGAGCTGATTAAATTCCTGGGAATTTCAATAAGGGAAAGATCCAGCAAATTGCTGCGAAACGAGAGCCAACGATTAAGAAAAGAAAGAGGGACAGTGTCATCCCATTCACATTTAAGCGACCACAGCTCTTGCATGAAGAGTTTGGCTCTGACGATAACTGGGGCAAGGAATTGAAGTGGATCAAAATTTTTTGCAATTTCAGAAAGAATTTGTCTTTTTGTATTAGGAAGCTCTTCTGCGAGCGAAACTTTATAGATAAGAGTGTCAGTGCTAGTGCACCAGTGAACTCCTAGAGTTTTTATAGATTCGGAGTTTCCACAAATTTCGACAGAAGAAGGATCTACGTCTTCGATGGGAAACTGAGCGAGAAACTCAGGGGAGTTGGAGTTCCACTTATGGAGTGGGAAACCTCCATTCCTTAGTAATGCCTGAAGTTCTAAAGATACAAAAGAAGCTTCCTCCAAAGAGGGGAAGGATTGCAAATAATCGTCAACATAGAATGACGTAGTTAGTGCTTCAGAGGCTTTGGGGTTAAATAAATGACCATCTTGAGAGGCTAGCAAGTGTAGGGATCGGATAGCAAGGAAAGCAGAGGGTTTTAAGCCATAAGTAACCGTTTTCAAGCGAAATACCTTAATGGGCTTACTGGTTTCATCACGCCACAAGATTCTTTGAAGATCTCGTTGTTCTGGTTGAATTAACACTTGACGGTACATCTGTTTTATGTCGGCTATGACAGCTATGGGAAATAATCGAAAGTTTAAGAGTATAGCAGATAAATCTGATTGAATAGCAGGACCAGAATAAAGAGTGTCGTTAAGGCTGTTGCCATTAACGTCGGGTGATGAACCATTGAAAACAACTCGAATTTTATCTTTTACAAGAGGGTTTTTCCACACGGGATGATGATTTAAATAAACCGTTTCAATTGGGGGTTGCAATTCATCATTAGATTTGTTAACAACTTCCATATGATCTAAGCTTTCATACTCATCCATGAAATCAGTGTACTGTTGTTTAACAAGAGGTTCCTTTTTGAATTTGCTCTCGATGGCGAAAAGAGCTTTTCGAGCTTTAGGCTGAGAGTTGATAAGTTTAGGAGGATTATGTAATCTTGGCATTTGAACGACGAACCGGCCATCAGAAGAACGAGTGGTGGTGTTCAAAAAAAGTTGCTCACAGAATTCATTTTCTAAAGAGGTTACATTAGGAGAATCGACATTTTCAAGCCTCCAGAACTGTTCCAGGTCAGTATTGGAGAAGTAACATTGCGATGCGGGTTGAGGAGAATAATGGGGAAGTTGCCCTGTGACGATCCATCCAAAATTAGTGTCTCTGGCGACCACGTTTGAGGATAACTTACGAACCTGTTTACGTAGGCAATTCCAGAAAACATTGGCACTAAAGAGTATGTCAATAGGGTTCTGCATATTAAAACAAGGATCGGCTAGCCTTAAATGCGAGGGAATGTTTAACCCTGAAATATTCACAGAGTGACTTGGAGTGTCTTCCCCAATGCTATTAAGAATAAGACAATTAAGTTTGAGAAAGTTGTTTCTATGACAAGTATCTCTTATAGTTAGCTTTGAGAATTGTAAAGCTTGCGATTTTGAGCTGTTGATGCCCGACACGTTGATAGAAGTGGGGTTTACAGGTAGGCCTAGTTTTCTAATCAAGGAATTGGACACAAAATCATGAGTTGCCGCTGAGTCTAGAAGACCGCGTGCACGGACCCAGTTGCCAAAGTTATCCTGAACTTCGATTTGGATAGTAGACAACAATACTTGAGCACTGCGAATGGACTTGGCATTTTGAATATAAGATGAAGCATTAGAATTGTTAGCACTATCATTTTTCGGCGAAGTAGATGCTGTCGATGACCTTGCTTGATCATGACGATGTAGCAGATTATGATGAGCCTTTTCACAATGGTAGCAAAGTCTTGTGGACTTACAGTTAGAAGCAGAATGCGTGGGCGCTAGGCAGTTGAAACAATATTTGTTTTGAGCGACTAATTTTCGTCTGTCATCGACTGACATTTCTTTAAAAGATTTGCAAAGGTATAGGGCATGGGGATCTTTACAAAGTATGCACTTTACAGGTTCGTTTAAACTTTTGCGAGGTTCGCTTTGCGTGTTTAAAACAATAGAGCTAGCAACACGACGTTCACTAGACCTAGTTGGGTAACCAGTGGAGTTTGAATTGAATTTGGATGAGCTGGACCCGGGTTTTTGGGTATTGGACGCTGAGCGTTCACTTTTGGATTTGATGGACATTAATTCGAATTTGGAACTAGGAGATGAAGGTTCACTTTGATTAGCTAGAGCGGTTAAAAGTTGGCATCTAGCGTTTATGAAAGTGACTAAATGCTCGTAAGAGTAGTCGTCTTCTTTAGAAAGTTCAATTTCCCAAGCTTTGAGGGTAGCAGCATCAACTTTAGAGACTACTAAATGTATTAGGAAAGTATCCCAATGTTCAGTAGGTTGATCTAATTGGGACAAAGCTTTAACGTGGAGTTGGGTAGTGTCAATTAAAGTACGCAAACTAGTGACGTCATTGTGCTGTGACGCAGGTAGGTTAAATAGAGCCTTCATATGGCGTTGAATACGTAAACGTAAATTTCCATATCTTTCTTTTAATAAATTAAAGGCAATGGGGTAATTTTCGGCACGCAGAGGAAGTGCTTCAACCAACTGCAAAGCTTGACCTCGAAGGATAGATCTCAAGTAATGAAACTTGTAAATGACTTGAATGTCTTCATTGTCATGAACAAGGGAGCAAAATAACTCATAGAAAGAATCCCAAGCAGATTCATCTCCAGAAAAATGGGGTAAATCAATTTTCGGTAAAGTAGGTTTGGGCTTGTGAGTGCCCTCACGGAAAGAAGTTTGGGGTTCGTGAAGGGAACCAGGAACAGAAGCGTCCTTTTTCTGCTCCTCTTCGAGTTGGCGTATTATTTTGAAAGCAGAACCTATGCCTTCGTAATATAAGTTTTCTACTTCGACACGATCTTCTGTTTGATTGAGCATGCAAGTTTCTATTTCAGTTTGAATGTTACAGTAGTTTTCATAAGAACGTTCAAAATCCTTTACACGATGTTTCAACAAATCTAATTGCGCGTCTGAGGGATCTAATTCTTTTATGTACCTTCTGAATCGGGTAATTTGCCCTTTATAGGATGCTCGTTTAGAAGTAAGTTTTTCATCCTTATCCTTATCAGTGGGAGCCATATTAAAGAAGGTAAGTGAAAATGTAACTCACGAAACTGTGGAACCTTGGAAATGCTGTCAAGCTGGCAGCAGCGAATGAGTAGAAAGAATGGGACACACCATAGGAGACAGGAGCGGCCTCTTTCCCGTTCACAGGCTTTGCACGATGTGGTTATAGCTGAAATATTCAACACAGATATTAGAAATATGCAAAGTATTGTCAAATGACACTATTTTAAAAAGAGAAAAGAAAAAATGGGCTCTCCCGGGTTTCTGGGACCAAATTTTGGGTAGTTTATTGGCTGAGGAATAACCCACCCACCAAGGGAAGATGATTAAAAGAAGGAAGTAGATTTGGGATTGGAAAAGAAGGATAGAAAAATAGGAGGAGAGTCCCACAAAATTAATAAGTTTAGTTTTAAACACACTTAAAGGTGGTTGCCACCGAAAATCCTCTTTCGGATACCTAAAATGAGTAAGGACTTGGTCTAAGCTGACGAGAAACACAGATAGAACTTGGGCTGTTTGCAAGAGAGTGGCTTTCGTATAATCCCTCTCAAGCATATATAAAACTACTATGGGGAAGAGTGCTGGTCTGGCAAGACTGAGAGGAACAAATTTACTGTATGTCTTCTCAAAGAAATTAGGTTTTACAAAGTAATTCGAAGAATGCCAATGATTTAACTCAGGTTTGGTATTTTCAATTTCCAAAATTATGGAGTTCCTGTCAGGGCGACCAAGTGTCTCTAAAAAGGAAAATGATAAAAGATTATGCCTTATTGGGTAATCTTGGTAAATGAACCAATGGTTGCATTGGAAAATGGCTAAGCTTTTACTCAGCGAGGAGCCGGCTAAAAGTTTAGACAAAAAGAAACACTTATCTTTTAGAAAACTGACCATAAGTTTTCGGAGAGGGTCTCCACAAGCAGGTAGCTGGCTTAGCGAGCTTTACTTGCCTTACTGGCCAATTAGAATTAGCTATTAACGCTAAGAACAACTTTAGTGAGGTGAAAATTGAGAGTTCTTGCTCAAATGCAACAAATGGTGAAAGCTCTATTAATGATTTTAATATCATTGAGTGAGGAGAGTCAAGGAAGACAGGATTTTGCCTAAACTTTATATTCGTAAATGAAAAAGCGAAGGGAAAAGATTCGTTTATTTTACAATTAGAAGAAGTTTGAGGAAATTAACAATTATGCAATATAATTTTGACAAACATAGTTCATTTGAACTTTTTAACAAATAGGGTCGCAGACCTCTCAACATTAAACGGTTGCTCCAGGCAATTGACAATTTACAAGGTTTCAAACCTTACATGTTTCTAAAATCTTTATAAGATTTAAACAAATAAACAATGAAATAATTAAAGCTTGAACGTGAATTGGAGTACAAAGAGTGCACCTTAAGAAATTCTGGAGAGAATGTTCTAGAGAAAGTGACAACTTTGAAAATAACAATAATAACAACATGAAAAATAAGATAGAAGTTCCTACAACTTCTTATATTTATACAGAATTACTATATGAGAATTATACAAAAGAGGGCAGGTCACTTACTGTGAAACCTGGAGAAAATGAAAAGGAAGGTGCTAGACTTCCCAAGTTTGAGCAGGAATCACTAGCCAAATGGGACAGTTTCCATTTCGTGAAACCTGAACATGACTCGCTCAAGAGTTTAAAGAATTGTTTTCCCTGATTATGGGAAAGGAACAACGTGAATTTAAAACTTGTATCACACAAGCAATTATGCAGAATTTAATTAATGTTAAACTAGCAAAGTTGGAAGGGCACTTCGTGAGTGACACCTTATAGAAAAGTTTCAATTTTATTAATAATGGTTGTTAGTAGAAGGTTGAGGAAAGATCATTGGGATATAGGATCAATGTTCATGGCCGTATTTAATATAACCGGACGATCGCGACGCGGTAGAAACGTGGAGCAAGCACTGTTTATCACTGTAGTCTATGAAGATGGATGCAAAGTTCACTGTAGAAACACTAAAGTTTATGAAAAAGAAAGTTATTGCAATTATGGAAATAACTGATTGCACTATATAGGTGAGAGTCTATTTCTTGAAAAAGTTGTGATTTACAATTAAATGCGCCATAGAATGTTCCAGAGGTTCCAGCGGTGGAAGAAAGTTAGCTATTGCAAAAATTTGTAAGGAAGATTCCTCATTTTAAATATCATTGTCCCAAGTGAGCGAAAAACACTTGACGGCAAGACTCGCAGATAGAGTACAAGATCTAGAAGGTTCCAGAACGACCTTAGCAGAAAAATGGGGTTGAGAAAATCCAACGGAGGAACTAGCTTTATAATTATAGACAGCGGGTATTAGATAATATCCCACGTAGCGAGAGGATTTCTCATTTGAACACTTAAGAAAAGCTCTTTTTTAGTAAGGTTGGCTTATACAAGCAAAAGCTCAACATGGCAAATCCCACGAAGAATGATTTTTGCCCCAAAGTAAATAATTTCACACTGTCTATAAATTATAATTAAAAGCACGTGGAAGTTAAAACCATGAAGATGAGGTTAAAACTTTTAAAATGGTACTTATCTTGATTTCATGTTGAAGTCGAAGTTTCCGTTGATGACTACTTAGCCAACATGGCGTAGAAGAGGGTGAGCCTCTTGGTTTGAGGAGGCAAGCTCGAGCGGAGCTTTGACTGACCGAGTCAACTGCAGACTGAGAAGTGAGAGCAGCTCAACGGAGCACGGAGGGACCGAGGAAGGGGAAAAGAGTGGGGGGTAGGAGACAAAAGGAGAACATATAAACATTACCAACTTTAAAACAGAAAATTAATCTCTTGCTGAGCTGATCTTCTAAGAGTTGATAACAGATGATACTAGCGCAGCATGGTGAGTAAAGAAGTAGACGTAGTCCACTTGCTCCAAGAGAAAATAGCTGGCGATGGTAACAGGATCTGGTGGCCAAATGGATAAGTAAGTCCTCTAGCACCAGGAAGAGTTGAGGAGCTTCAGAGATTCGCTGCGAGGTGACGCTAGGTGGATCACAGAAGTTATATATCTAGAACAGACTTATGAAGACATAAGAGATATGCCCAACAAGGAGAAAACAGATGATCACTGTTGGTGTTTGACAAAGAGGAAGGAAGAAATGAACATGCAAAGAGCAATAAAAATTATATCTCAGGTACCGTGTATTCAAAGAATTCACCAAACACAAATCATAGAATTCAGCCGAAACAAATCAGAAACCTCTATGGGCATCAAATTGCCAGGTGAAAGTCTGAAGTGAGTAGGAGACTTCTGTTACTTAGGAAGCAAAATAACCTGTGATGGACGAAGCAAAGAGGATATAAAAGTAGGTTGGCTCAGGTAAGGAAAGCATTTCTACAGAAAAGGAATCTGTTGACATCGAATATAGATTTACTGTAGGTATTAGGAAGGCATTTTTAAAGGCATTTGACTGGAGCGTGGCACTCTATGGAAGTGAATCTTGGACTATTGGTGCAGCAGAAAATAGGAGAATTGAAGCGTTTGAAATGTGGTGTTACAGGAGAATGATGAAGATCTGATGGGTAGATAGGGTTACAAACGAAGAGGTATTAAGACGAGTGGGAGAGGAGAGATGTTTCAGGCGACTGCTAATGAAGAGAAGAGATAGGATGGTAGGACACATAGTAAGACACCCAGGAATAGCAAGCTTAGTTATGGTAGGAAAGGCCGAGGACAAGAACTGCAGGGGTAGACCAAGGTTGGAATGTGTTAAACAGATTGCCTGGTATATAGGGTGTGTTGCAGATATGGTGTAGATATAAAACGATTAGCTCAGGACAGGGAGGCATGGAGAGCTGCATCAAACCGGTCAAAAGACTGAAGACTCAAACAACAACAATGAAATTGCACTTGAGACGTTTATTCAGCGCATCGGCATCGCTGTGATAACATGTCCTTTATTGAGGAGCGAGAGGCTGAGTGGTACATTGGTAACATATTCACCTACTGTGCCGAAGGTTACGGGATCGAATCTCTGTGCCATTCGTTGGCGTATGAGGGTGCTCAAATGCGAGGGAGCCGTGTCAATAGATTTCCTGCCTCATTACAGATCTCCTCTGAGGCGAAAGTTTAGCACGCAGGCGTCTCTGAACACCGGAGCAGTTAAATGGAACGTAATACACATTCCGTAATTTTATTTTATGTTTTGTTTTTTTGTATTTGGGATTTATTTTTTACATTTTTTTTTTGCAATTTTCATTTTTTCTTTAGGCCCTATGCTTTATGCTTTCGGTTTCCTGTATCCTATATCCTGTTACCTGTTTTATGTTTACTTTTTCTTGTGTTTTGTTTTAATAAATTGCTCACAATGACCTAGGGTTACATATTGAGATTCAATAATGGTAAAATATTTCACGTGGTCACCGTGTAGGATTGGTGACTCTGAAACTCGAAAGGCATGATCGGGTTCAGACAAAGCAAAACTACTGTACGTCTCTACCATATATCATTTAGATGACTCCGGCCGGTCAAAACCTTTTGCTGGCATTAACACACACACACACACGCACACACAAGGGAATAAGATGATCTCATGAGCCTATCATTTGCCTATCCGTAGAATTGATACGCATGGTCCATGCAAAAGGATTTGGATCGACAAGATACCAAAAAGTTTGTAATGGACCACGTGTATCAATTTTAGTCTCAGTAAAAATATCGACTCTTCACCTCGTGGTGTAGCATTTTCAGCCAAATACATAATTCTGGTCTGAAAGCTGATAAGGTGTACACTCTCCCTAGATTCCCGCCTTAGCGTCCTAAAAGTCATTTTACGTGGTTTCCCATTTCTATTCCAGGGCAAATGCCAGGATGGGGGTTTAACTGGAGACCATGGCCACTTCCTTCTCAATCCTCGCCACAATTACAAATGCACACACTAATAAAGAGACAGATTATTCGTACACCCAAATACACAAGTTCTGGAGAGACGAGTTGTTCGTTCTGGAAAACGAGAGAGATACCTGTAAATAGTAGATTTTAGTGTGTGTGTCAGCATTACATTTTTAAGGGTTTTTATTAGTGTCATGTTCCATATCCTTAAACGTTGATTTACGAGATGATTGTTCGTGAACACCGTGGCTGTTAACCCGTTGTAAACGAACAGTCATCCAAAGTACTCATTCCTCGTAGTTAGTCATTACGCGTACATAAAATCCAAAATGCAAGTTCGTGGAACCAGGATCCACATTTTAATAAAGAGGAGATCCGTCTGACTCCTTAGCATTGATAGATATTCCTGTCATGGGAAAATTCAGGGAGGATTTTTTTTATTATTGTTGTTTATATTCTTTTTATGCACTATTAGTCATTAAATCATGTTATTATATTACGTCTTGTCACCTTTCTTTCTTAATTATAGTTTTAATCCTATGACCCTTACCTCAGTAGAGCATGTTGTTTGGCGAACGTAAACATCACATTGGAACTGAGCGCGACCCCTTGATTAAGAATTCTTGCATATAAACACTGCTATTCTGAAGGGTTCATAGGAGATAAACTGGCGCGGCCAAGCGTGGGGCGGTTCACTGTGGTGTAACGGCAAAGATTTTGCACATGTCAATGTAAGCGTAGTTGGGTTTTCAAACTGACGCAACAATGAAGGTGTAATTTTGTTGCTGGTTCGCTGCTGGAACACATTTAAGTGGCGTAGTTGAGTAAAACTTACATGCCGCAAGTGCAGGCAGATATGACAGTGTTTTAATCACCGGAAAGTGATATTTTATTAAAAATAATTGAGGCGAAGGTGATACCGCCAAATGTGTGAAATATAAATTAAAATCAGGAGTTTGCAATGTAAAATACGGTTCACGTTTTTTGTCTTTTAAATTAAAGTAAAATTAATATACGTGATACCGGGCGCCCAATGATTAAAGTTAAAACTAGATTTGTTTAGAAAGTCAAACTCATGAAAATGTTAGGAGGCTGGTAGCCTTAAATGACAATTAATACTTTGTTAATTAGTCAGTGTTAATATCAGATCAGGATGACAATTTAATGACTAAATATGTGTTTGGGTTAAATTAAATTGGGTAAAATTAGAACCACTCAGAGATGCAATCGACTAGTGGGATTAAATGTAAAATAAATGAACTGAGTTGGGTAAAGAAATTAAATGTGCATTGGATTGTATGTGTGTGTCAAAGGGCATTGCTTTATGCCATTTCCCTAATGTCTCATATAAAGTATATAAGATGGCAACGGTGGAACAGATTCAGGAAATCATTGAGAACGCGGCTAGGAGAACACAGGAATTGTTGGACACTAAATTGGCGAAACAAAGTGAATCATTAAACGCTAAATTATCAGAACAAAGTGAAGCATTAAACGCTAAATTATCCGAACAAAGTGAATCGATAAACAATACTATGTTAGAACAAAGTGAGTCTATAAACAAATTATCTGAACAGAGTGAATCGCTAAAAACTAAACTATCCGAACAAAGTGAATCATTGCGGACACAATTAAATAACAGTAGGACTGAACAAAATGAATATCAGGCGGAACAAGCTAGACTACTAAAAAATGAAATTAATGACACTATAAATTCGCAGTTAGAGGCACAGAATGTTAAAAACACGAACCAATTAGCTTCGTTAACCGCAGAGATGAAAGATCACACTAATCAACAGATGGTATTACTGGCCCTAGATGTTAGTAAAAATAATGAAAAACAATTAGATCAGATTAAGAAAATGGAAAGTATTTTTGATCAAAAACTTAGCATTCTGGATGAAACGGTGTTAGCTAAATTAGAGCAAATTGAACTAGCGTGCACTATGAATACAAGCGAGGTCAAGATAGCTCAGGATAAGTTAGAAGGACGATTTATGGAAATGGAAAAGAGCGGCAAAATCATTCAACAACAATTATCAGCGGTAGATGAAAATATATCCGGCATAATTAAATATATGGATCGTCTCGAAATAAAATCAGCGGAGCAATGGAAAAGCCTAGAAGCGGATCAGAATCAATTAAAGTGTACCAGCGACGAAAATAGCGCGAGATTGGAAGATAGGCTGAGCCAGATAGAAAGCAATCAGGATGACACTAAAAGACAGATTGAAGAGAAAGTAAGCACGATTAAGGAGCAAATAAGGCAAGATTGGCGAAAAATGAATATCGATTCTAAAGAGGAAAGATCAACCATCTTAAAGACAGTAGGCGAAAATCATACTCGTATTCAAGCATTAGAGCAAGAAATTAAGAGTAAACTTACAGAGCAAACAGACAGGATCATTAAAGCCGAACTGAGGTCGTTAGAACAATCCTCGATATTTAAAATGGGAACATTGAAAGACAAGCAGGAAGACTCAAATAGCCCCGGGGAGGAAAGCACAGCAGGGAGTCAAGCTCAGACAGAGAGCCCATTAACAGCAAACACGGAAGGGTTTCGCAAGAATATTGAAAGGAGTTCCACGCCACAAGACGGTCATCAGCCCACACAACTTATACAAGTAATTCGCTCGAACGCAGAAATACACGGAAAATTCAGGGGTGACACCTAAAGCCTTTATTAAAGAAATTGAAGATCATTACAATGACACTGGGGTACCTGAAGCACGTAGATTGAGGATGATGGAGAGATTTTTATCAGGAAATGTCCTTACATGGTTTATAAGCTTCAAATATACATTTGGAACCATGTCAGATTTCAAATTAGCGTTTCTGCGCAAGTACTGGTCTTAGAGCTTTACTCTAGAAAATACCAAACCATCCAGCAAACGAAATACTCAGATTTCTTTAACATGCAAATGCTAAAATTTCGCGACCTTGATTACCCTTTAAATGAAGCGGATCTGGTATGACAATGGCGCGGCAATCACCAGTCAACGTGCAACAAGTACTAGTCGCAGCGAACGTTAGTACGGCCTTACATGCAGAGCAGATATTACGCCAGATAGATGAGACTACATCTCATAATCATTATAGAGGAGGAAGACAGCAGGAGTTAGTCAATACGACAGAGGTCATAAAACCTAAACAGGCAAACACTAAAATGCAGGGTACTAATACAAGCACGTCCACACCTAGGCGAAACCAGGAAGCAGGAAGAAGGAGAAAACAGACCATACCAGCGTAACGAGAATAACTACAACAATAGGTCATATCAAGGCAACAATAGATATCAACAGAGAGGATATCAGCAATGGCGTGAAAATCGAAGAAATGAAAGGCCTTATGGAAGATACGGTGATTACAATGCTAATCAAAGATGGAAAGGAAGGAGAGATCAAAATCAAGGAGAGGCACGTAATTATCGAAATGACTGGGATGATAGGCACGCTCAATCACAAAATTACCTAGAGGAATTACACGCTAGTCAAGGTGGAGAGCTCGGAAGATGGGAAAAAGCCATTGGGAACATGAAGAATCCAGACACACATACTGAGGAAGCCGGAAGTCTACTGAGAAAAGAGGAATATCAAGGTCATGGGCGACAAAAGGATGATGGGAGTCAAACCGGAGCTAAAAAAATGCTAAATTTGGATAAAGAAGACAGTCTACAAACGCAACAGTCGGAAGTTGAAGATGGATGGATAGTAGCGAACATACAAGAATGGATTGCTTTGCCAGAAGACTGCCTGGAGGAGACGGTGAAACCACGGAACGATGAAATTAGGCAGTTACCCATTATTTACGCGAGGATTGGTGGAATTAATATAAGATGTTTATTGGATACGGGGTCGCAGATCAGTCTGGTATCGGAGGCCTTGGTTCGAGAGTTGGGACGGAGTCAGAATATTCCTGTAATTCCCGTACCACAGCTCAAAGTGAGGGGTGTTATTCCTGAACGCACCGTCACTTGTAAACGTCACGCATACTTAGAGCTGAACATATTGGAACATACTTTTGGGCAAACATTCATTATCATGGCAAAGATGAATTTCAATATAATTCTTGGTGCAAATTTCATTTGTGACTATCAAGCAGTGATAGATTTGCACAAGAATACAGTCAGTTTTAGAGAGTACGATCAGCTGAAGATTGTGGGATTGCATATGGATGAAATCACTACCGGAAGAGATGTAAATTCTTGGGCATTGGAAGCAATATCGGAAGAGACGGAAGAGGAGATACGAAAGGCAGAAGATAACATCATAGAAGGAGCTGTTGTGGAACTAGATGAGGAGAGTGAATCCCAGGAGATATGGTCTTTATTAACGGAAGGAGATAACAGTGAGGCACAATTTGAAGAGTTACTACAGGAGCGGCTCAATGACATTCAACTTGGGGGTGAACACAGAAAACAATTGGAAGAGATTTTAAGGAAGCACAAAACAGTATTTGATACAGTACCTGGGAAAATATTAAATTTCAAATATTCTATGCAAGTCGAGGATTGGTCACCGTTCAAAAGTAGGTTGTACCCAATTCCTGAAAAATATCGTTGTCAAGTCAAGGTCATTATAGATGAGATGTTACAAGCTGGAGTGATAAGGAAGACACCTACACCTTATCTAAATGCGATTTTGGCAGTCACAAAACCAAATGGATCTATTAGACTTTGTTTAGATGCCAGAAATCTCAACATGAGACTCATTTTTCCAGAGTATGACAGAGCGCCAATTATCAGAGACGTACTAAAAGGCTTTAAAAACAAAAGCATTTATTCATCAGTTGACCTGACGAGCTCGTTCCACCATATTGAATTCGATGAGAAATCACAGCTTCTAACTGGCTTCTTATTCGATAACCAAACGTTTTGCTTTGTTCGAATGCCCTTTGGAGTCAAAACAGTGGGCTGTGCTTTAATCCGAGCCTTGGACCGGAATCTAACCGAGGAAGTTAAGGAGATGACGGTACGCTACATTGATGACATTCTGCTGGCATCCGACAACATTGAAACTCACATGGGATCTTATATTTGGGTCACATCATTGACAAGGAGGGGGTGAAGCCAAATCCAGCTAAGATCGAAGCGATAAAGAATTTCCCTACATCAACGAGAGTCAAGCACATTCGAGCTTTCTTAGGCGTAACGGATTCTTTAAGGAAATCTGTCCAGGTTACACGGAGACTGTAGCTCCAATGCAGGAAATGCTAAAGAATAATAATAAATGGTTATGGAATGCGGAGTGTGAGAAGGCGTTCCAAGCAACAAAACAGCTATTGGAAAACTGCATTAAGTTAGGATATCCAGATTTCAAGCACAAATTTATAATCCAAGCGGATGCTTCATTAATTGGTATAGGTGCTATGCTCTACCAAGAAGATCCAGCTAACCTGCAACATAAAACATATTTGGCATTTGCCAGCCGAAAATTGCGTAAGCACGAGCGCAATTATACTGTAACGGAACTAGAGCTGTTGGCCATTCTTCATGCGCTACAACAATGGAAACGAATAATTTATGGCTACCCCATTGTTGTCAGGACTGATCACAAGGCATTAACATTCTTGTTTAAGACGTCGATGGCAAGCGAACGTGTGACACGTTGGTCTATATATATTCAGCAGTTTAGCATTGAGATTGAACATTGTCCTGGGAAGATGAACGTGATTCCGGATGAACTCAGCAGGAACCCAGAGCCTGATAATGAAGAAACAGCGATGGTACAACACTTGGAGTTAACACCGAAGGACCGGGAATTC
Organism: Meconema thalassinum; assembly: GCA_946902985.2. Lineage (NCBI taxonomy): Eukaryota > Metazoa > Arthropoda > Insecta > Orthoptera > Tettigoniidae > Meconema > Meconema thalassinum. The sequence goes on along the minus strand of OX336391.1, from coordinate 333,675,008 downwards.
TTGGAGGAGTTACGTGAGATACAGCGAGAACAGGAAGCGGAACCATGGAAGATGCTATTAATTCAATACTTCAGAAAGCAACTACCTACAGGAACACCTGCATTTCGAGAAGCGAAAGCCAAAGAAGGAAGATATGTTTATGTCAACAATTTGCTGCACAAATGGATAGATAATGACCACACCAAGTTACACATATTAGTACCTGCATCATTACAGCGAGGACTGACATGGCATACTCACGAAAGTTACGGACACGTCGGATTAGACAAGTGCGAAGCGACAATAGGAGAGACATTTACATGGCCACGTATGAGAACAACTATATGTGACGTCATTACGACTTGTGATCCTTGTCAGAGAACAAAGCCCAATAACTATTTAATGAGGCAGTATCCTAGACCATTGCTACCTCAGAAACCCTGCGAGCTACTGGCCCTAGACTGTTTCGGTCCAATTCCGAAAGGAAGGCGAGGTTGCCGTCACTTGCTAGTATGCATTGATGTATTTTCTAAGTTTGTCGTATTATGCCCCATTCAGAAAACTACATCGAAACACGTACTCAGTCGTATTCGAAATAGAGTTATTCCAATCCTTGGAAAACCAGAATTTATATTGCCAGATCATGGCAGTTATTTTACAAGCGCCGAATTCAAGAAAGGTATGGAGGACATGGGTATAAAACACGTTTTAAGCAGTATCCGACATGCCCAAGCTAATCCAAGTGAGAGAGCAATAAAATGTGTAACATCATACTTGAGAATCTTCATTCCAAATGAACATCACAAATGGGTGGATATAATTAAGGATGTAGAGACATGCATGAATTCCACCAGGCACGAGTCAACAGGACAGATCCCTATGGTCCTACACAAAAACGAGTATCCAGTGAGAACGTGAAAAAGTATAATTAACTGCCCACAAGATCCCATGATAGCACCTGACCTGCGAATTGAGAGAACGAGAGCCTACATGAGAAAACAAGCAGATCGCAGATTACGGCGAGTAAGAAATAAGAGGTTTCACAGTGATCTTGGAATCAACCAGCTCGTTTGGGTGAAGCGACCCGCTACATCGGATCCAGAGAAGAAGATCTTCAGCAAATTCTGCGAAAAGTTCATAGGACCCTATTCTGTTGTCAGAAACCTTGGAAATAATGCATACAGAGTGAAAGAGTTAAGCACAGGAACAATGTCGGTCTACAACGCTGCCAACCAAAAAAAGTATCGAAGAAGTGAACCATGAGAGCGCCGAAATAATGATGCAGTTTGAATATATGGACGTCGTAATATCAACCAAGTGGACGGGGAGCAGTTGAGTACGGCACGTGAAGAAGGAAGTGAAATTGGTGTTGAAAAACATTAACGAGACGAGCAGAGTGTTGCCTAAGGCACCAGCGCGTCATGCAAGCAGACTGAGAGGGGAGGTCCAAGCAGGAAATGAGACGAGTAAATGCCATTCAAGACAAGAGCGGCTAGACCGAGTAATAGAAAAGGGATGATTCTGAAATAAAACAAATTGGCCTACGGATTTTTTTTAAATTATCGACTTTCTCCGAAGTTCGAAATTTTGTGAGTGGAGGAGTTGTGAACCCTTTACCCTCTGATGGATGAATGATTCGATGTTTTATTTCTTCAATTAATAAATATTTCCACCAGCATCATGAAAATAGCCAGACGGAGATGAGGAAATTTCAAGCATTGGTTGGAGACAATGGGGACATACCTGCTGCAGTTTGACAAAAGGCTAAATACTTAGGATTGTGAAAAGAAAGACCTAGCAATGATTCAGAAGGACAGGTGGTGGCCACCTCAAAATAGAAGCGACGCGCAGTGAGACACGCTTCTGGTATGTTCATTGTAATATTCGCGCCTAGAAAAAATATGATGCAGTAACGTGAGTGGCTGATGAAAATACTAGACACTCCTACTAGGCCAAGGTCTGATAAAAACCGCAAAGTTACAGAAAATATGGAACCAATGAGAGAAGAATGCTTACCAGCGCGGCAAGTCTAGCTTGGGTACGCGATGGCTAGTATTAACGTGGGAGTTCGCCTAGACAAAATCTCTACAATCGATTCTAGGATTAATGGGCATATTCTTGACCTGCGCTATTTTTCAAGTTCAGTGATATTTATTTCATTCCTGTACCACTATTATTTTGAGAAATTTTTATATAATTTCCCCCTCTATCAAGACCTAGGGCCGGTTCATTTATAAGTGGCGTGAAGAGCCAAGACATTGCTATTACTTTTGTACGTCTGAGGACGTAAGGCTTTGACTTTTGTACGTCTGAGGACGTAGGGATTATTACTTTTGTTCGTCTGAGGACGGAAGCTATTACAGAAATTATTAATAAATGTGTTAAATTCTGTGTTAGATAGTCATAGTACTATATTTTGTAGGGGCAGTATCATCGATAATTCGCCAACGAACAGTTCCGGGGAAAGTAGTACCTGAAACGGCGAATTTAGTAGTCAGATATCAAGTGTATAATAATTTAACTTTTTGAATCAACACGAGAGATGACATCGCTTACCATTGAAGAAGCCTGGAACTATCAACACTCCGTCAAGATGGTTGAGATGAGATAAGAAGCATCCAGTTGGGAGATGGCTGCTGATGTTCTTTGACGGGTGACTGGCCGAGGATGAGTACTGAATAATATTCTTATTATTATCTGATAAATTAACTTATGGTGTATGGGACATATTTTGTTTTGTAAATAATTTGCTTGTGTGATTAACGTAGTATATTTAGTTTTGGTCTGACACACCTTTTGCATGGAAACAGCTCGCATATGTTATTAGTGGAAGGTTCTTGTTTTTGTTTGTTGTTTAACTAACGTAGCTATGTGGACGACCGTGTTTGCATATGTTACGCAATGCGGTTAAAAACGTCTCTCGGAGATATGTTGTGTTTCAGAAGTAGGACTGAAATAATATAATTACACAGTAGATTGGAGGGTAATTAATTTTTTTGGTTTATTATTGATCAGGTTCAGTGAGATTATTGCCTTTGGAGCAATGTGATTTGTGACGAAGAGCAGTCAGCTCTATCGTAGGTTTTAATAGTTTTTTTTAAATAGTTTGCGAGCACCTATTCAGCCCACCTGTGTGAAAAACGTAATGTCATTCCCAGATGTGTGTGTGTGTGTATTTTGTGGTCATTACAAGCGGGAATTTCAGCGTTGACTGATTTCTGTCAGCTTGGTGCCAGATCCATATTGTGACCTTGCGAGGGCAATTGTGGATATTTTGATTATGTCTGACCATATGTTGAGGTGGTTGAGATTTGCTGCTGTTGATTCTTTGAGATAACGGCACAGCTGGTCAGTTATTTTTACACACTGGGGTTGGGACAATGACAGGTATTGAGGAAAGGGGGAGATGTTTCACAAGACGGACTGAAGGTTGCTAGCGAGGTCATTAGTGGAGAGTGCTTGTGGCACCGTAATTACTTGAAATACAGAATTAAGAACTGATCAATGATAAAAAATTGTTTAAATAAATGGGAGTTGCCTACGAATCACGATAATCTCCGAAGCGTTAGCTTAACATGCAGTTTTGTTCATATAAAGTAATATCAGCTGGTCAGGCTTTTGTTGTTGTTGGTTTATTCCATGTTTATATTCCATTCAGTGACCCGTGAAGTCACGTGCTATGCTGTATTTCCTTGCTTGTGTATTGAGCAATTGGCCGGTGTTGGCAGCTCATTGTCAAGTGCGTCATCGCGCTAAATGAGGGTCTCGAGAGAGATACCTGTAAATAGTAGATTTTAGTGTGTGTGTCAGCATTACATTTTTAAGGGTTTTTATTAGTGTCATGTTCCATATCCATAAACGTTGATTTACGAGATGATTGTTCGTGAGCACCGTGGCTGTTAACCCGTTGTAAACGAACAGTCAACCAAAGTACTCATTCCTCGTAGTTAGTCATTACGCGTACATAAAATCCAAAATGCAAGTTAGTGGAACCAGGATCCACATTTTAATAAAGGGGAGATCCGTCTGACTCCTCAGCATTGATAGATATTCCTGTCATGGGAAAATTCAGGGAGGATTTTTTTTATTATTGTTGTTTATATTCTTTTTATGCACTATTAGTCATTAAATCATGTTATTATTTTACGTCTTGTCACCTTTCTTTCTTAATTATAGTTTTAAGCCTATGACCCTTACCTCAGTAGAGCATGTTGTTTGGCGAACGTAAACATCACATTGGAACTGAGCGCGACCCCTTGATTAAGAATTCTTGCATATAAACACTGCTATTCTGAAGGGTTCAATTGTGACTGTGAATTTATGATAGAAGAAATTGAGTTATCCAATGTTTATATTAATATTCGTTTTGCGACGAATGGAAATTAAATTTCGTGTGCCCACACTTAATCATCTCCATACCATGTAAAGGAACAAAAATAAAATGTTCTCCTAAAACCAGTAGGCAAATAACACTTGTTCCTCTTTACTAGTACAAAAAATTGATATTCTTTGATTCGAAATCATAACGTGGCATGAAGAAAGTGCTTGTTCACTTCACAGGTGAACTCCAGCTGTAGAGGACAGACTTCTAAAAAATGCTCTGGTGGTTCTTGCTGAAGCAAAATATCAATCTCAAGTAGTACTACGTAATGGCATACAGATGGCAGAACAAGCCAGAGGTCGACTCGGCACTCTAAAGCGAATGGGGAATATGAAAAAGAAAAGGAAGTTATTGTGGGCCTTTTATAAACGGGCAACGCACTCAACGCGTTAAATATTCTCTTGAAGTTGGAGTTAGGAATGGCACCCTGCTGTATAAATCATTGACACATGGAAATTAACGAGTAATTTCATCAACCCCTCTCACGAGATAGGTGTGAGGAAGAGCACCCAGGCGTAAAAGGTATTTGTCACATAAAGTATCCTCTCACCTCACCCTTGACACCGCATAAACAAGAATAATACGGGATAGAAATAGATTGTCATCAGTTATAAAAATATAAATATTGAATAATGTGCTTTGTTCTACCAGCAAAAGTAACCGAGAACAGAACTGGTACTCAAAGTGTTAAAACAACAGCCAACAGAACTCGCCGAGTTGATCATCCATTGAATTGTGTGGGTGTGATGTGTAGCAGTGGCGTGCGTCATCAGTTACAGGAATACACTTTAACATTTCATCCCACCAATGTACACAGAACATAAATCATAAAACTCTGTTTAAGGAGAATTGGATTTTTCAGATATGAACTGTCGGGAATATTAATTCCCTCGTAGTCCAGCAGTCGAAATGTAGGTTAGTGGCTCCACTCACCTTGTAATGCTGAAGTTTATGTTGTTTTAATGAAGTGTGTCATGGCCGGAGAGTTGTGTGGAACATTACATTTTTCGGAAGTTAGTCTGTCTCCATTCCTCGTTCTCCGCCAGCAGTAACTTTAATGGCATGATTTAGTTTGATAACGTGATGTGCTCTGGAGCCAATGGAAACCTTGGATGTCTCTTGTATTTCGAAATTAAATGGCTAAACGTTGCTCAAAATAAGTAACATCCATTACTATTGCAAATAAACTACGGTCTCCGAGTACAAATCTCCAAGAAGCAGGAGCGTCTCTCCCCTCAGAATGAGGCTTCGTCCACCGAGATTATTTGGGATGTGATGTGGGGAAGTCAGAGTCTAACGCTACGCAACTTTCACCGGTGCTCGCGTCTGCCGCGTGGTGGCCCGGACAAGGTCGGGCTCAGCCTGCGCCCTGTTTTTAGCCTATTTTCAATTTTGAAAAAAATAGGCTTATGAGATCACCTTTTGTCCGTGTGTGTGTGCGTGTGCGTGTTTGTGTGTGTGTGTGTGTGTGTGTGTGTGAGAGGTGTGTGTGTGTGTGTCCCTAATAAAATCTAAACGGCTGGAGCGATTTCAATGAAGCTCGGTAAGTTCATAGCATCATTCCCGGTGACCTCGACCGTGCCCTTCAAATTTTGTTACTTCTCACCAATCCAACATGGCGGCTGTGCGAAATATTTCACTAGCATTCAATATCTCCGAAACTATTACCGATATCGCCCTAAAATTGTGTACGATGATAAAGGGCACTACTAGAAGTTCACCTAAGAGACCTTCAAAAACCTGGTGACTACAAAACCAGCATGGCGGCCCAGCAAAGTTGAGACATTTAAATAGACTTATCTCGCGATTTAACTATCCAAACGTAATGAAACTTGGTACAGCAAATGTTTATACACATTGTAATGCACTGGCGCCTAATTTAGTTCAATTGTTTATATAACCTCAAAATGGCGGCTGTGCAAAATATTTCACCGGCATTCTATATCTCCGAAACTATTACAGATATCTCCCTGAAATTTTGTACGGTGATAAAGGGACCTGGTACAAGTTTATCTATGCAACTTTCATAAATCTGTAAAGTACAAAACTAACATGGCGGCCAAGCGAATTTGAAATATTTTAATAGACTTTTCTCGTGAGTTAACTCTCTGAGCGCAGTGAAATGTGGTACAGTAAATGATTTTGCAGATTGTAATGCACTGCCATCTAATTTAATTCAATTGTTTACAAAAACTCAAGATGGCGGCTGTGCGAAATTTTAAAATTAAGTTTTTATTTCTTGTGTCGTAATCATGCGATCGAAGTGAAAGTTTGAATAATGAACCTAGGCAATATTTGTCCTTGGATGGCACATAACTCTATGGCCTATACATATAACAATCCTAATTTGCGGGGTTCCGAAGTATTAAGACGGTTCTCAATATCTATGAATATTTTACAGCAACCAAACTGATTTATTTTATGTTCATAGAGACTATGAACATATGTTCACCTATAGGACTTTCAGTAACCTGGTGAGCACAAATCCAACATGGCGGCGACGCGAAGTATAAATATTTAAATGGACGTTTCTCGCGAATTAACTATCCGAGTGCCATGAAACGTTGCACGTTAATTGCTTATACAAATGTTGATCCACTGGCATCTAATTTATTTCAATTGTTTGCATAATCACAAGAAGGCTGCTGTGCGTAATTTTAAAATCTCCTTTTGACTTCTTGTGTTCTAATCATGCGATTGAAGTTTGAATACCACACGTACACAATAACCTTAATGTAATAGTACAAAAATAAAAATCCAACCTGGCGACCATCTGAAATATTTAGACGGTTCTCAATATCTACGAATCTGTTACAGTAATTAAACTGAAATTTTGTATGTTGATATAGGCAGTTAACATGAGCAGGATATATGAAAATAGGCTGCATAGTTCTTCACGGAACTACTTGTTTCGTACGAAATTATCAGAAATGTGATAGCAGCAATGCAATACATCTGAGAGCAGTGTGTATTTCTAGTTGGGACGTATATTTTAAAGAAGAACTCACATGAAGATAATTATTTGCGTAAGTTTTATCGTCGTTATCCGGAGGCTTCTTGTCCATTGAGATGTACCATAGTGGGATTCCCTTAAAATGGAGAGGGATGGAATCTGTATTCGACAGCAAGAAGCGGTGTCCTGAACGAACTCTCATTGAGGAACGAGTTCAACATCATGGAGCGAGGAGAGAACTAGGCCTGAAACAAGACAGTACTTCCGTCAATAACTAAAAATCCCATTTTATCTTCCACTGGTAGATCCCATCACATGCAAAGCCCATTTTATTGGCGGGAGAATTTGAAATGTAAATGATCAGTAGAATGTGTGATAATAGGCTTTATTTATAATTTTTCTAGAGTAGTCAAGATTTTTAAGTAATTTCCTAACTACTTAATAAATCACTTGCTCATTTAATTTAGCAAATAGATAAAATATAACATTTAATCGTAATCACATTCATCATCATCATCATCATCATCATCATCATCATCCATCGCCATTTGGTTAATTTTATAAATTTTACTAGTTCTATGACCATTTCCATGTAATTGCCTACTTCAATAATAAGTTATGAACGATTCAGTTTTCTATACCATCATCCTCGTCTGGTTTTGTATATATTATAATTCTTCTTCTTATTATTATGATTATGGAATAGAATAGAATAATCGTGTGATCTCCTGAGAGACCGAGTGCAGGACTTTCTAGATGACGCCCTTATGCGACCTGCGTACCGTAATGAGAATGAAGTGATGATGAAGACGTCACATATACCCAGTCCCCAAGTCACGGGAATCAACCCCAGGAGATTAAAATCGTTGAAGACCTGGCCAAGAATCGAACTTGGGATACGTCGGGCCATATAATAGCGCGCTAATCATTTAGCTACGGAGTCGGGCATTATTTTTATTATTATTACTGCCATCAATTATTATTGTGTTTTGCTCCTGATTTATTTGTAGATTTTAACACTATAATATCATTGATACGTGTATTGGTTACATTGCATTCATGTTATAATCTGGTTAAATGAAAGAGAGGCCCAGTCTTGAAGACAAAATCAATCAAATCGAGTAGAATCAATCTAATCTAATCTTCATGGATAGGTCTACACACTAAATAGTAAAATTCGTGATAAATGCCGGGATGGTTCCTAACTTAAGGCCACAGCCACCTCATTCCAAATCCTAGCTTCTATTACATAAACAGACACTACTAATACCACCACAAAGACACTAATTATCAAACAAATTCCACTCAAGAACCCACCAAAACACACTGAGCTACATGACCACGGTGTCACAAACCATTTATATAAATCATCTATAACACACATTTTTCTAAATCATTGTCAGGGGAGAATCATGCAAGAACATCTTAAGAGGGGTAGACAGTGAGTTGCCTGGAGTAGGTAGAAATGTGAAACCACTGAAAACCACATCTAGGACGACTGAGATGGGAATCGAACCTATCATTTCCAAACTTTGCCTAACAAGGGTGAGTGTAACCCATTCCATCGCATACTGGAACTAGATTTCTTGACAGAGACGGGAAATAAGATACATTCTAAATGAAATAAATAAATAGATAGGAGGTAACTTTTATCAAATATCTGTAATTCCACGACACTTGGTTTGGCATCAGAAGGGTTAAAAGATATTAATCGTAGCTACTGTACATGAATACATGGTTACACAATTCAGATGTTTTCCATATTGCGCGGATATGATTTTATCCGAGATTGCGGAGAAAGAATGATCAGGGATTTGTTAAACAATGATTAATGCAACTGAGCCCCCATGATAGATGAGTTGTACGTGATGAGCATTTGATTATTAATTATCATGTAATACCAGTAAATGACCCCAATTGTATTTGAAATCCCCATGCAATAATAATATTATCGTCCAAGTAACATACGTTGTTAAAAGCCTTCATTGCGCAAATACAGTAACCTCACTCAAGCTGTTAAGGGATTGACGGGATCTCATGAATGGTTAATCAAGAGTAAATACCCAGGTTCGCTTACTTTTTTCCAAAGGCATCTTCTGTTTTCGCGGGGTACGTATTCAGACCTGGGCTCAAATCCCGGCTTTGACAGATTGAAACACACCAGAATGCATAAAGGTAAAGGAAGTGGTTTCCTAAAATAATTTTATTATATTTTCTTAATGCAACCAATGGCCATTTATTTTATTTTCAGGAAGGGTCTGGAAAAAGGATTTTGGAACAAAATTGGCCGTGGATCTATTGAATGGAACCGTCCCGGCATTTGCCTGGTGGTGATAATGGGAAACCACGAAAACCATTTTCAAGATGGCCGAGGTGGGATACGAACCCAGGCTCTCCCTATGCACGTGAGGCACGAGGTAGCGCGTTAGCGCTCTTGGTCATCGTGGCTTTTTTTAGTTTTCTTATTGTTATTAAACAATAAAACAATTCTAGTGTGGCCTGACGGTATCAATATGGAAGAAGATTAAAGTAGTGAATAAATTGTTTTTATTCTTGTGTCAGAAACATGCATATTGTACACAGTTATATTATTTTTGCACAAAATTTGGCCACTTCCTATGCGTTTTCTGCTCCTTGATGAAAATTGTCTTCTATACAGAAGGCTGGACTTAGTCGACATTGAAGCATATTTTTAACAGTCTGGTTTTCTCCGTCATTAATGCTCTGTATGATTGTATATACAAATTTATATCAGTTGAACTATGGGTTGGTTTCTTTGACTTATATTTAAATTTATATTATGAGATATTATGAAATACTGTATTGTCATATTATTGTTATTATTATTAGTATTATTATTATTATTATTATTATACGAAGAACAGAGAAATTATGCAGGGTAAAGACATGTACTGGAAATGGTTGAAGTAAGACGATTACTATGGTTTGGACATGTGGAAAGGATGCAGACTAGTAGAATTCCAAATGTAATATTACATTGGCAAGCTGAAGGCAAACGGAAACGGGGTAAACCAACAGAACAATGGATGGATGCTGTAAAGAGAAGCATGGCTACCAGAGTCTTAACGGAGGAAGATGCTGAAGACCGACATTTGTGGTGGAGTAGAGTATTTTTGGGTTGAAGGAAAACAACTGTATTGTAGAATATTCCTAATAAACAAAGACTATTATTATTATTAGCCTACTTTTAAAATATTATTCAACAAGATTTTTGTACTAGACTATTAGGGAATTGTTGTCGTTATTGATTTTAGGGGCTTTGCGACACCGTGGTCGTGTAGCGCTGAGTACTTGGGTGTGTGTAGTAGGTGTCTGATAACCTGTGTCTCTTACGTGTGTGTATGTATTTGTAAGTCAAGCGAGGATTGGGAAAGAGACGGCCTTAGCCTTAAGTTAGGAACCATCCCGCCATTTGCCTGGAGTAGAATTGGGGAAACCACGGAAAACCACTTCCAAGATGGCTGAGGTAGAAATCGAACCTAGCTCTTTTCAGTTTTGACTCTCGAGGCTGAGTGTTCACAGTTTAAGCCCTCAGACCAGAATAATCACATTTATCAGGTGATGGTTGCGATAAATCCGCAATTCGAAACTGAGGGTATTCTGTTCTATTCTACGTCTCAGCTATACTGGAAATGGTTTTCCGTTGTTTTCCACTTCCACTCCACGTAAATTCCGTGAAGGTTCCTGATATAATAATGCTATTGGTTTTAATATTACTTTTAACTACTCTGGCTTTTAGAGACACCGGGGTGCTGGAATTCTGCCGCGAAGGGGATCATTAACGTGCCAGTAAATCTACTGACACGGCTCCCTCGCATTTGAGCTCCCTCAAATGCCAGCTGACTGCGCCAGATACGAACCTGCAACCTTGGGCGCAGCATGCGAGAACGCACCGCTGAGCCACGCAGCCAGTCGGTTCCTGATTTAAGGCCACGACCCAACCTCCACCCGAATCACCAACACATTAAAACAGCCATTACAATAATTCAGGTTATCGGACAAAATTCTACATACACCGAAGTACATGGGTCTCAATGACCACGATGTCCAAGCTCCTCAAATAAAACAAACACTTGGAGGTTACTTTCCCCCTAAAACAGGGACTTGATGAAGGAAGAAAGTAGATTAGGACACTTCGAAAATTGAGTATAGGCACAAGAAAAGGCATGGAGAAAAATGAAAAATCCCCAGTTTGACAGTAAATCTGAAGAGATGCGTCCGGCACAAGCACGTAATTGTTGATTCATTTTAGAGGCTTGGGACATCTTGGTCATCAGCCTCGAACTACAACTATCATGGTATTTGAATATCTGTTTTATTGAAGTCGTCGTACTTTAACTTGGGTGCAGACAGTACTTCCTGTTGCGTGAAATGCGAGCTCTGTATTGATGGGGGTAGGGAAGGGGTGTATTGAATTGCAGAGTGCTAGCTCTGTGATGAGTGAAGTTGCTATGGTGGACGAAGTTCAAAGGAAGGAGACGCCGTCTAATATTGGCAGGGCAAACAGAAGCTGGTCGACCACTTGCGGTGAATGCCCCAGCTGAGTGGTACATACATTATATGAGAAGCGCTCTGTCAAAGAATGTGAGGACCCTTCTCTTTGTACGGTTTCATATAAGTTAGCCTATAAATCCGACGATAAATTTCGCCCACATTTGTCTACTTCTCTTTACTCCTGCTTCTACAAGGATGAAATGCGATGACCTTCCATATGGCTTATGGCGTTCACGGCCGAATGCCCTTCCTAGCACAGTCATAATGAGAGGAGTTAATGGGAGATGAAATGAAGGAATAATAATAATTTGTTCTTGTTGTTTCATTTGAGGGCCTTGGACTTCGTAGTAATTCAACCACATGCACATGGGTGTGTGTGTGTGTGTGGAAATTTTGTTTGAACACCTCTGTTATTGTGATGGCTGTATTGGTGTATGCAGGATTGGAAAAGATGTGGCCGTGGTCTTAACTAAGGGGTCATCCCGGCATTGATCTGAAATAGAAGTGGGAAACCATGGAAAACAACTTCCAAGATGACCAAGGTGGGAATTGATCCCACCTCTTCTCAGTTTCGACTCACGAAGCTGAATGTACCCCATTACAACCCTCAGGCCAGAAATAAATTTCACAACAGAGTCAAGAATCAAACCTGGACTTCCGGGGTGACAGCCAAGAAAGCTAGCCGATACACCACGAGGTGGTCATAGAATAATGGCTGGGCAAAAATTGAAATACATTGGCATGGAAGATAATGTATAATAGACTGTGCAAAACTGTCTAACGTTTTATTTCATTAAAATTGACCTGCGGATAACACTATCCATTACGGTTTTTAGGTCAATACCGAAACGTTTCTTAATTAATTAACCAATATTTATTTAGTCTCGTGTATATTTATGTATTTATGCATTTAGGCCTATATGTGTATTTATTTTTGTATTTTTTAATTTTATTAATATATGTATTAACTTATTCATGTACGGTAATGTGGTTATGTGTAAATTATGCATTTATTTATTTATGTATTTACTTATTTGTTTATTTATTTATTTATTTAGGTACAAGCTGTACCCGGCATGCGTTGCAATGCCAATCAAAGAAAGTGTTGGCGTTGAAATTCTGTTTCTTGAAGTGCTTTTGGATACACAACATGTTAACTGCCTCTAAGCTATCATAAAATGGATTTTCTAATTTAGAACCATTCGAGGGAGCGTGCACAACAACTTTCAAAAAGTTTCATCGCTGTCACTCATTTGTTGAATCTAATCGTACGCTACCTATTGTGAAATGGATTTACTAAGTCGAAACCCTTCCCTGGCGTGTACACAATGACTCATCAATGATTCATCGCAATCGGATGAATGGTATATGCACGTATAGGGGTTTTTGTTTAAACGATTCGTGCGCTGTCACTCATTTGTTGAATCTACTCGTGCGCTACCTATTGAGAAATGTATTACTAAGTCGAAGCCCTTCCCTGGCGTGTACACAATAACTCATCAAGGTTTCATCGCAATCGAAGAATGTTATATGAACGCAATAGGGAATTTTGTTGAAACGCTTCGCGCGTCGTCACCCATTTGTTGCATCTACTCTTGCGCTACTTATTGTGAAATGGATTTACTAAGTCCCCTTCCCTGGCGGGTACAAAATAACTGATCAATGTTTCATCGCAATCGGATGAATAGTATATGAACGCATACCTGATTTTGTTTAAACGATTCGCACTCCGTCACTCATTTGTTGAATCTACTCGTGCGCTACCTACTGTAAAATGTATTTACTAAGTTAGAAACCGTCACGTAAGTGTCCACAACATCTCATCCAAGTTTCATCGCTATCGTCGTTCATTTGTCGAATCTACTCGTGTGCTACCTACTGTGAAATGTATTTACTAAGCCAGAAACCTTCCTTGGAGTGTCCACCAATTTCACCCAAGTTTCACCGCTAACGGCAGAATGGTATATGACCTTATACGGGACTTTGTTGAAACGCTTCGCGCGTCGTCCCTCATTTGTTGAATCAACTTGTGCGCAGCATATTGTATAGGGGATTTACTAAGCCAGAAATTTTCCATGACGTGTACACAACATCTCACCCAAGTTTCATAGGTACGGACGAATGGTACATGTATGCATACGGGACTTGGTTGAAACGCTTCGCGTGTCGTCGCTCATTTGTTGATTCTACTCTTGCGCTACATATTGTAATATGGATGTACTCAGTCAGAAACCTTCCCTGGAGTGTACACAACATCTCACCCAAGTTTCATCGCAATCGGATGAATGGTATGTGAACGTATACGGGACGTTGTCGAAACGCTTCGCGCGTAGTCACTCATTTGTTGAACATAAACGTGCGCTTCGTATTGTAAAATGGATTTACTTAGCCAGAAACCTTTCCTGGAGTGTACACAACAATTCACCAAACATTTATCACTATCAGACGAATGGTATATGACTTTATACGGGACTTTGTTGAAACGCTTCGCGTGTCATCGCTCATTTGTTGAATCTACTGGTGCGCTACCTATTGTAAAATGTATGTACTAAGCCAGAAACCTTCCCTGGAGTGTACACAGCATCTCACCCAAGTTTCATCGCTATCGGATGAATGGTATATGAAATTAAATGGGACTTTGTTGAAACGCTTCGCGCGCCGTTGCTCATTTGTTGATTCTACTCGTGCTCTACCTATTTTTAAAGGGATTTACTAAGCTAGAAACCTTCCCTGGAGTGCACACAAAATCTCAGCCTAGTTTCATCGCTATCGGACGAATGGTATATGAACGCAAACGTGACTTTGTTGAAATGCTTCGCGCGTCGTAGCTCATTTGTTGAATCTAATCGTGCGCTGCCTATTGTAAAGTGGATATACTAAGCCAGAAAATTTCCCTGCAGTGTACACAACATTTTACGCAAGTTTCATAGATATCGGACGAATGGTATATGAATGCATTCGGGACTTTGTTGAAATGCTTCGCGCATCGTCGCTCATTTGTTGAATCTACGCGTGCGCTACCTATTGTAAAATGGATTTACTAAGTCAGAAACCTTCCTTGGAGTGTACTCAACATCTCACCCAAGTTTCATCGCAATCGGACGAATGGTATATGAACACATACGGGACTTTGTTGAAATGCTTCGCGCATCGTCGCTCATTTGTTGAATCTACGCGTGCGCTACCTATTGTAAAATGGATTTAAAATGGATTTACTAAGTTAGAAACCATCCTTGGAGTGTACTCAACATCTCACCCAAGTTTCATTGCAATCGGACGAATGGTATATGAACACATACGGGACATTGTTGAAATGCTTCGCGCATCGTCGCTCATTTGTTGAATCTACGCGTGCGCTACCTATTGTAAAATGGATTTACTAAGTCAGAAACCATCCTTGGAGTGTATACAACATCTCACCCAAGTTTCATCGCAATCGGACGAATGGTATATGAACACATACGGAACTTTGTTGAAATGCTTCGCGCATCGTCGCTCATTTGTTGAATCTACGCGTGCGCTACCTACTGTAAAATGGATTTACTAAGTCAGAAACCTTCCTTGGAGTGTACTCAACATCTCACCCAAGTTTCATCGCAATCGGACGAATGGTATATGAACGCATAGGAGACATACACACCCACAGACAAACTATCACGTTACATTGATTTTTATATATATAGATTTACGTATGTGTGCATTTATTTATTTATTTATTTATTTATTTATTTATTTATTTTAACTGGTATATTTTTTGCATTTAGCTAGTTATGTAATGTATGTGTGCACATTTATTTATGTACTAGCCGAAGTACCCGTTCTACCAGACATTATCAATTGAGTTACTGTTGCGATGGTTAGCGGTTTGTCAATCCTTCATGTTTATCAGAACGAAGTTAGTTTACTGGGAATATCACACACACTTTTAATTTAAGGCCCTTAAAATGTAGTTTTTAGACCCTTTATAGATTCCCGAATTTTGTGTCTCACATTGAGAAGCGCAACATATGCTTTGGTCGTCCTTCTAGGATAATTTTTATATTTCGCCTATTTTAGCATATATTGAGAAGTTTTTCTCTATATCCACCCTTCTACTGTATGAAAATTACGGTGAAGAGTTTTACAAATGATTGGTGTATTGACTCTCATGGTTACCACACCTAATTTTACGATGCACGAGGTATAGGCGTACATAATGATACACAGAAAGACAGACAGACAATTCTCTTGTCTACAACATACTACCCAGATATCTAAATATGGGTATATCTACCACACAGTATCAAATAAAATCATCCTTACGATGAACCCGTATGTCGACAAAAAAAAAAGTTAAAATGTGCTCTCAGACTAAATTTACCTAACGTGTACTTCCTGACGTGAAATACAATTGAAAGCCTTGTAGACGAAACGCAATACACGTCACATAAAAACTGACCCTCTACGTTGTGCTAGGTGCCCATACACAGGAAGACCCCTTTCATAAATTATAAAGGCTTGTGGTGCATGAAAATTCAGGTTCTTTAGCCTCAAATTGCCCAAATTCCTAAAAGCCGCAAAAATGCTGGTTCAATTCAGGAATTTTTGAAAATAATGTTGCTGTTTGGAGATATAATAGACCTTCTGTACTATATGTCGAACGTGAAAATTGCATGAAAAAATTCTAGTTTACCCCTTCAGCCCCTTAATTGCATTGATGAATTATACGGTCTACGTTAGTTCCGTGATTACCTTATAGCCATTTGCAAACTTTCACAGAAATGTAATAAATGGAGTGACATTGCTTCTTACAGAAATAGATGGAAAGTTGTATGCCACCCCTTGAGATAATATTCTCATGGTTACCGATTTGCATTCCTTCATTAGTTTGTTAAATTAAATTAAATTAGTTTTCTGGGAATATTTCAGAAACTGTTGGATTTAGAGCCTTATAATGTAGTTTTCGAGGACACTTTAGGGCCCCCGAGTTTTGTTGCTGGCACCGAGGGGATTTGTCTCGTCGTTGTACGCCATAATATAATACTAATAATAATATAATATAGGGAGAAATTATAACACCTAATTTTTTAAATTCAGCCAATGGCCATGTACTTTTCTTTTCAGGACGGGTCAGGGAAGGGACATTATCAGAAAAAGAAGCATTCACATCACGCATGAGCAAAATGGAAATGGCCTACCATTTAACTAAGGACATCTATAAGAAAAGGTCAATATCCTTCAACGCAAAACTAAAAACATTACTGCAGTGTCATCCGTCCGGAGGTCTTGCATGCTTCTGAATGCCTCACGATGAACAAAAAGGGGCAGATGACCTAGTAGTTCCGCCCCTTAAAACAACAATAACTAACTATGAACTAAAAAGGCTTGGTCGAGAAACTGGAGGCCAAAGAAAGGAAAATTTTGAGAAAGATATTGGGTTCCATCAAATACAATGGGGAATACAGAAAACGTCATAACCATGACCTATATACTCATGTGGAGAAGATAAGCAACGTCATCCGGAAGAGAAGGTTACCATTTTTTGGGCATGTGAAACGAATGAGCCCAGCGAGACTGACCAACCGCAACATAACTTACTTTCAGGAGAGGAAAACAAAATAGGCCTGGTTCATTGAAATGGATAAAGATCTGAAAGAAGTGGGGATTACACCAACAGACATTCAGGAGTGCGCCCCACTCAAAGGGAAACTTCAAGCTTGTAAAGGTTTCCAAGAAAAACCGAAGCTGAAAATGGGAAAGATTTTGACCCAGGAACGGAAGGAAGTCCACCGAGAAGGAATGCGGGCGTATAGGGCAAACATCAAAGCCAGTAGGAGACGGTTGGAATGACGCGGTCCATAGATGGCCTATACGAAATGAATGAATGAATGAATAATATGGGGATAGAAATATAATAGACCTGCCGTACCACACTTGCAGGTGTAAATCGCGTGAAAAAATTCTAGAGTACCCCTTGATCCCCTTAAGCGCATTATACGTATTGATGAATTTTACGGCTTAATTTGGTTCCGTGATAACCTTCTAACCGTTTGCAAACTTTCACGCTAATGTAATTAATGGAATTGCATTGCGTCTTACAGCAATAGATGGACCTCTGAGAATCCGTTGGCATGGTTACTGGCTTGCATTCGTTCATTAGTTTATTAAATGAAATTAGCTTTCTGGGAATATCTCAAAAACGGTTGGTCTTCGGTCCTTAAAATGTGATTTTAAGGAGTTTTGTCTCTCACATTGAGGGGCTGAAAATGAGTTTTGTCTCGTCATTCTACGCCTATTTCAGCATGTATTTTAAGGGGGTAGGCCCCCTTTTATGAGAGGTACGGAGAAGAGTTACATCAATGATTAGTGTCGTGCCTCTGATGGATATCTGTACCAAATTTTACGTTGATACACCCAGCCGTTCTCGAGTTATAGCCTAAGGGAACAAATTTGTCCACAGACGAACAAACTAACAGACAGACAGACAAAATATTATTTTCGCGCGCATCCATCACAAAACAGTCTGAAACGCGTAAATAACTCAAATTTGCGAAGAAATTGCGAAAATAACATACAAACTTTAATTTTTATGTACGTAGAGATATACTGCACCGCTCGGTGTTGACCGTGTTTTATTGCACAGATTTTGGTTTTACTCGTTAACCGATGGAGATATATGAAAAGTGATAAGGACCTTTCGGATAGAAAATTAAATGTTAAAGCTCATGTATACAATCAAAAGTTTGATATTTCTTAGCGTTCTCTTTTTATTTGAAAAGGAAATATGTAATTTTGAAACCAAAGGGTGTAGTGACGTCACAAATGTCGGTTTTACTCGCTAACTGTTGGATATACACGAAAAGTGATAAAGACCTTTCGGATAGGAAATTAAATTTCAAAGCTCATTTGGGCCATCAAAAGTTTGCTATTTCCTACCGTTCTCTTTTTATTTGATATGGAACTATGAAATTTTGAAACCTAAGGGTCTAATGACGTCACTAAAATGGTCGCCATTTTTTAATAGTGCAAAATTTCGAAATCAAAAGTATCCTATATGTAAACCTGGTAAATCAGCTACATCCATGCAAAATTTCATTTAAATCGGACCAGTGGTTCTTGAGTTATTGAGTAACAGACAGACAGACAGACAGACAGAAAGACACACACCATCTCATTTTTATATATTAGTATGATTTATGTACAGTATTTACTTATTTGTGTATTTATTTATGTATTTGTTTATTTATGTATTTGTCTATTTATTAATTTGTGTATTATGTATATATTTATTTCCTTGTGTATTCATTTATGTATTTATTTATTTGTCTCCTTATTTAAGTATTCATGCATTTATTTATGTATTTATTTGTGTAATTTATTAATTAATTTATTTATGTATTGATTAATGTATTTATTTATTTCGTTATGTATTTATTTCTGTATTTATTTATTTATGTATGCATTTATTTATCCATGTATTTACTTATTTTTATAATGTATTTATGTGTGTATGTATTTATTCATGTAGATGGTTATTTGAGTTTTTACATATTTATTTAAGTGTTTATTTATGTATGAATTTATTAATTTATGTATTCATTTATTTATGTATGGATTTATGTAGTTTATTTATTTATTTGTGTATTTACCTATTTGTGTATTTATTTATTAATTTATGTATTTATTTGTTTGTGCATTTATTTAAATGTGTGTTTATTAGTTATGTATTTATTTCTTTTGTATTTATTTATTTATTCATTTATTGCCTCCAACAGAATTAAATTTCAATCACTGGAGACTGACCAATATTACACAGCATGATCACAATTACGAAGGTGGACCAAAATGTTAGTTGCACTAACGCGCTGCAGCAGCGCGCAGTGTGTCGCAAATGTGGGCACAGCGGAGAAAGGGACAGACACTGCCCACACATCTGTTAGGCATGTCGCTGTGGTGTCTCGTCTTGTATGGTGTGAATAGCGGCCAAATGCAATGGCACGTCGACTGGACGTTCACTCCAAATATGAGGTGCGAGCGACAATCCGATTCGTATGAGCCAAAAGGAAGAATTGCGAACTGCTGCAGCGTTTCAAGTGGGAGGTCTGGTATCCACCCTACAGTCCCGACCTAGCGCCATATGACTTACATCTGTTCAGTATGCTCAAAACGGAGCTCGGTGGTCGACGTTTCCAGACCGATGAGGAGGTGAAGGCCGCTGTCTCCGCGTGGTTGCGGAACGCTGGATGAACTTTCTATGCATCCGGCATCGACAAGTTGGTTGTGCGTTCGCAGAAATGTTTGGAGTCTCTTGGAAACTATGTGGAAAAGTGACGTTACATTGTGTGTCATTATAGGCATGTTGCTGTTGTATAGGTGGCGTAATAAATGGCCATAACTGGGAAGTGCAACTCATTTCTTGATCTGCCCTCGTATATGTTAAATATTACAAAACACCTACAATAATAATAATAATAATAATAATAATAATAATAATAATAATAATAATTCTTTGCATAATATAAAATATATAATATAATAACTAGTTTAAGTTAAACTAATCTTAAAAAGCAAAGGGATATAATTAAAGTAAACTTAAGTTAAATTAAGAACATTAAAACCATAAATATTTTGTGGATAATCCAACCCGAAAACTAGGTTAAATTGAACTAAAGTTATATAAAGAAAAATAAAATTGAATGTATGAATATCTGGTGTTTATCACTTGAGGATTACTGTTGTGCTGGTGGTCCAGATTTGACAAAACAACAGGGTTCATACTACAAATACATAAAGTATGATGCATAGATTTCGACATTTCATTATACATTTCTTGGGAGTTATTTACCAAGATGTATTTGTGTTATTCTCTTATGGACTTAATTAGTATTTCTTAGACTTTTGTAAAGATAAAATGAAACCGAACATTTCGAAATGCACACTGATGAAATTAGCAGTCCTGCTCATTTTATGAAGCGGCGAGTTTCGCTGAGAGCAGTACGTTCTTGGTGTGGGGACGACTAGCAAAGCACGTTGTCTGAGATTCATTCTCAGAGTGTTAAAACTGATGTAATGTAGAAATTCGATCCGCTCCGCATGACTGTTATATGAATCTACTGGCATTAAAATAATATTTCTAGATAGAAGAATAATGTATTAAAGCAACACATTTAGACATTTAAGGAGAAACTCGCTTCTTTAGGCTATGTATGCCATGTGTTAGGCTATGTTAAAATGAATGTTATACAGCCAGAATTTTCAGTTCGGAGTGTTAATTATGCTTGTTGACACAATTTGAATGAAATTAGCTTAAAGCATCATCTTACTTTTGTCATGAAAAAAAAAATGTAACTGAAAAATATGATATTCAACAAGTTCGGATTGGATTCTAAAAACTACCCGCAAATTTGCTCCAATCATTATCCAAAGCTTATCCGCCATCCGCACAGCCATGAAAACTACATCCGCATGGAGAAAAATTTTGCGGATATCCGCGGATAAACCCGTGGATATCCACATCCGCGCAGGGCTTTATCCATAACTCGCCCATAATGGAAGCGCACAGAATAGAATAGCGTTATTTTAAGTTCAATGCTATTGTTTAAACCTACTTATAATGTATTAGTCCGTGAAAATATTTTTTATTTTAATGTATAATGCGATTCAACTCGTTTCTTTGCCGTTGTCAAGGTACTTTTATTAAGTTTCAAAATATAACTATGGTGCTTTTCCGTTTGGTTTCAACACAATAATTTGCATTAATGAGCTTAGTAATACACAACTGATAACACCAAAATAGCCTCTTGACGAGAATGTGTTCTCTATATGCATTCACCTTATAACATTATTGCCGAGTTCGAGCGGGAAGCGATGTAACACAGACTATTGTTCCGTTATATTTTGAGTGCATTTCGCTTCACAATTTCGGGAATACTAAAGCCATCTTTTGAGATATGCTAGAACTACTTTCAAATACGTATTCAGAAAACATCTTAGATGTTTGTTCCGTGACTATCGCAATTTTCACAAAATGTAGCATAGAAGTTTGTCCCGCATACGCTTCAACTTCTGAATTCCTTCTTGCTCTTTGTTAATTTTTTCGTTGAAATTCGCAAGGTACGAATTTTCACAAATGATCGATATTGAAGGGATAGAATCCATTTTTCAGTATTGCCTGGTGCCATTAATCAAAGCTTTTTTAAAATATTAGTGATCAATATGTAAAAAAATAAACATATCTTCCAAGGAATGGTCACCTAAGAAAGGATGTTAGATGCTCCTCAAATAGTCGCGTCAGGCAGTTCTCTAGCATAGTGAGAATGCTACATGTCCCTCCTTGGGAGATTTATAGTGTCCGTGGTGAGCCGCTCACTTGCGGCCAACTGGAATGTGCACCGGATAATGTGGCCAGATTTAGAGGTTGGCATCTCCTAAATCAGAATCAGCCAGCTAGTCGTAAATTATACACACTAAACACACATGCCTGATCACACTGGTAATAAATATAATTTACATGCGTAAACAAAGGCACGCATCCAAACTGAACTAATTGAATTTACGCATTTTTTTAATCTTACGTTTTCGCTGAGGAGGATGATGATACAATTATTATGATTGTGCATCCATAAATCAAACTCTCTATTTTTGTTAAAATTCGTGCGATTTATTAATTAATGCTTGGTCCACGAACAAACATGGAGAGTGTGGGTAGTAAAATATGAAAGAAGACAGCTCATGGTATAGTGGCTAGTTTTGATAGCCGCCATCCCCGAGATTCTGAGTTAAATTTCCGTTTCTACTAATTAGTTTAATTTTGGTCTGAGGGCTGGAGCGAGGTAGACTCAGCCTCGTGTGGTTAACAAAAGTAGGTAGGTTTGATTCCCTCCTCCCACTTTGTACCCGATCCTAAACACAATAAGAAATACACTCACTAGTATTCTACAGCTATTAAAATGACACAGGTTATCTGACAGATTCCACAAATATCCAAGTGTACGGGGCTAAATTGCCAATATATCGCAAGCCCACAAATACATAAATAAATATTTGTTAATCTTACATTTCCGCTGAAGTGGATGATGGTATAATTGTTATAATATAATCTTATTATATAATACGCTATGCCTAAGGTGTGAAAATGAATGAAAATCCACAGCCTGCTTCCAGTCTCCGACCGGGTCAGGAATGGAATGAATGAAGCCCCTATCTAGCGGCGATGATATGAACTGTGCCGGCTGCCGAGGCCTGACGCACTCCTCTGGGGCAATGATTAAATGAATGACAGACGAAATGAAATGATAGTGGAGAGTGTTGCTGGAATGAAATTTTGACAGGGAAAACCGGAGTACCCGGAGAAAAACCTGTCTGCCTCCGTTCTGTCCAGCACAGATCTCACATGGAGTGACCGGGATTTGAACCACGGACTCAGCAGTGAGAGGCCGGCGTGCTGCCGCCTAAGCCACGGAGGCCTAAGGTGTATGTATCACAAAACTCAAGCTCCTAAACCAGAGGGAGTTAGAAGGTGTGGTTTGTACCAAAATCTTCCAAATCGTCTCAATAATACAGGAAAAATCTTGCATTTCTTGAAAAGTCAACGGAAATAATTTATTTGTTTATAAAGTGGTTTTAAACAAATAAACAAGACGATAGCCCCTGCGAGAAATCTGTCGCCTACAGCCCGCAGAGCACTAAACCGAGCGGGTAGTCTGTACACATGGGGACGCACACAATTCATGATGCGAGAGTCCCCACACGGGTCCGTTAGTTGTTATAATTGTGCTTCCATAAATCAAATTCCCAATATTTACTCAAACGCGTCAGATTCATTAATAATACATATTTATTTATTACATAGCCTACAAAGCACAATGTGAACATACGGCGTGTTTACATGAATTTATATGTCTTTGGCATAATTGGCGATTATAATAGCCCCCTTAGAGCAGTTTCTTTGGGTGGTACTGCGTACATTTCATTCCACACAGTTGGCATTTGCAGTTGTCATCCGGTATGGGGTGGCCGTCAGTCGTGCAGATCTTCCAGTTAGTTTATTGGTTTGTAAATAATAATTTATAAATAAATACATTAATTAATAAATGTATTGAAAATGTAGTAAAATGGGTCTTATTTTCGGCGGATGACTTTTACTACAGGATTCCCTTCCTAACGCCAACCACATCTTTGGAATTGATAATCGATAGATGAGCAGGGCAAGGATTAGGAGGGGAATGGTCGTGAAGTCTTAGAAGGTACCGTTCATGCATTTGCCTGGAGTTGAAAAAGGGGAAAAGATTTTAAGGATGACCCGTGGTGAAGTTCGAACCCATTTGCCTTTCGAGCCTAGAAATAGCCTGGCCACATAGCCTTGCACCTTAGCACATCTAGCTTCCCTAGTCAGTAATTCTGTGCTTACATGTAACAAGTTATAATTGTCTGCTTGTGTTCGCAGGCAACCTTGAGTCGCACCGAATGTGAACCTTGGCCTCCATACTACTCATCCAGAGCTAAACCATTTCAAGGATCAAATATGAGACTTCGTGCCCACCTACGATTGTTAGATAAGACTTGATGTGGGGACATATGTGGGAGCTGCTATGGAGGATGAGTAGAGTAGGGGCCTTTGAAGACTAGGTAGGCTAATATGGCCCGACATTTTGGTTCTTTGTTCACTTCTCTTAGCCTATATAATTGAATTGGCAGTGTAACTTATTATCACGCATATTGCACGTTGGATTGTGCTTCAATTACTAAAATATGTCAAAATAACCTGAAATAAATTACATGTGGTTAATATCTATATTGTTATGGACTATTGAAGAAACATGATGACATGTTTCGTTCGACAAGCGAGCATCATAAGATCAAAATCTGCTAGACAAATAACTCTACAAAACACTACCAAACCTACAGCGACACCCACAGTTCGTCTCCACCCTCAAAAATTAAAATAGAGGAAAACCCGTCAGAAAACGATTGAAATATGGCAATTATTACTGATGAATATTAAAGCATTAAAACGCGAAAAAGAACTATTTACTTTAATGTTGCAAAACTTAGAAATGACTATCCCATCAACAAAACAAGATGTTCAGTAAAGAACATATAGCCTACTTTATCCTAAATGCATGGGTATTGTTATAACTCTTTGTCCTTTTCAAGGAGTATAATTGAATGTTGGTTGTAGTAGCTTGTTGAAATACAACGTGTTGTACGGATATTAAACATGAATATGAGGTGCCATTCACTAGTGCTACCTCTGTAGAAAATTTCATTCAATTCGGTTTCACCGTGTTTGGATTGATATGGTGTAATCGTTCTGCACACATACATGGCCGCTATCTGCAAACTATTGGGCTGATGACCTTGTAGTTCAGTCAAAAGATGCTTCCCACACAAAGGTATGTTGTTGCAAAACGTGGCAGAGATCAACTGATTAGGTTGGTCCTAATTAGATTTAAGCTTTTAACATTTGTGTGGCCGCCATTACGTTTCCGTCAAGATGGCGGCGATATAAAACATGACACTGAGGTGCCCTTTGCTAGTGCTACCTCTGTACCAAATTTCGTTCAATTCGGTTTCACCGTATTCGAATTGATAAGGGGGGGACAGACATTCAGAGTACACACACTCACAGACACACACACAGACAGCCACACAATTTTTCGCCCTGTGTTGATCTCATAAGTCTACTTTCATTTTTTGCAAAATTCGAAAGTAGGCTAAAACAGTCTTCTGCCTCCAACTAATCTACAAAGATGTAGGTACTATTGCTAAGCTCTAAACTACAGTAGAATTGTAAACTAATTTGCATAAATGAACTAGGCTACAAGTGCTCTGCTCTAATGATGGTAAACGAAATATTGTCTTCGCTCATTATTGAAACTTTTTATTCAAATACGTCTAAATATTGCAATTATTTTCCTTCGAGACTACTTTATCCAAGGAGTGAAGAAGAATGAGGTGAACTACTTGTGGAGAATCCATCTTGCTGAAGAAAGGTTATAAGATAAAATCAGAGCGTCGATAGAATGAGCAAGCAGGAAGAAAATGGGAACCAAGCAAAAGCTGCCACTGGACGAACAGTTCGTTATAAATTCTACTTGTGTCTTGAAACTTTTCCCAATATACAGGGTTAGACAGCCCCTGGTTTGTCCACTAGACCTGGGATATAGGTCAGATAAATTATCTAGTGTGGTTTAATATTTGATTATACGGTGAACCAATTTTGTTGCTCAATTATTTGTTTCAGCCACAATTCATTCATTCATGTAAATGTTTTATATTTTGATTAAATAACTGCTTTAATGTTTTATTTTCAAATGATTGTATTAGTTTTTTTTAGCATATGGCTTTTAGTGCCGGGAGTGTCCGAGGACATGTTCGGCTCGCCAGTTTTGTAGCTGCTTCGAGACGGACACCCAATGGGTGAGCTACAAGTACCGTTGGGGAGGAAAGTGGGAATGAAAGGTCGAGGAGTTGGAAGGTAGCGGCTGTGGCCTATAGTTAGGGACCAACCCCGGCATTTGCCTGGAAGGAAGATGGGAAACCACAGAATACCATCTTCAAGGTTGCCGGCGGGGTGATTCGAACCTCCTCGCCTCCCGGATGTGAGCGACTGCCAGCAGTCATGCCGTAACGACCTCGGCTAACTCACCCGGTATTGTATTAGTAAAACAACGGAAAAGGAGTGCAGGCTAAACAATTACGAATCATTATACAATTTAACTGTAGCCTCCGTGGCTTAGGCGGCAGCCCGCCGGCCTCTCACCGCTGGGTCCGTGGTTCAAATCC
Source organism: Meconema thalassinum (assembly GCA_946902985.2). Classification (NCBI taxonomy): domain Eukaryota; kingdom Metazoa; phylum Arthropoda; class Insecta; order Orthoptera; family Tettigoniidae; genus Meconema; species Meconema thalassinum. The sequence continues at coordinate 333,648,414 of OX336391.1, read as the reverse complement.
CGGTCACTCCATGTGAGATCTGTGCTGGACAAAACGGAGGCAGACAGGTTTTTCTCCGGGTACTCCGGTTTTCCCTGTAAAAATTTCATTCCAGCAACACTCTCCACTATCATTTCATTTCATCTGTCATTCATTTAATCATTGCCCCAGAGGAGTGCGTCAGGCCTCGGCAGCCGGCACAGTTCATATCCTCGCCGCTAGATGGGGGCTTCATTCATTCCATTCCTGACCCGGTCGGAGACTGGAAGCAGGATGTGGATTTTCATTCATATACAATTTAACTGCTTTCTCAGTTGCATGAACTATTTACATTAGCAAAACATTATCCATTCAAATTAATGTTGTTCATTCATTTGGGGTGCTTGGGACATATTAGTAATCAGCCCCGTCTAGTTGTGTGTGTGTGTGTTGAGCTTGTCTGATAACCTGCATTAGTGTGCGTAACTGTTTTAGGAACAGGGATGAGGTAGGTGCCCCAGCACTTCAAATGAGGGAGTGTGAAAACACCCGAAATAGAAACCCACTCAGGATAGCCACTGCCAGTGCCGGGATTCGAACCTCCAATCTCCGGATTGCTACAGCTGGACCATGCACGGCTATACCGCGTGGTCCATTCAAATTAAGTAACTGCTATCATATATACTAACATTAGAATAAGTACCCATTCTTCGAACGGTCTTCGGTATTAATAACCAGACGTAATCAATTGAGTTACTGTTCCAATGGTTAGGGGATTGGAACCTGTTTGTCGACAAAGAAAAATCATTAGTTGAAATATGCTCTGAAAATAAATTTACCTTACGTGTACTTCCTGACGTGAAAATAAAATTGAAAACCTCGTAGGCGAAACGCAATACACATCACATAAAAACTAACCCTCACTGTTGTGTCAAGTCCGCATCCAGAGGAAGACCCATTTAATAAATTATAAAGGCTTGTGGTGCATGAAAATTCAGATTTCTTTTAGCCTCCAATGGCCCAAATTCCTAAAAGCAAAAAAATAAAATAAAAAATAAACTACTTCAATTCACGAATTTTTGAAAATAATGTTGCTGTTTGAAGATATAATAGACCTTCTGTACGACATATCGCACGTTTAAGTCTTGTGAAAAAATCTAGGGTACCCTTTGACCCCCTTAAGCGCATTGATGAATTTTACAGTTTTTGTTGGTTCCGTGATAACCTGATAGCCATTTGCAAGCTTTCACAGAAATTTAACAAATGGAGTGGCATTACTCTTGAGGAAATAGATGGAAAGTTGGATGTAACTTTTTGAGACACTGTTATCATGGTTACTGGCTTGCACTCCTTCATTAATTTATTAAATTAAATTAGTTTTCTGGGAATATCTCAGAAACTCTTGGTTTTAGAGCCTTAAAATGTAGTTTTCGGGGACTCTTTACGGCTATTTAGGGGCCCCGAGATTTGTTTATGACACCAAGGGGCTGAAAATAAGCTTTGTCTCGTCGTTGTAGGCCGTAGTATAATAATAATAATAATTATAATAATAATATATCAATATAGGGATAGGGATATAATAGACCCTCCGTACCACACCATCACGTATAAATCGCGTGAAAAATTTCTAGAGTACCCCTTGACCCCCGTAAGCGCATTATATTTATTGATGAATTTTACAGCTTAATTTGCTTCCGCTATAATCTTATAGCCGTTTGCAAACTATCTCAATAATGTAACAAGATGTTCAGTAAAGAACATATAGCCTACTTTCTCCTAAATGCATGGGTATTGTTATAACTCACTGTCCTTTTCAAGGAGTATGATTGAATGTTGGTTGTAGGAGCTTGTTGAAATACAACGTGCTATAGGGATAATAAACATGAATATGAGGTGCCCTTTGCTAGTGCTACCTCTGTACCAAATTTCGTTCAATTCGGTTTCACCGTGTTTGAATTGATAGGGGGAATCGATTTGCACACATACTTGGCCACCATCTGCAAACTATTGGGCTGATGTTCTTGCAGTTTGGTCAGAATATGTTTCCCACATAAAGATATGGTGTTGCAAAATTAGGTAGAGACTAGATTATTAGGTTGGTCGTAATTACATTTTAGCTTTTAACATTTGGGTGGCCGCGATTACGTTTCCATCAAGATAGCGGTGATATAAAACATGACACTGAGGTGCCCTTTCCTAGTGCTACCTCAATACCAAATTTCGTTCCATTTGGTTTCAGCGTGTTTGAATTAATAGGGGGAATCGATTCTGACACAAAGATGGCCGCCATCCGCAAACTATTAGGCAAATGACCTATTAGATTGGTCAAAGGATGCTCCCTCCATAAAGGTATGTAGTTGCAAAATTTGGTAGAGATCGGATGATTAGGTTAATCGTAATTTGATTTAAGCTTTGAACATTCGTGTGGCCGCCATTACGTTTCAGTCAAGATGGCGGCGATATAGAACATGACACTGAGGGGCCCTTTGCTAGTACTACCTCTGTACCAAATTTCGTTCCATTCGGTTCCACCGTGTTCGAATTAATAGGGGGATTCAATTTTGACATAAAGATGGCCTCCATCCGCAAACTATTAGGTGAATGACCTATTAGATTGGTCAAAGGATGCTCCCTCCATAAAGGTATGTAGTTGCAAAATTTGGTAGAGATCGGATGATTAGGTTAATCGTAATTTGATTTAAGCTTTGAACATTCGTGTGGCCGCCATTACGTTTCAGTCAAGATGGCGGCGATATAAAACATGACACTGAGGTGCCCTTTGCGAGTGCTACCTCTGTACCAAATTTCGTTCCATTCGGTTCCACCGTGTTCGAATTAATAGGGGGAATCAATTTTGACATAAAGATGGCCACCATCCGCAAACTATAAGGTGAATGACCTATTAGATTGGTCAAAGGATGCTCCCTCCACAAAGGTATGTAGTTGCAAAATTTGGTAGAGATCGGATGATTAGGTTAATCGTAATTTGATATAAGCTTTGAACATTTGTGTGGCCGCCATTACGTTTCCGTCAAGATGGCGGCGATATAAAACATGAAACTGAGGTGCCTTTTGTTAGTACTACCTCAGTACCAAATTTCGTTCCATTCGGTTGCACCGTGTTCGAATTAATAGGGGGAATCGATTTTCACACAAAGATGGCCACCATCCGCAAACTATTACGCTGATGACCTATTGGTTTGGTCAAAGGATGCTCCCCCCATAAAGGTATGTTGTTGCAAAATTTGGTAGAGATCGGATGATTAGGTTAATCGTAATTTGATTTAAGCTTTGAACATTTGTGTGGCCGCCATTACGTTTCCGTCAAGATGGCGGCGATATAAAACATGACACTGAGGTGCCTTTTGTTAGTACTACCTCTGTACCAAATTTCGTTCCATTCGGTTGCACCGTGTTCGAATTAATAGGGGGAATCGATTTTCACACAAAGATGGCCGCCATCCGCAATCTATTACGCTGATGACCTATTGGTTTGGTCAAAGGATGCTCCCCCCATAAAGGTATGTCGTTGCAAAATTTGGTAGAGATCGGATGATTAGGTTAGTCGTAATTTGATTTAAGCTCTGAACATTTGTGTGGCCGCCATTACGTTTCCGTCAAGATGGCGGCGATATAAAACATGACACTGAGGTGTCCTTTGCTAGTGCTACCTTTGTACCAAATTTCGTTCAATTCGCATTCACCATGTTCGAATTGATAGGGGGGGGACAGACATTCAGAGTACACACACTCACACACAGACACACGGACACACACACACAGACTCACACACACACATACACACACACAGACTGACACACTTTTTTCGCCCTGTGTTGATCTCATAACTCTACTTTCATTTTTTGCAAAAATCGAAAGTAGGCTAATAAATGGAATTGTATTGCTTCTTACAGCAATAGATGGACACGTGAGATTCTGTTGCCATGGTTACCGGCTTGCATTCTTTCATTATTGTATTAAATGAAATTAATTTTATGGGAATATCTCAAAAACTGTTGGTTTTAGCGCCCTAAAATGTGTTTTTCAGAGTCCCGAGTTTCGTTTCTCACATTGAGGGGCTGAAAATGAGCTTTGTCTCGCCCTTCTACGCCTATTTGAGCAAGTATTTTAAGGGCGTAGGGCCCCTTTTATGAGAGGTACAGAGAAGAGTTACATCAATGATTAGTGTCGTGATTCTGAAGGATATCAGTACCAAATTTTACGTTGATCCACTCAGCCGTTCTCGAGTTATAAGGGAACAAAGTTGTCCGCAGACAGACAAACCGACAGACAGACAAACATTTTATTTTCGCGCGCAACCGTCATAAAATAGTCTGAAACGCGTAAATAACGAAAATTTCCGTAGAAATTCAGAAAAAACATACAAACTTTCATTTTTAGCCTATTTTCAATTTTGAAAAAATAGGCTTATGAGATCACCTTTTGTCCGTGTGTGTGTGCGTGTGTGTGTGTGTGTGTGTGTGTGAGGTGTGTGTGTGTCCCCCCCTAATAAAATCTAAACGGCTGGAGCGATTTCAGTGAAACTCGGTAAGTTCATAGCACAATTCCCGGCGACCTCGACCGAGCCCTTCAAATTTTGTTACGTCTCACCAATCCAACATGGCTGCTGTGCGAAATATTTCACTAGCATTCAATATATCCGAAACTATTACCGATATCGCCCTGAAATTGTGTACGGTGATAAAGTGCACTACTAGAAGTTCACCTATGAGACTTTCAAAAACCTGGTGACTACAAAACCAACATGGCGGCAAAGCGAAGTTGAGACATTTAAATAGACTTTTCTCGCGATTTAACTATCCAAACGTAATGCAACTTGGTACAGCAAATGTTTATACACATTGCAATGCACTGGAGTCTAATTTAGTTCAACTGTTTACATAACCTCAAAATGGCGGCTGTGCGAAATATTTCACTGACATTCTGTATCTCCGAAACTATTACAGATATTACCCTGAAATTTTGTACGGTGATAAAGGGTACTGATACAAGTTTACCTATGTATAAATCATAAACCTGTAGAGTACAAAACGAACATGGCGACCAAGCGAATTTGAAATATTTTAATAGACTTTTCTCGTGAGTTAACTCTCTGAGCGCAGTGAAATGTGGTACAGTAAATGATTTTGCAGATTGTAATGTACTGCCATCTAATTTAATTCAATTGTTTACATAAACTCAAGATGGCGGCTGTGCGAAATTTTAAAATTAAGTTTTTATTTCTTGTGTTGTAATCATGCGATCGAAGTGAAAGTTTGAATAATGAACCTAGGCAATATGTGTCCTTGAATGGTACATAACTCTATGGCCTATACATATAACAATCCTAAATGGCGAGCTTCCGAAATATTTAGACCGTTCTCAATATCTATGAATCTTTTACAGGAACCAAACTGAAATTTTTATGTTCATACAGACTATGAACATATGTTCAGACAGACTATGAACATATGTTCACCTATAGGACTTTCAGTAACCTGGTGAGCACGAATCCAACATGGCGGCGACGCGAAGTATAAATATTTAAATGGACGTTTCTCGCGAATTAACTATCCGAGTGCCGTGAAATGTTGCACGTTAAATGCTTACACAAATGTTGATCCACTGGTATCTAATTTATTTCAATTGTTTGCATAATCACAAGATGGCTGTTGTGCGTAATTTTAAAATCTCGTTGTTACTTCTTGTGTTCTAATCATGCGATTGAAGTATGAATACCACACGTACACAATAATCTTAATGTAATAGTACAAAATTAAAAATCCAACCTGGCGACCATCTGAAATATTTAGACGGTTCTCAATATCTACGAATCTGTTACAGCAATTAAACTGAAATTTTGTATGTTGATAGAGGCAGTTAACATGAGCAGGATATATGAAAATAGGCTCTATAGTTCTTCACGGAACTACTTGTTATATATATAGAGAGATAATTAACGGTAATAATAATATTATTATTAATAATATTAATAATAATATCGTATGGCCTCGGGTGCCGGGTGCAAGCTTTGCTCTTTGACACCCAGAGGGTAGCTTGCATGTCGAATTTCGTTGTTCCTTGAAGCACTATGAAAGTCAAAACGCTCTCTAGTAGGGAAATGAGGAACTTAGTGTTGGCGGAAATTCCCGAGATTAATTTTGCCATTATTAACACAGCCTACTGAATTCAAATTGGTTCTTTGACATGCCAACATCGTATGGCATGCGTGTCGTAATTGTTCCGCCTTTCAAGAATCATTTACCACGGCCAGGAGCGAATCTGCAAGCTAGGGGTTAGTAGACCGACACGTTAACCACTCACCCACCGTGGCATGCATAATTAAGGGTTCTCACATCGAACAAGAAGGAATGTTCGCAATCAGTTTTCTTTAAATGAAGTGATAATATTCTCATGTGTGTGCTCTTTAGGTCAGTGACTGCGTGGCTGTTACCACGGAAATCCGAATACAATTTCCGGCTGTGCCAAGAAATTAAATTTTGTGCTGAATACTCTAATGGGATTCACTCAGTCTTGTGAGCAAGAACTGAGCAGCCATATAGACCTATGTTCTCTTGGTGATTAGATAAAATAACCCCTGGCACTACAGCCCATGAAGAGCCTAGGCCTACTAAGCGACCGCTGCCCAGCTATTTGGCCTGCAGATTTTGGGGTGACGCGTGGTGCACGCATCGGGTTCTCTTGGCCGTTAATCTTGGTTTTCGTGACCGGTGCGCTGCCTCACTGTCAGACAACTACTCAATTGTCCTCACGAGGCTGAGTGCACCCCGTTCCAGCCCTCACGTCAGTTTCTAAAATCCCTGACGGAGCTGGGAATCGAACCCAGGGTCTCCGGGTGAGAGGTAGGCGCGCTACCCCAACACCACAGGGCCGCCTCTTGGTTATTAGATAGAGTTTGAAAATAAACCGTGGAGACTTTGATGTGGACTAAGTTATCAGTGAGGGTAGAATTAAAGACAAGAAGGCCTTGAATGTTTCATTTGTCTCAACAATGGAGACACAATATATTCTGGCAAACACCAAGAATATGACCAGCGAGAGGATATAGGTAAGAAGGGACATGGAAAGAGAAAATATACGAGAAGAGAGAAATCCATACTAAATACTTTTAAAGTAATCTGGATGGTTGGTTGGTTCGTAAGTTTAGGGGCTGCGACAACGCGGTCATGTAGCCCTGTGTACTTTGGGTGTGTGTAGAATCTGTCTGATAACCAGTGTTAATTGTGATGACTGTATTAGTGTGTGTTATCTGTTTTTTAATTCATGTAAGGACAGCAGACTTTTGAATTTTTCAAATAGTTCCTACTTTTGAAGCCAAACGCCATCGTCAACGACTACTTGTTCAGAACTTAGCTACCAGACGCCACCGCAGTCGGCTCTTGGCAACGAACGTAGGAACCGAAGAGCGTTGTTTACTTTCTTAACCTATACAATTTAGCTTCTCACAGGTGTAATTAGTGGAAGGTTCTTTAAGATGCCATAAATCTATGAACTAGGACCGCCGGCTTTACTTCCCCTCCGAAGGAAGGCATACTGAGGGATTTTTAACGCTCTTAAAAATCCGACGACTTTAGCCGGATTTGAACCCGCGATCTTGGGCATAGAAGCTCAGCATGCTACCAACTACACCACCGAAGCCACCTTAAGGCAATCTCATGCCTGGGATTGTTAGGCCAGAAATTACTCTAGTGTTGAGAATGCTTTATGTATTTCTGCTGTATTTACTGAACATACTTACTATTAGAATGTTTCTGACTTTTTATATTAAAATTGTTCAGATAAATTGGTGCAGCTAAAGTTTCTGCAACCATATCGAAGAAAGGAAAGTACGTCCCTCGATAGATAAACTTAACTCGAGTTGAACTTCGGACGAATTTGTTTGAAGTTCTCTTTTTGCTCCAGGAATGTTTGTTATTAACTGAGTGCCTGTTCTTGTACATGGTAGGTAAGTTGAGAACTCGCGAACTAAAAGCCGATTTAAAGTCAGCCTTCACGTTTGTAATTTGTCCCCTCTAATTACCCTGGGGTATTAGAACTTGGAACGGACATAAAATAAAATGATTATTACAACTGGCATGAACAACAAGGCGGGTAGAAAGTTAAATAATGGGACAAAATAAATAGTTCCGTGAAGACGTAAATAAGATCCTTGGCGTAGCTCTGCACGTTAAATCCCTCACAATGACCAGGATAGGGAGCTGCAGCACGTCCTGAGATAGGGGGTTCGGGTTCCGGTGCTAACAGCGGCTATCCTGAGAGTGTTCTTTTCTCACACCGTCCCGACAAATAACGCGATAGTAACTGATTTCAAGTTCCAGGGCACCTGCTCCATTTCCGACCCTAATAATACGAGAGGTACACACATTTTTACTGTCACTACAGGACAGGTTATCAGATAAATTGGACACACCAATGCACACAGGGGTGATGAGAGACATGCGCCTGTTTTGGCCGTATTAAGAAAACGGTACCGTATGTAAGATACGAAGAACATGGAAAGATCAAAATAAACGCACTTCGTAAAAAAAAGCAAACCACCTACAAGTGGATGATGTGGATAAGTGAATTATTCGTGGGAAATTTTAGGATTATTTAGAGTTCAAACAAGTAGTTCCGTCAAGAACTATACAGCCTATTTTCATATATCCTACTCATGTTAATTGCCTCTATCAACATACAAAATTTCAGTTTGAAGGTTGTGATAGATTCGTAGATATTGAGAACCATCTAAATATTTCAGATGGTCGCCAGGTTGGTTTTTTTTTATTTTTGTACTATTACATTAAGATTATTGTCTACGTGTGGTATTCAAACTTCAATCGCATGATTAGAACACAAGAATAAAAACGAGATTTTAAAACTTCGCACAGCTGCCATCTTGTGATTATGCAAACAATTGAAATAAATTAGATGCCAGTGGATCAACATTTGTATAAGCATTTAACGTGCAATGTTTCACTGCACTCGGATAGTTAATTGCGAGAAACGTCGATTTAAATATTTATACTTCGCGTCGCCGCCATGTTGGATTTGTGCTCACCAGATTACTCAAAGTCCTATAGGTGAACATATGTTCATAGCCTCTATGAACATAAAATATTTCAGTTTGATTGCTGTAAAAGATTCGTAGATATTGAGAACCATCTAAATATTTCGGGTGCTCGCCATTTTGGATTGTTATATGTATAGGCCATAGACTTATGTACAATTCAAGGAAAATTATTGCCTAGGTTCATTATTCAAACTTTCACTTCGATCGTATGATTACGACACAAGAAATAAAAACTTACGTTTAATATTTCGCACAGCCGCCATCTTGAGGTTATGTAAACAATTGAACTAAATTAGATGCCAGTGCATTACAATATGTATAATCATTTACTGTACCACATTTCACTGCACTCAGAGAGTTAAATCACGAGAAAAGTCTATTAAAATGTTTCAAATTCGCTTGGCCGCCATGTTCGTTTTGTACTTTACAGGTCTATGAAAGTTACATATATAAACTTGTATCAGTACCCTTTATCACCGAACAAAATTTCAGGGTGATATCTATAATAGTTTCGGAGATATAGAATGTCAGTGAAATATTTCGAACAGCCGCCATTTTGAGGTTATGTAAACAATTGAACTAAATTAGACTCCAGTGCATTACAATGTGTATAAACATTTGCTGTACCAAGTTTCATTACGTTTGGATCGTTAAATCGCGAGAAAAGTATATTTAAAGTCTCAAATTCGCTTGGCCGCCATATTGGCTTTGTAGTCACCAGGTTTTTGAAAGACTCATAGGTGAACTTCTAGTAGTGCCCTATATCACCGCAAACAATTTCAGGGCGATATCGGTAATAGTTTCGGAGATATTGAATGCAGGTGAAATATTTAGCACAGCCGCCATGTTGGATTGGTGAGACGTAACAAAATTTCCGGGTTCGTCCGGAATAGTGCTATGAACTTACCTAGATTCATTGAAATCGCTCCATCCGTTTAGAAGTTATTAGGGGACACACACACACACTCCTCACACACACACACACACACGCACACACACACGGACAAAATGTGATCTCATAAGCCTATTTTTTCAAAATTGAAAATAGGCTAAAATATATTCCATTAATAGTCTACTAAAACAATGAAAATTCCCTGAGTAAAACATTCATTAATAATACTCACATGAATTACATGTTAAGCATATTAGGATTGTTTCTAATGACAATGCTGGTGGACTTGCATACAGGAAGTTTAGTGCTTCAGTACAGCAAGGCTCGCAAATTAGATCTTCCTCGCAAGACGTGCTCAAGACTTAACAGGATACGGACCAACCGCGGCAGGTGTGGTGATTACTTCTCAAATGGGGAAAAATCACGTCACCAGCATGCACGTGCGGCTCTCCAAAAAAATATAGTTTCTCACATAGTTAAAAAGTGCCCTCTGAGCTCCTACTCTGGTGATTTCTCAGACTTCCTGGATGTTACCCCAGAGGTGATAGACTACATTAACAATATGACTATAACATTGTAGATATTTGTGTATCGTTATGTATCATTATAGATATTAGACCTTTGTTCATTGTATTGTAAAGTGATGTACTGCTATGATGATAATAATAATAATAATAATAATAATAATAATAATAATAATAATAATAATAATAATAATAGTAATAATAATAACCCTGTCACTACAGCCCATGTAGAGCGTAGGACTACCAAGCGTCCGCTGCCAAATACTTTGACCTGCAGATATTGGGGTGAGGCGTGGTCAGCGCGTCGGGTCCCCTCGGTCGTTATTCTTGGTTTTCGTGACCGGGTGCTGCCCCACTGTCAGACAGCAACTCAGTTTTCCTCCCGAGGCTGAGTGCACCCCGTTCCAGCCCTGACGTCAGTTTCTAAAATCCCTGATGGAGCCAGGAATCGAACCCTGGACCTCCGGGTGAGCGGCAGGTGCGCTACCCCAACACCACGGAGCCGGCGATGTACTGCCATACGAATCATAATAATAATAATAATAATAATAATAATAATAATAATAATAATAGTGCTTCTGAAGACTATAGGATATTCAAAGGAAAACCGGGTGAACGAGTTATGGATCACTGTCCGCAGTTTGGGACGCCTTTATAGTGGATAAGTCAATACTTGGCTCAGTTGTGACATTCGAGTCTTATTCAGGACGTCTTTCAACCTTAACGATAAAATCTGGAAACAAAATTTATTCTCTAGTCAATGGTCATGCTCCAACTAACATTACGAATAAAGAAGCACCTGACAAAGCAGAGCAGTTCTGGAATCAGCTAGACAGTGTTTTACAAAGGATTCCAAGTCATCATGTCAAAATCCTTATGGGCGACTTTAATGCCCAAATAGGAAATGGAAAATGGTCCGGCCATGTACAAACCAATAAGAACGGCATACGACTCATTGAGTTATGCATCAGCCATGACTTGTTTTTTAAATCTACCTTTTTCAAGAAAAGCCCTTCTAAAACTAAGACTTGGGTCGTAAATAATCCCTTATTAGGTGAATATCAACTGGATCATGTGCTGATTTCCCGCCTGCATACATCTGAAATCATGAAACTCAAAGTTCTGAAAGGACTGGATTTAGACTCTGATCATTATCCAACAAAATTTTCCCTGGATATGATCCCTGAAAAGAGAAACTTTATGAAGCGAGCTCCACAACGACAGTACGACACAGCAGGTATTAAAAGCAATGAAGACTTTAAGAAAGGTACAGAACAGCTAGATCCACAAAATTGGACACAAATTAAAACAGGACTCTTACACACAGCCGAAACTACAGCACCACTCAGAAGAACAAGAAAACACCCTTGGTGGACAGATGAATGCGACGAGTTAATACAACTTCGACAAAAAACTTGGCATAATTGGTCATGCAATAAAACTCCAGCCACTTTTCAAGAACTTCAAAATGCTAGAAAGGTTGTTACTAAATCAATAAGGAAAATTCGTAAACTGAGTGAGGATATGAAATTACAGTCTATAGAAGATGACTTTAAACAACATAATTCAAGGAACTATTACAGAACTTTCAAACAAAAGTTAACCAAATATTCTCCTCCATCACTCCATTTTGTCAATCATAAAGGAGAAATGGCTTATACCACTGATGCTAACTGCAAACTCCTCGCAGCATACTTTTCTAAATTACTTAATAGTGAAAGCCCTCTGGAAAAGTTTCAGTTCACTTCTAACCGAATTAATCAAGATTCAGCCCCACCAACAGTTCAGGAAATTAGAGAAACAATTCAATCACTAAAAAATAACAAGGCCACAGGAGAAGATCAAATAACTGCAGAACTTTGGAAAAATGCAGGGGAAAATTTCATCAAAAAACTTCACGACATTATGCTGGACATCTGGCAAACTGAAAAAATACCAAAGGATTGGAAGATGGCAATAATACACCCCATACATAAAAAAGGAAACAGGTCGGATCCAAACAAATATAGAGGTGTTTCCCTTCTTCAAGTCACATATAAAATTCTCTCTAAAAATTCTACTCAACCGTGCACAGAGTCAACTTGACCAAAGAATTGGTGAATACCAAGGTGGATTCAGAAAGGGGAGATCCTGTGCTGAGCAAATTCTGAACCTGAAGAGTACTATATCATATTTTCGGAACACAACAAACAAAAATTATGTCATCACATTTGTCGATTTCAAAAAGGCCTATGATAGTATAGATCGCATGTCACTTGTTAATGTTTTAACAGAATTTGGATTGATAACAAAACAAGAAATATTATTAAAGATACACTAACTGAAACGAAGGCTAAAGATAAATTTATGGGTGGTTGTAGTGATGAGTTTGAAATAAACACAGGTGTCCGTCAAGGGGATGGACTCTCCCCTTTACTTTTCAATTGAGCTCTTGAGAAAGTTGTCAGAGAATGGAGGAAAGCAGGTGCACCATCTCACCGCCTGGGCCCAAAGATTAAGGGTATTGACTTAGATTGTCTAGCGTTTGCTGATGATTTAGCACTAATTGCCAAAAACGTCGCTGATGCACAGAAACAGCTTATTATACTGGAGGAGCAAGCAGCCAAAATAGGACTAAAAATCTCCTATGAAAAAACTAAATTTATGACAAATATTAAGAATGGTCCACCTGAAATTGTCATTGGTATCAATAAGATTGCAAGAGTGAAAGAATTTAAATACTTCGGTGAATGGATCACTGAAAATGGCAATGAAAATAAATCTGTAGCATCACGAATTCAGAAAATGGAAATTGCTTTTTAACACACAAAGAATGTTTATAACAAAAAGAGCTTGTCATGGAACAACAAAATTCGTCATTACTGTACAGTGATTAAACCTGAAGCTCTATATGCTTCAGAAACGCTCAGTTTACATCGTAAGACCTTAAAGGAAAAATTAGAGATTAAAGAAAGGAAAATCATGAGGAAAATCTTAGGGCCCAGAATTGTAAATGGCATATACTACCCCAAACCCAACTCCGAAATTTATAAAAGAGTTTCTAAATTAACTGATACAATGAGATTGCGACGAATTCAGTTTCTAAGCCATTTGGAAAGAATGAATCGTACCAGACTCACTTATCGAATCCACAAATTTCTGCAAATCAAACGCACAAGACCAAAATGGTATAAACAAGTAGAGAAAGACCATAATGAATTGGGTTCACCAAATTTACAAGATAGAAATATGATCCGGAAAATTGTTCACACAAGGGGATTTGAGGAAGATGAGAAGAAACCACAGCGACGTACCTGGTCGGAGGAAGAGAAATTACAGCAATCAGTGAAAATGAAGAATTAATGGGCAAGGAGAAAAGCTCAGAAAATGTTGATTCCGCGTGGTCCTAAGTGACCCATTCACGAAGAAAAAGAAGTTGAAGTGCTTCGGTTGTTCTCCTCGACTGACCATCTTGCTGACGTCATGTTTAATAGCCTACTAGTAGCGCTGTGCTGTGCAGTGCAGTGCACGACCCACTCGCCTAGTTCGGGTAATAGGGACTACAATGTTTTGTACTTTCTAAATTAAGGGTGTATCATCAGTGGGCATGGATATAAATGCACCTGTACACACATGGGGGCGTGGTGGCGCAGCGGTGAAGTTGTTTGCCTTTCACCAAGGTAGACCGGGTTCGATTCTCGGTCAATACATATGCGATTTTTGAAATGAAATGCCGTGTCATGTGGTTCGGATTCCACGTTAAAAGGAGGTCCAGTGGCTCATGATCGCGAGATTAACGGTTACGTAAAACTACAAGCTTCCTTGCACCTGTACACGTTTTCATTTTAATACTGTGGAACAAGAAGTGTTTTTAATATTAAGAACTGTGGAACCAATAGTCGTTATGTTGTAATTTAAAAAATCATAGTTATGGCCAGACGGAATTCTGGTAGCATGATACAGTTAATCTGCAATCAACGGACCCTTTTTTAACCCTTTGTGGCATAGTGATCTCTATATTAACCACCTGTCATAAGGACAGATAATGCTTTCAAAGATGCTGATAGTTCAATCTTTAAGCCAAATTTTGGAGAATTATCATACCGAAGTGCTAGTAGCCCATTTCTAAAAATCAAATATACCTTGTATTTACTTGGCGTAATGTGTTGGATATTTTTAGCCTACTTTCGATTTTTGCAAAAAATGAAAGTAGACTTATGAGATCAACACAGGGCGAAAAAAGTGTGTCTGTCTGTGTGTGTGTATGTGTGTGTGTGAGTCAGTGTGTGTGTGTGTGTGTGTGTGAGGCTGTGTGTGTGTGTGTGTGTGGGTGTGTCTGTGTGTGTGTGAGTGTGTGTACTCTGAATGTCTGTCCCCCCCTATCAATTCGAACACGGTGAATGCGAATTGAACGAAATTTGTTACAAAGGTAGCACTAGCAAAGGACACCTCAGTGTCATGTTTTATATCGCCGCCATCTTGACGGAAACGTAATGGCGGCCACACAAATGTTCAAAGCTTAAATCAAATTACGATTAACCTAATCATCCGATCTCTACCAAATTTTGCTACGACATACCTTTATTGGGGGAGCATCCTTTGACCAAACTAATAGGTCATCAGCGTAATAGTTTGCGGATGGCGGCCATCTTTGTGTGAAAACGGATTCCCCCTATTAATTCGAACACGGTGCAACCGAATGGAACGAAATTTGGTACAGAGGTAGTACTAACAAAATGCACCTCAGTGTCATGTTTTATATCGCCGCCATCTTGACGGAAATGTAATGGCGGCCACACAAATGTTCAAAGCTCAAATCAAATTACGATTAACCTAATCATCCGATCTCTACCAAATTTTGCAACGACATACCGTTATGGGGGGAGAATTCTTTGACCAAACCAATAGGTCATCAGCGTAATAGTTTGCGGATGGCGGCCATCTTTGTGTGAAAACCGATTCCCCCTATTAATTCGAACACGGTGCAACCGAATGGAACGAAATTTGGTACAGAGGTAGTACTAACAAAAGGCACCTCAGTGTCATGTTTTATATCGCCGCCATCTTGACGGAAACGTAATGGCGGCCACACAAATGTTCAAAGCTTAAATCAAATTACGATTAAGCTAATCATCCGATCTCTACCAAATTTTGCAAAAACATACCCTTATGGAGGAAGCATCCTTTGACCAAATGAATAGGTCATTAGCCTAATAGTTTGCGGATGGCGGCCATCTATGTGTCAAAATCAATTCCCCCTATTAATTCAAACACGGTGAAAACGAATGGAACGAAATTTGGTACAGTGGTAGCACTAGCAGGGGGCATCTTTTTCATGTTTTATATCGCCGCCATTTTGACAGAAACGTAATGGCGGCCACACAAATGTTCAAAGCTTAAGTTAAATTACGACTAACATAACCACCCGATCTCTACCAAACTTTGCAACAACATACCTTTATGGAGGGAGCATCCTTTGACCAATCTAATATGTTATTAGCCTAACAGTTTGCGGATGGCGGCCATCTTTATGTCAAAATTGATTCCCCCTATTAATTCGAACACGGTGGAACCGAATGGAACGAAATTTGGTACAGAGGTTGCACTAGCAAAGGGCACCTCAGTGTCATGTGTTATATCGCCGCCATCTTGACTGAAACGTAATGGTGGACACACGAATGTTCAAAGCTTAAATCAAATTACGATTAACCTAATCATCCGATCTCTACCAAATTTTGCAAGTACATACCTTTATGGAGGGAGCATACTTTGACCAATCTAATAGGTCATTCGCCTAATAGTCTGCGGATGGCGGCCATCTTTATGTCAAAATTGATTCCCCCTATTAATTCGAACACGGTGGAACCGAATGGAACGAAATTTGGTACAGAGGTAGCACTAGCAAAGGGCACCTCAGTGTCATGTGTTATATTTCCGCCATCTTGACTGAAACGTAATGGTGGACACACGAATGTTCAAAGCTTAAATCAAATTACGATTAACCTAATCATCCGATCTCTACCAAATTTTGCAAGTACATACCTTTATGGAGGGAGCATCCTTTGACCAATCTAATAGGTCATTCGCCTAATAGTTTGCGGATGGCGGCCATCTTTATGGCAAAATTGATTCCCCCTATTAATTCGAACACGGTGGAACCGAATGGAACGAAATTTGGTACAGAGGTAGCACTAACAAAGGGCACCTCAGTGTCATGTTTTATATCGCCGCCATCTTGACTGAAACGTAATGGCGGCCACACGAATGTTTAAAGCTTAAATCAAATTATGACTAACATAACCATCCGATCTCTACCAAACTTTGCAACAACATACCTTTATGGAGGGAGCATCCTTTGACGAATCTAATAGGTCATTAGCCTAATAGTTTGCGGATGGCGGCCATCTTTATGCCAAAATTGATTCCCCCTATTAATTCGAACACGGTGGAACCGAATGAACGAAATTTGGTACAGAGGTAGCACTAGCAAAGGGCACCTCAGTGTCATGTTTTATATCACCGCTAGCTTTACGGAAACGTAATCGCGGCCACCCAAATGTTAAAAGCTAAAATGTAATTACGACCAACCTAATAATCTAGTCTCTACCAAATTTTGCAACACCATATCTTTATGTGGGAAACATATTCTGATCAAACTGCAAGAACATCAGTGCAATAGTTTGCAGATGGTGGCCAAGTATGTGTGCAAATCGATTCCCCCTATCAATTCAAACACGGTGGAACCGAATTGAACGAAATTTGGTACAGAGGTAGCACTAGCAAAGGGCACCTCATATTCATGTTTAATATCCCTATAGCACGTTGTATTTCAACAAGCTACTACAACCAACATTCAATCATACTCCTTGAAAAGGACAAAGAGTTATAACAATACCCATGCATTTAGGAGAAAGTAGGCTATATGTTCTTTACTGAACATCTTGTTTAAAATAAAACTAAAAACGCTAACGATTTAAGTGTAAAAATAACATATAAATAAGAGAAATAAAAATCATAAAAATAAAATTTACATGCAGGATGATTTGGTTAAAAATAACTCCCGGAATTTCTATCAGACCTTTAAAAATAATTTAATGGGGTATCAAGCTCCAAGTATTTGCTTCACAGACGAAAATGGCAGAATGGGTCTATCTGATGAAAAGAATGTGAAATACTAGCAAAGCACTTCGATCAACTTCTGAACTGTGAAGAACCAAACAACAAATTAGAATTTCCCGAAATTCATGACAACATGAAATCAGATCCACCACCTACTCTCGAAGAAATTGAAAAACCAATTAACACCCTAAAAACAACAAAGCTAGTGGAGATGACTCCATCACAGCTGAACTTATAAAATGGTCTCAACCCAAAATCATAGATGACCTTAAAAGCATCTTTGAAGAAATCTGGAAATCGGAAAAGATCCCGGAAGAATGGAAAGTGGCCCTTATACATCCTTTGCATAAGAAAGGTAATAGCAGGATGTCAATAACTACAGAGGTATATCCCTATTGGCAGTGGCTTATAAGATATTCTCAGCAATATTACAAAACAGGATACAAGCAACACTCGACAGTCATTGAGGTGAATATCAGAGTGGGTTCCGAAAAGGCAGATCTTGCGCAGAACAGATATTCAACCTGAAGTCCATAATCCGTCACAGGATAATAAACTCCAAGACCATAGTAGTGACATTTATAGATTTTAAAAAAGCTTTCGATTCCATTGACAGGGAAACTCTAGATAAAGTAATTCGAGAATTTGGAATTAAATCTAAACTGGCTAATATAATCCGTGAAACCCTCACAGACACCATATCAAAAGTAAAATATCGGGGAAGAATATCTAAACCATTCAAAATAAAGACAGGTGTAAGGCAAGGTGATGGTTTATCTCCACTGCTATTCAACTGTGTCCTGGAGAAAATAGTAAGAATTTGGAATCAAAAACTGAGGGGACACAAGATATCACCCATAACACTAGGGAATAAAAACAGAGGTATTGAAATAAACTGTCTAGCATTTGCAGATTATTTTGCCATACTTTATGAAAATCTGACTGGCGCAACAGTGCAAATTAATCTCTTAGAAGAGATAGCCAACAGAACAGGTTTAAGAATTTCTGTAGAAAAAAAAACAAATTTATGAAAAGTATATAAAAATGCTCCAGAAATCCTAGTCACAGAAATTGGTAAAATTAAGAGGGTAAAGAAATTCAAATATCTGGGAGAAATCATTCAGGAAAATGGTTTAGAAAAATCTGCTGTAGAAGAAAGAGTACACAAGATGGAAAGAGCATATGGTATAACTAGGAACACCTACAACAAAAAATGTTTATCTAGAAACTTGAAAATACAGCACTACAGAACAGTAATCTTACCAGAATGCCTATAGGCAAGCGAATGTCTAGCACTGAATTATAAGTTAGATAAATTGGAAGTATTAGAAAGACGAATTGTCTTAAGACAATTAAGAATTACAGAATTCTGGAAATTAAGAAGCAATGATGAAATATACCGCAACATTGAAAACATAACAGACACAATAAAAAAGAGCCGATTGCTATTTTTGGACATTTATATGGAATGAATGACAACAGATTAACCAAACAGATATCCAAATATCTTTGGAACAAGAAATTAACAACAACTTGGATTCAAGAAGTAAAAAGGATTTGGAAAGAAACAATATAAGAGAAGAAGATGCAATAGAGAGAGAAATGTTTAGGAAAAAAGTGTTGGGAATGGAAGGGCTCCAAGGAAGGAAGGAAGGAAGGAAGGAAGGAAGGAAGGAAAAGAAAAGAGGCTTAAAATGGTCCGAAGAGAGAAAGAAGATGCATAGTGTGAAGATGAAGGAGTCCTGGAGGAAGAAGAAGGAGACCTGGAGGAAGAAGAAGGAGACCTGGAGGAAGAAGACAGAACACCAAAGTACTAAACAATGAAATTGGCTCGTGGTCCTTAGAAGACCGTAATGGAGAAAGAAAAGAAAGAAAGAAAATTACAATAATAAAGGAAATATAAAAATTAAAACAAGAAGTTCCGTGACGAACTAAAGAGCCTACTTTTCTTAAAATTTAAAATTCATGCCATTGATTAATGTATATGGATCTATCTAGAATAATGACAAAATTAAATTGGTAATATAGAAATTTCTAATTAGTTCGAAATACTGTATACCTGGCATAATGTAGCCTAATAGAGAACTACAGTAGGCAGCCCTGGTGACTGAATATATTCTTGTTTCCTTCTCTTAAGGCACAGAATACAAAATTTGGTTGAAGTCCAATGGATAGCATGGACGTTACATGCAGTTAAACATTGGATCTAACAGCGCGCTTAAAATCATGTTGGCAACAATGACATACATGTATTGGTCAGAAATAATCTGCAATAATATGATCTCTTGTTGTGTTAATTTTGAATGAAATCCATTTGTTAGTATAGAAGTTACAGGCATTTTAAAATCGGACCTATCAGCAGGCTTAGAATCATGTCGGCAGCACTGACGTATATTATTACTCCAAATTAATCTAGAATGTCAGGTACTATACGTGTGCAAATTTTAGAGCTATTGGCTTGCATATTTTATGATCTATTGATATTAGGGAAACAAAAATAGAGACACCATTTTTTAACAGTTGGCAACACTGGTTGCTCCTAAGAATACGCATAGTCGTATCTGTTATGGTGCACATAGCACATACAAATTTTGGTTGACATCCAAATGATAGTATAGAAGCTACATGTATTTAAATTTGGACCTCTCAGCAGGCTTAGAATCATGTTGGTAGCACTGACGTATATAAGTTACTCCAAATTAATACAGAATGTCAGGTACTATACGTGTGCATAGTTTAAAGTTGTCGGCTTGCATGCTTTCTGATATATGGGTATTTGGAAAAAATAAATTGATAGCATTTATTAACAGTTGGCAGCCCTGGTGGATCTTAGGAATACGCTCAGTTATATCTGTTTATGAACACATAGCACATACGAAATTTGGTTGAATTCCAATTGATAGTGTAGAAGTTATATGCATTTAAATATTGGACCTATCAGCAGGCTTATAATCATTTTGGCAACACTGCCATGTATGGCCTTCTGGAAATTAAACTGCAATGTTATTATCTATACGTGTGCCAATTTTGAAGTAGCTCCCATTCATATCTTCCAAGATATCCAACATAGAGCTCAAATTTCAATTGCGATTTTTCAGCAGTTGGTAGCACTGACATCATTTTCAAATATGGCCGTGAGATATTCAGGTATAGATCTTTACTCCTACCAAAATTTGTTTCGATTGCTGCAGCCGTTTAGGAGTTGATAGGGGGGGGGACACACACACACACACAGACAGACAGACAGACAGACAGACAGATAGAAGGACAGACAGACAGACAGACATTTGCCCGATCTCATAAGTCTACTTTTTCCTCATTTTTGCAAAATGTGAAAAGTAGGCTAATAATGAACATAGCTATAAAAAATATGAAGATAATTGTAAAAATTAATTCAAAATTAGTTAATTAATTAATTCAATAAAAATAGCAGAATTAAATCTATAAGAAAATAAATTGAAAATAAAAATAAAAATATAAACATTTAAATTAGGGAAACAAAAATAACGTTTTTAACAATTTAGTATAATAATTAGAAGACATTAAAATGTAAAAACACATAAAAATAGTTTTGCCCTATAAAGGGTTAAACGGAAACTTGTCTTAAACAGAAATATTTGACAGTCCCGTGAACTTAGGGGTGAGAAACGTGTTAAATACCTTTCATTAAACAGAATCTGTGTTGCGCGGCCAACGGAAATCGAAATACGCATTTCAGTGAAACATTTTGACCTACAAGTTCCGGAATGCAGTGTTAAGTGAATTTTCAGCCACCCTGTGAAGCTCGACCTTGTCTGCTGCAAGAGTTGATTCTGTACCTAACAAGAAACGTGCAAATAGGTCTTCCTTCTTTTGTTCTCACACTTACACGGCAAAGTGTAGGGCTAATTGCCCATTGCTCGCTTTAATGAGCTGTCAATCAACAAATGCCTATCATTGACTGAACCCTTCTTAATCAGCTTTTCACTGGGCTCTTCTAAACTTACAATACTGACTTAGATTAGATCGGCAGAGGCCATTATGACAGGGGCAGATGACCTCGCTGTTCCGCCCCTTAAAACAACAGTAACTACCTAGTCATTATGGCTTCGTAAGCAAAAGTTGTGCTTGAACTTAACATGAGAGTAAACGTTATACAGTAGGAGAAATATATAAATAAAACATTGAATAATCTAGGTAGGCTACACCGTATTATTTTTCATGTGTAACATCTTTTCACTCGGTAGCTGGATATTTTTTTTGTGGCAGTGATTTTGGAAAAGGGACGGAAATGGGTCGAAAATGGGAAGGATAAAATGAGCGCGCGTGGTGGCGGAGATTGGTACCATGACATACTGTCGGCCATGTGGCTATGTGGAATGTATATCGCAAACGGTTTACTTCCAAGGTTTGGAGGCCCCATTAAATATATTCCTACAATAAATCATCTTCAAGTTGTCGTTCTTTGGTGTGTAAATATTCAGAGCCTTAGAGTAGTCGCATATGATGTGTAACATGTGACATGTTATCCTACTATGTGTCTGGCGGGACTGGGAGCGCAAATCCCTTGTTAACAGCGAACTCTGTTGGTCATTGAAATAACTACTTGTAAACCTCCAGTGCCAAATCCAGGCAGGTTCGCGCATGTCAGCCATGTGGCTATGTGGAATGTATATCGCATGCGGTTTACTTCAAGGTTTGGAGGCCCCATTAAAGATATTCCTACAATAAATCATTGGCACTGGAGATTTACAAGTAGTTATTTCAATGACCAACAGAGTTCACTATTAACAAGGGATTTGCGCTCCCGGCAGACAGATAGTAGGATAACATGTCACATGTTACACATCATATGCGACTACTGTAAGGCTCGTCATTTTATCTCAGCATGTCCATTGTTTAATTATTTTAGCATGGACCTACCTCCATTACGGTGTCTTCCTGATTGCGGTCATTCCAGATTGCGTTCACCTCATTAGTAGTCCAGATTGCGGTCACTTTCATTTTAGGGAAGAGCTATAAACATTCCTGCGTCCAGATTGCGATCACTTTTCCGGTTGTAACTCCCCGGGGGATTTCCTCGCCTTTCACTTCCACCCCACTTGCCAATGTTGAGGTACTGTACCCATGCGTATAATCTCGATGGAAAATATGCTTCTGCCTCCAGCTAGCTTCAGGTCTCAGGCGTGTACCGTCTCCCCAATTGAGCAGTGCATATTTTGGATTTGAGGCTACAAGGTATCAACTCTACAATAATAAGGCACAACTCTATTCTAAAACTTTAATCCAGTAAATAAAATCATGGCTTTAACAAATAAAACAATCCCCATAACCATAAAACAAAACAAACAAAGATTTACTTCCACAATCCACTAATATGAGCAAAAATATAATCATAATAAATCATATCATACCACAAACCTTTACCCTTATGTGAACATCACAAAGATATTCTAGTGCGCTGATGCACATACAACTTCACAAACAACTTTTACATTGACATACTACTGTCATCCAATGTGACTTCTTTAATTTCACAAATTAATTATTCCTTAAACCTCTTTAGTTTTGACAAATATGTGTACCGTGTGTGTTTTGATCTTTCTCTTCCCACCAAATGCGTCATGCATTAGCCTATTCCGGTGTTGCACCGCAAACTACGTGCAACTCCATATTTATGTAAGCTACCCCTACTCCACTATTTATATAGTCCCACTGCATGCTGTTGTGATTTCATATTAAAGACGTTAAATTATAGCTGTGTCGGGTGGTACAATAAGACTACCTTGCGTGCGTAGCCTGTGGCATCTGGTAACCAACTTCATTAACTTGGCGTCAGTGACAGTGCAAATACATCGTCTAACCATTCGTCAGATAGCTAAAATAATGAACCATCAGGATGATCTATAATTATCCATGTGTTCTTAAACCACATGGCTACGTTACTCAACATAACAATATTTCAATACATGTCATTTACAGGGTCTAAATCTGTTCCTTTCAACGTGTATTTACGGTTCATCAGACCGTCTCTCCCAGACCCTCTACCCGAGCGGTCAGCATACAATAGACTGTGGAATGGGGTTCCAACAATTATCTCGCCCCTCGCTTCAAGTTTGAAGGCTTTCCTCACTAAGCAGTAAAGATTTACAAGACAAATACTGTTGTCCGAACGACACCCATATCCCAAAGGATCTTAATTGAATAGTATGCAAACAGGTAGTGAATGAGCTTTATAATTATTCCTGCCCCGAGGATAAAATAATTACTGGCACCAAAACAGGTCCATTCAACATGAAGGTACGGGGTTCGCAACACATTAGTCTCATAGGCAACCGTGGTCTTAAATAATAGGCGGTCAGTCCAAATGCTGCCGATATTTGAGGTTCGCTTCAATAAGCCGAATCACTCACAATAAGTTCTCGGAGAACCAATTAGAGTATTGAGGTGTCCTCGTTTGCCTCATACCTAATCAAGGGATTCCAACCCGGAACATTAATATCCTTCATCAGAGTTAGGGTCCAACACTAAAACTCTGGCACAAAGTACATCTCCGCTATGCCCCCGGCGTAGGAGATTTCATACGTTGAATAGACCACCTGGCTCCTTTAACTAATGTACGACCTCCGCCCTCTAATATAAAGAGAAATCTATCAATTTATTCTATAAGCTTCTCATATAAGCTGCAAATTCAATTCACTAAAAGCTCTTTCATTCCTGGCCTAATTATTGAATATTAATACAATATTCTGATATAAAACTTCTTTCCTTAATTACCGTAATGTAATCTTACTGTATCATCTTACTGCTTAGATCGATAAGTCTAGCAATTAGCGTAATTATTTCTCCCTTACAACATTTATTATTTCCTGATGCGTTCATTCATACTTTTAATATTCATTATTATTATTATCATTAATCTCACTGACATAAATGACCAAAATCATTCCTTATTATTATTTTCACATAAATTACCAAGAATCCTTCCTTATTATTATTTTCACATAAATTACCAAGAATCCGACACAACTAAACGTCTTAAAAACTCGAACAATCGTGTTCGTTGCATTTACATAACTGATTGCCATTCTTAATTGATAGTGGTAACGATTACTCCACTTAATGATGCAAATTAACATCTCAACTTTATGAAAATCAACACAATAATGATTAAACCTGGAGGATCTACCTCCTAATCTGATTTTTACTGGCATCTTTACTGAAATCACCAACATGCAGTGTCCTATGTTCATTAATTAAACATAATTTGTGGGGTACTCACATATCTCTACAGGCTCCTTATGGTGGCTCCAACCAATCATATTCTTCCAGTTTGCCTGCCATTTGCAGGTTTAATGTGACATATTTATCTTGAATACACACATTTTATGACACATATTTTCTGTTAACAACACGGCACGTTGCATTTCTCTAAGGAAGCTATCGCTCCCACACATGTGATACTTTATAACACTTATTCAATCACTACTTGAAAAGATATTTTACATATGCTTTACACATAACACACGACACTTTATACACTTTTCATTGTTGAAATTCCCTAGCAAAGATCAAAATTGCAGGTATCGATGGCATCCCCCGTGCTCCTATCAACTCCTGATTGAAAGTCTGGTTTACCTGCTCTCGGAATTCACCAACAGTTCTTATCCATACTCCTACGGTAAGCTCCCTGCGTTGCATAAATATGCTAACTTCCGTCCTGAGCGTGGTAATTTGGTATACTTATGACATTACCAACTGCTCCGTAACGTTTCTTTTAGTGCATTCCATCGTAATTACACATACACGATCAGTCAATATTTTACACATTGCGCTAACACTGTGCATAACTTTACATAGATTATTATTTACAATAGTTCTGCAACTTATTTCACACGTTGCTTCCTAAACGAACACACATTGTTCATACTGTTTACAAAACTGTGTAGCGATGACTATTTTCAACTCTCGGTGACAAACTATGTCCAACTGTGTAAACTGCGTTAAGACTGGCTGCAATATTGGCGTGCGCCTGGCATGACGACTGCGTAAAACTGAGTAAGACTGACTGCCAACTGAGCGCTCCGTCAAGGGTCGACTCCCTTATATTGGATTCCCACGAAAAGTAGGGCGAAATTTTCCCGCGTCATCTCGGCTCCTCTCACAGCGTGATTCTGGTCTCGAAACCATGATCATCGGGTTCCTTTGTCATCACAGATCCCAGAACTACCGGCGTGCAGAAGAATCGTTCGTCCAATTAATTAATATTAATTCCTTTCTCCATGGCTTGGGGACGCTATCTTATTGGGAATCCCAGGCGACCTTCTCCAAACTCGCCGCGAACAACGGGCGTTTTCCATCCTTCCGCGCTCCATTAAATATGCACCAATTACGCAGATTAAAGGCTCTAAAATTAGCCTTTTGGCAAAAGATTCACCTGTGGACAACTCTCAAGTCAATCCGTTACTCCAATCACGAGTAATCAATGATTTTCCTGGCTATCTCTCCCCACCAAACTCAATGCTATTCTCCGTCGGGGAAGAACTGGGTCATTATTCAGGCCCTCACCCTCTCCCAGACGACATAACGAGGTCAGAGAGATGGACGTGGCTCCACTGAACACCTCCCACAATTCTGGGCCTATTTGTAAAAATGTCAACTCTGCACTTGCAGTGTTCCAAGCCTCGTATAGCCTACACCAAGTAGTCTAATAATGCAATATTCTGCTCCTTTTCCCTTCATTATTTTAATAAATAATGTCACTGCAACGGAAATCACACCAGTGATTTAATATACACTTCTCTCTAGGGGTTTTTACAATGAAACTCCCTCCACAGACTTCGGGTTCGTTCCCTGGTGGAACCTTTATACTGAGATCGCAGTCTCTGAGAACCACGTTCGATTCCAGTCAGCATAACCTCCTCGGGTTCATATTCCCCTTGCGAAACTTATAAAAGTCAATTGCAAGTGGCTTTCTATAAGTAACCAGCTGACTGTCTATCACTGTCTGTGTTTACATCTGGGGTCCTTCACCTCGTCTGGCTGCGAGTAGGTTAGTACAGCTCCCCATTCCACTCTGCGCTCTTCTAAGCTGTTCATTCTCCAGGCGGAGGGTCGTATTTATTGCCTCAACCTCTCTCGCCGCTGCAACCATTTCTTCATAGAATTCTCGCAGACACTGGCATCTTTGTTGTTCGTCCCTTCCACTGGGCAAACTGTCTGCTTCTCTTTCCGTCTTGCCGCTCGAACTTTCAGTTCTGACTGCTTGGCTGACTTCGCTCTCCACGTTGAGTTGGGTGTGCGCTGTTAATACCTCTTCTTGTTCGTCGAATTCTTCTGGCGGATAATAAACCTTTAAATTGGCTACGTTCATAACGACCTCGTTTCCAGTTTCTAAATGCTTTAACCTGTATGCATTGTTCTGTAGGTCTCTTATCACCTCGAACGGGCCGTGGTAAGCAAAAATGAACTTTTTATACTTCCGTGCCTCTGGATCTGAACTGGCGGTTTTTTTATTAACACTTTCTCTCCGACGAGAAGCGGTCTATGATACCTCTTCGCACGATTTCTTCTCTGACGTCTCTCCGCATGTGCTTTGAGATATTCGAAGGTTCGTTGGATCCTCAATTCTCTACCTGGCTGTGCATCTACTGGTAATGGAATGACACCATTCCACGGTCTCTCCGGTCTCTGATCCAGATGTAGAGTCACGGGAACCTGACCTGTCGCCTCATGTACCGTATTATTTATACAGTATTCAATGACTTCTAGAAATTCAATCCAACGCCAATTCGCTTCAGAGCAGTAGATCTTCATGTATTTCTGGATCTCTCTCATTACTCTTTCAACTGGACTTGCCTCAGGATGGCGAATGGTAGATAAAATCTGCCTAATTCCTAGAGTTTCCAGTTCTCGACGAAATTCTGCACTTGTAAAGCAACTTCCGTGGTCCGAGAGAATGTTATCCGGCTTCCCAAGAATCGGAATAACTCTCTCTTTCAGCCGTTTCAAGACCTGCTTTGAACTTGTCTTCTGTATGGGGCATAATACCACCATTTTCGAAAATACATCCATGGCTACAAAAATGTGTCTATTGCCTCTACGTGCTCTAGGCAATGGTCCAAAGTTGTCTATGCTCAATAACTGCCTTGGCTTCTCCGGTAACAACGGGATAGGTCGTTGCCTCATTAAAAAGGGATTTGGCTTTACCCTCTGGCATAGATCACATGTCCTAATAGCATTTCTCACCGTTTCTCTCAACTTAGGCCAAGTAAATGCTTCCTTCAACAGAGCACAGATTTTATCTATCCCTGGATGACCAAATGCTCTGTGTGCTAGCCACACCAATCTCCTCTGCAAAGATGCAGGAATCACAATCCTTTGACGTGTATGATCTACATCATCCCACTTGTGTAATATCTGATTATACCATATATAATCTGTTGCCAATGCCTCTGCCTCTCCGTATCTTGCAGTCCCCCTTGCTAAGCGTCCCTCAAAGTAATCGATCATCATCTCCAACCACGGGTCTTCGCGTTGTAGGTTGGTAAGATTCCTTAAGTCATCCAACGTCTTCTGATCTCGATTCTCAATCTGGACAGCTAACGCTTCCTCTTCTCTAGGGTAACGGCTTAATATGTCCGGTATTACATTCTCTTTCCCTGGACAGTATTCTATTTCCACATTAAATTGCTGAATATACAGGGACCATCTTGTCAATCTCTGGCTAGACAAGTCTGTTTTTAACAAAAATGTTAAAGCTTTATGGTCTGTTCTGAGGACTATTTGGAAGCCATACACGAGTTTATGCCAAGATTGCAACGCGTACAAAATTGCGAGCAACTCTATCTCTGTAATCGTGTAATTCTTCTCATGGGCTTTCAGTCTCCTGCTTATAAAAGCAATAAAAACTTTATTTTCAGGCTGGTCAACATTTTCCTGGAATAGCATCGCTCCGATCCCAATAAGTGATGCATCCGTCTGTATGATGAACTTCTGGGTATAATCTGGGTATCCCAGCTTCACATATTCCAAAAGCATTTGTTTTGACCTCATGAATGCTTCCTGACATTGCTCCGTCCAATTCCATCTGCCGCCTTTCTTCAATAGGTCCTGCAGGGGTGCTACTGTCGCAGTATAGTTTGGGCAGTGGTTCGAAAAGAATCCAATTACTCCCAAATACTGTCGGACGTGCTTTACTTTCGTGGGTCGAGGGAAATTTCGAATTACCTCCAATTTATCTGGATTAGGCTTCACTCCATTTGCATCAATAACATGCCCTAGGAATTTGACTTCCCTCTAACAGAAGTGCGATTTCTTGATATTAACCTTAAAGTTAGCTTCTCGAAGGTCATCTAGCAACTTCTTCAGGTCTCTCATGTGCTCCTCCAGAGATTCTGATGTGAGCAGAATGTCGTCTACATATCTGATGGTACTCTCTTTCACTTCATCTGATAGATTGCGATCTAACGCTCTTATCAGTGCAGAACCAGCTGTTTTCAACCCAAAAGGTAGCCTTAAAAATGTGTATGTATGTTGATCAAACATAAATCCTGTCAACAGACTAGTTTTCTTTTCCAATTCAAGATGATGGAAACTGGATGTAATGTCCAGATTTGTGAATACGGTTTTCCCTTTGAACTTCCTGAGGATCTCTTTAATAGGTGGCACTTGGTCAAATTCTGGAATAACCTTCAAATTCAAATGTCTCAGGTCCAGGCAGACTCTGACAGTTCCGTCTGTCTTTGGTACAATTACCAATGGACTTACATAAGGCGTAGGTGTCTTCTCAATAACACCGGCCTCCAACATCTCCTGAATTGCCTCTTTCACTTTAGCATAATGCTTTTCAGCTATAGGGTAGGGTTTCTGCCTAAATGGTGTCCAATCACTGACTTGAAAAGCATAAGTGAAGTTCTTTATCCGACCAGGTCTCGAATCAAAGACTTCCTTCTGTTCCAATAATAACTGCTTTAAATTTTCCTTCTCTTTTAGCCCAATTTTCGCTTCTTCTAGTTTTTCCGAAATGTAATCTTCCAGTTCGGGTTCCAAATCTTTCTCCAGGTCTGTGGCTAGTGTTTTCAGCTCTTCTTCTAACTGCTCAATAACTAACACTTCTTCTTCGGCCACGTCTCTGTATGTATACCATACTTGTTCACTTGACCCTGGTTCAATCTCATTGAGTGCGACCTCCAAGCCTTCAGCTTCTTCATTTACATGGAACATAACCCTGTCCTGTGCTAGGTCGATTATCACTCTGTATTCCCTTATAAATTCTGCCCCAATAAGTAGGTTATAAGGCAGTTTGTTTACTAACAGAAAACTCTGTGAGAAAATAGAGCCTCCTATCTGTAAATCTAGGAATACCTGATATTTACATATCATCGTTCGGTCTGGAATTACCCCTTTTATCTTGACACTAGAGATCGGTATTTTCAAAATATTCTCTCTCCGGGCTATTTCATCATATAAGGCTTGTGTCATAAGGCTCACTGTTGACCCCGTATCTAACAGACTTCTTACTTTTAATCCTGCCACTCTTACTATTATAATAGGCAATTCTCGCTTGACCATGACCTGAGGTCCTCCTGTATCCTCGATTAGCTCTTCCGGTTTGGCTATCCAATTGATGATGTTAACAGACTTCCATCCCTCAGTCTCGAACTCTTCTAATTTTGGCGTTTTTTTTTCTTCAACGCCCGTCCCCTTGGAGTTTCTTCTCTCCTGTTCGCTGCGCTGTAGCTCCAAACTCTTAGCTCCATCTCCATATCTGTCTGGCGATGTCCTGTTCTGCATAACTTCTTGCCAGCGGACTTGTTGTTTCTGAGGCTCATCTCCCCTCTCCTCGAGGTACCGCAAAGAAGCGTGATATCGTTCTTCTACCTCGTCATCGAAGTTACTTCTTCTTTCTTGGGGTCTCCAATTTCTATTGTTGCCTTCTTGGCCATTATTACCTCCATTGTTCTGGTACGGTTTACCCCTGGTATTCTGCTTATTCCACGAGTTTCGACCTCTTCCTCCTCTATTAGCATTCCCTTTGTACTTTGACTGCCATCTTCTGGGTTCCTGTTCCCATTGCCGTCCATAGGAATCTAATGTTTCAGTACTCGTAGCTTTGTTGTTCCTTGGAGCTTGCTGTTGGTCAGTCTGCGTGTTGGTCACGTGTACCTGTTCCACGGTTCGACTCTGACGCATCGTATTTGCTGTTGTGAGGTCCAGTTGTCTAAGAACTGTCTCCATTTCTATAGCAGTTTTCGCATTAGCCGAGATTAGTAGTCTTTGGATCTCGTATGGAAGCTGCTTGGCGATAGCAATACATAGCTCCAGTTCGCTCGGTTTTTGATCTAGTTCTTTAAAGCGACACATCTGCGATATGAAGAATTCTGCGTACTTCGTTGGGTTGTTGGTACTGTATTTCTTTGCATATAAATCCAACCGTAAATTCTGTTGGGTCGCTGCGTCCCAGTATCTCTTCAAAAATGCCTCCCGAAACTCCTCAACAGTATCGAAAGTGTAGCGGAAGCTGCGAAACCATAATGCGCACTCCCCCTCTGTTAATTTCTCTATAGCACGTAGCCTACGCTCCTGTGGTATTCGTGCATCATTCAGATATTCAGTCACTTCCTTCAACCAATATTTTGGTGTCATATTACAGTGGCTACCTGAGAATTTCCTTGGTTTTTCTTCGCTTGCCCTTATGACGTTTATCACCTGGGTGTGCATAGCATTTTCATGTGGCGTTGATGCCGCAACTGGTACACCTGGCGTCATATAAGGACTTTCCCCTGGGCCTGTAGCACTCCTTATTATAGGTTGGGTTTCTAAATCTGCCCACCTTGTTTTCCTCATATCTTCCATGCTGCCTTCACTTGACTTAGGATCTTTCAGAAGTGTTTCCTCCTGTGCTATTATCCTAGTCTCCATTTGACTGTGGCGCATTTCTGCTCTTTCCAGACGAGTAATGACTTCTTTCTCTATTCTTGTAAGCCTATCTCGATTTTCCTCGGCTACTTGAAAGATTTTCTTCTTGTCTTCTTTCAGACTTTGTTTGATATGGGAGATTTCATCCTCTACATCTTCCTTAATTTGAGCAAGGGTCTTGTCGCTTACCTCTGTCTTCTGGCCTTCTCTCACTTCGAGTTCTTCCCTCAATCCTTTGATTTCTTCTCGAATGTGTCCATTGACCTTTGACATTTCCTTCTGGACCTTAATAATTTCACCTCTATTTTCCTCTTGCCTTTTGTTGACTACAACAATGTCATTCTGAACTTGGTCCAGTTCTTGGTGAACTTTACTTATCTGACCCTTCATGTTTCCTACCAGTTCTTTACTTTCGTTAACAACGGCCTTGATTTCACCTATTTCGTGACATTGACCTAATATATTCTGGTCGTGTTTCTTGAGATCACCGTTAATTGCTCTAGCATAGCTTTTCAATTATTGGTCCCATTTAGAGTCGTTCTCCTCTAATCTCTGGTCTACCGTTCTCGTAAACTCTGAAAATTGTTTCGCTTGGCGTTCGAGATTCGCCTCATTTTGGATTTGAATATCCTTAATGTCGTTAGATAACGCGTCTAACCTACTGTTGGTTTCATCCTGAGCATGCTTACACGCTTGTAAGTTACTTTCAAGTTTGGCTTCTATGGCCTCGAAACGTTTATCTGTTTTAACCTGCATTTCCGATACAATGCTTACAACAGTTTCTGTTACTTCGGTCTTAATAACCTCTTGCATTTGACCTAACTTGTTGTTTATTTCAACCTTATTTGCATTTATTGCCTCCTGATTGGCATCTAAACGAGCGTTTATTTCAACCTGATTAGCATCTAAACGATTGCTCAATTCACTCTGGTTATCATCTAACCGAGCGTTTATTCCGTCCTGGAAAGCCTTAGCTTCCAGCCTATTCTGCTCGTTAACAACATCAAAATGCTGTTTCAACCCTGCAATCACCTGCAAGATTTCCTCCGTGCCTGACATTTTCACAATAATTCACTTAAATATGCAGGCAGGCTTCCTGGAAAAATGTGTGGATATGTTTCGAAGAGAAACATCAAACACTGTACACATATTTTGAAGTCGTACAAAACCTGATAATATTATGATAAATTGTGGATCTGGTATGTAGCGCTCATACCCTTGGGTAATCCTCTTCTCAATAGAGAGATTCTGCGTTACATCAAAAGCCTACTGAACTCAAAAATCACTCAAACACAGTTTGAGGCAAAAAAAAACAATTACTATGGTTTTCCCCATGAAATACCATAAAAATCTATGGGTTTTCCCTAAATCCCATAAGCTCCACGCAATCTGGGCGCCATGATAAATGAATGATATAATGATGTCAAGTATGCCATGCATGTGCAATGCCAAGATCGCTCATATTGCACTGACGCAGGCGGTTCCATAATGAATTAATACCGCTCCACGTTGCTTGGGCCATGATAATTGAAATGACATGCCTTGCCCCACACACCTGGGCGACATGATCATAAATAAATGAATAGTCATGGGAGGTGGTCCACGCTAAGACATCGCAGCAACCTTCCAAGGTCTCGGTTGTACTGTCGAATGCCTCACTTGAGTCTCGCCATGATAAATCTATGCATACAAGACGTATTGCATTATCAAAATTTATATTGTGCGTATCAGAGCTTAGCTAGAATTAGGAGCGGTCATTCCCTACTTCGTTAATTATTACTTTAATAGAGTTGTGTGTATTAGATATAGACCGACTTTAGTTTTACCTATAGCTCAAATCACTGTACAGGACATCATTTTCCATGTACCCATGCGTATAATCTCGATGGAAAATATGCTTCTGCCTCCAGCTAGCTTCAGGTCTCAGGCGTGTACCGTCTCCCCAATTGAGCAGTGCATATTTTGGATTTGAGGCTACAAGGTATTAACTCTACAATAATAAGGCACAACTCTATTCTAAAACTTTAATCCAGTAAATAAAATCATGGCTTTAACAAATAAAACAATCCCCATAACCATAAAACAAAACAAACAAAGATTTACTTCCACAATCCACTAATATGAGCAAAAATATAATCATAATAAATCATATCATACCACAAACCTTTACCCTTATGTGAACATCACAAAGATATTCTAGTGCGCTGATGCACATACAACTTCACAAACAACTTTTACATTGACATACTACTGTCATCCAATGTGATTTCTTTAATTTCACAAATTAATTATTCCTTAAACCTCTTTAGTTTTGACAAATATGTGTACCGTGTGTGTTTTGATCTTTCTCTTCCCACCAAATGCGTCATGCATTAGCCTATTCCGGTGTTGCACCGCAAACTACGTGCAACTCCATATTTATGTAAGCTACCCCTACTCCACTATTTATATAGTCCCACTGCATGCTGTTGTGATTTCATATTAAAGACGTTAAATTATAGCTGTGTCGGGTGGTACAATAAGACTACCTTGCGTGCGTAGCCTGTGGCATCTGGTAACCAACTTCATTAACTTGGCGTCAGTGACAGTGCAAATACATCGTCTAACCATTCGTCAGATAGCTAAAATAATGAACCATCAGGATGATCTATAATTATCCATGTGTTCTTAAACCACATGGCTACGTTACTCAACATAACAATATTTCAATACATGTCATTTACAGGGTCTAAATCTGTTCCTTTCAACTTGTATTTACGGTTCATCAGACCGTCTCTCCCAGACCCTCTACCCGAGCGGTCAGCATACAATAGACTGTGGAATGGGGTTCCAACAATTATCTCGCCCCTCGCTTCAAGTTTGAAGGCTTTCCTCACTAAGCAGTAAAGATTTACAAGACAAATACTGTTGTCCGAACGACACCCATATCCCAAAGGATCTTAATTGAATAGTATGCAAACAGGTAGTGAATGAGCTTTATAATTATTCCTGCCCCGAGGATAAAATAATTACTGGCACCAAAACAGGTCCATTCAACATGAAGGTACGGGGTTCGCAACACATTAGTCTCATAGGCAACCGTGGTCTTAAATAATAGGCGGTCAGTCCAAATGCTGCCGATATTTGAGGTTCGCTTCAATAAGCCGAATCACTCACAATAAGTTCTCGGAGAACCAATTAGAGTATTGAGGTGTCCTCGTTTGCCTCATACCTAATCAAGGGATTCCAACCCGGAACATTAATATCCTTCATCAGAGTTAGGGTCCAACACTAAAACTCTGGCACAAAGTACATCTCCGCTATGCCCCCGGCGTAGGAGATTTCATACGTAGAATAGACCACCTGGCTCCTTTAACTAATTTACGACCTCCGCCCTCTAATATAAGGAGAAATCTATCAATTTACTCTATAAGCTTCTCATATAAGCTGCAAATTCAATTCACTAAAAGCTCTTTCATTCCTGGCCTAATTATTGAATATTAATACAATATTCTGATATAAAACTTCTTTCCTTAATTACCGTAATGTAATCTTACTGTATCATCTTACTGCTTAGATCGATAAGTCTAGCAATTAGCGTAATTATTTCTCGCTTACAACATTTATTATTTCCTGATGCGTTCATTCATACTTTTAATATTCATTATTATTATTATCATTAATCTCACTGACATAAATGACCAAAATCATTCGTTATTATTATTTTCACATAAATTACCAAGAATCCTTCCTTATTATTATTTTCACATAAATTACCAAGAATCCGACACAACTAAACGTCTTAAAAACTCGAACAATCGTGTTCGTTGCATTTACATAACTGATTGCCATTCTTAATTGATAGTGGTAACGATTACTCCACTTAATGATGCAAATTAACATCTCAACTTTATGAAAATCAACACAATAATGATTAAACCTGGAGGATCTACCTCCTAATCTGATTTTTACTGGCATCTTTACTGAAATCACCAACATGCAGTGTCCTATGTTCATTAATTAAACATAATTTGTGGGGTACTCACATATCTCTACAGGCTCCTTATGGTGGCTCCAACCAATCATATTCTTCCAGTTTGCCTGCCATTTGCTGGTTTAACGTGACATATTTATCTTGAATACACACATTTTATGACACATATTTTCTGTTAACAACACGGCACGTTGCATTTCTCTAAGGAAGCTATCGCTCCCACACATGTGATACTTTATAACACTTATTCAATCACTACTTGAAAAGATATTTTACATATGCTTTACACATAACACACGACACTTTATACACTTTTCATTGTTGAAATTCCCTAGCAAAGATCAAAATTGCAGGTATCGATGGCATCCCCCGTGCTCCTATCAACTCCTGATTGAAAGTCTGGTTTACCTGCTCTCGGAATTCACCAACAGTTCTTATCCATACTCCTACGGTAAGCTCCCTGCGTTGCATAAATATGCTAACTTCCGTCCTGAGCGTGGTAATTTGGTATACTTATGACATTACCAACTGCTCCGTAACGTTTCTTTTAGTGCATTCCATCGTAATTACACATACACGATCAGTCAATATTTTACACATTGCGCTAACACTGTGCATAACTTTACATAGATTATTATTTACAATAGTTCTGCAACTTATTTCACACGTTGCTTCCTAAACGAACACACATTGTTCATACTGTTTACAAAACTGTGTAGCGATGACTATTTTCAACTCTCGGTGACAAACTATGTCCAACTGTGTAAACTGCGTTAAGACTGGCTGCAATATTGGCGTGCGCCTGGCATGACGACTGCGTAAAACTGAGTAAGACTGACTGCCAACTGAGCGCTCCGTCAAGGGTCGACTCCCTTATATTGGATTCCCACGAAAAGTAGGGCGAAATTTTCCCGCGTCATCTCGGCTCCTCTCACAGCGTGATTCTGGTCTCGAAACCATGATCATCGGGTTCCTTTGTCATCACAGATCCCAGAACTACCGGCGTGCAGAAGAATCGCTCGTCCAATTAATTAATATTAATTCCTTTCTCCATGGCTTGGGGACGCTATCTTATTGGGAATCCCAGGCGACCTTCTCCAAACTCGCCGCGAACAACGGGCGTTTTCCATCCTTCCGCGCTCCATTAAATATGCACCAATTACGCAGATTAAAGGCTCTAAAATTAGCCTTTTGGCAAAAGATTCACCTGTGGACAACTCTCAAGTCAATCCGTTACTCCAATCACGAGTAATCAATGATTTTCCTGGCTATCTCTCCCCACCAAACTCAATGCTATTCTCCGTCGGGGAAGAACTGGGTCATTATTCAGGCCCTCACCCTCTCCCAGACGACATAACGAGGTCAGAGAGATGGACGTGGCTCCACTGAACACCTCCCACAATTCTGGGCCTATTTGTAAAAATGTCAACTCTGCACTTGCAGTGTTCCAAGCCTCGTATAGCCTACACCAAGTAGTCTAATAATGCAATATTCTGCTCCTTTTCCCTTCATTATTTTAATAAATAATGTCACTGCAACGGAAATCACACCAGTGATTTAATATACACTTCTCTCTAGGGGTTTTTACAATGAAACTCCCTCCACAGACTTCGGGTTCGTTCCCTGGTGGAACCTTTATACTGAGATCACAGTCTCTGAGAACCACGTTCGATTCCAGTCAGCATAACCTCCTCGGGTTCAGTACATGTCATGATTTTGACTAATCAAAAGTCACAGATTTCAAATCTGGAATGTTAATAAACTTAAAACTTCAAATGTTTGATTTTGTGTGTAGTAGCGGGCGGGGACAAAATTTGATTACAAAGGGGATTTAGAATCAAGCGCAGAACAAATTACTTCTACGAGACGAATTTTTGGAGGTAATGAAAATAATGTTTTTCACGATATACAGTAGCCTATCTCTTATATAAAATCAAGTGTCCTGACTGACTGACTGACTGACTGACTCATCATTGCCCAGCCAAAACTATTAAAGTTAGAAACCTGAAATTTTGGGGATATGTTCGTTGTAAGTCGAAAACGCCCACTAAGGAAGGATTTTTGGATATTCAGGATCTAAATGGGTGTTAAGGGGGTACACCTGCATTTCATTGAATAACAATATCTCCGGCTTGGTTTCATTGAGGGATGTGATACTCGGCATATAAACTCATCTTCAAAAATAAGAAGACACGTGTCTGAGGGTTTTTCGATGTGGTTGTATATTATGAGGCGAAAGGGGTGAAAAGTGGGGGTTGAAGGATTCTTATCGGAGCGTGTATCTCTTAAACTACAGAGGCGAGGAGTTTGAAACTCAGCGGGAAAAAATCAGAATAAAAAATAAGTAAATAGGTGTTTGACCGTTTTTTCATAAATGCAATTTAAGGGGCCCATGGGGAGGGGTGAATTTATGGGGGGGAAAACAGGAAAAAAGTGTCCTAACTGATTGACTGACAAACTCACTCATCAAACTCAGGGGGAAAAACTGCTTAAAAATAAGTAAATAGCTGTTCGACAGGTTTTTTTTCATAAACCCAATTTAAGGGGTTCATGGGGAGGGGTGAAATTCTGTAAAAAGAAAATTGAAAGAAAAAGTCCTGACTCACTCACCATCGCCCAGCCAAAATTATTGAAGTTAGAAACATGACATTTTGGGGGATATGATCATTGTATGTCAAAACCGTCCACTAAAGGAGGAATTTCGGATATTCAGGTTCTAAAGGGGTCTTAAGGGGGTTAATCCTGCATTTCATTGAATAACAATAACTCCCGATTAGTTTCATTAGGGAATGTGATACTCGCCATATAAACTCATCATTAAAAATAAGAAGACACGTGTCTGAGGGTTTATCGATGTGGTGTATATTATGAGGTGAAAGGGGTGAAAAGTGGGGGTTGAAGAATTCCTAGCAAAGTGTGTATCACTTAAACGACATGGGTGAGGAGTTTGAAGCTCAGCGGAAAAAATCAGCTTAAAAGATAAGTAAATAGGTACTCGGCCGTTCTTTTTTTTCACAAATCCAATTTAAGGGGCCCATAGGGAGGGGATAAATTCTGGGGGGGGTGGGGATGAACAGGAAAGAAAGTGTCCTAACTGATTGACTCACTCACTCTTCAAACTCAGGGAAGAAATCTGCTTAAAAATAAGTAAATAAGTGTTCGACAGTTTTTTATCCATAAATCAAATTTAAGGGGTTCATGGGGAGGGATGAAATTCTGAAGGAAAAAAAATTGGAAAAAAAAGTCCTGTCTCACTCACTCATTCACTCATCATCGCCCAGCCAAAATATTTGAAGTTGGAAACATGACATTTTGGGGATATGTTCGTTGTATGTCATAACCGTACACTAAGGGAGGAATTTCTGATATTCAGGTTATAAAGGTGTCTTAAGGGGGTTAAACCTGCATTTTATTAAATAACAATATCTGACGAGTGGTGTCATTTGTGGATATGATACTCGGCATATAAACTAATCATAAGAAATAACCAGACATGTGTCTAAGGGTTTTTCGATGTGGTGTATATTATAAGGTGAAAGGGGGTGAAAAGGAGGGTTGAAGGATTCCTAACGGAGCGTGTATCCCTTAAACGACATAGGCAAGAAGTTTGAAACTCAGCGGAAAAAAATCAGCTTAAAAATAAGTAAATCGGTGTTTGACCGTTTTTTCATAAATTCAATTTAAGGGGCCAATGGGGTGGGGTGAAATTCTGGAAAAAAATAGGAGAGAAAGTGACCTATCTGACTGAATAACTCACTCACTCATCAAACTCAGGGGGAAAAGACAGCTAAAAAAAGTTAATAGGTGTTCGACCGTTTCTTCATAAATCAAATTTAAGAGGCCCATGGGGAGGGCGTAAAATTCTGGTAAAATTAATTGAAAGAAAATGACCTGACTGACTCACTCACTCATCATAGCTCAGCGAAAACTATTGAAGTTGGAAACATTAAATTTTGGGAATATTTTCGCTGAATGTCGAAAACGTCACCTGAGGAAGGATTTTTGTTTATTCGCGTTCTTAAGAGGTGTTAAGGGGGTAAACATGTATTTAATTGAACAACGATATCTCATGAGTTGTTTCTTTGGGGATGTGATATTCGTCAAATAAACTAAACATTGAAAATAAGCAGACATATGTCTAAGGGTTTATCGATGTGGTGTATATTATGAGGTGAAAGGGGTGAAAATTGTGGGTTGAAGGATTCTTAACGGAGCGTGTATCTCCTAAATGACATAGGCGAGAAGTTTGAAATTCAGCGGAAAATACAGCTTAAAATATGAGTAAATAGGTGTTCGACCGTTTTTTTTCATAAATCCAATTTAAGGGCCCCTTTGAGAGGGGTGATATTCTGTGAGAAAAACAGGAATGAAAGTGTTCTAACTGATTAACTCACTCATTCATCAAACTCAGGGGGGAAGAACAGCTTAAAAATAAGTAAATAGGTGTTCGACCGTTTTTTTTTCATAAATCCAATTTAAGG
The DNA here is from genome assembly GCA_946902985.2 of Meconema thalassinum. Classification (NCBI taxonomy): domain Eukaryota; kingdom Metazoa; phylum Arthropoda; class Insecta; order Orthoptera; family Tettigoniidae; genus Meconema; species Meconema thalassinum. The sequence goes on along the minus strand of OX336391.1, from coordinate 333,608,516 downwards.
GGTTCATGAGAGTGGTGGAACAATATCTCATGAGTGGTTTCATTTGGAGATGTGATACTTGGCATATAAACTAATCATTAAAAATAAGCTGACACATGTCTAATGGTTTTTCGATATGGTGTATATTATGGTATCAGTAAAATGGGTGAAAAGTGGGCGTTGAAGGATTCCTAACGGAGCGTGCATCTCTTAAACGACATAGGCAAGGAGTTTGAAACTCAGAGGAAAACAATCAGCTTAATAAAACATAAATAAATAATTAAATAAATAGGTGTTCGACCGTTTTTTCATAAATCCAATTTAAGGGGCCCATCGCGAGGGGTGAAATTCTGGAAGAAAACGTCCACTACGGAAGGATTTTTGGATATTCATTCTCATCGACCAACCAAAACTATTAAAGTTAAAAGAATGATATTCTGGGGATATGTTTGTTGTGTGTCGGAAACGTCTACTAAGGAGGGATTTTTGAATATTCAGGTTCTAAAGGGGTGTTAACGGGGTTAAATCTGCATTTCATTGAATAACACTATGACACGACTATGACGCGAGCGAAGCCGCGGGTACCTGCTAGTCTATTATAAAAATAGATATCTCGCGCCTCAAATGGGAGAGGAGGGGCAGAAATTTAAAATTATACCCTGTAAGTATAAAATTTCCCGTTACAACAATTTTGTTGAAAGTGAAGGTCTTTGATTCCGATCCTGAAAAGTTTCTATTCTTAAGACTGAAAATGTTATAATCACCGCTTAACGAGGTGCCGTCAGATAGGGAGGGGGACTTGGTTTTTAAGCGAAGTTTTATGGGGTGTGCTCAGCTGGACACTGAACTGTATTCTTTGGTTAGGTAGTGAAATATTAGTTTCCCCATGTTATCCCCAAACATACGGAAGGTATGAGTCAGTCGGGAAGAACCAAGAACCAAGGACCGGTCTCCCAAGAAAAGTGATCGCAATCTGGACGCTGGAATGTTTATAGTTCTTCCCTAAAATGAAAGTGACCACAATCTGGACTGCTAATGAGGTGAACGCAATCTGGAATGACCACAATCAGGACACAACCCCATTAACCGGAAATCTATCTTTAACGGAATAAATGCGAGTCCCGTTTGGTTCAGTTCCGTCGAAAGCAAGTTTTACTGTATTGTCATGTGCAATCCTGGTGGTGACGCACTCAACTAAGAATCTTGATGCTTCTTCTGGGATATAAGCTCTTCTATTGACGATGTCTCCAAGGTGTTACAAAGGTTATACTGGTTTATGGCAGAATGATGCAATACAAGGAAGAAATTAACTCATGTAGAAGTGGAATTAGGCGAGATTATTACAATGTTTATTGGGTTGAGATACGATTACTGTATGTTCAAAGAACATAGGGTTGATGAACGCCCTCCAACATTTAGATGCGTGGTATCTGGTGGGCATTTTCAATATCATTGCTTCCCTAGATCAATTAGTTCCCTGGTCCTTTCTTTCACAAAATGTCTCCATCAGTTAATATATTTTCCATGCCATTGACTAAATAAAGGTTTGCTTTATGACGTACTTTGTTGTGTTGTTGACTCTTTACGGGCTTTATGGTCATGTAGTTCCGGTTACTTGGGTGTGTATACACGTTGTCTGGTAACCTGTGTCACTGTACTATTGTGTGTACTTGCAATCGAAGTAGTATTTGGGTAGGAAGTGGCTGTTGCCTTAAGTTAGGTACCATCCCGGCATTTGCCTGGAGTAGAAGTGGGAAACCACGGAAAACCACTTCCTAAATGGCTAGGAAGGAAATCAAAGGCTGCTCTTCTTAGTTTTACCTCACGAGGCTGAGTGTACCCTGTTATAACCCTCAGACCAGACAAGGTGGCCAGCTTTGTTTGAGAACAAGTCTCAGGCAGACCCCAAGGCACCAGACTCCCCAAGTTGTCAACATTGTTCAACATAGCCTACACCTACTACATTGGAAAGCGTGTGTTTAATGAGTCACGGTGAGTTCTACCAACATCATAATGAATAAAACCCTGAAGAAATATGTACCATAATGTTCCGTTCATCGTACCATTCATTTTGTTAACCTTTCCACTGTTCAGTTCAATAGTACCCGAGAAAAAGGTGCCTATCTTTAAGAAATTGGCATGAGTTTCATCCATACGTTACGACAACTGCACTAAAAATTTAAACAGCTACAAATTGAGTCTAATTCAATCACACATCAGCTAATCAAGCAATTTGATTTCATTTTCATGCCGAAAGATTTTATTTTTCAAGAACGTTTTATCGAAAGGCTAATTAAAGCCCCACTGGCCAAAGTAAGGTAAAAGTTCTAGCATGAGGTTCAACAATCCCTTCAAAAAAGGAACAAGTTTAAATATTCCTTTGGACTGAGTGAAGGACATTCAAAGTAAAGGCAAATTTTAAAATTGAATAATAACACTTGATATGAATTTTGAATAGTTAGATTTTTTCTGGGAGATAAATTTCAGTACTTCCTTGGAAATCTGTATAGGCTAATAGTTGTACAAGATCTATGACAGGTACAATAATGAAAGGAATACTTTAATAATAATAAAAAAATTATTGTGCACAATGCGCAAAGAGTGCACATTACATCAGTCAATCAAATTTACAAGCTATAATCCAGAGCAACGTGCATGCAACATATTAAAATACTACTATATAGTGAATAGTTACTGTATGGATAGAGTTCTCTTAGGGGCAGATGACCTCGTAGTTCCACCCTCTTAAACAACAATAACTAACTAAGTAAGAGTTATCTTAGGGAACGTTAGAGAGTGGCAATTGTCATACATTTTCCCACACCATTCACACTGACAGTCAATTATCGGGTCATGAAATTTCGTATTTGTGTACATCTTATGGTGGAAACCATGGATGGCAAGACTTATGACCGTGTGTCACGGGTCGCAGTGAGCATCTTTCAAGGCGTTGGATGTCATTACTTCCGTCATCTATCAAGATGTTTCATTTTATTCAATTAGCGTCCGCAACAATGCGTCACTTTGCCGGGTAAATGACAACAGCAGTTGGTAACTTAATTTCTCAACCAGGAATATTATACAGGCTAAATAAATAAAGGTATGGTGTTGCAGGACCGAAACATAGAGTCATGGAAATGTTTTATTTATCTATTCGTATTATCAGAATCACCATGAGCGTCTGTCAGTGTTGTAACTCTTTAGTCAGCCAATATAAATTCGTGTTGACCGACTGAAAAGTTACAACTGACAGTTTGTACAGGCAACACTGAGAAATGGCTCCAAAACTTTACATTTCAATGAGCGGGAACTTAAGTGCACTTGTTGCCATGACAACCGGGTGTTGCAAATTTATCCACGCTAATTCCCGATAGGCCTGCTGGAAACTTACTGAAGTTAACATCCAGATCATTTCGAATACACGTAAAAAGACAGCCGCAGTTGCGACAATTCCAAAAGATGACAGTTACACGATTACACAATTATCACTTGCAACAGCCATGAAACATTTCGAGGCCAAATAGGCCTACTACCTATCTTCACATACGGGATACAAATTATTTGGATTGACCTTAGCTACAGTGACCTTCAAAACTTGGAAAGAATAAAAGCTACGTTTCTTAAAGCCCCTCTAGGGATTTCAAAATATGCCCCAAATAGACTTGCATATGAATTGAAATGCGCAAAACTTTCCTCATGGAAGATCTATGAACCAGGTTCTTGCTGCCATCTATTCAATAAGAATCGCAATTAAAGCTGAACAGACAACAGAAGATACGAGAAATACTGACCGAATTTTACGCAACCGATGCAATTATTTATTTATTTATTTATTTATTTATTTATTTATTTATTTATTTATTTATTTATTTATTTATTTATTTATCGTATGGCTTTTAGTGCTGGTAGTGTCCGAGGACATGTTCGGCTCGCCAGAGGTTGTAGCTGCTTCAAGAAGAACACCAATAGGGTGAGTATAAGTTCTGTTCAATTTCAAGTAGTTCCAACTTTAACTATCTGATGTCAATGATACCTAGTGGTGAACGTTAGAACTTTGATAGAGTGTTTCAACGAAATCTAATCTAGAAATTTAGCTTCACACAAGTTTAGTCTGTGGAAGGATCTTTTTCATGCCATAAATCTATGGGACCACCGACTTTACTTCACCTCGGAAGGAAGGCATACTGAAGGGTTTTAACGCTTTTAAAAAAATCCGACAACTTCGGCCGGATTTGAACCCGCTATCTTTGGCACAGTAGCACAACATGCTACCAAATACGCCACCGATGTAATGATCAACCGGAAATAGACAGGACCAAACGACAAGATCCGGGTGATATCAAGCTCCGCTAATGAGTTCTCTCCACGGGGGTCAATTAGGAAAATCCTAACAGGGGAAGTTGCCTGAGGCGAGTTTCACTGCCCCCACTCCAAACTGGACGTCGAGGTAAATATTGTCGGCATGTGTCAACCTGCGGTGATCTTCACGGTGTTCTTCACTATCTCCTCTTGTTATTTCAAAGACGCATTCGAAACCATTCATTAGCAAGTTTTGGTATCATACAGTATATATTATTTCAGTAGTAGGCTATAGATCCCTCCTGCGGCGCTCACAAGTGACTGATCGTGAAAACGAGCATTCAAATGAAAGAGAATAGATATTATCAGTGACGAATTGAACTCTTATCCCATAAATATCAATAATTTCATTAAAAAATGACTTTAAAAGAAATATACGAAGTGTGCGATTTGCAATTATTGTTGATGTATGAAAATACGCTCCATAATTGCTGTCCACTTCACATTTTGGCCTATGTGCAGCCCGTTTCATGTCATTTTAACATTCTGAGGTTTTTCCTTTATCATTTCGTATGGATTTCAGAAACAGTAAATCAAAGGAATGAGTACCCAAATCGTATAATTTCATAAATATCGAATAACCGGTTAGTGTTACAGCACACTCAGCACACAAATGACATCATCAGTGACAAATTGCATTCTAATTTCTTAAATAACACTTTTTGTAGGAAGTGTTCGATTTGCAAAACCTATTGGGGAAACTGTGGTTTATGAACATGCGAGATTTCTCGCACGGGTCCGCTACTTCTTCCAGATTCATGGATGTCTTAAGCATCGCTAACATTCAAAAATGATATAACCAATACCACTTCAAATAACAATTCACCTGTATGGAGGCTTTGCAGTATTTGCGGTTCGTGTAAACTGGAAACTAGATTTCTGTCTCTTAATCAGACCGTTCTTGGAAATTATAATCCAGTCACTCTAATTGATACTTGAAATAAAATTATCACACAAAACAGAATCAACAATGTATTTATGTATATACGTGGATAGGCCTGTTCCCTAGTTATTAATGTTACCTTTTAGTTTATTATGTAATTATTTCAAAACCTGTTTTTAGCCTACTTTTCGCATTTTGTAAAAATGAGGAAAAAGTAGACTTATGAGATCGATCCGGGAACATGTGTGTCTGTGTGTATGTCTGTCTTTCGGTCTGTCTGACTGTATGTGTGTCCCCCACCTATCAACTCCTAAATGGCTGTAGTAATCAAACCCAAATTTGGTATGAATAAAGATTTCTATCTGAATATCTCAATGCCGTATTTGAAAATGATGTCATTGCTGCCAACTGCTGAAAAATAGCAATTGAAATATCAGCCCTATGTTGTATATCATGGAAGGTATGCATGGGAGCTGTGCCAAAATTGGCAGACATATAGATAATAATATTTTAGTTTAATTTCCAGGAGGCCATACATGACAGTGTTGCCAAAATGATTCTAAGCCTGCTGATAGGTCCAATTTTAAAATCTCTACACTATCAATTGGATTTCAAACAAATTTCGTATGTACTATGTGCAGATAGACAGATATGACTGAGTGTAATCTTAAGAGCCACCAGGGCTGCTAACTGTTAATAAATGCACTCTTTATTGATTTTATCGAAATCTACCAATATATCAGAAAGTATGCAATTCGACAGCTTTAAACTATGCACACGTATAGTACCTGACATTCTAGATTAATTTGGAGTAACTAATGGACCTCAGTACTACCAACATGATTCTAAGCCTGCTGATAAGACCAATTGTAAATACATGTAACTTCTATACTGTCACTTGGATTTCAACAAAATTTCGTATGTGCTATGTGTGCTATAACAGATATGACTATGCGTATTCTTAAGAGCAACCAGGCCTGCCAACTGTTAATAAATGCTGTCTCTATTTTTAGCCTAATTTCGATTTTTGCAAAACATGAAAGTAGACTTATGAGATCTACACAGGGCCAAAAATTGTGTGTCCGTGTGTGTGTGAGTGTGTACACTCTGAATGCCTGTCCCCCCTATCAATTCAAACACGGTGAAACCGAATTGAACGAAATTTGGTACAGAGGTAGAACTAGCAAAGGGCACCTCAGTGTCATGTTTTATATTGCCGCCATTTTTACCAAAACTGAATGGCGGCCACTCAAACGTTCAAAACGTAAAATCAAATAACGACTAAACAAATCATCCGATCGCTACCAAATTTGGTTACAACATACCTTCATATAGCACGCGTCTTGTGACCAAACTACAAGGTCATCCTTCGTACCATTTCAGGATGGCGGCCCGTGTGAACTATGCAAACTTTATAATCCATATCATGGGACACACCAGTTCCGCTCATCGAACCGAGAATCGGTTTAACTGTTCTAAAGGAAGAGGTACGTTCGAAATTAAAAGTTTATTTAGTAATACTATAGTGCAGAAGTGATTTTAAAAAGCTGAGCCGTCTCACTTACAAGGAAAGATGGCAGCGGATATCTTGTGCCTGACTTATATTTCACTAATTTGAGTATTGCATGTAATATAGCGTACTGATACATAATAAATAAACTTTGTATGAAATGCTTTAGGCCTAAATATAAATAATATACTCCACTGATGAAATCGTTAGGCTAAATCATTATTTGCTAACACGTTCTATGTAACTCCTTTGTTATCGAACGATGTTAGTTGGCACGTTTGGCTGCGTGGTAAAGCGTTGGCCTTTCACTCCCATGGCTTAGCTTCAAACACCATCAAAGTTAGACATTTTTGCTTGAAATGTTTTATATTTATTGTTTTGTTATGACTCAGACGTTTCAAAATTAACCGTTATATTGTGCATATTACAATTGAAATTATATATTTAACTAGCAGAAGTACCCACTCTTCGAATGGTCTTCGGTATTAATAAACAGATGTTATCAATTGAGCTACTGTTGCAATGTTTAGGGGCTTGGAACCTGTATGTTGCCAAAGAAAAATGATTAGTTAAAATGTGCTCTCAAACTAAATTTACCTAACGTGTTCTTCCTGGCGTGTAAATAAATATGAAAACCTCGTAGACGAATCGCAATACACGTCACATACGAACTGACCCTAATCGTTGTGTCAAGTGCCCAACTACAGGAAGACCCCTTTTATAAATTATAAAAGCTTGTGGTGCATGAAAATTCAGTTTTTTAGCCTCCAATGGCCCAAATTCCTAATATCAGCAAAAAAAAGTCTACTATTTCAAATCTGGAATTTTTGAAAATAATTTTGCTGTTTGGAGATATAATAGACCTTCTGTACGACGTATCGCACGTGTAAGTCATGTGAAAACAATCTAGGGTACTCCTTGAACCTTTTAAGCGCATTGATGAATTTTAGAGTTTTAGTTGGTTCCGTGATAACCTTATAGCCATTTGCAACCTTACACAGAAATGTAATAAATGGAGTGGCATTATTAATTCCAGAAATAGATGGAAAGTTGGATGCCACCTCTTGAGATACTGTTGTCATGGTTAGTGGCTTGCATTCCTTCTTTAGTTTATTAAATGAAATTAGTTTTCTGGGAATATCTAAGAAACTGTTGGGTTTAGAGCCTTAAAATACAGTTTTCGGGAACGCTTTACGGCTCTTGAGGGGTCCCGAGTTTTGTTTCACACACCAAGGGTTTGAAAATGAGCTTTGTCTCGTCGTTGTACGCCATAATAATGATAATAATTAAAAGAATAGTAATAATAATAATAATATAACAATATCGGGATAGGGATATAATAGACCTTCCATACCATACCCGCACGTGTAAATCGTGTTAAAAAATTCTAGAATACCCCTTGACCCCTCAAGCGCATTATATGTATTGATGAATATTTCAGCTTAATTTGGATCCGTTATAACCTTATAGCCGTTTGCAAACCTTCACAGTAATGTAATAAATGGAATTGCATTGCGTCTTACCGAAATATATGGACCTCTGAGATTATGTTGCCATTGTTACCGGCATGCATTCCTTAATTATTTTTTGAGTGAAATTAGTTTTTTGGGAATATATGTTGGTTTTAGGGCCTTAAAATGTGGTTTTCGGGGTCCTTTTAGGGCCCCCGAGTTTCGTTTCTCACATTGAGGGGCTGAAAATGAGCTTTGTCTCACCCTTCTACGCTTATTTCAGCTTCTATTTTAAGGGTGTAGGACCCCTGTTATGAGAGGTACGGAGAAGAGTTACATCAATGATTAGTGTCGTGCCTCTGATGGATATCTGAATCATATTTTACGTTAATCCACCCAGCCGTTCTCGAGTTATAAGGACACAAAATATTGTCCACAGACAAACAGACAGACAGAAAAACAATTGCGTGCATCCGTCACAAAACAGTCTGAAACGGACAAATATGTCAAATTTCCGTGGAAATGCAGAAAAAAAACAGACAAACATTCATTTTTATATAACAGAGAAGGGATATAATAGACCTTCCGTACCATACCCGCACGTGTAAATCACGTGAAAAAATTCTAGAGTACCCCTTGACCCCTTAAGTGCATTGTATGTATTGAATATTTCAGCTTAATTTGGATCCGTTATAACCTTATAGCCGTTTGCAAACCTTCACAGTAATGTAATAAATGGAATTGCATTGCGTCTTCCAGAAATAGATGGACCTCTGAGATTCAGTTGCCATGGTTACCGGCATGCATCTATATATTTAAAACAGTAAGGTGATTTTTAGCCTATTTTCAATTTTGAAAAAATAGGCTTATGAGATCACCTTTTGTCCGTGTGTGTGTGCGTGTGTGTGTGTGTGATTCGTGTGTGTGTCCCCCCTAATAAAATCTAAACGGCAGGAGCGATTTCAATGAAACTCGGAAAGTTCATAGCACTATTCCCGGCGACATCGACCGTGCCCTTCAAATTTTGTTACGACTCACCAATCCAACATGGCGGCTGTGCGAAATATTTCACCAGCATTCAATATCTCCGAAACTATTACCGATATTACCCTGACATTTTCTATGGTGATAGAGGGAACTACTATAAGTTCACTTATGTGACTTTTGAAAAGCTGGTAACTACAAAACCAACATGGAGGCCAAGCGAATTTGCGACTTTTAAATAGACGTTTCTCGCGATTTGACCAACCAAACGCAATGAAACTTGGTACAGTATATATATATATATATATACATTGTAATGCACCGACATCTAACTTCGTTCAATTGTTTACATAATCACAAGATGGCGGATGTGCGAAATATTTCACCGGCATTCTATATCTCTGAAACTATTAGCGGTATCTCCAAAAAATTGTGTACGGAGATAAAGGGCACTACTGGAAGTCCACCTATAAGACTTTCAAAAACCGGTTAACTACAAAACGAACATAGCGGCCAAGCGAATTTGAAAATTTTAAATAGACCTTTCTCGCGATTTAATGTTCCAAGCGCACTGAAACCTGGCACAGGAAATATTTTTACGCATTGTAATCCACTGGTATCTAATTTAGTTCAATTGTTTACATAACCTCAAGATGGCGGCAGTGCGAATTTTAAAATTAAGTTTTTATTTCTAGTGATGTAGTCATGCGATCGAAGTGAAAGTTTGAATAATGAACCTACGCAATAATTTTCCTTTAATGGTACATGACTCTATGGCCTATACATTTAACCATCCAACATGGTGACCATCCGAAATATTTAGACGATACTGAATATCTACGAATCTATTTTAGCAATCAAACTGCAATTTTTAATGTTCATAGGGGCTATGAACTTAAGTTCACCTATAGGACTTTAAATAACCCGGTGATCTCAAATCCTACATGACGGTGACGCGAATTATAAATATTCACATGGACGTTTCTCGCAATTTAACCATCCGCGTGCAGTGAAACTTGGTACAGTAAATCCTTATACGAATGTTAATCCACTGGCATCTAATTTACTTCAATTGTTTCCATAACCTCAAGATGGCAACTGTGAAAAATTTTAAAATCTCCTTGTTTTTTCTTGTGTCCTAATTATGCGATTGAATTTTGAATACTACACGTTCACAATAATCTGCATGTAACAGTACATAACTCTAGGACCTACATATATAAAATCCAACATGGCGACCATCCGAAATATTTAGTCGGTTCTTAATATCTACGAATCTATTACAGTAATCAAACAGAAATTGTGTACGTTGATAGTGGCAATTAACATAAGTAGGATATATGAAAATAGGCTGTATAGTTCTTCACGGAACTACTTGTTGTTACCACGAGATTGAGAAAACGACAGAACCGATTTACTTCGTAGAGCACTCTAACGAAAGCTCCTGGCCTCTAGATTTGCAGAGTGTCTCTAAAATAAACAAATATATTTCGGTATATTTTTAAATTAATATAGAAAATAGCAGAATTCTAGCCCCTCACGCATGCGCACAATCCGCCTGGGGTCATGACAAAATGGCGGTGAGAAGTCCATTAAAATGTCAGTTATTTAATAAGCTTCCATGTAATTGAAAACATACATTAACCAAGTTCTGACAATAAAATATAATAACAGTATGAACGTATACGAATGTGCAACATTGATTTATTTGGATAATGAAATTGATTATTTCCTTCAAACAGCGGCTTTTGAATATAATGAATGGCTGCGTCTGCTGCTAAACATGAGCGCGACAGTAGCCATGTGGTTAAGGCGACCGACTGTGGTTCCGAGAAGCGCCGGTTCGATCCTAGCCCTCGCCAGTATTTTTTTTTTACCACTGAAATATTGTTTAATCAAGGAGTATTAGTAAGGTTTTATGTCTGTTAAAGATACTTATTTCTACATCCCCTCTAAATACGTTTTATTTTCGTTTTACCATTGCATTGCAGCATGTGATCAAAAGAGCAAACTGTTGTCCGCAGTACGCCGTTTAAATATCTGCAATCAGTTCCTATAACTGACAACAGATGGCAGTACATCGCCCATATAGTTCCATTAACTGACAGCAGATGGCAACACCATTGCATCGATATATTTAAAACACAAGACATGGCATGTTTTCACGTGACGGAAAATTATAAAGGAGGGGAATATTTAAGAAGGGAAATGTTGAGGAACATTAACCGACAGTTGAATGTGTAGGCTAGGTTGTTTATGTACCTTAATATTGCAATTTCTTCCCAATGCTTCGGTGGTCAAGTTATTAGCGTCCTAGACTAAAAGTTATAATTATGCATCGTCGATATACTCTTAAATTATTAAAGAAAAAAGTAGTTTTCCAGGCACTCGCGCGTGTTCACAATTGCTTTCGCCATGAGAGACACTTGGCAAATATAATTCGTTTGAAGGGCTCCGACATCTTGGTCACTCAGCCCCGTGTACTTGGGTGTGTATGTGTGAAATTTTCTCTGATAACCTGTGTTATTGTGATGGCTGCATTACTGTGTGTATTTGTAATTAAGGTGGTAAATGGCAAGGAGACGGCCAAGGCCTTAAGTTAGGAACCATCCCGGTATTTGCCTTAAGTGGAAGTGGGAAACCACGGAAAACCACATCCAAGTTTGTCGAGGTGGGAATTAAACCTTCCTCTTCTTAGTTATACCTCAAGAGACTGAATGTACCCCGATTTTGCCCTGAGACCAGAATTAAATTTCTTGGCAGAGCAGGAAATGTAACCCGGGTCTCCGGGGCGATAGACAAGAATAGGTGAGCCATGTGTTAATACGATTTTTGACATGCACGGGACATAGAATTCAAAAACTGCCTCCATTAGGGTGACTGTCGAAGTGAGTATTGAGTATAGGCCTATGGTCATACCAGTAGTTGGCGAAGTGATTCTATGTTCCCCTGCAAAATGTACTGCCATAACCTATAACAGGTGATGGAAATTGCTTATTTAGAGCAGTTTCGTACTGTTTATAACAAAATGAAGAACGTCATTCTGAGCTGCGTTTTCAAGCTATTGCAAAAAAATTCGCTGGCAGGAACAATTATAAGGAATTTATTTTAAGCGATCAGTCTCATCGCATTCTCCTCACCAACCAACTTGAGTATGAAAGTCTCTGGACGGTCATGTTGAACTTCATTGTATAAGACAATTGTTTAATGATTATTTGTTTAGAGTACCGAGTCTAACTACGGAGTTGATTTCGGCAATGGAAGTATTATTTGCCATTTAATATTTAGCGGCTCCGTTATTGCAGGACACTATAGTGTTATCGAATAATACGAAGCCACATTTAAAATCCAATATAAATAGGCCATTTCAGAAACAATTCCAGATATTATGCAGTACAGTGTACTGTACGGTCCTTGACGATCAAATGTAAACATTGTTCTACATTGTATTTCTCTTGCGTAAAATATATGCGTGGTTACTTTGGTCTTTACTGTTGTGAGGGTAAAATTGATCTGCTGGAATATAAAATATTTGCCAAGCTGCAACAATGTAATGATATTAATTTAAAAGTCATTGAACTTATATCCAGTAGTTCAAACACATACATCAGCGTTAACAGATTGGATACTGAAGATAAAAGCCAGCTACTTCATTTCCCTATTATTGAATTTTTCAATTCCTTGGAATTAAGAGATTCGCCTCCACATACTTCGAACGTTTGAGCCGTAGATATGCTTCTTAGAAATCTGAACGTTTCCCAAGGACTCATATATGGTAATATATTAATTGTAAGAAATCGCTAGGATTCGGATATAATAGGTGCAGTAATATTAGGCAGAGAGCTCAAATCCTACGACTTGATTTAACACCTTCCGATAAAACACTTACAGGTACAGTACATTTTCTTTTAATAGGCAACAATGTCCTATTCGCTCGGCCTACTTTATCAAAATCAATCAAGCTCAAGGAGAAACTCTTGAACGTATTGGGCTATTTACCTCATCACGTTTTCAGTCATGACCAGCAGGATAGTGAAGGTGCAAAAAGGTCCTGTTTGGGATGGTAAAGAATAAGAGGCGGAAGGATCCTACGGATTATGTTAGAATGGTGAACAAAAGGGGACAAGAGATAGAAAATAGGGAAGAACAGAAGAAAATGTGGAAAGAATATTTTGAAGAACTCCTGAACCCAAATGGAAACCACGGCGAGGAGGAAGAAATCGGGGAAGAGGTACAGTAGATGAACTGCAAACAGAAAAGGACTTAACATGGAAACAAGTGGAAGATGCAGTGAGGAAGATGAAAGGAGGGAAGGCACCGGGTGTGGATGAGTTGAGTGTGGAGATGGTGAGAGCAGCAGGAGAGGTGGGGATACAATGGTTGTACCGAGTGATGAAGACAGCATGGAAGGAAAGGAAGACCCCAGAGGACTGGAAAAAGGGAATAATTGTCCCGATCTTCAAGAAAGGTAGTAGAACAGAATGCAGAAACTATCGGGGAATAACACTGATGAGTCATTGTGCAAAGTTGTTTCAGAAGGTTTTGGAAAGGTGAATTAGGACAAGGATAGAAGGAGGGATGAGGGAAGAACAACATGGCTTCAGATCAGGAAGGTCCACAGTGGATTTGATTTTTGCTGTAAGGCAGTTACAAGAACAGCACAATGAGTATGGAACAGATCTACTGATGGCCTTCCTGGACATTGAGAAAGCATATGACAGTGTATGCAGAAACAAAGTATGGAAGTCCCTGGAGGATAGAGGAATATAAAAATGGACTATAAGGAAGATAAAGGAGATGTACAAGGGAAGCGTGAGCTGTGTGAAAGTGGGAGGAGAGAGATCGGACTGGTTGGAACAGAGAAACGGCCTGAAACAAGGAAGTGCACTGTCACCGTTACTTTTCATTGTGGTGATGGATGACATAATGACCCGAGTGGCACAAGTAATTGGGGAAGGAAAGATGAAATCAATGGTGCTTGCAGATGATTTGATGATTTGGGGAAACAAGGAGGAGGAGGTACAGGAACAGTTGGACGTGTGGGAAGGAATAATACAAGGTTATGGGATGAAATTTAGCATAAATAAGAGTGAGATGGTGATCACAACAAGGAAGAAGGAAAGAACCACAACAGGAAAAACAATTGGTGGGGAACAGCTGAAGGAAGTGGAGAGTTTCAAGTATCTGGGAAGCCTGATACAAGAGAATGGAAGAAACGATAGAGAAATAAATGAACGGGGGAGACAGGCAGAAGCATTCCGGAGGAGTGTGAGAAGCATGTTATGGAGCAAGAATGTCCCTCAGAACAGCAAAAAGATCATATATCGGACGTACTATGTCCCTATCCTGACGTATGCCTCGGAGACCTGGGTTATGAAAGGAAGGGAGAAGAGCAAAATACAGGCCAGTGAGATGAGGTTCTTGAGAAGCAGTATTGGAGCTACAAAGATGGACAGAATAAGAAATGAGAGGACCGGAGAATTAATGAAGGATGAACCATTACAGACTGGTATAGAGAAATCTAGACTTAGATGGTATGGACATGTAAAACGAATGGAGGAGAAGAGGATACCCAGGAGGATACACGAGACGAAGTGGGAAGGAAAGAGACCAAGAGGGAGACCGAGAGACAGGTGGCTGAAGAGGGAGGAAGAAATCGTGAAGAAGAGAGGAGAAGACTGGACAAGGGTGGAGGCTGACGGATGGTGGGAAGACAGAAGACGTTGGAGAGACTTGTGTTCCAAACAGACCCGGCCAGTGGCTGGAAACTGTGCAAGATGATGATGACCTCATCACGTTTTCAGTCATGACCAGCAATATATTGCAATGCTGAGAGTGCTATCTTTTGACGCCCTTAAAGTTGCAATAGTGCTAAAAAGTAATCGTACAAAGAATGTAACTTATATAAGAAGCTTCTTCAGTAAATTTGATTTCCATTGTCCGTCATGTTTTGACGGGTTTCATCTAGTTCTTTCATTAATTTATTAAGTGAAATTAGTTTTCTGGGAATATCTCAAAAACTGTTGATTTTAGGGCCTTAAAATGTGGTTTAAGGGCCCCCGAGTTTCGTTTCTCACATTGAGGGGCTGAAAATGAGCTTTGTCTCACCCTTCTACGCTTATTTCAGCTTGCATTTTAAGGGGGTTGGGCCCCTTTTATGAGAGGTACGGAGAAGAGTTACATCAATGTTTGGTGTCGTGCCTCTGAAGGATATCTGTATCAAATTTTACGTTGATCCACTCAGTCGTTCTCGAGTTATAAGGACACAAAAAATGTCCACAGACAGACAGACAAACAAACAAACAAACAAACAGACAGACAGACTAAAATTTTATTTTTGCGCGCATCCATC
The DNA here is from genome assembly GCA_946902985.2 of Meconema thalassinum. Lineage (NCBI taxonomy): Eukaryota > Metazoa > Arthropoda > Insecta > Orthoptera > Tettigoniidae > Meconema > Meconema thalassinum. The sequence continues at coordinate 333,592,998 of OX336391.1, read as the reverse complement.
ATAAAACAGTCTGAAACGCGCAAATATCGCAAATTTCCGTGGAAATTCAGAAAGAACAGACAAACTTTCATTTTTTTATATATAGAGATTAAAACAAAATTCGCCAGCATATTTGCAAGAGACATCTAGCAGCAGAAAAATGAATTATCATGGCCAATGGGCTGCGAACAGCACGCCGGCCTACAGATTAACTTACAGATTTTATTGATAAGTTTCTTTTTATGGCCGCTAGAATGCACTCGCCCTGTTAGGATTATCTTGTTCGATACTTCTCCACTAGATGTCACGACTGGTCTACGTGGGACTCCATTGATTAGCATACCATTGGCATTCTATGCGCATCGAATTTGAAGAATGACAAGATGATACTACGATACATTTATACTTTTTATTTTAAAGTGTTTTAACAGCCTATTGCGCGTTATTTGAAAATGTTATTTGAGCTAAAGAACAAAACGATTTCACATAGTATCCGAACACTAGTATTTGGTGCTAGTTCAGGATATTAATTAATAAGGTGGTGAAAGCCATGCTCAGCCAGACGTGTAAACACATGCCTCAACTCAAAGTTGGATGTTGCCTACGTCCGGTCGATTGTGTAAAAATAATACGGTAATAATGTTATTGGTTTTACATCCGTTTAAACTACTGTGGCTTTTAGGGACGCCGGGGTGCCGGAATTTTGCCCCGAAGGGGATCTTTGACTTGCCAGTAAACAGCAAGCGAGAACGTTACCGCTGAGCCACACAGACAGTCCGGTCGATTATGTCTCCTGATCCCTAACATTCTTGAGATACTTCTTATCTTTCTTTCTTTCTTTCTTTCTTTCTTTCTTTCTTTCTTCAATGATGGTAGATATTTTTTTTCGAGGTTGTGGTGATTGGTAGAGGTAAATAGTATCTAAGGTCTTCAACCAAGAAATGATTCTATTATACTCATTGACAAAAGCAAAGAGTTATAACTATAGTCTACTCATACATTTAGGAGAAAGTAGACTATATGTTCTTTACTGAACATCTTGTTATATTTGACATTAGATCAAATTTAGATTTAGTTTTTATATTGTCTTTAGATTAAGATTTTTACCACTATTCATTTTGATCTGTGTGAACTTCCTAGTTTTAAGAATTACATTAAGATATTAATACTTAATGCAGACATATCAGGAAGTGTATTTTACTGTGTAGGTGCACTATTATTGGGGCTCACACTGAACCCTGTTGTGTACCATCAACAAATAAATAAAAAAATAAAAAAATGCACTTAAAGCTCAAGTTTGGTCATTCATATGTGTTTCACAGTTACTATTCACATCTCCACATTTTAATTTTGATGTTGTAGCTTTGTAACTAGTTAGCGCAGTTCGACCATCCCGCAAGATCCACAGCGCAGTGACAATACTGGCGGCACGTGGATACAACCATAAACTATGCAGAAGAACAGACTATCACGACCCTTCACCAGAATGCGTGTGGAAATTATGTGACAAACCTTGTGCAAGATACCATTAATCACTGCATCAGAAGAACAAAATCGTTGCTGGAGTATAGCAAAGACCCAGATTGATGAATATTAAAGTTACTAAGTATATTAGCGGCTTCGGTGGCGTAGTTGGTAGCGTGCTGAACTGCTGTGCCCAAGATAGTGGGTTCAAACCCGGCCGAAGTCGTCAGATTTTTCAAGAGCGTTAAAATCCTTCAGTATGCCTTCCTTCGGAGGGGAAGTAAAGCCGGCGGTCCGATGTCATAGATTTATGGCATGTAAAAGATCCTCCCACAGGCTAAACTGGTGTGGAGCTAAATTTCTTGGTTAGATTTCGTTGGAACGCTCTATCAAAGCTCCAACGTTCACCACTAGGTATCATTGAAATCTGGTAGCGAATGTTGGAACTACTTGAAATTGAACGGAGCTTGTAGCTCATCCTAGGGGTGTCCGCTTGAAGCAGCTACAGCCTCTGACGAGCCGAATATGTCCTCGGAAACTCCCGGCACTAAAAGCCATACGATAAATAACAAGTAGTTCCGTAAAGAACTATACAGCCTATTTTCATATATCCTGCTCATATTAATTTCTTCTAACAACATACAAAATTTCAGTTTAATTGCTGTAACAGATTCGTAGATATTGAGAACCGTCTAAATATTGTTTAAGATCCCTTATTTGGGGGTGGATCTAAAAGGGAGAGTTATTGTACTAATTTATAAGGTTGTGCCTAAAAAGGGTAGCTTCCCTTGGTAGGGCAAGCTGACCAGTGTAGAGTGTTGTGGTGTGCTAGGAACTAGGGGGCGTTCCTATAAATGATGTAGTAGTGTTTGAAGGGATGGGACCCAATGCAAAGGGTCGCTGTGCTGGTCGCTCAGCTCAGCTGACTGCTTATTATGTAATTGAATCTGCTCGTATCAGCCGAGTGGCACGTGCTGCTTGCTGGCAGCCGGGCCGGCTCGAGAAACACAAAGATACCTGAGTTAGCGCTATTTGACTACCGTCTGTCACGTCTTACCGTGACGGGAATAAGGAAGGGCGTTGGGATGTAAAAAGGCGTATAAACAGTAAAGCGTGTGTAGAGTGTGGACCAAGTGTTTATTGGTCTGTAATTCTGAGTATGAGTCCCTTGTAGGGAATGAAATTATGTTCACAATGTAGTACAAGTTGTGGGTTACAGGTTACATAAGTAGGAACTCTGAACACGATTGACTGACTCACCTCGGTTGACACCAGCGTAGCCTCGGGCCGTCTCGATGAAGCACTGACAATGGAGAGATCCTTTGACCTCATTAGGATGCCTTCTTATACTCTCTGGCGTTATGTTGTCAGCATGTGTTGGCATTGCTGGCCCAGTTAATATTATGTCGGTATGTGTAACTATTGTGCAAGGACTGGGCTGCTTTTTAGAGTGGCAAGCTGTCCCTGCTAAGTTTTATGGATGTTGGGCCGGCTTTCCAAGGGTTGCCATTTAGGGGATTTAGCCAGATGCCGGGGGGATGGACTCCAAGGGGTGCATACCCCTGGGAGGCTGTACAAGCGTCTTCCTTCATTTGTTCGCGTCCTCGCGAACGGGAACGGAACTGGAGGTTGGGGCGTTGACGTAGTGGTCCTTGAAACCCCCTCGTATCTCCTGGTGGTGTCGTATCGAAGTGTGGGTGTGAGGTCAGCCCGTGTTCAGAGGGGAGGGTTATGGGGTTTACAGATATATGTATACGCTGATATTGACATTGTGAAAAAGGAAATTAACAAAACAAAAAAAAATTGACATTGCGAAAAATTTGACATCGAGAAAAAAATTGACATTAAAAAAAATTGACATTTGAGAAAAATTTGACAGTAAAAGAAATTTGACATGTAAAAAAAAATTTTTGCCCTTGCTGTTGCTGGCATATGGCTATTTTCAAAAAAAAACATGGTTTCTGATGGTGATTCGTTACATAGTTTTGCAGGGAGGAAAAACCCAGGGCTGAACGGATGATTGCGTCGTCCGCCCTATCTTAGGGAAAAAGTGCTCCCTGCAATAAGAAAGGTAGAAGAAAATAGAAAAATGGGTGTTCCAGGGTATAATTTAAGGGAAATATTCAAAAGACATTTATTGGTTTGGGATAAAACGGAACACCCTGACAAATGGGGAAGTTAGAAGAAAGAAAATTGAAAGGAAACAAATCACAGACATTGTGTACATGGAATCTGGATAAACAAACAAAAATATATAGTATTTAATGTACTATGTTGCGATTCTGACATTTAGGAATATTGTCGCTTTCCAGTGGAATAATTGTATGAAGTTTATCCTTAAAAATTATGAATTACAGTGGTCTCATGTCTAACTTAAGTGCGCTAATCCCTTATAATTCTAGTTTTTGTGAGGTACCTCGCGTGCACGCTACCCGTCTGTACGTACGCTTGCCGTCTCACGGCTGATCCTGTATGGCCACTTCTTGGTACGGTATAGTGGTCGTACCGCTTGCATGTATTCTTAATACTTAATCTGTGAAGCATCCTCTGTGGGTGAATGCTTTCACACTTGACAATGAGAGTCGCTGCCACAAATCGGTTGCCCCCTCATTGTCGTAATCTGCGTCGCATTTTGACGCTTTATGTGTTTCTATTTAGTTGATCTGCCAGTAAGCCTGGTACCCCACAGGCACCAGTCCTGCTGTGCAGATTTTTTTGGAGTGTGTAGCTGAAAAAGAAAAATGTGGTGAGTGTTTGAGAGTGTGTGGGGATTAGTGCAAGTTGACGTATAAAAATTTAAAAAAAATAGTACACCATCATGGCATGCCGGAAATAATATGACACTGCTATATGGTAGTGAAATTCCTGTCACCAGTTTCCTGTATCTGGTGACGATGCCTGTGAAAAAATGGCGAGGTTTAGAAAAAACATATTAGTATGACATATTCTCTATGTCGCTTCCTGTGTCATAGTTTTTTCTGGCTGAAGCTCTTCTTTCTCTGAAAAAAAAAATAGCACGATTAATGTTAATTTGCTGCATGGCCGGGCTTACCCTATACGGTGCCGTAATGCCGTAAATAATATGTAGTTGGTCTTACCCCGGTAGCGGAATTGTGGTTACCGGGTGCCGATATATTCCACTTTGATTATGCCTATTGTACTATATTATCTATTATCCTATATTATAGTGTATTGTCGGACTTACCCTGATGCCGGGTTTGGCGGTCATCAGGAGCCGACCGGCGTTACTTAATACTATCTATTTTAATTATGGTCTAATAATAAAAAAAAACTATTACTAAGCCGAGAGGGTTGCCTTAATCTATTGCCGAAATGTGCTGCGCCATAGCTGGCAACAGCGGTGAATAAATTTGCTTAATCCTAGGTTGCGTGTCAAATGCAACCGTCTTACAACTAAATTTGGCCTAGGACGATCGCCTGGGGCAATTAAATCCCCAGGACACCACCCGCACGAGCCCCAGAAACACCGGTTGTCTCTAGGGTCGCTAGATTCCGTCCCCTTAACTCTAGGTGTCGACGTCTATTACTAGTACTAATCTATTCGCAGGCGGCTTACGGTGCCACTAAGCTAACCGTTTCGCCCGCTGTAACTTCCTTGTTCATGACCGTTTGCTGTTCCGCTTTATCGTAGTTGAGCCGCCCACTTGGCTCCTATGAGGTGCGCGCACTGCCCCTCTCTTAATGCCCTCTGGTTGCCCGTTGCGTCGCCATTTATGTGGGCATTGGACAGTGTGGTCCAATGGCATAATATTGTCTTCGCCTTTATCGGCCGTCGCAATCTGCTCTTCGCAGTAATATTTGCCTCTATGGGCCGCCGTAATATGCTTTTCGCATTGATATATGATTTTGCCGCTATGGGCCGCAGTAATATGTATTTCGCAGTTATCTTCCACTCCAACGCATAGGAGTTTTGCTTCCCGCTATGGAAGCCGTGCCTACTTAAATTTAAACTTAACTAGAAGTCTAGTCATAATGGGGGTCGTCTCTAGGGATAGTTCCCGAGGCCGGCGGTGAGTGAGCTATTTCTCCCGCCATTCTCAGAAAGTCTCCCTGCAGGTCTTGGCCTCGACGACCGTGGCACAAAGTGGGTGTAGCATCCCTTCCTCCCAGGGGCGGTTTATGCGCACCTAGGACTCCAGAGCTTGCCCGGCCAGGCCGCGAATGCTTTGACCTTACGTAGTTCGTCTGTTTGGTCTAGTCGTCAGTTAAGTGAAGTCGCTGCGCTGTCGAGCCAACTGGGGTAAAGGTCCACATCGCCTTCCCCAGCCCTCAAAGTGTGGTTCTCCCGACCTTCGGCTTACACCGTTGTCAACAATCAGATCGTATCAGATTCCCTTGTAAAAAAAAAAATGTAGCGTAACCTGTGTAAATAGTTTAATCTCTGTGTAAAATGTAAAATATTTCCAGTGTTGCGGGGTTGTAGATCTTCTAAGTACATAGGCTACTTCTGGTCTACCATCGCTACGTCAGCTTTCCAGCAATAATGCTTTCTTTACTTTAATGGAGGTGTTAGTAGGGTCTGTAATGTCAGGTACCCTGTTATTAGGATCTGGGGGTAGTTATTTGTTGAGTGGGCGTAAAGTATGGTGGGAAGGGTTTGCGCACCTTTGGGTTCCACGTTAGTGGTGGCCTGGAACCGGTGATGCCGCTGGGATGTTCCTATAGTGAGTGGACTGGGGAGGCAATTCCCGGGGTTGCAAAGATACGAAAGTTCATGCAGGTTTGATATTAAAATCCCTGGTAAATGGATGGGATACTCATGCATGTGTCTGGATATGAAGTTTCTGCCTTCATGTACGGATAGGTGTGGGGTGGGGCATAATACCAGTATGTTCCTTCATGCGGGAGTGTTTAAGTACTAAACAATGGTTAATATGTATCTATGGCCTCCTCTCTCATTTGGAGAGGCGCATTATGCTTATTGAATGTTTGCTGAGCCACCCCTAATACTCAGGTGGTAGCATCGTGACGCAAGGCGTAGCATGCCTGCTCTTTAGACTCATGAAGTCCATCAACCCCTTGTGTGTACTTTGTAATGTAGTGTAGCTGTTTTTGGTCGTGTAGCTATGTCTGCGTTGTTTATGTTGGGCGTGAGAAGTTTATGGGAAGGGAGTAAGGTGGTACGCTGGTAGCCTGTTCTCCTGTCATCCTCCCTTGGTCCATGTTGGCTGTCTATCCGCGCCTTGGGATAGTAGAGCTGCATGACCTAGTCTGGTCTGCCATTTGTAGTGTAGATGTGGCCAGTGGTCGTAGTGCGACTGGTCATGTGCTAGTCATCTGTAATGACTCCTATGCCTTACTATCGATAAGAGAAGTTATTAGGGGGGCGATCTTGTCTGTGTTTGCTCCTAATTGTTGAGTGCTGGTGCGTGTGTGTGACTGTGTTCCGCTACCCCACGCGGACGGTTGGTCTGTTGCAGGCCAAGTCGTAATATGTATCGCCTGTGTGGGCAGAAGGCGCCCGTGGCTTGCCAACGTCTTTGCGAACGTGCCCTTATAGGCCCAAGATAAGTTCCGCTGTGTCATGTCTTGTCCATTGCCAAATGTTTTTGCAGTGTGGAGAAAAAATGTATGGCGTCATAATTGTTATGTGTTTGTAATTTCATGATCACTGGCGCTACGCAATAGTGTCTCGTCACCGCAGTATTGCAGTGTAAATAGTCTGCTGTCAGCAGTTGGTATGTGCTTTTTCTGCACGTATGCAAGTGTGGTCATTGTTTTAGATTCCTAGCGGACTAATGTAGCAATTCGTCCTAGTTAGGTAATGACGTTGTGTGGCCATTGTTCCCTAAGACCTGTGTCTTGCGAAATTTTCCTACCTGTGTTTGTGAAATGTATTCTCTATGTCTGGTGTAATTCGAAATTTTATGTCTGGCCTTTGGTGGGAGGAAATGTAGTATTCCCTGTTCATGCATTTGTATGGGCCAATTTCGGTGTGGTTGGGAGCCTGGAGAACTGCTTTCCCTTGTGTCTAAATTTTTACTGGAACTCAGACCCGTGACCTTATGTCATTCTCTGTGTTTTATGTTTGCGTTGTGTTCCAGGGCTTGGGGCTTTCCCAGTGTGGTTTTTGCTTGTGTTCCGTGTACCAAAAATACCATTGGATAGTTAGTTTTTGGTACGAGCGTGTTGTGTGTGGTCATGGGTTCGAATCCGGTTGTCTGTAAAGACTTGGTGTGATCATTTCCGTGCCGCATATATTATGGCACGTTCCCGTGGATGTGCAATGCGCAAATGAAAGCATGCATACCTGTGTAGAGTTGGTATGTTTTTGATTTCCCCTTGTAGTGTAATTTTGGAAGATATAGGGTCTCTAAATCGGGCGTGAATGATGCCGTGCGCTCTGCTCCGAGAGCTGTTGTCTGTAAGTTTGCAGGTTATCACTGAGGCCTGCGTTGTTGCTGAGTATGGTGGTATCGGATTACAATGTCTTGCGCGCACGCTCGTTACTTGTCTTGATAACGCTGTGTGTCCGGCACATGTGTTTTTAATCGCCTACTCTCTGTGACTGTGATTAGTGCTTTTCGCATTGTGAAAGAAAAGAGGGGAATTTGTGGTTTAACCTGACCGTATCTGGAGATCATGAGCCACGGGATTTCCGTTTTACTTGGAATCCAAACCACAGGCCATGGCATTTCACTTCGGAAATCTCATATGCGTCGGCCGTACTTGTAGAAGAACCTTCCATTGACTACATTTGTGTCCCAGATTTTGTGTTACTGTGCCGTGGTTCGATTATGTCCCTACAATGGTACGAAGTGTCATTATGCCCGCGTGTCTCCGGGACAGTTCTGTGGGGTGTTAGGATCGTATCCCGGCGCGGTCAGTGGGCTATTTCTTGGCCCTCTTTTCACGCCTGCCCGTGGGCTTACTTCCTTTCCTTTTGGCAGTATTTCCGCCTTTACGTGTACCTATGTATTAAATATATATATTTGTTTAACTTGGCCACCTTTCTTTGATCGGACCTAATGCCTGCGTCATAATAAAAAAAAATGAGCTATGCCCCGCTCTGGATTAAGAGAGCACTTTGAAAGAAAATAATAGCAGGTGGCGATAGTCTCTAAAAATTATGTCGTGAACACTATAAAGAATGTTTAAAAAAATGGTGCTTGGTACCTGAGTGTAGTATTTACCATTTTGGTAACGTGAGTACTACCGTAATCTGGTTACGTCTCAGGGGAATCTACCGACACTGTCTAGTACACATTGGGAAGGCCATTGCAAGGCGTAATTGATACACTTGTGTCCACGTCACGAGCAAAGCCAGTGCACTATGGGAGTCAAACCTGCCCTTCAAAGTAATTGTAACTCAACAAAATGACAGTGTCTCGTCCCGGTGTGCAATTGGGCTTTTCAGTTGGTTAAAGCACACCTCACCAAATTTTTGAAATTAGTTTGGGATTCTTAATTCCTGCCACACTTACGGCTTTCGCCCGCAACAGGAGAATCTATCAAACTGTGGAACCCTAACATAGAACGTTTAGTCATTTCTACTTAGAAAGACTCACTTAAGCTTTATGCTGTGATTTTATGCTTAAGTTGTGTTCAAAATATCTCTTTTTCGGCCTGAAGCCTGCTTGGCTTCCACTTGGCTTAGCATATTAGAGACTTTACGTTATGGCGTTAACCACTTCGCCCAATAACCATTGATGGCCTGAGAGAAAAATGCCATGGTTCCGAAAAAAAAACAAGAAGGATTTAGAATTGTTCCTTCTAATTTGGCTATATTGCACTGTATATACATAAAATAAGAAAGAAAAATATGCGATTTTATGTTTATTATGTACTTGTTGGACCATTTTCTTATCGCCCCCGTGTGAAAGAACTTATGTGGCCTATAATGTTGGTGTTAGCGATGTTAGTTTATTTCTGTGGCCCTGGTGGAAGTCGTTATCCTCTTTCGAGCTTCAGTGCTCAGAAAGGTGAAGGGTTTTGCCCTGTTATTAGATGATAGGCCTCTGGAATCCACTGGGGTGTTCCTTTGCTACCTTCCGGCGGAATTTCTAGCAAAGTAAGCTTTGGCCTACTTCCACCGTAGCGCGTGTCTATAGGTTTGAGTGTACCTGTATTCGAGGGCCTAATTGTGCTTGACGCTGCCCTAGTAGATTTTACGGGATTGTGTATATATTTGACTGCGTGGTTTTGTGGGGTAGGTGAGAACACCTTTCCTAATCCCCGTGTACTGTGTGGTAATGCCTGGTCAAAATGTTCGTGCGTATATCGTGCATCCTGAGGGACTAATACCGGTGTTCGCCTTCGTTCTGGCAAATTTGCCCTTTGAACTGGCGGTAAAGGCCGCTTAACTGCCTGTTTATGCCCTGGCAATGTGGTGGCTTGTAGCCTGACCGCTTTCTGGCATTTGGCCACGGCCGACTCCTGCCAATGTGTTAGCCTATCTGTGTACGTGTATGTAGGCTTTATGTACTGTAGGGCGGGCTCTACGTCGTCTGCCCATGACGTGGTTACGTCCCTTTGTTTCCTTGTCATATCGTGTGTGTTTAATGGCCCTGGCTTCAACTCCCTCTCGTCCCTCTGTTCCGAGGGGATTGTTCAAGGCTCTGCCCCTCGGTTTGGCAAAATTGCCTTCCGATCCGGAGCTGAAGGACGTGTGTTTGTGTTAGGTTTATTTTGTAGTAAGTTGGAGCCTAACCTGGCCGTCTTCTTGACTGTGGCCACGGCGCACTCCTTCCTTTGTGTGGCAGTACGTGGCGAGAGGGACATCCTCGCAAATTGTCGAGCTAGCGTATCTACGCTTATGTCCTCTCTCGGCTGGGCTGGTGGCCCTACCATGAACTCAAAAATGGCCTTATTGGCTTGGAGCTCACGGTATTTGTCCCAAATTTGGGTGTACTGCCTATTGAGGCTCATGGCCTGCTTGCAAATTACTGTATTAATGTATTAATGTTTCTGTGCTCTGTATAGTTTTGTTGCCGCTAGTTGGAGAAGCGTTTGGACGCGAATTAGCTCCCTGTATTGGGCGTGTAAACCTGTGTAGTGCACCCTCATTCTCTCGAGGGTTGCATTATCTATTACGGGACCGTGTGTGGTGATTAATTGTTGGTATATTTTGTTTCTTTGTATATGGAACCTATTGAGGTGTTCATGTGTGTGATTCAAGTGCTTATGTACGCATCTTAATCGCGCTGTCCTACCCTCTGACAGAGTGTACGGTTGTTTGCCCTGTATTGTCCCGACTTTTGTTTGGAGTGCCCGTATTTGTGTTTGCCGGCTTTGTATGTGCCTCTGGCATCTGAACAATAATGTTAATAATATTGGCGTACCTCTATTGCCTCTATGGCTTGCAATCTCTGCATGAGGTGCCATTCTGACTGAAGTGTATGGGCCTACAATAAGAATAATAAAAAAAAAATCTGTGCGTGTTTGACAGTGTATTCTTATGTTTCTCTGATTCTGTATGGGGCTAGGGGGTTGGTTTATTAAGAATTTCCCCTGTGTAGCTAGTTTGGAGCACACAAAAAAAATGGTGCTTTTTGTCTGGGGGAAAAATTTTCTCACTATTTGCTTGGCTTTTTGCGGTACGGAAGGGGTCGTTTCTCCTACGAGGGCTCGTTGGTTGAGTCCCGTTCTACTGTGCGTAGGACCGCGCCTCCAACAGTGTTTTAGATCCCTTATTTGGGGGTGGATCTAAAAGGGAGAGTTATTGTACTAATTTATAAGGTTGTGCCTAAAAAGGGTAGCTTCCCTTGGTAGGGCAAGCTGACCAGTGTAGAGTGTTGTGGTGTGCTAGGAACTAGGGGGCGTTCCTATAAATGATGTAGTAGTGTTTGAAGGGATGGGACCCAATGCAAAGGGTCGCTGTGCTGGTCGCTCAGCTCAGCTGACTGCTTATTATGTAATTGAATCTGCTCGTATCAGCCGAGTGGCACGTGCTGCTTGCTGGCAGCCGGGCCGGCTCGAGAAACACAAAGATACCTGAGTTAGCGCTATTTGACTACCGTCTGTCACGTCTTACCGTGACGGGAATAAGGAAGGGCGTTGGGATGTAAAAAGGCGTATAAACAGTAAAGCGTGTGTAGAGTGTGGACCAAGTGTTTATTGGTCTGTAATTCTGAGTATGAGTCCCTTGTAGGGAATGAAATTATGTTCACAATGTAGTACAAGTTGTGGGTTACAGGTTACATAAGTAGGAACTCTGAACACGATTGACTGACTCACCTCGGTTGACACCAGCGTAGCCTCGGGCCGTCTCGATGAAGCACTGACAATGGAGAGATCCTTTGACCTCATTAGGATGCCTTCTTATACTCTCTGGCGTTATGTTGTCAGCATGTGTTGGCATTGCTGGCCCAGTTAATATTATGTCGGTATGTGTAACTATTGTGCAAGGACTGGGCTGCTTTTTAGAGTGGCAAGCTGTCCCTGCTAAGTTTTATGGATGTTGGGCCGGCTTTCCAAGGGTTGCCATTTAGGGGATTTAGCCAGATGCCGGGGGGATGGACTCCAAGGGGTGCATACCCCTGGGAGGCTGTACAATATTTCAGATTGTCGCCAGGTTGGATTTTTATTTTTGTACTATTACATTAAGATTATTGTGTACGTGTGGTATTCAAACTTCAATCGCATGATTAGAACACAAGAAGTAAAAACGAGATTTTAAAATTACGCACAGCAGCCATCTTGTGATTATGCAAACAATTGAAATAAATTAGATGCCAGTGGATCAACATTTGTATAAGCATTTAACGTGCAACGTTTCACAGCACTCGGATAGTTAATTCGCGAGAATCGTCCATTTAAATATTTATACTTCGCGTCGCCGCCATGTTGGATTTGTGCTCACCAGGTTAATGAAAGTCCTATAGGTGAACATATGTTCATAGTCTCTATGAACATTAAAAAAATCAGTTTGGTTGCTGTAAAAGATTCATAGATATTGAGAACCGTCTAAATATTTCGGAAGCTCGCCATTTAGGATTGTTATATGTATAGGCCATAGAATTATGTACCATTCAAGGACAATTATTGCCTAGGTTCATTATTCAAACTTTCACTTCGATCGCATGATTACGACACAAGAAATAAAAACTTAATTTTAAAATTTCGCACTGCCGCCATATTGAGGTTATGTAAACAATTGATTTAAATTAGATGGCAGTGCATTACAATCTGCAAAATCATTTACTGTACCACATTTCACTGCGCTCAGAGAGTTAAATCACGAGAAAAGTCTATTAAGATATTTCAAATTCGCTTGGTCGCCATGTTCGTTTTTTACTTTACAGGTTTGTGAAATATACATAGATAAACATGCACCAGTACCCTTTATCACCGTACAAAATTGCAGGGTAATATCAGTAACAGTTTCGGAGATATAGAATGTCAGTGAAATATTTCGCACAGCCGCCATATTGAGGTTATGTAAACAATTGAACTAAATTAGACTCCAGTGCATTACTATGTGTATAAACACTTGCTGTACCTAGTTTCATTACGTTTGGATGGTTAAATCGTGAGAAAAGTCTATTTAAAAGTCTCAACTTCGCTTGGTCGCCATGTTCGTTTTCTACTTTACAAGTTTATGAAATATACATAGGTAAACTTGTATCAGTACCCTTTATCACCGTACTAAATTGCAGGGTGATATCTGTAATAGTTTCGGAGATATAGAATGTCAGTGAAATATTTTGCACAGCCGCCATTTTGAAGTTATGTAAGCAATTGAACTAAATTAGACTCCAGTACATTACTATGTGTATAAACACTTGCTGTACCTAGTTTCATTACGTTTGGATGGTTAAATCGTGAGAAAAGTCTATTTAAAAGTCTCAACTTCGCTTGGTCGCCATGTTCGTTTTCTACTTTACAAGTTTATGAAATATACATAGGTAAACTTGTATCAGTACCCTTTATCACCGTACTAAATTGCAGGGTGATATCTGTAATAGTTTCGGAGATATAGAATGTCAGTGAAATATTTTGCACAGCCGCCATTTTGAAGTTATGTAAGCAATTGAACTAAATTAGACTCCAGTGCATTACAATGTGTATAAACATTTGCTGTACCAAGTTTCATTACGTGTGGATAGTTAAATCGCGAGAAAAGTCTATTTAAAAGTCTCAACTTCGCTTGACCGCCATGTTGGTTTTGTAGTCACCAGGTTTTTGAAAGTCTCATAGGTGAACTTCTAGTAGTACCCTTTATCACCGTACACAATTTCAGGGCGATATCGGTAATAGTTTCGGAGATATTGAATGCTAGTGAAATATTTCGCACAGCCGCCATGTTGGATTGGTGAGACGTAACAAAATTTGAAGGGCACGGTCGAGGTCGCCGGGAATAGTGCTATGAACATACCGAGTTTCATTGAAATCGCTCCAGCCGTTTAGATTTTATTAGGGGGGGGGACACACACGAATCACACACACACACACACGGACAAAAGGTGATCTCATAAGCCTATTTTTTCAAAATTGAAAATAGGCTAAAAATACTAAGTAAATTAAGTGCCGCCTCCGTCGCGTAGCGGTCAGCATGGCTAGCTGCCACCCCGGAGGTCCTGGGTTCGATTACCGGCTCTGCCACGAAATTTGAAAAGTGGTATGAAGACTGGAACGGGGTCTACTCAGCCTCGGGTGGTCCAAATGAGTATAGGGGGTTCGATTCCCACCTCAGCCATCCTCGAAGTGGTTTTCCGTGCTTTCCCACTTCGTCTTCGGGTAAATGCCGGGATGGTTCCTACTCTAATACCACGGCCACCTCCTTCCCTCTTCCTTGCCTATCCATCCCAAACTCCCCCTCCCTTCCCATCCCTCATGAGGCCCCTGTTCGCTTTTCAGGTGTGCTGCCTGGGCAAAGTGCTGGTCACACCTCCCCAGTTGTATCCATCCCGACCAGATGTTCCAAGCTCCAGGACACTTCCCGTAGTGGCGGTAGTGGTGAGTTCCCTCGCTGATTCCGTGGGAGCCACCAACTTAGAGGGTAAACCGACTAAAAGAAAATAGAAAGAAAAGTAAATTGGCTGCAATAGACTTTTATACCCATGTTAATTCATATTATATTCTTGGCTCCTTCAACTCTTATGTGCCCGTAAACCGTTTGCCTATTCTCTTCTATAGGATCACATGATCGTATCGGTTCCAATTGAATAAAAGAATCGTTAGTTCGGTACTTACAGTAGAAGTCGAATAATGGAATGTTTGTGAAGGGGTGGTAGATGGAGCTACGGATCACTGCCTATTCCGCATATATAATGACAGACTGTTTGGAAGGTTCCCAAGTTCTCCTTGTATAACGTGAAGGTTTAGTGGAGAGCCACCAGAACCTTTTGGCATACTAATATGGATTTTCTATTGTAGAAGCCAGTCGGCCATGCATGCATATCAAGTCACGTCATATTAATTCCTCCCACACTCGTGCTAGGTCTCTAACAAAACGGCTTATGGACCCACTGATCTGTAGCTGTAATGCATTTCAAATGGCACCGGGAGTGGATGCAGTTTTGTTGCCAGGCTGGCTATTTTATTTGCCGATTAAGAACAAAGTAAACTCGGAACTGGTTGGTTGGTTCCTCAGTTTAGGGCTGCGACAACATGGTCATGTAGGCTCGTGTACTTTGGGTGTGTGTAGAATCTGTCTGATAACTGGTGTTAATTGTGATGGCTGTATTAGTTTGTGTTATGTGTTTTTAATTCAAGTTAGGACTGCAGACATTCAATTGTCAAGTTGTGACTACTTACGCCACCGTTAGCGACAACTAGTTCTGAGCTTCTTTACTAGATGCCACCGCAGTAGGCTCCTGGCGACGAACGTTGGAACCTAAGAGCGTTAGTCAAATTTAACCTATAATTTAGCTTTACACAAGTGTAATTAGTGGGAGGTTCTTGTACATGCCATAAATCTATGACGTAGGACCACCGGCTTTACTTCCCCTTCGAAGGAAGGCATACTGAGGGTCTTTTAACGCTCATAACAAATCCGACGACTTCGGCCGGGTTTGAACCCACGACCTTGGGCATAGAAGCTCAGCATGCTACCAACTACGCTACCAAAGCCGCACCACACTAAACTAATGAAGATGTTCGAAATTAACTCCGCATGGGTGACTTTTATGTGAACGATGCCGTTCCAATCCCTCACACCAGAATACATTTATTGCCGTTTCCTCCTCCTGGTGTAGCGGCCAACATTCTTGGCGGTCACCCCTGAGGTCCACGTTCGATTTCCGGCTCTACCAATAAATATCATTCTGGTCTGAGGGCTGTATCGGGGTACACTCAGCTTCATGAAGCAAAACTGCGAAGAGGCAGGTTCGATTCCCATCTCAGCCATCCTGGAAGTGGTTTTCCGTGGTTTTCTACCTTTGCTTCAAGCAAATGCCAGGGTGCTTCCTATCTTAAAGCCACGGCCACCTCCTTCGTAATCATACCCTAATATGCAATAATGCACACACTACTATTGACACCCCAACAACACAGGTTATCAACATTTCCTTAGTAAATATATCTGTGTATATATATATATACACACACACACACGTGTACACGGGACTACGAAGTCGAAGCCCCTTAACCAACAACGCATTTATTGGCTGAGCTAAGAATGTAACCCGCGTCTCCGGATTGCAGCCACACGAACCAATACACAAGTTATACATTTCCCTAGTAATGCCTATAGTCTGTTTGTAGTAGAAAACTCCAAAACAACAGCCTAGTAGTTGTAATCTTCGTTATATCTCTCGACCGATAGGCGTACTGACATGTAATAATACGTAGTAATTAAGATGTTCTAATAGCAACATATCGAAGACTCCACAGAACTAGAATGCATATGCATATGATGTAAATATATGATAGTTGCAATTTTTAAATGCATGTAACTTTCATACTATAAATTAGATTTCAACCGAAATTCGTATATGCTTTGTCTACCGTAACATATATGATAATTCATATTCATTAGAGTCACTAGTCTCTATAATGATTAGCTTAATCTCAATATATCAGAACGTTGCCATGGTAACTATCCTACTGGATATCCTTGTCGGTTTCTTTGTCCATGCTAATCGCAGCTGGACTGCTTAGCCCTAAGACATACCCATGTTAAAATAGTGTCCAGTTGCATATGATCGCCGGTAAGAACAAAATCGTACATGACTCACGCAACTGTCACCACTGCATTTGAACGAATAACGCGGGCATGTCGATACTCGTTGCGTAAGTGTCCTGGGGACCACCCCAAACTAAAGCGAGTTGGTAGCTCGCTGACAGATATTGGCACCTAGCAACTATAATAGAAACTCACAAGTCGCTTGGTTTTTGCAGAGTGTTAATTTTACGCGTGTTGAATTTAAATTCGTTTTCTTACAACACTGACTTTGGGAGTTTAAAGTAGTGTAGGCTAAAATATGGAAGTGGACTAGGATCGATTTATAACACGTTAGGGAACAGACCCAAATAAATATTATCTCAGTTGCTTGGTGTAGATATGCTCAGTTTGAGCCATTAAGATGATCTATTCTTCTTTAATTTTAACGTTCCGGTTGCAGTGAGTCTTAGCATAGATGTAATAATGTTATTGGTATTACGTTCTTTTAAACTACTGTAACTTTTAGAGACGCCGGGATGCAAGAAATTTACCCCAAAGGGAATCTTTAACGTGCCAGTAAATCGACTGACACGGCTCCCTCACATTTGCGCACTCTAAACTGACAACTGACTGCTTCAGGATTTGATCCTGTAACCTCGGAAACAGCAGGCGAGAACGTTACCGCTGTCCCACGCAACCAGTGTTCTTAGCATAGAAACCGGAACGCTATCGGGTGAATTGCGGCTGAGATGTTTCTCATATTTAGAAAAAGAAATGTTAAAAAGTGCACTTATGAGGTCAATCGGAACAGATCTGTCTGTCTGTTTGTCTGTTCTGTGTGTGTTCTCTCCTACCAACATCCAAACGGCTGAGGCTATTGAAACCAAATTTGATATGAATGATGATCTGTAGGCCTACAAGAACATCTCACGATTACATTTGAAAATGATGTCAGTACTACCAATTTCATTTTAACTCTATGTTGGGTATCTCAGAAGTTATGCATAGGAACTGTTCCTAAATTGACACACATACAAATTCTAATATTTGTGATACAGTATATATTTTAGGAGCATTATGACATTCATTCATTCATTCCATTCCTGACCCGGTCGGAGACTGGAAGCAGGCTGTGGATTTTCATTTTCATGACAGTGTTGTCAACATGATTTTACGCCTGCTGATAAGTTCCATATTTAAATGCATGTAACTTAAATACTATCAATTAGATATCAACCAAACTTCGTATGCTTTGTGTACTGTAACAAAATACAAACTGAATATTTGTGCCCATTTAGCAAGAAATATGCCAATCACAGTATACCAGCGTAGCTCAATTCGGGATTTCGGGGCAGCGGTAAGTTCCCCCACTCTGTGACCCACATATTTGGATTAATTAGAGGATACACTTGCAAAAATAACAACAAAATCAACTCCTATTTAAACACATTTAATTAATAAAATTAATGGCGCTACAAACATTTAAACACTTTAATTACTGACCCAAATATCAACTGCTTGTTCCAAATGAACAAGGGATCACAAAATAAAATAAACAAATATTGTATTCAAAACCTGTGGTTTCCACATAAACCAACAATTCTTACTTAGTCTCACTTCCATAAAGCACTAACATTTAGTTTACATAACTCCGAGCTCTTTGGCTCCATGCATTTACATTATTATGGTGTCATTCTTGTGCACCTCAAACACTGTCTTTTATATTTTCTTATTTCTCAAAAACAAATATATAATTATATTTAAAATCTATGTTAATTATCTAATTCAATATTTTTGGGCATGTCCACACATTCAGTTGTTATCATCTCTCTTTATTTCACAAATATATTAAGGTGATCAGAAAATCAATTGTGTACTCCAGAGCGTGAAGGTACTTGACACAGTCAAAAAACTATAGTTACTCCCGAACTCAGTTGCCTTCAATCAACTCGTGGAATCCCACGTCCTTACATTATTACAATAGGGATTGTTATTTATCTCTTATGTCTTAATAGACCATTATCATATAAGAAACTACGATCTGAACCGGCAAACGAAATATCCATCTTTAAGGACCTCGGTTCAACGCCCGGGTCGTTAACAACTTTAAACACTCCTGGTGTTTTCATTTCTCTTTCTAACAGCTTACGAGACGGTCTCTGTTCCCCCTCGCTTTTAAAAGAGCTAGTCTCTACTACATGGGGTGCGATTTATGACACGTAGGGTGGCGGAGACATCCTGTCTGACCCAACATTAGTAGCTTATTTTCAAGGCTTTCAAAACAAACCTTCCCATTCTATCCAGTTCTGGGGAGACCGGGCTTTACTGTACCGTAACATTCAAACAACTATTCTTTGGTTCAAAGACCATTTCCGTATCCTTGGCATTTATTAATTATGAGAGGGTCCTCATTGATTGGGAAGATTAAATACACATACGACGACGGAGAATTAAGGGGCTTTTATCATAAGAAGATCCTGCATTCGAATCTCTTCAGGTGCCTCGGGAACCAATCCCATACAGAGGGCTTATACAAAATGCGATTTAGAGTCGGCCGTGGCCCATATGACATACGCTCAATAATACCATATATTAGCTCCCTTTTTAAATACATACACAATGCCTCGTGATACTATTGTCACAAATAGAGGACTTACACAATTATCAATTCACTGCAATCAACTACCCTCCATAAGTAATGTACCAAGTATTTAACCACTACGCTTTCCTAGCGTGACACTTTAATATTATATTTGCGCTCATTATGCGCTATGCATTATTTTAAGCCGAAAATGTCTTCCCAAGAACTGATAAAATCTCTTTAGTACAATTCATATTATTTTAATTCACATATTAATCTTTCCGTGGTCGATAAATCGCTCCCTGTTTAAAAATATTCCATTGAACCTCATCTTTTACACATACGTTAAGGCTTATCGTTCTTATGTTCATATCAATTTATTTGATTTTTATTTAACATTTCCATCTATATATTTAAAACAGTAAGGTGATTTTTGTTACCACGAGATTGAGAGAACGACAGAACCGATTTACTTCGTAGAGCACTCTAACGAAAGCTCTTGGCCTCTAGATTTGCAGAGTGTCTATAAAATAAACAAATATATTACTGTATATTTTTGAATTAATATAGAAAATAGCAGAATTCTCGACCCTCACGCATGCGCACAATCCGCCTGGGGTCATGACAAAATGGCGGTGAGAAGTCCATTGAAATGTAAGTTATTTAATAAGCTTGCATGTAATTGAAAACATACATTAACCAAGTTCTGACAATAAAATATAATAACAGTATGAACGTATACGAATGTGCAACATTGATTTATTTAGATAATGAAATGGATTATTTCCTTCAGACAGCGGCTTTTAATGATAAAGAACGGCTGCGTCTGCTGCTGACCAAGAGTGCGCGAGTAGCTATGTGGTTAAGGCGACAGACTGAGGTTCCAAGGTTCACAGGTTCGATCCCAGCCCTCGCCGATATTTTTTTTTTTTACCACTAAAATATTGTTAGGAGTATTAGTAAGGTTTTATGTCTGTTAAAGATACATATTTCTACATTCCCTCTCGGTATATTTTTGAATTAATATAGAAAATAGCAGAATTCTCGACCCTCACGTATGCGCACAATCCGCCTGAGGTCATGACAAAATGGCGGTGAGAATTCCATTAAAATATAAGTTATCTAATAAGCTCCCATGTAATTGAAAACATACATTAACCAAGTTCTGGCAATAAAATATAATAACAGTATGAACGTATACGAATGTGCAACATTGATTTATTTGGATAATGAAATGGATTATTTCCTTCAGACAGCAGCTTTTGAGGATAATGAATGGCTGCGTCTGCTGCCCAACATGAGTGCTCGAGTAGCTATGTGGTTAAGGCGACGGACTGTGGTACCTAGGTTCGCCGGTTCGATCCCAGCCCTCGCCGATATATGATTTTTTTTTTTTACCATTCAAATATTGTTTAATCAAGGAGTATTAGTAAGGTTTTATGTCTGTAAAAGATACATATTTCTACATTCCCTCTCAATACGTTTTATTTCCGTTTTACCATTGCATTACAACATGTGATCAAAAGAGCAAACTGTTGTCCTCAGTACGCCGTTTAAATATCTGCAATCAGTTCCTATAACTGACAACAGATAGCAGTACATCGCCCATATAGTTCCAGTAACTGACAGCAGATGGCAGCACCATTGCATCGATATATTTAAAACCCAAGACTTGGCACGTTTTCACGTGATGGAGAATTATAAAGGAGGGGAATATTTAAGAAGGGAAATTTTGAGGAACATTAACCAACAGTTGAATGTGTAGGCTATGTTGTTTATGTACCTTAATATTGCAATTTCTTCCCAATGCTTCGGTGGTCAAGTTATTAGCGTCCTAGACTAAAAGTTATAATTATGCATCGTCGATATACTCTTAAATTATTAAAGAAAAAAGTAGTTTTCCAGGCACTCGCGCGTGTCCACAATTGCTTTCGCCATAAGAGACACTTGGCAAACATAATTCGTTTGAAGGGCTCCGACATTGTGGTCACTCAGCCCCGTGTACTTGGGTGTGTATGTGTGAAATTTTCTCTCATAACCTGTGTTATTGTGATGGCTGCATTACTGTGTGTATTTGTAATTAAGGTGGTAAATGGCAAGGAGACGGCCAAGGCCTTAAGTTAGGAACCATCCCGGTATTTGCCTTAAGTGGAAGTGGGAAACCACGGAAAACCACATCCAAGATTGTCGAGGTGGGAATTAAACCTTCCTCTTCTTAGTTATACCTCAAGAGACTGAATGTGCCCCGTTTTTGCCCTCAGACCAGAATTCAATTTCTTGGCAGAGCAGGAAATGTAACCCGGGTCTCCGGGGCGATAGACAAGAATAGGTGGGCCTCCATGTGTTAATACGATTTTTGACATGCACGGGACATATCATTCAAAAACTGCCTCCATTAGGGTGACTGCCGAAGTGAGTATTGAGTATAGGCCTATGGTCGTTCCAGTAGTAGGCGAAGTGATTCTATGTTCCCCTGCAAAATGTACTGTCATAACCTATAACAGGTGATGGAAATTGCTTATTTAGAGCAGTTTCGTACTGTTTATAACAAAATGAAGAACGTCATTCTGAGCTGCGTTTTCAAGCTATCGCAAAAAATTTCGCTGGCAGGAACAATTATAAGGAATTTATTTTAAGCGATCAGTCTCATCGCATTCTCCTCACCAACCAACTTGAGTATGAAAGTCTCTGGACGGTCATGTTGAACTTCATTGTATAAGACAATTGTTTAATGATTATTTGTTTAGAGTACTGAGTCTAACTACGCAGTTGATTTCGGCAATGGAAGTATTATTTGCCATGTAATATTTAGCGGCTCCGTTATTGCAGGACACTATAGTGTTATCGAATAATACGAAGCCACATTTAAAATCCAATTTAAATAGGCCATTTCAGAAACAATTCCAGATATTATGCAGTACAGTGTACTGTAAGGTCTTTGACGATCAAATGTAAACATTGTTCTACATTGTACTTCTCTTGCGTAAAATCTATGCGTGGTTACTTTGGTCTTTACTGTTGTGAGGGTAAAATTGAACTGCTGGAATATAAAATATTTGCCAACCTGCAACAATGTAATGATATTAATTTAAAAGTCATTGAACTTATATCCAGTAGTTCAAACACATACATCAGCGTTAACAGATTGGATACTGAAGATGAAAGCCAGCTACTTCATTTCCCTATTATTGAATTTTTCAATTCCTTGGAATTAAGTGATTCGCCTCCACATACTCCGAACGTTTGAGCCATAGTTATGCTCCTTAGAAATCTGAACGTTTCCCAAGGACTCATATATGGTAATATATTAATTGTAAGATATATGTAAGAAATTGCTTGGATTCGGATATAATAGGTGCAGTAATATTAGGCAGAGAGCTCAAATCCTACGACTTGATTTAACACCTTCCGATAAAACACTTGCAGGTACAGTACATTTTTGTTTTAATAGGCAACAATGTCCTATTCGCTCGGCCTACTTTATCACAATCAATCAAGCTCAAGGAGAAACTCTTGAACGTATTGGGCTATTTACCTCATCACGTTTTAAGTCATGACCAGCAGGATAGTGAAGGTACAAAAAAGGTCCTGTATGGGATGGTAAAGAATAAGAGGCGGACGGATCCTACGGATTATGTCAGAATGGTGAACAAAAGGGGACAAGGGATAGAAAATAGGGAAGAACTGAAGAAAATGTGGAAAGAATATTTTGAAGAACTCCTGAACCCAAATGGAAACCACGGCGAGGAAGAAGAAATCGGGGAAGAGGTACAGTAGATGAACTGCCAACCGAAAAGGACTTAACATGGAAATAAGTGGAAGATGCAGTGAGGAAGATGTAAGGAGGGAAGGCACCGGGTGTGGATGAGTTGAGTGTGGAGATGGTGAGAGCAGCAGGAGAGGTGGGGATACAATGGTTGTACCGAGTGATGAAGGCAGCATGGAAGGAAAGGAAGACCCCAGAGGACTGGGAAAAGGGAATAATTGTCCCGATCTTCAAGAAAGGTAGTAGAACAGAATGCAGAAACTATTGGGGAATAACACTGATGAGTCATTGTGCAAAGATCTTCGAGAAAGTTTTGGAAAAGAGAATTAGGACAAGGATA
Organism: Meconema thalassinum; assembly: GCA_946902985.2. Taxonomy (NCBI): domain Eukaryota; kingdom Metazoa; phylum Arthropoda; class Insecta; order Orthoptera; family Tettigoniidae; genus Meconema; species Meconema thalassinum. Next base: position 333,569,801 of record OX336391.1, on the reverse strand, counting down.
GAAGGAGGGATGAGGGAAGAACAACATGGCTTCAGAGCAGGAAGGTCCACAGTGGATTTGATTTTTGCTGGAAGTCAGTTCCAAGAACAGCACTATGAGTATGGAACAGATCTATTGATGGCCTCCCTGGACATTGAGAAAGCATATGACAGTGTATGCAGAAACAAAGTATGGAAGTCCCTGGAGGATAGAGGACTAGAAAAATGGACTATAAGGAGGATAAAAGAGATGTACAAGGGAAGCGTGAGCTATGTGAAAGTGGGAGGAGAGAGATCGGACTGGGTGGAACAGAGAAACGGCCTGAAACAAAGAAGTGCACTGTCACCGTTACTTTTCATTGTGGTGATGGATGACATAATGACCCGAGCGGCACAAGTAATTGGGGAAGGAAAGATGAAAGCAATGGTGTTTGCGGATGATTTGATGATTGTGGAAACAAGGAGGAGGAGGTACAGGAACAGTTGGACGTGTGGGAAGGAATAATACAAGGATATGGGATGAAATTTAGCATAAATAAGAGTGAGATGGTGATCACAACAAGGAAGAAGGAAAGGACCACAACGGGAATAACAATTGGTGGGGAACAGCTGAAGAAAGTGGAGAGTTTCAAGTATCTGGGAAGCCTGATACAAGAGAATGGAAGAAACGGTAGAGAAATAAATGAGCGGGGGAGACAGGCAGAAGCATTCCGGAGGAGTGTGAGAAGCATGTTATGGAGCAGGGATGTCCCTCAGAACAGCAAGTAGATCATATATCGTACTATGTCCCTATCCTGACGTATGCCTCGGAGACCTGGGTTATGAAAGGAAGGGAGAAGAGCAAAATACAGGCCAGTGAGATGAGGTTCTTGAGAAGCAGTATTGGAGCTACAAAGAGGGACAGAATAAGAAATGAGAGGACCAGAGAATTAATGAAGGAGGAACCATTACAGGATGGTATAGAGAAATCTAGACTTAGATGGTATGGACATGTAAAACGAATGGAGGAGAAGAGGATACCCAGGAGGATACACGAGACGAAGTGGGAACGAAAGAGACCAAGAGGGAGACCGAGAGACAGGTGGCTGAAGGGGGTGGAAGAAAGCGTGAAGAAGAGAGGAGAAGACTGGACAAGGGTGGAGGCTGAGAGATGGTGGGAAGACAGAAGACGTTGGAGAGGCTTGTGTTGCAAACAGACCCGGCCAGTGGCTGGAAACTGTGCAAGATGATGATGACCTCATCACGTTTTCAGTCATGACCAGCAATATGTTGCAATGCTGAGAGTGCTATCTTTTGACGCCCTTAAAGTTGCAATAGTGCTAAAAAGTAATCGTACAAAGAATGTAACTTATATAAGAAGCTTCTTCAGTAAATTTGTTTTCCATTGTCCGTCATGTTTTGACGGGTTTCATCTAGTATTTAATTATTATTATTATCTTTATTCTTTAATACAAGCTCAAAAGCTATTTCTTTCATATCTCAACTTTACTTTATTTCAATGTCTTTCATGATAATTAAATGATATTTCGCTTGCTCTTATTACATTTGTTAAATACATTAACCCTTTATTCACATATTTCCCCTACGGGATTTATTCTTTACATAATTATTATTTTATTATTGTTCAGACCGTATTCTTGATTATTCAGTATTTATTTATTAAAACACATCCCTTTCACTCCAAAACTCCGGTGGGTTTTGTACACAATCAATTTCTGACACCAAAATAAAAATGAATTTTGTACTCACATATTTTCAGATCATCCCATGATCTTAAATCTGGTGCGGTGTTTCATTTTTGGGCCCACTTTGAACTTTTTACACCATATTAAAGGTATTCATCTTACGTAAAAACACAAATAAACATATATCTAAAACACTTAATATTGACGACATTTTTATATACTGATGTGTCCCTTTTGAACACATAATAAACACTAAAAATATTATTTAACACACAATCTGGATTATTTTACACTTCACAACGATCACTAGGCCGTGTTTCTGAGCCTCTCACACGTGATCTTCTTAAATTCCCGTTTCCAAGGATGAAATTTATCCGATGTCGGCTTCCTATTCTGAAGAATGCGAAAGTCCCGAAACATCTACTGTTCCCTGGAGTTCAATTCTGCTATTCCTATCCTGGATAACCGGCTATTTATCTAGCTTGAATGGCTTCTCTGTAGATCTGTCTATCGATCCTAACGAAAGTCTATATGGATCGAGGTCTCCTCTAAGACCTATAGATTCAGTTTATAGCAGCTAGCACTTCTCGATTCTAGTACTATTAGAATTGTTCGCCTGCTTTCAGGAGCTAATGTTTATAGTCTCCTATCCTATTTATTTGAACTGTTTTAACACTCCTACGTTTGAACCTTATTCTGTTCTTCCTTTTTAGATTTCTTCAATTTAAATAACAGTTTATCTGTCTGGTACGATAATAATAATATCGTATGGCCTCGGGTGCCTGGTGCAAGCTTTGTTAATTGACACCCAGAGGGTAGCTTGCATGTCGAATTTCGTCGTTCCTTTGAACGCTATGAAAGTCAAGGAGGTTAGATATCTAACCTCCTTGACACTACAGCGCTTTCAAGTAGAGAATGGAGGAACTTTGTGTTGGCGGAAAATCCCGAGATTAATTTTGCCATTGAACACGGCCTACTGAATTCAAATGGGTTCTTTAACATGCCAACAACGTATGACATGAGTGTCGTGATTTTTGTCGCCTTCAAAAATCACTTACCACGACCAGGGGCGAACCTGCAATCTTGGGGTTGGTAGTCCGACACTATAACCACTCACCCACCGTGGCATACTGGTACGATACTTCCGTACGTTATGAACTATTCGTTCGTACAGTTAACGACCTATCGCCTTTAAGTCCGACGTTCGCAGCCTGCTCTGACTATATCTTATGAATTTTCACTTTAACTTGTATACAGTCGGGCCTAAATCCTATAATTAGGATCTTCCTAATGTTTCACTACGGCGATACTTTAAAATTTCGTATTGACTGCTCCTTATGGAGGCAAGCAAGTCGTTACTACTGTGACGCCTGTGGCTATCGGATCTTGCTTCGGCGATGGAAAACAGCGTTTCTCCCCTCAAAGGGTACTGGTAGCTGTTATCGATGTAACGCAGAGTTACGTTCCCTCACGGATTGTCGGAATGATTACTTCTACGTCGTGGAGCAGCACTTCCCCTCACGGAATGCTCGTAGGACTGCATGCGATGTGACACAGTGACGTGCCCTCTGGCTGTCTGAATACTGCATGATTGGCTTGGAAACGCCCGAAGCTTTATACTGTTTTACTACAAAAAATAAGACTCAAGCCTTTCCTGTGGTCAACTTCTAAAATAATGGTGCCACAAATATAAAAGTTATACCTTCCGAAAGCTCGTCTTCTCAATGTCAAATGATCTTATTGCACCTAAGAATCGATCGTGCAATTTGGAGATATTAATTGATTTCTCGTCCTCAAATGTGTGGGTGTTGCATTCTTTTTGCTCTCTCCCCTCCACAGAGGCTTAGGTAATTCACCGATGACGTCGTCTTACGTCGGCAGTTTTTTTCTGCACAATTATTACATGGTTTCTCTATACTGAAAAATCTCTCATTCAAAATGATTCACTGTGCTATGCTTGTTTACTCATTATTATGCTCGTAAACGTGTTAATTTTAATTATTCCTCTTCTGGTGCATATGCGACGTTGTCAAAATCCAGCAACGTCAGCTTGAATTCCGATTCAGGCTTCTCTTTCTATCACGGTGGAAATTTCCACTCAGTTATTAATACTCGTGACCAGCCCTCTCTGAAATGTCGAGTGGGGTGATCTCATCTAAGGAACATCTGTCCCTAGTCGCTTGCACAATGTTAAGCTATATTCCTGGCTTAAAATCTCTCTCCGTTCCTTTAAGAAACTATACGTTTCTTTCATTTCTTCCTTAAGGACATGGATTCGACCGTCATGGACCCTATGGCCCATGGGTTCATCTCTCCCCTCCTTAGGTAAATAAATTTTCGAAAATTTTGAGGAAATTTATTTCAATTTAATTTTGTATTTCTTTATTCGTCGAAGCCATCATAACGTCATCCGTATTTACTGTTGTTTTTTTACTTCTTTTAAGTCGTATCCGGTAACTGTGTAGGTCGGGTATGCTCTGTCCCTACCCTTTCTTTCTTTCTTTATATGTCTGGACTTTAAGTTCCCAGAACCTCATTCTCCCTTACGGGTTTGGTCTATCCCTACCCGTTTCCTTATTTCATCATTTTCTTTTCTTAAATTGGAATTTTCTTCTTCAATAAATTCAATTATTTCTTTAATTTCCCAATATACTTTCTCCAATTCGCATTCGCACTCGAATGCTTGAGCTCTATTTTCTATTTCTTCCTTATTCTTGTTTATGTCAAAAGCGGATTCATCTCTAAATGTTTCCACGACCAGGGCTTGTTCATTTTCTTCATCAAAATCTTCGGGAGGGTAATATAATTTCAAATTTGCTGAATTCATAGTCACTTCGTGATCTGTTTCACAGTGCCGAATTCTATAGGCGTTATTCCTCAAATCTCTGATTATCTGATATGGTCCGTGGTACATTTTCTGGATCTTCTTGTACACACGGTTCCCTGGATCCGAAATGGCTGGTCTTTTCACTAACACCATTTCTCCTGCTAATAATGGTCGATGATACCTCTTATGCCTATTTCTTCTCTGCCTCCTGTCGGCTTGAGCTTTTAGATGCTCAAAGGCTCTCCTAATTCGTACATCTCTTCCCGGCTGAGCGTCTGCTGGTCTAGGATTTACCAGATTCCAAGGTCTTTCTGGTTGCTCATTCCGATGTAACGTTATGGGTATCTCTCCTGTGGATTCATGGATTGTATTATTTATACAAAATTCAATAATATCCAAAATATCTATCCACTTCCAATTTTCTTCGGCACAGTATATTCTACAATACTTGGCCGTTTCTCTCATAACTCTCTCTACAGGGTTTGCCTCAGGATGGCGAATACTTGACAAAATTTGACGTATTCCAAGTCTTTCTAATTCTTGTCTGAACTCTACACTGGTGAAACAACTGCCGTGATCCGACAACAAATTCTCAGGTTTCCCCAGAATCGGTATCACTTTTTCTTTAAGTCGTTTTAACACCTGTTTGGTACTAGTCTTCTGTATGGGAGCAAGGACAACCATTTTAGTGAAGACATCCATAGCCACCATTATGTGTCGATTTCCTCTTCTTGCCTTTGGCAAAGGTCCAAAATTATCAATAGATATGATTTGGCCGGGCCTTTCGGGCAACAATGGTATAGGCTTCTGTCTCATCAGAAATGCATTAGGTTTGATCCTTTGACATAAATCACATGTCTTTAGCGTGTCCCTTACAGTTTCTCTCAGTCTCGGCCATATAAATGCTTCTTTCAGCATCGAGACTGTTTTGTCGACTCCCATATGTCCGAACGATCTATGGGCTAACCATACTATTTTCCTCTGCAAAATTGCAGGTACAACAATCCTTAATTTCGTATGGTCAGAGTCCACAAACTTATATAATAACCCATTATAAAACGTGTAGTCCTGTGCTATCTTCTCAGCTTCTGTGTACGCTGGTGTTCCTCTTATCAAGCTTCCCTCAAGGAATGATATGAGCATGTTCATCCATGGATCCTCCCGTTGTCTTTGACTAATGCTTCTTAACTCATTAAGAGTACGCTGATCCCTGTCTTCCAAATCTATAGCCATTACTTCCTCTTCTATGGACTCTGGCTGTCTACTTAAGTAGTCTGGAACTATGTTTTCCTTTCCTGGGCAGTACTCTATCTTGACATCAAATTGTTGAATATATAAAGCCCAACGCATCAACCTTTGACTGGATAAATCAGTCTTCATCAAAAAGGTTAAGGCTTTATGATCCGTCCTTAGAATGACCTGAAACCCATATACGATCTTCCGCCAATATTGCAACGCGTGCAATATCGCTAACAGCTCGATCTCGCTGATCGTATAATTTTTCTCGTGTGGTTTCAGTCTCCTACTTGTGAAAGCTAGATAGTTCTTCTTATCAGGGTTTTCCGGGTTCTCCTGATATAGCATTGCCCCTATTCCAATCTGGGATGCGTCTGTCTGAATGATAAATTTCTGATTAAAATCAGGATATCCTAGCTTCACGTAATTTAAGAGCATTTCCTTGGCCTCCACGAATGCTTTTTCTGCTTCCTCCGTCCATTTCCACTTGCCCCCCTTCTTCAGAAGGTCCTGTAGTGGTGCAACAGTTTTGGTGTATGATGGACAATGTCCTGAGAAGAACCCAATCAATCCCAAAAACTGGCGAACGTTCTTCACTTTCAAAGGCCTTGGAAAATCCCTTATCGATTCCAATTTGCATGGATTTGGTTTAACACCATCCTTGTCAATCACATGCCCTAAAAATGTCACTTGCCTTTGACCGAAGTTCGATTTCTTTAAATTTATCTTAAAATTTGCCCTTCTTAGGTCTTCTAATAATTTCTTCAAATTTTCTAAATGTTCCTCAATGTTCTCCGAGGTAAGCAAAATGTCATCTACGTATCGGATAGTGCACTCTTTCACTTCCTCTGACAGGTTTCGATCCAGCGCTCTTATTAATGCCGATCCTGCAGTCTTTAATCCAAACGGACATCTTCTAAAGCAGTATGTTTGTTGATCGAACTGAAACCCAGTCAACAAGCTGGTTTTCTCTTCCAGTTCGAGATGATGATACGAAGAAGTCATGTCAATATTTGTAAAAATCTTCTTGCCTTTAAACTTCCTCAGTATTTCTTTTATGGGTGGTGCCGAATCATTTTCTGGTATAATTTTTGCATTTAGATTTCTGGTATCTAAACACACCCTTACTGAGCCATCCGGTTTACTCACAATCACTAATGGACTAACATATGGTGTCGCCATCTTTTCTATAACACCTGCATTCATCATCTCCTGCAGTGTTTTCTTGGTTTGTGGGTAATGTTTTTCCGCAACCGGGTATGGTTTTTGTTTGAACGGTGCCCAATCGTTGACTTGGAACGCGTATTTAAAATTTTCAATCTTCCCTGGCTTGGAATCAAATACGTCCCTATAATCCAATAATAATTTCTTTAACTGTTCCTTAATTTCAAGGCTGACTTTAGCTTCCTCCACTTTTCCTGACAGGTTGGTCTCGAACTCATTTTCCACATTATCTTCGAGTTCTATGTTGAGGACTTCAAATATTTTTTCTATGTCCTTATAATCTTCCTCAATCACTTCTTCCATATGCCATACCTGTTCTGCTATTTTCGCCTCCTGATCCTGTAGGTTAATGTTTTGCTCATCCACATCCTCTCTTTGAATTCTAATGCAGTTTTGCGCTAGGTCTATAATGACCTTGTTCTCACGGATAAAATCAATACCTAAAATGACATTATACGGTAATTGATTTACCAGCAAAAAGCACTGCGAAATTTCAGCGTTACCCATGATTAAATCAATGTATACCTGAAATTTACATGTCAAAGATTTTTCAGGGATAATTCCCTTAATCTTTACACTTGATGTGGGAATCTTTAGTACTCGGCCCCTTGTTTCCAATTCATTTAAAAGGGTTTGTGTAATTAGACTTATTGTGGATCCAGTATCAATCAATACTCTGACCAGTAATCCTTCTATCCTAAGCATAATTATAGGTAGTTCTCTTTTAACAGGTGGGATTCCTTCCACATCCTCGTTAATTAATTCATCTGGTCTGGCTATCCAATTTACAATTTCTACCTCCTCCCAGCTCCTGGTATGTTTCCACTTTTGACAATTTAAATTTGGAGTTTTTTTTTATCCTGAGGGCTCCCTTTTCCCTCATTCTTCAACTGAGCTTGTAGTTCCAAGCTTTGAGCTCCGTCTAGTCGGTCGGGTGATTTCCGGTTCTTGATTGCCTCACTCCAACGGACTTTTTGCCTATCAGGTTCATCTGGTCTTTCGTTCATATAACGAAGACTCTCCTGATATCTTTCTTCTATTTCGGCCCGATATTCATCCTCCCTATCGTCTGGCCTTACATTTCTCCTGGGATAATTCTCCCATTTCTTTCTGTTATCCGACCTTTGCTGGTTATTGTTATAGGGTCGGCTTTCCTGTTGCCTATAACCCGTCGTTCTAGGATTTCTTCCTCGATATCCTCCCCGGTAATAGGGCTGTATCCTTCTAGGCTCGTGGTGCCCATACTCTCGATCTCGTCCTTGAGTATCCGTACTGGTGGACTGATTCCTGGTCGCTGGTTTTTCTCCAGTTTCCTGACTGCTGGCCATGTGTACTTGCTCAGTTTGTCTCTGATGCCGAGGTGTTACGTGCGAAGTCGTCATATCTAACTGACGTAATACGCTTTCCACTTCCACAGCACTTCTGGCTTTGGATGAGATTAGCAGCCTCTGAATCTCATATGGAAGCTGTCTCGCAATGGCGGCACACAGGTCGTTTTCTGCCGGAGCAATATCCAGTTCGCGGAATTTACACAGCTGAGCGGTGAAAAATTCCGAGTATTTAGTAGGTGCATTGGTGCTGTACTTCCTAGAGTACAGATCTAGCCTTAAATTTTCTTGGACATCTGCTGCCCAATATCGCTTTAAAAATGCTTCCCTAAAGCCTTCCACCGTATCAAAAGTGTATCTGAAGCTTCTGAACCAGGTGAGACAATCACCTGCCAACAGCTTTTCAATAGCTCTCAGTCTCCGATACTGAGGAACCTTCATTTCATTTAGATACTCTGCCACTTCTTTTAGCCAGTATTTTGGAGTAATAGACATGTTATTACCCGTAAACTTTACTGGTCTATCCTCATTGGATTTAATAATGTTTATTATTTGGCCATTTGCCTGATTTGTGTACGGGGTTGACATCGCCATTGGATATCCTGGGATCTTATAAGGGCTCTCCCCTCCTAAGTCCCTTTCCGTATCTGTGCCTTGTTCACGGGAATCTACCCATCCTGTCTTTGGAAACTCCTCCTGATTTTCGAATTCTAACTTCCTTTCTCTTCGGGCACTTTCTTCATTTGCCATGAGTTGGATTTCCATTTGACTGTTCTTAAGTTCCGTCCTCTCCAATCGGGATCTTAGTTCATTTTGAATTCTTTCTTGATTCCTTTTAATATCTTCCTCTACCTTTTGGAAGTGGAATTTCTCATCCTTGAAGCTATCCCTGAATTCATTTATTTGGTCTTCTACCTCTTTCTTAATGATCTTAGCATGTTGGTCTATAATTTCTGGCTTAACGTCACCTATGGTCTCCAGGCCCTCTCGTATCTCCTTTATTTGCTTCTCCACTTCTTTTCGTCCTTTGACCATATCTATTTTCATTCCTTCAAGCCTTCCCTCAGTCTTCTCTTGACTCTTATACAACTTCATCATTTCATCTTGGACCTGATTAATTTCCTTATTGGTTTTTCCTACATGAACCTTTAATGTTCCGATGGTTTCCTGAACCTCAATAATACCCTGACTTATTTCATTTATTTTATTGGTACTTTCCTTACTTTCGTTCTCTCGTTGTTTTCTTTCACTCTGGAGATGCCCCTCGTATACACCTAACCTTTGATCTATTTTGGTTTCGTATGTCTTCAGATTCTCATCTACCTGCCCGGTAAAATGATCAATTTGATCTTTCATCTCCTTAACGTCCTTTAGATTTTGATTTTTCATCTCAGTTACCTCCGTCTGAACTACACCAATTTTGTTCTCGAGGGTCCCTACTTTCTCCTCCACCTTTCCAAATCGGGTTCCTAGCTTATTCACGCTTTGTTTTATTTCCTCCCGGGAGGCCTCACAAATATCGCTGTTAGATTTTATCTGAGCTTCCAATTTTTTCTGCACACCTTGGATCTGGGTTACAAGTTTTTCCTCACATGCCTTAACATTTTCTTTACAAGATTCTTCCATGCTATTTAATTTAGTTTCTATAGAACCAAATTTATTTTCCATGGTATCAATTTTATTCCCTATACTTTTAAAATTATCTTGGCACTCCTTTTTGGATTCTATACTATTTTTGTTCATAGTCTCTATTTGGACTTGTATTCCTGAGTAAAATCCTTTACTTTCCTCTTTCATTTCACTTAGCTTAGTCTCCAACTTAGTGTCGAACCCTTCATCAAGAATTTTAAATTTTATCTCCATTGTCTCTACTATTTCAGCCTTCAGTACTCCATTGTTTTCTTTATTGTTGGCTTTCAGAGACTCTAACGTCTCCGTTTTCATCACTTCCCACTGTTGTTTAATGGTTTCCCCACTTTCTGTTTTCATCTTTTCTATCTCAGCCTTCAGTTCCTTATTCATGTTTATACCGTCGGCTTCGATAGCTTCTAATTTAGTGCCCATATTATCACTGTTAGTTTTTAGTGACTCTAAACTTTCAGTTATGGATCCTAACCTTTCTTTGTTTTCAGTCTGTTGGCTATCCAACTTATTTAAACTATCATTTATGGATTCGAACACTTCGTTATTTTCATCCTTTTGGAGGCCCAATGTATTGTCTATTGTTTCCAATTTATTGTTTATGGCCTCCAAGAGCCGCTGCATCTCTTCACTCAATGCCATCTTATGAGAATACAGTGGGCCACAAATGCCACCACACTAGTACATGCTTGAGAGATGATACTCTGAATTAGTGTGTCCCAATTTCTTTAAAAATTTTACTTTGGTACGGGTATTCACTTACAACGTACCCTTTTACTACTTTATTTCAATTTCATAAACCTTTATGGAAGTGTTTAAAATTCAAAATTTCGAAAAACCATTTTTTTCAAAAAATGAAAATTTTGATTTTTCGAGAAAACTCGGGTTTTCCCTAGGAAAACTCAGCCCTGCGTACTGGGCGCCAAAATCCTAAGATTTGCTAGGGGGTTCATAATATAATATATCAGGGCTGCTCGGTATGAGTTTCCAGGGACCCATGCGGTCAGTTAATATTTTACGTTGTAGCTTTTCCTATCTTTACTTTAATTTTACATGATATGACCGACTTAAGTGTTCCTCTAGTTATTAATCCAGCACAGTATTTATATATCCCCCTGTGCCCATTTAGCAAGAAATATGCCAATCACAGTATACCAGCGTAGCTCAATTCGGGATTTCGGGGCAGCGGTAAGTTCCCCCACTCTGTGACCCACATATTTGGATTAATTAGAGGATACACTTGCAAAAATAACAACAAAATCAACTCCTATTTAAACACATTTAATTAATAAAATTAATGGCGCTACAAACATTTAAACACTTTAATTACTGACCCAAATATCAACTGCTTGTTCCAAATGAACAAGGGATCACAAAATAAAATAAACAAATATTGTATTCAAAACCTGTGGTTTCCACATAAACCAACAATTCTTACTTAGTCTCACTTCCATAAAGCACTAACATTTAGTTTACATAACTCCGAGCTCTTTGGCTCCATGCATTTACATTATTATGGTGTCATTCTTGTGCACCTCAAACACTGTCTTTTATATTTTCTTATTTCTCAAAAACAAATATATAATTATATTTAAAATCTATGTTAATTATCTAATTCAATATTTTTGGGCATGTCCACACATTCAGTTGTTATCATCTCTCTTTATTTCACAAATATATTAAGGTGATCAGAAAATCAATTGTGTACTCCAGAGCGTGAAGGTACTTGACACAGTCAAAAAACTATAGTTACTCCCGAACTCAGTTGCCTTCAATCAACTCGTGGAATCCCACGTCCTTACATTATTACAATAGGGATTGTTATTTATCTCTTATGTCTTAATAGACCATTATCATATAAGAAACTACGATCTGAACCGGCAAACGAAATATCCATCTTTAAGGACCTCGGTTCAACGCCCGGGTCGTTAACAACTTTAAACACTCCTGGTGTTTTCATTTCTCTTTCTAACAGCTTACGAGACGGTCTCTGTTCCCCCTCGCTTTTAAAAGAGCTAGTCTCTACTACATGGGGTGCGATTTATGACACGTAGGGTGGCGGAGACATCCTGTCTGACCCAACATTAGTAGCTTATTTTCAAGGCTTTCAAAACAAACCTTCCCATTCTATCCAGTTCTGGGGAGACCGGGCTTTACTGTACCGTAACATTCAAACAACTATTCTTTGGTTCAAAGACCATTTCCGTATCCTTGGCATTTATTAATTATGAGAGGGTCCTCATTGATTGGGAAGATTAAATACACATACGACGACGGAGAATTACAGGGGCTTTTATCATAAGAAGATCCTGCATTCGAATCTCTTCAGGTGCCTCGGGAACCAATCCCATACAGAGGGCTTATACAAAATGCGATTTAGAGTCGGCCGTGGCCCATATGACATACGCTCAATAATACCATATATTAGCTCCCTTTTTAAATACATACACAATGCCTCGTGATACTATTGTCACAAATAGAGGACTTACACAATTATCAATTCACTGCAATCAACTACCCTCCATAAGTAATGTACCAAGTATTTAACCACTACGCTTTCCTAGCGTGACACTTTAATATTATATTTGCGCTCATTATGCGCTATGCATTATTTTAAGCCGAAAATGTCTTCCCAAGAACTGATAAAATCTCTTTAGTACAATTCATATTATTTTAATTCACATATTAATCTTTCCGTGGTCGATAAATCGCTCCCTGTTTAAAAATATTCCATTGAACCTCATCTTTTACACATACGTTAAGGCTTATCGTTCTTATGTTCATATCAATTTATTTGATTTTTATTTAACATTTCCATATTTAATTATTATTATTATCTTTATTCTTTAATACAAGCTCAAAAGCTATTTCTTTCATATCTCAACTTTACTTTATTTCAATGTCTTTCATGATAATTAAATGATATTTCGCTTGCTCTTATTACATTTGTTAAATACATTAACCCTTTATTCACATATTTCCCCTACGGGATTTATTCTTTACATAATTATTATTTTATTATTGTTCAGACCGTATTCTTGATTATTCAGTATTTATTTATTAAAACACATCCCTTTCACTCCAAAACTCCGGTGGGTTTTGTACACAATCAATTTCTGACACCAAAATAAAAATGAATTTTGTACTCACATATTTTCAGATCATCCCATGATCTTAAATCTGGTGCGGTGTTTCATTTTTGGGCCCACTTTGAACTTTTTACACCATATTAAAGGTATTCATCTTACGTAAAAACACAAATAAACATATATCTAAAACACTTAATATTGACGACATTTTTATATACTGATGTGTCCCTTTTGAACACATAATAAACACTAAAAATATTATTTAACACACAATCTGGATTATTTTACACTTCACAACGATCACTAGGCCGTGTTTCTGAGCCTCTCACACGTGATCTTCTTAAATTCCCGTTTCCAAGGATGAAATTTATCCGATGTCGGCTTCCTATTCTGAAGAATGCGAAAGTCCCGAAACATCTACTGTTCCCTGGAGTTCAATTCTGCTATTCCTATCCTGGATAACCGGCTATTTATCTAGCTTGAACGGCTTCTCTGTAGATCTGTCTATCGATCCTAACGAAAGTCTATATGGATCGAGGTCTCCTCTAAGACCTATAGATTCAGTTTATAGCAGCTAGCATTTCTCGATTCTAGTACTATTAGAATTGTTCGCCTGCTTTCAGGAGCTAATGTTTATAGTCTCCTATCCTATTTATTTGAACTGTTTTAACACTCCTACGTTTGAACCTTATTCTGTTCTTCCTTTTTAGATTTCTTCAATTTAAATAACAGTTTATCTGTCTGGTACGATACTTCCGTACGTTATGAACTATTCGTTCGTACAGTTAACGACCTATCGCCTTTAAGTCCGACGTTCGCAGCCTGCTCTGACTATATCTTATGAATTTTCACTTTAACTTGTATACAGTCGGGCCTAAATCCTATAATTAGGATCTTCCTAATGTTTCACTACGGCGATACTTTAAAATTTCGTATTGACTGCTCCTTATGGAGGCAAGCAAGTCGTTACTACTGTGACGCCTGTGGCTATCGGATCTTGCTTCGGCGATGGAAAACAGCGTTTCTCCCCTCAAAGAGTACTGGTAGCTGTTATCGATGTAACGCAGAGTTACGTTCCCTCACGGATTGTCGGAATGATTACTTCTACGTCGTGGAGCAGCACTTCCCCTCACGGAATGCTCGTAGGACTGCATGCGATGTGACACAGTGACGTGCCCTCTGGCTGTCTGAATACTGCATGATTGGCTTGGAAACGCCCGAAGCTTTATACTGTTTTACTACAAAAAAATAAGACTCAAGCCTTTCCTGTGGTCAACTTCTAAAATAATGGTGCCACAAATATAAAAGTTATACCTTCCGAAAGCTCGTCTTCTCAATGTCAAATGATCTTATTGCACCTAAGAATCGATCGTGCAATTTGGAGATATTAATTGATTTCTCGTCCTCAAATGTGTGGGTGTTGCATTCTTTTTGCTCTCTCCCCTCCACAGAGGCTTAGGTAATTCACCGATGACGTCGTCTTACGTCGGCAGTTTTTTTCTGCACAATTATTACATGGTTTCTCTATACTGAAAAATCTCTCATTCAAAATGATTCACTGTGCTATGCTTGTTTACTCATTATTATGCTCGTAAACGTGTTAATTTTAATTATTCCTCTTCTGGTGCATATGCGACGTTGTCAAAATCCAACAACGTCAGCTTGAATTCCGATTCAGGCTTCTCTTTCTATCACGGTGGAAATTTCCACTCAGTTATTAATACTCGTGACCAGCCCTCTCTGAAATGTCGAGTGGGGTGATCTCATCTAAGGAACATCTGTCCCTAGTCGCTTGCACAATGTTAAGCTATATTCCTGGCTTAAAATCTCTCTCCGTTCCTTTAAGAAACTATACGTTTCTTTCATTTCTTCCTTAAGGACATGGATTCGACCGTCATGGACCCTATGGCCCATGGGTTCATATTTTTAACGCCATTGAAAATCCGACAACTTTGGCCGGGTTTGGACATAGCAGTTCAGCATGCTACCGACTACGCCACCGAAGCAGCATATACATAATAAGAAGAAACACTGATCACCTAAGGCCATTCGAAAAATCATTTACAAGCCGACATCGTACTATTTGGTGTACAATATATGTTTTTCCAGTTTCGAAAAACTAACTTCTCGGCCGGGATTTAAATTTGCGATTGTGGGATCAAGTCCGTCTCGTTCCGTAGTGGCTGGCACTCTTGGTTGTCACCGCGAAGCCCGGGTTTGAATCCTGGCTCTGCCAAGAAATTTAATTCTGTTCTGAGGGCTGGAACGGGATACACTCAGCCTCGTGAGGCAAAACTGAGACGAGGCGGATCGATTTCCACTTCAGTCATCCTGGAAGTGGTTTTCCGTGGTTTCCCCAATTCTTCTCCAGGCGAATGTCGGGATGGGTCCTGAATTAAGGCCACGGCCGCCTCCTTCCCAATAAATTGAAATACAACTACACACACTAATACAGCCATCACAATGACACAGGTAATCAGGCATCTTTCCCACACTCACACACACACACTCTCTCAAGTGATGGAACTACATGACCACGATATCACAAAGCCCCTCAATCAATCAATCAATCAATCAATCAATCAACAACATACAGTATGGTTGGTTGGTTCCTCAGTTTAGGGGCTGCAGCAACGCGGTCATATAGCCCCGTGTACCTTGGGTGTGTGTAGAATCTGTCTGATAACCGGTGTTAATTGTGATGGCTGTATTAGTGTATCTGTTTTTTTTAAATTCAAGTAAGGACTGCAACTTTGAATTTTTCACATAGTTCCTACTTTTGCCGCCAAACGCCACCATCAACGACTACTAGGCCTAGTTCATAACTTGGCTACTAGACGCCACCGCAGTCGGCTCTTGGCAACGAAAGTTGAAACCTAAGAGCGTTGTTTACATTCCTAACCTATACAATTTAGCTTCACACAGGTGTAATTAGTGGAAGGTTCTTTAAGATGCCATAAATCTATGACATGGGACCGCCGGCTTTACTTCCCCTCCGAAGGAAGGCATACTGAGGGATTTTTAACGCTCTTAAAAATCCGATGGCTTCGGCCGGGTTTGAACCCGCGATCTTGGGCATAGAAGCTCATCATGCTACCAACTACGCCACCGAAGCCACCAAACATACAGTATATGTGAACAATAGTAATTGAAAATTAGACATGCACGCGACTTAGGACAAACGTTCTATTGAAGTGGACGGGCATGGTGAGAGAAATTCCTAGCCTTAATCACAATGTTTAAAATTTGTTGACAATCATGAAATAAAGAACATGAATTAATCAATAAACGAGCGCAATGCTAAACAAACACTGAGGCAGGGTGTATGGAGACAAAAGCGTCCCGTCAGCCTTTGAGGCTCCGCTACTATGGTTGCGAGTTTATGAGGCGTGCCCTGATCCGTATCATCAAAGCACTGGCTGTTGCATCATTCATTTAGGACATTTATATTGAATCCCATTTCAGCTTTGCGAACTGCCTCATCTCTGGTCTGTTTTTTTGAATAACAAGAGGAGGCTACGCAGTGTTGCACATCGATTCCGGTGAGATTTAAAGTTTCGATTCTCTCTACGAAATTGATGCCATTTTATGCCCCCCCCCAGGGGCTCACATCTAGTGGGACGTGGGTTGGCGACCACGGGGCCTCAGCTGAGTCCGGCATTGCTTCCACTTACTTTTGTCGGCTCCTCTCCGTCTTCTTTCCAGTCGACCTCACTTGGTCAACTCTTGTTCTCTTCCGACCCCGACGGTATTAGGGTATCCGAGGCCTAGGGAGTCTCTTTAATTTCCCGCCATAATTGGCCCTTGTCTCATCTTTTCTGTTACCCGACTTGTGCGAGGGGTCAGCCTTCTTTTTCTTTTCATGTTATCTCCTGCCTTCTGCTCAAGGCCCTCAAGGAGGCAGGGTGTATGTAGCCCCACCCCTTCTGGTGCACCCTAGATAATGCTACACCCTCAGGGGCTCACGGCTGGTGAGTTCGGGAGTTGGCGACCCCAAGGGATTTCTGAGCTGGGTCCGTTTTCCCCCTTTTGTCCTTTACCTGTGGGGAGGACCCTCTCCTCTTTCACTTTCCTATCTGCCTTTCATGGCTCTCCTTCCTTCCAAGTCCCTCAATCCGCATTCTTCGAGGGTTGAGGGCATTTCTTTTCCTCCTGTCCTTTATTTGCCTTATTCTCCTTTTGTTTTCCATTTCTTCTTCTAGTATATAAGTTAGTTGTTAGTTTTAGTTATAAGTTTACATTTCATATTCAACTTCACGGTCACCCAAACCATCAAGGGCGATAACCTAGATGTTAGACCCTTAAAACAACAATTATCACAACCATCATCAACCATTTTATGCAGTTTGGAGTAGAGTAAGCAAGAAAGCTCATCTTCCAAGAACCCTGGGCTAGATTTCTGGATCTGACACAAAATGTAATAATTCTAGTCTAAGGGATGGAACTTGTTCTCAGATTCGTTAAGGTAACAAAAAGGAAGTGGAATCAATTTCCACCTCAACCATTGAAAAGTGGTTTAGAGTAGTCCTTCCCTTGAATCCAGGAAAAATTCAGGACGCTACCTAAATTAATGCTCGGCAAGTTCAAGTGAAGCCTTGAGTGAGGGCGCTATCGGCACGAGCGGGTGATGGAGGAGAGCACGTGATGGACAGAGTGGAGGGAGTGAGTGACACCATTAGTAAATCATCCTCACGTGCGCGCTACGCAGCACCAGTTAGTTTCTGCACAAGCCACGCCCTTCACGTGCAGCAAATAGCAGTAGATCCAGCAACATTAGACTGGAGGGGCAAGGGAAAGCCTAGTAGTTCGCATATTTTCCTGAGCTTCAGATGAACTTGTCGCGCTGTACAACCTCAGCTATCTCGTACTCAGTCGTCCACCAGTTTAGAAGTATACACACTAGTTTATTGTTGTATGAGAGAGAGTCCCGTGGCTCATGATCTCGCGATTACCGGTCACGTTAAACTACAAGCTTCCTTCCTTCCTTTTGTTGTATGAGACTTCAGTGTTTTGACTGGTTTGATGCAGCTGACCATATCTCCCTGTCCTGAGCTAATCATTATCTCTCTACATACAGTAGCTACCTCACCTTACATCCGAGGCAATCTGTTTAACATATTCTTACCTTGGTCTACCCTTACAGTTCTCTTCCTCGACCCTTCTTCCATAACTAAGTTTACTATTCATGGGTGTCTTAGTAGTGTCCTGCTAACCTATCTCGCCAAAAACATCTCCCCACTACTACTCGTCTTAATACCTCTACACTTATAGCTCTATCTACCAAT
The DNA here is from genome assembly GCA_946902985.2 of Meconema thalassinum. Lineage (NCBI taxonomy): Eukaryota > Metazoa > Arthropoda > Insecta > Orthoptera > Tettigoniidae > Meconema > Meconema thalassinum. Next base: position 333,551,508 of record OX336391.1, on the reverse strand, counting down.
CTGACCATCATTCTCCTGTGGCACAACTTTTCAAACTCTATTATCCTCTTTTCTAATTTAGTCACCATAATATCATGGATTAACAAACAGCATTACACTGATCCAATTACACTAGTCTGATGACTGCAATGTCCAAGGTCTCGAAGTAAGTAGTATCCTATTTATATTAATTGCCTCTATCAAAATTTCAGTTTGATTGCTGTAATAGATTCGTAGATATAGAGAACCGTCTAAATATTTCGGATGGTCGACATGTTGAATTTTTATGTATTTAGGCCTTAGAGTTATGTACTGTTACATGAAGATTATTGTGCAGGTGTATTATTCAAAGTCCAATCGCATGATTAGTAGGACACAAGATATAAAAACTAGATTTTAAAATTTTGCACAGCCACCAACTTTTGGTTATGAAACAATTGAAATAAATTAGATGCCAGTAGATTAAAATTTGTATAAGCATATACCGTACCACGTTTCACTGCACTCGGTTGGTTAAATCGCGTGAAATGTCAATTTAAATATTTAAATTTCGCGTCGCCGCCATGTTGTATTTGTGCTCACCAGGTTACTGAAAGTCCTAAAGCTGAACTTATGTTTATAACCTGTATCAACATACAACATTTCAGTTTGATTACTGTCATAGATTAATAGATATTGAGAATCGTCTAAATATTTTGGATGGTCGCCATGTTCGATTTGAATAGACTATTTGTAGGCCATAGAGTTATGGACTATTATAAGAGGATTATTTCGTAAGTTCATTATTCAAACGTTGAATTTGATTGCATATTTAGGATACAAGAAATAAAATTATAATTTTAAAATGTCATCTTGAGCTTATGTAAACAATTGAACTAAATTAGATGTCAGTGCATCGCAATTTGTATAGTCATTTGCTGTACCAAGTTTCAGTGCGTTCGGATGGTTAAATTGCGAGAAAAGTCTATTTAAATGTTTCAACTTCGCTTGGCCACCATGATCTTTTGTAGTGAACAGGTTTTTGAATGCCATGTAGGCAAACATTTAGTAGTGCTTTGTGTCATTGTACAAAATTTCAGTGTGATATCAATAATAGTTTCAGAGATATAGAATGCCAGTGAAATATTTCGCACAGCCGCCATGTTGGATTGAAGAGACACATTATAATTTGAAGGGCACGGTCGGGGTCGGTCAAAATAGTTCTATGGCCTCACCGAGTTCAATAAAATCGCTCCAGTTGTTTAGCTTTTATTAGGGTGGTGACACACACACATGGACGCACGCGCACACACGGACGCACGCACACACACACAGACACACACACACACACAAAAGGTGATCTCATAAGCCTATTTTTTCAGAAATGAAAATAGGCTAAAACAAGCAGGTGATTTATTACAACCTGTTAGCTGTCACGAGAATATCTATGGCTATTGTCCTATATAGGGGGTTAAAATACGTATCCAATATTTTAGCAGGTGATAGAATGCAACAAAACAAAAATAAAATATCCAACACAGCATCTACTTTCTGAGATCTGAACACTTGAACAAAAATGTTCTGTATGATGTCGCTGGTGGTACAACACCTCTCTGGTAGCTCAAAACTATTTAAATTACACACATGAAAATAACAGACTTTACTAAACGCTAATTTATTAAACCTAAAACACACAGAATATGAAATACACTACATTGCTAACTCTAGCAAGAATGCGACCGCGCGCGACGGCTTACTACACAACAGTCCCAAGCAACAGTTATTCTTTGCATTCAAATGCCCTACAAGTGCTGCTCCAGTGTCATTCGGGAGAACTGACCAGCACTGAAACGGCACTCAACATGCCGCCCACCTAATTTGGCACAAATTATATACAAGAGAGGGCTGAAATAAATATACAAACACATAAAAACAAATTACCCTGTTGAAATTCGACATCCGAAGTGGGTAGCTCCAGAACCTAGATGTGAAAAGTTATTCACTTGGGATAGGGCATATCTTCGTGACTGGCCGCTTGTACGTTTCCTTAGCTGAATGCACAGATACAACTTGCACGTGGCTATCAGGTCCAGGATGAACCTCCTCGATTACGCCCGTTCGCCATGTGAAAGGTTGTCCTCCTTACCAGTGTTCCAATCTCAATGTTGGGTTGGGCGGTGTGCCACTTGGTTCTCAGCTGTAACTGAGAGAGGTAGTCACACTGTCACCGCTTCCAAATCTGCTGCTGACAGCGCTGAACCAGTTGCCTTCTAGACAGGTGAGAAGATGAGCTAGCAAGACAGTCTGGTTCAGGGAACGAGCTTAAAGATTCTCCAATTAAAACATGTCCTGGAGTCAGGAAGGTAAACTCATCAGGATAGTTGGGTAAGGGAGTTATTAGAGGATGTTTCTAATCATGGGATGTAGGAGGATTTTCCAATCTGCCGCCCACCCTAATAAACTTGTCTTGATCTTGAAATGGGCACAAATATACAAGTTTACTCGCTGGAGAAAACGTTCTTTCCTTCGGGAGTTTCTGAATGGTTTGTGACGATGAAGCAGGCTGGGCGATGCGGCCTACACTTTCCAAGGATTCGGGCAACTCGGCAGTCGTTAGTGGTCCATGCTGTCTCTGTTTCTTCTCACGTTGAAGATTGTGGATAAACCTGAGCATTTAGGCTGTCACTCATTGGAGTCTTGACCAGCTGGAGAATCGTTGAATGTATTCTTCCGCGTCGGAGTTGATTGACAGCAGGCATACATTTGACTTTCGCTGCTCAGGGATTTCAGTTGAGCTGATAGCAGTTGCCATCTTCTCTGGCCGCGCAGAAGGGGGCCTGTGCAGCCAGTGGGACCCCGCCCACCATAGCCACGTCATTCCAAGATGCTGTGGTTCAAGTTCTCTTGAGAGGACGTCTCTTGGATTGTCTTCGAGATGCAACATGCTTCCAGTCATTATACAACGAATCTCCTAGTTCCATTCGCGGTGTACAAAGGGGCAATCTCACAGCAAAGCGTCCTGTTTCGTCTCCGGTGGTGAATTTGGCAAAACGATCTTCACATAGTTTCTCTTCCTTTAACTGGGGATGTGTTCTTATCTCTTGCTGGACCCAGAACCGCTCCCTCTGAGAGTGTAATGGGTCAGTTCTGACAAACAACGTATTGTTCCTGCTACTTCGCTGTTCCACTGAGTGGGCAGGTATGCAGCCCGTTAGAACCCATCCTAGCGCTGAGTTCTGAAGTGTGGGATGAGCTTCCTGCGTTTGCTGACCGGGTCGTAAAATGTCGAAGAAAACAGCCGCTCCTAGAAGAAGATCAACTTGACGAGGCTGGTCAAACTGAGGATCGGCCAAGTTGATGTCCTTAGGCAACTGACAATCATCACAGTTTATTCGCGAGGTAGGAAGCTGACCTGTGATCTGAGGCAGCACGGAGCACACAATAGGCCTTCTGTAATCACTCACCCTGGATGATATGTTTAATTGGCAGATATGTGAGGATTCGACTGCCTTGGTGTAACTAATACCACTGATGGGCATTGCATAGCGACTCAATTTCAGACCCAAACGATCAGCAAGTTCCCGAGACATGAAATTCAGCTGAGAACTACTGTCCAAGAGCGCTCTGTAATTGTGAATTCGACCTGTGTTATACTTGATGTGAACTATTGCGGTTGAAAGATGAACTTCATGTTGTAGATAAGATCCTTTTAATGTGCAGTACGACTGTTGTGAGGAATGGCCTGTCGAGTTACTGTCCTGATGGTTATGCAGAAATGTGTGGTGTTTCTTGTTGCAAGTTCTACAGTAACCAGCATTACAATTTGATGCTATGTGATCACGCCGCAAGCAAATGTAACAGAGTTTGTGATCTTGAATTAACTTGATGCGATCATTCACTGCCATTTCTTTGAATTTTCAACATCTTGACAAAGCGTGTTGTTCATTACATGACTCACAGGCGGGAGAAGTTGACATGTATGAGCGACGCTGACTCTTCGAGGCTGCGCTGACTTTATTCGCATCATGTTTATCTGTTGGTGGGCTGTGTGAGGCAACAATCTCTGATGTTTGACAATTGCTCTCCATGAATGAAACAAGATCCTTCAAGCTGGGACATGCATCACCTGACATCTTGCTTTCCCATTGCTTCCGCAAGCCTAGACCAATGCGGTCCAGAACCAAGTGTGATAGGAGGACATCATGCAATGGGGTCTCAACATGCAGGGCTTCAATGGCATTCAGGTTACTGCTCAACTGATTGATGAGTTGTCGTAAGTTTCTGGATGATTCCGATTTTACGGGAGGTAGCGACAGCAATTCTTTGACATGGAGATCTAAAATGAGCCTAGAGTTGTGGTATCGCTTGCAAATTAAATTCCATGCCACCTTGAAATTGTCCTGAGTAACTGGAAGGTTTTCAATGAGTTTGTGTGGCTCGTCTGATACACACGATAATAAATAATAATAGCGTTGAATGTCGGTCAGAGACTCGTTGTGGATAATTAAGGATTGAAATCTGACATGAAAATGCATAAAGTCAATAAGAGAGCCCGTAAATTTGGGGAGTACGATTGTAGGCAACTTAAGATTATGGCTGATGGTAGAACATGAACTGTTGATAGGGGTTGATGTCGGCGCTGCATCATCTGCCAGTAGTGTTTCAATTTTGGACTGAATTTCCAAACACAGTTCCTCGAATGTTTCCCTGTCTACGTCGTGGGCAACTTCGTCATCATTAACTTCCAACTGATCTTGGACGTCGTTGTATTCCCCTATGCTAGTTTCAGGAAGCTTTTTTCCTACCCTAATGTCATTAAGATTTCCTCTGTTATGGAAATCCGTTATAAAATTGCCTATTCGGGTCACACGAGACTTGATGACGGCCCTTTTCTTGAATAATGTGCGCTTTAGAATTTCTTCCATGGTGGCAAAGACAGGAAAGGAATATTAAAGTGAACCAGACTGTACTTATTACTCACGTGAATCCGCCGACAATGCACTCTGGTGGCCAGGTCCTGAGGTGAAGGTTTTCCGTTCCGTGATCCCCGATGTTGGCTGCACTGTCACAGTTCCGTAGTAGCAGAATGACACTGCTGTAAGACACCCGGCAACACAGCACGCAACATGGAGATTCGCGCCAATTTCATGTACAAATGCCTGGACTACAAGACATGAAATGTAAATTAATATAAACACGATATTGTTTGTCGTTGCAAATTATATAAATTATCGTGATCATTTACAACTGTACGACTCGAATATAAAGTGGAAGTAGACTGTTCACAAGTACACACGCGTCACGTTGGTTTAGAAATCCAAAAATGTTGTCGCTGGTGGTACAACACCTCTCTGGTAGCTCAAAACTATTTAAATTGCACATGAAAATGACACTGACTTTACTAAACGCTCATTTATTACCGTAAACCTAAAACACACAGAATATAAAATACATTATATTGCTAACTCTAGCAACAATGCGACCGCGCGCGACGGCTTACATCACAGCAGTCCCAAGCAACAGTTAATCCTCGCATTCAAATGCCCTACAAGTGCTGCTCCAGTGTTCGGGAGAACTGACCAGCACTGGAACGGCACTCAACAATGATGTTCATTCATTGAAATTCATCCCTCTGCCCTTCAAAATAAGCGAGACCCCACGGTACGTGATCAGAGTTAAAAGTAATGTACACAAACGTACTACACAACTGGAACCACACAACTGGCCCTGTTTGACGCAGCACCAATACAACAAATCTGCTCGTATCCATAGCCAGGTTTTTATTTGCATTACCCCTACCTCCTTGGCACCACAGCTCATGAAGGGCCTTGGCCTGCCAAGCGACAGCTACCCCGTCAATCAGCCTACAGATTGCGAGGTGACGGGTGGTTAGCGCGTCTGGTCCGCTTGGCCGTTTATTTGATATGATTTGATTTTGATTTATTTTCACTGCTACACTTAGAGCTTAAGAGCTCCTTTACAGTAGCGCCCTACATAAAATAAGTTTAGGGCTTATAAAAATAAAACATTTCACCTACATTCACATTATAAATAATCATAGTCTGACAATTATAGTAACAAAAACAAGATGTTCAGCAAAGAACATATAGCCTACTTTCTCCTAAATGTATGGGTATCTTTATGACTCTTTGTCCTCATCCCTAAAACAATCACCCCAACCACAATGTATTGTTTGTTTTCTTTTATATTGATAATAAGCCAGTAAGTGTCAAGATCAATATTATATACTTTATGATGATTGAATAACAAAACTACTAACTTATTGTAATGCATTCACGTCCGTTAATCTCTATATTAAGCCAGCCTGCAAAATTAAGAATCTTCCGCCCCAATCATCTTCCGCCCCAATCACAGTAGGTGGTGCTGCGACCTATCAGTGAATTAATCTTTATCTTGTACGCCTATGCACTGCCATCGTAATGTACTACGATGGCAGTGTTCTATGGGTGTTGAATGAGTAGGCAGTTTAAAGTAGCCAAGAGGGAGGCGATCCAGCTGGCAGTGTTTAAAGGTATTCGGAGCGCGATCGTGGCTAATAGTTGAACTACCAGTATTACAAAATTGCCATACTTCAGGAGGCCAGCTCAGGCATTTACACAGCGTTATGTTTGGAACAATATTACCCACATAACCCACAAGAGGACAGCACCGTACAGAGGCATTAAGAAGGCTGTGGTTAACGACAACGTGTATCTAGTTCTTCTATTCTCCTTTTTCTAATGTCTTCTGTTTATGTGCGATGCTGGGACTGTGATTTTATTAATATACGAGTGTATACTTTATCCTCTCCTTTGAGCTAAATGACATTTTATTCAGTATCTGTGGGAAAAGCTCGTGCACATCATTTGTAAAAGAATTCAAGAAAAAAAAACTAACTGTAGCAGTATTCGATCCCCAGTCAACTGCGTGTCAGACTAACATGCTAGCCCAGAGCTAACCGTATCCATGACGTTAGGTGTTCTTAACTGACATATTAGATACAAACTGTTGGCAAATAATGACTTTAAATAAACGATTTCTTCACTGCAGTACATCTTCATTAAAGATCATTTCATACAAAGTTTATATTATTGTAACAGTACGGTATATCACATACAACATACTAAAACTACTGGAATATAAGACAGGCACATGAGGACAGCTGCCATCTTGTCGTGTGACACAAACGGCTCAGCTCTTTTAAGCCACTCATACTGTATAATATTATAATATTAAATTATAATAAATAACGGATCACGACCTTCAGGATAGCTTAAACCCCCCTAGGCTCGATAATCGGAATTGGTGGGTCTTAAGCTATTTATTAAAATGGTTGCATAATTCACACGGCCGCCATCCTGAAATGGCATGGCCGATGACCTTGAATTTTGGGTGAAAGACGCGTCCTATATAAAGGTATGTTGTCACCAAATTTGGTAGAGATCGGATGATTAGTTTAGCCGTAATTTGATTTTACGTTTTGAACATTTGAGTGGCCGCCAATCTGTTTTGGTAAAGATGGCGGCGATATAAAGTATGACACTGAGGTGTCCTTTACTAGTGCTACCTCTGTACCAAATTTCGTTCAATTCGGTTTCACCATGTTCGAATTGATAGGGGGGGACATACATTCAGAGTACACACACTCACACACACACAGACACACACACACACACACAGACTCACACACACACATACACACACACACACAGACTCACACACACACATACACACACACAGACAGACACACTTTTTTCGCCCTGTGTTGATCTCATAAGTCTACTTTCATTTTTTGCAAAAATCGAAAGTAGGCTAATATAGTAGCAATACAATAATAATAATATTACTAATGATAATGGAAAAATTATATACAAAAGAGTGAGAGTGCATACAGACTATCAGCCCGAAAAACAAACATCATATACTGTACAAGAAGAGCTATTGAAGTAGACAGGTTGTCAGCTATTGTCCTTGTGTTATAATTGAACTTTAAAAAAGTATTTTAACATAATACAGTAATCAAATGTGAGAGGTATACTGCTCCAAGAAGCGGGATGAAAGATGTCTTTTGAAAGCTGCAGTGCTTGCAATGTTGACGAACTTATATAAATCGAAGGTGTTGAAGAGGCGTGAGGCGGTGCAAACAAAAGATTTATTGAACTTCATGGATCGGTGTATAGGAATCTGGAGTGTTAATTTTGTGTATCTATTTTCTCGATTATGAACAGAATGCATTGGTGTAAAGTCATTGTAGAGATATAACGGGGTCTTGGTATGTAATATTTTATGTGTCAGAATGGCAACTGATAACTGCCTGCGCTCGTGGAGTTTCAGCCATTTCAGCTGCACGTAGTAAGGTGTGATATGTTCATCTCGCCTTACATCCAAAATGTACCGAACACATGCATTCTGGACTCTTTGTAATTTGATGTTCTGTGTTTCTGGTAAATCATTGTATACAGCAGAGCCATAATCAATGATTGGAAAGATGAGAGTTTGGACGAAGAGCTTACGTATGTTAGGTGGGGTGTAAGAAACAGTTCTTTTCAGGAGATGCATAGTTGATACAACCTTCCTTACCACATTAGACGTATTCTCTGCCCACGACAGTGTTCTATCAAATATCACTCCGAGATTATTGACAGTGTTTCTATATTTAATATTATTATCTAGTATCTTGATGGGGTGGTAATGAATTAAAATCTACTGAATTCAGAAGTTTTGTATATCTAATGGATATAAGTTGTGTTTTAGATATGTTCAAGTTAAGATTATGATTTTGGGCCCATTCACAAAGCCTGTCAATGTCTTCATTAAACAGATTTATACGATCACATGCAGTGTTAGGCGTGAGGTGAAAATAGGCTTGGAGGTCATCAGCGTATATATGAACAGAACTATTTCGGAATTCACTTGAAACATCGTTTATATATAGCGAGAAGCATAGTGGACCTAAGACAGATCCCTGAGGTACTCCACCTTCTACCGATTTCCAGTCTGGGGAGGAGCCATCCGCGAGGACCACTCTCTGTGTACGCATGGAAAGGTAGGATTTGAACCAGGAAAGAGCACTCTGAGAGAAGCCAAAAGATTTCAGCTTTGCAAGAAGTATATTGTGGTTCACACAGTCAAAAGCCTTACTGAAATCGAAAAGACATAGGATTGTAAGCTGACGCTTGTCCATAGCTGAGCGTATATTATCGCTGACCTTTAACAATGCAGTGGTGGTACTATGACCCTTTCTAAACCCAGATTGGTAAGGATTGAAGATATTAAATTTAGTTAGGTATTCACATACTTGTTCATGAACTATTTTCTCAAGCTCTTTACTAAGAGCACAAAGGATATTTATTGGTCTAAAGTCACTACAGCTAGTGGGGTTTTTATTTTTTGGCACTGGACATATGCTAGCACACTTCCAAAGAGACGGATATACTCCACTTTGTAGAGAGAAATTAAATAGATGGATAATTGGGGGTAGAAATACTTCAAGACAGTTAGAAATAAGAGAAATTGGGATGCTATCAGGGCCTCTTGCTTTTGTACGAATTGATTTGATGGCTTTCACAATCTGGTATGGGTAAAGATACATAAAGAAAATTTTTTCATGGGCAGGGGGAGGGATGGATGTGTATTTCGTGACGGTCTCTGATACTCTTAATACATCACCAATTGAGGCAACATTTAAGTAATGTTCATTTAATTGTGATGCAGAGACAGGCATCTCAACATCAGTGACTGAACTGGCACCAACTCCCAATGATTTTGCAGCACGCCATCTGGCGGAGGTGGTTTTACAGTCACTGAAGAGGTTGTACATATATTTCACTTTTGTGTTCCTGATTGTTTGTTTTGTCTTATTACGCAGAATTCTGTACTCTTCATAGTCAATGGTAAGTTTAGATTTAATAAATGTTCTACGTGATTTATCACGTTTCTTTAAAAGCGTTTTTATTTCTTTACTGATCCACGGAGCAGAGTTATGTTTTATATCCACTTTCTTTTGCGGTGCATGCATATCATATAGTTCATTTACACAATCATTAAATAGAGTCACTTTCTCATCTATGTCAGTGGATTGGTAGAAATTCTGCCAAGGGAGTAATTCTGCATCCGTTTTAAAATCATTTAAATTAAATTTACTGAAGTCACGTACAAAGATTGATTTTGGTCGAAGTTTCGGGGTAGATAGAGAAAACACTGCGTACAGAAGATCGTGGGCTGAGAATCCAGCAGCTGGTTCTTGTCCGTAGTCAACAACGAGGTCATTACAGTTTGAAGAGATAATATCGAGAGAGCTGTCACAAGTAGCTGTGTGAAATGTAGTATCGAATGGTAAACATTCAACATTACAGGAACAGAGCACATCACATACCTGTTCAGTTTCAAAAGCTCCACTACCAAACCGAGCATTAACGTCCCCAACAATAAAAACATATTTATAATCAAGAATGAACCTGTACATGTCATTCAGGAAAAAATCTAGGTAGACAGCTTTCGGTGGATGGTACACACAAGCAAAGAGAATTTTAGTTTCGGTAAGAGAGATGTCAAGTATAATGTATTCAGGCCTCTTATTATATTCACCAGGAGACTGACTTAGCACGCTATACTTTATGTTATCCCTAAGGTAAACTGCAACACCACCTCCACCGACGGTTAATCTGTCATTTCTAATGACTTTATAGCCAGTGAGAGAGACAGCAGAATCTGGAATTGAGGGCTTGCAAAAGGACTCACTTACTGCAATTATGTCAAAAGACGAACCACCAAAGACGTGACAAAATTCAGAATAGTGAGAGGAGTCAACTAATGATTGAGCATTGATATGAGCAATTTTTAGGCAGTTGGTCTTGGATACCATGACCGGAGTGCTACCTCACTGTCAGACAGCTACTCAGTTGTCCTCACGAGACTGAGTACACCCTGTTCCAGCCCTCACACCAATTTCTAATAATCCTGACGGAGCCGGGAATCAAACCCGGGGCCTACGTTAGAGAAGCAGACGCGTTACCCCAACACCACGGGCCGGCGATTCATACCTTCTAAAATATAACATACACACCTTACTTAAAAATGCAATGTTTGTTTGTGGGTTCAGATTGATCTCGAAAATTTCTACAGAGATTCGGAAAATTTTCTGACAGTATCATGACTTGTTCGATTCCCGGCTCTATTAGGGATTTTAGAAACTGACTTGAGTGCTGGAAAGGGATGCAGTCAGTCTTGTGAGGACAATTGAGTATCTGTACGACAGTAAGGCTGCGTTTTGGTTAAGGTACTCCATTAGTCATTTTCAAGAAAATTTTCGATTTTTTATTGTCTTATTCGATAGTATGTCCTCTCTAGTTTCCAGAAATATATAGTTTATACTAGTTTTATTGTTGTTTAGCTCATTTATATTCACTTTAATGATCGGTGTGCACGCTTTTCAGCAGCTGTCACTTTGACGCATAGGTGCAGCAGATAAAGCACACATTAATCTGGCTTTGAAACAGTCTACTCCGGAACTAAAACAATGTAGGAGATACTCTCGGGTCGGAGAATGCAGATGATTGAACTTAACTCCAAAGAAAAGGCAGTTTTTAGGAGTTGAAAAGTAAGACTCTTTACTCTAAATGTGTACCTCAACTTTAAGTTACGATTTCTCTCACTACATTTTTTTTTTCAATATTTGTCTCGACTTGGACAGTTAAAATGTCCGCTTACAATGCAGATATTAGATTCATTTAAAAACTAAAATATAGACAAATAATGCAGCTATGTTGTAAAGCAGAATGATCTGTTAAATTGAAATTAGGGGTCGCGCCCCCCACAATTAATTTATTTTTTCAATCAAAATAATGTAAATTGTAAAACAAAGCTAATATACTGTGTTTGCCTCAAACAATGATACAAAAATGATTCTGCTATACAACATTTTGAACATACAGCAGATCAATTTGCAACAAAAATGGCTCAATTAAGTTGAAAAAGAGCAAAGATATCGCGTCCTAAAAATGTCCGTTATTTTTGTAATTAATCATTGAAAAAGACCCCCTAAATTTATTTAATATTTCTTTTTTGGCAAAAATCCACTAGTTTATATTCTTGGCATCAGTGATATCAATTTCAAGAAAATAAGATAACTTGTAATGAAAAGTCTTCAGTAGTGTCGATTAGTACCTTAAGAAAACGAAGATCAACGTCTGAGGGAACCTGATGCGCTGACCACTCGTCACCCTGCGATTTATAAGCCAAATGGCTAGGCAGCGGTCGCTTGGTTAGGCCCTTCTTGGCCTGTGGTGCTACAGGTTCTTATTATATACAGTGTATTACTGTGCAGCGCAGGCCCCGTGGTGTTGGGGTAGCACACCTGCCTCTCATCCGGAGGCCCCAGGTTCGATTCCCGGCTCCGTCAGGGATTTTAGAAACTGACGTTACGGCTGGAACGGGGTGCACTCAGCCTCGTGAGGACAATAATTGAGTAGCTGTCAGAGTGATGCAGCGCCCCGATCACGAAAACCAAGATTAACGGCCGAGGGGACCCGATGCGCTGATCAGCGTCACCCCAATATCTGCAGGCCAAATGGCTGGGTAGCGGTCGCTTGGTAGGCCAAGGTCCTTCACGGGCTGTATTGCCAGGGGTTATTTTTATTTCTGTGTAGCCTTCTCAATATTCCTTACCACTGGGGAAGTCATTTGAATTGAGAGTTTTATCTAGGGATACGTGAACAGGATAGGCTGCACACTACTATAAAACATCATACATATGCACAACGTACGATATCTTCCGTGCTACACGCAATCTGTTTGAGATTTAAAGAAATCCAATAAAACCTACTATCGGAAACATTTTACCTCACGTATGTAGCAGAGACTGCGTCACGTCCAAAGAACTGCGTAGTCTACGTGTAATTGGCTGAATTGGCTCCCAGCCCACGTCGAGCTCCGATTTCATTCCCACCCTCAGTCCCCAACCCCTCCGTTCCTATCCTTTACGGCACTTCCTCTCTCACGCTTCGCATTTTTCTCCACCATAGAATTCAACGACCTCCTCCCCGATATCAATTGCACTCACAATTAGATTGCGTCTTAAGGGAAAAGCGCTCATTGAATGAGATATTGGATATTAGTCACGTTTCATTCGTTCCGTTTGTTTCAAAGGAATAGTCAGGGTACCTTCCTGACAAAGACTCAAGGGTTGCCAATTCTCTTAGGCCTAATGCATAACGTGGGCAAAAAATTGTGAAGATGAATACTGGTTGGATCCTCAGTTTAGGTGCTGCGACAACGCGGTCATGTGGCCCCGTGTACTTTGGGTGTGTGCATAATCTGTCTGATAGCAGGTGTTAATTGTGATGGATGTAGTAGTGTGGGTTATCTGTTCTAAATGAAGTAAGGACTGCAGACATTCGATTTTCAAGTAGTTCCAACTTTTCTACCAATCGCCACCTTCAACGACCAACTAGTTCTGAACTTGGTTACTAGATGCCACCGCAGTCGGCTCCTGGTGACGAACGTTGGAACCTAAGAGCGACACTCAAATCTAACCTATAATTTAGCTACACACAAGTGTAATTAGTGGAAGGTTCTTTATCGTGCCATAACTCTATGACATGGGTCCGTCGGCTTTACTTCCCCTCCGAAGGAAGGCATACTGAGGGACTTTTAATGCTCTTAAAAATCTGACAACTTCGGCCGGGTTTGAACCCGCGACCTTAAGATGAATACTAAAATGCAATAATATTCACTTGACTATGAGCCAGCTCCCAGTTCAATCGTTTCCCCTTCGTTGAATTCTACGTACTGAAACTTCTACCCCATAACTCATGGGTTCAATTGAGATCAATAGAGAGATATTAAGGGCTGCCTCCTGTTCAAGCTTGTTAAGTCAAACGTCACTGGACATCGAAAGTTAATGTTTTTCAGTCGGTCTACACGATTGTACCCAATTGTAATGGGTGGTTCCCTAATCCTGAAAATTATTTACTCGAGATTAATGAATACACTTGGATGACCAGTTTTGATCGTCATGTGATCATCATCAGATCCTTAACACTCAGGCTATTAAATATATGCCTATAAGTATGGGTTATGCTATTTACAATACAGGGTGTTTCAGGAGGAATAGTAAATATTTTAGGAGGTGGTAGTATAGATGAATTGCAATAAAAGAATCCATATAACAAGTGTCCCATTTGTATTGCATACAGAGATACAGATGGTAGTAGGCCTATTTAAACCAAACAAATGTAAAGCAAAGGCAAATGAGGACGTTCAAAGTTGACTTTCAAAAATTCCACCACCAACTTCAATGTATTTTGCACTTTTCTTGATAACACCCCCTGTAGTTCTTCGGAGGGCATCTTGGCGTTCTTTGACGAGGGTTGCACTATGCATAATCCGAACGACCAACTCAGCTCTTGTGTTTACTTTTTCCTTGTAGACTTCGCCTTTCAACCATCCCCACAGGCGAAAATCCAAAGGAGTAAGGTCCGGGGACCTTGGTGGCCAAGAAACGTGCCCATATCCATCTTCCGGTGAATGTTGGGTGTTAGATGTTGTATCACCAGATGACTAGAATGTGCAGGGGCCGTGTCATGCTGGAAGAACATACGCATTCACGTAGCGTAAGGAATCTCTTCCAATAATGCTGGAAGTTCATTTTCCGAAAAGTGTAGATAATGGGGCCCTGTTAGATGATTTGGTAGCACAACAGGCCCAATCAACTGATTGTCAATCAATCCAAACCACTTTTACTGACAAGGGAACTGTCCATACGGTTATATCGAAACCGACAATGATATTTTGTAGAGATGATGAGGAAACCATAAATTGACGATGTACAAAAAACTAGCTGCCATTTCGAACTGGAAGGTATCGAAATCTTGGTACAAAATCCGTGTGACAACCCAACTACTGGACAACCCTTGCATCTTGCTGGCTCGTGCGGCGCACAGCGGAGTGGAGTTGCAGTTGTGCTGGAGAGAGCGAGAACGAACTGGCAGGCTACCACTCGCCAAGGATACTTCATTGTTAGGGAACGAATGTGAAACATAAATTAGGTTCGTCAATCGCATGATAAAAACAGAAATATTTTTGGCACCATGAACAACGAATATGCACTTTGAGGCCACATTGTTCTTCACAGTTTTCCTTACTTATTTGAAGGCTGCACGCACTTCGAACTCAGGAGGTCTCTGCGTAGTGTAATTGGTTGCGAACCATGACTATTTAACCATGTCCTTGAACCGTGGAGAAGAAAATTGAAAATGAATGGATTGCATTTTCAGTACGCTGTTTCTTTGACATACATCACACTGAACGTCTTCACAAGCCGACACAATGTCTGTTAAACGGCGATATAAAGCTTTCCATTGCCGGAAGAAAAAAATATCCAAAGGCTTTATTTTCCCTGTAGTTCCGGGAGGTATCTGGAGAATTTCTATACCGTTTCCTGAAGGAATGTCATCAAGACATCTTTTATCACTATAAGTAGTCCAGGAATCTAACAGTAGCTAACACCTCTCTTCCGTAAATGGGAAAAAGGATTCTTTAAACCAATATTTTAATTCATTTCCCCCATTTTTCCTGATTTTTTGGGTGTTACAATTATATTTCTGGCATGAAACATTTCTTTGGAAACTTTCGGGCTGAAAAGTTCCAGTTGTCTCCTGTAGTACAATGAATAATTTCGGGAAAAGTGTACCAGCCATAATAATTGTAGGCATAATTGTGTAGGAATGGGTGAGTGTATGAACTGATTGAGCAACTGTTTCTGTATGTTTCTCACCAACAAACGATAGCGTCCTTTTCGTTTTCATTTCGCGCACGAAACCACTCTGATCTGTATTGTATATTGAAGAAGGGGTGTAGTCTTAAAATCGCTCTGTAGCTGTTTCTACAAATTTCTTTGCGACTTGATCCTTTTCGTCTTCTTCTTGCAGATACGTATTGTGCCCAAGTGAAGTTTTGGCCCAAGGGTCGAACGCTGGATCTGTAAGATGAAAGGACGATTTAAGCCCACTAGGGAAGGAATATTGTAAAATGTTATCCAAGCCGTACGTGACTCAAGCCACCCAGATGCGAGATTAGGAGCAATTAAGGCAGCCATAAACATTATAATCGACGATAAGTGTCAAGAAAATATCAACAGATAAGGAAAGTTTTGCAAACTTAAGAGCTGTTAAGGTATCAACAAGGAATCATTAAAAACCCTTTGGGCAAGCAATGTTTATCAAATTTATGAGTGTATCACTGACAGATTTAATGTAATTAGTAGTGTGGTAAGGGGAAAGCTGTCTCACTTTTTATTGAGCCACCCTCGTAGCGGCCCCGAACCTGATATCTCGCTAACCAATTATGGGATTTGAACATACATGGTGTCCTAGCATTGGTCGAAATGCCTCCTACTTTCCTATAGCCTCTTTATTTAATTAACATACAAAAACTAAAAGGTCATTCGCGAGTAGTGGGGTAGTGTTGGTTTACTCAAGTCGCTCTCGTGCTTGAATATGTATGCCTATGTTGGGAAAGGGTTAGGTGGTGGGGGAGGAGTAGGGTCGAATGAGGGGTCGTTTAGATGGTATTTTCTCCGCTCTAGGTGATGGTGAGGTTATTTTTTAAAATGAATGGAATTTGGAAAGGCCATTTGGGGTAAACATGTTGTTTTTACATTTTGGCGATGGATGTTTTTTTATACGCATGCGCACTTGGCGGTTTTTGTAAAAGAGCGGGCTTTTTAAATGATGATTTATAAATGAGTTTTTTAATATGTATTGAAATAAACCAAAAAAACTAATAGGTCATTGGCTTTTTACTATCTCGCTAACCAATAATCGGATTTAAACGTATGAGGTGTCGTAGGACTCGTGGTGAACTCTCTTTTTCTATCGAAGGGGTATATTCATTCCAAAATAAAAACTACCCTTACCCGGGGGATGAAATAGTAATTTATTTTTGTATACTTACGAACTTGGCGGTTTTTGTAAAAGAGCGGGCTTTTTAAATGATGATTTATAAATGAGTGTTTTTTTAATATGTATTTAAATAAACCCAAAAAAAACTAATAGGTCATCGGCTTTTTACTATTTCGCTAACCAAAAATCGGATTTAAACGTATGAGGTGTCGTAGGACTCGTGGTGAACTCTCCTTTTCTATGGATGGGGTATATTCACTCCAAAATAAAAACTACCCTTACCCGGGGGGGTGAAATAGTAATATTTTTTTGTATGTGTGCGCACGGACGGGTTTTGTCAAAAGGACCTAACTATACGTTAGTTAATATTTTCTGAACCCCTCATGGGATTTTGCCATAGGCAGTATTATAGCCCTGGGGGTGACGCCCCGTTTTTGAGTGTATGATTCATTTTTGTCGAAAGGGCCTAACGACACTTTTGTTCATATCTCGCGAACCAATCATGCTAGGGACTTGTATGAGGGGTCCTAGCACTTGGGGCAACATTCCCTGTTTGGGGGTGAAACTACCCCCCAAAATTGAAAAATCCCTATCTCGGAAACGAAGAATCCTAAAATTAGGTGTGATAGCTTAAAAAATAGGGGATGATATAGGCTTTTACCTCGATGGATCATTTCACCCCTAAAACAGTAAATAGTCATGTTATGGGGAAAAAACGTGTTAAACACCTAAAAATGATAAATGAACCTAAGATCTTTTGTTTTTGATGAAAAATAGCAGGGGGGTGAAACTACCCCCCAAAATTGAAAAATCCCTATCTCGGAAACGAAGAATCCTAAAATTAGGTGTGATAGCTTAAAAAATAGGGGATGATATAGGCTTTTACATCGATGGATCATTTCACCCCTAAAACAGTAAATAGTCATGTTATGGGAGAAAAACGTGTTAAACACCTAAAAATGATAAATGAACCTAAGATCTTTTGTTTTTGATGAAAAATAGCAGGGGGGTGAAACTACCCCCCAAAATTGAAAAATCCCTATCTCGGAAACGAAGAATCCTAAAATTAGGTGTGATAGCTTAAAAAATAGGGGATGATATAGGTTTTTACCTCGATGGATCATTTCACCCCTAAAACAGTAAATAGTCATGTTATGGGGAAAAAACGTGTTAAACACCTAAAAATGATAAATGAACCTAAGATCTTTTGTTTTTGATGAAAAATAGCAGGGGGTTGAAACTACCCCTCAAAATTGAAAAATCCCTATCTCGGAAACGAAGAACCCTAAAATTAGGTGTGTTAGCTTAAAAAATAGGGGATGATTAGGGCTTTTACCTTGATTGCTCATTTCACCCCTAAAACAGTAAATAGTCATGTTATGGGGAAAAAACGTGTTATACACTTAAAGCATAAGCATCTTTGTGAAACCATGCTTTAATGGACATGTGTATGGATGATGATGGTTGTTATTATTATTATTAGGTAATTATGGATTAATGTGCGGATAGATAACTAACCTGTGGGGAGCGTGATGGCGCAGGTGCTTAGCTGCTCGTCTTTACTCGGGCAGGTGGGGTTCAAATCCCGGTGACGGCGGGGGTTGGAATTTTCACTCGAAAAATCACGTGGCGTCAGGAAGGGCATTCGGCCTTAAATCCCCGGCCAAAACCAAAATGAGCCTGGTTGGCTCCGGCGACTCAAAATAATTGGGAAAAGCCGAAGAAAGAAAAAATGATAACTCACCAGTAATAGTAAACATTGGTTTGAGGTGTTGAAGAAGTCAGGATGGCCAACCCTTTACCCTGGTTCACGAATGGACCCCAAAAAGTTTTACCTGTCAAGACTCAGTCTACCCTGTTGCAGCCTTGTGAAAAAAAATCGAACCGGGGCCTCTGTAGTGACAGTGGAGCTATATTCATGATGATTTTTAAACAAACATAGGCTTGCCTACTACCGCTGTGTTGAATCTGCACAGAGACTCTGGCTTTGGTTTGCGTAGTGTGCCTTGCTGATAACAGCACAGCGACCTTGTCAGTAAGTTTCATATTACTCATTTGCTTGATAGCGGACATGCTATGCACATGACTAGATCGTTGTTAGGTTTGACAAAGGCTTAGTGAAGCTTATGGCAACCTTGAAATGAATGTCATGGTATAGTCGGGGTTGGAAGACAAGACCTTAGGGTTGACAACCAAGTAGGTTAACCACTACACGGTGAGATGGTGAAATAATAATGTAACAGAACATATAGAAACGTTTTCTATAGTTTAACGAATTGGCATACCATGAGAGGTGTAGGTAATGGAAATTGAATCCTTAGCTGATGATTATACTACTTTCCATGCCCACGTATAAGCTATCATGTTAGAAAAAGAATGGTATGGCTTGTTTTAAACGGAGAATAATCATTGTGTTTACTGTGAAACACAAATCTGAATTTAAAATTAATTTAAAATAATTAATTTAAAATTAACTAATTTAAAATTAGTTTAGTACGCTGAAGTTAAAATGAATAATGATCACGTTACAGTCAGCCAGTTTCAAAGCCATGAGAACTAAGTGAACAAAGTATAAAATTCATGAGCCAGTGAGGAATTCAACATGCTGTCCTTTGGACAAGAGAGAAGCGTTCTACAGCGACCCTCAATGGTTTGGGACATCGTAAAGATGAAAATTAAATCTAAGCTACTACACTCTTATATACTAGAATAAGAAATGGAAAACAATTGGTCAAATAAAGGACAGAAGGAATAAAAAATGGCCCTCAACCCTCAAGCATAAGGATTGAGGGAGTTGGAAGGAAGGAGAGCCATGAAAGGCAGATAAAAAGTATACTAGGAGTGGCTTTGCCCCAGAGGTAATGGATAAAGAGGAGGAAAACTGGACTCAGCTCAGAAATCCCTTGGGGTTGCCAACTTCCAAACTGATCAGCCCTTGAGGGTGTAGCCATAGGCAGAGTGCATCGCAAGTCGTGGGGCTAAATACACCCTACCTTCTTGAGGGGGCTTGGGCAAAAGACAGGAAATAACATGAAAATAAAAAAAGCAAGGCTGCCTCCTCAGGATATCAGAAAAAATAAATAAACCAGGGCCAATGAAGTTTCAAAAGGAAGAGACTCCCTAGGGCTCGGATACTCTAATCATGTTGGGGTCGGTAGAGAACAAGAGTTGAGCAAGTGTGGTCGACAGGAAATAAGAGAGTGAGGAGCCTAGCACAAGTTAGTGGAAGCAATGACGGTCTCAGCTGGGACTCCGTGATCGTCAACCTACATGACACTAGATATGACGCCCAGGGGTGGAATTAAAGACCTCTTTTTGTTTTTTATCACTGGCTTTTAAGAACACTAACACATGGCATGCCTTATAATGCAATACTGGTCCTAGGGTATGCAAAATTGTATTAGAAACTCAGCTAATAATAGTGTGCTTGCCCATGATTTACCTTAAATTTTCCTAAAATCCACTACATTTTCCGCAAATTGACCAAATGACACAACATTCCAGCAAAATTCAACAAATGACTACCAGATTTATTGAAATTCCATTGATTTACCTAAGCATGGTTTAAACTACCTCAAATTCATATAAAATTAGACGAATATAGATGAAAATTCACTAAAATTTACCGAATTTAGCCAAGTGGTGTACAAACCATGAAATTTATCCAATTTTTATTAAAATTGACTACATGTACTCGAAAATTCCATAATATTCCCTTTACATGTATGCTTTTATTGTTGTTGTTTCGTTTACCACACTCCCTGTAGACAATCACCTCAACATGACTTTCTCCTAGACTAGGAGCTCTACATTCGATATGATAGCTGAGTTTCATTTCCCATAAACTTGTCTCTGAGGTGGGTGTCAGGAAAAGGCATCCAGCTGTAAAAACCACACCCTCACGTAGACTTTCATAACCTCTTACGTTGAGGTTCCTTACACTAACTACATTAAATGATTGAACGGTTTCCTTTTCACAATTCCTGTCTATACTTTCCTCTTTAAGGTTGCAAGATGTTTGCAAGATTCCTAAAATGCAATTAAATGTAATAAATACCTTAAGATGGTTTCATTTGTTTAATGATATGGTGTTGATGATGGATATATACGTTAAGACTAATTTTTGTTAGGTCTTGACTGGCCTTGCAATTAGAAATTGACAAACCAAACATGGGTTATCTACCAGGGGAACACTTTGACCTCTATGTTGGTTATTGACCAGTAAGTACAGTTCTAGTAATGAGACAGAAATCCAACACAAACAATGAGCGCGCAATGCGGCGGAGATTGGTACCACGATGTACTGTCGGTTATGTAGCTATGTGGAATGCACATCACATATGGTTTACTTGAAGGTTTGGAGATTTCATTAAAGATATTTCTACAATAAACCATTTTCAAATGGTCATTCGTTGGTGTGAAAATATTTATTATATGGTATTTTATGAAAACAATTATGATTTATAAAAAAAATATATGTTTACTGTATTCTTATTTAATGTAAGCACTGGAGGCACTATCGACCAACATACAGCACTATCTGGAATGTATATTGCATACTTGAAGGTCTGGTGATCCCATTAAAGGTATTCCTACAATAAATGATTTTTAAGTTGTCGTTCTATGGCGTGAAAATATTTAATATACGATATTTGCTAAAAGGATTTACCAGTGGAATTATTTTACAAGTAGTTATTTTAATGACCAACAGAGTTCACTGTTAAGAAGGTAGAGCCCTATGTGGAATGTAGGATAACATGTTATACATGATACGTGACAACTGTAAGGCTTGTGATTTTTAAGATGCCTTTAACCCTATATTAAACACTCAGTTTGCAATACTGATAACTGCAATGTTACTGAAAAAAAATTGAAACAAAACAAAAATCAGCATTGAAAAACCAAAAAGTGGTTGAGCATATATACAGTGGGGAAAAGAAAAGTTTTGTAAACACTAATGTCCAACAAGACTAATTAAATCAGTAACTGTCAGGGTGGCCTAGTGGTTAAGGCGTTTGACTTAAGATCAACTTTCCAAATATATAAGGAAGCAAGGGTTCGAATCCCTTCCCTGACATAACTATTGCTTGAACATGCAAGAAAACAAGAAATATACACAAACTATGTTTATCAATTTAATCATTTTTTTTTTTACAAGAGATAGACACACAGAATACAGCTCTTTTTGTTTATCATTTCTTTTAAACATAACACTTGTTGAAAATTATTTTTTAGGGGATGGGTGTGTTGCTATGTTGACCCATCACACAATAATAGCAGCTTTACGAAGTTCATTTTCTATATTTAATAGCTCTTTCTCATAACCAATATGACCAAGCTGTTTACAGGCATGCAAGAGCTGTAGACGTTCGACTAATATATTAGGATCGTTCCATTTACTATTTTTTATGAATGGTTTCAGAATCTCGGGAAGCAGTTCATCATTATCACCATTAATATGATTATCATCCTCATTATTATAATCATTTTCATAATGATGATCATTATCATCGTTATCATTACCATGATAATTTCCACTTGTGTCCACAGTCTGTTCAATGGTTTGAGTTGTCTTTGATAGTGTTGAAAGCTTCTTTTTAGATGTGCTAGAATGCTTTAACATTGTTATGTTATTATTACCACTATTACCTTTCCCCACTAACTTTTTGATGGGGTATATTGTCTCTGATAGGGTTGAGGGCTTTTGAGATGTGGGTGCATGTCTGAACATGGGTTTCACAGGAGGTGTTAAAGGTTTCTCATTAAACAACTCGCTAACAGCATGAGTGCGTTGTAGTGTATTAAACTTGAGGTTAATATTATCTTGAGCAGTACTATCTTTCTCTTGGACTTGGTTTCTTGCTTTGGTTTGGGTTTTCCTTACATTTAGACTAGCGTGATTATTAAGTTTACATTCATGATTGTTTGAAGAAAGTACGTCCAATTCTTTTGTTTTAAGCATTCCTCGACACTGTTTCGATCGTTGCTTTGAACAGCGCCAAATAACAGTTCCATTTTTATTGCTTCGTTTCACAATATATGAATATCCTTTATAGTATGCATAAGGCTTACCATACCTAGTCACTGATACTTCCATATCAACTGTCAAGCACAAACTAATCTCTAGTAAAGACAACTTGGTAATAACAACAATAGTTTAATGTGGGAGCATATATACATGCAAAAAAGTGGGAGCAAAGGTGGGGGGGAGGGGGGGTAAAAAGTGGGAGCAAATGTGGGAGAAAAAAATAACTGTGAGCAAAAAGTGGGAGCATATATGGGGTCAAATGTGGGAGCAAAGCAAATATAAAAAAAAAAGTGGGAGCAAATATGCTAACAAATATGTCAACAAATATACCAGCAAAAGTAAATACACAAGTCAAGATAGATTAAAGTGCAAAGAAAATATGCAAGCAAATATGAGAGCAAAAATGGTGTTTTTTCTAAAACAACTAGACATAACAAACTTAGTCATAACCTAACCTAACCTAACCTCACCTAACCTCACCTCACCTAACCTCACCTAACTTCACCTAACCTAACCTAACCTAACTTAACTTCACCTAATCTAACTTGACTGAACTTTACCTAACCTAACCCATCATAACTTCACCTAACCTAACTTTACCTCATCTAACTTCACCTAACCTAACTTTCAACTCACAGATCAAAATTAAATTCTAGGCATAGTTGAGTTGGAACCCAAGACTTCAGGGATAACACACAAGTATACTAGCCACTACACCGCAAAATGGGCAAATTATCATGCAACACAACATAAAGTAAAAGTTTCCTGTAGTGTAACTCATTGGCTGTCAACCATAGTTTGGGAATTCAAACCCAAGACCTCAGGACTTTTGTTTTGAACATTATCAGAAATATTATTCCATTTACATTTTGCTGCTGCTGCTTATAGTTATAAGAGTTGGCATTAATATGGAAAGCAAAAAAAATGTGGGAGCAAAAAGTGGGTGGAAAACGTGTAAGCAGAAGTGGGAGCAAACAAGTGTGAGCAAATATGGGAGCAGAAAGTGGGAGCAAATGTGAAAGCAAAAGTGGGAGCAAAAAAGAGCGAGCAAAAGTGAGTGTACAAAGTAGGAGCAAAATGTGTGAGTAAAAAGTGGGGGCAAATGTGGTGTTTTACTAAAACAATCTCCCCTAACCTAACCTAAACTAACTTCACCCAACCTAATTTCACCTAACCTAACTTTACTTAACCTAACCTTCCAACTCTCAGATCAAAAATTAAATTCTGGCCATAGTCGAGTTGGAACCCAAAACCTCTGGGATAACACCCAAGTATACTAGCCACTACATCGCGAAATGGGCAAATTATCATGCAACACAACACAAAAATAAAAAGATTTCTGTAGTGTAACTCATTGGCTGACAATCATAGTTGAGAATTCAAACCCAAGACCTCAGGACTTTTGTTTTGAACATTATCAGAAATATTATTCCATTTACATTTTGCTGTTGCTTATAGTTATAAGAGTTGACATTAATATGGGAGCAAAAGTGAAAGCAAAAAGTGGGTGCAAGCATGGCTGGTTGTAGAGACTTTCATATCAACAAATACACATAAATTAAAATTTAGTAAAGTGACTTGGCTAATAATAATAATAATATTAACAGTTTAAAAAAAATTCAAGGGGATTGATATTTTTCAGGGTGTAATTTCCAAAGTACTGTCAAGAATAATAATTACATGAACAGATTCCAAGAACTCTAGAGTGCTTTTAAGGTTAATGATTGGCTAGGAGTGAGATAGAGCTAGCTAACCTAAGTTAACCTCAGCTCAGTAAACCTAACCTTGTCACATGGCATGTTCTACAAGTATAGACTTGCTTTGAGACTGGCTATGACGTCACAGATGAATGGCGGTGGGAGGCTGGAAATGACGTTTTTATTACCCAAAAACATTTTCCTTTTTGCCAGCCTCCCACCGCCATTCATCTGTGACGTCATAGCCAGTCTCAAAGCAAGTCTATACTTGTAGAACATGCCATGTGACAAGGTTAGGTTTACTGAGCTGAGGTTAACTTAGGTTAGCTAGCTCTATCTCACTCCTAGCCAATCATTAACCTTAAAAGCACTCTAGAGTTCTTGGAATCTGTTCATGTAATTATTATTCTTGACAGTACTTTGGAAATTACACCCTGAAAAATATCAATCCCCTTGAATTTTTTTAAAACTGTTAATATTATTATTATTATTATTATTATTAGCCAAGTCACTTTACTAAATTTTAATTTATGTGTATTTGTTGATATGAAAGTCTCTACAACCAGCCATGCTTGCACCCACTTTTTGCTTTCACTTTTGCTCCCATATTAATGTCAACTCTTATAACTATAAGCAACAGCAAAATGTAAATGGAATAATATTTCTGATAATGTTCAAAACAAAAGTCCTGAGGTCTTGGGTTTGAATTCTCAACTATGATTGTCAGCCAATGAGTTACACTACAGAAATCTTTTTATTTTTGTGTTGTGTTGCATGATAATTTGCCCATTTCGCGATGTAGTGGCTAGTATACTTGGGTGTTATCCAGAGGTTTTTGGGTTCCAACTCGACTATGGCCAGAATTTAATTTTTGATCTGAGAGTTGGAAGGTTAGGTTAAGTAAAGTTAGGTTAGGTGAAATTAGTTGGGTGAAGTTAGTTTAGGTTAGGTTAGGGGAGATTGTTTTAGTAAAACACCACATTTGCCCCCACTTTTTACTCACACATTTTGCTCCTACTTTGTACACTCACTTTTGCTCGCTCTTTTTTGCTCCCACTTTTGCTTTCACATTTGCTCCCACTTTCTGCTCCCATATTTGCTCACACTTGTTTGCTCCCACTTCTGCTTACACGTTTTCCACCCACTTTTTGCTCCCACATTTTTTTTGCTTTCCATATTAATGCCAACTCTTATAACTATAAGCAGCAGCAGCAAAATGTAAATGAATAATATTTCTGATAATGTTCAAAACAAAAGTCCTGAGGTCTTGGGTTTGAATTCCCAAACTATGGTTGACAGCCAATGAGTTACACTACAGGAAACTTTTACTTTATGTTGTGTTGCATGATAATTTGCCCATTTTGCGGTGTAGTGGCTAGTATACTTGTGTGTTATCCCTGAAGTCTTGGGTTCCAACTCAACTATGCCTAGAATTTAATTTTGATCTGTGAGTTGAAAGTTAGGTTAGGTGAAGTTAGATGAGGTAAAGTTAGGTTAGGTGAAGTTATGATGGGTTTAGGTTAGGTAAAGTTCAGTCAAGTTCAGATTAGGTGAAGTTAAGTTAGGTTAGGTTAGGTTAGGTGAAGTTAGGTGAGGTTAGGTGAGGTGAGGTTAGGTGAGGTTAGGTTAGGTTAGGTTATGACTAAGTTTGTTATGTCTAGTTGTTTTAGAAAAAACACCATTTTTGCCTCTCATATTTGCTTGCATATTTTCTTTGCACTTTAATCTATCTTGACTTGTGTATTTACTTTTGCTGGTATATTTTGTTGACATATTTGTTAGCATATTTGCTCCCACTTTTTTTTTTTATATTTGCTTTGCTCCCACATTTGATCCCATATATGCTCCCACTTTTTGCTCACAGTTATTTTTTTCTCCCACATTTGCTCCCACTTTTTACCCCCCCTCCCCCCCACCTTTGCTCCCACTTTTTTGCATGTATATATGCTCCCACATTAAACTATTGTTGTTATTACCAAGTTGTCTTTACTAGAGATTAGTTTGTGCTTGACAGTTGATATGGAAGTATCAGTGACTAGGTATGGTAAGCCTTATGCATACTATAAAGGATATTCATATATTGTGAAACGAAGCAATAAAAATGGAAACTGTTATTTGGCGCTGTTCAAAGCAACGATCGAAAACAGTGTCGAGGAATGCTTAAAACAAAAGAATTGGACGTACTTTCTTCAAACAATCATGAATGTAAACTTAATAATCACGCTAGTCTAAATGTAAGGAAAACCCAAACCAAAGCAAGAAACCAAGTCCAAGAGAAAGATAGTACTGCTCAAGATAATATTAACCTCAAGTTTAATACACTACAACGCACTCATGCTGTTAGCGAGTTGTTTAATGAGAAACCTTTAACACCTCCTGTGAAACCCATGTTCAGACATGCACCCACATCTCAAAAGCCCTCAACCCTATCAGAGACAATATACCCCATCAAAAAGTTAGTGGGGAAAGGTAATAGTGGTAATAATAACATAACAATGTTAAAGCATTCTAGCACATCTAAAAAGAAGCTTTCAACACTATCAAAGACAACTCAAACCATTGAACAGACTGTGGACACAAGTGGAAATTATCATGGTAATGATAACGATGATAATGATCATCATTATGAAAATGATTATAATAATGAGGATGATAATCATATTAATGGTGATAATGATGAACTGCTTCCCGAGATTCTGAAACCATTCATAAAAAATAGTAATGGAACGATCCTAATATATTAGTCGAACGTCTAACAGCTCTTGCATGCCTGTAAACAGCTTGGGTCATATTGGTTATGAGAAAGAGCTATTAAATATAGAAAATGAACTTCGTAAAGCTGCTATTATTGTGTGATGGGTCAACATAGCAACACACCCATCCCCTAAAAAATAATTTTCAACAAGTGTTATGTTTAAAAGAAATGATAAACAAAAAGAGCTGTATTCTGTGTGTCTATCTCTTGTAAAAAAAAAATGATTAAATTGATAAACATAGTTTGTGTATATTTCTTGTTTTCTTGCATGTTCAAGCAATAGTTATGTCAGGGAAGGGATTCGAACCCTTGCTTCCTTATATATTTGGAAAGTTGATCTTAAGTCAAACGCCTTAACCATAGGCCACCCTGACAGTTACTGATTTAATTAGTCTTGTTGGACATTAGTGTTTACAAAACTTTTCTTTTCCCCACTGTATATATGCTCAACCACTTTTTGGTTTTTCAATGCTGATTTTTGTTTTTGTTTCAATTTTTTTTCAGTAACATTGCAGTTATCAGTATTGCAAACTGAGTGTTTAATATAGGGTTAAAGGCATCTTAAAAATCACAAGCCTTACAGTTGTCACGTATCATGTATAACATGTTATCCTACATTCCACATAGGGCTCTACCTTCTTAACAGTGAACTCTGTTGGTCATTAAAATAACTACTTGTAAAATAATTCCACTGGTAAATCCTTTTAGCTAATATCGTATATAAATATTTTCACGCCATAGAACGACACTTAAAAATCATTTATTGTAGGAATACCTTTAATGGGATCACCAGACCTTCAAGTATGCAATATACATTCCAGATAGTGCTGTATGTTGGTCGATAGTGCCTCCAGTGCTTACATTAAATAAGAATACAGTAAACATATATTTTTTTATAAATCATATTGTTTTCATAAAATACCATATAATAAATATTTTCACACCAACGAATGACCATTTGAAAATGGTTTATTGTAGAAATATCTTTAATGAAATCTCCAAACCTTCAAGTAAACCATATGTGATGTGCATTCCACATAGCTACATAACCGACAGTACATCGTGGTACCAATCTCCGCCGCATTGCGCGCTCATTGTTTGTGTTGGATTTCTGTCTCATTACTAGAACTGTACTTACTGGTCAATAACCAACATAGAGGTCAAAGTGTTCCCCTGGTAGATAACCCATGTTTGGTTTGTCAATTTCTAATTGCAAGGGCCAGTCAAGACCTAACAAAAATTAGTCTTAACGTATATATCCATCATCAACACCATATCATTAAACAAATGAAACCATCTTAAGGTATTTATTACATTTAATTGCATTTTAGGGAATCTTGCAAACATCTTGCAACCTTAAAGAGGATAGACAGGAATTGTGAAAAGGAAAACCGTTCAATCATTTAATGTCGTTAGTGTAAGGAACCTCAACGTAAGAGGTTATGAAAGTCTACGTGAGGGTGTGGTTTTTACAGCTGGATGCCTTTTCCTGACACCCACCTCAGAGACAAGTTTATGGGAAATGAAACTCAGCTATCATATCGAATGTAGAGCTCCTAGTCTAGGAGAAAGTCATGTTGAGGTGATTGTCTACAGGGAGTGTGGTAAACGAAACAACAACAATAAAAGCATACATGTAAAGGGAATATTATGGAATTTTCGAGTACATGTAGTCAATTTTAATAAAAATTGGATAAATTTCATGGTTTGTACACCACTTGGCTAAATTCGGTAAATTTTAGTGAATTTTCATCTATATTCGTCTAATTTTATATGAATTTGAGGTAGTTTAAACCATGCTTAGGTAAATCAATGGAATTTCAATAAATCTGGTAGTCATTTGTTGAATTTTGCTGGGAATGTTGTGTCATTTGGTCAATTTGCGGAAAATGTAGTGGATTTTAGGAAATTTAAGGTAAATCATGGGCAAAGCACACTATTATTAGCTGAGTTTCTTATACAATTTTGCATACCCTAGGACCAGTATTGCATTATAAGGCATGCCATGTGTAGTGTTCTTAAAAGCCAGTGATAAAAAACAAAAAAGAGGTCTTTAATTCCACCCCTGGGCGTCATATCTAGTGTCATGTAGGTTGACGATCACGGAGTCCCCAGCTGAGACCGTCATTGCTTCCACTAACTTGTGCTAGGCTCCCTCACTCTCTTATTTCCTGTCGACCACACTTGCTCCAACTCTTGTTCTCTACCGACCCCAACATGATTAGAGTATCCGAGCCCTAGGGAGTCTCTTTCCTTTTGAAACTTCATTGGCCCTGGTTAATTTATTTTTTCTGATATCCTGAGGAGGCAGCCTTGCTTTTTTTTATTTTCATGTTATTTCCTGTCTTTTGCCCAAGCCCCCTCAAGAAGGGTAGGGTGTATTTAGCCCCACGACTTGCGATGCACTCTGCCTATGGCTACACCCTCAAGGGCTGATCAGTTTGGAAGTTGGCAACCCCAAGGGATTTCTGAGCTGAGTCCAGTTTTCCTCCTCTTTATCCATTACCTCTGGGGCAAAGCCACTCCTAGTATACTTTTTATCTGCCTTTCATGGCTCTCCTTCCTTCCAACTCCCTCAATCCTTATGCTTGAGGTTGAGGGCCATTTTTTATTCCTTCTGTCCTTTATTTGACCAATTGTTTTCCATTTCTTATTCTAGTATATAAGAGTGTAGTAGCTTAGATTTAATTTTCATCTTTACGATGTCCCAAACCATTGAGGGTCGCTGTAGAACGCTTCACTCTTGTCCAAAGGACAGCATGTTGAATTCCTCACTGGCTCATGGAATTTTATACTTTGTTCACTTAGTTCTCATGGCTTTGAAACTGGCTGACTGTAACGTGATCATTATTCATTTTAACTTCAGCGTACTAAACTAATTTAAATTAGTTAATTTTAAATTAATTATTTTAAATTAATTTTAAAATTCAGATTTGTGTTTCACAGTAAACACAATGATTATTCTCCGTTTAAAACAAGCCATACCATTCTTTTTCTAACATGATAGCTTATACGTGGGCATGGAAAGTAGTATAATCATCAGCTAAGGATTCAATTTCCATTACCTACACCTCTCATGGTATGCCAAATTCGTTAAACTATAGAAAACGTTTCTATATGTTCTGTTACATTATTATTTCACCATCTCACCGTGTGTAGTGGTTAACCTACATTGGTTGTCAACCCTAAGTCCTTGTCTTCCAACCCCGACTATACCATGACATTCATTTCAAGGTTGCCATAAGCTTCACTAAGCCTTTGTCAAACCTAACAACGATCTAGTCATGTGCATAGCATGTCCGCTATCAAGCAAATGAGTAATATGAAACTTACTGACAAGGTCGCTGTGCTGTTATCAGCAAGGCACACTACGCAAACCAAAGCCAGAGTCCTCTGTGCAGATTCAAACACAGCGGTAGTAGGCAAGCCTATGTTTGTTTAAAAATCATCATGAATATAGCTCCACTGTCACTACAGAGGCCCCGGTTCGATTTTTTTTTCACAAGGCTGCAACAGGGTAGACTGAGTCTTGACAGGTAAAACTTTTTGGGGTCCATTCGTGAACCAGGGTAAAGGGTTGGCCATCCTGACTTCTTCAACACCTCAAACCAATGTTTACTATTACTGGTGAGTTATCATTTTTTCTTTCTTCGGCTTTTCCCAATTATTTTGAGGTCGCCGGAGCCAACCAGGCTCATTTTTGGTTTGGCCGGGGATTTAAGGCCGAATGCCCTTCCTGACGCCACGTGATTTTTCGAGTGAAAATTCCAACCCCCGCCGTCACCGGGATTTGAACCCCACCTGCCCGAGTAAAGACGAGCAGCTAAGCACCTGCGCCATCACGCTCCCCAACAGGTTAGTTTATCTATCTCGCACATTAATCCATAATTACCTAATAATAATAATAACAACCATCATCATCCATACACATGTCCATTAAAGCATGGTTTCACAAAGATGCTTATGCTTTAAGTGTATAACACGTTTTTTCCCCATAACATGACTATTTACTGTTTTAGGGGTGAAATGAGCAATCAAGGTAAAAGCCCTAATCATCCCCTATTTTTTAAGCTAACACACCTAATTTTTAGGGTTCTTCGTTTCCGAGATAGGGATTTTTCAATTTTGGGGGGTAGTTTCAACCCCCCTGCTATTTTTCATCAAAAACAAAAGATCTTAGGTTCATTTATCATTTTTAGGTGTTTAACACGTTTTTTCCCCATAACATGACTTATTTACTGTTTTAGGGGTGAAATGATCCATCGAGGTAAAAACCTATATCATCCCTATTTTTTAAGCTATCACACCTAATATTAGGATTCTTTGTTTCCGAGATAGGGATTTTTCAATTTTGGGGGGTAGTTTCACCCCCCTGCTATTTTTCATCAAAAACAAAAGATCATAGGTTCATTTATCATTTTTAGGTGTTTTAACACGTTTTTCTTCCCATAACATGACTATTTACTGTTTTAGGGGTGAAATGATCCATCGATGTAAAAGCCTATATCATCCCCTATTTTTTAAGCTATCACACCTAATTTTAGGATTCTTCGTTTCCGAGATAGGGATTTTTCAATTTTGGGGGGTAGTTTCACCCCCCTGCTATTTTTCATAAAAAACAAAAGATCTTAGGTTCATTTATCATTTTTTAGGTGTTTAACACGTTTTTTTCCCATAACATGACTATTTACTGTTTTAGGGGTGAATTGATCCATCGAGGTAAAAGCCTATATCATCCCCTATTTTTTAAGCTATCACACCTAAT